>OV884011.1:22196294-23523794 GCA_930367205.1 Acanthosoma haemorrhoidale | reverse complement strand
ATTATATATACTATGATTTTATCTTTCAGGATAATCAGTTGATTGAATGGTTGAAGGTAATGGTTTTTCCTCTGAACGAAGACTCAATTGTGCTTCTCTGTAAACGAAATAAACATTTAAAGCCATTATTTAAAACATTTCTTTCTCCACTTAGCCCTCTAATTCCTCACTTTAACTATACAGAGCTCAAAATTTGAATTTGAAATGAAAAATCACTAGTCACGAAGTCTTCTGGTCTTACTGTGTTGCCGCCGTGGAGGTCATCCGTGCGCAGTGGATTTTAAAAGATTTATCTCATGAAATAATGCAGCGTACCTACACCAAATATTTAATATTGAAACATTTTGACCAATATATTACATAGCCTGGAGGGTTGCCTAATTAAATATCACAGGCCAATAGTTGTATTGGTGGCTGTTAAATATCCTCACAATTAAACTGAATAATCGGATGTAAATTAAGTTTTTCCCGAACAGATTTAAGATACTATCATTCCTACAACTCAACCCATCAAGGGAAAATTTAATGTCGGAAGATGAGACAAGAAAATCAATGAACTGAAATGAATGAACATGAATATTTAACCTAATAACGTATATTCACTTTTGAGAGGAAATAAATTTGGATTTTATCTTGAAGATTAAGGAATAGACTTTTTCCAAATAGATACACTATATATTTATTTTTTTGCTTAGATCCTTTACATCAAATGTTTGGTCATCAAATAATTTTAATGTATTACATTATGCAGATGTACTCGATACCAGTAAGAAAAAGCCAAGAGAAGTTTACTAGTAATTTCCTATTTCCTGTATTGATGGTTTTTCAGAAATTGTTTCATTTTTTTTTAATTTAAATATGTTACAGTTTGAGCATAGAAAAAGTTGGATAGGGGAGGGGAAGTTTTATGTCATGGAGCATAGACGCTATTCGTTTCAAGGTGATTGGGCTCACTCTCATGTAGTTTTGCTAGGAGGGATAATTTTTTAAGACTAGTAATTTTTTAAGGGGTAATTTAAAAGACTAGTCTATTTGACCTCAACTAAAATTCCAAAAGCATGCGAATTGCGTAAATATAAAATGCGATAACGTGAAGTTAATCAATCTAAAGACTGACTTAGAGGAGTTGGGAGAGAGTGCATGGTTTGTTCGTAACTCGCCGACTCACAATTGGCTGCTGTTACATACAAAGTTCTGAGTGGCATCGTTTTACCCATTAGCGGACTCTTTTCTCTTCAGCTGCTTTGTCATTTTAAATTTTAGGCTTTTTAATTTTATTTTATTCCAAAGGAATTATAAAGCGAGACATCCCTTGAAAAAAAAAAAGTAATTTGAAGACTGCGAGTTTAGGTTATTGGCTCTTTTGGGAGTCGATTTAGCGCTTTACAGCTTAATACCCTCAGGTGATCATCGGCATTTTTTTTATTTTCAAACACATTAGGATAGCCTGCCAATGCGAGCCCCAGACAGTACACGGACGAGTGCAGAACTCAGTAGGCACCCTAAGCCAAAAGCTAGGCGTTACTCTTCATTATTCAGGCCCTCGAAGGAAATTTCCATGACGGATAAAAAATATAAGTACAATTTTTAATAGAACCGTTCAATTCGTCGCATACGCTGAAGAAATAGATATTGGGAACGCCAATCCATGAAATCTTAGAGGCATTTCGAGAACACAGCTGGCTTATTGGGACATCCTATCTTTAGGCCAAATTATATGATTTTAGAACTTAGGCTCGGAGGAACCAACCAATTTTATAAAAATTTACAAAACTGTGATAAGTGCTTATAGAATTGAATTTTCACGGCTTGGCTAGGCTTCGCTAGTATCAGGCTGGATCCTGTATCAATCGCGAATACTGTAAATGAAAATTGTGATGATGACAATATAGGGGTCTACAGCACCAGCCTCAACCCAGCGAAAGCTCTAAAGGCTGCAGAGGGTGCCAGTCCATTAACCGCCGACAGGCTGCAAGCTGTCCACATTCAAGTGAACTTAGCCAAGACTCAGGGTATCATCTTCTCTTTCCAGCATGGGAAAAGAAAGCGTTCACCCAGCTCCACCATAGACGGGACTCAATGCAAACTTGCCAACAGCATCTGCAACCTAGGCATTAACCTAGGTAGACACATGACGCATGAAGAAATTGAAACGAGTACGCAGAACTTACTACTCTCTCCAGCATCTCATCACAGGCCAGGTCATATCCCTTCGCCTGAAACTCTTAATATACAAGAGCGTCCTGAGGCCAGCTCTACTGTTTGGGACACCACTCCTTGGATTGTGGATCCTTGGGATTCCTACATGCCAGCACCATAACTCGACTCCAGAGCTTCCAGAACAAGATCCTACGAACAGCACTCTGGCATACCCCCTTTCGTGAAATGAAGGCTTCCGACATGCACGAAAAGTTCGAGCTCCCCACCATCACCGACATCATCAAAAGAAGACACATCAAGTTCTTCGGTTCGATGAAACACAGTCTAAACCCTTTATTCAAAGACGTGACACCACCACCGCTACCGGCACGATGGCAACTCACAAGATCGAGTAAAGCAGAGGAAATGGTGGCCATCATGGCACTAGGCCCACCAACAACAAGCCTCTAAGGGGAACCCATCACCGAAATCAGACTAAATAAGAATACACTACATGCCTAGAGAGACTCTAGGCCCAGCCACCAGTGGACTTTCACCACTGTACCGAAACAACCAACCTCCGCAGAGGCTTCCCACACCCCTTAATCCTTTCACACCACCTCCAAGCAGGTACTCCTAGTATAAGGATCCGATTAACCTAAATATTCTCTATTTTTCCCTCATCCTGAATTTCTAACTAGAGAGCTTAGAAAAAAAAAAAAAAAAAAATGAATATTGTAACGTCGAATCAAAGATTATGAAATATTTGTTTAATAAACGGAACTTAACTCACCACCGATGAAAGTTGTAATAACAGTTAGGTTTGAAACAACAAAAAATAAAACTCCACTCTTTCACAATTTTTTTTTTTTCAAAACACTTTAGTCAATATACATAGCGTGAGTTGCAGATTCCACAATATGGAGTGTTTACGTCGTGGTATAAATATTTAGTGTAGTACACTTTATATAATGTGTGAGGTTTAAAGAATTTGTCTGTGGTAGGTTGATGTACAGAATACAAGGCGTGTGAACATAGAAAGTGATAACGCTTCCTTAACCTAGTTTTCGCGGGCAGACGGTTGCCATTGGTACGGGAATAGGGGTTGGGTCATAGTGCCAAACAATGGGTTTGCCAGGTTCTGGAATGAGTCCCAGTGTACAAAACGTAAAAAAAATTGCCATTAATACTAATCAATTTTTTTTAATTATTTAATTTGTAATTTTATAGCTGTGAGAGAGGGTCGAGGGTCTATCGAAGAAAAGGGGTGGTAAAAAGTAAGAAAACAAGGAGTAAATCAGAGGGGATGGTATTTTATTTAGATTAGCAGAAGCCAAGGTGAAAAATGCTCCCTTGAAAATCTAACTGCCTCCTAAATATTCCCTTCTTTATGCCGTCCCTAGGGACCTTCATTCCCGTTTCTTCCTACCGTTTATACACTGTTGGAAAATTTTCAGGTCCGATATGCTCTCCTACGGCGACGGTAAAAATAAATAAAATATGGTTTCGGGGGAATAGCATTTGATTTTACTGGAAGAAGGGAAAATCCTATGATTGTCAAACAATTTTTCCTTAATCGAAATTTAAATAATAAAAATAGAGAGATCTACTTTAATTTAAAATAGTCCCTGGCATGTTGCCTCTCAACCTTAAATTTGTTTTTCTTAATCGGATTGACTATGTATTCATTCAGGATAAGCTTATTCAGGTCTGTTTATCCATCTTTATGAGGCTGAGTTAGCCTCGACCAGAATCATACACTAAGAAATAATGTTTGAGTAAGTCGGGGATCGACGTTGTAAAATAAAATATGCTAACGTTTAAAACGCAATAAAAATGTATAAAATACCCATAACAAATATATTTAATTATAAAATAAGACTTAAATGTTTCCGCAATTTTTCTTAACTATGCTAGAAAATATTTGGCTTTCTTGAATCATCATTAACATAAAACTGCAATGCATTGGAATGTATGGGAATTGAACAACAATTGTAATAAATAAGTTAGTCACAATATTTAACTCATTCTATCAGTCACGCGGTGTTTACAATATACAGTATAACTTGGTTATAAGGGCCAGAGCTAATAAGAGGAATAGTTGGTCACCATAGTACATCCACCAGGTTATAAGAACAAACACCCCGGTTATAAGAAAATAAAATTACCTGGATATTTAAGTTTTTTTTTTGACAATAGAAGTGAAAGGTAGACCAGGAAAGGGAAACACCATGTCCTAAAATGGGCACGTACATTTTTACTCCACTCTCCCTCTCAGTCTTTCTTTTTGATCTGAAAAACTTATACAGTCGTTCTTAATTCTACCATCGTGCTTACAGAATGGGACTATGCGAAAAATGGTATGACATACCTCTCTCGAAAGGTTAAAGAACGCTGACCTGCACCCGTTGCTTGGTGTGCCGTCGGTGGGTGAGTTCATCCACCGAAGGCACATATAGTTTTTTGACGCGTTGCAGCACCTCACAAATCCAGTGTTTAACACTATTACCCCACCACCCCTCCCACATCGATGGCAACAGACTGTTGGGGAAAAATTAGGTTAAGAATTAATATGTAAGTTAGTTTTAAGTTTTTGATCAAAAAGGGGGCTCACCACCACCTTATAGAGTGTTTTCAACCATGTCAAGTATAATGTGTATCATTATATAAAATTTTTATAAAAAGCAACAAAACCTATATATATAATGTAGCGACGCTACAGGAGACATAAAAACCATATGTAAATAGATTAGACTGAGAATCTATAATTGAAAGAATCACTGTAAAATTTTTAAGGGGCAAAAAAAGGGGGGGGTTCTAATGAACTATCTGAAGCTAACGTCCCTGGATGACTGCCGGGATACACAACCCATTTCAAGCAATGGGATGACGAACTCATGAAAAAGTTCTTCTTCTCGTCGACATCTGCACGGCTTACCCTAAGATCCATTTGACGATTATCCCATACATCAACCACAGACCGATCACACGACAACGCGATTGCAACCGATGGACCAAGGATTGGTCTGGTCATTCAAGTCCCACTTCATGAAGGAAATGATTGACAAAGGAAAAGGAGAAAAAACAGTCAATGTTCTGGACGTCATTCTAAATTTCAATGGCGTAAGGATACACGTGTCGGTTTGGAAGGTTGTAAAGACCGGAAGGAGAAAGCCTGAGTGATTACATTCCGGTGGAATTTGACGTCACGGCAGGCGAAATCCCGAACGATATTAACATCGTTCAGAATATCCTGTCAACGTACAACAACAATGATGGTGAAATTGAGGAAGAAGTTAACCACATGGAACTGTGGAGACACTTCAAAACTCTGAGGAATCATTATTTAACTAACAGTCTAAAAAAAAAAAATTTAAATAAATAAATATGGAGAGAGATATGTGTATATTTCAAACGTTGAATATAATAATTACAGAGTTTTTCTAGTAGTTGCTAGATTTTATGATAAAACTTCTATTTATGTACTTCGTATTCACTATCCCAAGATGTGGGGGGGGGACTCAGATATAAGAAAACATGAATTTTAGAAACAAATTAAGTCAGGTCCCTCGTGTATGCTATAAGCGAGTTATATTGTACATCCATACAAAACAGACATGCGTACATAGCGCAGGGATCCCTGGAATTCCTTTATAAAATTGTTTACTAATCCCATGTACAATCTTTCAGAGGATGTAAATTTTATTGTATATCAAGATGAATGAGATCCAACAAGTAATTTTTCCAAGCGGAATGGAAGGAATTTAAAAGTATAGGAACAATATTGAAAGGACTTTTGGGACTCCGTGTGAATTTCTCAAATGTCTCTGAAATCTCAAATTAGTAGACGATTGGAAAAAAGAAACTGTTTGGCTTTGTTGACCAATACTACTTCAACAAATGAAAAATTATAATAAAAATTGACCGAAATAAAAATTATTTAAATTAACTCGAAAACTACTAATGATTGATTAAATTGTATTATCTTATATAGTATAACAGTCGGGCTCAGATAACTCAGTATCCCTATAGTGGGGAGGAGACGCCCGCCGCGGGCTAGGGTCACTACAAGCTTTTAGCCACCGTCCGGCGAGTGCCCAGAAAGAGATGGAGTCGGTGGACCTATGGGCTTTCACCCTGGCCGCCGGCCTAGTCGGCGGGCAGCCTAATTCGCTTGTTCTGACTCCATAAGATCTTTAGAAGGTGTGTGCCCCGACAAAGTACTATGTTCAGGAGAAGAGGTACAGGGTAGGTTTATAGGTAGTTTATGTGGTCTTGGAATGACCACGAATTCACACTCAGTATCTAAGGGTAAGCGAAAACCCTCCGGATCCCAAAGGCGAGTGTGAACCGGAGAGAAGCAGACTGGATTGCCGTGGGAGACGCTACTGGTAAGTTGTAGGGCCACGGCAACCGCCGTCCGCGAGGGAGAGGTCTCTCTCGAAGAGGTGCTAGTTTTATCGAAAGGAAGGCAGACATTCCCACTAGGAGTCTGCCATAAAACATACATAAGGTACATAAGGTGTGGGGTCGACAACGCCGGACTAAAACATAGCGAGGTTAGGAGAGAGAGATGCAGAGGTAGTTGAATGAGAAGCCCATGGTTTCAGTAGAGCAGCAAGCGCCAGTGCAGAGAGAGAGTTTGTTTCTTTCTGATTTTCGCCCTATGGGGCGCTTCTTGTATAGGCAGCCTAGCCGTAGTGGGGAGTCATCCCCACCAGTGGCTGTTCCCCCCACCAGCTTCTACCCCACTCCGACTGACGTCATAATCTTTATTTGTACAAATATGGAAACAGATATTTTCTGGGACGAGATGAGGGTAACTTTTAATTATTCGTAATTACGAGGTGGCCACAACAATAACATTGAAATAAATGTTCCTAATGTGCATAATGTGCCATTGACCATAAGGAAAAATATGCTATGAATGCATATATCTCAGCTGAGACATAAAACATCTTGAAAGTTCAGAAAAGAAATATTTTTTTCAGATTCCATTTTATTTCCATACTTCTCGCTGTCATATATTGACCAGAATCTAATTAACATATTTCGAGGTGTCGTTGTATAAACTTTAAATATTTCTGATAAAATGAATGACTAATAGAGTCAATAACCTTGCGCAAAAAGAGGATTGACGATAACTCATTACCATAATGATTTCCTTTTGTGTTTCACTGGTACAAATAAAAAATATCCAGTTTTATAATCTTATTGAGATATTGAAAAAGAAATATTGGGGTTTGGCAGTTTCAAGAATATTGTCGGAGAGATATTACAACTTTTTTTTTTTTTAAAGGTAAATAGGTTTTTAAAGGGATCGGAGCTCCGCTTCCCTCAATTCAATAAATCAACATGACATACTGGGTGCTCGTTCAACCTTGTAAACGTTACCAGCACTGTCAACAAAATAAAATGGCTTGGGTCAAAGCTTTTACTCATGCGTGAAAACAGTTGATAATTAGCACACAGAGAGAAAACAGTCCCCTACTTAGTCAAATTTTATTGGAAGTAAAAATATTTGTTGTTTTTACCAAACTTTGAAACAATTATTATAAACTATATTTTATTTTGCTATGAATATAAATATAGGTAGTACACTCAAAATTGAGTTTGTAGAAAGTGTACTTAAAAATTATTTCTTTGGATAAAACGGCCCTTTTGGGTGCATTGGGGCCTATTCTTCTTCTCTCTCTTTCCGGGTAGGAATGAGAACCACAGATACATATTTTTTCTTGAAATGTATATAAATATACATAGTACACTCGAAATTGAGTTTGTAGAAAGTGTACTTAAAAATTATTTCTTTGGATAAAACGGCCCTTTTGGGTGCATTGGGGCCTATTCTTTTTCTCTCTCTTTCCGGGTAGGAATGAGAACCACAGATACATATTTTATCTTGCTGTCTATATAAATATACATAGTACACTCGAAGTTCAGTGTGTAGAAAGTGTACTTAAAAATTATTTCTTTGGATAATACGGCCCTTTTGGGTGCATTGGGGCCTCTTCTTCTTCTCTCTCTTTCCGGGTAGGAATGAGAACCACAGACACATATTTTTTCTTGAAATGTATATAAATATACATAGTACACTCGAAGTTCAGTGTGTAGAAAGTGTACTTAAAAATTATTTCTTTGGATAAAACGGCCCTTTTGGGTGCATTGGGGCCTATTCTTTTTCTCTCTCTTTCCGGGTAGGAATGAGAACCACAGACACATATTTTATCTTGCTGTCTATATAAATATACATAGTACACTCGAAGTTCAGTGTGTAGAAAGTGTATTTAAAAATTATTTCTTTGGATAAAACGGCCCTTTTGGGTGCATTGGGGCCTATTCTTCTTCTCTCTCTTTCCGGGTAGGAATGAGAACCACAGATACATATTTTTTCTTGAAATGTATATAAATATACATAGTACACTCGAAATTGAGTTTGTAGAAAGTGTACTTAAAAATTATTTCTTTGGATAAAACGGCCCTTTTGGGTGCATTGGGGCCTATTCTTTTTCTCTCTCTTTCCGGGTAGGAATGAGAACCACAGATACATATTTTTTCTTGAAATGTATATAAATATACATAGTACACTCGAAGTTCAGTGTGTAGAAAGTGTACTTAAAAATTATTTCTTTGGATAAAACGGCCCTTTTGGGTGCATTGGGGCCTATTCTTTTTCTCTCTCTTTCCGGGTAGGAATGAGAACCACAGACACATATTTTATCTTGCTGTCTATATAAATATACATAGTACACTCGAAGTTCAGTGTGTAGAAAGTGTATTTAAAAATTATTTCTTTGGATAAAACGGCCCTTTTGGGTGCATTGGGGCCTATTCTTCTTCTCTCTCTTTCCGGGTAGGAATGAGAACCACAGATACATATTTTTTCTTGAAATGTATATAAATATACATAGTACACTCGAAATTGAGTTTGTAGAAAGTGTACTTAAAAATTATTTCTTTGGATAAAACGGCCCTTTTGGGTGCATTGGGGCCTATTCTTTTTCTCTCTCTTTCCGGGTAGGAATGAGAACCACAGACACATATTTTATCTTGCTGTCTATATAAATATACATAGTACACTCGAAGTTCAGTGTGTAGAAAGTGTATTTAAAAATTATTTCTTTGGATAAAACGGCCCTTTTGGGTGCATTGGGGCCTATTCTTTTTCTCTCTCTTTCCGGGTAGGAATGAGAACCACAGACACATATTTTATCTTGCTGTCTATATAAATATACATAGTACACTCGAAGTTCAGTGTGTAGAAAGTGTATTTAAAAATTATTTCTTTGGATAAAACGGCCCTTTTGGGTGCATTGGGGCCTATTCTTTTTCTCTCTCTTTCCGGGTAGGAATGAGAACCACAGACACATATTTTATCTTGCTGTCTATATAAATATACATAGTACACTCGAAGTTCAGTGTGTAGAAAGTGTATTTAAAAATTATTTCTTTGGATAAAACGGCCCTTTTGGGTGCATTGGGGCCTATTCTTTTTCTCTCTCTTTCCGGGTAGGAATGAGAACCACAGACACATATTTTATCTTGCTGTCTATATAAATATACATAGTACACTCGAAGTTCAGTGTGTAGAAAGTGTATTTAAAAATTATTTCTTTGGATAAAACGGCCCTTTTGGGTGCATTGGGGCCTATTCTTTTTCTCTCTCTTTCCGGGTAGGAATGAGAACCACAGACACATATTTTATCTTGCTGTCTATATAAATATACATAGTACACTCGAAGTTCAGTGTGTAGAAAGTGTATTTAAAAATTATTTCTTTGGATAAAACGGCCCTTTTGGGTGCATTGGGGCCTATTCTTCTTCTCTCTCTTTCCGGGTAGGAATGAGAACCACAGATACATATTTTTTCTTGAAATGTATATAAATATACATAGTACACTCGAAGTTCAGTGTGTAGAAAGTGTATTTAAAAATTATTTCTTTGGATAAAACGGCCCTTTTGGGTGCATTGGGGCCTATTCTTTTTCTCTCTCTTTCCGGGTAGGAATGAGAACCACAGACACATATTTTATCTTGCTGTCTATATAAATATACATAGTACACTCGAAGTTCAGTGTGTAGAAAGTGTATTTAAAAATTATTTCTTTGGATAAAACGGCCCTTTTGGGTGCATTGGGGCCTATTCTTCTTCTCTCTCTTTCCGGGTAGGAATGAGAACCACAGATACATATTTTTTCTTGAAATGTATATAAATATACATAGTACACTCGAAGTTCAGTGTGTAGAAAGTGTACTTAAAAATTATTTCTTTGGATAAAACGGCCCTTTTGGGTGCATTGGGGCCTATTCTTTTTCTCTCTCTTTCCGGGTAGGAATGAGAACCACAGACACATATTTTATCTTGCTGTCTATATAAATATACATAGTACACTCGAAGTTCAGTGTGTAGAAAGTGTATTTAAAAATTATTTCTGAATAAGATTTCTGAATTTTCAATTATTTAGGAATGAGAACCACAGACGCTCAGTGGGGTGGATGTCCATTGCCAGACTTACATTACTATTTAAAATAAATCGTGAGGTCACCTTCGTTTCAGACGACGAGAAGTGTTTTAAGTATTAGTATTCTTAAATAAGGAGTTGACAAGCGAATCTGAATGAACGGATTTGATCTAGATTTGGGAAGATATAATGTCAAGGACAGTTGACACATAGATATAACTGGGAAGGGATGAGTTTACAATGTCAAAGGGCACGTTGATTGCAGCTCTGAGGACTTAGGATTGTAATGTTTGTGTGATGTTCAAAGGTTTGTCCCCCATAGTTCTAGTCAATACGTGCAAATTGGTTTTATACTGTTTGTTTTCGTGAGCTATAGCTATCACTTCTCTATTCACACACTAATTACAACTTTAGTTACTTAATATAACCTTCTCTATCCTCTTTTAGAATATTGCTGATAGCTCCATCTAGTGGTGGTCAGTAAAATGACGCGCGAAGTAGAAGCAGCGCGGCAATTCAAATTGAATTTACATGGCTTGAGAAATCAGGAATCGATGAAACAGGACTGACTCACAAGTTGTGGTCTTTCTATGATCTTTGGTGATGTGTTTTATCCGAAACATTAGCTGTAAAGTCATGTGGGGTAAAGGAATTTTGGGATCTGTTTTCTTATATGTATTAATTCTTGGACCACAAAATACAATTTTTATTTTGAAAATATTTGCTAATTTATTGTATGGATATAAACTACAACAATCGTATACAGTTTACCCTTATAAATTTAACTTTAGCAAATTCTTTAATTAGGAAGGTATAGTCTACACTGGCAGCCAATCTAGATCCAATAGAAATTTATGACAGATTTATAAGTTCTGATTGGCTTATTGAACTTAGGTATTGCTTTATTAATGTTAATTTGGGATTAGTTGTTTCCCCACTAGCTCAAGAAAGATGGAGTGTCAATAAAATTTTCCGGTCTACAACAGTTGTTGAGTACAAAGTAATTAAGTTGTTTTGGCAGATAATTAATTTAAATTTATTTATTAAATTTAATTATAATTTAAATAATTAAAAACCTCCAAAGGTTTCATAAAATATGGTAGCATTCGGGATACATCACGTAATTTTTCTTGGTGAATGAAACGAATTGAATGAAAAGAATAATAATTCTCTTACCTAATCAACCATAAAAACTGAATTTGTGTAAATGTAGAAATATTATACTGACACAGAAACATTATAAATTTGATTTACGCAGCCATTTGTCACTTCTTCACTTCTATACCAGTTTTTTTTTTACATTTGTGCTCGAATTTTTTCATTGTGTATTATCACGTTTTTGCTTTGGTTTTCATGTTTTTTTGTTTTTTTATGAAATATTCATTTAAAATTGCAGATCGACAGGCTAATATTCGCGGCCACTGTATTAGAACACTTGGACAGCCAGATGGACTAAATACCTTGTCCCTGTTTTTAAAGTAGAACCTCTCCCTTCAGTTTATGTCCAGTAATAATTTGAGCAGAAGGACCCACCGGAATAATGCGGAATGTACAATGAAGAAAGTGTGGAACTGAAGGTAGAACAGGGTCACAAGGGGCTAGTTATTATCTATTCAAGACCCGAAGGCCCAGGGGAGAATCATTCGGTCTGAAAACTGATCGCTGTTATAGCATGATAAATAGGGGACTTCCGGACGAAAAACTTCAACTGATGTATCAGAGCAAGAATCAAAATTGTCCTGTTTTAGAATTATTAATATCCATCTCAGGAGGAAACTCTCAAACAGTAAACGCTTGGGACTATGTCTCGATTATTGTATCAAATCCCAGGTGCAGTTGTGTTTACATTAAAATCGATAATACATGACTGGTAACTGTGTTCAAAAGGTTTTCAGTGCAAAAATAAATTTCAGTATCCATTTATTACAAATATCGAATAGATTTATCTCAATAATGTTTTTTTTAATTATTGTAATGAGTTTTTTTTTGTTTAGACAGACTACGTTTATTTACTGTTTTTTTTTTTTTAATATTGTCATTTATTTATTTTTTGTTAAATGATATTGCTTCTGCAGATGTACCGTTATTAGCATGCGTGATGTAAGAGTGCACTTCATGTACTGTACCTGGCATATTTTCCGTTTGGTGGGCCTTTCCTTGGTTACGTTATTAACAAATGGTACTTGTAAGAGCTTGTTTAATCTCTTTTTTTTTACATGATTTTTATATGATACTTACGGACTCAAAAAAAAAAATCTTGGTTGAAAGAAAATCTCGTGTATAACTAACCTAGTAAAAGGCCTATAAAATCAAAAGTCCTGAGAACAATAGTAAATACCCCTTATAATGTCAGCAACAAAACTGTTCGTAACGATCTTAATATACCTTACATTCTTGAACTTATCCCAAGATCATGGAATGCCATAGTGACCTAACCAAACACCCTAATCCCCCAGCACAGTCATTGCACTGCACCACTCATCCCTATAACCCTCCTTGGAGACTAAAATGGCAGTGGCAGTGGGAGTCCTGGCAATGGCCAGTTTCTCCAATCATGTCCTCAGCTTATGAGGCTCTCGTGCTCTTTGTCGGACTCCACTGGCTCATATCCGGTGACGTGGCAGACGGAGGAGCGTGGGGGACTTCTTAAGACTCCGCTTCCTCTTTCGCAAGCGAGGGAAGTGACAAGCATGTAGATTTGAGAGGTCTCTGGGCTGTTTGTAAATACTGCATAAATGAGCAAGTGAATGATGAATTGTAAATATGCTATGAATGAGAACATATACCTCAATTACTTATTGCCTAATAAGCTATATTGTACTTTTAGCACAATACAGAAGTTTCAATTAGTACTAACCATGTTGGGGACAAATGATCAAACCATACTTCTTAGGCTGTCGAGAATGGCTTGAACGATATTTGTATCAGCCTGTCTAAGACCTGGCATTTATTATTGGTTTAATTAATTTTTGTACATTAATAGAAATATTCTACATATATTTTCTCTAATATGAATTTGATTATCATACTATCGTTTAATTATCTTTGTGATTTTAGAAGTATATTTTCTATCTTACATAAGAATGGGGAGACACATGGCTTCGATCTGCAGCGACTGGAGCTGTGCCAATCCATTAGAGCAATTATTTCTGTATTGGGTTGACTTGATAATTGACCCGTTCCTCTCCTAATCAATGGATAGTTGAACAGATAGCAAACAATATAAATTAATTGATCCTTTGATTTTTTAACGTTGTAGTACAAATGAAAAATTTCTAATTTTAAGGGTACACTATCATACAGGTAAAATGATGCCTAGAAGCTAAAAAATATTTAATTTTTTTTCGCCAGTGGCTAACGACACGTCATTTTTGAGTAGATTAAAGCAGTTATCTAAGTTCAACTCTCATCCCATATGTATTGTAGGTGCTACATCCCAGACCGTCTCTTAAGAGAAATGGTTAGATTGCATTCTGACTTATAACTGAGGAAATCGAGGTTCGATCCCCGGCATCTGCTATTTGTTTTTTGAGGATGGACCTGGTCGGGGTCAACTCAGTCTCGTAAGGATAAATGAGCAGCTACTCAAAACAATGGCGTAACCCGATTAAGATAACCATTTTTTTTTTATGGTTGAGAGGTTCTGACCAAACTAGCTTCTCAGCGCCACCTACAAACTAAGGTGACAATCTTTGGTCTTCCTATCTCTTCATGGGGTGTCACTCAATAGATTTATTATTTCAAAGGAAACAAGTTAACGCAAATATTTCTATAACTACAATTTTTTTACAATTTGTTAAAAACGCTATTTTTCTTTTTTTTTTTTTTTTCAAAGCTCTCAAAATTTGAAAAGAGGAATGGGAGGAAAATAAAATAATATGGAATTTATAGGAATGAAAGAGATACTAGGCGTGACCTATTTGAAGGTGGTGAGAATCCACTGAAGGTTGAGCCTAGAGTTGGGTAGCGTTCAGACTTTTTTTTTTTTTTTTCTAAACCCCTTTATTAATAACATTTTTTTTTAACAATTTACAGTTTGTCATTTACAAATTCAAGTTAACAGTTATCTTCTCTTGCTGCGATGCATTTAAAGGAGGGCAGGGTTACAATTACAATATCGGATTGACGTTAAAAGGTCAATAACATATATACAATTCTAGGTGATGGGGCTCACCTTCATTTTACAATGTGGGAAAAAAGAACTAAAAACTAAACCTAAAACTAGAACCTAAGACTAAAGCGTTCCTGCCGTGACAGCGTCTTGTCATCGATGGGGGAACGGAGCGGGGGTTACCGTGTTAAACACCGGGTTTGTCAGGTATTGCAGGGACTCGAAAAAAATGATATGTCTAAGTTGAATGAATTCATCCACCGTAGGCAAATCAAAGACCTCGTGAAGTTGCTCCGTTGCTCGAATGAAGTACCTCTGACCACTTTCATCAGTATACAGTTTTGAAATCGTTGGAGTCGCTGAGCTATCGTATAAGTCAGATAACGAAAAAGCGGTGCGCCATACAGCAGAGCAGGTCTGAGTACACTCTTATATATCATTGAGCTAGGCGCAGTGATAGATTGGGGAAAGTCAATAAATGCGTAAGCCGGTAAGAGTTTTGCGTGTTTGCTTCAACTTCCACGCAAAATGGTTACTAAAATGGAGTGTTCAGACTTTTTTTTTTTTTTTTTCTCTCAAACTTATAAAATAGGATGTGGGAAAAATAAAGGAAAATTATTTTGGGCTAATGAGTGCCTTTCACTAAGGGGAGTCCCCCATTTGAAGGATGTATGAGAAGGATATAGGGTGTGGAATGCCTAAAGGAGGCGGGTGGAATCAGGAAGGTAGTGAGAGTCTACCGAGCGTTCAGACTTTTTTTTTTTTTTCCTAAGCTCTCAAACTTACAAAAATAGGAATGTGGGAAAATTAAGTAAAATTATTTTTGGCTGGAAAGTGCCTTTCACTAAGGGGAGACCCCTATTTGAAGGATGTATGAGAAGGATATGGGGTGTGGAATGCCTAGAAAGGCGGATGGACCTATTTGGCTTGAGAAAATAAATTTCACTCGTGTATGATTACTGCGAGAAGGAAAGTGCTTATATAAGAAGCTGCAAGTGAATGAAATTCCTTTCATGAGGAAATGAAAGGTCATAAAGCAGCCTCTCAATTCACTGTTAAATAGGTGATTGTTCCCTTTAGCCTGAACAGAAGTATAGCTGAGCTTATAACGGAAATGTTCCATGCATTCTGCCTCACTTGAGCATGGTCGAAAATTGCTTTTGAGTACAGCCGAGAGAGAGAAAAAAAAGATATCGTTTAATAGATTTTTCGAAGAAGAGCCATTATTGAGGCGGATTCTCCTCAGCGCGGTGACACCAAGTGGTCGTTTCAGCTGAGAACGGCCCCCATTTATATTACACCCAATGGGATTTCCTACCCGTTCCCTAAAACCAACAGGGCGATATCTTTTTGACCAGGGCACACACACACACAGTCATTGTCCTTCCATAAAACTTACTTGTGATGTGTTTTATCGTGTCTTTTGTAACGCGATAAAAACTCCACTAAATCCTTAGGAGGGCTTTAATATTTTATCGACTTTCTACTGTGTAGCGAACGGTTATGTGTCATACTTAGCTTTATCGTCGAACCGGCTTTAAGGAAAATAAAATATTCTGCGGTAATAGTCTATTTTTTAGTGCTTATAGAACGTAATATATTTTACACACTTACTTAAAAGAAATGGTTTTGCATGCATATGTTTAAACAATATCCTACCACGTTTTTCGTGTCACTACAGAAACACTGAATAACATTCCACAAGCGTTGTTTAGTTGATAAATTTTATTAAATTATGATTTACATTTTAATAAACTATGCGCTGTTTTTAATAGAATAGAAAAAATATATTCAGTGACCACTGTGAATAACAATGTGATAGGTACAAGATGAATAAACTCAATTTCTGCTAACATAATGAAAGGAAATGACGACCCATCTAATAAAAAGTGAGGAGTATGTAAATAAAATAACGTTTACACTTCAGTCAGAAATAGAAAACATGCCAGTAAAAAACTACATGATCGACTACAAAAATAAAGGTGAATAAACAAATAATGGTACAATACAGTATCAAATTAAATAAACAAAAGAACCACGACTTTTACAAATACTTCCTAAATAAGCGATAGTAATAATAAGGATACAAGATACTTTTTTTTGTAATAACGTATTTTATGTAAAGTACTTTAACGACAAAACTATCTTCTTTTTCCTTCTAGCCTTCCACTTCGTCTTATTTTTATGTACGCTTCGTCACTTAAAAAATACTTAAACTTCTCAGCTTACCTTGAACTTACAATAATCCGGAATCTATGGCTAATCTAGAAATATATATATATATATATGAAAAACTGCTCACTGCGTACAAATAATTGATAAAAGAACCGCATTAAGTTTAAATATCGAAACACCAGCCGTGTTCGAAATAAAATTCGTATTTTGTAATTCAGCTGTCGCTGAGAATACGTCTTAAAATACTAAATTCCTTCTTCGTTGTTTTTGTTTGCTGGCAAACGTCTTCAATTAGTCAAATGCGTACTCAAGAACACCCCCGTCTGACATTCTCCCTTGTTTAACTACTGTATAAACAAATTCTTGTTTAGCATTGCCATTCGCCATCAAAACAATGCTATAGAATTTCTTGTAGTTGTAGAATGACGCTCCACAACACCATGGTTTGACCATTCATGTCTTTGCATTCAAAACATCCAGGATAGTTGAGAAACCACCACATGTTTTGGAAATGAAGGGTTTCTAGTACCCATTAGTATTATATCAATATTAGTCTACCTATTAACCACTTTATGGGATTCAAATAAGAACATCAAAACTCATGCAGTTTCAATGTATCAAAGAAAAACATGCTATCATAGTTTCCTTTAATCTTTTCATTAATACTTCCTTACACCTTTAATTTCTCACTCCATTTTCCTCGTTAGATAATATGAAGCTACCTTAAGAGTGTAAAATTTGTATGTATGTAACTTCCTAAATTTCATTTTTTTCATTTCTATTACACGAATGAATATAAATACAGCATTGAAAATTGACTGGTCCTTATGAGCAGGGAAAATCACATAAGAAATGTGATTTGAGATATGACCAACTGTTTTTACACTTTATTTTTCACAAACTTTTTATTAGTCTGCATGGCATGTAAAATTTGGCGTTAGATAATTAAAGCGTTCAGTAAATTTATCCAAAGCTACAATCCAGTTGTGAATGTCCTAATGACTTCATTATGTACACAACCTGTCGCCCCGTCAATATTACGAGCCGGTGGAATAAAATCCGACATAAATGGTCGGATCGACCGGACAGAGCTGACTAGAACGGCCTGAGGTGTCTGATATAAAACTCATTTATCAAAAAGGCACTCTCAAAGCCCATTGTCTTATTCGCGCCAGTCAATCCCCAGCCCTGATTTTTTTCGGTTGTTTCCCTTTTTTTTTTTTTTTCATCCGTTTCGACCAAAATCAAACAATACGAAACACCTGGAGCTGTCAAACTTCTACTCGAGGCACATCTCTGAAACTCCGCCATTGTAAACCAAATAACCTGAAACCTGAAAATCGACCCTTTCTCTTCGAGAGTAGACCGTACTCTTTTCGTTAAAACACTGAGTACGCACAGTGCGTTTATTCGTATAACAATAGGTACATTTTGGATTATAATTATAGGTATAGTAGGATTTCTCAATCGATCTGAACTAAAAAATGTACATTACAAACACTGACTATAATATATTTTTTATATTATTAAACAGCTTTATTATGATAAAATTACAATCTACCTTATCGGACAATAAGTAATTGTGATAAATGATCTCATTCATACACTATTTACAAACAGCCCAGATATCTCCTCCATCAGCCGCGTCGCTGGAAAAGAGGGGGCTGACCAAAAGCGCAAGAGACGCTCAGGACATTACTGGAGTAACTAGCCATTGCCAGGACTCCCACTGTCACGCATTTATAGTAGGTCACGAGGCCACTGCCGTTTTAGTCTCCGAGGAGGTTATAGGGATGAGTGGTGCTGTGAAAAGACTGTGCTACGGGATTAGGGTGGTTGGATAGGTTACTATGGAATTTCAGGAACTTGGAAGAGATGAGTTCGAGAATGTAGGGTATATTCAGATCATTATGAAGGGTTTTGTTGCTGACGTAATAAGGGCATTTACTATTGTTCTCAGGATTGTTGATTGAAAGGATTGGATACACTTGATGTTAGACTTTTTTGCTGTCCCCCATAGCTCTATTCCGTAGGTCCAGATCGGCTTAAGCATAACTCTGTAAATTAGTAATTTGTTTTCTATTAAGAGATGGGATGCCCTTTGTAGTCTGTACAGTTGTCCAAAGCGTCTGTTTAGTTCTTGTAGACATCGATATATTTGGATTCTGTTTGATGGGTTCTTTTTCGTACAAATCTAAAAACTTACCTAACTTCATTACATTAACTTTTTTAATTCAAAAACTTCATTATTTCACTCCAATATATTATACTTGAACATTTTTTCAACCAACTCAAACAGGTCCAAGGAACCGGTGTACGAGCTGTCCGTTGTGACGTCGGAAGTATTTAACGACGTCCTAGGGTAAAGGACGAGCTACCCCGAATCACCTCGAACCATGTCTTTGCGTTCCATCGGTGCGAGGTAAGACAAACTTCAGAACTTTGCTAAGCCACGCGTTGTGGCAACGAGGCCGTTTAAGCTTTAAAGTTGTGAATTCTCCCCATAGTTGAAAACATATTAAATTAACAGCTTCGGTCATATTCTAGGTTAAATATTTTAGATTCGTTTTTCTTGATCTTTTTTCAAATATAGCCTCCAGTATAGGTTTAATTCCAGATATTTTGTGTATATCTGGGAAATAAAATACTTCAATTAAATGGTAGTCTAACTTCCGTATATTTAAAAGATTAGAATTTTGAGTGTGAAAGAACGGGCACCTTGTAGATGACCGGTGCTTTTCGGAAAGTGTTCCATTTTTTGGAATTTATACTTTTCTATCGGCTACATTTTTTACGCATCAAATTATGTAATTTGGGAACGAATTGTGAATTCTATCATCAGCACGCAACACCAACAAACCAGGTTTAGTTAAAGGAGCGTACATAATACACATGCTAGTTTAAGACGTCATGAATATCATACCAAAAAATATTATGTCGTGTGGTCAATCGAGCGTTTTCAATGACTTTTGGCAAATTATAGTCCAATTGCTGCGACTGGGATTTACAGAAGGCCGAGGAACAATCTGACGACAGCCATGCTTCTGATCACCGAGATCAGGAAAGACAGAAGACATGTCATTATTGGAGACTTCAACGCGAATCACAGTTGGTGGAGTAGCACAGGGGCTAATGCACTCTAAAGGCCAAATGAAACATCTAGGAAAAGTTTCAAGTCTTTAGAGAGAAAACGTTACCCACACAGGAAAGACTGGAAGTGTCAAAACGTGAGGGTTTCGATGTTTGGAAAAAAAAAATTAATAAACTTAACCGTATTTAACGAATAATTGCCTGGTATTAATGATTGCCTAAGTATCAGTAAGCCATAGCTGCTCTTCCAGATCTTGCTAGAAGTCTAAATACAAGAGCTTTGCGCTTGGATTATAAAGTTTGGCAAAAGCAGGCGCTAAGCGGGGACCAAGCGCAATCTCCGTTCCGGTCCATCAAGGCAGTGCCGATAATCAGAGCCTCCCTCACCCTCTCTCTCTGTCCCTCTGCCCCCCCCCCCTCTCTCTCTCTCTATCACATTCTCTCTGTGTCTATCTCTCCATCTCACTCTCGCTCTGTCTATCTCTCTCCAGTTCTCCATCCTCCAGCTCCAGGCAGTGTCTAGCCTCCTCTTCCAGCGGCCATTATCTTCACACCAGTCTGACCTCTGCCCGTTTTACCCAGTCCCTCTTCCATTCCCCAAATGGATTGCTACCTTTTTCATCTGTCAGTGGGTTTTCACTATTTGCTTTTTTATCTTGGCGGAAAAAAATACCTTTCTTTTTTTTGTTTTGTTTTTTATCCACTGATGATGGATTTTGTCCTTTGCGAATTTTGGAAACGAACCAAGAGTATCGCTTTGACTGTCCCATACACGAGTATCAGTTAGTGGCTTTGCCATTTTATTTTATTTGTTTCAATTTTTTTTTTCCGATCCAACCTTTATGTTACAACGAGTATAAACTAAAATAAAAATAAAAACAATCTATGTGTGTGGGTCAGATGATTTCTCATTTCACTAAAAATCGCTCAAAAAAACAACAAATTCCAACAAAAAAAGTAACAAATCAATTAGTAAAAAACAAAAAACACAAAAAAAATTGTTTATTTACTTCATTTTTACAAACTTGCTTAGTTTAAAATGTTGCTTGTGCTGCATATAAATGTAGAATACAACAGTAGAGAAATAAAAGTTTTGAATTTTGAAATTAAAAAAAAAATAACATATTTGATTATCATAAAGGTTGAAGATATCTGAAAAATATTTGTTAAGTGCATTTGTGAGTGTTTCTTGTCTCTTGGTTTTCAAATATGACCTTGATTTGAAAACGAGTCGGTTGCTATTTAATATTTTTGTCGTCTTTTTTGAACACTTTTTTACACCCTCAAGTTTAATTATGCGTTACCATCTTAGTATTAAAGAGGTTTAACGATCTCTTGTCGGACCTGTTTTACACACTTGCTGTAATTATATCTTAACTGAACATCGCAATCATTGACATATAATATATAGCTTTGAAACTCCATAAGGATTATATAATTCTCAATAACGTAGGTAATTGTCATTCGTATTTTTGTATGTCTATACGTCGTTCATAAATATGATCCAATGAAGCTGAAATTTTGATGGTATCCCATAATGTATCTTTTGGTTAACGTGTAATGACGTGAATTAAATGCTTATCAACCTATAGTTACCCTTGACTTTTCAGCTCAAACTTCTAAAGGTATTTTAAATTTTAGTTAATGGTTCGTTTCCCGACGCATAAAACTCTCATTACGTCAGATTTTGATAGTTTTATTATCGCATATACTTTAACATAACATTTATACTATTTTCTATTTGATAAAAATAACGTTTAACAAATAATAAAACGAATAATAATATTAATGACTTTGTTTTTGTCTGTTCACAGGGAAAATTGCCGGGTGACGTAGAGACCTATTTAGGGTCGTTCAGAAGGTGTAATTATCCTAAATTAACCCCTCAGAGGACATTGGAAATAGTACACCAGTGCGCAAGATATTCCAGGTAAGCTATTTAGTTTCAATTATAAGTTGTCTATATAATAAATAAAATAAATATTATACTAAGATATTTATACAAATTGACTAAAGATGTTTATTAATATAAAAATAGAACGAAACTGGGACGTTTCATAAAAAAGTCAGCACACACGTGACAAAATTGAATTAGGGCGTTTTTGGATTTAATAAAAAACTGGCACAAAAGCCTAAAGTGAACAGCGTGTGTACATCGTCATAAATTTCCTCCAGCAGTCAATATTATGTCAAGAGTATGTGTTAATAAATGCTGAATAATTATATAAGAGAGAGCTTTGATTTGGCACGCCTTCGTCTGTCTGCATGTATATATGCTCTGCAATAGCGGTCTTCAATATTCAACAATCTTTATTGTGCAATAATTACAATCTGCCTTTTATAAGGCAATAATAATATAGATAAATGATCTCATTTATACCATAATTTCCCTAAATCCAATTCACAAACTGCCTCCTCCTTCATTCATTAGGGGCCCAGTTGACTCGGACCACTTCCGCCAGATTCTTACAGACTCTGTAGACCTCAAAGTACCTCTGAAAACATCCCAAGACCTAGATGATGCAGTGCATTCCTTCACTACTCTGATCCAGGGGTCGGCTTGGGAGGCATCGTCACCCAAGAATCCACAATCATAATCGTTTACCTCAGCATCTCAAAGATCTAATCAAATCCAAACGCCGCTCTTGAACAGTGTGGCAAAGATCCCGGCATCCTGCTGATCGCTGCTCGTACAATCAGTACTGCCGATTGGTAAAGCGGCGATTGGCGTCCTTCCGTTCCGATTCTTTTAATTTCTACCTCTCCTCTCTGTCTACCAGGGATAACTCCTTGTGGAATGTAACCAAAAAAATCCTAAAGTATCAACCTGTTTCACATCCACTCCGTCGTGATGATGGGTCCTGGGCGGCCTCGGATGGGGATAGGTCGGAGGAATTTGCTCTGAATCTTACCCATACTTTCACACCTCACCTTTCTCATCAAAGCCATACTCACAGCACAACTGTGGAAGATTTCCTCACTTCACCTATTCCTCTCTCTCTTCCACCAAAAGCCGTTAATCCCTCTGAGGTCAAATACCTTCTGAAAAACTTACCTTACAGAAAATCCCCTGGATATGATCTCCTAACTCCTCAAATTCTCAAACAACTTCCTCCTAAAGCCATAATCTTCCTAACCTACATATATAATTGCATTATTCGAACGACGCACTTTCCTCTCCTCTGGAAACATTCCATTATTGTCCTATTCGCCAAACCCGGTAAACCACCCAATGACGCCTCATCTTACCGTCCAATGAGCCTACTCCCTATCCTCTCAAAAATATTTGAGAAACTGCTACTAAAACGTCTACTTCCAATTGTTGAATCCAAAAACCTTTTTCCCACACACCACTGTGGTTTCCGCCAATGACATTCCACTGCTCAACAAGGCCTTCGCGTTGTTGATCACATCTCCTCAGCCCTTGAAACCAAACAGTATTGCACTGCTGCCTTTCTTGATATAGCTCAAGCTTTTGACAGGGTTTGGCACGCAGGTTTGCTCTACAAGCTCAAAAGGCATTTACCACAGACCCTTTTCCTAATCCTACAGTCCTACCTTTCAAACCGCTTCTTCCAAGTCCGCTGTGGTTTAGAATACTCTAACTACTATCCCATAAGTGCAGGAGTTCCACAGGGCAGTGTCCTGGGTCCCATCCTCTATAACCTATACACCGCTGATGTCCCCTCTACTCCCAATACCTTATTAGCCACATTTGCAGATGACACTGCAGTCTTGTCATCCCACCCAGACCCCGACATAGCATCCCATATCCTTCAAAAACACCTTGACGAGATCGAGTATTGGTGCAATAGGCGGTCTTAAAAACAAATTTAACCGATATGATATTTGACGAGATTTTCCATTTAACTAAAACTACTTCAATAGTGGATACCCGTAGGGAATTGAGTTTTGCCCACTATGGAGAAACCAGAAGGAAAAATCAGTGGAAAAATTGTATATTATGAATCAAATCTGTGAAATTATTTATTCATTTTAAAATATCCATTATTTTTAAATATACAAATAGAAAATGTTATGAAGAGTTTTAAATTTACGAAGCAATCCTGTTGACGCTTTAAAATCAATTAGACCCTATGTGAAACTTCAAGACCATTTCCGTTGATCCAAGTACCAGAGCTAGAGGAACGAGTTTCGCCTACCATTTTGTTCAATCTTGATGCAAATACTTTTTTTTTTACTTTAAAATGTCACATACTTGTGTTTTCCCGAATTTGAGCCATTATGAATATTACGTTTTTCAATTACACTCGTTAACTTGAATAGCACTCCAGTAAAACTTTGCCTTTTAAAGTGAAACGGACGCGATTTGACATTGCCGATCGAGAATATAAATCAGTAATCCTTACTGCTAAACTTGGATCTATGCCTCTATGCATGTAAGACATGGAGGGAAAAGATTTGCTGGAAAATTAGTTTTAAAATAGTTCTTTTTATTCTTGAGCTTTTTAAAAAAAGTGATTCATTATTCTCGACCCAATAATATAATTACGAAAATATTTAATTTAACTAAAAAAAATCTAAGTAAAACAAAATTTACCTGAATTTCACCTTCACTGCCTACCGTTTTAAATCATACATTTCGATCAAAATCAAGCCTGTACCGGTCCTTTGTAGAGAGTGTCCATTATTCAGAAGTTCTTAATACTTGAAAATTATTAAAAATTAAATAGTGTTTACCAAAACGCTGTCGAGAAGAATCCCTGTGTCTTTCCACGTACAATGACAAATTTAAAGATGGTAACGCAAATATTTTTAAGTATAATTAAGTATTAAGTATAAATAAATTTTTAAGACACATCAACACAAAATCATATATTTAATATTGCCCCAACCCATATCAATATGCATCTTTGCACTTTTTTTAATTTTTACAGTAATGTTTAATTTTTTTTTTGGTTACTTAAATGGCTTGAATAAGATTCTCCACTTTCTACATCACTAAAAATATATTTTATATAATAAGGAAGAAAAGCAATGGATCTTTTGAGTACTGTAGCGAATATGTTAATTTTTCACTAGTACTATTACTGGCTGATAAATTTCCATGCTTGAGCGCATTCTTATTGCGCAGTCTAAGATGTGGTTTTCTCAATTTGCGGTTTTCCCTGCTTCTCCCTTCCTAGGGGGAATCTTACCCCTTTTCCTGCTCCCGAGGGTTGAACGCTATCGATTATTCGTTCGTTCAGTCCAGTGGTTCCGAAAATATTTCAAGACTCCGCCAACTACATACTTCTCACTAACTCAAGGGAATGGCCGTACTTCATAAAGGTTGTTTCCCCGACCCTACGCCAGGTCCGGCCACATATTTTTCGCCACTGCTATGCCCATTCTTCTCGCTGGGTTCTTGGAAATAAAAAAAAAACTTGCTCATAGAAATAGTAACTATAAATCAAATTCTCTTTTTATCCAATTCTGGTGGACGTTTGGGAACATGGCTTCTTCTTAATTGCACGAATCTGAAACTCTTTATCCATATGGTACATCAGCATACTGGATAAATCTTTGATAATTATTGTAATATTGTATGTTACTTGGGAAGGGTTAATTGTAAAGAATAACCTTTGTTCATGAGTGTCTATTGAAAAAAACGAACAAATACAAAAAATTGAATTCGACAGAGCACGAATGTGGAGAAAGGCCAGGGGTGGAAAAATTACTTTAAAAATATAAATTTTCAATGATGTGGCTTGTCAAAAAGTCAATATCCAGACAGCATATTTTTCAGTTCTAGAAGTCATAAATTAAAATTATCATGTTATTTATAAATATACTTAAAAAAATATCAGTCGAGAGATGCTGTGAAAAAAGATTCCGTGTTCAATTATAAGTAATGTATATTGTTTTATATTGCATGTTTCAAGGTTTTCTGAGTTTTAGGCACAACATTCTTGCCATAACTCATATGTCCACAATTGAGGCAAAACACTATTTTTTTTTTTAAATCCATATTTTTGTATGATTTTTAGAAGATGTCTTATGCCTTCCAGGCACCATCTTGTAAAGCTGTGGGTTATAATATAGGGCTTAAACGATTTTACATTTTGACATGGAATAAAAAGTTTATTTAGAGGCTACATTCCTAAATGTCATTCTTAACTTACAAGAGAGCACAATAACAAATTAGTGAACTGCAATGTAACCAAAGTACGTTACTTAAGACCTCTTTAGTTCATCTAGTTAACTTATTGTATATTTATATGATATTCTGTGACAATAATGTATTTTCGAAGTGTGATCAATTGTCGAGGACATAGCTCATGGATCATTTTTCTCGAAAAATGTCCGTAAATAACACCAAGGTTTCTGCAAATCAATAAATTGAAATAAAAAACGACATGTAATTATTGATACACAAATCTGACTGTTTGCGTGATTAGGTCTTGTATAGTATATACGATATAAAGGTACTTCTGTCTGTTTGATGCGAACCGGGTAACGAACGTTGTGGTACGCATCATTACCAGCACTGATGATGGTCATTAGCATCTGAGAAGAACTCGATGTCAACTCGTTTATCTCAACTCCCTAGTTCAAAGCCGGTGATATAATAACATAATTTATTCGCAATTAGGGACATGCTCTAAGCAAATGGATCTGTTGGATGTTTTTAAATACAAGTATTGCTTATGCTTGATTGCCAGTTGTGTGCTAAGATTAAAAGAATGACGTACACATTTTCTAAGTCATTGATTCTACTTTTAAATACAATAATTATAATTACAGTTGAGAGATTAACAATGTTCTCTTTAAAATATGGTTAAATATTGTAGAGATGATAAAAAATTAATAATCAAGACAATTGTGATGCATTACACAATTACGAAGCTTTAAACTTTTTTTTGCGATTATATATATTTATATAAGCTGTATGTTTCCTGTCTTATGTTAATATACATTATGACATTTATGTTTTGAGCCTCTATGCTTTGACAGGTAACTTACAATGACCAGATAAACAGACATAAGGATGAAAACATTTCTGGTCTACAAAAACCAACGAGATCCTAAAAGCATACAGTGAACAATACGTAAACAGTATTTGTAAATGATTTCGTCATAGGGGAACTTCATAATTACAACTTTACGTTTTCACATCGGATTTTCAAATTCGGTTGTATTCATGTGGTGCCAAGTATAGATTAGAGATAGTATATTTTGAATAGATGAGTTTGTTTTATTTAATGTTATTTTTTGAAAAGCTACCATTGAATTTGGACCTGTCTCTAGATCTATTTGAATTAGTTAAATGCAAATATTGATAAATTATTTTCTTCTCTCATTTATATCGATTTTGTATTTTCACTAAGAGTCTATTTGTCGTATTTTTTAACGATAAAAATATTTATTTTATCTAAATGTAAACCTTACTTACACATTCTTATGATATTCATTGCATTCTTAATTATTTTATAACTGTAAATATGTTTTGCATTAAATTATTGATATTTCACTTATGTATAATTTTTGTATTTATTCTTTTCATGATCACCATTAGACTGTGTTTAACAGCTTTATTTATTTTCCGGTGATTTCCGACGGGTGCGTCCACTCAAATCCTAATATGTTCGTTTGTGGTGTAGAGGTCATCGTTTCTGACGTGATTCATTCGGTTCTAGGATCTTTTATTGGTGTAATTAAAACTGTCTACACTATCTTGATTAGCAATATCTCAGTCAATAGTGCCACCTTTGATAGTTTCTCCATTATATTATTCAAGTTTTAGATTCACATTCAAATATGGATTTTCTACGAAGGAATGAAGATTGAAGCGGCTAGCTGCAGAAACCAATCCAGAAAGTATTTCGTGTGTTTAAAGAAATGTTACGATTAATTTTGAACTCTAAACGAGTGAAATGACGCTTTTATACGTCAAATACGATAAATTGAACGCGTTCACTTGTAACCTGCGCTCAATAGCTCAAAACGAATATAACAGTCGGAAATCCGCCTATTTATCTTTTAACCCTTCTTGATGAGCACGTAGCGAGAGGTTTTATTTTAAATCGGATATCATTCGTCAACCTTCCTCACTTTATCAATTTGGTCCGGAGTCAATCAATCTGTGTGTTCTACAATATCAGTAGTGATTTAGTTGAGTTGTGATTAGGAGAAATATTCAACGAAACTAAACTAAACATTATTAATACAAAAAACACCTCTGCCTTGTTTCTCTTAATGCTTAAAACATTGATTATATAAGTAATTTATTTATATAAAACCAAGAGAGTAAGGTTAAATGTCCATTAACCATTTAAATAATAAATTTCAGGGACAATGGAAATATTTATAAACATTAAATACGTGACTGATTCTGATATTCCTAGACCAAAGCACCCCTTCTAGTCGATAAATTCCAATCCAACGAGGCTTAAACTAAAAGGTTGGATCCAACACGGATCTATTTCTATGCAACGAAACAGTTATTTAAACTTAGCTAATCCGTGGATCAGTAGCCTTGCCTTTTTTTAAACAAATTTTTATTTAAATTTGTTACAGCATCGGTTATATATATTTTAGCGACCGCTAACTACATAAGATAAATCACCCTATACTCTATTGTATATCTGTACCTCGGAGGGATACAACACTATGTCCATTTTTTTCCATATTGACTTTATTACAGAGTTAAAATCAGCTTTTCTCATATTTCTTAGAGAAATAGAGCACTATGTCCAAAACCAGTTAGAACCGGATATAGCATGTTTTAAAACAACACCAAGTCCACTTTCATTTAGAGGGATAGAACACCATGTGTTTTATCCTTCTGAAGCATGTGAATTACTACTGGACATAGTGTTGTATACCTCTACACAGCCTGGCGGATTGTTAGTGAACTAAGAGTACTTTTGACAGTTCTGATGAGTTTACATAGTTGGATGTATTTTAAGTCATAATATTTGCTCTTTTTTAGTAATAGTAAGAATAATGAACCATAATTCTCGTGGGAGAAAGATTCTGGAACTATTGAAAAGTTCTAAAAAAGATTCTACTACAGGTAAGCTACTGTTTTGCTCATTAAAAAGATGTCAACAAAGAACAAGTTCTTCTGTCAACCTGTGTTCAACTGCAAGTAAAACAGAACAGCATGGGAACTCTGTTTTTGAAAAGTAATTTCGCTGATGAAAACCAGGAGATTGACCTTGTTAGGTTTCGAAGGCGACACCTTACATTGCCAAACGATTTGCAACTGGTAACACCAAGTCCAATACCAATATCACAACAAAAGTATAATGATCTATTGGCATTACTACCATATGTTCCTACAGTTTGCCATGACTTTTATAAAAACTTAAAGCATACTAGTAATACCACTAGTGAGTACCCTGAAGGAGACTTACCTGATGATGACTGAGTTTTTTGCATCTAAAATACCATTTTAGTTGAATACATAGATGTATTATTTGTATTTGTAAAGAGAATTATAAATAAAATAGTTAAATACATTTTGTAAGTCAAATAGTATTGTGTTTGTTATTGAATATCCCACATTAGGTCTTATAGTACAATAGCTTTATTAGAGAGATACAACACCATGTCCATTAAAAAGTGAAAAAAAACCGTAAAAAAGGTTTTTTTTCATTTTATAACAACTGCATGATGTAAATAACAATAAATAGAATGTTCTGGTAAAATATTGTTTCAACATCTCAATAAATAGCTGTGCCAATAACACTTTTTGTTGAAAAAAAGTTTAAAACTCCTCTCCTGTAAAGTTATGAAAATGGACATAGTGTTGTATCCCTCCGAGGTACAGATATATATTGTAAACAAATGTAAATAACATGAACAAAATATATTGTAGACAAATGTTAATAACATGAACAAAATATAAATCATTGTAAATGTGTTAAGCAATAAAAAATTTGGGGTGCCAAGTAGGTACATGAGATGGGACAACAGCTGTCAGTCGCAGGTATGAGGCCACAGACCCGTGGCAAGAACCCTGCCAGCCTCTCCCAGAGGACAAAGAAACCACACGTCATTGGTTACACCAATCTTAATGATAATTGGCTAAGGGCAAGGCTTGCTGGGTACTTAAGCTGAGGATCTAGCCCCTGTAAATCATTTTCTCCTGGCAACTACTCACTGGCTCGTGGCTACCCGCTTGAACTCTGAAAACCTGACTTCTTCTTTATGAAATACCTCTACATCTCTTCTCACCTAACCTCGCTATGTTTTAGTCCGGCGTCGTCAGTCCCCACAACTTCCTAGCGGGAATCTCTGCCTTCGTCTTGCTAAAACTAGCACCTCCTTGGGAGAGACCTCTTCTTCGCGGACGACGGTTGCCGTGGCCCTGCAAAATTTTCCTAGCAGCCCTACTGCGGCAATCCAGTCTGCCTCTCTCCGGTTCACACTTACCTTTGGGATCCGGACGGTTTTCGCCTACCCTCAGATACCGAGTGTGAATTCATGGTCATTCCAAGACCACATAAACTACCTATAAACCTACCCTGTACCTCTTCTCCTGAACATAGTGCACTGTCGGGGCACACACCTATTAAAAAATGGAGTCAGATAGTAAAGCCGTCATGAAGCAATTGTCCAGGTTATTAACTACAACAACCCTCACTTGTCGCCAGGGCTAGGGTAACCAGGCACCCCCCTCGTGACGACCCTACGTATATATATATATATATTTTTTTTGTTTCATATCCCCTTGTTACAAAATTAATATATGTTACAAAATATAGATCTACAAACGAATCTATTTACAATTGCTTCAGTATATTTCCTGTAGCTTGGCTACATTTTATACAAATTCTGTTTGATTCTGTTATCTGCACTGTACAAAAGTATAATACTTTTGATAATATAATGATGTACATTAATAGACTGAATTTATTACAAGTGAAAGGGCTTATTTAACTAACATGTAACAATTAAAACTTAAACTAAATCTTAACCTAATTTTCCCTGACACTCTGTTGTCATCGATGTGGGAAGGGTAAATTATTAATAAATTAAATTGTATTATATATTAAGTAATGGTGTATTAAGAGGGGAAAAAATGGAACAAACACACGGGATGTTTACTATGATTACTAACCAATACACAAACATAGTAAATAACTAAAATAATAATATAATAAACACTATAATTAGCGGTTAGGGATATATTCATTATGCGATCTCTTTTTATGATGCTCTTTATTTATAACATTACAATTCGGTTACTCAGCTATAATAAATGTGATTTAATAGCTCATGTACACATTTCCAATCACTCAATATGGACAGCTTTTTTTTTTCATAGCCCCATTAAATTCACAGATAATTATATATAAATATAGATCCTCAGGCGAATCTATTTACAAATTATTTTTGTATTTCCTGTAGTATCGCTGCATTATATACAGTTTTTCTTATTTTATAAAAATTATATAATGAATAAACAAGTATAATGATATAAATTATCCGTGACTGGACTAAACTGACTAATAAAGGTGATGGGGGTCACTTTTTTGATCAACCTTAAAACTAACTTACATACTAATTCTTAACCTAATTTTTCCCAACAGTCTGTTGCCATCGATGCGGGAGGGGTGGTGGGGTCATAATGTTGAACACTGGGTTGGTTAGGTGCTGCAACAAGTCAAAAAACGTGATGTGTCTCCGGCGGATGAACTCACCCACCGACGGCACACCAAGCAACGGGTGCAGGTCAGCGTTCTTCAACCTCTTGAAAGAGGTATGTCGGACATGGGCAGTTTATATTCATACAATGTATACTTACAATCTGCCGAGGTATGTACAGTGGGTACGGGGATTCCCCCTACCTTGCTCCTCACTCTCTGATCGCTTACACCTGATAAAGAGAAAAAGGGCCGCAGACGCTCAGTACACAAGTGGGGGGTTGTACTCAGTAGTACCACTTGACTTACATCTCTATTAACGATAAATCGCAATACCACTGACGAGGAGTATCACTATATGATGTAGGTTTTGGATGTGTGGGAAGTTTTCACAGGATTTGGTAGATCATGAGACTATAAGGTCAAGGGCTGCTGGTATAATGAAGGGATGACGCTCCCTTTCACAAGCGTTGACTATAGTTCTATAGGATTGAAACGTTTCTCTTCGTTTGATGTTTGGCCACAGTTCTAATCCGTATGTTCAAATCCGTTCTAATTACTGTGCCATTTCTATGCTGGCTTGAAAATCCTTTTTGCGTTTCCATAAACATAAAGATAACATAACATTTAAACATTAGTCGCTTCCGAACTGGGTCTCGAGAAATCGTAAAAGTTAACGTTAAAAGTTTCTTTTCAAATATTTTTCTTTGTTTTATTTTAACTGATTATTCATTAAGAATAATATTTATGGGTGTCTTGGAATACAGATAGACTGACTAATAATAGACGCTAGGTTCTTTAATGTTAGTGAAGTCTTTTCTTTCCGGTACGGCAATTAGCGATATAACTAAAAACGAATCGAGGGAAGAACAAAAAAAAAATATGGTAAGTTTATCCAGCTGTTTGTGCTTGATGTTAGATAGAAAACGCTGCTTAAAATGTTCTTTCCCTCCTAAAGTTGAGGTAACAGGATTTCTTCCCCTCAAGGAGAAAAGAAAGAAGACCGATCAGTGAAGATGAGGATGCAATTAGAGTTAAAGGCGCAGGTGGTAGGCAGACCATCAGGGCACTAGAAAACATCTTCTTACTCCCTTAAAACATTTTCTTGTTCTTTTCATCCACGCTCCTAATGGATGTTTGTTTCAAGATATTACGATGCTAAATAATTATTTTTTTTATGATGAATCTAACATGCAAAAATCTGCCCATTAGCATGTACTAATTGTGATAAATAATCTCATTAATACTATATTTACACATACATATCCTTATCATACATATCCTAACCAATTCTCACAGCTTACAATAATGAAGCATGTTTTATATAAACATATTAATTAGTTCTGAAAAAAAAAAACACCTAATGATTACTAACTTTTAAAAAATACACAAACATAGTAAATAACTAAAATAATAATATAATAAAAACCACAATTAACGGTTTGGGATGTATTTATTATGCTATCTCTCTTTATTTGAAACATTACAGTTATGTTATCAAGCTATGATAAATGTGATTTAATATATTATTTTTTATAATATACTATGAGGTAATATTCCTCTATAAATAAGATAATATAATACAAATGATAGGTTGCCCAATCTAAAGAATTAAAATGATCATCGAACAGGATAACATAAAATAAAAAAAAAAAACACCAATGAAAATAACAGCCAATGTCTGGTTAATCAATCGACGTGTCGATGGACATTTACATGTGAACTGCTACTTATGTCTGTTTGGGATGTCGGGAGAATACTTGAAAAGGACGATTTAAATATTGGGATAGGACTAGTAATTGGTTTTGGGATTACAACTCCACAAGTCAAATGATCGAATGGAAGTGAGATGAAAGGGGGTGATCTCGCGTTACAGAATGGTTGGAGGTTTTGAACTGAAGGAGATGGAAAAATGTGTTCAGTTTTCAACTCTTCCGGGGCCCATTCAGCGAACACACGTCGTTGTCTATGGTCGTTTACCTTCAGCTCCTGGGTCAGTTGAATTTTTTACGGGCACAGGCCCAAGTCACGACGCGAAATTCGCCAAGTTGTGGTCTGCGGAAGACCGACTTCTTGAGAGCGACGCGAAATCGACTCCCTCGGATTCTTCTGCACACTCTCATAGACAGTGGCGACGTTTTCGGCAGATCTTGCGTTTCGTCGACGTACGGGTGTTGGATGATTGTTTACTGAAGCAGCGGACTCAAATTTATCCACCACACTGCTAATAACCATAACTGCCTCTCGGTAGGACGGTTATGGCGACCGTAAAATGGGCGAAGTGCGCGGAACGCTGCCCGAACAGAACACCCATATTGATAAAACAGTTTTATCATTTGCACGTATTGTTGAATGCTTTATCCGTCCATGGTGATTTGGCAAAAACGAACTGAATAAATGACAGCCAATTCGACAGATGCAGCTTCAACAATATGGGCACTATCAACTGTCAAAGTTCGAAGTCCCTATTGGACAACGCTATAAGAAGAAAGCAAGGATATGCTGTCATTCTGCAGCATTACTACCGTCACTCCTGACTCACAGTTACGCTGTCATAAGCGAATAGTGGAGAATTCTTGAAGTCATTTCCATTTCGACTTCCAGATGGACTGTACAGATGTGCCTTGCTAGACCTCTGGCCGTGTAATCGCTTGAAAAATTAAATCGTATTTTAATAATTTTTAGGTCTTATGGTCATAATGTATTGACTATACTAAAATCAGCTTAGGGAGTTCAGCTGGCGATGTAATAGAGAGCCATAGTTGTTAAGACTTATGATCGTAATATCTGAGATATTGAAAGCAGTGAGGTTGGCATTAATTTCTCTGGTGCTTGCCTATAGGGCCTTGTATACATAAATAAATAATTGTTATGATAAAACAACTTTATTATGATAAAATTACAATCTGCCTCATTGGCAATAAGTAATTGTGATAAATGTTTTCATTCATACCATATTTACAATTTTCATTAACTCGCTCATTCATAGAGTATTTACAAACAGCCCAGAGACCTCCCAAATCCACATGGTTGTCACCCCCCTCGCATGCGAAAGAGGGAGCGGAGTGTTAGAAAGTCTGCCACCCTCATCCGTCAGCCGCGTCACCGGATACGAGCCAGTAAATAATTATTAGGAAAAATCATAACTTTAGATTGCTACTAAATTGTCATTGAGAAGCGTGTTGGCGTGAGGGTTTTTCCGGTATATTTTTGCGGTTATATGTTTTTTTTTTTGCAGTGTAGGCTGACAATTTATTGTCACAAATGGAACTCCTGTGTAAATGTAATGTACGGTAGAAGCGGTGTTGTTTCCATTGGTTTATTTTTTTAGATTGGAATCAATGGTTTTGTTGTTTATGGTATTAAGATGTCATAGGCGAGGCTGTGAGGCTGTGTACAACAGCAACAGAACTTAAAACAGCCTGACTTGGCGAAGATTTACTTCTGAAGTCGATGATCCCCAAAATGCAGACAGAATTATTAGAAATCCAGAAATGGATGTTGAACCACTGTTCCTTGAAGGACATAAGTATCCTTTAAGGACTGAATAAAATAACTGGGCACCAGGGCCCATTCTCCCAGCTAATCTCCCAGAATCCCAGGAAGGAGAAGATAAGAACCAAGAGGTGAAAGCCTAGAAGAGGCTGGTCTTTCAAGGAGTAAGCCACACGTGTCACTCCTTCTTTTCCAGGTACTACCAAACCCAAACCATATTCGTTGGAAAGTAGGAATGCCCTTCAGTTGATGTAAATATGCCAACGGATCAAACGATTCTCAGAGAAGACGCCAGTTGAACCACCCTAGCTCTACGGGCCATGTATATTGAATTGTTTAAAATCATGTGTTCCTGAATTTTTCACAGTCTTATTATAAGTTCATTGTTTATTTATGTTTAAGGTGAAAACATATGTTTTCAGATAGATCCTTGGTAGAAGTTTTGGATTGTTTGAAGCTATTATGTATTTGCGGTATTGTTGTTCACCTCTTATACTTAATAATAAATGTTATTGTCATGGTTCACTACAATTTGTATGACTTGTTTTTCAAGCGTAAGTTTTCAAATTAATAAAGCCTAAATGGTAAAATTAAATTTTTGACTTCTAATTGTGGATATTTACATTAAAACTTTTTATCTGACACGAATTGCTTTAGGTGAACGAATGTACTCTAAATTATCAATCCCAGCCATATTTCATTTTGATTTAACTTCTAATCTATTACCAAATTTTATAAAAGGATATGCTGGTGGCTAAGTAACGGTCAGCAAACAACACGATGCCCTGGGGAGCATAGGTACTTTTACGGCAGTATAGCCTAGGCTCCAAATATACACATCGCATTATCGTTAGAAAAAATATTATATTGATTTAACGTCTATATCTAGTCTCAATAAAATACAAGATATTTTAGGATATATATAATAAAATACAAGATATTTTAGGATATATATAATAAAATACAAGATATTTTAGGATATATACAATAAAATACAAGACTTTTAGGATATATATAATAAAATACAAGATATTTTAGGATATATATAATAAAATACAAGATATTTTAGGATATAAGTTATTCACCACCGGGTAAGATGTGATAAAGAAAAGAAAAGGAAAACGGGAACAAAAGACCAACTTCAGTTCTCGAAATAGACTGCCTTTATTTCTATCTGTAATCCGACATATATGAGATCATAGGATGTTTACGTCCCATGATCGCATTAGTTTTCAATACAGAACTGCCTCTGACTTTAACTTATATTTAATAAAATACAAGATAGCCAATAGATCCTCAGCTAAATAAATATTTTTTATTTTATATAGTTTTTAGTTAGGGTTATCTATAAGGTATACCACTGATAGTTATTTCACCCGTGACCAAATTTCGATACAACTTTGAGATAGCTGCAGGTGATAGGTGGAGTTCCTCCTCTACACAATCGACTCCATAATTGAAATTTCAAAAGTTTCCTGAAATGTGATTTTCATAATGTACGTTTTGCTTATCATAAGGACACTTATAGTGCCTGTGACGTTCAGCGATAACTACGCTCTCTAATTCATCATATTAACTCGTCTCTAAGGTTCAATTCCCGAGGCGCTAGGTCATCGCTTTTAATTAGAGACTTCTCAAATTAGCAGAGAGTGGCTATCGATCAATCGCTCGAGCTTCAGTGTTCGAGATAACTTGAAAACTTTTTCGTCTATAACTTAATTTGTGAACGACTTAATCAACTTGAACTGAATTATTAAATTTTATTAAGTATAACAAAGAGTTGGTTTTTTTCAGTTTCCCATCTTTCAGTTTCAAATTATGGTCACATTGTCCTTTCATATTCTTACACATTATATGTTTACGGTTTTTTGATACATAACATTTTCTTGAATTTACTCTCACAAGTGTCCTGTGCTTGTTTCTTTTTCATAGAAGCTTTAATGTGAAGATAGTTTTTTTGGTTCATATTTTATTCATAATATCCTTCTTAGAATGTTATCAATGAATCTCTTGTTGCTACTTTTTGGACTAACATCAGTCCATTCTCAGGCACCGTATGTCGTGCCATTCAAAATTAAATGAGGCACTAAAATATTTCCAGGCCAGAAAATGGTTGAGAATTGAAATAAATGTAAAAGTACCTACACATTTTATTTCAATTAATAAGGCGATTTACTGGAAAGAACATATTTCAGTTACTGGTTTTATTTATTTTATGTTGTTTTATTTTGAATGACATAAAATATGTTGCCTGCTGATGGACTGATGTCACTAAAACCGTTATAACAGACGATCGATTGATAAAAGTTCAAGAAGAATATCATGCACATCTTTTAGACTTAATTAACTTTCCGATCCTTTTTTTTTTAATTTATATATTATGTTTTTAAATAAATGTTATTTTCAGTGACCGAGATGGACGATCTGATAACTGCGAGCCTTCCGAACTGTTTTTTAAGAATTATAGTCGAATTCAATATTTTCATATCCAGTAGGAGGGAACAGCGAGGGATGATAAATCCTTTGATTCAGTTCAATTGGATTCGAGAGCGGTGATGGGAGTCGGTGGTTATTTAGGTTGCGATTTCCACGGGAAATAAGGGCAAATGAAAAACGGACGGAAAAGCGGGAACCGAACGGAAAAGCGCTAGGATCTGATTTTCTCCTCAGCTTATCTGTCGGGTATTGCTTCGGAACTGTCCAAGTCCCGCCGCCAATACTCTCCTTATATTCCTGCCTCCTGTTTTACGGCCAATCGCCTCCTTCAGGTATGTTTTACAACAGGGACGTTATTGTTTATACATCGGTGAACCAGAAAGGAATCTACTTTCATACAGGTATAGTGCAAGAGTCATCCACATGCAGTCAAGTTCTAAATGGAATCATCAGACATAAATTAACCAACAGTATAATCTGAGGGAAGTGTGCGAAAAAACAATACTTGAAAAACGTCGGTCCATAGCAGCCTTTCCATTTTTATTTAATTACTGATAGATACTTTAGGCTAAATCTATATCATATAATTTCTCCATATGATTGATCAATCTTCATGCTATCGTTATTTATTGTACTTTTTATCGCGCATATACTAACAATTTTTTTGTCATTATTCCTATTTTTAAAGTATATAGTCTATTTTTATTTATTATATTTTTTATAATTTTTATTTGAAATGAGTTTTCTCCTTTTCTAGAAAACGGGTTGTTATAAATTTACAGTAAATTCAACCGAGGTGAACCCGGAGAGTGCTTGTGGGTTGGAGTCCTCGGTTTCTCGGGGCTTTGGGTAGCACTTCAGGCCACACAGACTTGTAAAACTAATTGATCAATTCGACATTTTAAAGGTATATTCCGAATCACCTGGAAGAAATTGTGGTTATGCCTTCGATAACCAATACCTCAGAAAGTAAGTGGAGAAAAAAACCAACAACTCAGAATTTTTTTTTACATTGAATTCCTGTTCAACTCACAAACTCAGAACATAAACGAGGGTCATGCAAAATTAAATACATAAATATTCCAAACTTAACGTTTTTCGATTGGGGCGAAAACGAAAATCTCGTATCTAATGTGGCTTTTTCAATACTTAATTTGTTTATCAATATTTCTAAATACTGTTAAAGATATACATCCATACAATGAGGTGTTAGATTGGCAGAAATTGTATAATTTGAGTTTTAAATAACTGCATACAACAACAGTGGTCAGTTATGTCACATATATATAATCTTATCTTAACAAACAATGTTTATCAATAACAGCCTAAGGACTGTGTCTCATAACCTATAATCAGCCTCACAAGACAATAAATCAGACAATCAGCCCTATTATAATTATATTATCTTTTTCTATTACTAACTTCCCTTCCCAGGGGAACCTCTATTCTTAACAATTGGCTCTCACGACTTTTTCTGTCTGGGCGTCTTCCTCCTAGCCCTACTATCAATATCCTACACAGATCAATAGCCCTTAGGCATAAAACAGTTGTTGCTACCTCATGGAACTCAGTACCTATTGAGCTCTCCACCTGTAACCATGTATAACTGTACATTTGTGTTTTATACTAAATAAAGTTTCTTTTTAAGAGTTATTGAGCGAGATGGCAGTGCAGCGCCTGAGGATTATAGACCTAGGCAGTTAAAAGTGCTTTCTAATCAATGTTTTAGAAGAGAAGCGAGCATTGGCGTTTTATAAATCTTAAGTTAAAGATTCATTCACTTACATTATCTCTTATCAAATAAAATCACTTATCTTCATCTCTTCTAATGCTATTTGCTTTTTTTTTTTTTTGGTGATTTTTTCGTCAGCTATAACAGACATGAATATGAGGAACATTTACAAATAGAAGCACTGAGTAAGTTTTGTCTGTCAGAGGTAAATATGCAATGTTTAGAATTATTTCTATAAATATCCTGTTGTGCTACCTATACCGGTGTTCAATCATTGATAAGACGAAAGATATTAAAAAAATTTAGGATTTCGTCGGTTTTTGCAGACTCATTTAGCTTTAACCTTAGTGTCTTATTAGAGTATTGGTAAAATCCTCAGTTGTATGTGTATTTACACTCATTTGGAGGAACAACCGATGTGAGCCTGAGGGAGTATAAGGACGAGAGAAGAGCCCAGGTTTACGTAACCAGACTTAAACCGTGTTTGTCGAACTCCATGTCTGATCTCGGCATTTTATAGAGGAAATTCATGACAAATATAGTCATCTATATTATATGTGACTAAGTGCCGTTAATTAATTAGATATGTGGGGGGGGGGAGCTTTTGGAATTGAAAGCTGATCTTCTCTCATCAAGGTGTGAAGTATTCGTAATTGGGAACTAGAAAAATGTGAAAACAAGAAAGGGAGGAAAACCCGAAAATGTAAAATAAAACCTACAAGTTTATATTAGGGAAAAATTCAATTAATACGTATTGAGTAAATAGATTATTATTAGAAAATTATAATAATTAGAAAGTATGAGAAGAACGTAAATAAATAAAAACACTTTTTATAATAAATAAAAATTTGAATAATTAATGTGGAATAATTTACTCAATGTTCTTCTGACGAACAGAGAAACTCATAACATTTTATTACAATAATTTATAGAGGAAATTCATATATAATTTATTATATTAATAATTTAATATATTATAATAAAATAAATAACAGTTAAATTGAAAATGAAAAATATAAACTCAAGAAAAAAAAACCTTTTCAATCTTTTTTGCAATTTTCATTTCGGAATTTACTTAGCAAAACATATTACCTTTTATAAAACGGTATGCAATATTTGTGACAATTTTATTACAAGCCAAATTATATTCTGAATTAGCTAGAATGTGAAAAACATACGGCAACAAGTATAAACTCGGGATGTTTTTGACTTTTTAAAGTGTGAATTCCTTCTATTATTGAGAACGTTTCTTCACCTCCAATATTTTTTTCCAAATTATCAATTTGCTCTCAGGATGTTTTCCCAAGCTTGTACAATACTTTCTTCAAGCTCCTTGATATTTTGGATCTCTGGCTTCTGAAGGTCAAAGACGTCCCTAGCTATGGTTACCCACAAATTTCAATGGGGCTTATGTCCGGACTAAGTGCTGACCAATCAAAAAATTAGCCTAAAATCGTCAAACTATTGTTTTGTTGACATGTTGTGTGCGTAGGTGCGTTATCTCGAAAATTATCTCTTCTTATTCTTCTTCTAATAATGTAATAGACAGCAAAAGAAATTCTGCCAACACTTTTTGATAACTGACAGGTTTCATTTTGATTTGAGAATTTCATTGAAAGTACTCCACCACTCCAATGCGACCTTCGTGACAACATTTTTTCTCCCTTTCTTAGGCCGTAGCAGAAATGCTTCAAACCGTCTTTGAATTAAACTTTTTTTCGTTACTGAAAATAACCCTGGACCAAATTTGGCTTTCCTTGAATAAACCTACAAGTATTCAGAAACTGTAAGAGCCATTGTAAGGTCCATGTTTTTCGAGCTGCAATTTCCTTACCATTCTACGATATTGTAAATAGCTGGTTTTAGTTAACTATTTTTGTACAAAGCTGACCTTCGTCTCAAAATCTGGGCTGAAGAAGCACCTGTTTTAGCGATTTCTCTCAAAAAGGTGCGTTTCACATGACTGGAAAATCTTGGAGGCTTTCCAGTTGTTTTATTTTTTCCGTAATTTTCTGGACTCAAATTATACATGTCAGAACTGCACCCTGGGAGTGGTTTGACTTATGATAAATTTGCCTTTGTGTCATCCCAGCTCATTTTAAATCGATTATTCGTTAATGGTCAGATTTCACTCCTGGGTTTGCATGGCATATTTTAAAAGTTTGATCAATACCCTCTCTCTTTAATGTGAATTGGTAAACTGAATTGATATTATTTCATAAATATAAAAGTAAATTGAAAATAAACATTATTAGTTTATATTTATTCACAACTTAAATGAGGCTTGTTTATATGTTTTTGTTGTTGTCAGATTATCAAGTATAGCAATAACCTTTAACTACTTTCTGGCAATGTAATAATACGGAGTCCAGTTTAAAGTAAATGTTTTTGCGAAAACGTATTTTTTCACAGATTTAAAAGATATTTCGTTTCTATCTATTGAGTTAAATTATTTTCACAGGACTGTACATGAAGCTCGCTCAACCTTGTAAACGTTACCTCTGAAACTGTCAATAGACTGGAATAGCTGGCTTGTGTCAAGTTATTTATTCATATCTGAAAAGATTTAATAATTTTCAGACTTTTCCATTTGCTCAATGAAAAGAGAGAAAGAGAGAAGTATTTTCTCAGTGAAATCGTTCAAAGATCCAGTTATAGACTTTTTTTACCGAGTACTGTATTTTTGTTTGATCTCCACTCTCGGTATAATCACAATTTTCTTGGAAAAGCGCTTGGGATTATTTATATACCGCTGGGTAATTCTGTGAATTGAATAATATTCAGAATTTTCATTTCTTTATGACTATTGGTAACATTTCCATAACATGGCATTCCAATGATAATATTTTATCTTTTATATTTATTTAGTAGCTTTTGACAGGGTCTGGCACGCAGGTTTGCTTTACAAGCTCAAAAGATATTTACCACAGATCCTTTTCCTAATCCTACAGTCCTACCTTTCAAACCGCTTCTTCCAAGTCCGCTGTGGTTTAGAACATTCTAACTACTATCCCATAAAAGCAGGAGTTCCGGAGGGCAGCGTGCTGGGTCCCATCCTCTATAATCTATAAACCGTTGATGACCCCTCCACCACCAATACCTTCTTGGCAACATTTGCAGATGACACTGCAGTCCAGTCTTCCCATCCAGACCCCGATATAGCATCCCAAAACCTTCAAAACCCCTTGATGAGATCGAGTATTGGTGCAACCAATAGCAAATCAAAGTTAATGAAGCAAAATGTTCCACAATAACCTTTACCCTCTGCCGCAAGTCCTGTCCAAGAGCTTTTCACAGCTTTTCCAAGAGAAGTCCATTCCTCTTTCTGTATTCCAGACATTACGGTATTTAGGCTTCCATTTCGACAAAAGACTGACATGAAACCAACACACGAAGCTAAAAAGGCAAGAACTAAACATACTACTTTAAAGGAGATCCCATCTCCCAATAGAAAATAAATTACTAATCTACAAAGTTATTTTTAAGCCAATCTGGAAATAAGGAATAGAGCTATGGGGGACAGCAAAAAAGTTGAACATCCAGCGTATCCAATCCTTTCAATCAAAAGTCCTGCGAACAATAGTAAATGCCCCTTATTACGTCAGTAACAAAACCCTTCATAATGATCTTAATATACTCTACATTCTTGAACTCATCCCTCCCAAGTTCATAAAATTCCATAGTAACCTATCCAACCACCCTAATTCCCTAGCACAGTCATTGCACTGCACATCACTCATCCCTATAATCCTCCTCGGAGACTAAAACAGCAGTGGACTCGTGACCTGATCTCCTCGTCAGTACGCCATTGCGGAACGGCTTTTGTTCAGTGTCATGTGTTTTTTCAAGACTACTAGACGGTGAGAGGAAATAGCATGTCCCGCAGCGGCCTATACAGTGTCGAGTGGTTATTTTTTGAAGAAGAAAGCGGTGAATTATTATTGGTCTGAGAGCCAGGTTTGGGGATCGCTGCAGCCAATTTTCCGTCTCCTTATTGGAGGGGGGGGGAATCCTGGTCAGATTTTATTCGAACATATTGCATGAAAATTGTTATGAGTCCAATTTTGCATATAAGGTTAGAGTATTAATAAGGTTTTAAATCATAATTATTAACGCTTGGTATGCTAATTGTAATTTGACAAAAAACATTGTGCTTATGTGCAATATATATGGGATTCTTTCCGATAATAAAAAAGTAGTTTTATTATTAAAATATTAATTGAGAGTTAAGCATACTACCACGAACGGCAGTGATCTAGGTCGGAATTTCCAAGACTTGGTGTCAGGGAATATAATTGAAATTAATTTTCAATATACTTCAGATTCTACGAAAAATCTTTTTGTATGATATAACACAGTCGACTGAATTCATTTTCCGAGTTAAATTAGCTTTTTAAAGTGTCCATTAGTACACCTCGATGAGTTTTTTTTATTAAACTCAACTAATTATACAGAAGAGTTGTTATATCCTAACTAGAGATTCGCTCCCTGTTCCCACTACATTCTGTAGCACTGGTTTTTCGTTTAATTTTTCTTTTCTCATTATCTCCTCCCTGGCGTTGCCGTCCATTAAACGTTATAATTTCGCGTTATTACTCAATGAAGCTAATACCCTACCGTCGCAATTTTTAATGAAAAGATTAAACTTCAAAAATTATTAAAAAACTTTTTGTATGGAAGATACCTTCCCTGATTACTTTCTTCCCGATTGTATTAGAACAGGAGAGGGGATCTAATGCATAAATCTCTGAAGGAAAATGATTGTTTCCGACATAGATTCGCCTGAGGATCTGTTATTATATATAATAATTATCTGTGAATCTATAAAGAAAAAAATTGTTTGCTTAAAATGCAGTGTTTGGTAAGTATGCACTAGAAAAAATTAAACATAAAAGAAACTCCTGTTGGTAAGTGGCCTACACATTTGCTCTCTTTGTCAGATATTCTTAAATTAATCCTTAACTGTGAGTCACGAAGAAACATTACGTTTTACATTATCATACCTGCATAAATCTATTATTATAACCACCCCACTTTACTCATCCAAATGTTCATATAATGAAAAAATAAATTTGAAAATGATCTACAAAAATGACATTATTTCAACAGGTTTAAAAAAAAATTAAGTTTCAATTGTAAATATTGACTAATAAAAACTTTTCAAAATAAACAGCTTGTTAGCTTTGACTTGAGTGAGCTCATTTTGTTGGTTAAATGCACCAATTTCTTTGTTTATTAAGTATTTTGTACTACTAGTAATGGACAAAGAACGATTTTATTGAATCATTATGACAATTACTGCATGCCTCTAAGTAAATCCTCTTAGTTTAGGCATGGCCATAAATGTTCAATAGGTTTAAGGAATCCTGGGGTTCGGAGCGTGATACATACCACACTACTTTCTGGTGCCTTGTGTATTTAGTTCATTGACCCTTCTGATGGTAACTCGGAGAAGCTCCAGTAAACGATTATTCTATAGAAGGATTAGCAATTAATTCGACACTATGCATCAGGACAGACAGAAACCACTTATGGCGAACCCAGTCGTTCAGAAAGCTATCGGCTTTTTGTCGGGCAGTTTCCTAAGTTCTTTTGTGCGGTATAAACCTTGTGAAGATGGGCTGGCGGGAGGGTCCGGATGGCCACTGGTTTTTCAGGCGCCCGAGGGACACAGATAGCAATTACCAGGGCAAGCTGCACCTGGATCTAATGCTACGAAAGAAAATATATTTTCTTCACCTCTAATTCAATTTCCTGGCTTCTTAACTTCCTTGTCATAAGAGTAATCAGTTTTTTTGTGTCATATATATTTACGGACATGGCACAACAGGGAGCCATCAATGTTCATTCCAGAGCGAGTCGAAAATTAAAATGTATTTGCTGTTTGTCTCTTGCCGTTGTCTTTTTCTAGTTTGCAAGAAAATGGCTTGCATCTTTTTGTGTCAAATCTTTCCATCTGATCTAAACTTATCCTATAATCAGATGAAAGTTTCACTAACCCACTTCAATTCCATCGTACGAATAAGTACGATTTAGTTCCCCAGCAGTCACTTTTCATGAATAGTTACATTCATGACCTATAAGTCCCTAAACATATACCTTTCGAACCCTTGAAGTTACTAAAAAGTTACTTTACATAACATTGTTTTAACAATTGTTTTAGTAAATAAAAGAAATATATCAGCTATGATATATCAAATATGAGGGAAAATTTACATCTGTGAGTTCAAAGTGATTTGATTTCAAAGTTTAAGTTAAAGTTATTGTGGCTTGATAAAGGTAAAGTTATTTTCTATGTGAGTGTTCTTGATACTCGTTAATTGTCCCTAAAGCTTATTTTCAAACCCTTTATATTTATTGACCGCAACAGTAAAAACAAGAGAAAAAATGTTCGATGTAAAGATTGTATGTTAAATAAAATTGTCGTTGGATAATTTGGTCCCATAAAGTCTTTAATATTGGCTTAGATCATTTTCCCCTCTCGCTTATTTTCTATGATAGCATGAGTTTCGGAGCAGTAAATTACCAACTTTCCCGATAACACTGCATTTATCTCTGAAAGGATGGGACTACTACTCTATTAAATTCGCTTTTATTTAATTCTTTTTCCTCGAAAACGATTTTAATTTCATTAGAGTTTATTTATTTAGTGTTCCTGTAGAGTTACATTTCATAAACTCTCTTGACTCAAGCTGCTACTTTTATATTTTAATCTTTATTAGAATGTAATGAGTAAAACAATATTTGAAGGTAACAAATCAAATCTTTATTGTGATTAAATTACAATCTGCCTTATTGGGGAATAAGTAATTGTGTTCAATGTTCTCACAGTATTTACAAAGAGCCTAGAGACCTCCCAAATCCACATGGTTGTCATCTCCCTCGCATTATCAAGAATTCCTTCAAGCACCTCCATCATCCGCGTCACTGGATTCGAGCCAGTGAAGGCTGACCAAGAGCGCGAGAGCCACATGCTATAAAAACTGGAAAATAACGTTCTTGAAGATAGTATGTGATTCTACATGATTTCAATGAGTACTTTGTCAAGGGTGTTTTTTTGTTATTAAAAAAAAAAACGGCTTTCAGTAATTTGTGTTGTAAAAGAATTAAAATTCTTTTATAATCATAAGTCCTGTTGTACGACTTTTTATATATTCATGTCGAGGGATGTAGGTTTAAATGCTTTAAGCGCAGCTTCTGTTTTTATAAATTATTATTGCAAACGATTATTATTACAATCGAAATCGTTTGTCATGTAGATGATTTATTTCCGTCAAAATGTTGAGTTGTCTGACAGTTATTAATGATTGGTGGGCTAAAAAGAGTAATTTATTTGATTTGGTTGTGTTATTGCTTTGTATTTCCTACTCTTAGTCCAGTTCGTACTTCACCCGTGTAATAACGAATTGATGAGCTCTGAGGTTCCACCGTGTATTTGATTTTTTCTGAGTTTGCTGCATATTGATATTGAATAGGATTTGCCAGTTTCCTGCTAGTTTGAAATGAATATACTTCATCTGTTAGTGATAAAGTGTACTATCATGCCAGTGCCGTGTGTTATTGGGACCCCTGTAAAATTTAAGAAAATGATGGCTTCCTAATTAGCTAGCATAGCCTCAATATTGTGTAGTTGAATAAAAATTGACGATTTCACAACTCCTGTATAGAATGATTTTTTTTTCTATTTCTGACTCTTATTGTAATTATTCAATCCATGCCTCACAATGACTGAAAGGCCTCTTGAATCTTTAATTGTAATTAAAATAGAGAGGGAGGGAGAAAAAGAGAGTGGGAGGAAGAGCTCTGCATGCATAATGCGTCAGATTCGAATCGGAGCCTCAATAAAAGTGATTATTTGTTAATTTCCATGCATAAAATTCAGCGGTAGCCGAAATTGGGTTGGGGAAACCTTTAATCGGAAAGGGTCAGAACCCTTTTTTTATCTCTCCCCCCCCCCTCTGATCCGTTATTTGAATGGCTGAAAATTGTTAATCCTATTCCTCACGAGGACCTATTGATTCCTACGGAGGGCAGTTTACGGGTAAGTGATCTTTAGTAGCTCACTGATGAGGCCTGCCTCCATTTACATAGTTGCCTCGTTTGTCTTCTTGGTGCCCGGTCATTACCTCATGGCAAGAACAACGCATTCCCAGTCAGTGCTTCATTCTTAGAGCTTCAGAGTTGTCGCTGCGTACTTTAACTCTTAGCTTATCCCATCTTGTGAACGTGCCTGAACATCAAAACCTTGAAGCAAGTGAGATTAGTTCCGGATTTGGATTGGCAAGGAATTAAGTAAGCCTCTTGAGTAATTTTCCGGCATGGAGAAAACTCAAAATCCTTACAGGGGATGTTGTTTAACATCATCGGTCGTAAAAATGATCCAATCGATCTTATGTGTTTAGCTGTACAAAATCTAAAAATTTGCTGATTATGTACTCTTTTAAATAGACCAACGGTAAGAATGAATGAAAGGGATGATAAAGTTGGGCCAGTTCTTTCACAGCACAGTAGCTATCGAAAATTTAATGTTCTGTTTTGCCTTATAATAATAATAATTTTTATTTGCTGCATAAATATATTTGCCTTCAAAATATTAAAACGATTTCAAGTGTTCATTTTCTATTGGTTGTACACTGCCCTCCAACTCCCTTCCCGGCTCTATAGGTTTTTATTGTTACACACGTCCGTTCTGTGTCATTTGAACATTATTACATAGATAAAGGGTGACCCTGAATTAACGCAAGATTTGAATTTGCCGCCATTTGTGCAGTAAATTGCTGGCAACTCTAAAAAAAATACAATTTGGCAGCTGACAGTTTAGGGTTAGTAAAAATGGAGCGTTACACGATAGAACAACGTGTCCTTATTGTTGAACATTATCTCAAAAATAATGAAAGTTTGGCAACCACTGTTCGAAAATTTCATACATATATGGTCGGAATAGTGTTTTGACTTCATCAACTGTGAAGAGATTAATTGAAAAAAATCAGGGAGACTGGATCAGTTGGAGGCACTAAACACTCTGGTCGTCCAAAAACAAGCCGTTAAAATGTCAATATCGAAGCAATGCGTGAAAGTGTTGCAAAAAATCCAGGAACATAAATTCGGCATCGTAAACACAGTTCTTTGTGCCGAAATTGGATGATATAGATGTGGCCAATATGTGGTTTCAACAAGATGATGCCACTTGCCATACAGCCCATGAAACAATTCAAATACTGCATGAGACTTTTCCAGGTCGTGTACTCTGTCGTTTCGGTGATCACAATTGGCCCCCTAGATCGTATGATTGACCTTTAGATTTCTCTTATTGGTTTATTTGAAGTCAAAGGTGTATGTCAACAAGCCCACATCTACCCGTGCATTGAAAGAGGAAATTCAAGGCTGCATCAACGAAATTCAACCACATTTATGACAAATGGTCATGAAAAATTTTGACAAAAGAGTGCGTATGTGCCAGCAAAGTCGTGGAGGTCATTTGCCCGATGTGTTATTCTATAAATAACCCTATCATATTTACTTTATAATTCAATAAAAAAATAACAACAAAAATACTAAAAACTGTGTTTTCTATTTAAATTAAATCTTTCGTTGGTTCTGGGGCACCCTTTATTACACCAGTATTATTTAAATGGATAATTTTTAATCACCTGGTGCAATAGGAGAATTAAGGCATGAATTCCTGACAATATATGACTGAATATGCCGAGGAGCTCAATGTAAATGTAAAGGAAATAATGTTTAATACATATTTCTCGGCAAATATTACAGCTTTGGATCAATAAAAACTTTTTCAATACCATGAAGAATAGTTGCACTGTTCAAACATTTTTTATCGCAAAAAAATGAAGCAAATAATTTAGTCAGATTTGAAAGGCAACAAGTCACTTGTAAATAAGTTTATTCTCTGTTCTTCTCTTAGGGGCTGTCTTTATTTCCTTTGCCGAGTATTCATCATCGTACTGCTTAATAAACCAAATGTGACTGTCTCGTACACAAATACTTATGTAAACAGTCACAGGATTAAAACGTACAATTTTCCATTCAAATGAGGTGAACGATAAACCGTTTGTATTTGTTTTTAAACTTTTATAAAAGGAGTTAACTGTTAATTGCCATCCCACTGATGAAATTACCTGTTTGATTGATGACGCGGAACTGTATCTGATTACTGAATTTGGCAAATTAGGACTAATGAGGATAAAATTTTCGACGGCTATGTTGAAATTCAATGTTCGAGTGAGCGTTTAGCTCTTCTTTTTTCTTTTTATTTTTCTGTTTGTAAAGTTGACATTAGTTTTATATGAACTTTATGTACAACTAAACCCTTTTACCAATGGAAAAACCAAACTTTGTACAGCTCTCAATTTTACTCTGAAACTTTTTTATTGAGCTAAAATTACAATCTGTCTTATTAGGCAATAAGTAATTGTGATAAATGTTATCATTCATACCATATTAACAATTTTCATTCACTCGCTCATTCATACAGTACATACAAACAGCCCAGAGAACTCCCAAATCCACATGGTTGTCACCTCCCTCACACACAGTTTTGGTAACTGTATCAAAATATAGGAATCCCCGCTTATATATCACATAGCTGAGAAAATATATCACATCTCCAACACTTCCAGAATGGAATCATGCGAAAAGTGGTCCGACATACCTCTTTCGAGAGGTTAAAGAACGCTGACCTGCACCCGTTGCTTGGTGTGCCATCGGTGGGTGAGTTCATCCGCCGGAGACACATTTTTTTTGACTCGTTGCAGCACCTGGCAAATCCAGTGTTTAACACTATGACCCCACCACCCCTCCCGCATCGATGGCAACAGACTGTCGGGGAAAAATTAGGATAAGAATTAGTATGTAAGTTAGTTTCAAGGTTGATCAAAAAGGTGAGCCCCATCACCTTATTAGTCAGTTTAGTCAAGTCACGTATAATGTATATCATTATGCTTGTTTATTCGATTATATAATTTCTATAAAATAACAAAACCTGTATATAATGTAGTGATGCTACAGGAAATACAGAATAATTTGTAAATGGATTCACTTGAGGATCTATAATTGTATATAATTGTCTGTATGTTTAAAGGGGCTATGAAGAAAAAAAATGATATACCACAATATTTTGAATTACTACTAAATTCTAACTCAGTATCTTGGCCACTTCGCTTTTTCAAAAAAATGAAAAAAAAATTGCAAAAATATGCGTCACGCAATCAACGGTTATCGCCGCGAAAAATATATTTTTTCACTTCCAAAAACTTTTTTGTTATAGCAGAATTTAGTTTTTAATTGCTATTAATTTATTAATAATTAATTCTTCATTATTGAAACTTTTTGCCAATTATCATTATTGTATCTGAAACTGGGGTTGCGAAAAAAGTACGAACACATCTTTTATGAAAGTTTTAATGACTTCAAGTATATTATTTTATTGACACATTGATAATCAGTAAGTCAAGATATTTAATAAAGTTTCTAGTCGCAAGGTAAAGGATCTTGAAATCAAAAGGTTTTTAAGGTACTTGATGTTTAAACAATTATACAATTTCATTTAATTGTGAATGTTTTTATTAAATTGGTGGTGTGAGTTTTTAATATTATAACCATCGTTCTGTTGTATTCATATATTAAATAAATTGCATTGTATTGTCAAATTGCGCAACGCAATTTTCCGCTTACCTCTTTGTTTCTGATTACATAACCCCAATCACTCTTTCAAGGAGCGATGAAAACCCCTCAAGGTGCTTCTGTCTGCTGTAAAATCCATCTCTCTATTACAGGTAGTGCTCTCCTCTGACATAATCTGCTTGTAGACTAGTTGGTTCATAGATCATAAGGCTCAATATTTTGTGTAAACGAAACAATGGGCGCAGAAAGTGAGGTAACTATATCAAAAGATAGGAATCCCCGCTTATGTATCACAATATTTTGAATTACTACTAAATATTTTTGAACTCGGTATCTTGGCCACTTCGTTTTTCAAAAAATTAAAAAAAAACTTGCGAAAATATGCGTCTCGCAATTAAGGGTTACCGCCGCGAATAATATTTTTTACACTTCCAATAACCTTTTTGTTATAGCAGAATTTAATTTTTAATTGATATTAATTTATTACTAATTATCCCTTCAATATTTTTTTTTATTTATTTTTTTTTCCTTAGCTCTCTAGTTAGAAGATTAGGAACGAGGGAAAAATAAGGAATATTTGGGTTGAGCGGATCCTTCAATATTAAAACTTTTTGCCAATTATCATTATTCTATCTGAAACTGGGATTGTGAAAAAATTACGAACACATCTTTTATGACAGTTTTAATGACTACAAGTATATTATAGCCCACCTGAGACATTATTAATCATTAAGTCAAGATATTAAATTTAATACCCTACTCAATATCATCGAAAAATACTCTTTTATTACAACCATTATTTGAATTGTAAATGACCTTTCACCGGGCTTGTTATATTTTTTTGTAAGATGGAACTGCTATAAAAAATGTTAGGGCTATAAAAAAAAAAAAAATGCTGAGTCTAATTTACTAAATCTACTTTCATGGCAGTTTTGATCTTCCCAGTATAAAATGTGAACGCAACGAAAAAGCATTATCAGGGTGAGTTATTTGTTTATCAGGAGAAACAGAAAATACACGCTTGAGTCTAGATCCATACCACCATGACGTGCAATGAGTAGTTAATATAAATACTAAAGAGACTCACTCATTATAATCAGTAATAGTATTTAATCTGTTTTAAAAGCGTTATAATATTATGGCTTTAAATCAGCTTAAAACAATTGGAGCTATTAGGGAAGGCAATCAATTTTTACTGGTGCTTAAGCTATACGACACCTAATGACATTAAGGGAGCAAGCAGCTCCCCTGTTAAGTGCACTTAGTCCTAGGATATGCAAGAGCTCCTCGTCCACATACCGTTACGCCCTAGTATTACGGTTAATAGTAATGCTTATGCATGATGTTACGATAGCTTTAGCGTTAAACATTAAATTTACGATAGCATAAACAGTTCAAACGGTCCTTGCTTGCTCGTTTTCGGAATTCTGAAAGCTTAAGCCTATGGCGGCTTTTAAGCCCATTTCATGTCTATCACTACGCCGGGCTCAAAGTCAATCTACATTTTATAAAATTATCTTAGCTCTCTGACTAAAGGGATCGATGAGACGATAATTAGCTAGTACGGGCGGGGAATCACCTTTAATAATCCGCGACATATTTACATTTAATACTTGTAGCCAACTTCAGGTTATCCTTTCAACGAGGGGTCGATACAATAACTAATCCTTAGTTCGTTTCTTCTATAAGTAGATTTACTTGGAGTCTTTGAAAGTTCCTAATCTTCCGTAACGTTTAGACATAATCTTACCTTTCTTTAAAAACGACAATGACTTTGATACAATATAATTATAAAGAGCAGACTAACTCGAATATGACCGATCGATTGTCTAAGTGCTAAGGGGGATGCACTTCTTCGGCCAGTGCCTCCTGTCTGCGTTATCCTCGAGATGACAATGTCTGTCTTACAGTATACCAGTTTATGTTTGAAGCATGTAAAAGATCAAAGATCTCTTCGCTTTAAGGACTAAAACCAGGTCTATAGGCTAATATCACTGAAATGCATCACCAACGATGCAAGTGAGGGGTATTGGCAAAGACGAAGAGTGGTGACGAGAGAATGGCTGTGGAAGAACAAAATAGACAAAACAAATATTGCGGGTCAAAGTCCTCTATAAATAAAAATAGTGCTCAGATATCAGGTTTGCGTCTGGGAAATAATAATAAATGTTAAATTATAAAACATAAGAATGCAAAATAAAGCTTCTGTAACAAAAATATTAGTAATATCATAAGATTGTTAGGATTTAGTGAACTAAATAATAGATGGCTAAAGAAAACAACAATAAAGGAAAATTATTAAGTTGATACAAAAAGTACATTACACCTAAATTTACAAAAGTGAAGAAACATATACATGAAAATATAATATAATATGCAGCTTAATCGTTCCCAACTAGCAAGCCTCTGCCTGGATGGTGAAGAGGTGTTCCTCCTCCTGGAGGATCGTAGAGATGAAGCATGGCGGATATTAGGAGGTAGAGAATTTTAGAGGGTAGTAGTGCAAACGAGAAAGGAACGGTCGTGTGCTGCCTTTTTTTTTAGGCATGAATATAACGAGGAACCTTTGTTCCTGGGGTAGATTGAGGATTAGAACTATAGCATTTGTAAAGGGTGTCCCAGAATTAACGCAAAATTTGAATTTGCCGCCAATTGTGCAGTAAAGTGCTGGCAACTCTAAAAAAAAACAATTTGGCAGCTGACAGTTTAGGGTTATTAAAAATGGAGCGTTACGCAATAGAACAACGTGTCTTTATTGTTGAACATTATCTCAAAAATAATGAAAGTTTGGCGGCCGCAGTTCGAAAATTGTATACATACATGGTCGGAATAGTGTTTTGACTTCATCAACTGTGAAGAGATTAATTGAAAAAATCAGGGAGACTGGATCAGTTGGAGGCACTAAACACACTGGTCGTACAAAAACAAGCAGTTCAAATGTCAATATCGAAGCAGTGCGTGAGAGTGTTAACATCAATTCGGCGTCGTAAACACAGTTCTTTGGGCCGAAATTGGATGATATTGATGTGGCCACTATGTGGTTTTAACAAGATGGCGCCACATGCCATACAGCCCATAAAAATACTGCATGAGGCATTTCGAGGTTGTGTACTCTGTCGTTTCGGTGATCAGAATTGGCCCCCAAGATCGTGTGATTTAACACCTTTAGATTTCTTTTTATGGGGTTAATTTAAGTCAAAGGTGTACGTCAACAAGCCCACATCCACCCGCGCATTAAAAGGGGAAATTCAACGATGCATCAACGAAATTCAACCACATTTATGCCAAATGGTCATGGAAAATTTGGACAAAAGAGTGCGTATGTGCCATCAAAGTCGTGGAGGCCATTTTCCCGATGTGTTATTCCATAAATAACCCTATCCTATTTACTTTATAATTCAGTAATAAAATAACAACAATAACACTAAAAACTGTGTTTTCTATTTAAATCAAATCTTGCGTTAATTCTGGGACACCCTTTATGGAGGGTGATGCGGGTTTTGGAAAATTAATGATCCAAGGAAATATTGACCTGTAAACGAAATAGTGGTACAGCCACCTTATATGAATAATAACGAGAGACTCACTCATTATAATTAGTTATAATATTTAATCTAATTTAGAATCGTTATAACAGTATAATTTCCGTGAAATACTTGTAACTTGAAGTTTAGTTACCTAAGGTAACTTAAGGAGTAGGTGAGCTGGACCTTTGGAGAGACCATTTTAAGGGTACATGAGCAGATACTCCTGGTATATAATGGACATGATATCCTGTAATTGGTTGATTGGCCACTTATTACTCACAACAACCAGGCTTATTACACTGAATAAAAGCAGAGCACCTAAAGGCAAGTGGCATTGAAAATGGCTGCCGGATCTGAAGGCTGGGCAGGTGAAGTTTCTGTCTGATTAATGTGTTGGAATTTATCTGCCAGTTATACTGGAATTACAGAGCTAAATTGAGTCTACGATGTGCTTTATAGAAAGATATTACCTCATACAAGAAAAAAAACGATCGATCAGATCTCGGTAAGGGTGGTAGGTCGCTGTTGCTTTTGGCTTGGACAGGTTCCAGGTAAGATTTCGCTCCAGGGAGGAACTTGTTCTCATCTTTTTCTCTATCACCTCATATCTTCCTCTGAGTCTCTTCCTTTCTACCTTAGTCTACATTGCTTGTCTAGACCACCAATCTTAACTCATGCTCTCCACGTGGCGAACCAACCTCAGCTGATCCTTTGTTTCCAGGCTGTCCACTGTCATCCAAACACGATCTCTTGCCAAAAACTCTCCTATATTATCTAACATTATACTTATGTTCACTGATATATTTATTTTGCAGGTGGTGGGATATCCCTAGCACATGGTGGCGAGTGTCCACGCTCCTGGTGGGAATAGGCTCCGCACTGTCCTTGCTGGTGGCCGTCAGTCTTGTGAGCGCCTTCTGCGTCAGTGATGTCGTACACACGCTCACCACCAGGATATCGGGAGCACTTCAGCTACTAGCAGGTAGGAAGTATATAATATTATAAGAGGATTAATTTTGATTTTACCTTTAATTTAAAAAAAAAAAAAAGCTGCCTTTAAGATGAGATTTGACGATTTTCCAAAATATTCATTCTTAAAACGATTTAGCAACTGCAAGTGTTAAAAAAATTACACAGGTGTGCGCAGTACATATACTACATTATCATCGGTATGTGGCTCTTATGGATAAAAATAACTAAATACAACTTTGGATAGCCAAAAGAAACAATATATTACACAAAGAGAAAACAAATTAAAGGTTATACAGCATAATAGCAATAATGTTTGTATGTTTATAGCTATAGGTTAGCAAAGGTATGTTTAATATGTCTCCCAGTGGGAGTCCTGCCAATGACCAGTTTCTCCAATCATGTCCCGAGCGTATGTGGCTCTTGCGCTCTTCGCCAGCCTCCACTGCCTCGTATCCGGGGACACGGCTCACGGAGGAGCGTGGGGGACTTCCCAAGGCTCCGATTCCTCTTTCGCATGCGAGGGAGATGACAATTATGTGGATTTGGGAGGTCTCAGGGCTGTCTGTAAATACTCCATGAATGAACGAATGAATGAAAATTGTAAATATGGTATGAATGAGAACATTTATCACAATTACTTATTGCCCAATGAGGCAAAATGTAGTTTTATCTCTAATATCGTTGTCAGGTTTAGTTTTACACTGCTGATACACGAATAAAAGTGTGCATGCCTGACCTTAACAGTCCTAAACAGTCTTTGCCATGAAGTAACGGTTTAGAGTTTTTGTTCAGTATTTTCCTTAGGATAAAAAACCAGGAAATTGTTAATGCCCCTACTTGGCTCAGGAAGTTTTAATGGCTTCAGGAAGAACATGGTTTCTCGTGAAATTCGTTTAACGAAATTCTCTAATTCTTTCTAACAGTTCCCCAATTGTTATCAACTAATTGAAAATGTAAGTTTAATTGTTAACTGAGCTGCTCTTTCAAATGAACTGACGATAGCAAATTGTTAACGCATAAGAATTATAACTATTTAATTTAGAAATGACAACAAATAGAAAAAAAACATCATATTACACATTAACATAAGTAATACTCAAAAAGACAGTCACAGATATGAAAAATTGATCATTTTAGGACCTCAGGGGATAGTTAAAAAATAAATTAACATTATTCACTTATGCCAAAACGCATTTAAAATAAACATCATGTAGTCATGTACTATAGTTTAAATAATAATTAATTAGAAACAATATTGGATGCGGTATGTGTAATTGAACTAGTGTACAAGCTATGTGTTCAGTGATGAGAGAATTTCCTGGTTATCAACGTTATGTAATCATTTACATCACAATGTAAATTAGGTTAGATATCACTTGATGTATTACCACTGACATCAATGTAGGATTGCTAACTTAGTATATATTATTGCAATGGAAAATCTTTGTTCAATGTTTGTCATTTAGATGATATTTTATTTCCGTCGAAATGTTGAGTTGTCTGACAGTTATTATTGATTGGTGGACTGAAAATATTGATTTATTTGAATTGGTTGTGTTATTCCTTTGTACGTCCTACACTTAGTCCAGTTAGTACTTCACCCATCTTATACCAAATTTGGAATACACTTTGTATTTGATTTTTTTGAGTTTACTGCGTATTGATATTGGATAGCATTCGCCAGTTCCCTGTCAGTTAGAGGGCACTGTAGACAGTGTACAGCTTCGTATGCTTTTCGTTTTCCCTGGGATTCAAAATGATTATTTATTTCCTATATTATTCTATAAAATGGCTAACATTGTAATATAAACGCGTGCCTGCGATAAACGTTTCTCGCTAATTTCAACGAGCACAGTTTGGTAAAACTATTATTTGTTGCTGTTTATGCATGTGATTGTTTTAAGATATTCATATTGGTTGACATTTTCATCCCTAAGTGCGTGCTGTATACATCTGTTTATAAAAGATCAATCAAACATAAAGAACCTGAAATTGAGACTGCATTCTTCCATTAACAGTAGTGTTCTCAGTTCCTAGGGAGATTTCGAAGTTATCTGGATTTACTAGACACTAATGAAATTTCTTTTGCGTAAAACTAGTTGCATTCCTATTGTTCCTGCTGATCCTCAAGTGTCGTTCGTTCGGCTCCTGGCTCAAACTATCGAGTGATTCACCATCATCGACTACTTGACCTGATGCCGTATGTAATGGGCACATTTCTCGTCATTACACTCAATTCGTTTTTTAGTGGCGTCTTAAATCCATTTTTTTTTCGGGGATTCTCTGATTAAGAGATGATATTCTGAAGTCCATAATGTTTTCATTTAAAAAGTCTTCTGCATCAAGCAAGTATACACCTTAATATTTCTCTGAATATTTAATTTATTATTGCCAATGGTCCTCTTTGAATTTCTGACGACAGTTCACCGTCCCGTTTCGACGTTGATATCTATTGGTTAGCGGTGGCCGGGCCTTTGTCAACTGCGGCACCGCGGTGGATTTAGTTCGAAGCAAATTATTTTCAATATTGAATGAAGCCCCGACTGGCAGTAAGCCGTTTTCAATTTATTGCCCGTGTGGGACCCGAACGTTCGATCGTTAAATCATGCATTCGGCCAACGCCCGTGGCCGACGGACGGTTGACTTTCACGCACCGTCCATTCGTGAACATTATCAAAGTCTAATGATTCATTAAATAAACTAACTGGTTTAATATCTCATGATAAAGTTGGTGTTATTGACCTCGGTCGCAGCAAATGTGAATATACCTAGTCCTTAATAATAATAGTTAACAATCTTTATTGTGCAATAATTACAATCTGCCTTTTATAAGGCAATAATAATACAGATAAATGATCTCATTCATACCATATTTACAGCATCATTCACTCGCTCATTCATACAATAGGACATGATTGGAGAAACTGGCCATTGCCAGGACTCCCACTGTCACGCGTTTATAGTAGGTCACGAGGCCACTGCCGTTTCAGTCTCCGAGGAGAATTATAGGAATGAGTGGCGCAGTGCAATGACTGTGCTACAGGATTAGGGTGGTTGGAAAAGCTACTGTGGAATTTCATAAACTTGGAAGGGATGAGTTCTAGAATGTAGGGTATATTAAGATCGTTATGAAGGGTTTTGTTGCTGACATAATAAGGGGCATTTACTATTGTTCTTAGGACTTTGGATTGAAAGGATTGGATACGCTTGATGTTCGACTTTTTTGCTGTCCCCCATAGCTCTATTCCGTATGTCCAGATTGGTTTAAGTATAACTTTGTAGATTAGTAGTTTATTTTCTATTGAGAGATGGGATGTCCTTTGAAGTAGTCTGTACAGTTTTCCAAAGCGTCTGTTTAGTTCTTGTCTTTTTAGTCTCGTATGTGGGTTCCAGGTCAGTCGTTTGTCAAGATGGAAGCCTAAGTACCGTACTGTCTCGGATACAGGGAGAGGAATAGAATTAAAATAAACTAGTGGACAAGTCTAACGACAAAGGGTGAAGGTAATGTGGGAGCATTTTGCTTCATTAACTTTGATCCGCCATTGATTGCACCAATACTCGATCTCGTCAAGGTGTTTTTGAAGGTTATGGGATGCTATGTCGGGGTCTGGATGGGATGACAAGACTGCAGTGTCATCTGCAAATGTGGCCAAGAAGGTATTAGAAGTAGAGGGGACATCAGCGGTGTATAGGTTATAGAGAATGGGGCCCAGGACACTGCCCTGTGGAACTCCTGCATTTATGGGATAGTAATTAGAGTATTCTAAACCACAGTGGACTTGGAAGAAGCGGTTTGAAGTCCTTAATAGAGATCGTTACTTTTTTTTTTTCAAACGACCAGGAACTAAACAGCATAAAAAAAAAAATAACTTGACGAAACAAAGACCTCATGAGATAATCTCAAGAGATATCGTGTTTTTTTACTTATTATTAAAAATTCCTTCATTTTATTTATTATTGTTGTGGCCACCTCCTAATTACAAATAATTATAAGTCACCCTCTTCTCGATCAGATAATATCTATCACTGTTTCCATATGTTTAATAAAGCTTATGACATCAGTCGGAGTGGGGGGGGGGAGATAGTGGGGATGGCTCCCCACCACGACTAGCCGCCTTTATAAGAAGCGCCCCTTACGGTGAAAAGTAGAAAGAAACAAACCGGCATCTTGAACACTTCTCTCTCTCTCTGCACTGGCGCTTGCTGCTCTACTGAAACCATGGTCTTCTCATTCAACTACCTCTGCATCTCTTTCTCTCCTAACCTCGCTGTGTTTTAGTCCGGCGATGTCAGACCCCACACCTTCTTAGTGGGAATCTCTGTCTTCATCTCGCTAAAACTAGCACCTCCTTGGGAGAGACCTCTCCCTCGCAGACGACGGTTGCCGTGACCCTACAAACTTACCAGTGGCGTCTCCCACGGCAATCCAGTCTGCTTCTCTCCGGTTCACACTCACCTTTGGGATTCGGGCGGCTTTCGCCTACCATTAGACACCGATTGTGAATTCGTGGTCATTCCAAGACCACGTAAACTACCTATAAACCTACCCTGTACATCTTCTCCTGAACATAGTGCTTTGTCGGGGCACACACCTTCTAAGATCTTATGGAGTCAGATCAAAACGAATCAGGCTGCCCGCCGACTAGGCTGGCAGCCATAGTGAAAGACCACAGGTCCACCCACTCTATATCTTACTTGGCGCTCGCCGGACGGTGGCCAAGAAGTTGTAGCGACCCTAGCCCGCGGCGGGCGTCTCCTCACCTCTTTGGGGATACTCAATTATCTGAGCCTGACAATTATTTTTATTGTCACTAAAATTGAAGAAGAAAAGAATAAAATCTGTTGTTATACCTCATAAGTATTTTTTTGAACTTCTTAACAATTTTTGACTAAGGGGAGAATATCGGTCTTTTAATCTTAACTGGCTTTATATTATATGGCCACTAGTATAGGTTGTATTATTTATTAACCATAATTTTTGCTTTGTCTTTTATATACGTTTATATTTTTATAAGGTGCTATATTTTAATTTACTTTGGGGAGGGCTTTTAAAAAACTTTTTATTTTTTACTCCTTGTTTGAAGTTTATACTTTATTTTACTTTCTTATTTTTCTTTGCTATATGATATTTTTTTCGTTAGTCAGATTGATTTTTCCTTACTTTACTTCATTTCTTCCTTCCTTAGTCTTGGGTGCAAAATTAAGTTTTTATTTTATTTTCTATTTATCTTTGTTAAGTTGGAGAAACGGGCTAACCTTTTTTTTGTGGGTAATATTTTTGTTCATACTTCACATTAGTCAAACAATTATCAGTATCGAGGTATATTACGTAATATATACTAATGGAATTTCATTTCGAGCGAATCATTTTCGACACCACTATTATTGAGCATATAATACAGACGTAACATATAATGAATAACCCATAATACAGACATACCTTATAACAGTCTTATAAGGTTATTGATGAAATAAATGTTGATAAATTGGACTAGTTATAAAACGATAAGAATGTGTTGAGAAAATCATATAAATAGTTTTAGTTTACAATATATCTAATATTTAAGAAATTCGTTTGTGAATATAGTTCCATTAATACCTATGGTTCCACATGGCAATGGATGTTTTGACTCAGGGCCGGGAGGGCATCGGGTTAGGTCATGAACTTTGCATATTACGAGGAAAGGCGGTCACGAACTCATAGTCAATAATTGAGACAAATTTAAATAGTTTTAGGGGTAATCACAGAGCACTAGCCCGACTAATTCTAATGCAAATCACTTCCTGTCGTTGGAGAAATTCTATCAGAATAGTTAAAATTACAGGGTGGGGTTGAAATTACTTTTATCAGCGTAGAATAATTTTCTCTTTTTGACTAAGGCAAGCCAGCGTTAGTTTAATATTTGATTTTATTCCATTACTCAATTAAAGCAAATTGATAATAATAACAGACAGTTGTTTTATTTACTGAATCATTGATACGAGTAACTCATACGTGATATATTTTAATGTATTGAGGTTGGTACGAAAGTAATTTCGGTTTTTTAGAGAGAAATAAAACTCAATTTTTTCTATGCAAAAAATGAACTTTAATTAGTCAAATATCTTCCGTTATGTTCAAAGACCTTTTGCCATATTTCTGGTAACTTCATCTCCATCGTTATTACTGAAATTTTTACCATTTAAGAAGTTTTGTAAACTTCGAAATAAATGATAATCCAACGTTGCATGGGCTGTATGGGAGATGTGACATCACTTCCTAACCAAGCTCCAATAGTTTCGTACGTGTTGCTAAAGATGTGTAAGGCATTGTCGTTGGCAGAACCCAAATATCGAGATTCTTAACACATCCACGACGTCTTATATAATTTTCAATTTTTTTTATTTTTTTTTTTTATAGCCCCTTTAAATTTACAGATAATTATATTTAATTATAGATCCTCAGGCGAATCTATTTAAAAATTATATTTGTATTTACCGTAGCATCGCTACATTATATACAGGTTTTGTTATTTTATAAAAATTATATAATGAATAAACAAATATAATGATATACATTATACCTGACTTGACTAAACTGACTAATAGAGGTGATGGGGCTCGATTTTTAATGATTTTACGTCATATTTAGGCATAAAAAAATCCAGATTTTCAATTGTGGTGTGTGATACATTTAACTGTTTTGTAATCTCTCGCACAGTTATATGACGATTCGATTCAATCATGGCTTTCATTTTGCCATCATGAACTTCAGAAAGTCGACCAGAACGTTGGTCATCTTTTAGTGAAAAATCTCCAGAACGAAATATTTTAAACCAATGTTGACTAGTGCGTTCTGTTCAACAATCAACAACATAAACTTCACATATCCCTTTGCGAGCCTTAGCCACTTTCTTGCCTTTATGAAAATGTGTCGAAAATGCTTCTTTTTGCACTCCGTGTTAAAACGGACCGTAAACTGACAGTTGTAAACAAAATTACACGGAATTTCTTTCTATAGCTACTTAAAGGTATCGTCTACCAAATCTGAAAAGAAAAAAATTCTAACATTGACAAAACAATAACGAAAAAAACATAACGCTATCTACTGGTGTAAACCGAAATCACTTCATGCCAAGCTAATAGATGTTGAGATGACCGTTCTGGGTCTGATTATAATTGGTTATTGTCAAGTAGTACGTCTACCAGTGGCCATGTTTAGTTAGCTGCCCCGCTCAATATGACAGCTTAACTGTTCTTTGCTAATTTCAAGTAATTGGTTCAGTCTTCTTCATTTGTATTAAGGCTTCGTGCTTTTATTTTTAACAACTTTTAGACTTTACGTATAACTATATAGTGAAAAATATAAACATTCTCAGTGCTGTCACGCCGTTAGTGGCTACGATAACTATTTTTTTATGGTAATATCGTTCATTTTATTTTTTCACCACCCATGCGTACTTCGCTGTACGCGGGAGTATCACTACTGATTTCAGCTCTCAGAAACTAGAGATTTGAATATTAGTCGTTTCAGATTATTTTTAAATGTCAACACCCAGAGGCAATATTCTATTAATTTAGATTCATTGTATTTACTAGTAAGTCAATTACTAATCGTTCTGGGATCTGTAGTGGAAACCCTTATTTGTGGGATACGTTTCACGTGACTTTTTTTTTTTTCATGTTGTATGTAACCTAAGTTAATATTTTAGCACGGTACTGATGGAATCCGGCTTTATTGCGAAAGCTTGTCCACCCTTGACGATCGTCAACGAGATGAAGGAGCTAATCGATCCAGGGATCCTCTAAGCCTAAGAGATCCCTTGTAAGACGCTTGACTGATGGCCCCGACCTCGCCGCTAACTCCGCCTATTTGTACGGGCAGGCTGTTGGGCCGTCATAGATCATTGTTCTATTGTCCTCAGGCCTCTGCAAATTTACCTGCAGGTCCTTTGTCTCCGGTTTTCTCCCTGCGGAAGAAACCAGCACTGTTTGCCGTAGTGTCCCAGTTCAGGCCATCATATTCACTCACAATAAATTAACGAACGGATCAAGAAAAGATACTTTGAACTCCACAGCAACAACCACGTAAACCCTAAATACCTCTGGTAAAAACTTTGCACTTGTCACCAACCCACTACGAATGATGCCAGTGAATATGGAGCGGTGCCTTGTACCCCAAAGTACAGTTAAAAAATAAAAGGTATTTTTACAATTAAAAATTTTGGTGATTATACAGACGAGTAATATGGGCAAGCACTTTACTCCGACAAAGATTAGCTTGGCAATAAAACAAAGGAGTGAAGGGATGATTGACGCCCCGCCAGCAATGCTGCGTGATTGCTTTCTTCTGGGGCAATATTTGTATCTTAAGTTAACCAGTGACCTTGGGTGTCCTATCGTTGACTGAATACCTGCTAAGGAACCACCCCCTGAGGGCAGGTAAATGCCAAGGAAATCTACATAAAGTTTGCTGAGCAGTCGATTTGCCCTTAAATCCGAAGGTGAGCTCTATCGCCTAGTCCCTATTTACTTTGTAACAACTCTTAAAAATAATCAGAATAATTAGTCTTTGTTTCAGCAACTGCTTAAAATATGCAGTAAAAGAAGCCACCCACAGCTCATTCATATAAGATAGTAACTTAGGGGTTAAGAAGAAAAAAAACAAAACTGTTTTCTTCCGCTTCAATTTAATTTTGCATTAATTAAAAAATTTATCAGTGGTGTTGATACATATCGTTCATTTTTTTATTATTATTATCTAGTACTCCGTTGTTGGTCTAACGGTTTTAACCTGGTCAAAAGAAAGTCAAGTTAGTTAATTTATTTGGTTTTTATAGCCGAGCTAGGAGGTAGTAGATCCAAGTTTATTCCATGGTTGATTCAGTTGATCTGAAATTAAATAAGTTCTACTTCAGACTCTCGAAATACGGTGATTAATTAACTAAAATACTTCAGAATATAGGAACGTGTGAAAACCCGCAAAGGAGAGAAAAATAAGAGAAATTCTCTTACATTCTCCTTGTAACATTCTCTAACTTTTAACGTTTCTTACGTTCCAACTAGAAGATATCTAAAGTATGTATATTCCAAAAGTTAAGGAGACAATGAAAACAACAATGCAACTCACCACTTTCAAAGAAATTTTGGAAAGTAAGGTTTTGAGGTTTAAATATATATACTTTATAATATATCTCATCCGTTTAACACGTTTCAGTAGATTTAAATAGGTTTTGTTACTGGCGGGTCGTCACGAGGGGGATGCCTAGTTACCCTAGCCCTGGTGACCAAGTGAGGGTTGATTAAGTTTATGACCTGGACAAATGTTTCATGACGGTCTTACTATCTGACTCCATTTTACGATAGGCATGTGCCCCGACAATGCACTGTGTTCAGAAGAAGAGGTACAGGGTAGGTGGTTTAGGTAGTTTGTGTGGTCTTGGAATGGCCACAAATTCACCCTTGGTATCTGAGGTTAGGGAAAATCCGTCCGGATCCCAAAGGCGAGTGTGAAACGGAGAGAGGCAGACTGAATCACCGTGGGGAACACTGCTTGGTAAGCTTGCAGGGCCACGACAACCGTTGTCCACTAGGGAGTGGTCTCTCCCAAGGAGGGGCTAGTTTTAGCGAGACGAAGGCAGAGATTCCCACTAGGAAGGTGTGGGGTCTGACAACGCCGGACATAAACGTAGCGAGGTGAGGCGAGTGAGATGCAGAGGTTTTCATAATGAGGAAGCCAAGTTTTTGGAACATCAGAGGAGCCACAAGGCAGTCAGCCAGTAGTCAGGAGAATGATTTTTTTTTTTTTTTTTTTACCCTAAACCCCTTGAATTTATGCAATGAAAAATATGAATAAGAAAATTTAGCAATTTTCTCCTCATTCTGCTAGGCGCAGATGCATTGATATACAGTCCCAAACCGCAGGTCTTAAATACCCAGGTGGCTTCGTCAGTAGCCAATCAGCTTTGGTTTTATTGTACCTAATGCCAGTTGAGTATGTGGTTTTCTTTGTTCTCTGACAACGAGATATGTCACCGATACCTGACCCGGGTAAGGGTCTTTGGGCCTCTCGGCGGGTTGGGTCACTTAGTATCAGCTACTGGTGGCTGGTGCCCCAGCTCATATAACTAATTGGCTCGCAGATGCATGTTTATTGTTACCACATGTACAATGATTTATATTTTGGTAATGTTATTTACATTTCTTTAAATTAATTTACAATCTATATACTATAGAGTATAGGGTGATTTATCTTATGTAGTTTGCAGTCGCTACAGTTACATTAATGTTTTAGTTATTTAAATTTATTTTTACTGCTGTAATAGTGATATTCAGAAACTCAGTGAACTTTACATTCTGAGAAAGTAACCTCATGAATATACGTTTAATATTTGATATTTAAGTATTGGCTATGCCTGTCAGTGCATTACATGCATGCAGAGGGACTTACACTATTCCAATTCTACCTTTATGTAGTTTCATATCCATTTCAAATGACAAGTTAAAACCTTGCCTCTTACATTTCATTCGCAAAACTGATGCCTTTATCACCGTTACCCAAGATACACTGGGAGGGAAAAACAGTGCCACCCCGCGGTATTTGTAATGATTTCTAATCGTTTTTTTTATGAAGTTTCCAAATACTTTTAGAACAAATAACAGGTCATATAAAGCATATTAGGCATATTAAAAGAATAAATTTAATAAAAACCATTTGAAATTAACATAATAGACTGTGTTTCCTCCTCTAGCGTCGAGGGGAATGATGTAAGGTTTAGAATAAATTCCTGAGGGATATTTTCGTAGTGTTCCAATAGAGCAACCCTTGACTCAAGGGGAATCTCGTAAAGTTGGACGTCTCTTTATTTGTCTTGACACTCACCCATAGATATTCAATAGTGTTTAGACCTGTACTAGGCACTGCCCACTCTAAACATCGGATTGAAGCGTTTTCCAGGTATCGGGAAACAATTCTTGCTTTATGGGACCGTCAATTATCGTAATTCATATCTAATCTATGGTGCAAAGTGGACTGCGAATTGCGAGCCTGCTCCAAAAGAATGTCTTCTATGAAGCCAGTAGCTTTTACATACCTCCAGTACACTTAATATTTCAGAAAAAGTTGTAATTGTATACAACTCGTTAATTCTTCTCTAAACTCTCTCTCGGCCGTAAGGTGATCGCATACAAAACCGTCATTCATCTGAAAAGTGGTGTACGCATCCGCACCGTTTCACAAAGAAAGAGTGGACAAGGAATATAATTTTGGCTGAGATTGATTTGGAGTCTCGGACTAAATTTTGCAAGCTCAATAACGGAACCATACAGCAAGAAGAAAAACTCTTCAATCCCATGTTTAGAGCGACCAGCATGTAGTCCAGATTGAAACCCTATTGAATATCTATGAGATGGGTTGTAAAAACGAATAAAGAAACTTCAAACTTTACCAGATTCGCTTCAGGAGTTAAGGCTCATTAAAAGCCTTATAAGGTCAATGCCCCATTAAACTCGAGCACTAATAAACGCAGGAGGCGGGAAAAAAACATATTTTGTTAATTTCAAATCTCCTTATTTTTTTTTAAATACCTTTGGCTTTGATTTAATTTATAGTTTTAATGTTTCAGATGGCCTGTTATTTATTTTAAAAGTATGTGGAGACGTTGCTCACAAACTGATCGGAAATCAGTACAAATACTGCAGGATGGACACTTTTTTTGTCTCTCGGTGTATAATTGAACCTTAATGATTTCGTGAAATGTAAAGCCCAAAAGAACATACCTTTATCAGAGGATATACCTTTTCGACCATCCTTGCGACGTGTCCAGTAGGGTAGACCAAATTTTGATAGAACCTTACGATCGATTCTCTCCATTTTATCATCCCTATAGAATCGATTAATCAATTAACACGTTGATTGCCACGGCAATTCTCAAAAATCTGGCCTAAAATGACAATTTGATTTAACCACATTATATTATTAAAAACTCTAATTCCAGTGCATAGTTATCATCGAAAAGCATAAAAATGTGTTTTTAAAAAAAGGTCTTACGAATTATCTCCTAGTTTAGTTCTGTAACAGAAATCTCTTCGCGGAAGCCAACTACGAGTTAATTCGCACGCAGACGCTTCGACCTGTCACTTCTCTGAAGCTGAACCCAATATGGATAAGAAAAGACCACTGACTCAAAATGAAATTGAGTACTACGCAAATCTAAGTGATTCAGAATTTGACGGGATTTTGGGCGATTATGGTAACGACAGTTGTGATTATGAACCTCCTGAGAATTCAAGTGATCGTGAAGTTGAAGTCGTCTCCGAACCTGAAGATAATGACGATGATTCCCAAGCAACAACATCAAATGCGAATGATAATTTGTGGACAGAAATTCAACAAAATCCTGAATTATTTATTTTCCGAGAAAATATTGGTGTGAAATTGGATACGACAAATTTTACAGTACAAAGCCTGGTGTACTTATTTTTTTCGGATGAATTTCTTGCATTACTGCATTACTGACGAGATAACTTGTAGTTGGCGTCCTAGAAAAGAACGCAATCTACGAGTTATCTCGTAGTTGGCAGTCAACGTGTTAATAATCGAACATCTTGGAGATATCAAAAGAACATTTCAACAAATTTTATCAAGACTATAGATATATGTAAGTATAATAACGTGGCACATAGGTATGTCCATAAAATATACGGGGGATATATTTAGCAAACCATTTATATACCTAGGGGGATATAAAAAGCAAAAGGCATATTTATTATTATTGTTCAATAGGAAATACTAAACGGTAGTGTCAAAAAAAAAAGGACAAAATATTAAAAACGAAGTTCAAACGTAGAAGTTAAAAGTAACAAAACCAGAAATATCTAAAAGCATTCAAAGTTATTTCATTCCAGAAACCAAAAGTTACTTTTCATAAATATTTTCATGCTAGCTTTCAATGATTTTCAACGGCTCCTGTTTTCGCTGATTATCTCCCCAGGCTTCAGGGAAAATTTTCTCGGATAGGATCGAGGTTGCAGGATAGCGTGAACATTTTTACCTTCAAAGAGAAAACGATAGGTCTTCCAACACTAGTAACTCACCCGCTGTAAAATATGACTGTCGGGTTACGGTCGTGAGCGGGGACGCTAGGATCTCTACGACCCGGCCGCTGTCCGATGGGCGTCAAGAAAGAGCATTTGGCCTTCACTGGTGCCCTAGTTAGTGGGCAGCTTTATTTGTATTGATTTCCATAAGATCTCAGAAAGTGTACACCGATAGTGCACTATGTTCAGGTGAAGAGGAACAGGGTAGGTATTATAGGTAGTTTATGTGGTCTTGGAATGACACACTCGGTATCTAAGGGTAGGCGAAAACCATCTGGATCCCAAAGGCGAGTCTGAATCGGAGAGAGGCAGACTTGATCGCTGTGGTAAAGTTTGTAGAGCCTCAGAGACCGTCGTCCGCAAGGAAGGGGTCTCTCCCAAGGACCTGCTGTTTTAGTGGGTCGAAGGCAGAGAATCCCACTAGGAAGGTGTAGGGTCTGACAACGACGGACTAAAACATAGCGAGGTTAGGAAGGAGAGATGCAGAGGCAGTTTAATAATAAAGCCATGTTGGAGTAGAGTAGAGAGAGTGAGAGAGCAGTGTTCACTTCAGGTGCCGGGTTCCGAGAGTATGAGAAAACACCCTTAATCTCGGCCTTATGAAGGCAAGTCAGAGGCTAAGCTACATCCACCGCACCCCCTAGTGGGCTTCAGCTGTGTCGTGCAATATTCCCCCTTCTCTTAACTGACGCCTAATGTTTTTATTATTAAAATATAGAAACGTAGGTGCGTATATTCTGGGTTGAGAAGAGGGGAACTTCTATTTATTCGTGGTAACTATTTGTATTTTTTTTATTTATTATTCGTGACATTTGACAATTTTCAATTTTAACATCGCTATTTAGTTAAATTCCTTTATTGTGCTAAAATTACAATCTGCCTTTTATAAGGCAATAAGTAATTAGGATAAATGCTCTCATTCATACCATATTTACAGTTCATCAAACATCGCTATTATGAGCGGGTTTCAGTACCTATTTTTAGAATTATTTCAATAATGAAAAAGTTTAATTCCATCTTGTTAGAACTTCTTGAACATGCTTCTAAATTGGCGGAGAGTGCTGCGTTTGCTCACTGTTCAGAATTTGACAAGCTGTACCTTACATTACTTGTTTTAAAAGTGGTCACAATTTCTTTGGATTTTGTAATGATACTTTAATCAACTGCAGTAAAGTGTGTTCTTTGCACTGCAAATATCTAATTTTCATAGCATTGACATGTTTCTTGCGTGTTGACATGTCTCTTCACCAAAAAGACCTACTTTGTCCAAAGAAATAGAGCATTCCTCCCAAATTGACTGGATAGCTTAAATTAATTTTATTTTAGTTTGCGTTACTGCCATTTTACTGCTTCCTAAAACTGTGGATTTCAACTCCCATTCTAAGAAAAAATGGCTCGTGACGCAAGTGTAGCTAAACCTGAAATCGAGGTACACATCTTGGATGTCAAAGCAACACAATTGGTCAACTTAAAATGTTCAATTTTATTTTGCTACGCGTCTTCGAATCTGGCAACAAGGAATTAGAAATCGTTTCTCTATTTGGTTATAAATATCGCGGATCCAATTTTATGAAAAATTCTACAAAACCTTATTTATTGTTGAAAGGCTCAAGGTCAGTGGTAATCAGTTCATTCTTTAATTCTTGGTGTAACATCTCTTGCTTTTTTCTTGTAACGATTAAGGATCCCTTTCACTCCTATAAATTTTATGTTATTTTTCCCCCATACCTCTTTTCAAATTTTGAGTGCTTTGGGGGAAAAAAATGTAACGATTAGTTGCTTGTGAGTGAGACTTTTAATGTTATATAGTCAATGCTCTGGAAGTTATCCTAGCTTACGATACCTCCTCTGACAGTCAAAGAAGTATATGGTCCATTTGATTCATGATGGAATGTCTAAGTTCCTTTGCGGGGGGGGGGTGTAACCACAAGTAGCGAAGTGGATGAGCCTTCGGCCATTTGCATTACTTTGCTTGAAATGGTGAGCTGCGCTCACTTGAATTTATACCATTCTAATCTTTGGATTGAATGTCCCCGCAATAATCGTTCATTGCTTATTTAGGGCAGGAAGCAATGTTTCTTTCAAGCTGCTCATAGCAAATGATTTTTTTTCCTTGAAACTAGAACTTCCTGGGTTCCTCCCACTGCGGTTATAATATGAAGCACGAGCCTGGATTTTCTTCAAACCGGTTCCAGTTCGATTTAGGAGCGAGTAGTGTTCTTCAGACAAGGAAAATATGTTACGATTCCTATGTGGATTCTTATGTCATTTCCTGATTCAGCTGCTTTCGGTTCCTTGATTATTATGAAATTAGATATGTAGCAGAAGAAATACCAGAACAGTGCCTTAACATCATAAAATGGTTACTTTAATCACTGCACTGTTAGAGCCAGATAAAACCTGATTATGGAGGGGTCTCCCTCATGAAATTTTGATTGATAGTATTCCATTGTTCAAAGTGTTGTAAAACTATAAAAAATGGATGAATGGACCCTTAAAAGGCTTCTTCTTTTATCGATGTCGGTAAAGTACACTTGGCACTTTAAGTAAGTGGGAACTTCGGATAAAGTAGGATCTAAAGTAGTTTCGTAACTTAGATAATGCTTGGTTTTGAAAGGATTCTTTTGTTCTTTTCACATTCGCCTATCATAGCTGCATACGTAAAACACGAATACAAGAAAATTAATGTTTCCCCACCTACACTTTCCTGTTTACGTTCGCTCACTCAAATTTTGTTTTGTACTGATTTCTACTGGAGGAATTCTATACATTAAATGTGAAATTATAGCTCATTTCAGCCCTAAAGTTGAGAAGTACATAATCAATTTTTACATCCTAGTTTCAAATAGAGAGTTGTTATTTGCATGAAAGTTTAACCAAGTACCCCAGAGGTGATAATAATGAAATCAACAGTACGATTGATAATGAATTGTCAATTGTTTATTAATCAATCGCTATTAAAAAGGAAATATTTGTCTGTCATATTATGTAGGGTGTCAAATAAAAGATGTCGGCCTCTTATATGTATTATTTGTTGGGGCTTACTTTAAACTACGTTAGAGCATTACTAGAAAAATTGATTAAAAATACCAAGAAGGTGACCTGTATTGATATATCTCACTTGATTTGTTTTTCTTGTAACTGATATTTTTACATATCATGATGCTGCGTACAGTTTACCCAGTTCATAGTAATGTGGTGGATGGGCAGGTCTCAATTTTCAAGGGAAGCACCCGTCTTTTTAAGTCAATTTGCAGGCAAAGCGATCAAATAAGATTCTCTACTAGGCTACAGATATTTAAATGAAAACTCACTATAGACACGCTGAAATAATACATCTGTTGTGGCCACCTTTTAATTACGAATAATTAGAAGTTTCCTACTTCTCAGTCCAGAAAATATGTATCTATGTTTTCATATTTTATAATAAAGCTTACGACGTCAGTCAGAGAGCAGGGAAACGTTAGTGGGGGAAACAGCCACAGGTGAGGGAACCATCCCCACCACGGCTGGCCTGTCTATATAACCCGCCTGCCTTAGGGCAGAAATTAGAACGAACAGGACCGGAACTTGGAACACTACTCTATCTCTCGCTGCACTGGCGCTTGCAGCTCTACTCAAACCATGGCCTCCTCATTCAACTACCTCTGCATCTCTCTCTCCTAACCTCACTATGTTTTAGTCCAGCGTTGTCAGACCCCACACCTTCCTAGTGGGAATCTCTGCCTTCGTCTCGCTAAAACTAGCACCTCCTTGGGAGAGACCTCTCCATCGAGGACAACGGTTGCCGTGGCCCTACATCTTTACCTAGTAGCATCTCCCATGGCAATCCAATCGGCTTCTCTCTGGTTCACACTCGCCTTTGGGATCCGGATGATTTTTGCCTACCCTCCGCCTACTCGGTATGAGTGTGAATTCGTGGTTATTCCAAGACCACATAAACTACCTATAAACCTACCCTGTTCCTCTTCTCCTGAACATAGTGCACTGTCGTGGCATACTTTCTAAGATCTTATGGAGTTAGATCAAAACAAATTAAGCTGCCCGCCGACTAGGCCGCCAGCCAGGGAGAAAGACCACAAGTCCCTAGCCCGCGGCGAACGTCTCCTCTCTACTTTGGGGATATTTGACATATAACTCGACATCATTTGTTTGAGAGTGAATTAATCTATTTACTGTTGAGAAAGCTTTATTAGGATGAAATTACAATCTGCCTCATTGGGCAATAAGTAATTTTGATAAATGATCTCATTCATACCATATTTACAATTTTCATTCATACAGTATTTACAAACAGCCCTCCAAGTCTCCAAAGTCCACATGGTAGTCTCCGCCCTTGCGTGCGAAAGAGAATGTAGATTACACTATGAATGTTTTCTTAAGTGTATCAGGTTCCTCTTTCTTTAAGTAGGTACTCGTATGATGAGGAGGATCCGGTCTTACCGGTCCCTGAAGTTGTGTCAGTATATGTATACATTTGTTTACTGATATTTACAACGTGACTAGTACAGCATAGTAAGCAACTAATTGTAGTTTGGGAATTAGCATAATTATTTTTTACATATTTTATATAAACATAATTTCTCCGTCATTTAATAAAAATACAACTATGTTTCTAACGGTTACTCCATGTTTTCGCTGTTATTCTTCAACACTAGTACTGCAATATAGAGGAGCGTGAGATATCATCGGTGTGTGCCTTAGAACTGTTAGCGGGTCAGGTTCCAAGTGCTCTTTGGGACAAGGGGATCGTCTCGTGTCTGAGTTCCACTTACTTATGTTACATGCTTGGTGGGACTTCCATTGAGTGCTGGTCTTTGACATGCTCTTGTGCGGTGCTTGATCCGATGTATAACCGCATTTGTGAATTACATATTTTCGAATATGTTTATCGGAGAATTAATAACCTTAGGACTGTTTTTTGTAACGACCATAACTATTACCATGACATTAGTAATGAAATAAATTAAAAAAACTACACAAAAATGATATCTTTTATTGAAGAGTTTGCAGTAATAATTAAATCCAAAAATTATAAAGGGATGATCTTTATACTTGCTCAAAGAATATCTACATTAATTATCAGTATTCATTAAACATTAAATAAAACTAACCATCCCCAAAATATTATATTTTACGATTGAATTATCCTCTAATCAATTAGTCTCTTAATTTCAGAACATTTTCTATCATACTGTATTCATCTTTTGGGTACTGATCACTATGGTATCAATGGGAATGAGAACGCATACATAATGGCAATCTCGCTCTCCTGTCTCCAACGCTAAAAGCAATCTGAAACAGGAAAAACCCAAAGAACTTTGTATGTCTGTCAAAAACGAAATGCGGGGAAATTGGAGCAAGACTGGTGCAAATAAGACAAGAAACGTGGTGAGCATTAATTCTTGGAAGCATTGTGTACCTAAGGGAAGCGGAGGTAACCATTCAAGTACTTTTAGTAGCATACATGAGTCGGTACGCCTTGTGGAGGCGTTTAATAAATAGCAAAACAAATTATATTTGTACATATAATACAGAAAATTAAGGAAGCAGAAAACAGGAAAACAATATCGAAATAATGGGTTCACCAGTGACTAGCAGAATTACCCAACATGGTCCAGGACAGTGTTTTAACTCTTCTTTGGACGAACTAAATTGTTTGTCTTACTTCAGTCTAGAAAAAGTAGAATTTGTTTTAACTTTATTTCCAAATATTTTAAGCTGAAGAATTCGAGTAGATAGCCTGATAAATATCTGACGGTTTCACCCCCTTCAGAGTTATATGCATACGAAAATCACGGTTCTTTTTTTATTGTACGTTAGGGTGGAAACAACGAAAAATAAATAATAAAATCGGGGAATTTCCGCCTCTTTAGTTAGTTTGCTGGAATTTATCTGTTTTTCCCTTACTCGTTTCTTTGTAGCACTTAAACGGGTAAGGCTGCGTAGTTTTTTTGCATGTTGCTTTAAAAAAGAATTCAATTTTTAACGTTTATCAAAACTTCTATTCGTTAAAGCTGTTGAGCTAATTCAATCCGTACTTTAGAAAGGATTACTATGGACCTCTGATGATTAATAAACCTTTGAAATGTCATTGTATGTAAAAGGGGTCATCAGTTTTAACCCCTTCAAAACCGTAGACGAAAGATAACCTCTCTCCGCTAACAATTAATAAAGGTTTCGAAGAATTTTCGCCTTCGGAAAAAAAAAACGAATTGGAATTTTGAAATAATTTTACTGCCTTAGCTGACAATTTTGAGAATTGTTTTTTTTTTTTCCCATAGCCTCTTTAAATTTACAGATAATTACATATATAATTATAGATCCTCAGGCGAATCTATTATATAATGAATAAACAAGTATAATGATATACATTATACATGACTGGACTAAACTGACTAATAAAGGTGATGGGGGTCACCTTTTTGATCAACCTTAAAACTAACTTACATACTAATTCTTAACCTATTTTTTCCCCGACAGTCTGTTGCTATCCATGCGAGAGGGTTGGTGGGGCCATTATGTTGAACACTGGGTTGGTTAGGTGCTGCAACGAGTCAAAAACTTAATGTGTCGGTGTGTGGATGAACTCACCCACCGACGGCACACCAACGGGTGGAGGACAGCGTTCTCCAACCTCTCGAAAGAGAGAGGTATGTTGGCACAATTTTTGCATGATCCCATTCTGGAAATGTTGGAGACAAAAAAAAAAAAAAAATTGTGAGAATAATCTGGTCCCAATTATTATTTCATTATATGGTCATAGAAAGCACAGGACATCATACAACCGAATTGTTTTGAATCATCTGGGTCACGGAAAATGGCTTGAATATAGATATGAAAGAATAATAATGCAATGTAAATAATTAAATACGTTGGCTCTTATAACTATAATGTGTTCATAACCAGAAAGAAAAATAGGAGAATTTAAAATCCTTAACAGCTTCCGCTCTGTTACTTCTTAAATGTTTTGAAGTTTCTGAAACCGGATAGACTTTACTTAGGTTGAATTATTTTTTTCAATTGTCTCTTCAATTCTATTATAGAAAAAAATGATTGAGGTAAGTAGCCAATATCTTGCTTCTGTCCTGTCCCAATATGCTCCATATTCTCAACTAACATTACTAAATCTTATATTTCCATTATATTACTAGTTCCGGTTGTGGAAGGGTATAATTGATACAGTAGTACATTTCAAAGCGATTGAATGACTTCATTAGAGTACTCCCTTCAACAATGTATACAATTAAACATATACGCTGATATAGCCGGGAAAGAAAATGAATAAAGCTAATTAAATTCTCATCAGCGTTACCTCAGACTTGCCGTTATCAGTTAGCATGATGATTTGTAGCCCGCCCCTAGACTTTATTTAGTTTCCTTTAGAAATTCCTTAGAAGAATCTTGGATTGCTCGAGTGGTGAACTTCCCTAGGAGTAAGTTTTGAACTGAAAGTTTCGCTGGAGAAATCCTTGTTACTTATTTAATCCTTCCTTAACTTTTTCGACCACATGCTTGGCTAGCTGGAAATCGGTGGTATTTTCGTAGTGTTCAACTAATTAACAGTTAATTAATTTCTTTAATAAGGGACTCTATTAGATTTATAATATAAAGGGTCTCCCAGAATTAACGAAAGATTTGATTGAAATTGAAAACACAGTTTTTAGTATTTTTGATGTTATTTTTTTATTGAATTAAAAACTAAATAGAATAGGTTTATTATTGAAATAACACATCGGGCAAATGGCCTCCACGACTTTGCTGGCACATACGCACTCTTTTGTCCAAATTTTCCATGACCATTTGACATAAATGTGGTTAAATTTCGTCGATGCAGCGTTGAATTTCCTATTTTAATGCACGGGTGGATGTGGGCTGGTTGACATACACCTTTGACTTCAAATATTCTCTAAGAGAGAAATCTAAAAGTGTTAAATCACACGATCTAAGGGGCCGATCCTGATCAATGAAACGAGAGAGTACACGATCTGGAAATGTCTCATGCAGTATTTGAATTGTTTCATCGGCTGTATGGCATTCAGCACCATCTTGTTGAAACCACATATTGGCCACATCAATATCATTTAATTTTGGCACAAAGAACTGTGTTTACGGCGCCGAATTGATTTTCCTGGATTTTCAACATTCTCACGCACTGCTTCGATATTGACATTTGAACGGCTTGTTTTTGGACGGCCAGTTTGTTTAGTGTCTCCAACTGAGCCAGTCTCCCTAAATGTTTCAATTAATCTCTTCACAGTTGATGAAGTCAGAACACTATTCCGACCATATTTTGTATGAAATTTTCGAACTGTGGCCGCCAAACATTCATTATTTTTGAGATAATGTTTAACAATAAAGACACGTTGTTCTATCGTGTAACGCTCCATTTTTACTAACCCTAAACTGTCAGCTGTCAAATAGTTTTTTTTAGGGTTGCCAGCACATTACTACACAAATGGTGGTAAATTCAAATCGTGCGTTGATTCTGGGACACCCTTTACAAGATATAAAGGATATTTATAGAGAACAAAACACATAAATAGATACTTAAGTCAAACGCTTATTAAATAATGATGGATAGGGGGCCCGGAAAGTTTTTGAGGTCAGCGTAATAAAAAAAAGTACAATAAAAATAATACGTATGTAAAATGATTCGAGACTTCACTTTCAGGAGTAGGTGGATATCCATCGCTACTGACTGGCACCCACTCACTGAATTTATTATACTTTTTTTTGAAAATTCAATACTAAAAACAACCAACCTGTTCTTATCAGATCCGTCGATCCTCTGGTACTTACGTCCTAGATGAACTGTATTAATTTAAAGATTAAACTAAACATTTACCGGTGGGGGGGGAAAGAATTCCCCCACCACCTTTCCAAACCATTAATTAATTTAATCAACCGTTCCCGCCGGTACTGCAATACCGGGTCAACGGGTGACTCAGTTGGAGCAACCCCGTCACTCCGTCATTTCCTAAAAAAAACTTTGAACTGAAAACGATTCATTTTACTTGTTAGACAACCTTGGAATTTAAAAATGACCTTTCTATCAAATTAAAAAAAAAAAAACGGCTTGAAATTTGTGAATGTAAAACCCATAGATATATTTTATGATAGAATCATATCCGAAAATCCATTTATGGAATTCTATATGGGAATCGGCGTAGCTACCTTTTCATTTCAAGGTTCTATTTAAAGGTGTTTATTAAAAAATGACGCGTGTCATTTTTTCACTTCATAAACATTTAAACAAAAAAATGATAAAAGCTTATTTGAAGCATAGATTTCCTATCATTCAACCTCCATTTCTAGAACGAGTTATATAAATGTAAGGATCGGCGTCTGTTGGGACTGTTAGATTGTGAAAGGTGAATAACGAAACCAACAGACGACCGTTTGCCTTCAGGGCCTGGTGATGAAGCGGAATAGGAGACTGCACGTGCTAAGATGTTCTCGGAAGACAACTGATAGTTAATAGCACTCTCCTATTTGTTCTACGAACTTAACCGTGGGAACATGGCCCGACCCTGAACAAACCTTGTTTATTGGCCCTTAGTCATCCCTACTTACGACGACCACGCCCTGGTCGCACGCGAGTAGGGCGATAGTAATAAAAAGCAGTCAGTCCGTGTTTCTGTGTGGTTGGAAGAGGTTGAGTGAGAGACAAACCATTCATATTGTAGGGGTAATGTGGATACCGGACTTGATCAAAGGTATGTGGACTTTTCTTTTCCGTCTGTAACATAGTTGCCAGCTAAATGGAGCATGTGGCTGACTGTCAAATCCCGACTTTACTCTTTAAATTTTGTAATGGAAAATAGAATTGAATGACATTTTATTTTAATTAGTAGCTTTCGTAGTTGTGTGAGAGCTGGTAATCTTATATTTTTGTTCATTAAAGCACCCTTTAATTTTAAACTTGTTATTCCTTTTAAATGGTTACCCTTCCTACTTTCTCCTAAGATTCCTGAGATCCTAGTCGGGGCGGGTACAAATTGGTGTCAGGTGTGGGGTGGATGCAAGAATACCACAGTCGAACCAGAGAGGATAGTAGGAGGGGAAGAGCCTGCCGGCGCGAGGGCAGAGTAAATTGCTGACGCTAATAGAATTGATGGGCCGTGCGGTTTTGGGCGAACGGTTGATCGGAGGGCGAAAATAGCCGAAATTTGTGATCATCTGGGTAGGGCATATATCTGATAACTTTAAAAAAAATTTTTTGAACCTTAATTGCCAAATTAAAAGGAATAGTTAAAATTAAGATGAACAGGGTAAATGAATCGGAATGGTGAAACCGTTCATAAGAACTGTAGAACCATTTCATGAACCGGTTTTCATTTCATTCATCATCATCATTTCATAACAGTTGAATCTGTTACGCGAAGGTACAGGTGTTTCTAATATATTATAATCCAGGCATAAAATGTCAGCAGACGAATTGAGGAAAAAGCTCGACGAGGCCACCGAGGCCAACCGTCGCTATAAGGAGAAAGAAGCAGAGCTGGAGAGGACGTTGAGGCAAGAGCGGGTGGCATCCCAGGCTATGAAGGAAGAGTTGGACGATACCAAACAGAGACTGAATATGAGTGCGGTAGAGGACCCACCCCGAACCAAGAGAGATATGTCCATGCAGGGGCTTCTTCGGGCATGGTCGGACCCGGAAAAAGATGGACCCATTGAAGAGTTTCTACGCAGGCTCGAACTAATAGCGCAGAGTGGTAATTGGACAGTGGCCGACCGATTGACGGTATTAGAGCTGAAACTCGCAGGTACGGCAGCAGTCTTTGTACAAGCCCACCCCGAGCTGCGAGAAGGAGGCAACGCTTACCAGGACCTGGTGACAAGGTTGAAAGAGAGGTTTGAAGATTCGGCCACCCAAGACTATTATCTGAGGGCGCTAGGACAGGCGAGACAGGTACCGGGGGAAACGGTGAAGGGATTCGCCGACCGTGTCTTGGCTCTGGGGCAGAAGACCATGCCGCCGGCTGCAGATGTGACAGAGAGAATGTGGAGGGCCAAGGAATTGGAAAAGAGAGTAGTAGCTACATTCGTAGCAGGGCTACGGGGTGACTCCAGCAAGCTAGTGGCGTATGCGTCTCCACGCAATTTGCAGGAAGCCTTACAGAAAGCAGCGGCATTGGAACAGTACACGGAAAGGAAGCCAACGATAGCGTATGAGGTGTCCACAGAGGAACAAGATGAGACTATAACCATCGAGCATCAGAGAGTCTGCTATTGTGGGAAGCCAAGGAAGGAAGAAAAGATGGGACACTTTGCCGCCGTTGTGGCAAGGACAAATGCCCCCGTGACTTGTTATCGCTGCGGTAAGGTGGGACATATCGCTAGAGAATGCCGCCCGACTCCAAATCCAGGTAACAGGGGGAGCGAGATAAGGCAAGTAAGCCCTCGGACGTGTTTTCGGTGCGGGAAGCCCGGCCACTATGCCAGCCACTGCCGAGGTAAGCCGATGGGGGATCAGGGAAATAAGCAACCCGATCAGAATTCGGGACACAAGGATGACCCAAATGCTTAAGACGCCGCGAGGACCCCGGCACGGTGTCAAAAAGTAAGGGGAAAGACGTACGGATGGTCCCGAGCGTGGGGAGTAGACAAGGAGGGGGCATACGGGTGAAGGTGGTGATAGGAGGGGAGCTGAAGGAATTGTTAGTGGACTCGGGCTCGGAGGTCACATTAATCACGAAACCCATACAGGGGGTGGAAATACGAGGTAGCAGGATCAGAGCAAAAGGGATTACCGGCCAGAGACTGCACCTAGCAGGGGACCAGATAGTCGAAGTCGAGTTCCAGGGCAGGAAGGTAAAACACCGTATGACCATAGCCAACCTCTCAATGGACTGCGATGGAGTGCTAGGGTTGGATCTGATGAAAAGACTCGATACCGTGATCGACACCAAACGTGGAGTATTGTCAACAAGGATGACCGGCGCAGACGAGAAACCGGAGAAGAGGGTAGCGTCGGTAACAGACAAGAAAGCAGAGCCAAAGTGGCCTAGGAAGAGTACGCAAGGCCGACGACGCAGACCGAGGGGCAGGAGAAAGAGAGGGAACAACCAAGAAGCAGACATCCTTCCAAGCAACGACCCGGGAGAACCAACGCCCATCGGTTCTACGACGGTGAAGGTGTCTAGTAGATCGGTCATCCCGCCGTACAGCGAGGCCCTGCTAGAAGGTGACGTGGCGGGATGGGCATCGGGTCGAGACTTGTGGCTAGAACCCAAGCTGATAAGCCAACAAGGGGTGCGAGTGGGTCGGAGCTTGAACCGGATTCGAGACGGAAAAGTATGGGTTCGGATGGTGAATCTTACCGCGGGAGAGGTGACGTTGAGTCGGGGTCAAGAAATAGCAAACGCCGAGGAATGGACGGATATTAGGGAAAAGGGAGAAAAGGTCGTGGCTCTAAAAGAAGGCACGGACCAGGACTGGACATTAGACTGGACGGAGAAATTACACCACCTAGGGCCGACCGAACGGGACGTAATTGAGGCTGTGCTGAGGTCCTATGAGACTCTGTTCGAAGAGCCTGGGCCCAACGGTTGCAAACTGAAAGTAGAACATCGGATAGAGACCGGAGATGTAAGGCCAATCTGCAAACGACCGTATCGGGTCCCCTTCGCACAACGGGAGGTTGTCAAGAAACATCTGGGCGATATGTTGGCCAAAGAAATAATATCGCCATCCGACAGCCCTTGGGCGGCGCCTGTTGTTCTGGTACAGAAGAAGAGCGAAGACGGAGAAATTAAATATCGATTTTGTACGGACTTCAGAGGCCTGAACGAAGTGACCAGAGTAGATGCATACCCGTTACCGCTTATAAATGAGACGCTGGAACAACTGGGGAAGAGCCAGTATTTCTCGACCTTAGACCTAGCCAGTGGCTATCACCAGATTCAGATAGCACCCGAACACCGAGAGAAGACTGCCTTCACCACGGTCGGAGGGCATTTCGAGTATAACCGCATGGCGTTTGGGCTCGCCGGGGCACCGGCCACCTTCCAGCGGCTCATGGACGAGTTACTGATGCAGCTGAAAGGGGAAGTCTGCTTCGTGTACCTAGATGACGTGATCATCTTCAGCACGACCATCGAGGAACACGCCAAAAGACTGCGACTTGTACTGGACAAGCTAAGAGGAGCCGACTTGAAGATCAACTTGAAGAAGTGTAGATTCGCGGTGGAAGAAGTGGCCTACCTAGGACATGTCGTAACCCGGCAAGGGATACAACCAGACCCATCCAAAATTAAAGCCGTCAAGGAGTACCCGCGCCCGACGAATCGTAAGGAAGTAAGAGCCTTTCTCGGGTTGGCCGGGTATTACCGTCGGTTTGTGCCTTGCTTCGCCGAGAAAGCGAAACCGCTAACGGTGCTGACCTCGGAGACCACGAAATTTGACTGGGGCCCCGAGGCAGAAGGGGCTTTTGCGAAACTAAAAGGGGAACTGTGTTCTGAAAATATTCTCATCTACCCGGATTTCGCAGACCCGTTCCTGCTAGCAACGGACGCCTCCGGAACGTCGGTAGGGGCTGTCTTATCCCAACGTCGGAATGGAGGGGAACGACCTATCGCTTATGCAAGCAGACAGTTGTCCAAGGCCGAGAGGAACTATTCGGTCACGGAGAGAGAATTACTAGCGGTGGTCTGGGCAACTAAACAATTCCGTTGCTACTTACTAGGGAGACGGTTTGAACTTATTACTGATCATGCGGCTTTAAGGTGGATGCTCAGTCTCAGGGATCCTTCGTCAAGATTGACGAGGTGGGCCCTAAGATTAGAGGAATTTGAGTATGAGGTGACACACAAGCCTGGCCACCGGCACACGAATGCCGACGCGCTAAGTAGAGCAGTGGCCTTGGTGAGGCTGGAGACCCCCCGGGACTTTCGAGCAAGAGTAATGAAGGAGCAGAGCAACGATAGCTGGTGTGAAAAAATTACCAAAAAGGAAGGAGAACGGGTTCGCAGAGATGAGGAAGGGGTGATGTACCTAGCTCCGGAGGGAGCATCACCAGAGGTATGGAGGTTGATGATTCCGACTTCAATGCGAGCGGAGATCCTACAAAGCTGCCACGATGCCCCGTGGGCAGGGCACCCGGGAGCTGAAAGAATGGAAATGCTGGTACGAAAGAACTACCATTGGGAAACCCTAGCAAAGGACGTCAAAGAACATGTGCGGACTTGCCTATCGTGTGCCCGAAGAAAGACACCCGTTAGCTTGAAGGCCCCATTACAAAAACCATACTTCCCAACGGAACCCTTTGAACAAATATCCTTGGACATCGTGGGACCATTCCCAAGGAGCGGACGTGGGAACAAGTATTTGCTGACCTTCATCGATCACCTTAGCCGTTATCCAGAGGCAGTAGCCATACGCGAAGAGACGGCTGAAGAAACCGCCAAGGCATATGTGGAGAGCATTGTTGCTCGACACGGAGTACCGGCACGGCTACTAACAGACCAAGGTCGAAACTTTGTTTCGAAACTCATGAAGGAAGTCTGTCGGATCCTGGGTAGCAAGAAGATACAAACCACTCCGTATCACCCAGAATGCAACGGAATGCTCGAGAGATTCCATAGGACGTTGAGTGACTCAGTGGCGCACTTCGCTCGCAGGGATGGCAGAGACTGGGACCGCTGGATCCCATACGCTCTCATGGCTTACAGAGCTATTCCCCACCCATCGACGGGATACTCCCCGAACTATTTGGTGTTTGGCCGTGAGTTGAACAACCCGGGGTGCTGGACGGCTCCGGTAATCGGCGATAGTTACGAAGAGACGTCGGAGATAGCCAGTGAGGTGGAGAACCGACTACGTGATGCTTACAAGGACGCTCGGGATCGAGCGGAGAAGGCATGGAAAGCCCGTAGTAAATGGTGCAATCGAAAACGCAAGCTACGCACCCTGGCAGTGGGCGATGAAGTGTTATTACACGTGTCGGCGATAAAGCCTGGAAACTTCAAGAAGTTTCACTGGCCCTGGACAGGACCACATAAGGTGCTGCAGAAGCTATCAGAGGTAAATTACCGGGTGCGATTATCTACGGGGCGCGAAGTGGTGGTGCATATAAATCGGTTAAAGCCGTCCCCGATATTGACCACAGAGGCTAACAAGGAGGAACCGTCAAGCACAAGGGCGGACGAGGAGAGCGAGTATGGCACGGATTCGGAGGACGAACTTTGCTTAATCCCCACCATGGAGGAAGACGGCGATGATTATGACGCTCAACCGCGGCCAACTGCGACCAGGACCCAGGAAAAAGAACGGGTCGTAGAAAACGAACAACTCGAGCCCTCACAGGCCCAGGATGCCTCGACTGAGAGGACGGAGGGTTCGCCACCTGTGCAAGGTATGGTCGACCACGTCACCCCTTGGTGGATGAGAGAGGAATCGGTGGAGCCTGAAGAAACCGAAGACCCTCGGGACCCCACGTGGACTCCCGACGAGGATCCTCCTACCACCTGTCCACGTTCTCCTTATCCCTTACGATCAAGGAGAGACTAGGAGACTAATGAGAAATTGAATTGTTCGCAGGATGGATGGTGATGCAGGTGGTGTACGCACATAGTGGGGTGCGTTTTCTAGATGAGACTGATTTAATAATAACTAGCGAGTGGTGGAGAGTAGTGGTGGAAGTGAATGTAACTCACTTGTATGGAGAGTCCGCGAGGATGGTGGCCGTGATGGAGGAGATTGAGATAGCCTACTGGCAGACGCTTGACCGAATCCCTGAGATCAGAACGTACCAAGAGGAACTGAAACGGACAAGGGGGATGGTATTGGAAGTGGATGAAGCAGTGAGATCGCTCAGAAACCTTTTACCGATTAGTCGGGGGAGTAGAGGATTAATTAATGCAGGAGGAAAACTTATACGACTAGTATTCGGTAACCCGGACGCGGACGACATGGAAGAAATACGAGCGGACCTGGCACAGCTAGAGGCGAGGCAAGGGAAAATGGTGCACTTAACGGAGGAGCACCTCACCATCACGCGACGTTTGGGGCAGAGGACGGAAGAGAATGCGCGTACGCTGGTGCAGGTAGCGAGAACGCTAAAGAGCGAGATAACGTCCACTCACAAGAGGTTGGATACATTAGAAAACCGCCTCGACTACCTGTCCCCCTACACTAACCTATCCCTGTCCCTTATGTCAAATCTGAGGAACATGGAGGTCACAGCCCTTAAAGCCGGTCTCGACTTGCGGGACTTGTACGCGGGGTTAGAACAGGTGTCCCTGGGTAAAGTAAGTCAGACTCTATTGTCCCCACAGTCATTAAGCGAGATACTCCAAACGGTGGCAGGTGTGTTGCCTGCGGAATTGAATCTGTTCACAGGTACTAGATCTGAAGAGGCCCATCGGTATTACCAAGCGGCCGAGGTTCACGGAGTAGCGACTACATCAGCCATTCATGTTATCATAGATCTACCGTCGACAAGTCAGGGACAGACGTTCAAGAGATATAAAGTCACACCGATACCGACTTGGAGCGCTGAGGTGGCGCAAAAAGTGGTCTTGGACACATCCGTGGAGTATATTCTGACCTCTTTGGACAGGCAGTATTACGCACTTCTGCGTGACGAGGACTTTGTAAATTGCCGAAGATCGCAGCCGTGGGTGTGTCCCGTGCAGTTTCCTCTGATCAGACGTACTAGAGCCACCTGCTTGAGAAGACTGTTCTTTGGAGACGACCAGGATAATCAGCTAGGGTGCAGGTGGATCGCTCTGAGGGGTCCCCATCTTGACACTTGGGTTTGGGACAAGACGAACGAACGCTGGTTGTTCAGCTTAAGCGGCCCAGTTAAGGTGACAAAGCAGTGCCGTTCCCAGCCTCCTGAGGAAATTTCGGTAGACGGAGATGGAGAATTGGAAGTAGCAGAATCCTGCGCCTACAAGACCACGGACTACTGGCTACTTCCCCGGTCTAGAGGGGAGACGCGAGTGCGGTTGAATCAGGGGATACGAACCTTGGACTCGGTACCCCGGCGACTAACTAACACGAGAGAGCCGCTGCTAGGAGAGGACGTGCAAGAAGCCTGGACGGCCCTGGAGCGAGATGGTGACCTGGAAGCGGGACGATGGGCGGTAGACGAGGCCCGGCTCACAGCTTTATCAAGGGCAATCCAAGATGTGGACGAAGACCGAGAGAGCAAGAGGAAGTGGTTTTGGAATTCACTAGCGGGCATGATGATAATACTCCTGGGCGCGCTAGGCGCCTGGGGATTGCGGTTGTGGCTAGTTAGAAGAGGGAACGCAAACGCCCAAGTTAAAGATGGTGTCGATCTACAGCAGGAGATGGACCAGGTGATCCACCAACCCAGGGAAATAGACCATGTGCAGTGCTAATTGGGTGTGTTAGGTATAGTTGTAAATCCTAGGCTAAGTTGTTAAAATAGGTTAAGTATATTGGATTAAGATAGTTTGTAGTTAATTTGTAGAATACCTTGTGGTTAAAAAGAGTGGTCCTCTAGGATCCACTCTTTTGTTAGCGGGAGGGTAATGTAAGGATCGGCGTCTGTTGGGACTGTTAGATTGTGAAAGGTGAATAACGAAACCAACAGACGACCGTTTGCCTTCAGGGCCTGGTGATGAAGCGGAATAGGAGACTGCACGTGCTAAGATGTTCTCGGAAGACAACTGATAGTTAATAGCACTCTCCTATTTGTTCTACGAACTTAACCGTGGGAACATGGCCCGACCCTGAACAAACCTTGTTTATTGGCCCTTAGTCATCCCTACTTACGACGACCACGCCCTGGTCGCACGCGAGTAGGGCGATAGTAATAAAAAGCAGTCAGTCCGTGTTTCTGTGTGGTTGGAAGAGGTTGAGTGAGAGACAAACCATTCATATTGTAGGGGTAATGTGGATACCGGACTTGATCAAAGGTATGTGGACTTTTCTTTTCCGTCTGTAACATAGTTGCCAGCTAAATGGAGCATGTGGCTGACTGTCAAATCCCGACTTTACTCTTTAAATTTTGTAATGGAAAATAGAATTGAATGACATTTTATTTTAATTAGTAGCTTTCGTAGTTGTGTGAGAGCTGGTAATCTTATATTTTTGTTCATTAAAGCACCCTTTAATTTTAAACTTGTTATTCCTTTTAAATGGTTACCCTTCCTACTTTCTCCTAAGATTCCTGAGATCCTAGTCGGGGCGGGTACATAAATATATTTCCGAATTTATGCCTGAGTAAAAATTTCCTTTCAAGTGCCAAATTGATGTGGTCAAGTCCCTATTCCGTATCAATGCAGCATACGGTCGTACATCAAGTCCCTTATGTCAAGATGCTAAACTGATATGGGTTGTACTCTAACAGTCAATCTTATAAATGATAATTTGATATACGTACATATCGTTCCTCGATTGAATATCTAGATATGAGCTTATCAGCTATTAATTATAACGTAATAAAGTAATATATTATACTCAAAAATGAGTATAATGTAGAAAGATAACTACAAATATAACTAATACGAAATACACTTAATGGGTTCTGCTAGATTATTGCGGTAGACTACTTCTACAGTCTGGTAGGATCAGCAAGAGTACCCAATACTCAGAGGTTGATAATTTAATGCTTATACCCTGCCTGCCATAAGTGCTGTTACAACCATTGCATTTATTATATACTCATGCAAGTAAAAACATGGCTCACTGTTTATTGTTGATTTTCAACAATAAAGAAAAAAGGCACGCCGCTATTGTTCTTCGCATGGCGGGCAAGTCTAACTCAGACATTTTTCAGGGTTTTAGGTCATTAAGAATTTATCAAATGTTTGTCGCACAATCGATTGTCTTATTGTAAACATGTCTGTAATGTAAGGTCCATCAAGTACGGTTAGAACAAATACCCAAAATCGAAGAAACCCACTGAGAAAACAAAACATAATGTCAAAAAAGACATCAATGTCTCAAATCATCGAAAATTATCTTAAACCCCAATCGGAGAATGGCTGAGTCACTTATGAAGATTTGAGAAGAGAGAGCAAAGACATTGCTAAGAAAGTGCACCGTCGTCATTGTAACATACTGTTTTCGGACATAACATTTTTAACATTGAAGAAAAATTTAATCAAGAGAATGACAAAGTGTATACACACAACTCCCGGAAAGCCGAAGAGAAGGAAGGTTGGAACGAGGGCACCATCCGAGCTCAGTGATGGTTTGGATTGGGGGGGGGGGATAAGGTAGCAGGGATAGTGATTACATTCTCTTCTGCCTGGAACATACTGGTATATTTCCACATCGGCTGGTACACGCTGTCTCCTGTGACGGATAGGTAAACGCTGGCCCCAGATAATCTTTGATATTCCGTACATATTCCATCAGTGAACCACACCAAGCTGTCGAAGGGGGGGGGGTATATCCTCCTCCCCTCTACCACTGTACTTGTTTGTGGGGAGGAACGGTTTGGTTGGCTGGGATGAGGTATGCACTCCTTAATATGCATCTGCGAATGCAGCACGAGGAGACAGCTGTAATTCCAAATTTATTTATTTATTTTTGTCATTGTATATACAGAGGGGTCCAAAAAAATGTATCCACTGATTAACAGTCCGTCAATTTGCAAACTAATTGACGGAGTAGTCTCATTTTTGGAAGTGTAATAATTTGTAGTTCCGGCAATCACCATACAAGCGTTGTATTGCGTTGTTTTGTTTTGTCAGATGACAGTCACCAGATAGTTAGTTTTTTATTGTTAGTTGTACCTTGTTACTCGAGTAAACATGGCTGGCGTAAGGCATACATTTGATAAAAGGAGGTTTTGAAAAAATAAAAAAATTTACTTGTTTGTGGGGAGGAACGATTTGGTTGGCTGGGATGAGGTAAGACTTATGGTGGGTGCCTTGTTGCAGGATAGCTAAATCCCACCTTCGTATAGAAAGCCATTTCTTCCCTTTAATTTATTTTTTCCTACATTTTTATTTATGTTACTGAATTCGTTTGATAATTTATATAATCTATAAAACTCTCTGTAATAAATGAAATAAATATATCTCCATGAAATGTAAACCGCTACGGAATATATATTAGAATATAACAATACACGGCCCCTTTTTAGGGCTTATCGTAACGAGGATTAAAACAAAAAGTATATGCGTGTGGGCAATTCAAAGAATCTATTTTGACGAACAAAAAAAAAACATATGGTAGGATTGGCAGAGCAAACGTTGATTTGAGCAAAAATGAAATCCATTGGCTGTGAGTGATATTCACTGGCGGTGTGTTTGAACTCTTGTCAATCCCAATCAAAGTCACCTTCAATTATTTAATATTGATCAGACTTTTTTATATTCGCTTACAAAAAAAAAAAAAGAGAAAGGAAGAAAAAAAACGGAGCCATCAACTTGTTATCTCTCGTCAATTTCTGAACAACAAATTTTCACTTTATAGATTGTTTTGTTTTTTGTAAATAGTTACAAGAGATTGTCTTTTTATAATAGGCATTGTAAGTCTTTTAAATTTGATAAGCCTGTAAGATAAATGAAGTGATTCTTTATTCTGGGAAAATATCTTTTATTAATAATGTTATGGTACTGTAAAATAAAAAAGACATTTCCCTTTAATGGAAAATAAATAATAAATTACTAAACCTCTGGAAATAGCGTACTTAAATACTTTTATTTTTGCTTTAGGGACCCCTATTCTTCTTTTCTAAAAATTTTTTTTCATACCTCCAATTAATTTATTTCAGCCAGTAAATGCATTCAGCTTGAAAAAGATGTTATTGTCGAGTATACTTTTCAATCTCTAGATAGATTTTATGGTTGTTTTTGTTAAACGAACAATCTTGGAAGGCGATTGAGGGCCCCCGTGTCTGTTAGGGAGTTGGCCTCCCCCTAGGCAATAAGCACCATATCTCGACCACGAGCACGGTTGAACCGTAGCTTAGATAGTACAGACTAGCGTCTCGCAACTACCTTTTTATTGAACATCTGAGTACGGAGTGTAGTGGGCGGGTAAGTTTTTACAAAAGGGACAATAAGAGCAAGCGGAGAACTCTGTACTACCTGTTCATATAACATTTGCTTTGGTCACTAGTAGTCCTGGTCGGATAGTAGTGATCACGGAACATTTATGTATTTATTAATCACTTTAGACTCAAGATCAATTTTTATTGTAACTATTGACTGGAATCATAGCTATTATTTGGGACTGCCTAGTGCGATTATTTGAGCTGAGTTTTACAGATGACAATGTTGCTTGAAAAACATTTTATCACGAGCTATGATTTCATCTCGACAAGATTCAAATTAGTGATCATTAAACTCTGTGTTATTAAACTCTTGTATCCAATCCTTTCAATCAAAAGTCCAGAGAACAATAGTAAATGTCCCTTATTACGTAGGCTACAAAACCCTTCATAACGATCTTAATATACCTTACATTCTCGAACTCATCCCTTCCAAGTTCATGAAATTTCATAGCAACCTATCACCCTAATCCCGTAGCACAGTCATTGCACTGCGCCACTTATCCCTATAATCCTCCTCAGAGACTGAAACGGTAGTGGCCTCGTGACCTGCTATATACGCATGACCAGTTTCTCCAATCATGTCCTGAGCTGTATGTGGCTCTCGCGCTCTTCGTCAGCCTCCATTGGCTCGTATCCGGTGACGTGGCTGACGGAGGAGCTTGAGGGGCTTCCCAAGATTCCGCTTCCTCTTTCGCATCCGAGGGAAAGTGGCAACCATGTGGATCTGGGAGGCCTCTGGACTGTTTTTAAATACTGTATTAACGAGCGACTGAATGAATTTTATCAATATGGTATGAATGAGAACATTTATCACAATTACTTATTGCCTAATAAGGCAGATTGTAATTTTAGCACAATAAAGAAGTTATGTTATTAAACTCTCTGTTAGCTAGCGAATTTTTGAAAATAGCGTTATCTCGAAGCCTATTAACTAACACTTCTGTAATTTATTCATAGATTCGTAGCTCCCTGGTTCAATAACGGTGAAAGGTTCATTAATTAGTAGTCGATCCAAAATTGTAATTCCCTTTGCGTGACTTATTAAACAGCGTAGAAATACCTCTCTAAATTAAAATTTGTTATTGATGTGGTATTTCCACACAGGTTCCACTGTAGCCATCCACGTAGAAATGATCCAAACGATTAGCATGCTTATGAATTAGTATTATTTGACAGCCACTCAAATAAGCGAATAGTGGTGGTTGATGAAAAGCAAATATTTCGTTCACTTGCAGGTATGTAAATATTATGGCTGAGGGTCGATACTACAATCTAGGTCATTCTATGAAAAACATAACTCATGTCTTATAAAAAAACAAAAAAAAAGTTGATCCGATCACAACGCATAATATTTTTCTTGCAGCTGAAATATTTCAGCGTTTAGTGCAGTATTTGCTAAAAAAAAAAAAACTTCCAACAGCAGTCGAAGATAAATGGGTTCGGACATGGCTTCAAGCCAGGAAGATGGAAAACAACCCGGGGTCGTTCGCAGGCGCGTTGGCTTTGATTTCCTCCCCGTACTCATCCTCAATCCGCATAAAAAAACATTAAAAGAGTTACTTCTAGTTATATAAATTATACGAATTAATAATAAAACATTTTAGTTCGCCTGTTTTGTTCATATTGTACTTATTCTATATTTCAATATTATTCGTGTTAAGAAACAAAAAAAAAGAGGGCTCTCTATAGGTATTTACTTTGTAGGAATGGGATTTTTCAAAAAACAATATTTGTAGAACTTGTCTGCTTTTTACTTATATAATTACTCACTTTGTTATGTGAACTTTTAAACCATTACATATATATATACATTTTATTTTTTTATTTTTTTCTTAGCTCTCAAATTTTTAAGATTGTGGATAAGGGAAAAATAAAGGAATATATTTGGGGTGAGCGGATCCTTTTACTAGGAGTACCTGTTTGAAGGTGAAGTGAGGGAATTAAGGAGTGTGGGAAGCCTCGGTAGAGGTTGAAATGTTGCGGTGCAGTGGTGAGAGTCCACTGAAGGCTGAGCATAGAGTCTCTCTTAGCATGTAGTGCAAGCTCATTCAGTTCGATAGCAGTGATGGGTGCCCGTCAGAGGCTTGTTGTTGGTTGGCCAAGCGCCGTAATGTCCACCATTTGGTCTGCTTTACCAGATCTTGAGAGTTGCCATCTTGCCGGTAGTGGTGGGGGTGTCAGGTCTTGGAATAGGGGGTTTTGGCAATGTTTCATCGAGTCGAAGAATTTGATATGTCAACCATTACATAAAACTCACTTGTAAAATTTACACGACTCACTCCCATGCAAAATGATGGGAGTTAGCTTATCTTAATTGCAGTTTCGGGAAGAGCATTTAGACTGTTTAGCCACATGCAAGCAACTTCTGTCTAGATGTGTAACAGCGATTAATCGATGTTTGTCCCGTGAGCACGTGAGCGAAACTTTTAGTAATTAGTAATTAGTAATTATTCGCTCGCGACCTAGTGATTCGGACCCATCACTAGGATAACCATAGTTGATTTTTTTACCTTCTATCCTCAGCAATTCATCATTTGCTCGAATTTATTAGTATACAAATATTTACTGTTTTTAATTTATAATTAGACCGTCTTATTCGAGGTGGGACTTCAGTATCTAACAAAAAGGTAATTACTAGTAAATTTCTCATACCCGGGATAATTTATTTTCTCTGTTAGTGCCAATGGGCATCAGTCATCCGCACCAACAATTGAACTCAAGCAATGGTGCATTGGGGTTTTCTTAGCCATCTTCAATGTGACCTGGCTTCCACTTAAAATGAAAATAATGGCTTTAAAACTGATGTTCCATATTGATGCGTGATATACTTAGAGTATTTGCTACTGTGAGGATCTAACATCAGATCAAAAGTATTTATATTGGAAACAAGTATGACATGCTTTGAAGAGTGACAATGAGTGAGGTACATAATATCTCGAACAGTATACAGATAAGAATGATAAAATATCGAATCAAAAAAAGGACACATCTGCAAGTTTATTTGGACAGTTGTGCAGTGCAAAAACAAACTTAAAGCTTACACAAGTACTTGCCCGCACGGAAGGACGAAAAGGTCTTCGGAAATACTGAAGTAGACGATCAAACATTCTTGTGTTTGTCACACCTCTCTGGTTTATCTTTTCCAATATCAATTCAAACCTCTTCTTTTTTTTTCCATTAGTTCCCCACCGTTAAGTTCTTACTCCAACGATATGACAAAGACGAAAAAATGTTTGTTTGGGATCTCATTCGCAGTTGCACACCTTTAAAGAAGCAGTTTTGTAATGTGGTGGCGGGAGTACATTTTTAGGTGTTTTTTTGTATTTCATTAGAAGAGAGTACCAGAGCTTTCGCAGCTGAGAAAAAACTGCTATGCTTGGAATTTATTATTTTAGTAATTCCAAGTCCAACTCTTCCGAGATCTCTCAATTTTCCCTAATCACTATTATTCAGGTTTGCCAATTTCCTGCAATCATTCCTATAGTTTCTGTTTGAAGTAATAATACTTTTTTTTTTTTTATATAACAATTTTATTATGATAAAATTACAATCTGCCTGATTGGGCTATAAGTAATTGTGCTATATGACCTCGTTCATACCAATTTACAATTTTCATTCACTCGCTCATTCATACTGTATATACAAACAGCCAAGAGCCCCCCCAAGTCCACATGGTTGTCACCTCCCTTGCGTACGAAGGAGGAAGCGGAGTCTTAAGTCCCACCACTCCTACGTCAGCCGCGTCACTGGATAAAAGCCAGCGGAGGCTCACCAAGAGCGCGAGAGCTACAGACGCTCAGGACATGATTAGAGAAACTGACCATTGCCAGGACTCCCACTGTCACTTATTTATAGCAGGTCACGAGGCCACTGCTGCTTTAGTCTCCAAGGAGGATTATAGGGATGAGTGGTGCAGTGCAATGAATGTGCTAGGGAATTAGGGTGGTTGGATAGGTTACTATGGAATTTTATGAATTTTGAAGGAATGAGCTCAAAAATGTAGGGTATATGCAGATCATTATGAAGGGTTTTTTTGCTGACGTTATAAGAGGCATTTAATATTGTTCTCAGGACTTTTGATTGAAAGGATTGGATGCGCTTGATGTTTTACTTTTTGCTGTCCCCCATAGCTCTATTCCGCATGTCCAGATTGGCCTAAGTAGTAATATTACTATGGATAATTTATGTTTGGGGTTTGTTTTCATTTGTTTGACCAGATCCCAGACATAACTAAATAGATCATTCAACATGAACCATCACGAATGTACAGCGACGATTTTAACTCTTGTTATCAATCAATCTATTAAGCCTTAACTCGGTTTTGCAAAGACGATTGAAAATCTTGCTTAGTACCTAAAATAGCGTAACTCCTCTTCAACGATGTACTTTACATAATGTGCAATTTCCACATAAACTTCATTATCGTTAAAAAAAAAAAAAAAAGCAATGGTATATACATTGAAACAATAAATGGTTCGCTATAACACTAAAACTCTTTTGCCTGTCCAATACAATTGACTGAATAATAGCAGTGCTCTGTCCCTGTTTCAATCGGAGACGAGGCGAGATATTCTATTTGCCCAATAGAAGTGGTCCTGAGAGAGGTTGCAAAGCCCTGTTGAGAAGAAAACCGATTAGGAAGTTGAAACTGGGGAGTGGCAATAGGACACTTTCTGCTAGGATAATGCTGGCAGGATTTAGTGTTCCGACGCCTGAGATTCCTCCCCCCCTCCCCTGACGATATCTTACCCCTTTTGAAAACTTTTTGACAAACATTAGGCAATCGACCGCATACGAAATCCGAGAATAATGATTTCCAACTTGGAGATATCCGATATCGACCATGAATCATTGGATTAATTATTACAGTCCAATTACTCTAAAAGCTTAGTACAAGGATCCTCACTGAGAGGCAAAAGTCATTTCTAGTAAGGATGAAAATCATGTAATAAACCATCAAGTCATTAAACAACCTTCAGTAATTTTCTACAAAGACTTTCTTAAGTAACACTTTAGACTAGATTAGAACAGGTTCAAAGAATCATAACACCATTGATATCAGTCAACTGATTATGTAGAGGTTTTTACAAGATTTTCTAGTATCATATATATTAGATCGAGTCATAAGCAACTTCCGTTTTTCTATCAGACATTTATTTTGCTCTCATTAAATAACAAAATTATATTAATTTATTACGTATTCACCACTATTATCTATAACCTTCTCCCATCTTCCTGGCAGTTTGCCAATTCCTTCTTTGTATAATGTGGTAAGTTTGGACTGGAAGAAGTTTTCAACAGCCTGAATGACTCGCACTTCTTTTTGCCATGGATGTTAGCTTTCGGATCTGGTAATGGTGGTTGATCCTTATCAAGCCACTGTCTTTTGCGGAATATGTCCAAATATATTGTCGGAAATATTGCGGACTATATTGTCATAGGTAACCCATTTCATCGCCTGTTACATCCTGTTTAAAACAGGCCCAATTTTTAACCGTGAGAGCAGACTTGTCGCGATTGACATGTGATCTTTATTCCGATCACTGAAATTGTGAGGTACCCACACTCCTAGCTTGCTGACTTTCCCTAATTTCTCCAGGTAGCGGTTGGTTGTGATGTATTCAACATTTCTGCTATACCTCTTGTTGATTGGCGTCGATTTTGCTCCAATATTGCCTTTAAAATGTTGTCATCAAAGTCGGAAGGACGTCCCGCCCCAGGTTCGTCTTTTAAGGTTGTATCTCAAAAACGGAATTTTATAAACCAATTTCTAACTGCCCGATCAGTTATTAGTCCTTTACCATATACACTGTATATTTTTTCAGCTGTCGCCCTAGCACTATTGCCTTGTTTAAATTCCCAAAGCATTACATGACAAATATGTACTTTTTGACTCTCCATTTCAGACGTTAAAAAAAAACAGTTTAACGTAACGTTTATCACACAAAACAGTTGACAAAAGACCTTTTTTTTTTCTAAGCTCTCTAGTTAGAAATTCAGGATGAGGGAAACATATAGAATATTTAGGTTAATCGGATCCTTATACTAGGAGTACCTGCTTGAAGGTGGTGTGAGAGGATTAAGGGGTGTGGGAAGCCTCGGTGGAGGTTGGTTGTTTCGGTACAGTGGTGAGAGTCCGCTGGTGGCTGGGCCTAGAGTCTCTCTAGGCATGTAGTGTATTCTTATTTAGTCTAATTTCAGTGATGGGTGCCCCTTAGAGGCTTGTTGTTAGCGGGCCTAGAGCCGTGATGTCTACCATTTCCTCTGTTTTACTCGATCTTGTGAGTTGCCATCGTGCCGTTAGCGGTGGTGGTGTCATGTGACGAAAGACTAACGAAGCCTCGTCTATATAGTAAAAACAAAAACTTGTTGTCATGGTAACTCAGAGCAGGTAGATACGAACAATAGATTCTACTTAGCTGCATCGGAAGTTACTTACGACTCGACTTGGTATAATTTTTTTTGGACTATTTAAAACGCATAACTTATAGTATATTTTATTGTTAGCATTTCTGTGGTGCGATGTGTGTCTGCAGAGTTTTGGGAAAAAATAATTTCAAAATGAAAATTTCAGACTTTACATACGAAGAATTATTTCTCTATAATTACAACAAAAACTGTAATTGCGACTTACTTACGTAATAACAACTTCGCGAATATCCTTGTACTGTGCTTACCAATTTACCAAGCCACCAGAACTGTTTTTGCAACGAATATTCACTTCCGGCCAGGAAACGAGTCTAGAACGCCTTTGGACGGACCTCGCAGGAACTACTGAGACTTGCTCATTGACGAGGCGTTTCCCCCTGGTCCTACAACTGCCTCCCTCAGCCCCGGCTAGACCGGACTATAGGGCGTAAGTACACACAGTTCTACGGGAGTACAATGCAGGTTCTATTCAAGGGCCTTTCGGCCGAGCACTCTCCGACAACGGATCTTCCGGAACAAAGGGAGCCCACACGGGTCGCCTACTATTGGATCCGTCATCAATCCTGCTGCCTGGCCAAGTAGCTCCTTGCTTGCAATTCACAAGTTTGTAATTATTTTGAAATATATATATATATATATATACCGTGTTAAAATCTACAAATTCAGTGACAGGAAAACAACGAATTTCAAAGGAACATCAGCTTGCACACAACATGATTTCAGAAAGTATTTCATTATTATGGATGATGAAAAAAACATCCCACGAAGTAAAGTTAGAATTTTTAGTGTTTCATACTATTCAAACTCTTTACACTTTCTATTATAATTCATTATCAGTACTACTAATATTTATGACATGGATTATAAAAAAATATATTTGTTTTAGTGCCCAAGAGAAACTCTATAGATCATGGATACTAGGTTTAAAATCTAAAATCTTGTAATATCTTTTTTATTATTACTCACAATTTCCCACTAATAATTATCAATTTTATGTTTTCCCGCCTCAATCAGATTTATTTAATGAAACTAACGAAACGATTTTTATTATAAAGATAAATTAAACTATTTAATTCTAAACTTATTATAAAATAAATCTATTATTACCTCGTGATATTGGATTTTTGGCTACATTGTAATCTCATTTAAAAAAAAAGCTGTTTTTTTTTATTTTCAACTCAATAAAAGCACTGTTGTAGATAGGTAACAGTTTGACAAAATAAAAAATACAAATTGTGCTTATGAACCTTGCTCTATATCAAAATAGCCAAAATGTTGTTTGTGGACCAAACTATTGATGCAGAATTCCCTTTTGTTAGCAAATATATTTCCCACCTTTACCTTCTCAATTTTATAGAAATAGAGAGATGGAATTGTCCTTGGGGAGTCGGCTAAGGTAATAGAAAATCCATTCTTTGATTTTCTCCGGTCCTCCTGTTCAAGTGCAATGAATGACTTTATTTCTCTTTGCAATTACACTTCACTGGAATGAAACAAGGTTACATTTTATGATGCTATTGAAAGACTGGTGGTATGGATTTTCTCTTCTCGTTGTCTGGTGACAGAATTATAAAGAGCTAGTGTTTCTCAACCTTGACATACCATGTATAAAATATAAAAAAATTGGAAACGTAGTCACTTCATATTAAAAATAGGTATAAATATCAATATTTTACAATGAACTATTCGTTTACAATTTTCACTTAACTAACTTACTTCATTTGTGGGTTGGCGGCCGATTAAGCATAAGCGTGCTTTAAAATGGCTATGATACGATATCTTGTAGGGGAAGGGGCCTTCTCCAGAAAGAACATCAAAAAACACCACAAAATTTTCATAAATGGTAAGTTCGAGTGTTGATTTCTGGTAATTTAAAGCATCCCTCACTGTTAAGTTTGTAATTGTTCGGGATACGGAGGCTACAATGAAGTGATATGTGATTTCGAAATGTTGCTGACGTTTGCTTAGGATCTTTGCGTTAAGTATTATATCGGTAAGTTTATTTTTGTGTATTATATAATTTTAGTTGTAGTTATTTTTTTTATTTTACTTAAAACTTATTTTGCTGGCCTCATGGATAATAGACGACGTAGTGAAGCAGGTAATATATTGAGCTCTCAATTAGATATTTCAAAAATAACAGGTGTAGGTTAAATGATGGCTATGAAAGCAAAATTGTTTTTTTGAAGAATGAGGTAAATGTAGTGAGTGATTGATTGATCTGTTCTTATGTTTTTCAGTATAGTAGTTCAAATACTCTTGTGAGAAGTTAAGTGAGCAGGTTTCTTGGGTTTGAATATAATGATTATAACGTATTTTTAATATAGTTGTGTAAACTGAACTTAAATCAGTTCAATATTTTTGTGATAATGCTCTGTAAATAAGCCGGCACTGCCGCTATACCAAGCCCACACAACTGTCCGGTCGTGCAAGATTGCAGAGCCTTATACTCAGAGCTCGTTTAGGCGCTGTTCTATCAATGCTATCTCAAACCTCTTCTTTCATACCAATAAAGTTCAAATAATTTTAAGCAACGCTAAAAAAAGAATCTAAAACTATCATTACTATACGTTCAGTTATTAAAGTAAACTTAGGACTTACACATGACAAAATACTTCAAAACCGCACTCGAAAATGAAACGACAAACAATGAATCATGGACTGTAACTATGCAAATGTATATCCCTCGTCCTGGAAACAAAGGGTGTCCCAGAACTAACGCAAGATTTGAATTTGCCACCATTTGTTCAGTAACGTTCTGGCAACCCTAAAAAAAACAATTTGACAGCTGACAGCTTAGGGTTAGAAAAAATGGAGCGGTACACGATAGAACAACGTTCTCTTTATTGTTAAACATTATTTCAAAAATAATGAAAGTTTGGCGGCCGCAGTTCGAAAATTTCATACAAAATATGGTCGGCTCATTTTCATCTTGATGGCTTTGTTAATCGACGAAATTGTCGCATTTGGGGTTCGGAGAACCCATATGTAAATGTCAAAAAACAGATTCATCCACAACGTGTCACTGTTTGGTGTGGATTTCGGGTTGGAGGCACCATTGGACCATACTTTTTTGAAAATGTGGCTGGTCAAGCAGTGACTGTTACTGGTGCTCGATATCGCGACATGATAACACATTTCTTTGTGCCGAAATTAGATGATATTGATGTGGCCAATATGTGTTTTCAACAAGATGGTGCCACATGCCATACAGCCCATGAAAAAATTCAACTACTGCATGAGACATTTCCAGGTCGTTTACTCTCTCGTTTCGATGATCAGAATTGACCTCCTAGATCGTGTGATTTAACACCTTTAGATTTCTTTTTGGAAATTTTCAACAAAAGATTGCGTATGTGTCAGCAAAGTCGTGGAGGTCATTTGCCCGATGTGTTATTCCATAAATAACCCTAGCCTATTTATTTTATAATTCAATAAAAAAATAACAACAAAAATACTAAAAACTGTGTTTTCTATTTAAATCAAATCTTGCGTTAATTCTGGGACACCCTTTAGTATTAACATAAAAACTTCCATACTTGGACTTAGTGAGCCCAATTTTTCGATAAACTCACTATCAAGGCTATAAAGATTTTTCAGTTAAAAACTATTACTTATTACAGGTGTAAAGCCTTTTGAACTTGTACTCTTATACTGGCCTAAAGGTTTATTTTTCGAGTAATTGATTAGATTATACTACAATAACTATTATGACGTATTTCGCGGAAACCATACAACATACAAGGATCCCGTCTTACCCACTAATACTGCACGATGACCTTAGATAAAAAGAGCTTCTTAATTAATAACTGATAGATCTCTTTGTAATAATGAGTACCAATAGCTTCAGGCTTGAGGAGAAAAATGTTAAGAGCAAGAAGAGTTACCATTTTGAGACGATTGACAAAGGTCTGAAACGCAGCTTTTGGAAGGAGCTGAGAAATAGGGAAGAAAGGAAAGGGGTAGACCTCATACATACCACTATTGCTATTGCTGTTGGTATGGCTCGAAAACCAGCCTGATTCCCCCCAAAGGACTGACGATGCCTTCACCATTCTAGGAGCATTGGAAGCGGGAGAAAACCATTGGTATCAGGCAGCCAATCAGAAAGTATTTGATTGCATTCCTAGACAATAAAACAGCTTGTACCCTGCCGGCGAGAAACATTGAAATTTATTAATGTTAAATGCCCATAAATTGCTTTGTAACTTGATAATAACAGTGTGAGTTCAAATTGATAAATTATAAATACGAATAAATTGCTTTGTAACACGATAATAACAGCATGACTTGAAATTTATAAATCAAATAATCTGTATGCTGATGGGGACGTCAGTCACAGTTGTAGTTAAAATAATAAAAAATCTGACTAATAACAATCTCTTTTTTAATTAGCTTTTTCCTCTGCTTGCTTTCCTCTTCATATCACTCACAGAGGCTTTTTTCCCTTATTAAGGCCTTCCTGTGCAATCGTCCGTTGATTGGTTCGGCGATAGAGGCTTCGAACTACTGAAGCAGTCAAAGGGAGGATGGAATCAATCATATGCATTTGAATGTACTGGATGGGAGTTTCCTGAAAGGACACATTCCAGCCAATAATAGTAAGTGGAGGAAACCATAAGCATGCCTGGGAAAAATCAAATTATCGTACGAAAATCACATAAGTGTAAATGAGATTCCTCGTTGATAACTGACTTTCGGAAATCTCGGCGTTCTGTCGGAATTGTAGTGAATAGCATTTACCATCATTTACATTTTAATATTTCATTTTAATTTATATTAGGCACTTGAAAGGGGAGTCAGCAATATAATAAAGGTGGTTTTCACAGCACGTTTTATTCAAGATCAAAATGCAAATTTTCTTTTTCCCGGTAATTTAGTGAGATGGACTCTCTCTTGGTGAAGGCAATCTCCTTTACTATCTCATTTTATATGGCTCCTGGGGGGGGGGGGAGGGAATGGGCTCGCGGAAAGGTGCCCTCATTATTTCCATCTTAATATGGTCCCTTATTTTTTTTCTCTTTATTTTATTTTTATTTTTTTAAAGTTTATTATCAGGCGACAGATTTTCTTCGGAAAATTCTTGAATTCTCATTATCCTTTATTATGCCGCGTTATGTTTCTTTATAAATATTCATAGTTATCTTTACAGGTGAATTATTTTGTGTTTCTTCGTTTGATTCGGCAGAAGATGTTTTTGTCTTCATTTATCTTACTGGGTTCGTCTGGAAACTTAAAGCGCTTCATCCAAACATTTTAGTGATGGAAAAAAGAATGGTTTGCCATTGAAGCATTAGTAATATGCCCATGCTTAGTCACCTTATCGTTGTCTCGCAATGCATTTAATTATCGTTCGTATTTCTGTTGCTTGACTAAAACAATTATGTTATTTCTCAACCGAAGTAAGAGGGTTAAAAGAAAACTATCCACATAAAATAAATTCTTGAGTGTGTGTATTTGTGCCACAAAATGTCATCTTTGAAGTTTAGCGCATGTTGTTACTGCGCTGCTTGTGCTGTTTGTGCTGTTTGTGCTGTTTGAGTGGCGCAGTAGATCGGCAGAGTCCGTTTCAGCTCACATGGTGAACTAAAGCGAAATTTTATTTTCAATTTTTCATTAGTGTAAATACTTTGCAACTAATCAACTAATTAAACATGAGCGCGCTTCTATGCTTTATTGCATGGTTCATATTGCACAGTTCCCTGGGAATCGACGTCAAATTAGACGTGAAATGAATCTTATAAATGCACAATTGGAGAAACTTCGTTTCAATGTTTGAGTTCTAAGCCAAGTTAACGACCGCTTGAAATTTTTCTCATTATCGGTTTTACTTTTGTTTGCGATAGTTCTGAACTAGTGGATCAATTATTCGCTGGAGTTTCCAGTGCTTACTTACTCTTTCTTGTTGATAAGCTAACTTTAATTACTTTCTTGGTTAGGCAACGTGTATACCTACAAAGAAAAAAATACTAGCTCGTAGAGTGATAATAAAAAAATACAATTGTGTGCAGTAACAATTTAATTTAAATGTTAGGTTTTATCTAAAACAAGAAAAAATAAATAATATTAATGTTCAGATGACTAATTAAATTATGAGATAAAATCAAAACTTTTTAACTGGTTTTAGTAAATAAAGTCATGGATGGAGCTACCTATAAGGAAAACAAAAGAAAAAGGTCTGAAAAATGCATTATGACTTTAAATAAAAACTACAAATTAATGCAACAAAAGGAATACAAAAAATTGTCATACGTGTTTTTTCGGCATTCATATTTCTTTTCTTTCTAATATCATTGGTAGTTAGGAATATTATAAGGGGTTTAGGATATATAAAACTTGTGGATCAGCATTATGAGGCAAGGATACGAAGGAAGATTTGGCACAGGAAGTTCTTTCAGGAGCGGGCCTGGACCGGAAGACAGTGGAAGATCCATGATGATGGCGCCCTCGACGTCAGAGAGATGTATTATTCAACCGGCTGACCGGAAATGAGCCGCTCCCGCCAAAACCTCCATTACCCACCCGAAGTACAGAAAACCCTCTTTTCCGGCTGTCTTCCTTCTCCGAGGGACTTTTGTTTAAATTACGGTGAGGTAGTGGGCGGCTGGAACTTTGGCCCTAAGTTTTAACTTCCGTTTCGTAAATGTTAAAGGCGTTTTCTTCGGCCGTCCCCTGGTCTCTCTGAAAATTGTTTCACTAAATTACAATTACGAAGCCTTCAACCATACCTGGTTCTAACTATTAATTAAAACTTCTTTATTGTGCTAAAATTACAATCTGCCTTAATTATTTGTGATAAATGTTCTCGTTCATACCATATTGACAAAATTCATTCACTCGCTCATTCATACAGTACTTAAAAACAGCCCAGAGGCCTCCAAATCCACATGGTTGTCACTTCCCTCGCATGCGAAAGAGGAAGTGGAGTCTTGGGAAGTCCCCCACGCTCCTCCTAGCCGCGTCACCAGATACGAGCTAGTGGAGGCTGACGAAGAGCGCGAGTGCCACATACGCTCAGGACATGATTGGAGAAACTGGCCATTCATTGTAAGGACTCCCACTGTCACGCATTTATAACAGGTGACGAGACCACTGCCGTTTTAGTCTCCGAGGAGGATTATAGGGATGAGTGGTGTAGTGCAATGACTGCGCTACGGGTAGGTTAATATGGAATTTCATGAACTTAGAAAGGATGAGTTCAAGAATGTAAGGTATATTAAGATTTGCACGAAGGGTTTCGTTCTGACGTAATAAGGACAAATACTATTGTTCTCAGGACTTTTGATTGAAAAGATTGGATACGCTTGATGTTCAACTTTTTTGCTGTCCGCCATAGGTCTATTCCGTATGTCCAGATTGGCTTAAGTATAATTTTTCTAACTATTAATGTATAATTATAGCGTGGACTGCTTAGGGTACTTTAGAGCAAGCCGGTGGCCATTCTTCCAATCTCAATATATCTATAATTAAAATAAATAGATACTCCAGTGGTATATCTATATGTATCTATATATCTGTATATGTATGTGTAATATGGGTTCAGATATTTTATATTCACCGACCCAAATTCTCTCGGAAAACTCCTATCCATTGTTGTAGTGTTTTTCCGAGAGCACAATCAGGATTCATTACTGTCCTTGGACAAATCAACGTTTCCTTCACATGAGACCAATGCACGTCCATGTATGTAGTATGTATGTATGTAGTATTTTCAAAAAGTTTTCTATTTTCAAATGATTCCTCTCCTTTGTCCTCATAGTCAAAGAGATATTTGAATATCACACCCTGACTATGTCGTCTGATTTGTATCAATATATCCTTGTATCCCTTCTCCACCTGCCCATACAAACAAATTCGCTATATTTATTTCATCTCTCCCAGTTCAAATTTTTGTCCATTCGGCGTCTACATTACATCTCACACAACATATTTTACTTAGCGTACATTCCTTGTTTGAACCCTGCAATTGTACCCGTCAAAATATTCCTACCATATTAACATTTAAATCTTATATTTTTACTCCTAACTTCTTAAATCAATGCAAGTTTCATTTTTAGATGCAAATCACTCACGACAGTATATCGGATTATAATGTTACATTTGTTAATTATACTTTGGGGCCTGTCGTTGCAGAATAAAATTAGTTTTTTAACCAATCATTTAAAATTTTCTTTAATAGGCTATTCAAAAGTCTTGAGAATAGTAAATGCCCCTTATTACGTCAGCAGCAAAACCCTTCATAATGATCTGAATATATCCTACATTCTTGAACTCATCCCTTCCAAGTTCATAAAATCCCATAGTAACCTATACAACCACCTTAATCCCCTAGCACAGTCATTGCACTGAACCACTCATCCCTATAATCCTCCTTGGAAACTAAAACGGCAGTGGCCTCGTGACCTGTTATAAATAAGTGACAGTGGGAATCCTGGCAATGGCCAGTTTCTTTAATCATGTCCTGAGCGTCTGTGGCTCTCGCGCTCTTGGTCAACCTCTGCTGGCTCTTATCCAGTGACGCGGCTGACATAGGAACGGGGGGGACTTCCCAAGACTTCCTCCTTCGCACGTGAGGGAGGTGACAACCATGTGGACTTGGGAGGTCTCTGGGCTGTTTGTCAATACTGTATGAATGAGCGAGTGTATGAGAATTGTTAATTGGTATGAACGAGATCGTATAGCACAATTACTTATAGCCCAATCAGGCAGGTTGTAATTTTATCATAATAAAGTTGTTATATAAAACAAAATTAATTGGCTACATTAAACATTAAATGTTTTATTTTTTAGAACAAATTAACGAGATAGAGGACGTGAAAATCGAATTTATAAAACTGAGAGATGAAACGGGGAGAGGTAATGGCCAGAGTTTTTAAAATACCGTTTCATAGCCCGTTACTAAAAATTAAAGCTGTAAGTTGTGACATAATAAACTTTAACTATCCTTACAAAGTTGGGCTAGTAAAGTGATTAATGAATACATTTTCTCATGTTGATTTTTTTTTTTTTTTAATACTTTCATCATACTTTAGTTATTTATTTACAAAGATGAACATAGCCTAGTCGTTAGGAAGGTTATTAACATATATTTGAAATTTCAGAGACACTCGAGTAGGGGTAATACCATAAATAATTTTTTTCTCCCTCTTGGTACTAAAATCTATTATGACGAAGTTAAATTAACGTAGAACAGCAATGTTAAAACTTCACATAATTTAGCCTTATTTCATTTACAAATAATTATTTCCAAATATGCGAATATATTTCGACTTTCCCACTTGATCTTTAGAAACGTCACAAAATTATGTGATTCTTGGAAAACATATTATACTAACCATACTTTTACGTCAGTCAGAATGATCAACGAAGGCATATAAAAACTTCATATAATTGAGCAATTGACATGTAAACCTTAGATGCACATTTAGAGTGATACCTAAAAGTGTTTCTAAAAAAAAAAACAATTTCTGCCGCGAAGATTGAAAATTACAAATCATTATAAATCAAAAATTTTGAGTAATATTATCTCCGGAGGTATATGCATAGAAAGACACATTTACATATTTCTTACTTGCACTATGTGTTGTCGAGTTTAATTCTCACAAAAATATCGATTAAAAAAAAAAAATACTTGTCGGAAACACATCATTTTCTTTTTTTTCAAAACCTTTTTATTTATATAACAATGAACAAATAATTTTTGAATTACATTTTTCTCCTCGTGCTGCATACGCAGATGCATTTGAAGGAGGGCATAAATATAATAAAACACAGATTGATGTTAAAAAGTCAAACACATACACAACCCTAGGTGTATGAGGCTCACCTTCAGCTTACAACCGGGAAAAAGCTAAACCTAAGACTAAAGCGTTCCTGCCGCGACAGCGTCCTGCCATCGATAGAGGAACGGAGCGGGGGTTATCGTGTTAAACACTGGGTTTGTCAAGTACTGTAGGGAGTCAAAAAATTTGATATGTCTACGCTGGATGAATTCATCCACAGTAGGCAAATCAAAAATCTTGTGACAATTCACTGTTCCGCTGCTCGAATGAAGTACCTCTGACCACTTTCATCAGTATACTGTTTTGAAATTGTTGGAGTCGCCGAGCTGTCGTATACGTCAAATGACGAAAAAGCGGAGCACCATACAGCAGAGTAGGCCGGAGTATACTCTTGTAGATTAGTAGCTTCAGACGCAGTGATAGATTGGGGGAAGTCAGTAAATGCGTAAGCCGGTAAGACTGCGTGAGGGTTTGCTTCAACTTCTTCGTAAAATGGTTACTAAAATGGAGGTGTCTGTCCATTTTAATCCCTAGATACACTAGGTTGTTGGCTGATGAGTTTTGCTGCGTTCCTACTATGTAACTAGTAGGTAACGGACTTTTCCCCTTTTGGAAAGAGAAAATTACGCAGTCAGTCTTACCCGCGTTTACAGAGATATTGAGTCCCCCCAATCCCTAACTGATCTGGTTACAGGCTGCTTCAGCCTGTCTTAGAGCTACTGTGCACCGCTATGTCATCAGCGAAAGCAGTAACTGTTGTGTTTTTATATCGGGCTCCTACAATTCAGACGTGTATACGTTGAATAGTACAGGGGATAAGACGGCTCCTTGGGGTACTCCACAGGTCAGTGGCACAGCTTCGGAGAAGCTATCACCCACCCGCACCCGCAAGGATCTGTTTTTTAGGAAGCTAGCTAGAATTGAATAGAGTTGTTCCGGGCATTCCCAGTCACAGAGCATTTGACACAGTGTCTCGCGAGTCACCGAGTCGAACGCTTGAGTGTAGTCAATCGAAAGCATAGCCGTGGCTACCGGCCTGGGGGAGAGTACGCTTGCGGCTTACTCTTTTTGGATGTTGAAATTCATCAACTGGGGGGTCCCTACGGCTTGCCATACCCTGCAACGTTCCGTGCGACGCACGTCCAGTTAAGGGGGAGAGCCCCACTTATAATAATCAAAAGCACTCACCTGTCTTCACGGGAACAAAGTGCCACTGACTAAAATATCAAAATTTTACCGGATTTGAGCTCTTGCCACAATGGAAGCTGGATAGCGTCTCTTGTTGTTAAGATAGTACGCATTCAGTTTTAACACGACGAGAGCTAGGTTAATTTCTAGAGAATATAACCTTTTTGAATGTTTCAAGTTTAGTTGCAACAATCAATTTGAAACACTTTTTTTTTTTTTTTTTTTTTTTTTTTTTTTTTTCCCCTAAGCTCTCAAACTTATAAAAAATAGGAATGTGGGAAAAATAAGAAAAAAAATTATTTTTGGCTGGAAAGTGCCTTTCACTAAGGGGAGACCCCTATTTGAAGGATGTATGAGAAGGATATGGGGTGTGGAATGCCTAGAAAGGCGGATGGAGTGAAACACTTCAAACATCCCGATTCGTTTTTGATATATAACATACAAAACACAATAACGGGAACTAAGAAAGAAATTATATAGGATTTTTACAAATTGGGCTAACCATTCAAGTTTGGATTTGTTTCTGCTTGATTAAAGGAATTTCATTGATGATGATGTCCCTCAACTAAATATGACAATTTTTAAGACAAGTACCGTTGTCTGCTTCATTGCTTCATTTCGCTCTATGTACCCAATGAAAATAATCACTATGAAAACATGCAGTACGATGAGAAACCAGCTGGCTAGCTAGCTTAAAGGATTTTAAGCATTGAAAAAAAATAAATGTTTATTGGAGTCTACTCTGCAGTAATAAAACGTTTTGGGAAATAATGATTGCGCAGTTCTTTGACCTGAAGACATGGAATTTTACATGAATGTTTCCTTTGCCCCTGCATGAGTATTTCCACTCCTTTAGGAGACGATTAAACCTTTGTCTTACATCTGTGCCTCACTGGCTATCAGCATCTTCATCTCTCATCCTCTCATTTTGTATTTAACATTCGGTTGGCCTTTGTTTATCTGTGACTAGAAAACGCTAATTATTTTTGTACATAATCAGTTTATTATGACAAAATTACAATCTGCCTCATTGGGCAATAAGTAATTGTGATGTTTTCATTCATACCATATTTACAATTCATCATTCACCCGCTCATTTATACAGTATTTACAATCAGCCCAGAGACCTCCCAAATCCACATGGATAACCATGATAACACCTCCCTCGCATGTGAAAGAGGAAGCGGAGTCTTGGGAAGTTCCCCACGCTCCTCCTAGCCGCGTCACCGGATACGAGCTAGTGGAGGCTGACGAAGAGGGCGAGAGCCACATACGCTCAGGACATGATTGGAGAAACTGACCATTGTAAGGACTCCTGTTACGCATTTATAGCAGGTCAGGAGGCCACTGCCGTTTTAGTCTCCAAGGAGGATTATAAGGACGAGTGGTGCAGTTTAATTACTGTTCTAGGGATATGTTACTATGGAATTTCATGAACTTGGAAGGGATGAGTTCAGAATGTAAGGTATACTAAGATAGTTATGAAGGGTTATGTTGCGGACGTAATAAGGGGCATTTACTATTGTTTTCAGGACTTTTGATAGAAAGGATTGGATACACTTGATGTTCGACTTTTTGCTGTCTTCCATAGCTCTATTCCGTATGTCCAGATCGGCTTAAGTATACTTTGTAGATTAGTAATTTATTTTCTATTGAGAGATGGGATGTCCTTTGAAGTAGTCTGTACAGTTGTCCAAAGCGTCTGTTTAGTTCTTGTAATTTTACCCTCGTGGTGTGCCACTGAGTGCAGTATGGAGGGATGATAGTCAGAGTGTACCCAAAACCACAGATAAACAGTTGATTTGAAAAAAATATTAACTTTCTTTGTATCCCTATCGAGAGCTTGGTATACATCACTTATTTAATTTTAATATTATCATTTTAGATATTTATTATATTTTTTTATCATCAGAAAATTTTTTATTGACCAATTTACAATCATTTAATATTGTATTAGTTTCCCTCGAGCATGGCAATAAATTTTATATTAGGTTTCAAACCATCATCAAATTTCCTGTCTTTATTAATTATGTAACGTCGTAATTTCAATTGTAATGCGATTTTAATGGCCCATATTCGATATGGGGGGAGGTGCTCTGTTGGGAAATAGCATTTGATGGATGAAGGCCGATAGAATGGAGGCTCCGAGCTGCGGCTCCCAGGTAGTTACAATGAGAAAGGCTTACAAGGTAATTGGATATTCTAACCAGGACGAGAGAGCAACTTAGCTTTATTGCCTAATAGTTCAGCCTACAGACCTCGGCCGGGGAGTGTCTCCCAGTGAGTAAATCCTACCTGAAGGAGAACATTAAAAGAATATATATTTATCACTGCCTTAGTCTTCTTAAAACAAACAGTGAAACGAAAAAAATAGTCCGGCTAAACGAAAAAGGTCTGTAATTTAAATAAAGCCACAACCTCAAAAGAATTTTTTTCAAAAGAATACAAAACTATTTTGGTTTAAAAAAAATTAGGCACCGCTGAAGAAAACCCCGTATAAATGAGAAATGATTGCCGCGAAGGAAACAGAAGTAAAAGTTATTCAATCTATATGAAACTTTTTCATATCAAAAAGTCCATTTTTTTTTTTTTTTACAGCCCTTTAAATTTGCAATTATAGATTCTCAGCCGAATCTATTTACATATAATTTTTGCATTTCCTGTAGCGTGGCTACATTATATACAGGTTTTGATAAATAAATGAATAAACAAGTATAATGAATGATACACATTATACGTAACTGGACTGAACTCTAATAAAGGTGATGGATCTTTTGAGGGATTGGTGTGAAAAGAATGGTTTAGGAATCAATCCCCAGAAGATAAATCTCTGTATCTTCACTAACAAAAGAAATGCTATAGTTAGACCACCCTATATAGGGGGGACACAGGTAAGCTTTTGTAGTGAGGTAAAGCATCTAGGGGTTACTCTGGATAGTAAATTGGACTGGTCTAAACACATCAGGAATACTACTACGAAGGCACTTCGATGCCTTTATGCATGTAAAAGGGCTGTGGGTAGGACCTGGGGACTACAACCCAGAATGTTATTCTGGCTATATACCGCAGCAGTGAGACCAATGGTGCTCTATGCCTCTATGGTGTGGTGGCACAGAGGTAGCATTAGTAAAAATAGAACTTTGCTTGGCAAACTACAGAGGCTTCCATGTCTCATGATTACTGGTGCCATGAGTACAACTCCTACTGCTGCAATGGAAGTCTTATTGAACTTGAATCCACTGCACATAGAAGTAGAAGCGCAAGCCTTGAACGTGGCTTACAGACTTGCGAAATCAGGAACAAGATCCAAAGTCATGACTCACATGGGGCATGGGAACTTGTTCAGAAGAATTGATGAGGACGAGGTGCTGTCAATGCACTCTGACCTACAAGTTAAGAAACACACAGACGTCTTATACTGTGCGGTAAACACAAAGACCAAACCACATAAACTGTGTAATGGGATTAATTGTTATACAGACGGCTCACTAACAGAAAACGGATCAGGGGCCGGCATATGGAGGAAAGATAAACCAGAATCTGGGATTTCTATTCCTTTAGGTAGACACACCTCGGTCTTTCAGGCCGAAGTGATGGCGATCAATGTCTGCACCCAAACCTTAATTGGGGAGGGTGTAAGAAACAGACTGATCACAATTTTCACGGATAGCCAGGCAGCCATTGGCGCCCTGAGAAGCTATACGACCAGATCTTATTTGGTTGAGGAGTGTAAAAACAACCTAAACACACTCTCGCTAGCCAATAAGGTTAGAATCGACTGGGTGCCAGGACACACAGGCATCACAGGCAATGAAAAGGCAGATGGCCTTGCAAGGGTGGGCTCAGAACAGACACCTCTTGCACCTGAACCCATATGTGGTATCAGCCTCAGCTACGCAAAAAGGCGTATAAAATTAGCTTTAGAGGACAGGGCAAGACTCTCTTGGAGAGAAACTAAGAAACAGGAACACTCGAAACTGTTTCTTGATGGACCCTGTAAGAGAAGAAGCTCAGTACTTCTATCAATGGACAGGTGGACACTCAAAAGTGTGACAGGACTCTATACAGGTCACTGTCGGTTAAACAAGCACCTCTTTAATTTGGGGATAGTGGAATCACCAATCTGCAGATTCTGCAAGAAAGAGGGAGAAACGTCACGTCACATAATATGTGACTGTGATAACCTAGCTAGAAGGCGATACCTTCACTTTGGTAGTGATCGCATTGTAGACCCCAAACTATGTGAACTGATCGATCCACTCAGTATCCTCAGATTTGCAAAGGCCGTGGGCCTGTCACATATATAGGACAGGGATATGGACGGCGCACAATAGGTCTCACTGAGGCCGCGGTGCACAAATGCCGGAACAAAAAAAAAAAAAAAAAAAAGGTGATCGGGCTCACCTTTAAAATTCCACACTGGATTTGTGAGGTGCTCCAACGAGTCAAAAACTTGATGTGTCTCCGGTGGATGAACTTACCCACCGATGTCACACCAAGCAACGGGTGCAGGTCGGCATTCTTTAACCTCTCGAGAAAGGTATGTCGGACCACTTTTCCCATGATGCCATTCTGGAAACGTTGGAGACAAGTGCGTCTTTAGCAAGGGTGAAAGCCCGTAAGACCAAAATGAGTAGAAAAATGGAGATGCCTCTATAGCCAAATAGTATATTGAGAATTCTGGTTCTCTGACACTACCATTACAGGAATTACTAATAAAACAATTAAAATTAATAAAAAGTAGGGCTCGAAATGCCCTAAGTACGATTTTCCAAATCACAGTTATAAGATTTTACTTAAATTTTGACTTAATATTTTATTATAGTTATTATTATTATTATTATTATTATAGTTAAGATCAGATCAAAAGAATTAAAAAAAATTTCATACAAAAAACATTAGAGAATCATCAATTTCATATTTAATTCGTTCCAAACAGATTTTAAACAGGTTTTTTAATGTGAATATTGTATGGTGATATTATTGGGTGACACGTGATCACATTAAACATTTTATTATATGGTACAGTTAAAACTTTATTTTAGTTAATTATTTAAATTTTATATTAGTTTTTTCGAGTGTTTTAACACAATTTACCATCGTCACATTTATATTATTATTATTTAAAATTATGTAAAACATTAAATATACATAACATCGTAACTGCGCCAAAACTATTATCATGCATTTAGTATCTAAAAAATGGAACATGTAGTTCTAGTAAGAAACGAACAAGTAAAAAATTATTTTACAAAAAGTGTTTCTTTGAAGTAGTACAAATAAATTTAGGCCAAACATACCAAGCTACTTTATTATTATAAAGATTTAATATTTTCATGACATCATCATGTGGTATCTTTATTTTCCTCCCCCCTTTGCATATTTAGTTAAATGAAGTATAAAAAATACTTAAATTTATGAAATAAAAAAAAATGCTTGAATGATGATTCTGAGGCTTACTGTTCCTTGGAGTGACTGTTAATAGAATAATAATTTACGTTTTGAAAAGGAAGATCATAATTTCAGTATTGTGAATGCTAATTACCAGTATTTTTCCAATTTGAATGCTTTTTATTTTTTCTTTGAGGTTTTTATTCCTTATTGAAAACAGGCAGAGTTGAAAAAAATTTAGTCAAAAGAGGAATTATGTGGGCATAAATTGCTTTAAGAAATAAATATAAATTCTTCGTAGACGAGTGAATATTCCTTTAAGTAAGTAAAGATCTAGAAAAAACTACCCTCAACAGACAAACGAATAAAAGGGGTGCAAACCATTGCAAAACAAAAAGTGGGTCAAGGATTGTATTCATATCTGTGTAGTAATATTTACCCATTTCATTCTATATAAAATACATAATATTAGGGATTTATAATGTCAATAGACCTTTCTTAATATTTAAATTATGCTTCTATGTGATTGACGTTAAAGAATTATTCATAAGGCAGATGAAATATAGGTGTCAAGGGAATCGGCCAATATGATGATAACATTGTACAATGTTGAATGATATTATTATATATACAATGAAAATAATCTTTTCTTACTCGTTTTATATCTGCATTTCTTCAGTTAGCCTTAAGACTTTAAAATGGTACAATTAAATCTCTCAACTACCAAATAACCTCTTTAAGATAAGTTAAATTTACTTATATGTTATGTGAGATTAATAAAATATTTTTTTTTATGTTTATGAAGGATTATAAATTGAATAACTGTAATTATTAAAAATTAACAATCAAAGGAAAAATGATATGCTTAAATTTGGGGCTGTTAGGGTTTCAATACTTAGTACCATATCATTGTACGTAATTAGGAATAATATCCATAAATAAAAAAATTGTAATGATAAAGATGTATTATATGCCTAGGCTCTGCAGCATGAGGAAAAAATCGACCTGGTTCATTATAAAAGGGTTGATGGAAATTCTACCTGTGGTCTTTGACTATTGCTAGCGGCCTAGTCGGTGGACTGCTTTATTCGTGTTGATCTGATTCCATAAGATCTTAGAAGGTGTGCCCCGACAAAGCACTATGTTCAGGAGAAGAGGAACTGGGTAGGTATTATGGGTAGTTTATGTAATCTTGGAATGACCATGAATCACACTCGGTATCTAAGGGTATGCGAAAACCGTCCGTAAATATGTCTTTCTGTGAATTTATTGTTTCAATCTGTTCATAGTGGATCTGGAAGATGACTTATCATCTTAAAATGAAAATAATATCAATTCACATCTTTGGAATAGTCTTTCTTTAAATGTACATCATAAAATGAATAAGTGTGGAATTTTTATTTAATAGCAATATGACAAGCCACCGTTATGATATTTCGCAACCGTGGTTTCGCACTTAAAGCTTTATTCAGCTGGTTCAGGATATGCATTTGGTAGGTTCTCGTTTATTTGAGTGGTGTTAATGCTTCAGGCGTGTTTGTACTAGGAGTAATTGTCACTTTTGAATTGATCCCAGTATTGTTCATAATTAACAGACCAATAAAAAATTACTTGGTAGTTCGCGAGTGTATGCGAGAGTTTCGCCAAAGATAATTCACATAACCCCAGGCAGGGTAGCTCACTCGGTTGAGCCCCTGACTAGATATTGAGGAGGTTTTGGGTTCGAGTCCCAATCTTGTCATTAATTTCCTTCTTTTGGCTGTTAATTATTATTCGTAGTCTAGTTATGGCAATTTGCCCCTTTGGGTTATACTTGAATGATGAGATTCTCTGTCGTATACTATTTCTTAGAGTTTTTTCTCATGTCTACCAGCTATTTACCCAATTTTCTTATTACTTGAACTATTTTATGATATATATTGTGTTTCTTCTATGTCTGTGAAGTTGGTTATCGGGAAATCTGAAGTATCGCCTGATTTTCGCTCCATCTGTGATTCGTAGTAACTTGTACTTATTAGGTTTCTGGATAATATGATTGAACGCTCGTTTAGGGTTCTTGTTGTCTCTGTTAGGAAGTTTTGAAAGGATTTTTTGCCAAGAGATTTACAATTAACAGGAGGGTCGTCATAAATTGAACAGGCGCATTCCAATTGCTCTCAACTACAAATAGACCGTTAGCAGTTCTTGGAAGTGCTCGCTGTAATAGAATAGCATTGCATAGAAGACCACAGAAGCTGCTCTAATGGTACCAGCGAACACTAGAAGACTACGTTGGTTCGACTCCGATGCGGTTACAGGCCGAGAGACTAATGGAAGTTCGCAGTTCTTGGCTAGGGTTACGGCTTTCAGCCCTCTTCAACGATCGCACTTGTGTTTTACTACTGTGTGTTTATTTTCATTTTTTAACATCATTGGTATTTTTATATGTTAGGTAATAAGCTAAGTCTCACCAATTATTCTTCCAATTGACATATTCTCTCAGTCAACGTTTCACCTATTCAGGTATCAGGTCTACAATTTAGAGCAAGACCCATAAATTTACATATTTAGAAGCAACAATAACATAATACCAGAAATACAATGCAATAGTGCTTAATTCAGTAAATAAAAATATTTCAAAGCAATAAGACAACAACCCGACTTTATTTGTACAAAAAATTAAAATTTATAAAATAATATGTAATTTATTTACTATCTTACAAATATAAATTTGTTTTTCAGTAGGGTAGCGAATTTGGCTTACAAAACAGTCTATTAATATAACAAGCGAAAAGTTAAAATAACAAAATATACAAATAAGTATCCCTAGCTGACAGAAAAAAAGAAACAAATTGTGGCGTAAAGCACAATGAGATGATTTTATTTATACATAATTATAGGCCTAAGTAATTATTATTCCTAATTATAGGCCTAAGTAATTATTTATACATAATTGTAGGCCTAAGTAATTATTGTTACATAATTACTGACCTAAGTAATTATTTATACATAATTATAGTCCTAAGTAATTATTTATACATAATTATACGCATAAGTAATTAGTTATATATAATTATACGCCTAAGCAATTATTTATACATAATTATACGCCTAAGTAATTATGTATACATAATTATGGGCCTAAGTAATTATTTATATATAATTATAGGTCTAAGTAATTATTTATACATAATTATACGCCTAAGTAATTATTTAGTGACTTCAATAAACCAACAACATAACATTGAAGTAAAAGGTGAATGAGTAGAGGTAAATGACATTCGCTAACAATTGTACAAAAGGAACGCAAGGGAAGAAAAAATAATGATTACTATGTCACACATAGTAGTAGTGTGAAAGTTATATCTTTATTAAAATAGGGGATGAATAAAATTAACTACAAAAGAAAATGTTGAATTATTAATTGTTAGATTGGAGGTTGGTGGATTAAAAGTTTAATAAAAGATTTTGGAGAGACTGTGCTATAAATTTTTTCGAAAAATTTTATTTTCTCAGAGTGTATAATATTTAATTACTGGTTTCTCTTTTTGGAGTGTTTTCTCTTTAGAATGTTAAGTTAATGATAGTTCCTAGTTAATAGGTTTTTTTAGAAACATTTGTCTTATTTTTTATTCTTACCCATGGAGTATGAAATATGCCTTTAGTAGATGGAAAAAAATTGCTTAACAACTAATGCCAAGATCTTTATGGGAGCAATAGAACATTTCCTGGAATAATTCCACCAAGAATTGATGCATTAAAAAAAAAAACAAATTGGGGCATCAACCCCCAGGCTCTGGGAATGACGTTCTGTCAGTAAGTTATAAGGAGTGCTTTATCAAGTCCGAGACATCTCAAAGGCCGTCTGAGAAGTACTTAGGACTAAGTTCTTTCTCAAGCACCCCCACCATCTCTAAGGCTCCTAACTTTTATATTGTAATTTTAATAATATAAACTTGTCAAGAAGATGTCGTTCTGGCCTGTACACGTCTGAAGTTTGAAGATGTAAAAACACTGTTATTTTACTTCTAATACTACTTATGAAGTTTTGAATTTATTTTTATTTTGGGTTACAAGAATCAAATTTTCATAAAAGTCTTTTTCTTTTTTTTTTACTTTAGGCTGATTTTTGTTTTAAATCATCTACGCTTGCAGGAACCAAATCTTATAAAAATATTGTCTGATATAAATTTTTAAAAAACAACAAAAAAATTAATTCTGATGAATCATGAAATTAAGTGATTCCTGGTGACATTTAATTTGCATCATGTGTTCCACAATAGCTGTCTTAAGAAATATCAAATACAATATAGCTCCGCATTAAAGGTCTAGTCACGTCTGAAAAAAATTTGTGGGCATGAGTTTTGAGATTGTTTTTATGAATTATTACTGTTCCATGCAGACAGTGGGTAGGACCTTCTCAAATATAAAAATAAAATCTTTTTATCTTTAGTAAAGCATCCGGCCTTCTGCCTGAATTTTCATAAACTTGAAGAATTTTAAGCAGTATTGTGCCTTTCGTATTACCTTCAGAGATGGTGAGTGATGTTAGATGCCTAGTCGCTCTATACGATCCCTGTTATTGTTAGTTTTTGTTTCAACGTCATTCTAGTGGCGGTTCTAGTTTACTGTCAAATAGCATTCTTGGTATTATATAAACATATACGAGGGTGGCTGAAAAGTTTCCGACATAACAAAGATACAAGATGTTTTTTCAGAAATTTTTCTTTTATTTTTCAACATAGTCTCCTTGTAACTCTACACACTTCTCCCAGCGATGCTCCCATCTCTGTAACCCGTCCAAATAGTACTCCGCGTTTTTCTCTGCAAAATAATCGTTCACGAAGGTGATTGCCTCTTCATTTGACGAAAATCTCTGTCCTCCGAGGACAATGTTTAGATGAGGGAACAAAAAGAAGTCGCTTGGGGCTGGATCTGGTGAGTAAGGTGGATGGTCAAGCAGTTCAAACCGTAATTCATGGATTTACGCCATGGCAACCACTGAGGTGCGTTGTCTTGGTAAAACAGGATTTTCTTTTTCTGCAAATGTGGCCATTTTTCCGCAAGTTCTGCCTTCAGCTTGTCAAGTGATGATGCGTAGTATGCTTCTGTAATGGTTTTTCCTTTTTGAAGACAATCGATTAAAATAAATCTATGACTATCCCAAAAAACAGTCGCCATCACTTTGAAAAAACACTTTTTTCTTTTTTTGGAGCCGGTTCCCCCTTTGCAGTCCACTGTTTGGACTGTATTTTTGTTTCGGGCGTATAATGGTGTATCCAAGTTTCATCCACAGTAATTAATCGGCGCCAAAACTCGGATTTATTGCGCCTAAACTGCGCCAACAGAGCGTTGGAAATGTTCATTCGAACACGTTTTTTGTCTAACGTGAGCAAACGCGGCACCCAACGCGCGGACAGCTTTGTCATCTCTAAATGTTGATTTAATATGTGACAAACAAGTTCTTTTGACATGTTCATAACCTCTGCTATCTCTCTCACTTTAATTCGGCGGTCGTCTGGCACCATTTGGTGAACTTTGGCGATGTTTTCGGCGGTAGTTGCAGATTTTGGACGTCCCGAACGTTCATCGTCTCCCAAGCTCTTACGACCACGTTTAAATTCAGCTGCCAAAATTTCACGGTGGCAAATAATGGTGCAGAGTCCCCATACACAGAATCCAACTCATCTTTGATTTGCGTAGGCGTATTGCCTTTCAAATATTTAATGACAGCTCGATACTCGATTTTGTCCATTTTCATAAAAACACTCACATAGACTCACTCAAACGACTGTTACACAACAACTGCGCGTCCAAAATGGCTGAAACTTTGGTGAGTAACTGTCAACAGATGAACAACGAAATTCACTAGCTTTTATTTACGACTGCTGCTATCTTCATGTTGAGGTCAGAAACTTTTCAGACCACCCTCGTATATATAATTGAATATTATTGTTTGGTATTTGAAATAATGAAAAAAAACTGCAATTTTAAATAGTATAAATAAATGTATTAAAATGTGATAGAGAATTACTTAAAATTCTGGCGGGTGGGTGAATGTAACTTGAACCGTAAATTGTGATGCGTTACAAGCTGTGACGTTTGATTCGAGATAAATGCGAGATAAGTATCTTGTGACAGGAGATAAAGCTTATCGGCTCTGAGCGCCGACTGACTGTGTCGTAAGTGTCAACCTTTGTGAGCATTAATTGGTAAAATGGTGACATGTTAGACTTATGCAGACTCGGCTGCTAATTGAAACGGAATGATTTATTTAATTCCTCGTATCGGGGCGACATGAGAGATATGACATCTCCAATTGAACCTTACAGAATTGTTTATTAACCAAGATGATTCCCGTTTTCAGCTCCCTAAACATTTATTTCTCGAAACAATGCAACCACTACGTCATTGATGTTCAAAGTAGTTTGGATGATGGTACTATATTATGATTAAATATTACAAATCGAATGACTTCAAACCCATTTAAACTTTGAATAATGTTTTATCTACCTACTCAGAGGGTCGATAAACGTCTGGATTTGTTCATACGTGTGACATAAGTTTAGTAGACTGTATGAATAATATTGATAAAGGTCTGGATGTAAAGATACGTGTGACACAATTATAGTGGGCTGTATAAATAATATACATAAAGTTCTGGACGTAAGGATGCAGGTGACACAATTATAGTGGGCTGAATGAATGATATTGATAAAGGTCTGGATGCAAAGATACGTGTGACACAATTATAGTGGACTGATATGAATAATATTGATAAAGGCCTGGCTTTAAAGATACGTGTGACACAATTTGACATACACAAAGATACGCTTTGGGCAACTGTGCAGACTACTTCAAAGGACATCCCATCTCTCAATAGAAAACAAATTACTAATTTACAAAGTTATACTCAAGCCAATCTGGGCATACGGAATAGAGCTATGTGGGACAGCAAAAAAGTCGAACATCAAGCGTATCTAATCCTTTCATTCAAAAGTCTTGAGAACAGTAAATGCCCCTTATTATGTCAGCAACAAAACCCTTCATAATGATCTGACTATACCCTACATTCTTGAACGCATCCCTTCCAAGTGCATGAAATACCAAAGTAACCTATCCAACCACCCTAATCCCGTAGCACAGTCATTGATCTCCACTACTCATCCCTACAGTCCTCCTCGGAGACTATAACATGCAGTGGCCTCGTTACCTGCTTTAAATGCGTGACAGTGGGAGTCCTGGCAATGGCCAGTTTCTCCAATCATGTCCTGAGCGTATTTGGCTCTCGCGCTCTTCGTCAGCCTCCACTAGCTCGTATCCGGTGACGCGGCTGATGGAGGAAAGTTGCGGACTTCCTCCGAAGGAAGACTCCGCTTCCTCTCTCGCATGTGAGGCAGGTGATAACCTGTGGATTTGTGAGGTCTCTGGGCTGTTTGTAAATACTGTACAAATAAGCGAGTGAATGGAAAATTGTAAATATGGTAGGAATGAGAAAATTTATCACCATTACTTATTGCTCAATAAGACCAATAAAGGAGGTATCTTTTCTAAGGATACGTATACCCGTTTATCTATTTACCTGACAACCAGGAACCCCACGTTTTTACGTTCTAGTTGAATAATTAGAATATTTAATTTTTAGGTATGCCATCTAGCTATTCAACTACTGACAGATTTGATTCCTCAAATTTTGAGCGGATCGCACTAGCGTAAAATTGTAGAAAATTATACCTTATTCAAATATTCAATTTATTTACATTTGGTCCCAATTGAATCTAAACCGAAAGTAATTTACCTAAATAAATTAACATGGTGATCAAATGGAAGGAATTCAATGGTAAAATAGAATTTACAAGATGAAATATTTTATTCACAAAAACAACATAATATTAAAATGTTTTCACGAGGAATAACTGATATTATTCAAAACGATGAACAGATTACATATATTGCACTAGCTGCAAATAGTCCTACAGCCCTACGACCAACCGAGTGCCCGCGATTGAGGCCGTCACCTCGACTGTCCTTCGATTGCCCAGAAAATGCTCATCATCGTATTTATATCACTCAATATAGTAATATTTCTCGTCGTGTAATAAAATTAGATAAAGTGATTTGGAGAATGCCTCATGTTCGTGTTTCTGATCAAGAACGGCTGAGGTTGTTAAAAATGGTAGATAAAAACAAGGTCATCTCTATTCCGTCCAGATCATGGGATCTTTACGAATATCCTAATTTACCTGCATCACAACAAGAAAACTGGACTGTAAAAACATCGACAAATTTAGAAAAGCCACGCTATGTTATTATAGCATTCCAGACCCATCGACTGAGAAACGCTAGCAAAGATAACAGTCAGTTTGATAGTTGCAAATTGAAAAATTTGAAACTCTATCTGAATAGCGAGCAATATCCCTATGATGATTTGAATATAGATTTCGAGCTTGGAAAAGTGGCTCTCCTCTACGAAATGTATAAAGAATTTCAAACGAGTTATTATGGCAATAGACATCCTCAACCTCTTCTGTCACGATGTGATTTTGAGATCATAGCACATATAGCCGTTATAGATTGTTCTAAACAATCTGATGCGATAAAGAGTACGACTATTGATATTCGCGTTCAACTAGAGGCGAGTGAGAACTTTCCTGCTAATACCAAGGCATACTGTCTCATTCTTCATGATAAAATAGTAGAATATGAAGTGGGGACAGGCCTCGTTCACAACATTTATTAATTGAACCTGCGTGTATATAGTTTAAGCGCTGAGTCTTTATCATAATGCTGAGCGTAGACCTTTTGACATGATATAAATGAGGCTCCTCGCTTAGAGATTGTCAATCCCCTTCCGTGATTCATTCATGCACGTTCAGTTAGTAACTTAGACACTTAAATCTTTTTATTTTAAACTTTTGTTGTAGTGTAAATTAATAAAGTCATTTTTAAAAAAGTTCAATAGCTTCGCACTTGCTTTAATTATATATATAACCATTCAGTCGACTGTAATAATCTCACTGTGCGTAAACCACAAGATGCGTTCGGCGGTCATTGATTTTCAGGGCTATCGCACGGCTTCTAACTCATTAATTGTTAAAGAACTATCTATCATCTCAATCAGCCATGGTTCATCATATCATTGGTTTTTTAAACCACCTCAAGATGTTGAAGAAGTGAGTCAGTCGAAGACAAATCTTTGGGTAAAAAAACATATTCATGGATTGGAATGGGACTATGGCGATGTACAATATGAAAATATGAAGTATTTCCTAATATGCGTTACAGAAGACTATGATATATTATGGGCAAAAGGAATGGAAAAGTGCAAATTTATAGAAGAACTCATTGATAAATCAGTCTATGATCTTCATGATTTCAGTTGTCAAAACTTGAAACAATTAGATACTGACCAGATGACTTGTCATTTTCATTTAAACACTTCCTTTGTTTGCTCATTAAATCAAGCTCATCGTCTGGCTACATGGGTTGGAAAAAATTCTGAAGCTGTAGATTTGAAAAAAGAAGAGATAAGAAGGCAAACATTTAAAAGCATTGGCTCACCTCATCATCTGCTTTCATATGCTGGATTTATTCGAGGAGTGAAAGATAGAGTTAAGTGTGTATACTGTGGACTGCTATTTGACAGAAAATCATTAGTCAACCCTCTCAGCTACCATAAAAAAAATAGTCCGAATCTACTGCTCTTCAGAAGGCTTTTTTTTTTCTTTGAGGCTCTTTTTGACCGCGCATGCTTTTTCCGCCCCATCTTGCCCCAGCACCACTGAACAGATTGGGTTCGGGTGGCCTACATCAAAAGACATCTGCCCTTAGTTCCTTAGCGTTATTTAACAATTGTAGACTATCTTTCCCATGTCGGGGGTTGAACATATAACAATTTGATGTCGCAAAATCTGATTTGCACCGATTTCAGTTCGGCATAATCGTGGAGAAATGGTGACGTCAGCTTAGCAATAGTAAACGGTGTTTGCTGGATATATATACGGTGCTGTCTTGGTCTAGTATTTCCCCGTAGCGACAATTAGGTGCGTGCCGTGAATGAAGTCAAGATTACTGCCTTTACTACGGAAAAAAACATAAATAAAACGAAGCTTAAGACCTAATAAAGATGTAGGGCCACAAGCTTGTCCCCGCACCTGGTTATACAATTAGCGGTTATGGTGGGGCGAGGTGCTAGTGTGCACTATGGGTTACTCCTCAACCTAAAATTAGGTTTTCTTGATCAGATTTGCTACTTTTTGCTATCCCAAAGTTACTCATCTCACGAAGTGTGAACGCAGACCAGAGACAGACCTCACATCAGAAATCCTTCGGATATCAAATCCGGCAGTTAGAAGTTAGCAGGCTAACCGCTGGACTACAGGGAGGGATCAAAATAACGAAAAAAAATATTTCGGAACCAAGAATAGAATTACAATACGATATTTGTTAATTATCGTTCTTGCATTATTATTTTAGCTAAGTAAAATAAGTTTAATTAGTATAAAATGCAATTTTCAATGACTGAAATCTGACGTTTTAATAAATTATAACACCTACGAGCACACGGACCACCTCTCAATAGTGCTCTATACATTTCATGTATGACGTTTCGTTCTAGCATCATGCAGCAAACTTTAAACTTTAAACTTGTAGTTTGTAGCAAACTTGTAGTTAATTTGAAAAGAGCTGATAATCAGGGCACTGCCACTTGGATCAAATATTCATCTTACTTAAATATCAAAAATATGTTGAACCTTTTAATGTTATTACAACAAGAAGTATTTTTAAACAGCTAAGTGGCAAATATGGTCTTTAATTTTAAAGGGCCAACAAAATCCCATTTTAATTGTATATACCATATTTCAGATTTTTTATATTTTAAATACATACATATATTTTTTAATATAATTACAAATGCTAATTTGTTTTTTTTTGGTTGCAGGTATGTTACTATCTTTAATTGAACGTACTAATAATCGTTAGGTAAGTACTTCTAGAACTACAAATAATTGTAGTAAAATTTTCATTTCTTGGTATTTTTTAGGAAGTAGCATCACACATGTAAATATATACATATTAAGGATTTTTTTTTCACATTAAACATTTCCCTATTGAAGTTGACCCAAATTCATTACTGATCTACTTATTGTGTAGACCAGTAATATATACTACCTCTACACTAAGCCTTGTAGATGCTCCGGCTTTAATTAATTCATGTTTGACGTATTACATTAAACTAAATATTGACAGTAGCTTAATTAGTCGTTAGGTATTTAGTGATCCAATGTTGTAGGCGTTTTAAGTTGATACTATAATCACAGGTACAGAAATCGTAACAATATTCAAATATTTGTCTGCGTGATATAAAGTTATTTAAGTTAAATTGCGATCTATCACTGCAGTGTAAAAGAGGAGTCTTGGGAAGTCCCCCACGATACAAGCCAACGACGATCGCGAGAGCCACATACGCTCACCTAAATCTTCTTCTTTAGCTTCCCTCTTTAGTGCCTTTCAGCGTAGAAGAGCATCCAGCCAGGAATTCCATTCTTCCCTATTTCCAGCTAGGTTCCTCGCCCGTTGGAGGTCCTTCCCCCCTCACCTGAATAATTAGGTGAAATACCGTATCGAAAAATGAGCTGTAACCTAAGCCTACCGATTGTAGGTCCCGGCCTTTGACAAAATGTCTCTATGCTCCTTGTGAAGAGACAGGATTCGCCTTACTGATGAAGGGCTCTACAGCTGAATAGACTCCGACAGGTTCTAATTTGTGGGCTCGAGTCGGCGGAGTTATCGGGCCGGGTCAGGTGGCGCCTTTGTAGCTGGGGAGGCAGGTGCAGGTAACACGAGCCTCGGTTCGGGATTATCTAGACCAGGCTACTATTATGGCTTGCACGAATTATCTCGGCATTAGTGTGGCAAGGCTTTTACCGTGTAATTCCCTGGCGGCGATGTGCTCCAACACCGCCTCATGTGCGGTCTACTTACTTAGCCGTATTACCGCCTTACACATCCCCTGTACATGTGTGTACACTCAAGCTCCCTTAAGCGCGGCTATCTCCCATGCGTCTAGAAAATCACAATTTCCATCTTATGGGTATATTTTAATGCATTTCAATTAGAATATAGTGTGCTTTCCTGCCTAATAGATGCTCAAAGCCCTTCTTCGTGGTGTGAAGGAACCGGGATTGAGCCTGTTAATTTCGTTCAATTAAAAATTAGCGTTTCAGATTGCAAACCCACCGAGTATCTCCTATAGTTATAATAACCCCATTTTTCATCCCTTTGAAAAATTAAGAAGTGGCAAATATTCAAAATTGTTTATTAATACGTATATTAACTCTTAGAAAAAGTATTTTAATCAAAATAGGGCCAATGTTACTCTAAATGTTCTTTGATAGACAGAACTAATGCGATATTGCCATTTAAGGTGAAAGAAACCTGTTTATTGTCTGTCCAAAAAAAATTAGGTTATATATAATTGATTTATGTATTTAAAAAACGATATTAAAGGATAAAAAAAGGATGTATTTAAAAAGGATATCAAAAAATCAAGTGCCGCGTTTGAGAATATGATCTCTCAATATTTGTCACGTTCTACTTTCCTTATGCATATTTATTTAAAAGACAGTTGACTTACCACTTACAATAATTCATAATGACTTAAAATAAACTGGAATAGGGTTGCGTTAAGATGGCCACCCAAGCCTAATATAATTGGAGCAAGGTATGACAGAAAATTGCTCTTCGCCCTCATCAGGTGTCCTGTTTTGAATGTCGTCGGAATTTGGGATTCCATTTCACTGTTCTGAATTAATTTATTTGAAGAAACATTGTTTTACCTCTCCCAGCCTAGACGCACTGGCACCGATTCTTCATCACTAACGGATCATCGCAACTTTACTCCGCCAAGGACTGAATTATTTTTCTTCATTCAGCAGTTCTTCCTTCGTTTTCTTGCCGAGTCGTTGGCCGAACAGTTCTGGAAATCTATAAGTAGTCGGGAGTCTGACAGGCTACGAGAAGTCATGAAAAAGTTACCTCGCACCAATTGAGAAATTTCTTCGGCCACGCTACCAAGTCAATAGAGGAACTAAAATGATATCGCCTGCTGAGGCCTCCGAAAATGTCAAAAACGAGTTAAGTACGCCAAAGGAGAATGGTATTTTATTTTTATAGTTAACGAGTGACAAATTCAATTTTATCCCATATAAATGAACTAGTTTTTATTGAGGGCTGCAGGCAGTTTATCGTTACTCGATATGAGAAACGTACAGCAGAATTTACTTCAGCCGTGAAAAAACAAGAGATCGTCAAACGATCGACCCAAATGTAGAATTAAAAGTTTCACCAAAATACATATACTTATAATTTAGAGGGTAGGGTTCTTACCAGGTTACATGACCGATCAGATAACCAGGGTAAAATCGTAGTAAACTTAAAATTGAACGAAATATCCGGTCATGAATGTACTAACTATGAAGTACTGGAAACTATGAATGTTCTAGAAGTATTATATATTAGCAGTACTAATATGAATGTACTAGCAGTATGATATATTAGCAGTACTAATATGAATGTACTAGTACTATGATATATTAGCAGTACTAATACGAATGTACTAGCAGTATGATATATTAGTAGTAAGATCGCTAGGCTAAATATATCCGAACTGGTTCGAATTGTGTCGTTCCTTCCTTAGACAGCCTGCAACCGATATTAATGGATTACCACTATGTCTGTGCGGGATTCTTCCACACCTTGTTTTGGGATTGGGAAGTTCTCCCGAAGGAAGACAGGGAAGAGGGAAATAAGCTGTAGAAGGAGGGAGGGGGCGGTAGGGACCATTTATACTGCTCAACGCCCAGACCGGTAATGAGCCTCATCCCACGATATACGAGCCATCCAGTCAGACCCTGCGCAGTCTGGGATTTTCTCAGCTTTTTATTTATAGCTGTGGATTGGGGTGGCTGCTTTTTGGCTTTCAAGAAGGTGTACATGTATTCATTCCTTTTTAGGGTTGTATTGATTTTTTCTTTTTCGAAGCCGTAAAACGAGCCGTTTTCTTCTACATGTGTACTCTTTGTTCATGTATTTGCAAGCCCTATGTTCCACCTGAGGACAGGAAAATTTCCGTGGTTCCGTTGAGTCATAAGATTGTCCTGTAAGCAAATTTGAGGAGGAATAACTCACCACTTTTCTGTGACAAAGTGAATCTAATTTATGCCAGCGGTTTAAAATGATTAAGTTTGATTTAGTAATACTTTTTTTTTTTAATAATATGTGATTCCTAAAAATGATGAAAAGAGTCCTACATAGGTTTTGTTAAAAAGGTGCTTATCTAATTTTATGAAATGTTCCAGAAAGGAAAATGTTTGGTGAAATTGAAGGGAATTTTGTTTTATTTGTACAGACTGATTTAAATATAAACCTCAACAATTGAAGTGATAAAAAAATATATATATAAGAAATATAAATAGTAAGAAACTTGCATCCTCTAACAGATGATTTAGAGTTATAACGTTCAAAATCCCTGGCCAAATGCTCGGGTCAGCATTGTCACGTACTGTTAAATCGTGTGGTGCAGGAGAGGGATTATAATATACGAACAGAGAAACCGGAATAAAATTAGACATAATTAAATGCTTCGGGCTAAGCAATAACTTGATTATACTGTCTACGTTTCTTTAAGAACAAGACATTGGCACAGTAAGGTTTTCTAATTGCTTAAATACTTGATATAAATTGTTCGCGTTGATGCCTGCAACATTGCTGCATCTGCGTAAATAAACCTAGCTTAAATTGAAAAGTATACTCTTTTTTATTTTATGCTGCTGCATTATCTGGGTTTTTTTCCCCCGAGCTAATCTGTTTTAGAGGAACAATAAAATTAAAGTGCTCAATTGTACTGGACACAAATCACCACAGTGTATAGCCGCTATGAGCATTAAGTGAAAGAAATGGCTTCCCTTGCCACCGCGTGCTCTCTGAGTCCTAACCACTCCCCGATTTTTTTTTACTACGTTTTTCTATTACTAATATTCCCTCCTAAAATTATGTTCCTCGTATTTTGACATTGTTTATAGTACACTTTATGCTATCATTGAAGAGAGAATTTCACGCCAATCTATTCAAATCAGGATAAAATCACAATTTTTCTATATTACCTATAATATTTGAAGAACATAAACGGAATAGGTACGCTCAAAAAATCCCCAATGACCAAATTCAGTTTCTTGAATTCTCGATACTAATTGTGATAAAGCTACTAGGTATTTGATTTCAAATAAATACCGTTTCGAAATAGATAATGTAGTTTCCGGAGCGCCTCTAAACTAAAACTAAAACATCCAGTTATTTAACAGAGGCCGAAACAAAAATCCTACAACCGAAAGACTAATTTTTAGTCTAACTAAAAAATAAAATGAATGTCTTCATGTATCTTTTTCCTAGCTGACACATTATGCATAACACCTTTTACTAAATTATTCTTGATACTTATCAAAAAACCTTTCTTTTACCACGATCTTTTTAATACCTTTGAAATTCTTTCGTATTACAATTTTAGATGCGCACTTAACCGATTGGGGAAAATCAAAATATTACCTTTTATGAGCAGTGACTTGCGCTATTTTGAATATTTTCTTTAATTTAAAAGTTATCAAAACTGGGAAGATATTACTCACCTTAGATGTTTTTGTTCATTTGCTTTTTATTACTTCCTGCCGCTATTGTATAAATTACCGAGTAATTATTTCGAAGTAGAGCCTCTTCCATTTCGCTTAGCAATTGTAAGCTGTACCCGCTGGCACCTCCCCCTCGTGGGGGACACTTAAACTCTTTAGTAAAACCTCATCGACGACTACCCGACAGCGACCTGTTCGAGAAGCGGCTTAAAATTGGTATTCCTAAAATTGAAGCGTTTGAACACAAGCTTTATTTCGATGCAGTGCCCCTTCACCTACCACTGACCGAATTTCATTAGCTTCAGCTCCAACCCGCCAGCTTGCCTTGGTACGTTTTCAATGGCGACTTCAAAAGCAGCATATCACAACTTTTTTCTTTTGAACATTCTCGTTTAAATATATTATAGTAAGTGAAACACAAAGACGATTTGGTGAATCATTGTGAGTAATTGTACAAATTATATAAACAAATGATACATTTGAGGAACACGTGGATTTTATATATGTCGTTACGTTTTGTATCAATCTACCTAATTAACATGGTGATTAAAAAAAAAAAAATCTCCACTTAAATGAAAATGTTTTTTTTTGCAGCTTGAAAGTTAAATTACGTTTCAGTTGGAGGGAAAAAAGCCAGATGCTAATATGAGTTTCAAAACTGGCCTTGATTGCCAACTGGGAGAATGAAAACCCGAACTACCCCTTTACCAAGCTTTGGTTATGAGTCCGTGGATCGATAATGTTACCACCTGATTTGAATGCTGGAAACAACTTCAGAAATCTCTTTAAATTGACTGCTCCTGTTGACTTAATTGCTCTTTGCTTGAAATTTGCTGCGACTGCCTGCATGTGCTATTTATTCTATTGTATGTGGGAATAAATACCTAGATTGCGGGACTATATTTTTGGTGATCTATTTTTAAATATTACAATTTACTGATTTCTTTTGTTAGTAAATAAATGTGTGTTGCTGACTAGAGGCCATTTTACCGTTAAATAAACAAATATTAACACATACCGTCTATGATATTGCTTCGTTGTTGTAATTTTATTTTTATTTACGACATTTGGTATCTGTTATGAACTAAATAAACTAGTATTGCAAATTCTGCTTATTTTATGTAGCTATGCTCAATTTTCGTATCAGAGCTTATATAATTGATATACTGTTTTAATTCCATTATATATTGCAAAAAAAAATTTTAATTAAAAGGTGATTAGGCTCACGCTCCAGCGTCACTATCATAATCGTTTATACATATTTCTAGAAATAAAATTTATTACATAAATTGTACGGCAATATCTAAAAACTAATAAAATTTAGTAACGAAATATTAGTCGGTAAAAATTAGTTATTAATCAATGCAACATAAAGTCTTGTGGATAATTAACAAGTTTTCACTTCTGAATAAACTACATCACAACATTTTTTTTGTTGTAAAGTTGCTAAAGGAATTGAAATTCGTAAGAATTAATTTTGGAATGGCTCTATAGTAATTTGTTGATACAATATGTAAATGGCTATTTTAATAAATGTTTGTTATAAATTAATAGTGCTAATGACTAGAGAAGCATTTTTTATTTGATTTCCTAGTTCGATAACTTTATGATTATTTTGTTATGTGTTTGGCAATGTTTCTGTTTGAAACCTATCGCCTCTAATAATTTTTTCATGGTTTTAGACCGGATCACAGCTTCAAATAACACGTAGATTCATAAGCAAAAGCATAAAGTATTCTTATTCAAAAAAATAAATTATGTAGAATTGGTAACTGCTGCGGTATGCCCCGGCGTTTTGTGTATACAGTGCCCTCAAGACCGCACTGTATGTTGCGCAGTGTATAGCCCGAGTTGTGTTTTACTTAGACTGGAAATAATTTTAAACATATTTTTATGTTCTAGGTCTGCACATAGATTATGTCAGCTATTTTACATCTAAATTGTTTCTTTAAAAAAAAAGGGCAGTTTTTTAAAAACGTAATAATTGTTAACTGGCTTTAAAAACCTCACTAATAATTAACCATTGCTATGCGAAAATGAATTTGTTTGAGTTTGGGCTCAAACTTAATTGGTTCTTATAATAAATGGAGTCAACCTATATTACGTGTTGCGATATGTAACTTCTAGGCTCTGCTGTCGTAAAGGTACCTACGCTCCCAAGGGCATCATATTGTCGACTGACCTTACTTAGCCAACAGAATTATGATGCGTTCAGCTCTTAACAAAAGTTGGTAATAGATTAGTTAAATCAAAAGGAAATATGTCTGGGGTTGATATTTTAGCCAACCTTCGTTCACCAAAGGTAATTCATGTCAGATTGATAAAAACATTGGGTATTAAATACCCACAACTAAGAATCAAAACTTTAATTTTACCATTAGTTTGAATACTTGTGCTTGGCAAAAAACTCATACAATTTTTAGTGAACCATGACAATAACATTTTCATTAATGATAAGAGTATCAGAACTCCTAATAATGAACAGAATCATCATATGTAAATACATAAAAGCTTAATACAATTCTACTTTCGAACGAGAATGCATTAGAAAACATTATGAGAAGAAGACATTGTGCGAAAACAAAATTGTACAACGAAACTGAAAGAAATTTATGAGCATTTCGTTTAACAATTGAATCTACTTGGATCTCCTTCCGTAGAGTTGAACCAGTCTAGATCAGGCGCTAATGGAGAGTCGTCTTCGAGAATTATCGATGCCTGGGAGAGTAGTTATGACCTGTACCGATGGTCCTGGTGCCCAGTAATATGCTTAAGTCCTTAAAGGTTTCTCATCTCCTTCAGTGAACAGTGGTTCAACCTACATTTCTCCAATAGTGAGGTCTGCATTTTGGGGATGGATTCAAAATCATAAGTGAAAGGCGTCTCGAATATCTGCACCAGTGATACTGTCCGACTATAGTGTTTGAATTTTCATTCAAGACAACTTTTATGAAGTTTCTTCCTCAGATTTGGATTTAGAAAAAATGGATTTTGGGAATAGGTGTGGGCTTAATCTGCACTGTTCGGTCCAAATGCCTGTTATAAAATTAGTGATAATATTTAAGTAGCTGCATCACCCAGCGAGATAGTTTATTTGATGTTTTGTGATATATTTCTAAAAGTTTTCTGTGTAATTCTTCAATTGGTAAAAGATACTTGTAGATCATTTTAAAAAAGACTTAATTCTGAGTACTTATTCTGCTTGCATGACATTTCCAACAGATACAGTTGTCAATATATTTAATCCAAGCTTTCGATGAGATTATACAAGATATCTCATACACAGTAAAAAATTGGTATGTTAGTGGAAGAAAATTTAAATTTATGAGATTTCCATACGGTCTGCTTATGAAACTGTAGTTGGAGAAGTGTGGAAAAACCAATAGTAAAGTTACACAATTTTTGCCTGTTCTTCGCTCTTAAAAAGTGAATTGGAAATATAAAATAATGTTAATGATGTCACTTGCCATTTGAGATAATTCTAAAACACCCATACAATCTAACTTCAACGACTTACACGCCGTGTACGCGTTTTACGATTTCTTCGTGTTGCTTTTCCCTCAACGCTTAAACTTATTCTACGTTAAAAAAAAATCCTTTAAGAAGTTTTAGAAGCAATGAGCCAAATGTCAAATGAGAATACGCAAAACTGCCTTTAACGTACGGATTATTTTTCGCCGGTGTAAAGTTGGACCCAGGATTTGTATTTTCTCGAGGGAGTGCTTGTGGAGTCGGGAGTGCGGTTTGGAGTCACGGGGCAGGGTATTAAGTTAATTCAATTAGTCACCAACTCACAGGGATTAGTCCCGAGTGAGGGCAACATTGGATACCCAGTAACTCCCTGATATTCTGCTCAACTACACAGCATTCCACTTTCTGCATACTGATCCATGTTTCAGTTAAGACAGCCAAAATAAAACGAACTGTTTCCATATTATTGTAATTTTGCACTAACTATTTAAGTATATGTATACTAAATGAGGTAAATCATGATTATGATGTGAGTTATAGCCCTACTAACTCCTTCTATGGAAAATCATTAGAAAATATACTGTGTATGAAAAACATGGACATCTGACTAAATAAAAATTCATCAATTTATTACTATACTTTTTCGGAAACTATATTTGACAAATGGTTTTTTTGAAGTTTTGATTGATTTTCCAATGTTCATATAACTTATTTTGCGTTTCTTTTAGCAAACTGAGGTGAATTCAAAACCCTCTTGCCCATTATTGATTCAATTAGAGCAAGTAGCATTTAATGTTAATGTTAATTTCTAAATGTTCAAGAACGAAAATAGGCGTGTTATTTACTTAATCTAAACTCAATGAAATCATAAAATAATTATTTTTTCTGTAATTAAATAAATTCTTATCCCGATGATTATGGTATAATAATGGTGTCCCAATAAACGTCATGAAATTGTTTCCGGGAAATTCCAACTTATAAAATTGGATTAATATTAGTTAATGAAGCAAAATGTTCCCACATTACATTCACCCTCCGCCGCAAGTCTTGTCCACTAGTTTATTTTAATTCCATTGCTCTCCATGTATCCGAGATAGTACGGTACTTAGGTTTCCATCTCAACAGACAGCTGACCTGGAACTCACATACGAGGCTAAAACATAGTAACCTATCCAACCACCCTAATCCCCTAACACAGTCATTGCACTGCACCACTCACCCCTATAATCATCCTCGGAGACTAAAACGGCAGTGGCCTCATGACCTGCTATAAATGCGTGACAGTGGGAGTCCTTGCAATGGCCAGTTTCTCCAATCATGACCTGAGCGTCTGTGGCTGTCGCGCTCTTCGTCAGCCTCCACTGGCTCTTATCCGGTGACGCAGCTAAAGGACGAGCATGTCCTAAGCGTATATTGCTCTTGGTCAGCCTTAAATGTTAATATGGTATGATACAAACATTTATCACAACTACTTATTGCCCAATGAGGGAAATTGTAATTTTAGCACAATAAAACTGATTATAAATACATAGATTAATATATTATTACTTAAGACTTAAAAGGGTTTCTTGCAAAGAACATTGATGCAAATATTGAATCTTTTTGTTTTAAATTCTTGAATATTTATAATTTATATTTATACTTGGTAGGAATATATTGAATTATTTGATATTCTAGTACACATAACAGAGACATAGTGGAAAATGCTCTTGATTGTTTTATAGGAAAGCCACTTTTTTTTGTAACGCCAATAAATTGGTTACTAAGATTATGTTAATGTTAATGTTCAGCATAAATATGCCCTGCGGTCATAGTAAGAAATCTCAGAATGGAAGGACTCGAAAGCACTTAATGTAATTTCTAATGCTTCAAGGGCGACTCTTCTATGAAATGTTGTTCTTTGGGGGGAGGGCCGGTCTGCTGGATGGGACGATGAAAACACAGAGAGCGAACGAAGAAAATATCCATTGTCGGAGGGAAGCGAAACATAAACAAACATTAAGTCACAGAAGTATATTGGTTATATTCTCTCGCAAGTAACATGTTTTCCTCTTATGCCTTCAGAAACCGGTTTCCTGTTTTCTTCCCACAACTTGCGAAAATATTTCCGAATCCCTTTCAATAATATTGTGAAAGTTTCTTCCAGGATTTATTTACATTAGAAAATTGGGTTATTTCTTGATATTTTTTTTTTTCATTTCCATCACGAAGAAACTATTTGTATACGCCTTTTAATCTTTGTCGGATTCTTCAAAGCATCAGATTTAATAAGTCTGGGATTTAATAACATGGGGAAGATTCTCGAAAAGATAATACTGAACTACCTGAAGGAGTTCTGTTCGGAAAATGCTATCATTCCGTACGAGCAGACAGGTTTTCAGGCTCATCTGAGTACAGAACATTCGCTTGTGAAGGTACAAACGGAAGCCACCCTCGGTATCAACAAGAATACAGCAACTGCTATGATCTCGTTGGACTGCACGCAGGCTTTCGACTCAGTGTCCCACGGGATGCTGTGCCGACAGCTTTGTGACTGGGAATGCCCAGAACAGCTATATACCATGTTGGTTTCGTTCTTGAAGAACAGATCGGTGAGGGTACGGGTGGGTGATTGCCTCTCTAACCCATTCCCTCTGACTTGTGAAGTTCCTCAAGGAGCGGTTCTGTCTCCGGTTCTTTTCAGTATGTACACATCTGAAATTGTTGGGACAAACTATCAGAAAGCTACTGTAATCGCTTTCGCCGACGACATTGCGGCTTACAGCAGCAGCATGAGTGCACAAAGAGCTCTTACACACGCCGAGTCAGTTTGTAACGTTATCAGTGACAGACTGGGCATGTTAAACATCAGCGTAAACTCCGGGAATACTGACTGCGTAATCTTCTCCCTCCAAAAGGGGAAAAAATCCTTGTCAAAATCGTATAGCGTGGGAGGGCAAGAGAGCTCACCAGCTATTTCAATGCACTATTTGGGTATAAAAATGGATAGGCATCTCCATTTCTCAACTCATTTTAGTAATAAAATAGAAAAAGTACGACAAAGGTCTTACCGGCTATCGCACTTGCTAACTTCACCTAACCTGTGATCAGATCATCAGACAATCAGATGAAACTAATATTCAAAATATCATGCTATGTCAAAGACGGGTTGAGCTCATGTGAAAACTACTTTAATGACAGGTTTAAAGTCAAAGATGAGGCGGAAATATGTTATTAATAAAGTTTTCTAGATCTTTAGTATGTAATGACGCTTAATTTTTTATATTGTTGCAGCAGCTAATTAAAAATTTATGTGACTAGGACGAGTTACACAGAGGAGACCAATCATTCCAGAAACTTCAGAAGAACAAGTGCCAATAATATTAACTCCCATATACGAGTAATCTCGTAATCTAAAAAAGAAGAGTACCTGATCCTTCAGTATTCCTGTGGAAGTTTCTGTTTTTTTTTCTTCTTCAATGCCGTAATATTGCTGAACGTTTATTACAGGCACACAGTCGTGTTGGCAGGGCCTGTGGTCGACCGGCATATGTCCGACATATCTGTCTAGAGCAGATGCCGAAGCGAGGGCACGTGTCCCCCAATACTTGGGAAATGAACCTTTGGTGACCCGCAAGAGCTATGAAGTATTCACATAATTGTTAATGCTCTAGGCTATAAATGTCCCAGTCAAAATAGCGTCTCATTACTCGAGGGCATGAAATCTGTCAGGAAAATCAAGACTCTTCCAAACAGAGTTATTCTGAAAACGAGATGAGGTCAATTGTCTCTTATGCTGAAACTGGCTGTCTCGTGTGACATGTTGCATATTATTCAATGTTTATCTTTTATATTTTAGAAATGTGGAGTCATTGAAAATATCCTACATATAGAACATAGCAAATATATGGTGTAGTTCGTACTTCGTTATGTTATAGTTGGAGAGGTGACACTAAAAATATTGTTTTTCAGACGGCTGTCGTTTTCTGTGCCTTTTGCTTCTAAGATAATTCAAGAAACGTTTAATTCCAATCCTTGACCAGGGGTTCTGACAATAAGTAAACTATACTATATACTATACTATATACTATACTATATACTATACTATATAATATACTATACTATATACTATACTGTACTATATACTATACTATATACTATACTGTACTATATACTATACTATATACTATACTGTACTATATACTATACTATATACTATACTGTACTATATACTATACTATATAATATACTGTACTATATACTATACTATATACTATACTATATACTATACTGTACTATATACTATACTATATAATATACTGTACTATATACTATACTATATAATATACTGTACTATATACTATACTGTACTATATACTATACTATATAATATACTGTACTATATACTATACTGTACTATATACTATACTATATAATATACTGTACTATATACTATACTGTACTATATACTATACTATATAATATACTGTACTATATACTATACTGAATTAGTGAGGATTCCAAAATACATTAGCCCCTGGAACTTGCCAATCGTTGCAACAATGTTCGATTGACATTGACTCTTCATTTTGTACTAAGGATATTGACTTTATTTTTTATAATGGTATGTGTTGATCTAGAACCCATGCTATTAGAGATTTTTCGAAGCCCGAATTTTGCAATTGTTGAAACCGATTTTTTTTTGTCTGCAATATGTCTAGCTGTATTTTTTAACATATGAGTACTTTATGATGATGTAAATGACAATTGCATAGTAATTATAAATTGACCATGGCATCCAATTAAGTAATAATTAATAACCTTTTGCATCTATTTGATGTTGGAAAGAGCTTTAATTACAATAGTAGCGGTAACGAAACTCTTTGTGATGTATCATAATTGCCTTAGTTATTTTCATTTTTGGCCAAGCTTTTACTTAAAGCTCAAATAAACTTGTTAAAATAAGCTGATTGAGAGTTTATCTGGCATAAAGGTATGTGTTTTTTAGTATCCTCTTTGCGAGAGAGAGAAAGAGAGAAAATCCATAGATTGGTGTTGCCGTGCCTTCAGTTTCTTACAATTCTCTTCAACCCTCTCCAGAAACTCCGTATTATTGCTCCCTCGGCATTTCCCTACGGGCGGCTAAACCTAATCCTATCTCGTTACTAGAACTACGTCCTATCTGGAGGATACCATCCCCTTCTGCATGGATGGGAGTCCCTCCTTCCCATTTTGTTCGTTCTTGTGCCCCTCTCGTTCCTGGAAAGGTAATTGAAACACTTTTATTTCGGCCTCCGGATAATCTCAGGCTTGATTTGACGACGGCAATCCCTTAAGCACCATTAACGTTGTTTTTTTTCAAGTCATGGCCTCTTGGAATTCTATGTTATTGTTTTTTTTTTGTACATTATCGGATTCCCTTTAAACAGTAACAGAAAGAAACGTGTTTGCCTTTCACTCTTTAAACAACCATTTCCTTTTTCATTGCCTTGTCTTTGTATCTAATTTAAACAAAGAATAAGGTTTTTGGTCGTTTTGCTACTAAGCTTCAAGCAAATTCAATGAAGCCGTCTTTTACAGAAACTTACACATGCAATCAAATAATATTGCTCAGATATAAACTTACGTACAGCAGGCCGTAGCCTCATACAGAAAGATGTGAATAAAACACATATTCACTAATCTGCGGTTATACAATTTAAAATATCTATTGTCATATAGTAGTTTAGCTTGGAAGAATGAGTAGCCTCATTGGGCAATAAGTAGTTGTGACTCATTCATACCATATTTACAATTTTCATTCACTCTCTCTTTCATACAGTATTTACAAACAGCCCGGAGACCTCCCAAATACACATGGTTGTCACCTCCTTCACATGCGTCTTGGGTATTTGGGTCATTCATACCATATTTACAATTGAGGCTGACCAAAAGCCACATACGCTCAGGACATGCTCCTCCGTCAGCCGCGTCACCGGATACAAGCCAGTAGAGGCTTACGAAGAGCGCGAGAGCCACATACGCTTAGGACATAATTGGATAAACTGGCCATTGTCTGGACTCCCACTGTTACGGATTTATAGCAGGTCACGAGGCCACTGCCGTTTTTAATCTCCGAAGAGGATTCTTGGAATGAGAGGTGCAGTTCAACGACTGTGCTAGGGGATTAGGGTGGTTGGATAGGTTACTGTGGAATTTCATGAACTTGGAAGGGATGAGTTCGAGAATTAAAGGTATACTAAGATCTTTATGAAGGGTTTTGTTGCTGATGTAATAATGAGCATTAACTATTGTTCTCAGGACTTTCGATTGAAAGGATTGGATACGCTTGATGTTCGACTTTTTAGCTGTCCCCCACAGCTCTATTCCGTATGTCCAGATTGGGTTAGGTATAACTTTGTAGATAAGTAATTTGTTTTCTATTGAGAGATGGGATGTCCTTCGAAGTAGTCTTTACAGTTGTCTAAAGCGTCCGTTTAGTTCTTGTCTTTTTAGCCTTGTCTGTGGGCTCCATGTCAGTCTTTTGTCGAGATGAAAGCCTAACGACCGTATAGTTATTTTACGAAGAAATTTAATGATGCTATTTATTGAACTTACTTTTTGACCTCTTTCAACTATTTCCTAGAAAATGATACATACTACAAATCAGGACGTCAAGATATTTTATTGAGTACCCGAGTTCAAATTAGAAGGTGAAAACAAGTAAATAAATAATTGATGACACTAGATCATGTTTCATGTAGATGACTATATTGTTCAATAAGTCACAACAACTGACAGGTATTCTATGACAGATTTCATAGCTCTAAGTCGAAGAGAGGACTCAGAAAAGAAATAAGTTGCGAATCAACAGACAGAAGTAGTAGTGGAACAATAAGAGCTTTTGGTTTCTAGTTCAAGTTCAATAAACCCACAAAACCGTTGAAAGATGATATAGAAAGTTCTAGCTAAGTTAACAGCTTGAACCTACGCAGTATCTGTTTCCAACTAATACGACATCGTACAACAACGCAGAAGCGACAGAACTGAATTAGCAGCAACAGTGAACAACAGTTGTTGTTGGAAGTGACTGTTGGTGTTTGTTGCCGGCTATAATTCAAGCCTCAATGCTGAGCCCTTCAGTAGTTAATGTCCTTTTCTTGTACTAGCCTGGTAAATACTACAGTGTCTTTGCCATAGTAGCAACTCTTGTCTCCTACTAATGTACAAGTTGTGTAATTTACTACAGCTTTGTAATACACAGATAATTCAGTTGTCATTAGTTCATCAATAGATCAGGCGCGTTTTTTTTTTTTTTATTATTTATTTTATTTTAGACGAAATAAATTGGTGACGTATTAAATCACCATCTTCAATTGAAGAATTCTTTCTGTCTCTCGCGGTATTTTTCGGGCCTACAAACTGACATATTAGACGATATTATGTCATTGATTAATAAATGCCAATGAGTTAATGACAAAAAATCTACAATTCAAAGTAGGATAAACTCTTTTAGAAGAGCTAGTTTCTCTGAATCAGTCAAAATTAAGCTAATTTTTTATGTATGGTGATGAGGAGGTTGTTAGAGGTCTGGAAAGAATTTTATTGCTCTAGTTTGTAATCATTTTAATAAGTGTAGTGTATATTGACGTCCAGATACAAAATATGTACTAACTGTGTGATATCACACTGTTTTACGAATTTTTGTATTGAGGCATCTCACTTGACTAGAATTGATCTTTTTTGACTAGGTATTCGGTGACGTGGACCAAATGTCAACTGACTGTGAGTTTAGTGCTTTTAGGATTCTTCGTAACTTTTATCGGACAGGCCACTCCCTTTGAATGGCCGAACTGGCACATGAAAGGGCATTTCTTCTGCCTTCCGGCCGGTCGGATAACGGAAAGGGTTTCTGAGTAAGGGCCATAGTGGATCGAGTAAATAAAAGGGGGAAAAAACGAAAGTCGCGAAGAAAGGAATATAGAATAAAAGGCTGTAAAAGATAGTTGGGAAGAGTTGCCCGTAGGATGGAGACTATCAGAGCCTAGCCTGGCAAAGGAGATAGGAAGCCGTGAGTAGACCTGAGTTAGATAGGGATATCAGACTACTAACTTATCCCCAGGGATGTGCCGAGATCTGTAGCGAATACACTTTCTTCATCTTCCACTCCTGATCTAATCTCACTTCTTCTTTCAGATCCCTTTATATATTCTCTATTGCTTCTGTATTTTATCCCTATAGAATATTTATCGATAAAAATATTTGTATTGAAATAATAACTTTCTAAATAATTTAAATTTTAAAGTGCATAAAGTCTAGCTTCTATGTTTCAATAGTAGTCTTATAAAATATATAGTACAATCAATGTATATACTATTCAATAGAATATGTGCCAAATCAAAAAACAAAATCTGGTTTATAGCGTTTATGACTGATTTCACTTCAGTTCCAAATTAATCCAGGGTGATTAAATAGTAGGTTATGATCGTTTTCAACGACTAGGGAGAATAGGTATAGCCGAAGGATCGGTGTAGAATAACCAAAATCTATAAATTCTATAAATATAACATGAATAAAATAATATGATACCTAAAAACAAATTAATAATCCATCAACTGTATCATTTGACCAATCAGTTCGTAGTACTCAGTTCATATAGTTATAAGTTTTCATGTTGCAAAGGCAGTCCTTTACAATATTTATTTCCCTCTACCACCAATACCTTCTTGGCAACATTTGCAGATGACACTGCAGTCCTGTCAACCCATTAAGACCCCAAGGTGCAACCAATGGCGAATCAAAGTTAATGAAGCAAAATTTTCCCACATAACCTTTACCCTATGCCGCAAGTCCTGTCCGCTAGTTTTTTTTTTAATTCGATTCCTCCCCCTGTGTCTGAGACAGTACGGTATTAAGGCTTCCATCTCAACAAAAGACTGACATGGAACCCACATATGAGGCCAAAAAGACAAGAACTGAACAGACGCTTTGGACAACTGTACAGACTACTTTAAAGGACATCCCATCTCTCAATAGAAAAAAAACTACTTATTTACAAAGTTGTACTTAAGCCAATCTGAACATACGGAATAGAGCTGTGGGGGGCAGCAAAAAAGTCAAACATCACGCGTATCCAATCCTTTCAATCAAAAGTCCTGAGAACAATATTAAATTTCCCTTATTACGTCAGCAACAAAACCCTTCATAACGATCTTAATGTACCTTACTTTCTTGAACTCATCCCTTCCAAATTCAGGAAACTCCATAGTAACATATCCATCCACACTAATCCCGTAGCACATTCATTGACTCCACCACTCATCCCTATAATCCTACTTGGAGACTAAAACGGCAGTGGCCTCGTGACCTGCTATAAATACGTGACAGTGGGAGTTCTGGCAATGGCCAGTTTCTCCAATCAGGTCCTGAGCGTCTGTGGCTCTCGACCTCCTGGTCAGCCTCCACTGGCTCTTATCCAGTGACGCGGCTGATGAAGGAGCATGGAGGACTAACCAAGACTCCGCTTCCTCCTTCGCATGCGAGGGAGGTGACAACCATGTGGACTTAAGGGTCCGCTGGGCTGTTTGTTTATATAGTATGAATGAGATCGTTTATCGCAATCCCTTATAGCCTAATCAGGCAGATTGTAATTTTATCATAATAAAACTTTTGTTAATCAATTTACAATACCAGTTGTAGATTCAGATATGTCTCAGTAGCCCTGAACTCGGTGTCATTTAATTTTTGTTAAATAATATTTCATTGATGGACCTTCTTAGAAGCCAATTATCCAATGTCCTGAATGATCCTGGACATTATGCCGTTTCACATTGGATGCGATATGACTTATATAGCTTTAGTTTATATAGTTATATATAGTTTATAGCTCTTTGTCGTTTGTGCCTTTGAATGTATCCAGTACAGATGTGACCGCCTGTAGCTAGATGAGTCGACTGACACCATGTTAATTGACTGGGAGCATAACCTTGATCATGCACTGTTCAAATAGCCACCAGTGATTAGTGATATTATATGTACACATTTGCATGGGTAAACCGTACCCAGTTTGCCTTCTGTATCTATGATTACTCAGTGGATCCTGTTTGGTTAGTTTCCAACCCGTCCTACAACATTTACATTTACAATTATGGCGGTACAGAGACAGTCAGGATAAATTCGAACACTATTTACCTGTATGAAAGTATAGGAGCTCCTTATAGGCAAAAACATTGACTCAAAAATTTCGTAGCGTTTATGATTGATTTCCAATACTTAATGACAACGTGCGGATTAAACTTCTGTGACAATGAGTGATTAAACAGTATTATGTTATGATCGTTTTCAAGGATAAGGGGAAATAGAGTTATTCAACGGATTAATGTAGGAGAACTAAAATCCATAAATTCTACAAAAAAAAAAAGATAAAATAATATGACAAATCAAAACTGAAAACAAATGAATACTCCATTAAGCAGTAATCCGGCCCCCTATGAGATTCAAATTGCAGGAAATTTGAAGTTTGACTAAAGATCTGTATGACCTATGCTAATAGAAGTACAATTACCCACAATCCATCAGTATGTTCACACTCTCACAGATCATTTATTTTCTCTAACTTCCATATCCGAAAAACCATTAATAAGTGAAATAGGCAATGATGGTAAGAATTGCCTTAAAAGATACATCTACAAATGTACAAAACACATATTGTTGGAATAACATTAAGCAAATTAAATTTATATCTACTCAATTAAATTAGTTTATCTATTTTATATTACATTTAGTATTTGTATTATTTTTATTTTATAATGTAGGATTTTGTCACGTTAACCCTACTGTTAAAGATTTCCATCATTCATTAGTTAAGAGATATTTAGTTGTACACATGTTCACGGTCTCATGAAACAAAGCATGTAAAATTTTAATTTGTGCTTCTGAGCTAAATTTAAAACTATGTAAATGGTAAAATTTAAGTACGCATAATTTCTGCCTTAATGCTGATCACACAGTAGTTGGGTACTGTCTGATCCCAGGCTCCATCAAAGATTTTTTTCCTTGAGGAGTAGCTAACTGGTATTAATAATTAAATTATAACTAATAAATGATTGTTAATTAATTATTAATAATTATAAATAACTAGTATTAATATGTAACTATATAATGATAATTGATGTAAAAATCTAGAAATTATATGTAAATGATAGTTGTAAACAAAACACTAAAATAATAAATACACCGTCTCCGGAAGAGAAAACCTAAATAATTTAATGAATACAAATCGTCTTTCACCTTGATTAAATATCATTTCAACTTGAACAGGTCATCTATTAAAGTTGAGAGCTTAAAAAGTTACTTCAAACAATCCATTATTTTTTCTCTTTTGCAATTGTTGATGCAAAGGTACGGTTAGGGCGACTATTTCTATTGATACTTGAATGGTTTTCAATTCCCTTGTGTCAGACCTCTTCAATGGACCTGAGATAGCTCCTGTAATTGAATTCTATTGTAGTCTATGAATATTTATCTACTCGAACAAGCATTTCAGCTCAAGCTATCTCTGAAATGAGAAGCGAAATATAGTCCCTAGAGCTAACAATACATCCGGTGTATTCGAGACGACCGTGGGAATCCTACAAGGCTCAAACATAGAACCCTCGCTATTTTTACTTCTGTTGGACTGAGGCCTGTAAAGAGATAACCCACCAATGCCTGTAGCAACGAGCAGTTTTTCATTGCTTACATTTGTTTAAGGGCTCCTTGTTTGCCAAATATGATAAAGACATTACTGCCCGAGTGCATACTTTTATAGAAGGCAGCACCGTATGATCCCCTGAGAAATAATGGCATCCATTAACATGGCGCATTCAATCCATGTAAAACAATATGTATAGGGATTATGAAGAAGGAAAATGTGCATATCGAAAAGGAAATCAGCTAAGGGATCATGCCGCAGAACCAGTGTTCTTGTTTGTCCGGAGAGTCTTCCATGTAAGAAGCTATGAGACTAAAACGGCTGTACAAAGATCAACATGCCTGCTAGGTCAACTATTCAATGCCTAACGGGATATTCATTACGAAGGAAAACCGCTCGGTCTGAATGAAAAGCGGCAAAACTAGAATGCAGAGTGACACTGGACAAAATAAGAATGCATACATCAGGTCTAACCTGCAATGAAAATCTTTGAGGAACTACAAAAGGGTAGTTTTTCCACACACTCGTGATTACCTAGAAAGTATTGTCAGTAAGACTTCTGAGACAAGTATACAGGTAAAAAGGGCAAAATAAATACCCTTACGACCTGTTAAGGAGTGAAGGAAGTGACAGTACCTAAATTGGCACAGGAAGGAAGAATGGGCTCCGAACTGAAACGAATGGCCCGGTTTCATAGATATCGTCCTCGTACTGCAAAGTGGTGGACCGCAACACGATTGTGGTGATTTATGAACACGAAGCCATAAGAACGAGAAATTATAATATCTAGTTCGAGATGATTTTGGAAGACTATTGAGATGCTATTGAAATTGTATTTACCTTCTCTGTCGTTACATGCAAAGCAAATGAAAACATTTAGATAGTTTCTCATCTGTGACTAGAGAATTCTTCAAATTGATAGATATGGAATGACTATTTTTTATATATATTGATTGTTCTCATACTTCCTTTATTTTGTATTATGTATTAGCGAACATTTTATCATTATAATCCAAGATGTACTTTTGAAACTTATGATGGGTAGGACGATTATTACGACCGCCAAACATTGGGCATGGATGAGTTACGAAAGACGGTCACCCCTCCCTCGCTCTGAAGTAAAGCAAGGCAATAATGTCACAGTAATACCATTATAAAGGTGGGCGAGAAGTATAAGTTGCTAAGTTATTCATGGGCTTGAGAAGTGTGTGGTTTGCAGACTAGTTAGTTACACCGGAGGACTTGAACTTGATAACCGCCGCCCTGAGTCGCTAACGCTGTGCCAACTTCTAATTACTTACACATATTTACATAGGTGACATCCAGTTTATGCCTTGTCAGCCGGCTACAGCTCTCAGGCTTGGCTTAAAATGTGTAAGCTACCTTAACTAATTCACTTATAAGTCACTCCGACGCTCAGAATATCTATCAGCTTTGAGCGATATCAGTCCTGAGAGTGTGTTTGTTGCAGTGCTTTCCGGGTAAAGGGATCTGGCACAAGAACTATGCAATGATGCAGCTAATGAAATGGTCTGTATATATAAAAGGAATAATCAGGAGGGTTATCATGAGTTCGGAACATAAAAATATAATTCAATGATTGTATAAGTCTATTAAAAATGAAAGAACAAAACTGAACATATTTTTTGGGGAGAGTAACCGAAAGAAATTATAACTTAAATTAATGACTAAGTTCAAATGTCGTTTCACCTAATTTAAGCTAAGCAGATCAAAAGAAATAAATTAAAGCTTCTCGATTGTTTCAAGAGTGTGGGGGGTTTTATTAAATACTTCTCGTACTTTCTCGCCAGTCTTCGGTCTCCCCATAATTTCCACATCTCTGGCATGCGAAAGAGGAATGCTCGGGAGATCGCCACGCTTCTCCGTCAGCCACATCACTGGATACGGTTCAGTGGATGCAGCCTTAAGTTGACTAGATATTCTTGTTGACATGGTGTCCGAACCGCAGGCGATTTCAAGGGCTTCTTGCATACCTCGCTCTTTTGTTGACTACCGGACTCTCGAGGATGTAATGGAAGATCTACGGCTCTAGCTTCTTTTAGGAAAGTTTAGCGAACTGTTAACGTTCGTCGAAAAGATAGACAACGAATTGAATCTGTAAAGCTCCGCTATATTGTGTAGGTCTCGAACCAAAGCGTCTACAATAAAAAAAAGGAGCCATTATATAGCCAAAGAAGCGTCAACCCGAAGTCAGATAAAAATTCATAAACAATAAATATTTTAGTCGATTTATGAATTACTCTTTAAGCTTTTGTGTTTTTTTTTTTCTTGAAAACTTCATGGAAAAAAGTTGAACAAATTCTAAAATAGATTTTTGAAATTCACTCTAATGTAGACTTTATGTGTTTCCCTGAGATAGTGTTACTAAGGCGAGACCTTAGTATTTAGTAGTTAGTATTTCAACCCTTAGCCCATTTTTTTTTAATTTTACAGTACGAAATTCATTTCCAAATCTTTTGATTTATAAAATTTATTCCATTATGTTTTACCAGAGGTCCTTAAATTATTGGACTGGCCATTGTTATCAACAGAGCAAACGAAAATTGACGAAACATGGAGACGGAGCCGTTTCTGAAGTACAGAGTCAGGTCGAAACTATCCTAAAAACTATTTATAAAATGTATATTATATTCAGCAAAAAGTGTATTAAACTCTCAAGTGTACGACATGCAAAGTCAGTACTATTTTTCTACCCGATTTAAATAGAAGTAATATAATACACATCCTTTGTTTATTTGTAACGAACGTTAGCCATAAGCAAGTGACTTTAAAACATTAATAAATCCATGGAGCGTGGTGACAAATGAAAGACAGGCACAACAAATTCGCTTACTTTTACTATTTAATTGTTGAATAATCCTCAATCCTGACAATATATATTATTTTTGTTTTATTGTTAGTGATAATTAATAAACATAAACATTACTGTCTCTATCTTTCAAATGTTCTCTTTTTTTTCTTTAGGGATACTGTTATCTCTTATTAGGTTCAATGCCATAGAACCAAAGCTTTTTATCTACATCTTCAGCATTTGGAAATTCCAAACGTTCCGGTGAGGAAGGTGAACATACATACATTCAGTAAAGGGTTTTACAAAAATAAATAATTCTGGAAAATTCTTAAGCGGAATTTTCAACACTCTGGTCATACTATACGAACATAACATTTGGACCTTGGGAAACTAATACAAACCATTTAAAATGCAATTATAATGGCCCCGAATGTATATTTATTATAAGTGGGGTTATTATTATTTATATTTTTTTTATAAATTCCTTTATTTTAACATTAGAATTTGCTTATCCAGCATTAATAATTGTATTTTAAGAGCTCATATATATTTTGTACACAGCTCCACTCAATTGATATGCACAGTTCACACTCATACCGATATTCCTGCAGTATGTACCAACAAAGTGGCTTGGGGCATCAGTAAAGTCGTAGAAATAGGGGGCCAAGTACTCTTCCCGCCTTACTATCCAATACCCGAAAGATGGCAGAAGAGCCACAGGCACTCAGGAAATGAGTGGGAATGGTAACCAGTGCTAGTAGCCCATGACATACTTATCTATTTACAATATACAGGGAGGCATGTTTACGTAACGTGAAGGATTGTATGGACGAGTGTACCTGCATAAGGATGAGTTTACTAGGATTTGGCTGGGGGAGGGGGGGGGTATAAGATTAAGGGCAGGAGGCACATTGGGACATATCAAATTGTTATGTTGTAATGTTCGTAGACGTATCAAGTTTTTCGACTGATTGCAGTTGTCGGGCTCAGTTTATACCTGAGTATCCCCAAAGTGGGGAGGAGACGCCCACCACGGACTAGGGTCGCTACAACCTCTTAGCCATCCGCAGGCAGCTTTAATTCACTTTGATCTGACTCCATAAGATCTTTAGAAGGTGTGTGTGCCCCGACAGTACACTAAGTTCAGGAGAAAAGGTAAAGGGTAGGTTTATAGGTAGTTTATGTGGTCTTTGAATGACCACGAATTCACACTCGGTGTCTAAGGGTAGGCGTCCGGATCGCGAGTGTGAACCGGAGAGAGGCAGACTGGATTGCCATGGGAGACACTCCTAGGTAATGTTTGTAGGGCCACGGCAACCGTCGTCCGCGAGGGAGAGGTCTCTCCCAAGGAGGTGCTAGTTTTAGCGAGACGAAGGCAGAGATTCCCACTAGGAAGGTGTGGGGTCTGACGACGCCGGAGTAAAACATAGCGATGTTAGGAGAGCGAGAGATGAAGAGGTAGTTAAATGAGAAGTCCATGGTTTTGAGTAGAGCAGTAGGCGCCAGTGTAGAGAGCGAGGAGGGAGTAGTGTTTCGAGTGGTGGTCCGATTCGTTATGCCAATCCGTTTTTTTTTTGTTTAATTCGTTTCAAAACCTCCTTATTGATAATATATATACAATGACAAAAATAAATAAATAAATTTGGAATTACAGTTGTCTCCTCGTGCTGCATTCGCAGATGCATATTAAGTAGTTCATAAAATATAATACTTTCAGATTGTTGTTAATAAGTCCAATACACATACATTCACTAGGTGATGACCTCACCTTCCAAGCTCACCTTCAGCTTGCGACCGTGGAAAACACTAACACTAAAACTTAAACCTAGAACCTAAGACTAAAGCGTTCCAGCCGCGACAGCGTCCTGCCATCGATGAGGGAACGGAGCGGGGGTTATCGTGTTAAACACCGGGTTTGTTAAATATTGCAGGGAGTCGAAAAATTTGATATGTCTACGTTGGATCCACCGTAGGCAGATCAAAGATCTCGTGAAGCTCAATGTTGCTCCGCTGCTCGAATGAAGTACCTCTGACCACTTTCATTAGTATACCGTTTTGGAATTGCTGGAGTCACCGAGCTGTCGTATACGTCAGATGACGAAAAAGCGGTGCACCATACAGCAGAGTCGCAGAGACCATACAGCAGAGAGGCCTGAGTATACTCTTGTAGATCAGTAGCTTGAGACGCAGTGATAGATTTCGGGAGGTCAGTAAATGCGTAAGCCGGTAAGACTTCATGCGTGTATGCTTCAACTTCCTCGCGAAATGGTTGCTAAAATGGATGTGTCTGTCCATTTTAATTCCCAAATATACTAGGTTTTTAGCTGGTGAATTTTCTTCCGTTCCTACTATGTAACTAGTAGGTAGTGGGATTTTTCCCTTTTGGAAAGAGAAAATTACGCAGCCAGTCTTACCCGCGTTTACAGAGATATTGAGTCTCCCCAATCTCTCACTGATTTGGTTACAGGCTACTTCAGCCTGTCTTGAACTTTGGCACTCATGCTGCTACTGTACACCACTATGTCATCTGCGAAAACAGTAACTGTAGTATTTTTGTAACGGGCTCCGACAATCTCAGACGTGTATACGTTGAATAGTACAGGGGATAAGACGGCGCCTTGGGGTACTCCACAGGTCAGTGGCACAGCTTCGGACAAGCTATCACCCACCCGCACCCGCAGCGATCTGTTTTTCAGATGCCAATCCGGTCAACTGTCACCCCTTATATAGCCAGTCCGCCTGGAGGAGATCCCACCAGTTGGCCAGCAGAAGTAGGGATGGCTCCTCCTCCTACTCTCACTGACGTCATAGCCTTTATTAAAATAATGAAAAATAGATACATATTTTCTGATAATCGTTTGATGATATAGATACAAGGTCTGATACGAGGAGAGGGTGACTTATAATTATTTGTAATTAAGAGGTGGCCACAACACAGTACTTGACAAACCCGGTGTTTAGCTCGATAATCCCCGATCCGTTCCCCTATCGATGGCAGGACGCAGTCGAGGCAGGACCCCTTTAGTCCTAGGTTCTAGATTTTAAGTTTTCCCTTTTTTTTGTAATCCGAAAGTGAGCCCCATCACCTAGTCATGTCTATTTTGATACTGTACTTCTAACTTCAAAAAGAAATGTTGTTTGTAATTCCACCCTCCTTCAAATGCATCTGCGTATGCAGCAAGAGGAGAAATTTTGTAAATATTATTTATTATATTGTTCGTATGTTGTAAAAATTTTAAATAAAAAGGGGTTTTGAAAAAAAAAAACTTTGAGATCATTGTGAAGGGATGAGTTTGTGATGGAGGTTTGAGTATAGTTCTGAGAACTGGCTGATTGCAATGATTGAGATGTTTGAAGGTTTGACGGTCCCCGATAGTTCTAGCCCCCCCCCCCCCGATTTCAACGGCTGCTTCTATAGGCTTGGTTTGTATTCAAGAGTGAGATTTTAGTTTCTGATAAACAGTCAATAAAGTTGTCGTTCAATAACTAAAAAACTAAGAGCGCCCCTCATGTATTCATAAATTACAGAATTACAACTGTATTGTGTACTTCAATACATTTCTTAACTCATAAATTAATATTAGACCTTATAGTAATGGAGTTATAGAATAGAACTATATCATCTGAACTTTTGACTCATCAGGAAACTTAATTTTTTATGCATTAACTTTCCTACGTAACGCTACACAGAAACAAAAATAAAATAACGGCTGCCGGTGTATTCATATATTAAATTGAATTCCCCTGGGGTCCAAATGTTTTCGAAAAATACTGATTAATGAGAGAAGTTAGGCCCATTTCGCCTCGTAAATTTTTGTAAAAAAAACAAACAAACAACCAAACTAGCAAACTGAAAGATACAGGGCATTCGCTGGCTGGGGTCTGAAATCAAATAGATGGGCGACATCAGAGATATCGTTCGGAATGAAGAGTGATTAAAACTTTTTTTTTGGAGGGTGGTGGGTCCATTTCCGTTGGATACATTTAGTCCCAGTTTTTCAGCTTTCATTGTGATTCTCGAAAGCTATCACAATAATTTTTCATTGATCTTTTCTCGTATATGTATTAGTCAGTAAATCAGGTTGTTTTGTTTTTTTGCAATGAGACACTTATTCGCTCGGGGACCGAAAATTAATTTGTTTGAGTTTGGGTTGATACTTAATCGGCTCTTTATAATAAATGGAGTCAACTTATATTACGTGTTGCGATATGTAACTTCTAGGCTCTACTGTCGTAAAGGTACCTACGCACCAATCATATTGTTGGCTGACCTTACTTAGCCAACAGCATTATGATGCATTCAGCTCTTAACAAAATTTGGTAATAAATTAGTTAAATCAAAAGGAAATATGTCTGGGGTTGATATTTTAGGCAACCTTCGTTCACCAAAGGTAATTCATGTCAGATCGATAAAAAAGTAGGTAGTAAATATCCACAACTAAGAATCAAAACTTTAATTTTACCCTTAGTTGGGATACATACGCTTGACAAATAACTCATACGAATTTTAGCGAACCATGACAATAACATTTTTATTAATGATAACAGGAATATCCTAACTTATAATACTGAGCAGAACCGTGATACCGCAAATACATAAAAGCTTAATACAATCCTAACCTTTTACCAAGAATGCATCACAAAACATAAGCTCTTGCCTCACACAAGTATAAGCAATGAACCTACGATAATACTAAAAAAAATTTATACGGTTTTTACAACTGGATCTACTTGGCTCTACTTCGTTTGAGCTGAACCAGTGTAGCTCCACATCAGGCTCTGATGGAGGTTCGTCTTCATTTTCGGGAGGATCGACATCAGAATTGACAGCCGTGTCAAAAATCTCTGTCAGCAGCGCGCTGAGCTGTGCTGATGTGATACTTTTCATTTTCCCAAGCCTCTTTGTTGACTTGCGCTGCTCACCGCCTAGCGGTAGTCCCATTCCTGACAGTGTTGTTCCATTTCAAAATAATGTGATTCCGTTGTTTCGTGTGATGAGCATTTATTTATCTTTATTTTGCTAAAATTACAATCTGCCTCATTAGGCAATAAGCAATTGAGATAAATGTTCTCATTCATAACATATTTACAATTCATCATTCACTCGCTCATTCATACAGTATTTACAAAAAGCCCAGAGGCCACATGTTTGTCACCTCCCTCGCGTACGAAAGAGGAAGCGGAGTCTTGGGAAGTCCCCCACGCTCCTACGTCAGCCGCGTCACTGAATAAGAGCCAATGGAGGCCGACGAAGAGTGCGAGAGCCACATACGCTCAGGACATGATCGGAGAAACTGGCCATTCCCAGGACTTACACTGTCACGCATTTATAGCAGGTCACGAGGCCACTGCCGTTTCAGTCTCCAAGGAGGATTAATGGGATGAGTGGTGCAGTGCAATGACTTTGCTAGGGAATTAGGGTGGTTGGATCGGTTACTACGGCATGGTATGAGTACGTTAAAGTTGCTAACTGTCTAAGTCATATTGGATAACTGAGAACAAAACAATGGTCTACTATGTGTCAATATTTTAGCTATGCACAATTACGTTAGTTTGTTGAAAAGTCACAATTTCACAATCATTTAATAATTATTTATGACAATCTGCGGTTCTACGGAGGTCATTTTTCGACAATCTGTGGTTCTACGGAGGTCATTTTTTGACAATCTGCGGTTCTACGGAGGTCATTTTTTGACAATCTGCGGTTCTACGGAGGTCATTTTTCGACAATCTGTGGTTCTACGGAGGTCATTTTTTGACAATCTGTGGTTCTACGGAGGTCATTTTTCGACAATCTGTGGTTCTACGGAGGTCATTTTTCGACAATCTGTGGTTCTACGGAGGTCATTTTTTGACAATCTGTGGTTCTACGGAGGTCATTTTTTGACAATCTGCGGTTCTACGGAGGTCATTTTTCGACATAGTTCACTTTCCACTCAACGGTTTCTAATTTAAAACTAACAGGATTCGATTGATAATAGGTGTTCATTTATTTATTTTAACGGGGATATATTGCGAAAATACTAATCCATGAATCTACCATTTAATTTGGTTGCTACTCTGAACATTTATGCGTTCATCAGTATTGATCCTGTCATTATGTTGTCAAGTGATACCTGTAGGTCTTGAAGCCTGCTACATAAAGGAAAGTATATGAGAGAATGCTTCCCTGGTCTCGAATTAGATTTTATTTTTGAATCTGGAGTAATTTTGATACGGTCTTGTCTGGAAGATTAACAACAGGCGGGCATTTCACGACGTTAATGAAAGGAAACGCAGCCCCAGGTGGAGAAATATCGTCTGGGAAATATGAATGAAACAAGAGGAAAAAAGGCCCATCAGGCTCTGCATTGTTTCTATAAATTAAAAGGTGTCATGTATTGTGGTGTTATAGGGGATTGCCTTTTTGATTTTATTAAAAAATACCAGTGATAGTTTAATATATACTAAATGCAATATTCATGTGGTATCGTTCATCCGTCTAATGGTGTCGATTGCACAATAGACGTCTCAAACTATATCTTGTCACTCAATTTTCATTTTCACCCCTATTTACATCATTCACTGTAAATATACTCGATTTCCATTTAATATTTACTAATGATAATTATATTATTAATATAATACGACAATAATAATATAATTATAATTTAAGATAAATATGCGCTACCATTGAGATTCTGGCTTGAGCGAGAACGGTTGAGTGCGGGGTGACTGTCGGCAAAACATGTTTATCTCCCCCGCCATGTTTGTTATCGGACCTATTCTATTTTCGAGCCCACTTGTCGCCATTAACTTTCATTTACATCCTATTCACTGCTCAAAGGGGAAAAATTACAGGAGAGCTCTGAGATATGACAAAAAAAAATAATTCAAACAAAAACATTGCATTTTGTTTTTATATACCGTATGACCCAGATCAATAGCCTCCCTATTATTTGTATATTGTTAAAAAATTGTTAGTTTATATTATTACAGATAAAATTTTGTTTGCATCAATTATGAACTAAATTCTGAAAAACTCTTTTATTTTTCTATTAAAATAAATTTACTAATCTACAAAAGTTATACTTAACCCAATTTGGACATACCGAATAGATCTGTCGGGGACAGCAAAAAAGTCGGACATCAAGAGTATCCAATCATTTCAATCAAAAGTCCTGAGAACAATATTAAATGCTCCTTATTACGTCAGCAACAAAACCCTTCATAACGATCTTAATATACCTTACATTCTCTGAGTACATTCTGAACTCATCCCTTCCTGGTTCAGGAAATTCCATAGTAACCTATCCAACCACCCTAAGCACAGTCATTGTACTGCACCACTCATCCCTATAATCCTCCCCGGTGCCTAAAACGGCAGTGGCCTCGTGACCTGCTGTAAATGCGTAAAAGTGGGAGTCCTAGCAATGGCCAATTTCTCCAATCATGTCTTGAGCGTATGTGGCTCTCGTGCTCTAGGTCAGCCTCGACTGGCTCGTATCCGGTGATGCATCTGACGGATGAGCGTGGGGGACTTCCCAAGACTCCGCATCATCTTTCGCATGAGGGTGGTATGAATGAGAACATTTATCACAGTTAGGTATTGCCTAATAAGCTAAAAAAAGGGTAATAAATAAAAAAAATTTCTATTAACGAAACAAGGTACTGCCCGACCAAGATCAGAAAACCAGAAAAATTATCTCCGAGTGCAAATTTTGGTTAAGCAGATGTCTACTCACTCACAGCTTTTTCAGAAAAGCGGCCTTCTACAATCCGTACTCAGTTAGATGTTTAATGAAATGAAAGTAGCACTTCGAGCCAATTGCCATGCACCATCTTAGCTCCGATTCAAGGTTAATGTAGTGGTATGCGGTCGTGGTGAAACAACGCTCACAAATAACGTGGGAAAATTTGATAAATAATATATTGAGATGTCTACTCTGGTTTGTAGGTGCCGTTTTCCCACGATATTTTTAACCATTGAACAAAAAAAAATTTACATCTCGTTAAAATGCAATAACTGGAAGTTTGCATAAGGTCTCAAAGGAAATGGGAAAATAAACGTGAAGAAAGTCGGTCGCTTTTTGTTAACTTTTCTCGATTCCCAGCTCATAAGGAAATTCAAACTTCTGAATCTGCCCCCGTTGCTTATGACACTTTAGGGAAGTAAGATAAAAAATTATCATAAAGATATTTAAGAAGAATCTTGAGCATTAGGGGACATTTAAACATTAATATACTAACGGTGACATTTGTATATATGAGCATGTCCAGATAAGTTTTACGAACGTATCAGTATACAAGGGTCAAAGAAAATTATTTGAGCTGGTATTGCAGGATGGCCAAAATAAAAATCATCTGCGTATACAGGCCAGGTTACTTCATCCACCAGAGACATATCAAGTTTTTTGACTCGTTGCAGCACCTAACAAACCCAGCGTTTAACACTATAAACCCCTCTACCCTTACCACATCAATAGCAACATAGTTTCGGTGAAAATGAGTTTAAGAATTAGTATGTAAGTTAGTTTTAAGTTTGATCAAAAAGGTGAACCCCATCACCTTTATTAGAGTCAGTTCAGTTCAGTCACGTATAATTTGTATCATTATACTAGTTTATTCCATTTTATAATTTTTATTCCGATCGGAGGTGTGCCTCCGGTGGGTGACTTCACCCACCGGAGAGTCATCAAGTTTTTTGACTCGTTGCAGCGCCTTAACAAACCCAGTGTTTAACACTATGACCCCACCACCCTTCCGGCATCGATGGCAACAACAGACCGTTGGAGAAAATTAGGTTAAGATTATGCTGTTAGGTGTAAGTTAGTTTTAAGTACATGATTCATGAGGTGAGCATAAACATATTTAGACAATGAATGTATAATGTGAATTATAATTTTGTAACATTCACAAATCGCAATGGAAAATTATTAGAAATTGTATATACTTATATATAGCCAAGCTACAGGACATATAATAACCTACTGTAAATAAAAAAAAATCAATAAATTATTGACACATAGTTTAATACGTTAAATAGGTGATATCCATTGCGTGCCACTTGTTAGATTGCAGGTAAGATTGGATACCGACCGGTTGAGATACCTAAGTCTAAGTGTTCCCCTGGGAAAATAAGAAGCACTGTTGATTATTCCGCGGGCTTCCCAACCCCTGCTCACCATATTCAGTGAGTTAAGAGTCTTCCCAAGCACTCCAGTTAAACACTGTTAGCGCACTCATTTACTCGAGCCGCTAACTAAATCCGCGCCTTTCCACCACCGCTGTTATCGAAACGAGATGTTCAAAAGCTATCTATTCGAGGGCAATGTTAACTGTTAGTGCATGCATTGGAACCGATTAATTGCTACCCGTATAACTTTTGCATACAGTCATTTCGCAATAGAATGACTTCCATTACTTAACACCCGGTACATACGAGGGTGGTCTGAAAAGTTTCCGGCCTAGATAGCAGCAGTCGTAAATAAAAGCAAGTGAATTTCGTTGTTCATCTGTTGACAGTTACTCACCAAAGTTTCAGCCATTTTGGACGCGCAGTTATTGTGTAACAGTCGTTTGAGTGAGTCGATGTGAGTGTTTTTATGAAAATGGACAAAATCGAGTATCGAGCTGTCATTAAATATTTGTTTTTGAAAGGCAATACGCCTACGCAAATCAAAGATGAGTTGGATTCTGTGTATGGGGACTCTGCACCATCATTTACCACAGTGAAATTTCGGGCAGCTGAATTTAAACGTGGTCGTAAGAGCTTGGGAGACGATGAACGTTCGGGACGTCCAAAAACTTCAACTACCAACGAAAACATCGCCAAAGTTCACTAAATGGTGCTAGACGACCGCCGAATTAAAGTGAGAGAGATAGCAGAGGTTATGAACATGTCAAAAGAACGTGATTGTCACATATTAAATCAACATTTAGAGATGAGAAAGCTCCCCGCGCGTTGGGTGCCGCGTTTGCTCACGTTAGACCAAAAACGTGTTCGAATGAACATTTCCAACGCTCTGTTGGCGCAATAAATCCAAGTTTCATACACATATATATTAACCGCATATACATATATTGGCAAATTGATATGGTTAATTTTAAGGTTTTAACCACAACCTGTATTGTTAAGTAACCCAACCTCCTTCAAATCCATCTGCGCATAGCAGAAAGAGGAGAAAGTATTTTTTTCATTGATTTTGTCATATTTTTACATTGTATAATTTAAAGGGGTTAAGGAAAAAAAAAATGGTTAATTTTTTTTCTATTCAATAATTTCCTTGTAGTGAATATGACAAATAACCAAGCTCATACTATTATACTTTCTCCTGTTCGGCCTCTTATTATTTTATTTTACTAACGTGATGGTTATCTGCAGTATCTACATATTAGTATTAGTATTAGTACTAACTGAAGTATTAGCATCAGTATTAATAGTAAGTATTATCTGCAGGTATATTATTTATGCAGTATTAGGTCTGTAGAGTTAACGAACTGTATACATCTACATAAGAGAATACAAGCAACCAAGTACAATAGCCATAATATTCATAATAATAAGATTAATGTTCTAACGAGTTAATGACTCGGGCTATTTTAATAAGTATGTTTGATTTTATTAACTAAACTGCTTGGATCACTTAAAATCAATTGGAATCGGCTGGTACGTATTGCTCACGAAATCAGCATTGTATGCTCTGAACATCTTTACGCCAATCGTTTTTAATGTGTCCTTAAAAATGAAAACGTTGAACATCAAATAGATTTGAGCCTAAGAATCTTAAAAGTTAGCAAAATATGTCCGAATTTTATCACGTTTATTTTATTTTATTTTTTTACATGCATCCCGTTATTTCAACTTGACCAAAAAACTAATCAGCATAATTTGAGTTTTTAGAAATGTACCGTACTGTAGGGATTTATTATACTTGCAGGAGTTCAATTATAGACACCCTTAAATGGGCATTAATGGGAGCTACTAGTTCATGTGGGAATTGTCTGAATCAGACAGTACTATTTATAACCTTAAGCTAGAAAATGCTTCATTGGCTTATATAACTGAAACTACGGTAACAAACGGTAAAATTCTCTACACTAATTGTCAACGACCGCTTTTATCTTTCATTTTTACAACGGTCGAGGCTGTAAACTGAAGAATACGGCAACTGGACACGGTCCATTATTCAATTTACTACGGAATTGTACAGCTGTAATGTCGGACGGAGACAATAGACAGGTATAAAAGTGGCCTCGAGACAGTTTAAATGGCGAAGGGAGGGGGAAAGAAAACTTTTCAATTAAGCAGTCTTCTTGTGACCCTTCAGCCAGGAAACCATCCCTCCTTTCTTTAATTTCCAAAGTGCTTTGGTCTGGTCGATACCCGAGGAAACTCAATGAATAACTGTTAGTCATTGGATGACTAGCCCATGACTGATCAGTCATGGCTGAAACCTAAGTGACCTATTTTTTAGATTTAATCATGAGTGTGGGGTGAATTTATAAGCCATTACATGAGTACGGGCAACTGTCATCCCCTTAACTCCCTAGATTTAGCTCAGTCTTAATTAATTAAAGAGATTTTTACAAATCTTGAAAAATGCGTATTTGGAATTAATTTTTAACCACTTTGAGCATTAATTTCATGAGAAATGCACCTGTTTTGGACAGTAAGACTTTACGACCCTATTTGTTCCCAATAATGACCATCAATTAAAGATATCGGTAGCCTTACGTTTGCTCTTTGAATAAATGTGTCATTCCTATTTTTAAATTAAATTACTTCCATCTCGACAAAAGACTGACATGGAACCCACACACGAGGCTAAAAAGACAAGAACTAAACAGACGCTTTGGACAACTGTACAGACTACTTCGAAGGACATCCCAACTCTCAATAGAAAATAAACTACTTATTTACAAAGTTATACTCAAGCCAATCTGGACATACGAAATAGATCTATGGGGGACAGCAAAAAAGTCGAACATCAAGCGCATCCAATCCTTTCAATCAAAAGTCCTGAGAACAATAGTAAATGCCCCTTACTACGTCAGCAACAAAACCCTTCATAATGATCTGAATATACCCTACATTCCTGAACTCATCCCTTCCAAATTCATAAAATTCCACAGTAACCTATCTAACCACCCTAATTCCGTAGCACAGTCATTGTACTGCTCCACTCATCCCTATAATCCTCCTACTATATTACAAGAATTTATTACGGAGACTGAAACGGCAGTGGCCTCGTGACCTCCTATAAATGCGCAACAGTGGGAGTCCTGGTAATGGCCAGTTTCTCCAATCATTTCCTGAGCGTATGTGGCTCTCGCGCTCTTCTTCAGCCTCGCTTGTATTCGGTGGTGTGGCTGGTGGGGGAGCGTGGGGGACTTCCCAGGACTCCGCTTCCTCTTTCGCATGCGAGGGAGGCAACAACCGTGTTGACTTAGGGGGCCCCTGGGCTGTTTGTAAATATTGTATGAATGTGCGAGTGAATGATGAATTGTAAATATGGTATGAATGAAAACATTTATCTCAATTATTTTTTGCCTATTAAGTATTAATGCAGATTGTAATTTCATCATAATAAAGTTTGTTTATATAGAAAAATTAAATTAAAAAAAATCATTTTTTTTATTTTAATGTGAAAAATCAGGAATTAATAAAAATGAAATCGATGGTTTATACAGTGATAATACTTAAGGCTTTATTTTTAAGGTTAAGCTCCAATCTATCTTGTTTGTTTTTTTATCAGAATCCCCAAAGAGTTATTCAGTCAGCGATGTGATCATGTGTCTTTTGGATCGTTATGTCCTCTGCTCATGCTACAGACATACATACACAAATTTTTTATAGAATATTTAATTTAATAATATGAAAACTGTTGCAAACTCCTTGATTATTTGCACAGGCCTACAGGTGCTTTAGGAACGGAGTATTTGGAACTAATTTCATATGAATTTGATGCCCTCAAATTTCTAAGATATAACATTTTATTGAAATATACACTATTTTAATTTTATTTGAATCCATGGATCAAATAAAAAAACCACACGTGAAATTTATATTATTATATAGCTCAATTATTATTATATACAAAGCTAGAGGGAATGACACATTTATTCAACGAGCAAACGTAAGGCTACCGTTAATTGATAGTTATTATTGGGAACAAACAGGATCGTAAAGTCTTACTGTCCAAAACAGGCTCATTTCTTATGAAATTTAGGCTCAAAGTGGTCAAACTTTGAGGTTTCATACAACCGAAAGAAAAACACGTGCAATTTATACAGATACGCCTTAGCCATGCTCTAAGTAAACTATAAATTAAGCGTATTATCAAACTAGACTTCTTAAGTAAATACAATAAGGTCTACCAACTGGTATTATGGATGATAAATGAAGCTTAGCTATCACTACCTGTGATTACAGAGTCCCATGGCAGGCAGCAATTATTGAATAATTTATCACCATGTTAATGAATAGGACGTTGACGTAATTGGATGCATTTTCAAAACTGACACGCTCAAACGTGTCAAATTTCTTAGTTCTATCCAACCGAACTGTAAATTGCGATTTGTTCTACAATATTCAGCGTGGTAAGATGATAGACTTGGTGAAACCAACTAGTCACTGAAAACTTCGAAATATTGTTTTCTGCAACATCTCCGTTGAGTGGGTCTCTATAGTTTTAATATCCTGGTGAGATCTTTCACCTTGTTTGTTACTGGTGTCTCCGCGGTTGTGTAAATAGTGCAACTTAACGATCATAATATTTTTATTTTGTTGCATCAAAAAGTATGATGCAAAAATAAAAGAAACCGATGAAAAATAATGATGGGCCGTTACTAAACTGCAATTAAAACCGTCAATAAAACACCCATTAAAATTGTTTTCCATGCTCTAAGTAAACTGTAAACTAAGCGTATTATCAAACTAGACTTCTTAAGTAAATACAATGAGATCTACCAACTGGTATGATGGATGATAAATGAAGCTTAGCTATCACTACCTGTGATTACAGAGTCCCATGGCAGGCAGCAATTATTGAATAATTTATCACCCTGCTAATGAACTGTTTCCGAATCTCTTTCAAATGCTGGCGGGTCTAATCGTCACCGCTATCGCCTATACTGTAGATCAAAGGTTTCACCAACCGAATCTAAAATGGCGTTTTAAAATGTAATAAACTCGCGGGGGCGATAATTGTTACTTGGTAAGGATCTACTGCTCTCAATCGATACCCACCAACCTATTATATAATATAAGTTATTATAATTCATAAATGTCTGTATACGAACAAGTATTGTTGATAAAATGGATTAACAACTGGGAGACGTTTTTTATGCTAATTGGTCAGTTTTTGAGAATACCAAAATGAAAAAAACACCACTATTTATGTATACTATTACGGAATGTTCTATGTATGTTTTCTTGTACGTATAGCTACAAATTATAACCAACACAAATGAGGACTACTCACTACTAGTACTCAGAAATATTAGTCCTGTCGCATTAACAAAATGAAGTTTAAAAAACGCAAAGTTAGTTCATAATGATATGTTTTTGATATCACATGAACTAGCAATATATCTGGACTCAAAATTTCCGAAGGATCGTTCAGGAAAAATTAATATAATGTTGTCAAAGGAAAATTTAGGCGAAGACTTTAAATCTTTTAATTATGATTCAAATTAACAGTTGCAAGAGTCTATTGGACAATTGTAACTACAAAATATGCAGCAGCAACTGCTATTGATTAATCAAAAGTTCTGATATTATTCAATGCTCTACAAATTTAACTACATTTTTACATAATAAAGAAAGGAATCGTGGGTCTTAGCCCTTTGGTCATAACAGACGCTAAAAAACGACATTCTTGATCTCTTTTTTTAGTAGAGGGTATAGCTCAAGTAACTATTACATTCACACCAAGTTTGATCATTTTCCAGAATACCTGTATATGGTATATTTCAGAGTAAGGCAATAACCTGTGTCGGATTGTTAAGGCAAGGGGGGGCACCCGCCGCGGGCTAAGGTCTCTACGACCCGTCCGCTGTCCGACGGGCGTCAAGAATGAGATAAATGGGTAGACCTGTGGTTTTTGACCTTTCCTGGTTGCCTAGTCAGCGGGCAGCTTTATTCGATCTATTACTATATTGATCTGACTCCATAAGATCTTAGAAGGTTTATCCCGACAATGCACTTAGATCAGGAGAAGTGGAACAGGGTAGGTATTATAGGTAGTTTATGTGGTCTCGGAATTCACACTCGGTATCTAGGGGTAGGCGAAACCCGTCCGGATCACAAAGGTGAGTGTGAACCGGAGAAAGGCAATCTGGATCGCTGGGGGAGTCACTACTAGGTAGGTATGTAGGGACCCGGAGACCGTCGTCCGCAAGGAAGAGATTTCTTCCAAGGAGGTGATAGTTTTAGCGAGTCGAAGGCAGAGAATCCCACTGGGAAGGTGTGGGGCCTGACAACGCCGGACTAAAACATAGCGAGATTAGGAAAGAGAGATGCAGAGGTAGTTGAATGAGAAATCCATGGTTTTGAGTAGAGCAGCAAGCGCCAGTGTAGAGAGAGAGAGAGAGAGAGAGAGAGAGAGAGAGAGAGAGAGAGAGAGAGAGAGAGAGAGAGAGAGAGAGAGAGAGAGAGAGAGAGAGAGAGAGAGAGAGAGAGAGAGAGAGAGAGAGAGAGAGAGAGAGAGAGAGAGAGAGAGAGCAGTGTTCACTTCAGGTGCCGGGTTCCGAGAGTATGGCAAAAAGCCCTTTTTTTTTACTTTCAAAACCTCTTTATTGATAATATATATACAATGACAAAAATAAATAAATACATTTGGAATTACAGCTGTCTCCTCGTGCTGCATTCGCAGATGCATATTAAGGAGTGCATAAAATATATTACTTTCAGATTGTTGTTAATAAGTCCAATACACATACACTCACTAGGTGATGAGGCTCACCTTCAGCATGGGAAAAAGCCCTTAATATTGGCCTTATATAGGCAGGTCAGGGGCGGGGCTACACCCCCCGCGCCCTCTACTGAGCTTCAGCTGTCTCGTGCACTAGTTTCTCCCTCTCTTAACTGACGCCTAAGGTTTATTATTATTAAAATATGGAAACGTAGGTGCATATTTTCTGGGCCAAGAAAAGGGGAACTTCTATTTTTTCGTGGTAAAGAAGTTTGTACAACAACCTGAAACAGTTGACAAGAAATGTCCACGTATTAATGGGCAGATGGGTGGGAAACATTTAGAAAATATTTTAAATGAGAGAATAGTAGTCCCTATGCCTCTATAAATTCCAAACGTCATCATTTTCTTTAATGGTATGATTCAGGTTATAAATATTGTAATTACCATTTATTTGAAGGAATGTTCATGCAAGCTTGAATTAAGTTATACTATATTATATTATTATATATTTTGGTCAAAAAAAATAACAAAATGGTCAAAGGTCGACAAGTGTGTTTTGGAGAATATTTGAATTTTCGTACTTATATTATGCTACCTTTGTGTTATGTTATGTGCACATCTGCTTTGAAGTGGACTTGTTGCTTAACCAGTTTCTGGTATTTAGTGATTTCCACACGCTCTCAACAACCACTTCAAGCATTCTGTTCTCGGCATACCCACTCAGATACAGCCTCTTCAAACTCTATTAATCAATTATCATGGCATTGCACGCATTATATAACTTAGGAATCAAATAACTTAATTTGGTTTCAATTATAATCATCACATATGATATGCTCAGGACATACTGGGCACGTGGAGTCTGAATAAGGTAAAACAATTTATATTCTAGATATTTTCAAATACCTGCAAATTTCACATGTTTCATTCCGATCAATCAAAAACATTTCTCATTAATTAATTATAACATTCGGTTGATTTTGTGTGAGGTCTTTATTGTTTGTTGCGTATGTTCTGTTGTAATTTTAAGAATAGACATTGCCGTTGTATTATCTCTTATTTATTCATCTGGGAATAAAAACATAGTTTACATATATCATTTTTTTTTTTCAATACTTTCTAATTTTAATTCTGAGAGTACCACAAGAACGGTCTAGTCGTCGGACCAATAATTCAATATTGATCCCTCTTTATTTGATAATCTTTTCTGGCCTGGATTGGATGAGTTATCCATCAAAGCACAAATACTCAAGTCATGATCTGTTCGAGTATGGCTTTTCATATGAAAAATTTCCTTTAGACCGAAAGTTACATGTCAGAATTGGACAATACCATTGAGAATCAATGCAATTTCAAGTATCATTTTTAAAAAATGAAACAATTTTTTTTTAGCTGCACATAAAGAAAACAGATAACTTTTCAAACTTATCTTTTTGGGAAGTAAACCTGGAATCATCTGTTATTTCCTAAATATGGCGAAAAGTCCAACCACAAATATTCAAATTACTTTAATGCGCCTTCAACTTTTACAATCGCGTTTTCACAGTAAGCTAAGAATCCACCGAATGCCATTACACGATATCTCATTTATCCTATTTGTACCAATCAATGCACGGATCTTGTTTCTTCGTCAGATCATTATTAGTTCGAGCTTCTAATCTTTTGGAACTTTATACCTCGAAGTATCCATCAATTGTATTATCTTCCAATATTCAAATCAGGTCTTTTTGGTTGTCAGCACCTCAGTCTGATGTGGGCACTAGCTCCAGATAATAGTTACTATCGGTGTTTAATTTATTAGAAATAATGACCACTCACATTGGAATAAACAACCACCTGAACCATCCAATTTTTATTTAAGTTTTATTAATGTTTTAATATTACTGATTTTGATTTCATTTTATGCCTATGACGAGAACTCGAATCGCATAAAATTTAGGAGTGAACGGTTAATAAGTCAGAATCTTCTCTTGAAGCCTTAGAGTATTTTTTTTTTCTATCTATAAAATTAATCAAAAATAAAAGTGAAGCTGTTTTTTTTGTGTCCTTGTTGCCTTTGTGTTCGTATATTGCATAATAGATTCGCCTGAGGATCTATAATTATATATAATTATCTGTAAATTGAAAGGAAAAAAAAAAAAAAATGAAGCTGTTATTCAATAAACTATTTATTTTACGCTATCGAGCTGAATTTATTTATTAAATTGATTTTAAATGTATCCAACAGCAACTACCATACCTCATGCCCTTCAAAGCCTCACCTACATAGGTACAGTAGAAATGAAGGCAACGGACCATTGCCAAGAGACAGGAGCAAGTCAAACGAAATATATATGTAAATGTCTACTCAAGGGATGTCTCTGCCCTTTACTTTGTTCTTTCTCTACTCTCTCTACTCACCAGTGAGCCCTCTACTCTCTACTCACCCGCCCGAGTAATTCTTTCATTGGATGTATCACCGTCCGACCTTACTACAGGCATTGCAAAGTATTTGGCGACGGTGTTCATTATGCTTCACAACATTGCTTCATTTCAAGTAACGGTTGTTCTACTTCTAACAATTACATAATATTAATCAGGGTGACGAGATCTTTAATTTGGTACCCTATTCAATATGATACACATGTAATCATTTGTGTTACAAAGTAATAATTCAATTGGTAACAACCGGCCTTTGAGTAATCAATATAAAATTTAATGTTTATTTGTCATGGAGGCAGCTAACAATCACAGACAGACACTCAGCTTCGAATTCCAAACATTTTTTAAAAAACCAGCGGAAACCTAAAAATTATATAATTTACATTTGCGATTCACATATTGTATTAACGTACGTACATATGAAATACGGTCGACCCTGTTTACTATTAGTGTACCTCTTTGAATGTATTGAACTTTCCGTCGTGATCGGCAATTAGCTTCGAAAGCATATTTCATAAATATTTTCGATCGACTTCCCTTATCAACAGAACTTTTTGATGTAATATTTTGTACGTCATACTACTGTTGGAGCAACCTAATTAAGTTTCCTGCCACTTCCAGATGTCTGTAATGAAGTTACCTCTGCAACTGTAATGATGTGAATACCTGCAGAGAGTTTTCACATGTAAGCCACCTTTATTCAGTACAGCAGAGAAAATGCAAATGAGAATGATAAAACGCTGGGTTAACGCTAGGTCTGTTCATCACTTTGGTTCTAGCACATTTTTTTTTTTCATGAATTCGCATTGTTTTTTAACTGTTATTATTTTTTTTTTTTTTAAAGTTCCTCGCTTGATTATTATTCAGGGAAATGTTTCATTTCGTCTGGATGATAGTGATAATAGGAACGAGAATAAAAGCCGTTTTTCATCCAATGCCATGGTAATAGAGTAAGCTATGATGATTATCCTAACCATAGCAGTGAGTCTTTCTCTCACTTGAAGCTTTGTTAAGAAAAGTAGGATCCCTTCACTGTTACTTAAGAATGATATGATTAATGCATCGTAAAAAACATTCCAATTCTCTAGATATGTCTTAGAAGATTGAAGAAAGTAGTATTCTAAAGTGAGTTCTAAAACTTTAACTTGATAAATAAGCTGAGGGTGAATAGACTGGAGCTATTGAGGCTTACAAATTAAGCAATTACCTGATCTTAAAGAAGGCACCTAACCAAAATTTCGATTAATAATACAAAATTGTTGTAACATATTGCATTTACAAAAAGCCATTAAAACTATCCTGTTTTATTTCTACGCCGACGAACTGGATGCATGAATACAAAGGACATTTTAACGCATTCAAGTATTATTAATATTATTGGATTCAAGTATTAATTAAACATTGGATTTAATATATGAAACAAAAACTAAACTACACTAAAAACAGTCTTCGTAAACTAAAATAAAGACCTTTTTTTCTAATTTTTATGATTTGAAATGTTATTTTTCTCTTCGTTTAAGGACATATAAAAGGTAGTAATGCAAAATAATTTAAAAAGTATTCCCAAAAATGACGTATTGAGAGCAAATAATAGAATTTACGTAGTGCCAGCATATTTCAACAGGCTTTATTTGTTTCAAGGTATAAATAAATTTTTTTTAATTAGTTTAAAAGGCAATTTTTATTTACTGAGGTGGTTTAAAAATAAAATGAAGTGTTTTATTCACAGTTCTTTAATAAGCTTTTGAAGAGACTCAAGTATACTTCGGACCCTGTTTACTATATTCATGTATTGAATTTTTCTTCGTGATCGACAATAAGCTTCGAAAGCATATTTCATATATATTTTTTTAATGTATTTTCGATTGAGGTTCCCTCTAAGACTTCCCTTATCACTGTCAACATTAGAAACGTTTGCCCTAATTCGATTTTTTTATAATTTTTACGTACGGTACAGTTTTCGATGTGCTTTTGATTCCGTGTACCTAATTGAAAGTAGAGCGTATCTGTAATAAACTGTTGCGAGCATTAGCAACAAGAGAGTTTTCACTCCGACGGAAGTTAACGAATCGAGTGCATTGTTTATTCAGCGAGCGTAGACTGGCCGGTTGTTCGTCATCGATGGGAACATTGGCTACACATGTTGCTCTTTGCCTCCCCTGCAAATGTTCAAATTAGCCTTACATTCGAATGCTTTACTGATTATTAATTATTTGTCTATGATGCATTTGCCATTATCTAAGTTTTAAATTACTGGACAGTCGAAAGCAGCTCAGGTAGTACAGACTTGTGTATTACCTGTTCAAGAAACATATGCACTCCATGCTTATCGCCATGGTCTCTACTAGTCATGGTCACCTCCTCATTTTTTCTTTATTTCTTCTAAACGTCCTCAATACTTAAATAAAATTACCATGAATACGAAACTACTGCATATTTACTAATACTGCCTAAATAAAAGTCTTCAATAGCTTCTGGTTTAGATGTTGAGAAATTTTGAAAATTACTAGAACAGGGCATAACGTTTCCACGTTTGATTCGCCTACTTTTTGTTGAATTTAACCATTTTCACAACGCTTAGGATAAGAGCTCTTTGAAGAAATCATAATTACCAAGCTACTTTACTCAAGTGTAATTGTCATTCATCTTTTTGTCTGTCTGCTGAGGCCGTCGTAAAATTAAGTTAGTAAATATATGTAACCACTTTTCTGGTTATGCTGTAAATGTTTATTTATTGATGCATATACACTCGACACAGGCAATAATGCAAATGATAACGACAATTATGTATAAAAGAAATAGTTCTACAAACAGACGCTGACGCGCATAGTCACTGATGCGTTAAATAAAGATTAATTTGTGAAAAATAAATTGCGACTATTAGTGCTTGGATCCATTTATGTTTATATCACCATTCTCGGTTGGTTTTGCATATGTAAATATTCTATGTTATGAAGCAACTTTGGACATTAAGTTTAGGCATACTTCTCAAAACTTACCAGCGTATACTTAAGTTAACGAAGCATCCTTTGTGTGTTCGTTTTGAGAACTTCTAAACTTCTGTATTCTTCCAGGGCGAGCTAAGTAAAAGTAAAATTTCGACTCATTGCGATATTTTCGAAAGTTTGTTACTATATAAATAAGAGAAAAGGTTTACATCTCAAAACTAATAAATAAAAAAATGATTCATTAATACCAAGCAATTACTAAAATATTTTTAGTCCTTTTTTTTTTGGCCAAAGTCTAATTAGTTTACCTATGAATATTCAAAGGTATAAAGTTTGTCCGATAGCGTATTTCCGCTACTTGCAATTATTGGTCAAAAACACCACGTAATCTTAACACAATAATATAACTATTTAAGACTCCCGCAGCTATTCTTTAGTATTTTTTCTTTTGTTTCTTCTTCTTTCCTTTTATTTCATTTGCAATATATATATTAACATTTTACTCTTTATGAGGAGTAAAAGGACAGTTGTAAAAAAACTGATAATAAACAATAGTTTATTTTATAACGCTTATGATCTAATAGTTCTGCGTGAGGTACTGGTGGATAATTTTTTTTTTTTTTTTCATATCTGTCATATAACGTTGTTTAGAAATTTATATTTATTTAAATAATGATTACCTTTTTTTTTTTCATATCCCCTTTTTATCATAAATTATGGAAATCAGTATAGACTACATAAATGAATCTATTTACAATAGGTAATAATATATCCTGTAGTTTGGCTACATTTATACTATTTTAAATAATTTTACAAAACGATTTGTGATAGTTACAAACGTACAATGTACATTTGTTTGTACATTAGAAATTGATTGTCTGAACATGTTTAAAAGTGATAGGGCTCACCTTACTGTTATGTCAATCATCAACTTAAAATTAACTTACATCCAACAACAAAATCTTAGCCTGATCTTGCTGAGAGTCTGTTGCCATCGATGCGGGAAGGGTGGTTGGGTCATAATGTTAAACATTGGGTGATGCAAGAGTCAAAAAAACATGATGTTGCTAACAGAATGTAAATAGTTAACACAAACAATACATATATACACTGACAGGCAAAAAACTCCACCCACTTGTAAAAAAATTGTATTTGTATATAATACATGGTAATTGTATATAATACTTATTATTTATTGAATTTATAAAATCTTTTTTACCTTTAATAAAGTTTTTAACGTTAATTAAATGAGACTTTGTTTAAAAATTGAAAAATAACCATTTTTAACCTAAAAGAAATTAATGACAGGATCATTTAATTGCGCGTATTTCCTCCTCTTGGCTTTATTCCTCGGCATACTTTCCACCAGTCAGGAAATGTCCCTTTGCTAGAGGCTAGCCCATTCTTCCCGAAGAGCCCTTTCAAGGTCCTGCAGTGTATCAGGTAGTGCTGAACGCGCTCTTATTCGTCTTCAGATGTTATCCTATGAATGCTCGACAGGGCTGAAATCTGGATAAGACCTCAATGTTGTGCTGATGAAGGAACGACTGTACTATGCGAGCGACATGTGGACGTGCATTATCGTGCATTAGAAATGAATGATCGCTGATTTCGATGAGGATGGGCAACACAAAGAGGGTTCCAAAATGTCATCTACATAGCGAGTGGCCGTAAAAGACCCTCCAAAAACAACAACCAATTCTGTGTGGCACTCCATTGAAATCCCAGCCCACACCATTAAGGAACCACGTTGAAAAGGTTGGCTCTGGGTGAAATTACAGGCTGCATACCTTTCATTTCTTCTTCTCCAAACCCTTTCACGCCCGTCTGGAGATCGTAGAGCAAATCTAGATTCATCTGTAAAACGTACAGCACACCATTCGTCCTTAGTCCAATGACTGTGTTCTCGTGCAAAAGCCAGCCGTGTAAGTCTGTGAGTTCTGGTCCTGTTACTGGGCCATACTCATTTAATCTTCTCCGAGCTGTACGTTCAGAAATTTGCACACCTCGAACTTCTTAGAGCTGATGAATCGCTTGAACAACAGTAAGGTGCCGGTTTCGTAAAATTATTAAAGTAAGAAACCGGTCATCTTATGGTTCTGTTGCCTTAGGCCATCCAGAAACGGATGGAAAAGACCCAGTTTCTCGAAAACGCCTGACGGCGTCTCGTAGAGTTTCATAGGGAACTCCGATGGCATTAGCTGCATATCTAATGGAACGTCCATCACCGATAAGTGCCACACCACGTGCAACATCCTCAGCACGAAGAGGCATTTTTAAACTTGAATTGAGAAAATTAAGATATCGAAGCCGAAAACTAAGAAATTTGCTGCACCGGAACGCAAATGACACTGAATAAACATTTTTAATTCCATGGAAAGTAAGCATTGGAACGACAGCCCTTTAATTGAATTAAGGATTATGGGTTACTATCCTCTATATTGACATTTCTAATTGAAAACAAATAAAAATACATATTTATTCATAAAAAAAATTGACCAATCCAAAGCAGAAATATTTTGAGATGAAAAAATCAGGTGAGTGGAATTTTTTGCCTGTCAGTGTATATATATAATTTTTTTTTCCCTTACCTCTCAAATTTTTAAGATTATAGATAAGGGAAAAAGAAATAAATTTATTTGGGGTGAGCGGATCCTTTTACTAGGAGTACCTGCTTGAAGGTGGAGTTAGGGAATTTAGGAGTGTGGGAACCCTCGGTAGAGGTGGGAATGTTGCGATGCAGTGGTGAGAGTCCACTGAAGGCAATACATACACGTATTTTTTTTTTTTAACCCTCTCTAGTTAGAAATTTAGGAGGAGGGAAAAATATAGAATATTTAGGGTGATCGGATTCTTATACTAGGAGTACCCGCTTGAAGGTGGAGTGAGGGAATTAAGGAGTGTGGGAACCCTGGTGGAGATGGAAATGTTGCGATGCAGTGGTGTGAGTCCACTGAAGGCAATACATACACGTATTTTTTTTTTTAAGCTCACTAGTTAGAAATTAAGGAGGAGGGAAAAATATAGAATATTTAGGGTGATCGGATCCTTATACTAGGAGTACCTGCTTGAAGGTGGTGTGAGAGAATTAAGGGGTGTGGGAAGCCTCGGTGGAGGTTGGTTGTTTCGGTACAGTGGTGAGAGTCCACTGGTGGCTGGGCCTAGAGTCTCTCTAGGCATGTAGTGTATTCTTATTTAGTCTGATTTCAATGATGGGTGCCCCTTAGAAGCTTGTTGTTGGCTGGCCTAGTGCCATGATGTCTACCATTTCCTCTGCTTTACTCGATCTTGTGCGTTTCCATCGTCCCGGTAGCGGTGGTGGTGTCATGTCTTTGAATAGAGCGCTTAGACTGTGTTTCATCGAGTCGAAGAACTTGATGTGTCTTCTTTTGATGACGTCGGTGATGGTGGGGAGCTCGAACTTTTCGTGCATGTCGGAAGCCTTCATTTCACGAAAAAGGGTATGCCAGAGTGCCGTTCGCAGGATCTTGTTCTGGAAGGTCTAGAGTCGAGTTATGGTGCTGGCATGTAGGAATCTAAAGAGTGGTGTCCCAAACAGTAGAGCTGGCCTCAGGACGCTCTTGTATATGAAGAGTTTCAGCCGAAGGGATATGGCCTGGCTTGTGATGAGATGCTGGAGAGAGTAATAAGTTCCGCGTACTCGTTTCAATTTCTTCTGCAAATGTGTGGCGAACGTCATGTGTCAACACAATACAATGCTTTACAATGATCTAGGTACATTATTCGTTGTTGGGAACGGGCGATCTTTTCCCTTTTGATTCCATGCTGTCCAATCAATCCTGTTTCTAACAAAACAAATCATTTAGGTTCGTATCCCGTGAGCGTCTAACAGTAATTGGAGTCCTTTGTCTAGAACCTGCTGCTAGTTACTGGCAACCCTTCGCTTTTCCAGGCTCATTTAAACCTTATCACCTGCGGTTTCTACCTGGGGGACCATCTCCGTGCATTTTCTAAATAGCTTTCATTTTAAACTAAAATTCAATTTAATCATAAAAATATCGTTATAGTATTTAAAAAATACTTGGGCATTTATGAAATTTCGGCCCGTTTTATATAAGGTAAGAAATAGTGAGATCATTGATTGGATAGGTGATTTTTTAAATTTATTTATAAGTTGTAAAAAACAAAAATAGCTTATCAAAGAGTCACTTCTCAGAAAACGTTTTGCATCTTCTGGCATATTTATACTTAAAATAATGAAATCATTGACATCTCATTTGTCATATTCATCACTGAACTAGCAACATAATAGAAACATAATAAAGACCCACCAACTGAAAAACTATTAATTCAACCATCATATGATTCTAAGTTTATTATACGTGTCATAAGCGGCTTGTTGATTTATGATTTAATGATAAAAATTAATTAATGACTAATTATTGGATATCTAATAAAACTTAAAATCATTCTACAACTTAAGTAGGAAAAACATATCTTTCTTAGAGTGGTACACTACGATTTAAAATTTGATACATATACAGAGGGGTCCAAAAAAATGTATCCACTGTTTAAAAGTCCATAACTTGCAAACTAATTGACGGAATTGCTTTATTTTTGCTAGTGTAATAGTTTGTAGTTCCGGCAATCGCCATACAAGCGTTGTATTGCGTTGTTTTGTTTTGTCAGATGACAGTCGCCAGATAGTTAGTGTTTTATTGTTAGTTGTACCTTGTTACTCGAGTAAACATGCTGGCGTAAGGCTTACGTTTGATAAAAGGAAGTCTTTTTTAAAGTGGTATTTTAAGTACGAAAACATTAATGAGGTTCAACGGCAATGGCGAAATTTGTATCAAACAGAGCTACCGACAAGTTTAACGATTCGTCGCATTTGAAACAAATTTGAAGCCGAATGCTGTGTTAAAGATGTACACAAACAACGATCTGGACGACCTGTAACAGTAACAAGTCCATTTAACTCCCATCTTGTGTTACAACCATTCACTCGCTCACCACAGAAGTCTGTGAGACAGTGTGCCCGTGAAACTGGAATGAGTCACTCAAGTGTTCGGCGAATTTTGATATCTTTAAGTTGGACTTTAAGCTACACTTTCACCAAAAATGAGACTACCCCGTCAATTAGTTAGCAAGTTATGGACTGTTAACCAGTGGATACATTTTTTTGGACCCCTCTGTATATATATTCCACGTTGTCGAGATGTGTACAGCGATGCAGTTTGTATGTGGGTACACAGTCGCCTCAATATATTACCACCCGGTACAACACCCGAGGGTACTGCTCAAATGTTTGCAATCTTGGTCAAATGTTTGTACACATTCGAGCTGAAGTAGGCGGCCAGTCTAACTGTAAGCGATGTTTGGTCATTTCCTATCATTTTACTATCGATAACTTCAATTCAAATATATATAATCAATATCTCTTATCTATATATTTAATTAACATAAACTTTTTTTGCTAAGGACGTATTTTATGTAGGCGGATTGTTTATGTTAAACTTTTACTTGATTCGCCAAAAATTAAGGGGAAATTATTAATACTTGTATTTAAAAAATAAATTCCATTGCAAAATTATAATGCAGTTTTGTGAATTTATTTGACCTTTACTACGATCATACCTGTCATGAATTTAAACCTGCGAATTAGATTTCATCCATTTGTCTTTTCTCTTCCCAAAGGCAGTTCAAAATATGGATTTCTATACTTAAACGAAAATAATCACTATATTCTATTTTATTTTAAATGAAATGTAATAAGCATATTTTTTAGATTGGATTTCTTTGTAGTTTAATTTTAATTTTTTTTTTTTTAAGCCAAAAGTTTAATTAATGTAGGAAAGTAATAGCTAAATTTGTCTTATACTAGTTTCAAATCTATCATTTGGCAGAGTCAGTTTGTAGCGTTCTGTAATTTATAAATAATAGTTTACTTTTAAACTATAAATCTTACATTCTTTTTCATGCCTAAGAGGAGATAATAAATTTTAAACCATAGATAGAAAAAAAAATTGTGCCAATTTCTAACCCAGTGTGTGACAAAAAGAGAGAAAAACCCCATACGGAGATACCCCTGCTGGGTCGGGGAAGTTTTAATATAATTAATTAAAGGGAGGCTTTTGATGATAACTCGATCGATATGTTTCTTTTGAATATACTGAAAAAAAAGCCCACGTGGTATCTTCCTTCATGTGGTGAAAAAAAATAAATAAAAAAACAACAATCCATCCACACCAATAATAAATACATAACTTAAAACTGTACAAGAAGGTAAAGAGTAAAATTATATAATTAGTTAAATCTGTTTGAACAGCTGATGGTTGAAAAATGAATTATTAATCTAACATTTACTTGACCTGAAAATTATTTACCACCCACTAAACTAAAAGCGATAACAATAACCTTGATTGAAAAAAAAATATGTTATAATTGGAATGATTTTAATATGGGGTTTATTTATTTATTTTAATCTATCTTGTAACTGAGTAGGTTTCAATAATTTTTCATGCCATTGACATTTTTTTTTTTTTTTTTTTTTTCTTAGCTCTCAAACTTATAAAATAGGATGTGGAAAATTACTTTGGGCTAATGAGTGCCTTTCACTAAGGGGAGTCCCCCATTTGAAGGATGAATGAGAATGATATAGGGTGGGGTATGCCTAAAGGAGGTGGGTGGAATCAGGAAGGTAGTGAGAGTCTACCGAAGGTGTATTTTTTTGTAAAAATAAATATTTACTATAACCATAACAATTAAAAAAAGTGTAACGAGAAAAGAAATACCAAGCCACCAAGTTGTCGAAATAAAAAATTGATGAAACGCTTCAACTTTGCGATATTCTCTCGCATGCTAACGATGAACCTGAGTAATAAATATTTAGAATTCTTAAACTTAATCCATCCATCGTTGATTTTTCACTCCAACATATTCGATTTTGCATCATACTAATGAGTGCAGGTCACTTAATTGCGGTCTTGTAGGTCTCAGAATATTTTGATGTTGTCAGTTGTAGGTCATCGGTTGAATTTCTCACTACACGCAATTTAAAATAGAACGCCGTACAAAAGTCAAACTGCTACTATTCTCATGGTAAAAACTATTCAGATAAGTGACGTTGCAGAGTTAAGTGTTCATTGAGTATCTTAATCCAGTTAACTTAATTTTCCTACTCCGTTTTCGCATGTTTCGACATCTTTATTTAACTTTTTTACAGTGATTTCTGCTATGTAGATAAAGGGTGTCCAAAATTAACGCAAGATTTAATTTAAATAGAAAACTCAGTTTTTAGTATTTTTATTGTTATTTTTTCACTGAATTATAAAGTAAATTAGATAGGGTTATTTATGGAATAACACATCGGGTAAATGGCCTCCATGACTTTGCTGGCACATACGCACTCTTTTGTCGAAATTTTCCATGACTATTTGGCATAAATGTGGTTGAATTTCGTTGATGCATCATTGAATTTCCTCCTTTAATGCACGGGTGGATGTGGGCTCGTTGACATACACCTTTGACTTCAAATAACCCCTTAAAAAGAAATCTAAAGGTTTAAATCACACGATCTAGGGGGCGAATTCTGATCACCGAAACGAGAGAGTACACGACCTGGAAATGTCTCATGCAGTATTTAAATTGTTTCATGGGCTGTATGGCATGTGGCACCATCTTGTTGAAAACACATATTGGCCACATCAATATCATCTAATTTACGACGCCAAATTGATGTTCCTGGATTTTCAACAACACTCTCACGCACTGCTTCGATATTGATATTTGAACGGCTTGTTTTTGGACGACCAGTGTGTTTAGTGTCTCCAACTGATCCAGTGTTCCTAAATTTTTCAATTAATCTATTCACTTGATGAAGTCAAAACACTATTCCGACCATATTTTTTATGAAATTTTTGAACTGCGGCTGCCAAAATTTCATTATTTTTGAGATAATGTTCAACAATAAAGACACGTTTTTCTATCGGGTAGCACTCCATTTTCACTAACCCTAAACTGTCAGCTGTCATATTGTTGTTTTTTTTAGGGTTGCCGGCACTTTACTGCACAAATTGTTTTAAGTTGTTTTAAGATGTTTGAGTTACTAACAAAAGAAAATATTCTTTTAAAATTTGGAGTACGATATCAAATTTTAGGCTCTTAGACTATACCTATATCAATTCACCGCCTTGAATTGTGTTCAATGAGAGCTTTGAACATCGTTATTATGTTATATATTTATTGTGTGTGTGTGTTTTGCTCAACTAAAGAAAAATGCCGCTCCACACAAAAGAAATTGGGTCCCTGCGCCGGAATCGGCCCTAAGCCGATAATATTAAGGACTGGTAAGACAAGCTGAAATATACGCGGAGCAACCGGAGACTTTGATAAATGACAACACTGTCGAGCGAGGTGGTCCCTGCAACAACTTGTATTACAGCTTCCACGTTTATTAACACAAAGCCATCTGTCGTCTTATGTAAATTATCTTCGTCTTGACGCTTCAGAAAATCTGAAATAAGATTTTGTGATTCGCTCAAATATTAAATTTAGTTCTAGTAAAATATTATGCAAGTAAATGATCATAAACAAGCACTCATTTAAAGTCATCATTAGTATGACAAGGGAAGTGAGCTGACCAGTGATCATTTAGCAGTCATCATAATGTGAGTTAACGCTATAGAATCATAAACATCTTACCACTAACTATAACCAGCATCATGAACATCAATCTCAGCTTTTCTACTCCAACGCAACCCTGTGTGTCCTGAATGAAACCAAAGACCCACCGAAGCCCCAAACACAGGTGGAATGCTACCAAATCTGTCCCAGATAGCATCGGTGACGCTCTTCAAGTAGAGGACTATTGGTAAACCACTCACACTTGCCACAGCTTAATCCGGCCAATCGATAGTTGTATTATCTGGTTTCCTACACGCATGGCAACCAAAACCATGCACTTCATATAAAGATAAACATATTTTATGCTTGGTAAAGGGTGTCCCAGAATTAACGCAAGATTTGAATTTGCCGCCATTTGTGCAGTAAAGTGCTGGCAACCCTAAAAAACAACAATTTGACAGCTAACAGTTTAGGGTTAGTAAAAATGGAGTGTTACACGATAGAACAACGTGTCGTTATTGTTGAACATTATCTCAAAAATAATGAAAGTTTGGCGGCCGCAGTTCGAAAATTTCATACAAAATATGGTCGGAATAGTGTTTTGACTTCATCAACTGTGAAGAGATTAATTGAAAAATTTAGGAAGACTGGATCTGTTGGAGACACTAAACACACTGGTCGTCCAAAAATAAGCCGTCGAATGTCAATACCGAAGAAGTGCGTGAGAGTGTTGTTGAAAATCCAGGAACATCATTCGGCGTCGTAAACACAGCTCTTTGTGCCGAAATTAGATGATATTGATGTTACCAATATGTGGTTTCAACAAGATGGTGCCTCAGACCATACAGCCCATGAAACAATTCAAATACTGCATGAGACATTTCCAGGTTGTGTACTCTCTCTTTCGGTGATCACAATTGGCCCCCTAGATCGTTTGATGTAACACCTTTAGATTTCGTTTTATGGGGTTATTTGAAGTCAAAGGCGTTTGTCAACAAGTCCACATCCACCCGTACATTAAAATAGGAAATTCAATGCTGCATCAACGAAATTCAACCAAATTTGTGCTAAATAGTCAATTCGACAAAAGAGTGCGTATGTGTCAGCAAAGTCATGGAGGCCATTTACCCGATGTGTTATTCCATAAATAACCCTAGCTAATTTACTTTATAATTCAATACAAAAATACAAAAACTGAGTTTTCTATTTAAATCAAATATTGCGTTAATTCTGGGACACCCTTTACCTTCAGATTCAGACTTTGTCTTCTGCAACTGACGATCCTCGTAGTCAGCTTTTCCTTAAATAAATAAGCACTCAAAGATAAAACTGAGTATCTGGTACTTTGTTTTTCGTTTATTTTTCTATCCCTGGATTTATGCGACAAAATGTAATCTTGGAACAGTCTTAACTGGAACCTCATTACTTTCTAAGGAATTCGTGCTTTGCTCTAAGTTCTTACTACTCAAATCAAATTTATAATATGTATATTCCCACTTTGTGACATAAGTTCGTTTCGGATACAGTTGCTTACAAGAGGAGAACAGTACTAAATCTGCTCAAAGCCCTGATACAAAGAGACTGAAATGCGATAAGTCGAGATGGTAATTGGCTCGTAGGCCGTAAGACGGCTTATGATCCGCCATCAGGGGCACAATATCAGGGGCCTGCTGTAGCTAATTTTCGGCCCCTCTCTGACGTGGAGCTGTCGTTAATAGAACAGCTGTCACTTCTAATTGGATTTCTCGGGTCCTTTGTCTTTCTTTGGCCTCCTTCTAGTTCCCCGGCATCTGTGTCTTCCCCGGGGATCTTCCTCCCCGATCCCCTTCTCCTCTCTTTACGAGATTTCACCTTAGCCGCTTTCCCGGCTAACGAGACCCCACGGCGTTGGTATGTGTTTCAGGTTATTGAATTTCCTCAATGGATGACTGTAGAGGTATGCACGTAGACGGTGCCCGCTGAATGAAATAATCTTAACGAGTTTCGTTAACCAGTAGATCTGCATGCCATCAATCTGATTCTTCACATGTTTTGGTTTCAAACAAGTTTCATGAGTAGTAAACAAAAAAAAAAAGCTAAAAACATTGAAGAGTAACGAACATTGTAATCTTAACGATAGCATTAGTATAACGACATTTTTATGATCAATTGGATTTTATTTTAGAATGAATAGTTAGTTAAGCCAGTCAGTCCAGACCGGTTAATTTAGGTATCCATAAATCATCTTCAACTACATACTTTATACTCATACTGGGTTCATCCCAGGTAGTAAGGTAAAATGGGCATGGGTGGACAAAGGACTGTTGGCAGGGGTTTTTGTGCTGCAATACCTGGTGTAAAGAGTTGATGCTAAACCTTTAGAGGACAGAGTTCGGTACAATTTCGAGTTATAACCAAGAGAGGAGCACTCAAGTCAGGAGTGAAAATCCAATCCAAGCACCAGTCAAGAATACATCAGTTATTTTTCTATTGTTTGTCATTCTGACTATTATTGCCTTTATGTAGTGGCAAATTTTATACTTCAACAACAATTTCATTATGATAAAATTACAATCTGCCTGATTGGGCTATAAGTAATTGTGATAAATGATCTCATTAATACCAATTTACAATTTTCATTCACTCACTCATTCATGCTATATATACAAACAGCCCAGAGGCCCCCCCAAGTCCAAATGGTTGTCACCTCTCTTCCGTGCGAAGGAGGAATCTGAGTCACTGGAAAAGAGCCAGCTGAGGCTGGCCAAGAGCGCGAGAGCCACAGACGCTCAGGACACGATTGGAGAAACTGGCCATTGCCAGGACTCCCACTGTCACGTATTTATAGCAGGTCACGAGGCCACTGCCGTTTCAGTCTCCGAGGAGGATTATAGGATGAGTGGTGCAGTGCAATGACTGTGCTAGGGAATTAGGGTGGTTGGATAGGTTACTATGGAATTTTATGAACTTGGAAGGGATGAGTTCATGAATTTAGGGTATGTTAAGATCATTACGAAGGGTTTTGTTGCTGACGTAATAAGGGGCATTTACTATTGTTCTCAGGACTTTTGATTGAAAGGATTGGATGCGCTTGATGTTCGACTTTTTTATTAGTAGTTTATTTTCTATTGAGAGATGGGATGTCCTTTGAAGTAGTCAGTACAGTTGTCCAAAGCGTCTGTTTAGTTCTCGTCTTTTTAGCCTCGTGTTTGGGTTCCATGTCAGTATTTTGTCGAGATGGAAGCCTAAATACCGTACTGTCTCAGACTTAGTGAGAGGAATAGAATTTATAAAAACTAGCGGACAGGACTTGCGGCAGAGAGTGAAGGTTATGTGGGAACATTTTGCTTCATTGACTTTGATTTTATATATGAAACTTTTATAAATATATATGAAATATCTTCACATCATATGCATATGTTTTATTCACAGCTTTCATATGTATGTGACATGGCTTTGATTAGGGTCCTGTGTGAAGGGTTTTTTCTGAAAAATTCTTTATAAGAAACTTTACCCACAGACTTTTCAACAGTCACATTTATGTGTTTACCAGTCTATCAGTGTGTAGGTTTAGTCGATATTATGTTATCTGCATGTTTGATGTTGTGCATATATGTGTACATAAGTTGTATATATATGCTCTACTCAATAATAAATAATTATCTTTACATTATGTTTAACAATTACTTTAATATGAAACCAAAAGAAATCCCAGACTACGACGACTAAAGTACCAAATTATTGGTGTTTGTTTAGCAATATGTGTAATTAAAATAGAGCATTAAAAGTAATTTTACCTTCTCTGATGTACTTGACTGCCTAAACCACACTTTCAACTCACGGTTTTAATTAGGTTTTATGAATACTCTTCGGTATACTCAGCTGAATAGAAGTTCTGTAGAAATGCTTTATGTGAGGGGGTTGGGGTCCCTCTGTAGCTGTTTTTTATCTTATTTTCAAGTTCTTCAAATTAATTTCAAATAGCTTGATGGTATGTAATATAGTCTATCGCAAAACTCCTCCATTTATATTAATTATTATGTACGTAACTACGAAAACTATGAAGAGTAACCTTCGGCGTTGTTTATAATTAAACAAATGTAAATTAATTATGGCACTCAAAAAAAAAATAATCATCAACTTTTAACCACCGACTCCAAATGGCTAAAACAAAACAGGGAAAATTAAAATACCAGCATTAACTCTACAAATAAAAAACGTTTAAGTCAATTTAAATTAAACGTAGTAATCGCTGGGATTTATTGAACTGCCGTGGACGGGTTGGGTAATATTAAAAATAAAATAACAGTTATTATAAATAAAAGGATAAACGCAATCACATTTATTATACCCGAGAGTCTAATATCTCTGTTTATAGCCACTTTACAGTTTATGAGTAGATGTTAGAGCCAGACATAAAAACGAACGTAAATTAAAACTTGCTGCTTTTGACTGAATACAATTATAAGGTTATTGTATCAGAATTATTACCGTTTAATAGTTTGCTGGTAGCCAATTTATCTTTACGATACAGTTAATGTCATATTTTATCGGCTTATTTTTCAGTTTTACAGTTTTTCATAAAAAATGTACAATGGTGCTTGATCCATTTCTCTAGATAATCCTTATTCTCTTTTCCTTTTTTGATCCTTTCGGATTTAAATTGAAAATTGTGCTGTAGTATTATTATTATTATTTTAACACCAGGTGTGGTTTCATCACAAATACCCTAATGTCATCACAATTAGCTTCAATCTGACAAAGGTGATTTAGTTAATAAAACACCTCTAATTTCTAATGATAACTTAAAATTACTGTTATTCGATCTCAACCGTCTATCAAAAAACTGGAGGTAGGAGTACGCATGAGAAAAAACAAAATTGTGTAACGCGATATCTGAGAAAGCCAAATGGCTGTAAAGCTTGGCCTAATTAACTCTTTCAGTCACAGTTCACACTACATTGTAGGCTACTGAACGCTTGTTTACTGAACGCAGTCATTTGAATTTTCCCGGGAAATGTTTAATAAATATAAGTTCGTAGGTTTTTTTTTATATTGTGTCAATTGAACTTTTGTGAAATGCTTCAAGGTTATTTATAGTTTATTCATACTCATGCTGTGAACAACAAGCCTTCATATTTAGCCATTCTCTATCTTCCTCAATAAATTTAATGACCCTTAATATAAAATATTAAATAAAAACATACATATAAATGTCTGCTGATAAGGAACTAATTCTAGCCCCCATACGTATGTATACTATACATGAATTCTTCACAGCTGTCTCTTTCAGCAAAGTGATAAAGTATAATTAAATTTCTAAAAGCATAGAATATTATTTATGATTTTTTTTTAATGCTGCAAGTTACAAGACAAAGACATTTTATACACTAAAAACAAAATAATTAATGTTTATTTTTCCAACCTGAAGATTTTCAAAATCAAGTGTGTTCAATTTTTAATAACTGGATAGGTTGATTCAAGGAAAAGACGAGGAGGATGTGATACTTTTCGACGAGCCATTTTCAGTTCATGTTTTGTTTACAAATATGACTGGAATTGAAATGGTTTTAAAAACACTTATTCATACAACAGTACATAACAGCATCCTGGAAAAAGGAGGGGAAGACCATGTTCTCTATCTTCTGGGGTTTCGGCTCCAATACCGGACCACCTCTATGCCATGAATTAATTCAAAACTGAAGAAATCTAGTATCGCTATAGCAGAGTCCATATGAGGAGATACGCTCGGGTAGAGTTAGCCACCTCCCGATGCATGACAAAAAACCGAACCATCTTGATGCTAAATGTTTGCCTGTCATGAAAGGTCACACATATACGAAAAATGCAATGTTCATCTATACATAAATAAAAAAATAAATTGCTTCGAAGATTTTCATGTCAATATTTAGTAAATACAATATAAAAAAAACTGAACTTTATTTTTATTTTCACTTTTCTTAAGACTTAGTTAATAAATAAATAGTAAAAAATGTACCTATTACAATCTTGCTCAAGTTTTCTTTATCCTCTGAAATAAAATCAACGTAACATCCGGTAGAACAAATATATAAATATCAAACTTGGCGTAATTAAGTAAAACCCTTCGTAATTGACAGAGATATCTTGATTTATCGAAGGAAACGAACTCTTAGTTATAGGTCTGGTACGCCGGTGGGTAGTAGTAGTGTCGCTGAAAATGCTGAAGATAATGCCTTATACCTGATTGTTTTGTATCTCTTGTAAAATTGCAGTATTTGTTGTTAAATCGTTAATAACATAATATAAAAGATGTGTACTCGTCAACGGTTGAATCCCCATGTCCAGTGTACTGTACATTTAATCTCTCATAAACTGCCAGTTTTAAAACCAATTAAATTTACACACAATGTCTTTTACACTGTTTAATTTCGGACTACTTGAAATAATTCGGGACCTGTAGGGGTTAATTATTTGAGTGTACTGCGGTTGATGTGCCATAATTAATAATCATAATTATTCGGTAACGATTAAATTGGTATTACGACAAGATTTGCCATTTCTTTATTCAAGTACCTATGCGTTTTCCTTACGAGGCTGAGTGAGCCTCTTGATTATTATTGAAGCCAAGAATCGAACATAACTCTATGATTAGAAATTACTCAGAATATCTTTTGTATCGGTTTAAATTGATTTCGTGCTAATTTCAATAAAATTCGGCAAAGGAATGACTGAATAAAAGGGCACATGCCAACCAGAGCAAATCTGCCAAAAAAAATGTCGTCCTGCCTGATCTCCCATTCCCAGTAATCCGAAAGCGAGTCCCAGCACCTGGTCCTATTTACGTCGTGTAGTTTTCTTAATCGTAATCAGACTTTACAGATGGATATTGCAGTCCAAGGAGAGCACTGTAGCCGATTATGTATTTCCGTATATATTTTATCTTCAAAAAATATTTTAAGGGGTCAAGTAAACCCACTCAATAAGTCCATACCAACCCTACGTGTATTGGGCTTTTTCAAATCCACGTCTCTCCCCTTCAAGCATAAAGGTAATACATTTACATATTGAGTGCACATGGCATTTAAGATGTGGTTTATAAAGCAATTATGCTATAATAATAATAAACAAGTTCTAACCCCCCCTAAGTTAAGGATAAATAAAATGCAATGAATCACAGCAATAATTTTTTATTGTTTTTTTTTTTCAATTTTTTCTTATTATATAATTAATTACCTTAATTATTTAATGGATTGCGTCTCTATACATTTCTTTTTTTTAATATGACACCAAGACAAAACATGAAAGAAGTAATCCACTTATATACATAAAAAAATAATACACACCTCCTACCTCCTTGGCGAACCGCAGGGACAGGAAGTTTGGACTCAAAGAAGCCGGAAGGAAGCTCTGCATAATTAAGTTGGCCAGCCTGCAGTTAGACGGCTGTCTTGAATGCAAGCTGTCATGGGCACTACCTCTCAGAGGCTAATTAGTTTTCATTTAGAACCATCGATCGTAGGAGGTGGCCTCATCCGTCTACTAGTCATCCGATTCCTCCGTCTTCTGCACCGCAAATCATCAATCGCTCTTCATCATCACCATTATTTGTTTCCTTTCAATAACTGTTTGGATCTGTCAAAAGAGAGGGTGAAAAACTATCACCGTGTTGTTCTTAAGGGCTGAAAAAATATGACAAAAAATACTTTAATTCGCAATTATAGAGCACAAAATGCCACATCTTGACAGTACATTCACTGAGGCTAAAGTACTGCAGCACCCTCCATAAGTAAGCGACCCAAGATTTGTTGATGAATTGTTAAAAAGGACCGCCTGACAAATATTCTTTATCTAAATTTCTCACAAATTTAAGTGGACCACTTACAAAAATTTAAATAAACTGCACACAAAATTAAGTAGTCCACTTTTGTATTCAATAGATTACTTATAAGGTTATTGGGTTTAAAACAAGACACCTGAACGAGTGTCGAAAGAAATGATTTATTTAAAATGTATACAATTTAAAAAAAAAAAAGGCATTGTTTCTTATTAATTTTTCAACGCCTTTAGTTGGGTGTTGGGCCTTCTCTTCTTGGAATTAATTAATTTTAATTGGGCCAAAGAAGTCCATTCTTCAATTAATGCATTTCCAAGTTCATCCGTGTTATCTGGACAAAGCGAACGCATGTGTAACTGCCGTTGGAGCTTATCACAAACGTATGGTGAACAAGCTAGCCAGTTTATACGCGTGATTTCTTGTTCCTCTCAAAAAAATTGAGCCAGCTTTGCTCAAGAGGTCGAGCATCATCATCAACAAGGTTGAAGTTTCCTTCGATTTCTGGTGATAAAGGGAGAATAACAGGCTTTATGACATTGTCCAGGTATGGTTGTGCGGTCACGTGCTTATTCCTGAACAATATCAGCTGAGTTTTTCGATTACTCGATATCTCTGCCCAGTCCATCATTGAACCTCCTTCGTAAGACCGTACTAGTTCAATCATACCTGCATTAAATCACTGGTCTCTCTCTCTTTCTCTCTCACTCTCTCTCTCTCTAATTTCAGCTCTTTAATTACAATTATAATTACTTTCAGTCATCACCAGCGTTTCACTTAAACATAAATGGAGTTAACTCATTGGTGGTAATAAATTGTGGCCCCAGATAGTTGGTCATTGTAGTGCCATTACCATGGACCAATAGAAGCTAGCCTCTTTACAGACCAGAAAACACCAGTCTACTTTTACATATTTTTATGCATCAACTAACATCAGTATGGGAGGACTAGTTCACGATTCTGACACCACAAGCGCTCACTAGGGGCGCTGGCGTAGTCGACCCAGATTGGAACGGTCTTTCTGATTAGTTGAAATAAGCCTCTCATTGGCTACACGCAGAAATGTACCTGTCTATATAAGGGTATTATTCCAAACTTTTTTTTTTAGTTGGAATCATTCACTTTATTGAAGTGAACACTTCTTTCTCTCTCTCTCTCTCCCTCTCTCTCTCTCTCTCTCTCTCTCCCCCTCTCTCTCTCTCCCTCTCTCTCTCTCCCTCTCTCTCCCCCCCTCTCTCACTCCCTCCCTCTCTCTCTCTCTCTCTCTCTCTCTCTCTCTCTCTCTCTCTCTCTCTCTCTCTCTCTCTCTCTCTCTCTCTCTCTCTCTCTCTCTCTCTCTCTCTCCCTCTCTCCCTCTCTCTCCCCCCCTCTCACTCCCTCCCTCTCTCTCTCTCTCTCTCTCTCTCTCTCTCCCCCCCTCTCTCCCTCTCTCTCCCCCCCTCTCTCTCCATCTCTCTCACTCCCTCCCTCTCTCTCTCTCTCTCTCTCTCTCTCTCTCTCTCTCTCTCTCTCTATCTCTCTCTCTCTCTCTCCACCCTTTAAAACGTCAAGCATAATGACGCGTTCTCTGTTGCCTTCTTAAAAACACCCTCCTCACTAGCCTTCTTCCCCCCAAACCACTTCATGGAAGAGGTCCAACTGTTGAGTGGAAATTGAGTCCTCAAAACCGCTTTGAAGGTTGTCGAGCTGTTAAATCTCGTTGCCTAGTGATCTGGATTTTCAAATATCGGTTCTGCCGAAGGGTATGCTTTCTAACTCAGCCTCCTTTTCATGAGTGTACAGAGCAGTATCTGTGCCTCATATCGTGACCAGGTCTTCCGATAACTCTGTGAGAGTAACCAAGTCTAAGGCTAACTCTAAAAGAGCCAAAGGCCTCCCTAGTTCTTCAACAGTAAGTCCTCGTAAAGGCATTTATTAAAGCTGTCTAATGCAATGGTTAAATGGCTATTGATAGTGAAACACAAATAATGATTCGTTCAGGTGATTAAATTCCGATTAAATCCCAATTGCTTTAACAAAATTTTTTTCTTTGTCTTTGTTTATCTTTTTTAATCCTAATACAGATTAAGGTAAAGTTGGATCAAGTCTTTGAGTTGTAAAAATAGTTTATTACTAAACTGAAAATAATTTCAAACCATCCTGGTAAAATAAATATCTACATTTTTGTAAGTGGTCCACTTCAATTTGTGAGCGCTTTATTTGTACATATTTTCCCATACTTATTCGTACAATTACTTTTACAATAATTATTAAATATCCCAACCGCTAATACAAATATAAAAAATAAATAAGTATAAAATAATGTGTGAAACATAAACGACTAAATATGATGGAACAAGTTCGTGATTTAATTCCGAGACCGTGAGACGCTATCAGATCGGACAGTTTTCACTAGGTGGTTGAAGTCCCGTCTCGGCCCTATCTCCCACCCCAGTTCCCGGACTATTTCTACTGTATCTGTGCCCGATATCACACGCTCTGGATAAGTATCACAATTTCCGTGTAAATTTCAGCCCCCCCCCACTCCCTTGGCAACTTGTTAACTATATAACCTACATCGCACCACCCCCCTAGGGAGTATTTATCTCTCACATCCTTTCCGCAGTGTGTATCTGTTCTTGTTAGAACATACTACATATGTACAAGCCGTGATACTTAATTCTATCACTCTCTCATTTTATTTTATACTCTCTTAAAAACCATTTTTTTTTTTGTTAATTGTTAACCAATCAATGACCCTTCATTATTTTTCATGGGTTCCCTTTTAATTTTAACATAAAGATGTAACTAAACTAAACACGAACATTGCATACACGTTATATACGCAAGTGATAACAGTGGATCTAGTTAGTCAGTATACACCATGCACTTAACCTAACTATAATTAATATTTACAAAAAAACTGATACATACAATACATAAAGCTCAACACTTAACTGTAATCTTTCACTCCATTATTATTATTAGCTGTTATAGTTTATAACTTTCACTCCATTAATTGTAGATGGGAAAGGTTTATAATCATAAGCGCCAGGACAACACAAATATTTAAGATTTATTTTGTTATAAACTATAACTACTAATAATATTTAAAACTGTCATTACCTTATAACTGTATCGTCAAATGAAACTACTATGTGAAATATGATGGCTCTAAAAATGTACGGGTACAGTTATAAGGTGCACGATGGTCATGACACTTAAAATATTATTAGTAGTTTATTATTATTATTATTATTATTATAAATTATTATTAGTAGTTAAGTGTTGAGCTTTATGTATTGTATTTATGAGGGTTTTTGTAAATATCAATTATTGAGTTGTTAGGTTAGGTACGTGGTGTATACTGAATAGATCCACTGCTATTTACTTTGGTATTTAATGGGTATGCAATGTTCGTGTTTAGTCTGTATGTATAAATATACAGAAATAGGATATTATATCTCTATTATCACAAACTTCTCTGTTATTAAGAGTTTGTGCATAAAATTATGTTCATTTTTTGTTGTCCCCCCCCCTCTAAACCCCTTGAATTTAATACAATGTGAAAAATATGAACAAAAGAATTGACAAATTTTCTCCTTTTTCTGCTATGCGCAGATGCGTTTGAAGGAGGTTGGGTTGCATAAAATCAGATTGAAGTTAACAGGAAAATAACATGAATACAAATCTAGGTGATGGGGCTCACCTTGATGCTTATATTTTGACCCTTCTATCGTATTAATGACTTTAAATTTACGGATTGTCCCAGATCCAAATGTCAATTATTGTTATTATTCCATCTTGTATCATTAGTGCATCGGGGTATTCATGTATTTACAAGTTTCTGCTTTTAATGGTATACTATGTGCACCTTTTGGTTCGAGTTTAAGCATAAGGGTTTCGATACAATCACATCTATTATTTATTCAACTGTTTTGGCAGTGTTGAGTTCACTTTCGTTCCCTCCATTAAATTGTGATGTGTTGGTTTACTCTGGGGCAGCATCAAGATGAATATGTCATTGATAATTTGAATTTGATACCCTAATAAAAGTTATAGCGAAACACATTATGATGTCTAATAGACTGTATGAGAATACAACTACATTTTGCATTCTTCTCAATATCAAATGTAAAATTTTCTCTCTGGGTTAGTCTTGGGACTCATTGAGTCAAAAAAAAAACAGACAGACTCACGAATTTAACATAAGGTTTCTGCTAATTATCAGTTAAAGGGAAAATATAGCCACGAGGCATTTAATAAACGAAGTTTATTCGCGTGGAGGGTATAACGCCACTCATTACCACACACTTTTGCACTTCAAAGAATTATCGAAAGTTTTTAATTAAATCGCTAAAGCCAACCAACACGTAATTGTTAACATTGTTAACGAAGGCCGACTTCAACTCTCACGGTGCTTTGCTAATAACCCACAAATGAACGGTGATAAAACTTTGCCCTAGGGAGAGAGCACTTAGTTTATTTCCAAATAATGGGCACTTATTAGAGGGGACGTGCAAAAATGGCCCTTAATTAGCTTAATAGGTAGGACAACGTATGCCTCCGTCTCGTTAACGGGGCGAGAGCAAACTCAAAGTTAACGGCACCCCGATAAAAGATACTTTCAACGGCTCTTCAAGGGAATTTCACTCAGTATGAATTCCCTTAGGAACATGTATCGTGAAACTTAATTAAAAACTTGAAAAGGGTGGCCGAATAATATTGAAATAAAATTAACTCGTGAAATTGTGACGTTGCCTTAAGGAAACGTCCGACGTTTCGCAGTTATTCCGCGTTGAATAACTCAGCGGAAAAGCCTTCACAACTTTATTAAGCACCACGCTTTTTGTTTGCTCGACGCTTGAATCAGGTGGGATTGCCAACCTTGCCGTAATGCTTACAGACTGGAAGTTTTAAATTCAAAACGTTCTGAATAAATTATACCGTAATAGGATCTCGGCCTAGAGCTGCTGAATGCTCCTTCAAATTACTAGTTGAATAAACTTGCCCAGAAAATAAAATAAACACTTCACATTCGACGAATCTACAGAAGAAAAAAAATTAACCTACAATTCTACAGATTCTATTCAAAAACTTTCCTGTACACTCGTGGTTGTAGTGGGGGGAAGTTCGGAGCTCTACGTATCAACTTTTCGAAGATATTTGCAAATAAATCTATGTCATTTTTTTTGGGGGGGGGCGGGGAGCTATTTCATATCATATATAAAATAGAAATAGAATTACAAGTAAATGTGAACGGTACAAAGAAATAAGAATGACGTGACAAAACAAAATAAATAATGTTTTTAAAATATCATTGAAATCCTTTTTTGTGTAACCTCGTGTACCTTTTGCATAATTTCAATTCCTAATTAGCTCCTGCTTTTCACCTTAACTTAAGTAATCTTTTGAAATGCATGAAGTAACATTTCAAGGTGTTACGGAATATATCTGTTTCTTAGGGATCATAAATTATAAACCAGTAAAATACTTCTGAAATATTAGAATTTCATTCAGGCAAAGAATAGATAAATGAAAATGTCATTTGAATTTTTTTTTAGATCATTGCGGAAATTTCTTTTGTATCACACTAAAGACGAGTGTTGTATATTTTTAGAGGAAAGCTTATCCCTTTGGGCTTGAAATTTTGTAAATGTTGTCCAAAACAAAAGTTTCAATATCAGCTCAATCTACAATCAATATGTGGCACCTATTGTATGATCTAATTTAACATGCTTAATTTAACCTATGATACAAGATAAATTGAAAAAAAAAAACTTATTATGAGAATACAATAAAACGTATAATGGGTAATACTGAGCTTAAACTGTCCAGAAGATTAACTGCGTGTTAATGAGACTGAGGATTCGCCATAAAAACCTGAGGCATCTAGCCTCTACAATCTACAAAAATCTGAGCTGGACTTTACTGGCCTACATGTAAATGTGAAAAGACCACAAAACTTCAATCTAACTATTCAAGCAAACTCCAACCAGTAACTAAAGGAGTTCAAAATCAACAACGATTTATAAACGCAAAATTCATCGCTTGAGCTACTTTAAAAGGATAACGAAACGAGACTAATTTGTTCCAAAGTTTAGTTTTCATACCTTCCCTGTGTGCATCTTAGCTAACATTTAATCAGAATTTTTAGTGGGGTTCGAAGTACACTTAATGAGTTATTAAATCATTTTTATGAGCGCATGTAACGTGAAACAGGCATGCATACAAAGAAGCATGTGCATTACTGACGTTCCTTGTTCTCTGTACAAATTAAATTCCTGATATTGCTCGACCGAGGAACCGTGTCTGAAAATAGTCCTGTAGCCATGACTACCTTAACAGTCATATTGCTCCAGATATAGCACTGCATAGCAGAGGTATTTTCCATATCCATGTTTGGAGGAACCGAGTTCTTTCTCTTCGTATGAGGTGATCATCACCTGGCATTACCATCAGTCTCATATTCCATGGCATTGCACAAAGCGAATCCTCAATGTAGTAAATTTATTACAGATTGGGGATTCAACTAAATTGAAACATACCTTGTTTCCTATAAAATCAATGTCAACTGATTCCTGTGGGAACTTTTTAAAAGTGCTATATATATTTGAACCCAAAATAATAACTTTTAATCATCTCATTTTTAAAACACATATTGCAACCAGCTTGAAACCTCTTAAATATGCAATTTCCATTGTTGGCTCTCAATACATTTCTTAACTATTAATTCAGGACTTTAAAAGAATCTTAACTAAGTTTAAAATGTAATTTTAAAAATATTTGTCGGGTCGAGTTATCGCCACGAGGGGGGTGGGTGCCTAGTTACCCTAGCCCTGGTGACGAAGTGAGGGTTGATTAGGCTATTACCTGGACAATTGTTTCATGACGGGTCTTACTACTGTACTATCTGACTCCATATTTGATAGGTATGTGCCCTGACAATGCACTATGTTCAGGAGAAGAGGTATAGGGTAGGTAGTTTGTGTGGTCAAGGAATGACCACGAATTCACACTCGGTATCTGAGGATAGGTGAAATCCGTTCGGAGCCCAAAGGCGAGTGTGAACCGGAAAGAGACAGATTGGATTGCCGTGGGAGACACTGCTAAGTAAATTTGCAGGGCCACCACAACCGTTGTCCGTGAGGGAGAGGTCTCTCCCAAGGAGCTGCTAGTTTTAGCGAAGCGAATGCAGAAAATCCCACTAGCAGGGTGTGGGGTTTGACGAGGCCGGACTAAAACATAACGAGGTGAAGAAGAGAGATCCATAGGTTGTCATAAACGAGAAGGCCAAGTTTTGAAACATCGGTGCAGCCGCAAGTCACCAGTTAGAGAGCCGTATTCAGAATGATTTACAGGTCCACCCCCCGGGTCTATTTATAGTGGGCTGGCTTCGTTAGTGCCCAATCATATGCCTCGTTATTGTGGCCAATGCCAGGCCAGTGTGTGGTGGCCTTTGTTCTCGTAGTGACTCAGGCCTTGCCCGTGTCGCTAGCTACCTGCTCTTGGTGAGGGTTCCCAGCCCCTAACTAACTTGCAGCTGCGCTTTTTATTGTTTACATCATTTACAATGACTTATGGTTTGGTAATGGTGCTTACATTTGTTTAAATTAATTTACAATATAGTATAGGGTGATTTATTTTATGTAGTTAATGGTCGCTTCTATAATTAATAACAAACCCAACTTTTTTCAGTTTTAATTTGGGTTTTTTTCATATTTTTATTTTTTGTACTTACGCTAACGACTAATTAGCGTATTTGGAGGTGTTGTGAAATATACCTAAACAATTTCAGATCAATGATTTATTTTTAAAAACCACTCTCGTATAAATAAAACAAACTGCTCAGAACTGTAGTCAACGCTACATTCTACATTTCAAATTATTCCTTCACAGTAAATATATCAAATGTCAAATGTCTTCGAGCTTATTTTATCTATCAAGTTGAATTTTCAATTTCAACAAAAATCTATTCACTCGTCCAAGTCAATATCTCCTTATCCAGCAACTCTCGGGCTTACCACCCTCCTCATTCTTGTGTCAAGAAGCTTTCTTCGGGGTCTGCCTTGGGAGTCAGGGAAGCGAGCTCCTGGACATAATGTGTGCATTTGTTTGAATATGAATTCTAAATCCACATGAATGACTTCCTACACCCTAATTAGCAATTTGGCACAATCACATTCTAATGTTTTTAATAAACACTTTAAACAAGAATATAGAACAGCCTCATCCCTTCAAGCCAATGGACATTCGCGGAAATATCCTCTACCTTTGGGCTCCACAATCGCTTTTTTTAATTTGCCGAGTGTAGTTGAATATATAGACCAGAACGCCTAAGTTTTAATACGATAACCTTTGAAGATATTCCTGAACTGGAAATGTACCTAACTTAGTCAAAGGTAAGTAAGTTAAGCAATGTTTGGGAACATTCAGTATGCCAGCCCATCCGTAATGTCATGCGCGGTAAGTTTTATGCTTCTTTTGGAGGAAAGTTAATTAAATATCGCAGAGTATACTCGAGAAATGTACAAAGTTCAGACAATGGAAGCACCACATAATCCGAGAAACTTTTGTATTAAGAAGGGCTCATTGAATTAAACAATAATGAAAACGGCTATGCATAGAAATCACGCTCCGTGTCTTTGCGAGGATTATCTCTTGCCGACCAGAAACTGGAGTAAAAGTATTTATGTTGAGAAGTACTTGAATATTATCGGCTAGGAAAGGAGCCGACGACGGACCCACTAACCCAGTTAAGCAGTTTAAGCCTGAGCACTTTAGACTTGATTGTGAAGTCTCCAACCCTCTGTTTTAAAAATATGAAAAATAACTTTGACTTTTCAATGGAGAAACATCAGTTTTTCGGTTAGCGAGAAAAAGCCATTTTTTTACAAACATCACATTAAATTGTATTTATTAACTATACACAAGCTAAATAAACTAAGTAGATTGTGAATATGGAGAGATGCTCAAGTGCCGGTTGAAAAGTTTCTTTTAGAATATCTATTAAATAGCTAGAAAACAAAACTTTTTTTTTTATATACTTTTCAATAAATGGAGCCAATTATAAATGGCTATTTTTTTTTCCAAAAAAATTAAAATGAGGTGGAACGACTTAAATGTTTATTACCTAAACTATCTTTGGATTGATATTTCCGTCATACCCTTTTATTGTTCTCAACACTGCGATATAAAAATGAAATTGTTAAATTTTAAATAACTTCTGTGCTGGGCTTCGAGACAGTTTGTAAGTTATCGATACGGCATCGGCTTTAATACAGACAGAACAAATATGTGTCTATCGAAAATCAGCCTTTGAAGTGTGGCACTTACCTTGAGACCTTGCTGCCATTTTGCATAAAAATTTACAGTTCAGTCTGTCGTCAGTGATTGTCAGAAGCAACGCGTATGTACTTTTTAGGTTGTCTGTGTAGCCTTGTATCTCTATGTATGGTTTACATAGGCCTGTATGTTCGGTTTGATTCATACCAAGGCGAGTTCATGATATGTCCAAGTATTATTGACTGCCTTGTCTGCATATTTGCAGTAATTAGTCTTTGATACGAATGTCCATGTTTCGAGTCCGCTGGGGGAAAATGCATAATATATAATAATGAGCATAGGACTATGCGCGACTAAAGGAACAATTACGGGAGATGTATGTACTTTTTATACATATTTAGTGGATAATAATATTTATACTATAAGTTAGTTAATAACTGAAGTAAAAATGGGAGTGATCCATGAATGAACTAGTAGATACTGCTAATTGGCCTTTGTAGATCTCAACCATAATGAAATTTATGTATTTACATCATGAACGTGTTGCCAGCTTGCATCTCATTATGATAATCATGTGACACCACTAGCTGTGGCTTTGGTATCTAATTACTATTTCGCAGGAAGCCGGAGAACTCATTACGTGTAGAGGACGCAATAGGCTGTTGCTTTTTTTATTGTTCTCTCTTGACAGTGCTGCCTGGCTAGCTAAGTAAAGAGAACATATTAAACACCTGTGCTACTTCCATTAGGGGTAGATTACTTCCTTAGCCAAAGTCAGTACTTCAGGCTTTCATTTGTAATGCATTCTCAGAAACGACTGGATCACAATAAAGAAGTTTCTATATATGAAAGGAGGAAAAATTAACGAGAGCAGAATGAAACGTCATGGGTCTCGTTCGTTTGTTAAACATTGTACTTTTTTTTTCTTTTTTTTTTCGCCCTTCCTGAGGCTGGGCCTCAAACGGGCTTGACCCACAGGCCCGTGAAGCGGGCTCGTGGGGTTACGTAGCATGTGGTGCGCGTATTCCGGTGCAATGGGATTGTTGCACCGGTCAGCGCACCTTCGGTTATTCTTTTTTTGTTCCATTTATTTCTCAATAAAAACAAAAAAAAAAAACAAATGATAATAATAAACAAAGAAAGTATAAAACTAACATAAAGAGAAAAGAAACACTTCTATTAATAATATATATAGTTATAGTGCACCCGTGCTAACATTCTAAGAACTATGAATCACCCCTTTGCTGACTCTTATTTAAACCCCGTGAGAATCAGAGAAGGAGGTCAGTCTATTGTATCTCATTAGCCCGTCACTATGCTAGATTAGATCTGTATATTACCATGTCATTTATGTTTGTTATTCAAAATAAATCTTTTTAAAAAGTCTTGTGTGCTTTGAAGATATTTAACTGGCGCCCGAACGTGGGACTTGGGAGGAATTTTGAAGGTATTTAAAGTAACTTTGCGGAGCTTAGAATCGTGTGTAATACCGAAATCAAGCAGCATAACTACTTCTCTCCGTCTTGAGGAAGATTGCCACTGCGTATACAAGTATAGCAAGCATTCTCCACGACTACAGAGGTATCTTTCAACTTTCTGAAGATTTTCAAATCTTATCACCCGAGTTTCAAAACTATTTGTTGAGACTTCGCAGCACCAAGGAAGAAGATTTTTCCACTGAAGACAACATACTTGATGGTAATTATAAGTAATTATAAGTTTATTGTATGTCAAATTTACAGGATAGATTAAACCAATTAAGACAAGTATATACAACTTTTAATCTAGATAATATTGATCAATTACTATTAGAAAATACAAATTCAGAGATGGCTATGGAAATAAAAGATCATGATTTTAAATTAATTCCGGAATATGATGGTGATCCTTTACAATTAGTAGATTTTATTAGAAATACAAAATTTGTGTATGACTTATATTGTAAAGATAATAACCAATATAAAGATATAAACCATTCAAAATTAGTATTAACTTTATTAACTAAGCTAAAAGGAAAAGCAAAAATTGCAACCTATGATAAGGAATTCACTAGTGTGACAGAAATTTTAACATTCCTTAAACGTAAATATCAAGATACGCGAACGAGAGAGCAATTAATATCAGAAATACTCAATACTAAATCGTACCATAACGAAAACCCACATGATTACTTAGAAAGATTAGGTAAGAAAAGATGCGATTTATATGCTCGCGTGTATGCCGACTCGGAAATAGTGAATAAACAGTCGGAAATGGAAAGATACGACAAACAGATATCACATCACACCGTTCATAATTTACATCCCTCGCTTACTGATTTTATTTATCATATTAAATTCGAGACAATCGAAGATATTGACGAAATCTTAAGAAATAACGCTGCGCACATTGTGCATCGGGTGTACGGTCCGGATAGTCGAAAAGACAAACACCACCAACCACACCAATCGAATTATAAAGGCAAAAATTTCGATCCAAATTACAAACATAAATATGAAAAACAATTTCAAAAACAACCTCATGAACAAAAACAAGATTATCAACATCAACAAAACCAAAATTATAAAAGTGCACAACCAAATTATCACAATTACCCAAATAATCAACAAAATTATCAAAAACCTATTCATAATCAATCATGGGATCCAAAATCTCAACATAGATTCTTTAATAAACCTCCATCCGGAAATTGGAGAAATAATCAACAAAAAGTAGATCCACCACAACAAAATGATTCAAATACGGTTTCGATGAGAACTGTTTCTAATCGCGTACATTACGCCGAGGATGAGAGAGATGAACAAATTAGAATATTAACTGAAAGAGTAAAACAACTTGAAACTAATAAAGATAATTTTTTAGACCAAGGTCCGAACAAAGGAGAACCACCGGATCGAATGTAATTAAAATAAGTGACGAAGTTAATTTTTTAAATAATTTACCACAGCTCTTGGATAAAGAAAATAATAAATGGTTAATTGACACAGGAGCAACAAAAAATTATATTTGTCCCCAAGCAATTCCGAAAGATGCTAAAATAAACATAGAAAACTTCGCGATAAAAACCCCTACAGGACGAGCAGAAGGAACACAAAGTGTAAACCTCAACCTGCAAAATCTGATAGGAATTAATCAAGAAGTAAAGTTCTTAGTTTATCCTATTAGTTCACGGTTTGATATTTTACTTGGGTACGAAACAATGAAAATGTTAAAAACTAATATAAATTTAGAAGACATGGAAATAAAAATAATGGGAATAAAATACAAACTTGAAAGAGACGAAATGTTTCATATCGAAGATACTAATGAAATTAAAAATGTTATAAGACACGAACACATAAATTCGGAGATAACGGAAAAACTCACAAAAATATTAAGTGAAAACGGTGAAATATTAAAAACAGAAAATGAAAAATTAAAACCGACTAAATTATTAAAACATAGAATAATAACTACGAATGAAAATCCGATTTATACACGAAATTATAGATATCCGGAACAATTTAAAGAACAAATTAACGAAGAAGTTGGAAAATTATTAAAAAACGGAATAATTAGACCAAGTAAGTCGCCGTATAATTCCCCTTTGTGGATTGTTCCAAAAAAAATGGACGCATCGGGTATAAAAAAAGTTCGCATGGTAATCGATTATAGAAAATTAAATCAGGCTACCATAAAAGATAAATTCCCGTTACCCAATATCGAAGATTTGCTGAATCGATTAAGAGGTGCAAAAATATTTTCGACTATTGATTTAACATCGGGATTTCATCAAATAGAAATGGATGAAGAATCTATTCCAAAAACAGCATTCTCTACTGAAAATGGTCATTACGAATTTGTTCGAATGCCATTCGGAATAAGTAATGGACCGCCGACTTTTCAGAGAGCAATGACAATGATGATATCAAATATTCCTAATGCAATGGTTTACGTTGACGATATTATTATTTATTCAAAAAATGAAAACGAACATTTAAGAGATTTGGAAAAAGTTTTCAAAGCATTAAAAGAACATCAGTTATCAATTCAATTAGATAAAACTGAATTTTTCAAAAAAGAATTAAAATTTCTCGGCTATATTGTAACTGAAGAAGGTTTAAAAACAGATCCGAAAAAGATAGAAACTATAGTAAACTTTCCAGTACCTCATGACGAAAAGTCGACAAGACAGTTCTTAGGTATGACAGGATACTATAGGAAATTCATTAAAGGATATGCAAAAATAACTAAACCTATTTCAGATTCGATTAAAACAAAGTTTATAAAACCGAAGAGATAAAAAGGGCTTGTAAGACATTAATAGATTTAATGGCAAATGCACCAATTTTAAAATACCCCGATTGGAATAAATCATTCATATTAACTACAGATGCTAGTAATAAAGCAATTGGAGCGGTATTGTCCCAAAAAGACGATGATGATATTGAACATCCTGTAGCATTCGCTTCACGAGTACTACAAAATGCGGAAAATAATTATAGCACTATCGAAAAAGAATTATTAGCAGTTGTATGGGCGACTCAACACTTTAAGCCTTACTTATACGGAACTAAATTTTTACTTCAAACCGATCATAAACCACTAACTTGGATATTTTCTATGAAGAACGGTAACACCCGAATCATGAAATGGATTTGGAAGTTGCAGGAGTTCGAATTTGACATAAAACATGTTAATGGTAAAACAAATTATGTAGCAGATGCTTTATCAAGAAATATAAATGAAGTAAACCACACGGAACCAGAGGATATGGATATTGATGATGTAGATATTGATATTGATGTATTTATTGATGACATATTACAAAATCAAGAAGAAGCTGCTGAAAAAACAACAGAATATGAAGCAATTATGGAGGAATTAATAAATATTCCATCTACAGCGGAAAATGCAGAAAATCAATCAGATCTAGAAACTATTCATTCACAAGAATCCAGCAATGAACAAACTTGGATATGTGAACCAGATAAATGTATAAATGTAGAAAAAAATCAAATTATTATCATTAGAGGAAACAAAGAAGACATGAAGTTCTCTAAGCCATTTGGAAACAAGAGAAGATACGAACTCATCATTAACAGGAAAGATGACTTGCAAACTCTACTCTACCAGATCGTAGAACCGGACAAGACTTACGGAATTTTCTGTTCACCGAACATAAAAACTTTAGAAAAAACTTACGATGAATACTTTAAAGAGATTCAAAATATAATAGAAAACGAATTCCCTTCTGTAAGAATAAAACGTTATTTTAACTTTATCAATGACGTAGAAAATGTAAATGAACAACGCGAAACTATTGAAAACTATCATTTAGGAAAAACTAAACATCGTGGAATATTAGAAACTTTTGAAAAATTAAAAAAACAAGTTTATTTCCCCAATATGAAAGACAAAATTACAGAATACATTAATAAATGTGAAATTTGTAAAAAATCAAAGTATGATAGAAAACCTATCAAAACTAAATTTCAACAAACCCCAACACCAGAAAAACCTTTTCGAGAATTAATGATTGACATTTTGAAGTATGAAAGGAAAATAATATTTACTGCTGTTGATACTTTCTCAAAAAGATTGTTCGCACAAGTTATTCCAACACACAATGCAATCAATATTTGTGATTGTTTACAAAATTATTTATCTCATTATCCTACGCCAGTACAGATCTCATTAGATCAAGGCACAGAAATGAAAAACAATTTAGTTAAACAATTTTGTGACCACAATGATATTTTATTACATTATACATCCACTAATCACTCAAATTCTTTGGGATTATTAAATAGAGTTCATTTAACACTAAGCGAATTACTAAGACTTATCTCGCATGAGAGAAAATCTTATTCATTTGAACAAAAATTAAAACTTTCAATTATTGCGTACAATAATACCTTAAATAACAATCTAAAATTAACACCCAATGAAATCACTTTCGGATTTATAAAAGAAAATAACAACAACAAAAATATTAGTATAACAGAACTATACGTACAAAAGTATCATAAAGATTTACAACTTTTGCATGAATTAGCTCACACAAAAATTAATGAAGAAAAGATAAAGCGTACAGAAAAATTAAATAAAAATCGGGAAGATCCACCTGAATTAATAAATCAAGAATTTATCAAAGATACTCAATCGAAGATTAAAAGTAGAGACAAATTCAGAAAAGTAAATGTGTTAATCCAAGGCGCTAGGCAATTAACAACACATGTTGATAACGTTAGGAGACCCAACAAACGTAAAAAGAGGAAACATTTTGTTTCAGATGAAGATTCACTACATGTCAATAATTCTGATACTTCATCTTCAGAAGATTCTGACGATAAAAGTAGTAGATCTCACTAACTCTCCAGGAATTCTCCATTATTCTGTAAATAATATTAGAGTAGTTAATCAATATTATGAAACTTATCATTTTTATAATTTAAGTTTATTAGAAGTAGAAATAATAAATATTGAAGATCATGTTACTAACTTTAGATCACATAAAATGTATCATTTGCTAAAAGATTTAACAAACGAAGTTTTTGAACAATTTCAATTAATGCAACAAAGAGATATTAAAAATCGTCACAGACGAGGCTTGATAAATGGTCTAGGTAATGTTATTAGTTGGATAACAGGTAATATGAATAATGACGACAAGGAATACTACGATAAAATAATTTCAAATGTAGAACAAAATAATTATAAGATTGAACATAACATCGAAAATTCTGTCAATATTAATAAACGTCTGATTGAGGATTACCAGAATGAAATCAAAACAATTAATAAAAATTTCATAATTAATAGACAAAATTTCGAATCGCTAGGACAAAATGAAAAAGCTTATGACTTATATATTCACATCATGCATTTATTAAATAAAATTAAAGATTTAACTTTATCTTTAGAATTTTGTAAGCTTGGCATTGTTCACAACAATTTAATGATTGATGTAATAAAAAATCTACCAAGTAACATAAAACTAATCTCAGATAATACTGAAATTCTATGGACAAATAGTAAAATCTTTTGTTCAACTCATCACAATATAATCCATACTTTTATCAAATTACCAATTCATGATGAATCCTATAAAGGATATTTTGTGATATCAGTACCAAGAATTATAAACCAGACAATTTACGAAATTGATTTAAAAACTGATCTTTACTTACAAAAAGGAGCCACTCTCTATCAAGGAAGTTGTATTTTTATTGACAATTATTACTGTATAAATCTTAATAAAACAGAATCAAAATGTGTTTCATCTATTGTACATAACGGAAATTTAAAAGAATGTAAACTAGTATTAAGTAATCAAAATAATATAAGATATTTAGATCATATTAAGCAATATATCACTGTAAATATTAAAAAAAATAACAGATTGTCATAATAACACTGTATTTTTACCAAATGTAGGATTAATTAATATTAGTAAGGAGGATTGCTTTCCAGAATTTAATAAAATTTATACTCATGATTTTAACACTATTTTACAACCATTTTATGAAAATGTAATATTAAATACAACTATGTTAGAAACAAATAATTATACTATACCAGAATTAGAAATATTGTCCTTTGTAGACAACGCTAATATTTATCATTATTCTTTTGTATTATGTATTATTCTAATCATTGTACTAATTAACATTTTTATTTATAAAAGAAATTGTAAAAAGATCCAAAATTCAAATTTACCTTTAAATAATGTAAAGGTTTCAACAACACCTATTACTATTGATGATCATAAAGTAATTTTAAGTAAATTGTATAAATCAAGTTTTTAAAATGTAAAAATTAAATGTTTGTTTTGACCAGAGTTCAAAACTTAAGGCTGCGGGGAGTTATAGTGCACCCGTGCTAACATTCTAAGAACTATGAATCACCCCTTTGCTGACTCTTATTTAAACCCCGTGAGAATCAGAGAAGGAGGTCAGTCTATTGTATCTCATTAGCCCGTCACTATGCTAGATTAGATCTGTATATTACCATGTCATTTATGTTTGTTATTCAAAATAAATCTTTTTAAAAAGTCTTGTGTGCTTTGAAGATATTTAACTATATATACAAATCCTAAACTAGCTTGTTTTTTGTTTTTTTGTTTTTTTATAGCTAGTTATTTAATTCTATCTTATTACTATTTACATTTGTGGATCCGAGTTCTACTTAAATCTATACTTAAAACTATATATACATGAGGTGTGCCTCCTCTATAACTACAGCTAAGCTTATATCTAACTATCTTCTGCTAAGCCCTACCTTATATCTATATTTACAGTGAGCTCTCCAGGAGCCGGCGATACAACGATGGCTTCGGGTGAGGCTTCCCGAAGACACGGCCGCTCACCCCGCGCCACCCCCCTGGATATGCTAAAATGCCCGGAGCCTTGCAATCTTCTCCACTCCCCGACAAAAGTGCAGAACGCGGTGTATCTCGTTTCATCGTTCACCAGCGGTGGCAGGTCGGACTCGCCCAGACTATACTCTCCTATCGCGCGAAGCAGCCGTGCTCTAGCCGGCTCCAGTGCATAACAAGATAGCACGACGTGCTCCGCAGTATCACTCTCTCTCCGCAATGAGGGGAGGGCCTGCTTTAACTAATTGTCAAGGTCCAATCTGGTCTGTATGTCAGTGTGTTAGAAGATCAAATTGATTTGAAATTTCAAATTATAACCCGCAACTCCTCATGATACGCTTGTTATGTAACGGTTTAAAAATTGAATTACCGGCTTTATGAAAAATATAAAACGTTAATATATAACAAGTTTTTGCGCATGCGCTACCTTTTAGAACATCTCTGTACATCGCTCGTCATTCAAACACTATATACTACCGTCTATAGGCCATAGTTCAGTTAAAAAATTGTTCCAGCAGGCAACTTGAGGAAGCTGGCCACGAGGGAGCCCTCAAGACGTAAGTAAATTGCTTATTATATTTGGGTGAAGTGTAATAAGCGATATCGGATAGAGTAGTCGGCCATGTTGGAAATCATTGCCAGACGTTCACCGATCGTTCACTAACGATGGTTCTCTGAGCCAATCGGTCGGTGGCTCAGAGCCAAGACCCGTGACTCGCCACTGGGAGTTGTGAGCTTAAATCCCACCGGCGCTACGTACTTCTTTTATACTAACGAAAAAACCGTTGCTATGATAAAATGAGATTTTATCAACAACTAATGTCTCAAAATAAGAAAAAAAGATCTAGGTCACTAGGTCCAACTCCAACACCGTCGCCTGTAAAGCGAAAACCAAGAAGGTCGAATAGGAACGTACAAATGACCTCCTCTGCAGCTAGTTCAATGGAGGAGATACCTCCACAGGCCAGCACATCAAAACAAGAGACCACCATAGAGTCGCCTTTCTTCACGCCAAACACATTTGAGGCTTTGAAAAACATCCCAGCAGAAGAAATGGAAGTCAACGAAACTCCAACACAGCCCAAGCCGCCTGCTCTTTTTGTACGCAACATTAGCAATTTTAAATTACTATGCTCACAAATGAGCAAAATTGTAGGTACCGGAAAATATACGTGCCTCAATCGCTCTCAGGATACGAAAATTTACCCAGACACTCCTGATACTTATCGAGCGATTGTTAAATATTTGGATGAAACCAATGCAGACTTCCACACCTACCAATTAAAGCAGGAACGATCACTCCGAGTGGTGATCAGAAATTTGTATCCCGCTACACCAGCGGACGAGATAGAGAATGAGCTCTTAAGCTTAGGATACAAGGTTCGCCAAATCACGAATGTGCTCCGTGAGGAAAGATAAGAAAATAATCCAAGCACCAAGACACCACTGCCCTTATTCTTTGTGGATCTAGAGCGAACACCTGGAGTGGAAAAAATCTACCAGGTTACCCACTTGTATTACACAAGAGTACAGGTCGAAAAGCCTTACCCGAAACGCGATATAGTTCAATGCCATAATTGCCAGGCTTATGGGCACACAAAATCATACTGCTACCACCCTCCCAGGTCTGTAAAGTGCAGTGGGCAGCACAAAAGTGAACTGTGCAAGAAGCCCCTAAAATCACCTGCTGTATGCGTGCTTTGCCAGCAAGGACATCCGGCCAACTACAAGGGCTGCGAGGCCTACAGAACGCTGAAGTCAAGGACAGAACAACGACGTCAGCCAGAAGAAGAAAAACTAGTAACAAGAAGCGGTCCAGCCAGAAACTTGAGGCCTACTGTCTCTTTCGCCGATGCCGTTCGCAACAGAGAGCAGTCACAGGCACCGCCCACTCCCTGTCCGCAAGTTTCTCTTCCCCAGCATTCCGTTCGTCCCGTCAACCAGCAAACCCAATCCCATCCTCAACCACACATCTCGCATATTTCTCCACCTCCTAGCTCTTCAGATCTCACTAGCCTATTGACATCATTCCTTACAGAATTCAGAACTCTAATTACCCCTCTCATTTTGCTTCTTACAAATCTTGTCTCCTACCTGATCCCCGTTAAACAAAACCCATAAGTGGATCCTTCTGACTACTTATCCATTCTCCTTTGGAATATGAATGGCGTTCGCACCCACACTAACGAACTGACAGCACTACACCGCGACAAAAACATCGACGTAGCTCTTATTACTGAAACAAGACTTACGAGTAAACGACCATTTACCGTTCGACAGTACCAGACTTATCGAACTGATCACCCTGATGGAAGAGCTCATGCAGGTACCGCTGTCATTGTCCATAACTCCATATCCCACCACATAGTTCCTTTGGTAGCACATGATTTCCTTCAATCCACTGCAGTGTCAATCACCACCTTCACTTTTCCCCTTACTCTAGCACCAGTGTACTGCCCTCCTAATAAATCCATTTCCGACTCCCAATTCATCTCCTTTCTAGACTCCATCGGACATCGTTTCCTTGTGGGTGGGGACTTTAATGCGAAGCACCAACACTGGGGGTCAAGAGCCACGAATACACGAGGACGTGCTTTGCTGTCTGCACTCACACGGAAACATTGCTCCACTATCTCTCCTGACACAGCAACCTATTGGCCATCTGATCCCAACCGAAATCCTGATCTCCTTGACTTCTTTTTCTACAATAGTTTAGGAACACTAAACTATTCACTCACGCGCCTCGATGACCTCTCCTCTGATCATAGTCCTTTATTATTAACCATTTCTCTAATACCAATTCACAAACTGCCTCCTCCTTCATTTATTAGGGGCCCAGTTGACTGGGACCACTTTCGCCAGCTACTTACAGAGTCTGTAGACCTCAAATTGTCCCTGAAAACATCCCAAGACCTAGACGATGCAGTGCATTCCTTCACTACTCTGGTCCAGGGGTCGGCTTGGGAGGCATCGTAACCCCATCGTCACCCAAAAATCCACAATCATAATCGTTTACCTCAGCATCTCAAAAATCTGTTCCAATCCAAACGCCGCTCCAGAACAGTGTGGCAAAGATCCCGGCATCCTGCTGATTCCTTCCTTTCAATTCCTACCTCTACTCTCTGTCTACCAGGGATAACTCCTTGTGGAATGTAACCAAAAAAATACTAAAGTATCAACCTGTTTCACACCCACTCCGTCGTGATGATGGGTCCTGGGCGGCTTCGGATTGAGATAGGTCGGAGGAATTTGCTCTGCATCTTATCCATACGTTCACACCTCACCTTTCACATCAAAACCATACTCACAGCACAACTGTGGAAGATTTCCTCACTTCACCTATTCCTCTCTCCCTTCCACCAAAAGCCATTAATCCCTCTGAGGTTAAATACCTTCTGAAAAACTTACCTCACCAAAAATCCCCTGGATATGATCTTCTTACTCCTCAAATTCTCAAACAACTTCCTCCTAAAGCCATAATCTTTCTAACTTACATATATAATTGCATTATCCGAACGACGCACTTTCCTCTCCTCTGGAAACATTCCATTATTGTCCTATTCACCAAACCCGGTAATCCACCCAATGACGCCTCATCTTACCGTCCAATAAGCCTACTCCCTATCCTCTCAAAAATATTTGAGAAACTTCTACTAAAACGTCTACTTCCAATTATTGAATCCAAAAACCTTTTTCCCACACACCAGTTTGGTTTCCGCCAACGGCATTCCACTGCTAGACAAGGCCTTCGCGTTGTTGATCACATCTCCTCAGCCCTTGAAACCAAACAGTATTGCATTGCTGCCTTTCTTGATATAGCTCAAGCTTTTTACAGGGTTTGGCACGCAGGTTTACTCTACAAGCTCAAAAGATATTTACCACAGACCCTCTTCCTAATCCAACAGTCCTACCTTTTAAACCGCTTCTTTCAAGTCCGCTGTGGTTTAGAATATGTATATATGTAGCGTCGCAACATTATATACAGGTTTTGTTATTTTATAAAAATTATATAATGGAATAAACAAGTATAACGATACCCATTGTACGTGACTGGGCTAAACTGAATAAAGGTGATGGGGCTCACCTTTTTGATCAAACTTAATACTAACTTACACACTAATTCTTAACTTATTTTTTCCCCGATTGCCATCGATGCAGGAGGGGTGGTGGGGTCATACTGTTAACCCTGGGTTGGTTAGGTGGTGCAAAGACTCAAAAAACTTGATATGTATCCGGCGGATGAACTCAACCACCGAAGGCACACCAAGCAATGGGTGTAGGTCAGCGTTCTTCAACCTCTCCAGAGAGGTATGTCTGACCACTTTTCGCATGATCCATTCTGGAAATGTTGGAGACATTTGGCTGTATTGCCAGTCAAGTGGGCTGTTAAATTAAGATAGTAAATACTTTTTTTTTATGTTTTAATTTCATCATATTTCACGAGAGCAGAGCAAGAAGGAAGATTATTCATATTGAGGATAATGATCTACTAAAGGTTAAACCATGTGGCCCCTATTTCACATACCTTGCTAGTGTACGAATTTCTGGGCAGGTTGTGAATATGCCAAAGCCAGTACCAAGCGAAAGAAAATACTTAACGGCCTCACTCTGGTAAGGCTGGCCGTTTTTACCCAACTAGACAACTAAACTGTGTAGTAGATTTCTACCGGCGCGGAGAGAGACGTAGAAACAGGTCAACACGCGTCAAAACAGCACCATTCTGGAATATCAACACCTAATCTACACCCTGATAAATTCATTTTCTCTGTTATATATTTTAACTTTCATAAAATTACATTTTTTTTCATCAGCTAATAAGTTATCACATCAATATTTATTTTATTCATTCTATACAGTCCACTGTTATACATTACCAGAACCTTTTAAGTAACTGTACACCTCCCCTGGGTTGACCAAATCTAGAGTTCTAGTCTCTTAACAACAACAAGATATTCTACTTGTTAATCTTAAGAACAAAGTGATCTTTAAAATATTGTGGTAGCTGTGGTAATTATTCAATGATTGTACGTTGCCAACTAAAGACATTAGACATCAACTAGGCTAGAGGATCACAGGGATGGTACGGTTGGAAGAGCCATTTTCTAAGGTAGGTTTTATTCATTGCTTGTAATTCAAATGTATTTGTGTTATTTAGACAGTTATATTTGAATAAACAATTTTTAATACGCACAGACATTTGTCAGAGGGAATTGATGAGCCGTGGTAGCGGGAAAATACAATTAAGAGTGACAGATGCCGCAGCCAAGCTGGCGCTGAGACAATTAAATGGCTAATTATCCCCAGGCCGAGATGTGGATGCATTAATCTGAAGAAGACTGGAGGCGATGGCCAGTCCCTGCCAGCCAAGATATAACTCCAGGCTTTGGTAGCAGTCCAGCCAAGTCTTCCTTCTACTTTCCTATCCTAAATCATATCCATCTTGAATACTCGCGGAAATCCACCATGCCAGGCTTTGTCACACTCAGAAATATTACGCTGAACTTTAGTTTAGCCTTTTCAAGTTGTTTACACGTTTATTTAATATACCTAGTTTGTGCGGCCACATGGTCAGAACTACATTTCTTGTGACATCCACACATTATTACTGATAAAAACAACTTTATTATAATAAAATTTCAATCTGCCTCATTAGGCAATAAGTAATTGTGATAAATGTTTTCATTCATACCATATTTACAATTTTCATTTACTCACACATTCATACGGTTTTTCAAAAAGCCCAGTGACCTCCCAAATCCATAGGTTCGTCCAAAGAAGAAGCGAAGTCTTGTGAAGTCGCCCACTCTCCTCCGTCAGCCGCGTCACCGGATACGAACCAGTGGATGCTGACAAAGAGTGCGAGAGCCACTTACGCTCAGGACATGAATGGAGAAACTGGCCATTACCAGAACTCCCACTGTTACGCATTTAAAGCAGGTCACTGTCGTTTTAGTCTCCGAGGAGGATTATAGGGATGAGTGGTGCAGTGCAATGACTGTGCTAGGGGGTTAGGGTGGCTGGATAGGTTGCTATGGAATTTCAAGAACTTGGAAGGGATGAGTTCAAGAATATAAATTATATTAAGATCGTTATGAAGGGTTTTGTTGCTGAAGTAATAAGGGACATTTACTATTGTTCTCAGGATTCCATTTTCAGATCCGGAATATCCACTATTAAACGTTGATGGAAAGTAACAAACACTTAGGAGGTAGTAATAAAATTTTTAGGTGGTATTTAAAAAAAGAAGCAATAAATCGTTCGTAAAAAACGAGTGTGTTTGGAATACAAAAAAATGACGACATTATCAAGTTTTATAATAAGCCTCAGATTATATCAGATATTATTACAGTGGACAAAAAAAAAATCGAAACAGCAATCACAACTATTTAATTCCATATTTCTGAGGGGCCAAGCAGTGTTTTTATTGCTTTTTCAGGGATTAGGGTAGTAGGATAGGTTACTATGGCATTTCATAAACGTGGAAGAGATGAGTTCGAGAATGTAAGGATATATTACATTGACCGTTATGAAGGGTTTTGTTGCTGGCGTAATAAGGGCCATTTATTATTGCTCAGGACTTTTGATTGAAAGGATCTGATACGTTTGATGTTCGACTTCATAATTACACACATCAAAACAAAAGAAAATAGCTATATTAAACAACGAAAAGATATGTATGACTATTTTGGTTTGTTATTAACATTAAATTGTTGGATTGGGAAGAAGCTATACTAAATTAATAATTATAATAATTTTCTTTTATTTTATAATTGCTTTTCTACCTGACAATTAAAGATTCTGTGCTTTGGAATCAGCTAGCACATTGGTGGTTTGGTGTCTCTTGTCTAAGAGATCGTTGTGAGTGAAATTATGTTATTAGTGAGCTTGGTGTGGGCAATCCTAAATCTAGACCTTGTTGATTCCTCAGCGATCGTTCATTTTTTTAGTGACCTCATCTCTCAAAATTATTATCTTAGTCAAAGAATCAATATCAATGGAATTTCTATCATTTTATTATTTTGTTTTCCATTTATAATATATATATTAATCATGTATATATATATATATATATATATATATATATATATATATATATATAAGTTAATGTTTATTGAATTACAAGCTAAGAAAGGTTGGTAATAAGAACACGTAGAACGTTATAACAAGACTGCTTTATTTAGACCAAGATACCTCTATCTATAGGTATTACCTGTAAACATATACAGATAACATATGTTTGGGGATTAAGGCTGGGCACTAGCGGCGCCTGGACTTAACTTATATATATATATATCATATATTAATCATATAAGAACAAAGACTCAATTGCGTTTCTCTGAAAACGAAAGATACAACATTTAAAGCCTTTATTTAAAATATTTTTCTTTCTCCACATAAATATTAAATTCCACACTTTAACTTTACTCAACTCAAAATTTCACTTATACACTTCACCACGCCATATCTCCTAGTCACGACATTAAGTCGTCTGCATATGTATATATTTATCATATATTATATTATATTTATATTTTATATTTTTTATATATATATATATATAAATGACGTATAAAGTAAGGAAACAATACCTAGATATTCTCACTAAACCAAAAAAGTTTTCAAATCATGGTAAGAAAACTACTCAGTTCTTCCCCAAACGAGAGGTTAAAATTGTGACTCGGGGGCCCACCTTTCCTACTGTTTTAAGTCAAAATAGTGTTACAATTTTGTTTTGTATTGTTTTTGTTCCTCCCGAAATACATACAAATAACTATTTTATAGTTATCTAAATTTAACTTTGTTCACATTTCCATTGTAGCCATTTTCATTTGTTAATAATAATAATAATAATAAATACAACTTTATTGTTATAAAATTACAATCTGCCTCATTGGGCAATAAGTAATTGTGATAAATGTTTTCATTCATACCATATCTACTATTTTCATTCACTCGCTCATTCATACAGTATTTACAAGCAGCCCAGAGAGAGGCTTCCCAAATCCACATGGTTCTCACCTCCCTTGCAGGCAAAAGAGGAAGGGAAGTCTTGGGAAGTCCCCCACGCTCCTCCGTCAGCCACGTCACTTTATTTGTTAATGTATAGAATAGCGCATAAACTTTGTTTAGAGAGAAACTGATTTCAGTTAATTCACCCCACCTTTAATAATTGTTTTACATATATTATATATTATATTAATCATATAAGAACAATCGTATAAGAAGACTCAATTGCGATTCTCTGTAAACGAAAGATACAACATTAAAAGCCTTTATTTAAATTATTGTTCTTTCTCCACATAAATATTTAACTGGTCCACCTTTCAAATATTTCACAGGATTTTTTAATATCAACTGATTATGAAAGCTTCGTTATATCCAATTGAGAAATCCTGATTAAAAATAAGAAAAAAAATCTCTGGGAGGTTACATAATTTAAACTCACGGTTCAATTCTATTCTCAGATGGAGTAGAAATTCCAAAAAAAAAAAAAATATATTTGTTTAATTCTAAAGAGATGAAATGATTTCAAAGCAAATAATACGGTGGGTAGGCAACATGAAGTAATAAACATTTTAAATTGAGCAAATCGGACAAAACTTTGAGGAGGAGGTTTGAATTTTATTCCAAGCACAGACTCTGGTTCTTCTGTATTTTCAAGTCTTACCGATTTTAAATGAAACTTTCAAAGACTAGAACGACAGGCTTACGAGTGAAAAGTAAATGGTTTCTGGTTGAAAGCATTAAACGTTTCAATGACCACATAAGCTATTACATTATAATTTCAAAAATCTATCCAACTAAGACGATAAATTGAACCCGCAATAATTTTTAATAATTATCATAACAGTAGCCAATTTGAAAACAACGTTAGCACAGTTTAGTTAAATTAATAATTTAAGCAGATTTTAATTGTTTTAAGCCGGGCTACCACGATTCTGGAAAGCTACAATATTTTTATCTACTAAACTATGCAAACAACTTAAATATACATTTTCCACCCAATAGTTCGAGTTATATATTAGGAGTTTTTGAAATTGAAAGAACAATATTTATGTTGCTCTTGAATAAACTTTAGAGATATTGTTTCTAAAAATGTTTTTGGGAAATTTGTATTGCATATTTTTCCTTCTTCTTCTTCTTCTTAAGCTTCCCTCTTTAGTGCCTCTCAGCGTAGAGGAGCATCCAGCCAGGAATTCCATTCTTCCCCATTTCCAGCTAGGTTCCTCGCCTGTCGGAGGTCCTTCCTCCTAGCCTTACAGAGTCGTTCAATGTAGGTGAGATAGGACATCCTAGGACGATCCCTAGGTCTTCTGCCATCTGGGACATGTTCCATAGTCTTTAGAGGATCTCTGTGGTCGTCCATCCTGATAGCATGGCCGAACCACTTTATCTGACGAGTTTCCAGGAGCTCTTTCAGTGGTGCTATCTGCAGTTCCTGACGAATCCTTTCATTGCGAACTCGGCCTTTCCAATCGTCCTTCGCAGAAGTTTTATTTCGGCAGCGGTGATTCTGTTCTCCTGTCGGTGTGTTAATATCCAACTCTCAGCTCCGTACAAAAGTATGGGCAGATACACTGTCTTGAAGATGTGTAACTTCACATCTTAGCCTACTTCTCTCTTCCTTACCACAGTGTTACATATCTGGTAGTAAACTGCAGTCGCCTAGTTAATCCTGTTAGATATTTCTGCGTCCCCCTTCCCAGATCCGTCTATCACTGTACCCAGGTATGTGAAGTCTGTCACCACTTCTAATTCTTCTCCATTACAGTATATGTGGATATCTTCCTTCTTTCTTCCAACTTGCAGGATCTTACTTTTGTTGGTATTTATAAGCATCCCTTTTCGTTGTAGCTCTTCATACCATTCCATAGCTGCCCGCTGCAACTTTTCCACAGAGTCCGTACATATTTTTCCTTTAAGGTATAAAATATTATGTTTACTACCTCATTTAAAAGTTCCATTCATGTTGCAATTTATTTATGATGTCATTCTCAGCCAATGAATGAGGTATGTGTAAACATTTGAATTAGAAAATGAAGCATTTGTTCAGGCATTGCGTCAGCATGGTGTTGCAGTTGTTCTCCTTACGCACAGGTAATGAAGGATCTGAACCAAATTAACTATCGAAGTTTGACTTTACGGTACCAATCAGGTAATATATCTCTCTCAACAGCCAGATTTTGACTTTGATAGTCTAAGTTATAGTCTTCAATACTCTCATATTGTGGCATTATGTAACTACAGGCCAGAAATATACTTTGCTATAACTATTACTTCACTGTATCCTGGGGGCTAGAGAGAAACATTCCCACGATCAGAGCATTGTGACTATTTCAAATCAGTACGCGCTACACTGGCGGCATGTGGGACCCGCCGGTAGAATGCAGATTGAGCCGTCTTCAAAGCGACCGAGTTGAAGTTGAAAGACTTGGAAGTTGATGACCGAACTTCGCCGCTAATCCCCCACTTCTTCTTCAATGTTACTTCCAACCCTCTTGGCTTCTTCGCGCAATATTCCTCAGATAACAGCTTTAGCCTCAACTTTCTTTCGAGAGCTCCCCGAGTTGTTTTTGTCACTAAACTTTATCTCGATCCTTTTATTTCCGTTTGCGACCTTTTTTCAGAGCTTCCTTTCAAAATAATTTCGTTCCCATCCAGGAGTGCAGTATTTAAAAACATAATCACTTAAAAATAAGATTATCTAAGAAATAATTGAAATAAAAAGAACAATCGTTTATTATAATAGAGGGGAAGTTATGACTAAAGCTTTTGCTAAGGACTAATGTGGAACCAATGGGGATTGGCTGTTAGACTATATTGGTCTACCATGTAGATGCCATACCAGTAGCCCTCTCCCTACTTTATGGAATTTTTGAATACTTACTGTGCGTATAATGTTCCCTTGAGCAATAGCACATTATAATTACACTAACAATAGCACACCATAATTACACTAACAATAGCACATTATAATTACACTAACAATAGCACACTATAATTACACTAACAATATCACACTATAATTACACTAACAATAGCACACTATAAGTACACTAACAATAGCACACTATAAGTACACTAACAATAGCACACTATAAGTACACTAACAATAGCACACTATAAGTACACTAACAATAGCACACTATAATTACACTAACAATAGGAAATTATAATTACACTAACAATAGCACACTATAATTACACTAACAATAGCACACTATAAGTACACTAACAATAGCACACTATAAGTACACTAACAATAGCACACGATAAGTACACTAACAATAGCACACTATAATTACACTAACAATAGCACACTATAATTACACTAACAATAGCACACTATAATTACACTAACAATAGCACACTATAATTACACTAACAATATTGAAAATGTAGTTCTTTAAAAATATATTAATGTCTGTCCTTCATACGAACATGCATATGTTGATGTACTATAAAGTGACAAGGCTTTGGGAACGGTAGTGCAATGTCGAGATCTTTTGAAAATTTCAGGAGTTGTACGCACGCATCTTGGTACCTACCAAAATGTAAAATGGAACGGTTCTGCGTTTTACACCAAAATAAACAGCCATAAAAAATATAATTTTTTTTATATATAGGTCTCCACTATACATCCCATTAGGTTCTGCTTTCATAATGGTGCTGGGTTTTCGTATGTCTGCGTGAGTTCGGGAATAGCGTTCATAAAAATAATCTAAGCGATCATTAAATATTTTAAAACATATTTTACAAGAATCCTTACTTACAAGAGGCTTTTTAGTATACCCCTGTGGCAGCTGGATTGGTCTTATGGAAATCGATAGTTATTTAGTGGAGATAGGAAGTCTCGTCGCCTACTGGTTCACGATAGTGGAAAAATCTAACCTATGTTCCCTCAACGACCAAATCGCTATTGTTGGAGTGGAGAAGGCACGGTGTTGAACATCGGTTTGTCAAGTGGCTCAGCGAACCGAAAACTGGACATGACTCCACAGTATGAAGTCGTCTACCGTAGGCATTCCCCCACAACTATCAGAGTAGTACGCATCCATACTTCTACTTAAATGTATGTTGGGCCATTTATTGTGTGTCTCGTTCTGGAATACGGCCGAGTGCCGCTCTTGTTTATGCTAGACAGCAGGCATAAACTGAAATAAAAATGTGTGAAAGCTAGTATGACTTTTGACGTACTTGGTTGAGATTAATTATCTTTAAGAAGGCCCAAAACCGGAGGCAATGTTTGGGCATTGCAACTTTCTGGCGGCCTGATAGTTCAGTTCCTTTCCCAGAATGTTTTGAGCCCTCCTGAAATGGAAAATTAATAGAAACATCCTGCTTTATCATCAGTTTTCTAATGCTAAGAACAAGTAGAAGGGGGTTGAGCAGAACTGTATACCTGGCTCGTGACTTCATGGAAGCCACTGATGGTTCCCTGTTTTTTTTAAGTAAGCAACCGCATCCTTCCAAATCCTCCCTACTTCCCAGAATCTTATCCTTTTCTATATATGTCTCAGCTTTAGCCCCAGACCCCAAGGTGAGCCCCATCACCTGGTATTGACCTCTTAACTTAATCTGATTGTATGTAACCCAACCTCCTTCAAATGCATCTGCGCATATCAGAAAGAGGAGAAATCATTTTGGTCATTGATTTTGTCATATGTTCACATTGTATAATTTAAAGAGGTTTAGGGAAAAAAAAAAAAAACAGGCCCCACTCGTCCCTAGAAATTCCACCCAGTAGGTAGTAATTAATATTTTGTTTACATTAATATTTGTATATACCATGTTTAGATTGTACTCCATAATAAAGCTTTTCTTTGTTTTCTTTTCAAAGACTTTCCTCTACAAAGATTATTTAACTATCATACAAGTATAATGCAAAAAAAGTGCAATTCAATTAAGAAAATTAATTTCTGGTACCGTTTATCTCGACACGGTTTCTTCCTTTACTTCGTTCAAATACATTTTAGGTGAACATTTAAGCTCGATAGCAGCGAAATGCTCACCGTCTGACCTAGAAAACTTCTTTCCTTTAAATGAGATACCCTCCCATAAAACGGCAATAAAAACTACCCTCAAAGAGAGTGGATGTGTTACAGTTCAGAATAAGCATTTCCTTTTTCAGCACACCATGACTCTTCTTCTACCTACCATGGTGGTGGTTTCTTCACCCAGGGTTCGAGTTTGAAGTAGTAAATTTTCAACGTTATTTCTGAGTCCGCCCCGGGCGTTAAAAGAGCAGCCGAGATCTAAGTGGTGATCCCTCCGGGTTTGGCCCTTGGCCAGCAGCAGTTCCAAAATAAAAGAAAGGGCAATCATTTGGCTATCAGCTCTGCCCCGTTATCTCCTAGGATACCCTAGGATCCCTAGTATACTTATTCCATTCTCTCTGCCCTCTCTCATACATATGGGCCTGCCGAGAGGGATCCGAGAAAATCTCTTCTTAGATTATCTACAGTGCGATGGTATTTACGCTGAGACCGGATATCTTGATATTCTCATTTAAACTCCAATCATATGTAAAGAAATATCTTATTTGATTCCCAAGTCCGAACGTAGAGGATCTACTTCCCAAACAAGTTAAGGGTGATCGTCATTCAATCTGTCTGTAAACTCCCATTTTGAAAAAAAGTCGTCATCAGAAACCAAGTTCTGATATATTGGACATATTAGAGCCGGTAACGCTTCAAAGAAATACCTAGAAATAATTCTTTTTGAAAACTCAATTTAGAGTATACATTATGAAAATAGAAAGAGGTTTTTTGTTAAAAAATAATTTTAGCTATATTATTTACCTGAATAGGCACACATTTGTAAAAAGTACAATTTCGATCATAATTGCATTTAGTAATTTGTAGTCGATAGTAGTTGAAAACTATAGTCTGATATGAAAAAATACCGCATTAAAGATATGTTCAAAAGATGTACCACTGTTTAGAACATTTCTCATGAGACATTTCACATCTTGGACGTATGCGTATCGAATGGGCTTTTTATGATCTTTCTACGCTTGGAACTAAGAAAGATAACGCTCCAGGGCTTGTTGACTCCTAGACAATGAAGATCATGGAACATGGTAGAGGATTGTCTGTAATTGAATAGAATACACCTCGATAATTACCTCGAGGTATTTTTCCCGCACAGTTAAGGATGATAAGATTCTTGTAGAACATAAAGGAGTTCGTGATTAGCTTTATTGTAGTTCAGAAGAGCCGGGAACCTACGTACTGAAAAGAGTGTAAAAAAGCCAATCGAAAAAATTTTCTGCTACTTCAAAGGACATCCCATTTCTCAATAGAAAATAAATTACAAAGTTATACTTAAGCCAATTTAAACTCATACGGAATAGAGCTATGGGGGACAGCAAAAAAGTTGAATATCAAACGTATCGAATCCTTTCAATCAAAAGTTCTGAGCAATAGTAAATTCCCCTTATTACGTCAGCAACAGAACCCTTCATAACGATCTTAATATACCTTACATTTTCGAAGTCATCCCTTCCAAGTTCATGAAATTCCATAGTAACCTACCAAACCACCCTAATCCCGTAGCATAGTCATTGACTGACTACTCATTCCTATAATCCTCCTCGGAGACTGAAACGACAGTGGCCTGCTATAAATGCGTAACAGTGGGAGGTGTCCAACCATGTGGACTTGGGAGGTCTCTGGGCTGTTTGTAAATACTGTATGAATGAGCGAGTGAATGGAAATTGTAAATATGGTATGAATGAAAACATTTATCAAATTACTTCTTACCCAGTGAGGCAGCTTGTAATTTTGTAATAATAATGTTGTTGTTTTAACCAGAGATTTTCTGGCTACAAAATAAAAAATATGACTTATTATACGGCATTCAACAAAATGAATTAAGTATCGTAACATTTAATAAAAAATGACTAATAGTTCGCATTGTCAACTTTTATCCGATTTTAAAACATCTAAAAAAGTGTTACAATTCTTTATAAGGTGTGTTACTGGCAGAAGTTGTTACTCAGAAAACCAAAATGTCCCTTAAGGTGGTATCCTCAACTAGTGGTATCCAGACCAACCAGATGGGGTTGGATAGGGTCTTAGAACGGAAAAAAGCTGTTTTCCTCAGTTATAATCGATTGTAATATGTTTTCCTCAGTTATAATCGGTTGTAATATGTTTTCCTCAGTTATAATCGGTTGTAATATGTTTTCCTCAGTAATAATTGGTTGTAATATGTTTTCCTCCGTAATAATCGGTTGTAATATGTTTTCCTAAGTTATAATTGGTTGTAATATGTTTTCCTCAGTTATAATCGGTTGTAATAGGTTTTCCTCAGTTATAATCGGTTGTAATATGTTTTCCTCAGTTATAATCGGTTGTAATATGTTTTCCTCAGTAATAATTGGTTGTAATATGTTTTCCTCCGTAATAATCGGTTGTAATATGTTTTCCTAAGTTATAATTGGTTGTAATATGTTTTCCTCAGTTATAATCGGTTGTAATAGGTTTTCCTCAGTTACAATCGGTTGTAATATGTTTTCCTCAGTAATAATCGGATGTAATATGTTTTCATATGTATTTACACATATGATGTCATATGTTTTATTAAGCTGAATTTTGAGGAGGTGTCGTCTTAATTTTGTTTGACTTAAAATGAGATGTGTTTAGCTAAAATATGTCTGAGTGTTGTACTCACTCTCGGGTTTATATATTTCGGAATCAAGCTACATTTCTGGTGAGAGTAAAGTTTTTAATAGTATGTACATCATGTTATATTATGTACAAATACTGATATAATCGATTCTATCTCTTAAGCCAATGTATTATTTCATTTTTTAGAAACCACCTATAAGCTTCCAAGTGCTGGCAGATAGCCGAGATAAATGTGGAATCCGAAATCGCTGACTACAAACCGACCGCGCAATCAGTGATATAGATATTTATCAGGGCGTGACTGGATTGAAGCCATCCATTTGTCCGTGTTTTAATTGAGCCTAGGGAGCAGGCCTACAAATCACTGGAACCGATCGCTCTGTGTCCGATGAGATATGTCCTCTGTCTGTCCATGTAAGTGGATACTGCCCAGTAGATCAGCCCATGTGAAAGATCAGCCAGTAGGTATTTACATTTGGACCAATACATGAGTGTAAAAAAATGTATTAAATATTGGCGGAATTTGTGTTTGAGTATCTGCTGGCTAAAAATACCTGCCCCTGATGAAAATTTCAATCACAATAAAAATTCTTCAATACATTGGGATATTGAGAGGATAGTCGACTCTTAAATAATTTGTGATTCATGGCGAAACAGGACGCTTCTAAAGCTAGCAAGAATTCAAAATACACTTCGCCATGTCAGAGCAATGGAGTTGGAATGATTCCATTCATACATTTTGTGTTTACAGTTATTAATAAGTTGTTTAATGAGCGAGCGTGTCGGTTAGAGAGGGGTAAAGTCTTGTTGTCAGAGGCACAAGGGTCCATCGTACCTCCGGTCACGCGGCTGACAGAGGAGCGTCGGGGACTTCCCAACTCCGCATGCGATGGATGTGACAACCATGTGGATTTGGGAGGTCTCTGGGCTGTTTGTAAATACTGTATGAATGAGCGAGTGATTGAAAATTTGCTAATATAGTATGAATGAGATCATTTATCACAATTACTTATTGCCCAATGAGCCAGATTGTAATTACATCATAATAAAGTTGTTGTTGATGATTGTATTTTTGTTTTATTTACGTGCTCTGTTTTCGCGTGCACGGGGGTAATCACCTCTCTCATTTACTTCCCCCTCTTCGGAATTGCCTCTCTCTAGCCTCGTATAAGCGATTTCGCTCAAGACAGCTCTGCAGAGAGCATCTCAGCTTAGGCGACTAGCCTTGGTCTTCTTCAGTGGGTCAATGCTAGAAAGCCCTAAAATGAGTATCTTGGCATTTATGACTCTACATTGTCTGTGGAGCAAGTCAACATATCTCGGGACATAAACAGTCGAATGGGCCAGTTTTTATCTCCAGTTGGGAGACAAAATAAGCAGTCCCGCAGGGAGACGAAATTGAATACACAACTCGTGACATCTTTGGCGCAGATTTGGTATCTAATATGCTTCATTCGTATGAGTTAGTCAATTAATAGACATTCAACTTTGCGGAATTCATTTTATGTGATAGTTATTTTAGTTTGTTCTTAATAGGTTATTTTTATTAATATTAATTGTTCCGCAACAGGTGGCCATTTTTCGCGTATTAATATTTATTTATTTACATTTATTATCGACTCCGCTTCCTGTTTCTTGTGCGAGGGGAGTGACAACCATGTGGATTTGTGAGGTCTCTGGGCTGTTTGTTAATACTGTATGAATGAGCGAATGATTGAAAAATTGCTAATATGGTATGAATGAGATCATTTATCACAATTAATTATTGCCCAATAATAATTTTAGAAAAAAAAACCACATTTATCATGTCTCAATATATTTCTACTGGGTTAATACCAGTGTAACGTATTCTATTTAAGCCCCCTTGAACAGTTCACAATTTTAATGTTAACCTTAAGTTTAATTTTTAATTTAATCTTCTTTTGGCTTGGACTGTTGTTGTTTAGTTACTAAACTAAATTAAATCTATACAAATAGGTTCATGCGATTTCTCATTCATGGTTACTATACCTACTTGAGTTCCTAAATCAGGCACCATTCATACAAGCAGCATTCTGAGCACTTTCTTAAGGTAGGTTACTTATTTGTGGAAGACAATTTCTTTTAACAGAGTTCATTGCGTTCATGGACATGATTTAAGTCTACAGAGAGGCTTTGTTAAGTTACCCTTATCAAAATTAATAACGAAAACATTTGGCCATTTAAGCTGGTTGTATGTTGTATTTTTTTGAAAAGAAGGTGGCCATAAACCTTCTCCATTATTCGTGTTTCACGATGTGTGATATTAAAATAGGGTGATATATTACAAGCTAGAAACTGGCTGCATATGATTGTTTAGAACAAAACCAAGTTTAATGCAAGATCCAACTCTTCCGAATCAAATATGGTCTCATTTTTCTTTTTAAAGTTCTAAATAAGGATTTGTCGAAATTCTGTCTCAAATCTTCAGTCGGGATTCGATATTGTGAAAGAAGTAAATTGAGTTGGACAGGGTGGAGTTAATGAATGCCCTGGGCTTATTCGTAAGGCTGATCTGGTTTGCTAAATAGACCCGGCCGTTTCTGATTTACCGTTGGCAAATCATTCGGTTTTAATTTTCGAATCTTTTAACGCAATCAGTGAAATAATTGCTCTCCCTCTTAATTGTTAAGTTAAACAAACAGCTTCGAACGGCTTCTATCTCGACTTCCCTCCCGACTTGAGGAAACAGAATTTTACACTCAATCAAAACAATCTTCCGTCTTTCCACAATATGGCATTTAATCACCAATAACCTTCTCAACAGCTCTAAGCTATCATCTTCAGGTTCTAAACTGAAAAGTCGCATGAAAAAAACCTCGACTGCGCATATGGAGTCAAACAAAATTTATCATTAATGCTACAATGATAATAATCGATATTATAACATATTAACAATGTGGAATTGCACAGAGTCCGAAAAGGTCCATCTATTTTTCTAAAATTAAAAAAAAAAGTCAACAAATAAGTAATAAATAATTTAAAAAACCTACATAAACAATAATGTAATTAATGTAAATTTAATTAAAATAAACTTTACAGTATGTTTGGTACTCTTCTGACTTCAATCTACGACTGGCTTTATTTAGGAGGTGTAGAGGGGTGGGTTTCCTAGCATAATTATGTTTATTATTTTTTCTTTCTTATTAATATTATCCGATATTAGGAATTCTAATTTAATTTTTATAGCCCCCAGGCTATTTTCTATAATTTGTATGGTGAAGCAAGCCAATTATTTGGTGCATCATGAAGCACTTTTTCCTGTAGATGCTCATAGAAATTGTTTAAAATAATCTTTATATTTAATAGATAATCTTCTATTTGTTTTACCAACATAAGAAAGGTAAAGACTACACCATAATGGCCGCTTTTTCAAAATATCGTCTCAAATGTCTGATATAGTTTATTTCCTAAATAAACTAGTTTCCTAAATACTTTGAATAAAACGCTCGGTACTATTGATCAAACTTATTTTATTTTATGAGTCAAACCAGGGGATACGGCGTAGTAGTTAACGTAGCTGCTTCATATTATTAAGGTTCTGGGTTCAAATCCCGTTGAGTACACTGAATTTATCTCATTTCCATGAACAGTTTCTTTTAAGCCTGGCCTTATGGGAACTGTAAATGGGAGTCCATAAAGATGCCAAAAACAAGAAACTCTGCAAAATTTTAAATAGCAGATATATCGATCAAAAAGACTTCTTTTAGTGAATCTACCACACAAGGCCAAACGGCCTACATTTAGAAAAAAAGGAATAAAAAAAAACATTATTCTAGGGATATGTTATTTGAATAATTACAATTAACATATAAATAAACACGACACTTGGTCACTAGAAAAGAAACAAAAGCAGATAATAAGGCTGGATAAAACAAAATAATAATGAAAATAAAATAAAAGGTACATCTCAAATTAAAAAATATCGTTCACGAATTTGTTTACTAATAAAATAATAAACGGCTTATAATACACAATTTAATGAAAAAAAAGAAGGAAAATAATAAAATTAAATATATAAATATTTAGTTCTTCATTTTTTAACATCCAAGTTATTTGTATTCTTATCCTTTTTCGCCAGTCTTCTTCCCTTGATTTTTAGTTTGATTCTTGTTGCAGTGTTTTTATCGTACTATTTTATTTTACTATTTTATGGTGTACATATTTTAGTTCTTTATAAAAGTTGTCCTTGTCTAATGGGATGTTATGTAATCTATTAACGATGAAGAAGAACCTTGCAGAGTTTTTATTTTTTTAATCAGGATATTGCATTTGGATATAAGCTTTTTTAATTTACTGATATTAATATATAACTGATACAGTGAAATATTTGAAAGGTCTTATAACAGTTTCGTATTATTTTTTTTTTTTTTGATTTTACGACATGTAGACAAAACATAAAAAAAATAAATGAAATCACATAAAAATGTGTCAATGAATTTTAAGGAACCCGCTCCATACCTCCTAAATAAAGCTAATCGTTGAGTGAATTCGGAAGGTAGCAAACCTATTTTAAAGTTTAAATTAATATAAGTTATTGTAAATTTACTTTTTTCAATGTTTAATTACTTATTACGAATGTGTCGAATTTTTTTTTTTTATTTTAGTAAAACAGGTATACCAATTCGGACTTGGTTCAATTCAGCACTATTAATATTTCGAATATATTTTACAAATTGATTGTTATCATTGTGGCTTTTAATGATAGATTTTGTTTGTCTTCGCATGCACAGTCGAGGTTTTTATCATACAACTTTTAATTTTAGCATCCAAAGAAGACACCATAGAGCTGCCAAAACGTTATTGGTGAATAAACATCATATTGTGGAAATTTATTATTCGATTTATACGCTTCCAAAACCGGCACTAATCATTTAACTCAAATATTAGTTATTATTTAAAAAATTTTATTAAAGCAAAAACGCTTGTGAAAAAAACTATTTGGCATTTGTCACAATTTCGTTTGTGTTAGTTCAGTTTATTCATTGCTAAAAAAATACAATGGGAAAAAATCAATTCATATCCACTATAATAGGCTCGTTTACCAATAACTGTTCATGGAGCTGATGGGAAAAACTAAGGATTCCCATGTTTTAAAGAGGTCTTCAGCATCCATGACGACACGCTGACATTACTGCCCTGAAGGCAACCATTAGAGTCCCCACAGAATGGATCCCATGATTCAGAAGGAACCAAGGATAATGAGCAGGGTGAGCAAATCGGGGTGCAAAAGAGGAAAATTAGAAAATTACAATGAAAATTTCCCTACCATGTAACATAATTAAGTTATCGGGCTATTGTTTGGTTCTAGAAGTACGGTACCAAAACAAACAAGATCTTTCTCTCTGGAAATAGGGATGATTATGCAAAAAATTGCCAAGGTTGTCCGAGTCTCTAGGCGTTGTTAATAATATTTAGGTTGGCAAGAAAGTAATTTCGTTTTTTTAGTGTGAAATAAAACTCAATTTTTTGTATACAAAAAATGAACTTGAATCAGTCAAATATCTTACATTCTGTTTGATGACTTTTTGCCATCTTTCTGGTAACTTCATGATCTCGAGCTCATAGAACTTCTAGTCCTTAAGTCATCACTTCCCAACAAATGGTTGTTTGTTTTATGGGGGGTCTCTTGACGGTACTCGAGTTCAGATGAACCAATTCGCTATATTTGTGTTAGTGACTCCGCGGCGCTATCATGTCTCCCAACTCTTGGCCGAGTTAGGGTAGTTCTTCCCTTCCTTCCGTAAACAATACCTGGCTCATTCCTTATCCAAACCATCAATTCTGTACTGAACATTTTACTGTTCTAATCCTCAGTCTCCTTCCGAAACAAAAGTACGGCAGCGTCCCTTCCTTGCTCGCTCCACTACTCTCTGGAATTCTCTAGCTCCTAATATCCGCCATGCTAAATCCTTACGATCCTTCAATGCTCTCCTATTCCAACAACTCCTCTCCATCAGGAAAGACGCTTGCTAGTTTACTTTTATATAACTCCAAAGGTTTTCATACGTTAGGTTTTTCTTTTGTTATTATGTGGATAAATCTATGATGTTATTTGCCAATCATGATCGTATGTTATTATTATTATTATATTTTTTCTTCCACACGTTCACAATTTATTTTACATTGTTTTTTTTATACATGTTATATTTTTTGAAAGGTTATATTTATTTGCTACAGATGTTATGAATACAATTAAGACTATTGTTAGTCATAAGAGACAATTTCTTTAATTTTCTTTTTCTATTGATCTCTTTTATAAAGATTCAAAAATATTTTTACCGTGAATGAGAAAAGCTTAATGTTTCGAACGGACAAAGCGAGACGGATTGTGGAACTGTGCCAGAGCTATTCCGTACCCAAACGTTAAATTCTCTAAAAGCCCTTTCCGGTGTAATGAATAGACTAAAATAAGCTTAGAAGTGGAATTTTAGAAGCATCTGGTCGAGTTAATACTTGATAACAAGTAAGTACCCTCTCAGCGAGGACATGATCCTCTTGCTCACGGGCTGATGAACTTGTACAACTCATGCTTAAATTGCAATCGCCCGGAACAAGCCTATTATGAAAAAGTTGCCGCTCGCTGGCTACGAATTAATTCTGTCTCGCTTCATGTCCTTTTCATTCGTTCTCGTCTCGTCTATTCCCACTCCCTTTTCCAATTCTGCAAGGGTAATTAATGAAAAACTTTAAAAGCGACGCCGGGTGAAATAACCCATGGCGCAGCCTTGAACTTGGAAAACGTCTTAATTGTAATTCTAGGCATGAGACTCCAAAAAGAGGCAACGCTATATCAGTATGTAATTTTGAAGACAACAGCCCTATGTACCTACTATATATTTATAATAAATATGTATTTTATTTGTAGTTTCAATCATTCAAACAGACGTTCAGTGTTTGATATTGACCCCATATAGCGTTGCCTATCAAATCTTTATTTTTGGTGCTAGTTTTTGAATTTTTTCGTCTTTGATGTATCTTTAGGCAAGAAGGATACTTTATTTTCAAATAGTTCCTCATTGGACTTTAACTAAAAACTAACTTAAAACCATACCCTCAACATCCTCATCGTTTTGGAGCTTGACATTTCATGAAGTTTGTTTCTCCCTTCGCTATATCCCCTCTTCTTATTTATACATTTCAACCACTCTTGCGAAAAGTGTAAATGGGAACAAAATCATGTAGGCCAAATAAGAAGGGGGAAAGAGGGAGTTGGGTAAGTTTGGGCCCCTGCCCAGAATACTGGAGACCACTTTGCTGACGATGGGACTTACCCGATAAGTTTACCGGCCATTCAATGAATATTAAAGACAGCAGACTTTTCCCCTTGGTCCGTTGGTCTCCCCTCGCCGGCAAACTGGTCCCTGGTTCTGCTTCAGAGAATTCTCTGAAGACTAAGTATTACATTTCACAAAACCTTTTCAGCAACCTATCTTGGTGGATCTCCTAACAAACCATTGAAAGGATATGTTGTTACAAAACACCTTCTTGAAAAATTTTTTTCATTGGTATTCCGTGTGAAAAAAAAAAGAAATATGTTGTTGACTTTACACGTTTCGTCTACTCAGGCATCCGCTGGACTAAACTTCTGGTAAAAACAATTGACGATAATTAAATTTACGTACTTCAAATACAATCAAATACAAACCACCTCAAATAATAAAATTAACAACAATTCAAAGAATAAATCGACTCTCATGAGAATGATACAATCTTAAAATCCATATTCATTGTCACGTGCCGAATGAGGAAACTTCCAGAAAAATTAAATTGAAATCATTATTACATTGAAAAATAGCCACGTGATTACACATCCATTTACAAACCTTGTTTTTATCGTTTTAACGTTAATAGCAACTGTATTTCGAAATACTTCATTTACCATTACATATTGCTGCGGTAATGTCCGAGGTAAAGATTAAATTAAAAAGGATACTACTGGTGTTCGGGCAGTTAGGCAGTAAATTAGTTTTGATTATAAGGGTAATTCAAAATATAGAGACCTCATTTTTTTGTTTAAACTTAATTTTTGTTTGAGAATATTGAGATGAGTGAAAAAGTTTTAAATTATAAATTTTTTTTTTCTCCTTCTTTTTCTGATTGTTTCGGCTAGAGAAAATCAGGAAAAGTTTATGTAAATATTGTATACACGGACATTTTCTCTACCCGAAACAATCAGAAAAAGAAGGAAAAAAAAGAAAATAAATTTATAATTTAAAACTTTTTCACTCATCTTATTACCATAATAAAAAAAAATAATAATACAAAATATTGTTGAAATCTTCTCATACAAACATTTAGTTTAAACAAAAAAATGAGGTCTCTCTATTTTGAATTACCCTTCTAATCAAAACTAATTTACTGCCTAAGGGCCAGAACAACTGGGTTAAACGATTGCGTGTGAAGGTGGCACCTGAACATCTTCAGTGGAAAGTAGGGGCACATAAGTTCAAAGGCTTCAATGCTAGGAATGCCAGTTCGAGACGCTCATACATTTTGTCGGACAAAGTGTCGTTGAAATGAATTATCGTGAATGTACGAGATATACTCAGCAGGGTTAATGGGTGCAATGATTCCTTTAAATACGACCTTAAGGAAATTATTTTTTTAGTTAAACAGTTTCTCTGCAGACCAAAGAGAAACTAACCCTACGTTACTTGGAAAGCCCGAATATTTATTCCCAAACACTTATGTGCATCTTTATGTTCTAATATAGTTGACAAAAAACGGATTATCGGAGACACAACGGATCAGGACGGATCATTTGAAGCTCTTGATAAATAATAAATGTTCGTCCACGCGGCGAGTGTAGGGTCCAATTAAGTGGACCTTTGGCGGAATGTTAGTGTCGAGTGTTTTCTTACTTTTGACCCTATCGGCTCGGCAGCTACACGTGTCGACAATTGTGGGTAGTTTTATGGGCCGATGTACGTCAATTAAGGCAGAAAGGGCGCACTATAATGAGAACAATATCACTTCCATTTTACTACCGGTGAGTTAATTAGCTCACATTCTAAAAATAAATCCAAGGTCCTTCTTTTTATAAAACGATGAAAATAAAATCATCTCAAGTGTGATGGATTGTTACAATTAAAGTTTAGGGTACGAAAACGTTTTGGCAGTTCTAATGACATTGTGTAATTATTGTCCACTAAAGCCCCAAGACATAATGCATATTATTAAACAATAATATTTAGGTCTATAACTTCAAACCCTACTTAATAAGATAGGAAAATATTTACATATTACAAATTTGTATTGTTTTCATTTCTCAGGCATCAAGTAAAACTTTAAAACTCTGCCTACGAATACTCTATTGATGAATCTACATAATTCAAGTCCACTTAACCCCAACAATATTCCATGTTATTAATCAGGGTGACAAGATATTTAATACCACGCAAAAACAAATATTTTATGCTTCGTATCCGCAACTCAACCCTTAATTGTGCGATGAACCTCATTTGTCCATGAATTTTATTTTGTTACCCTTCAACCTTTAGTTGTGGGTATTCATCATACCCACTTCCAGGAGGTGTCAGGTGATTCTGGAATATTCAAGGTAAGTTAGTGCGACTCTCCCAATATGGCTCCGTTTCTAGCAACTTTCATCTTTGACACTGGGACTTATTACTTTAGGAGAGAAAAGCTGTCGTCAGAGTTAATTCCTTTTCTTGAATAATGTTCTGTTTTGAATGGACCCTTATCACAGTCCGGCTGCCAGAGTGAAAAATCGCCCCAGCCGCTCTCTCTCCGAGGAGAAGAGAGGACTGGAGTTAATATCTGGAGGAGTTGAGCCGTCATAAATAAGAGGACGCGGGGGTGAGTTTGTGATTTACTGTGCCTTCGGAGGAGGGGGTCATCCGGAACATTCCAGGACCGCCTTCTTGGTATTTCATATAGTGCCGTCGTCTCAGCTCGCTGGGTAATGAACGTCTTGGAGGTCAGTATTCCCGCTAATTCATACCTGCTCTCCCACCGGATATTCCAGGAATGTGGTCTCGTTGAAGAACTAAAGGCGGGAAGTACCAATAAGAGCAGTTATTGCAGCTACCTTCGGTTTCTTCAAGAGATAAGGAAATTATTACGCTTTATTTACTCAAAATCTTACATACAATTTCTTTAAGCCCTAAGCAATTTTAGTTTGATTAGTTAGATTTTTTCAGAAGCTAATGAGCTTAACGAAATTGGTGTTTTAGACTCTATTAGCATTTTTATGTCATCTCACTGTAGCTTTTTGAGGCAAATAACAACTCTATGCAAAAACGTTTCTTTCAATAGTATGGCGAGACTCATTGAAATGTTCGAATTCATTCGGATCCTCATCCATATTGTTGTGTGCCCAAGGTGTTAGGAAGAAAAGCATTCATAAAACTCTAGTGAAATCTTGATCAACCAGATATCTATGGAAAACAACCCAAGACATAAACTTGCTCCTTAATAGGGATTGCCTACAAGTGCTGCTTATGTGTGATGATTGTCGAGGGAGGTCTCGTCGAGCTACCCACTGTCCACTGGGTGACAGGAAGGGAAAAAGTTTGGTATTTAACCTTTTCTGGTGGCCCAATCGGTTGGTATTGTGTTTGTATATTGGTCTGTATTTGTAAGATTAAGAAGGTGGGTGGCCGAACAGTGCACTGTGTTCAGAAGAAGAGCTTTTAGGTAGTTTACTTGGTCATGGAATGGCCATGAGTTTACACTCGATGTTTCAGGGTAGGCGAAACCCGTCCAGATCCCAAAGGTGAGCGTGAACTGAATATAGGCCGACTAAATGGCTTAGTAAGACTGCTTGGTGAGTGTGTAAGACCCTAGAAGCCGTCGGCTGTATGGAAGAGTTCCCTTCCAAGGATATGCTAGTTTAGTTTAGGGCAGAAGCCAGGGCGTCTCACTGGGAAGTCTGTGGAGGCTGATAAGGCTGAGGCCAAATCATGCGGTTAAGGTAGAGAGGTGCAGAGGTAATCAAATAAGGATGCCATGGTTCGAGTAAAGTAGCAAGTGGCAGTGTAGAGAGAGAGAGAGAGAGAGAGAGAATGATTCCAATTGAAAAATAAAGCTTGGAATTTCAATCTTTTATAGGAAGGTACATTTGTGCGTGCATCCAATCAGAGGCCGGCTTATTCCAACTAACCAGGAAGGCCATTGTTCTGACCAATCTGGGTCGACTACGCCAGCGCCCCTAGTGAGCGCTTGCGGTGCCCGAATCGTGAACTTGTCCCACCATACTGATGTTTGTTGATGCATAAAAATATAGAAAAGTAGACTGGTGTTTTATGGTCCGTAAAGAGGCTAGCTTCTATTGGTCCATGGTAATGGCACTACAATGATAATCTATGTGGGCCACAATTTATTACCACCAATGAGTTAATGTTAAGGTGATGCGCTGGTGATTACTGAAAGTAATTATAATTGTAATTAAAGAGCTGAAATTTGATGTCATGAAATGTTTGTCATAGATTTCTGGTGGCTGATTTGCTGTTCTGCTAACTCAATTATGATCACGAGGAGCATCAAGTATAACCAAAATAACCTGTTAGCTCTAACCTGCTGCTTTCTAGTGCTGAGTCAAGCCTCGTACTTACTAAGCTGTCCAAAGGTTAAGCCCCTAAGGGGTTACCACTTGAAGGTCTGAGGTAATCAATCCGTGGTGGTTCTCAGCAGGACTAGAACCTGTCACAATTCTAGTTATGTGCTGCGATGAGGCGAAGAGTTCGCCAAATGAAAGTTCTTCCCCAAAACGCATAACGTTTTCGAATAAAGTTTTTATTTTAGTTTTTACATATCAAACAATAAATAGGTACTTAGGTGGGATCTGAGACAGATATAAGTTAGCGGAAAGGGACCGACTTTTTTCCTGCACTGTTTTCCCATCAGTATATTCGAGGGGCGCTTAAATTCGGATCGATTGAACTACGTCTACCAGCGCTATATTAAACGAAATACCTGACTAACAGTACTGGCTCCCTCTTTGTCACTGACATCATTACAACACAATACAATGCATTAAATACTCCAATAAAATGAAGAAGGATACAATATAGACGTGAGTGAGTGATCTTTTTCTATAAAAGATATAAAGTACTGGTTGTTTTTCATGTGACCTGTTGCTTTCTAGTTATAAAGCTTTGTCGAAATAGTGTCAACTTGATCCACCAATCCTTTTTCAAACTCAAATTTTCAACGCCCGACTGAATAGGTTTGGAATGTATATAGAATCTCATATAAAATTTAATGGAGCGTATGGATTTCACGATTTAATCGTGACTCGTTCAGCCAATCATGCTATTAAACTGGATAGATAATAATAATTGATTATTGCACCCTCTACTTGGGAACACGGTACTCAAGTGAGGTGATCACAGAGAAGAAAGAAATGTATGACATTTGCAAATATTCCTTGAGGAAACGACCCAATGCATGACGACGTTCAAGTGCTGTGATTCGACTCAAAACAATGTGCAAAATTTTCAACCAGATTGCAACTAAGGAATAATAGGTGTCTTTGTTAGCAGATTTTCCTAAGTTGATTCAGAAGGGTTCATTAATAATCAGTTATTTAGACAATTATTTTCATGTATTATTATTTTATTATTATTCCATGTGTAACCAGTATTATTATTTTATTGGCTTTTTAAAGTCTCCTATTTTCTTATATGTAAGCATGTTTAAATGGGTTTGATTAATATATGTATCATTATTGTTTCTTATATATTGTATTTTAATTAAAAGTTATGTTTAAAGATTAATAACGTGTGCTGTTTACAATGACAACCCGAAATAATTGAGTAATTTTAATTACAAATGCCCATTTATTATTGATATGAAAAAAAAAAACGACTGTCAATACTGCATTTCACAGCCTTTGAACATTCTATGTCTTCTGGGCTATTTTGCCCATCAGCCTAGGGTCGGTTGGCTACCCGGATATATTAATTTCGATTAATAATCAGTTATTTAGACAATGATTTCTATGTATTATTATTTTATTATTATTCCATGTAACCTGTATTATTATTTTATTAATTACACGTTATCTGATCCTTTAAGACACAATGAAAATATGTTTGTTTTTCTCCTTGAAGGAACAAGTGATCAATTGTAATGTAACCATCGTTTATCATGTAAGTTCCTATCCATGCAACTTTTCCAAAGTTTAGATCGATTGAAATGTTTACAGTTCTGTAATCTTGCACCCACAAAAACGGACGAAACATCGTAAAGTTATTTTTTTTTTCTAATATTTAGTTGATTTCTAAACTTTTGGTTCTTGTGTGTTACATTACTTATATAATGTATTTATCATTTCTTTTTCTGAATTCCACCAAGTAGTTTTTGTTAAATAAAAAAATGGATCTTCCACGTAAAATTTATAATCTCTTATCTACACTAGGTGTCTAACAAAGCTAAATTGCAGGATTAGTCTTAGCTACTAGTCCATCGCTTAGTTTTTAGTAAAATAATAATTTTAAAATCATTATTTATTAATGTGTTTTTGTTTTTTTTTGCAGGTAAGAATCAATTTATACTCAGGTCATGTAAGTGCGTTTTTAAAAATAATATTTTTCATGAATTGATTGCAAGGAATTTCTTATGATATAATATTCTATAGTAATAACAATAATAATATAAGTCTCACCAGTGTTAGTGTATTAGTGCTGCTAAATTGTGTACCCTGTATTATGTAAAATAAAATTCGGTAATAAAAAGAATTTCATGATAAATCGATTGTTTTTATACACGTAAGGACAACTGAAATGAGTGAAACGGAAACTAAATGCTTATGTAGGTAGGCTTGTTTAAACCCTGACTCGGCCACACCTCATCCGAGAAAATTGATGGATTGAACCGTGATTAATTATTTTCCCGTATTGCTGTATGTTCATGTGTCTCGGTTCCTTAGTGATTCCCGCTGGATTCTAGTATTGTGGGCTATGATAAAATGCATCGATGTGCATAAACCTTTAAATGCCCAACTCCTATGCATATTTATTTATGAGAGACATTCACGGGAGAGGTCCCAGCGATTAGGGATAGGATGAGGGCTCACGGATCTCCTTAGTTTACTGTAGTTCTCAAGTGCTGACCATGACACACCATCTGTCTTCCGACCAGAAGACAACTGAAGAGTCAGATTATGAGTAGGATTGCGCAGCAAGACACTTAAGTTCATGATAGCTTTCATCGTCCTCATGTCCATCTTGTACAGAGGAATGTATGGTAGTTAGAACAGATTCCCTTTTGCCAGCCTAGCCTGGGTAGTTAGAACAGATTCCCTTTTGCCAGCCTAGCCTGGGTAGTTAGAACAGATTCCCTTTTGCCAGCCTAGCCTGGGTAGTTAGAACAGATTCCCTTTTGCCAGCCTAGCCTGGGTAGTTAGAACAGATTCCCTTTTGCCAGCCTAGCCTGGGTAGAGGATGAATAAAAATAAAAGAAGAAAAGTTTTGTATGACTGCAAATATTTAGTTCGCATTTAAATACATTCAACAATTAAATTTATTTTCCCTTTTGAAACTAAGTAGAATAATTCTTGTAATATTGAGAACTTTTAATGGCTCTACTTATTAAAGATACCACTTGAAACCAAAGCTTTGCTTAGTCCCCTAATACTCAATCCATAATCTGTTATCAGCTGGAATTGGAGTCAGTTATTACTCTTCACAGTGCATCTTAGATTCCCCTAAAATACATTATTATCTATACAACTTGGAAAAAAAAAAGAATGTCCCAGGTTATCTGATCCTTTAAGACACAATGATAAAATGCTTGTTTTCCTCCTTAAAGGAACAAGTGATCAATTGTAATGTAACCATCGTTTATCATGTAATTTATCATTACCATTTTAATGTATTCATGATAATGTGAATACTACTTAACCTCATTAATAATTCAGGGAAGAGAACTCAACTCCAGAAAGAAAGAGTGTCTACGAGTAAACAAAGTTTATTTTTCTATTCTACTCCACACAATCTTCTTGATGCAAATTTACTCGACTACTAAAGAATCTAATTTAAAATAGTACACTTTAACCCTTAGTAAGTGTAAACTAAAGACAAGTACACTGTTATTTTTTAGTAAACATACTTGTCTCTCACGATCTATGTTTGTTCCCTTTTGGTCATTTTGTCAGCTCAAAGCCTTTTGTCCCACACCTTGTCCTAATTAGGGAGCGTTTTCTGAAACTCAGTAACAAACCCCTTTGATCATTGTCAGTTTCAAATTGTTTCATAACAATTTCTAACACTTTTGAGCGTCAATTGTCAAAAATAATTACGATTCCTTTTGAATATCTATATTGACTTCTCCAGTAAAAAAAAAAAACTCCGTTGTTTCTTTTTGAGCTTAAAACCAAAACATCTCACTGGACCTCATCCTTAACAAATTAATAACTTATTTCTCTTTACAGTGTATCTTAGATTCCCCTAAAGTACATTATTATCTACAGAACTTGGAAAAAAAATAATAAGAGTATTTCAAAAATGTCCCAGGTTATCTTGGGATTAATTTATTTTAATCCTTTTAATAATTCTTGTAATATTGAGAATTTTTATTGACTTAACTTATTAAAGATACCACCTAAAACCAGATATTATGGTTTGCTTAGTCTCCTAATCCTTAATCCATAATCTGTTATCAGCTGGAATGGGTCAGTTATTACTCTTTACAGTGTATCTTAGATTCCCCTAAAGTACATTATTATGTATATTTTTCTATTCTATTCTGCACAAACTTCTTGATGCAAATTTACTCGACTGGTAAAGAATCTAATTTAAAATGGTGTCTTATTATATATTGAAACCTACCTCATTTTTTACCATTTCTCTTTCTATTTTATTTGATCAATTTAACTTAACTAATTTGGCAGGTCCGTCATGAGATCTTTAATTCAAATTGTTTTATGTCTTTGACATAGGAATTTATCCCGATTGAATCGCCCGATCTTAAGGCTAATGTTGTAGTTATTAATAAATTGAGAAACTAGGAATTGTGAAATATTTATTATATAACAAATAATTATAATTAACATAGAGTTTTGACAAAAGTATAAAAAAAAATATTCAATTCCTTTTAAATTAGGATAGTTACTACTAATTACAAACATGAATTTGAGATCAATTTCTTTTAATGGATCCATAATAAGAAACAATATTAATATCACCCAATCGATGATCTTCCTGTAATTTCAATCAACGTTAATTTCTGCTGTTGGTTCTTCTCCTCTCTTCTTGTATGGTAACCACCAATTCGGGAGCTTGCTAACTCCGTTCTTCTCGACGGTTGTGCTAAGACTGGTTTCCCGCTCGTCCCGACTCCTAGGAGTATAAGGGAAAAAAAATGACCCTTACCATATGTGAGGGTCATGATCTTCATCCTCAAATATCATGAATGGTACAATATATATATATGTATATATAAATTGTAACATTCATGATATTTGAGAATATCATGGCCAGGAACCGTCACAGATGTGACCAGATGGTAAGCATCTTCCCTTATGTTCCTAGGAGTGGGGATGAGAAAGGGTCAGTCTTAGCCCAACCGCCTAGAGAGCGAACCAGAGCAAGCTCCCGATTTGGCGGTCACCAACAGAAAAAGAGGAGAAGAACCAACAGCAGACAGTAACGTTGATTGGATTATACGGAGATCATCGATTTACAAAGAAGTTATCACTAATATTTTTTTTTAATTTAATATTGTATAAAAGTTATTTTGTTATATAAACCATTATTTATTTGTGTATTTATTTACAGTATTGTAATTCTAGTAATCACTTGATTTCCCTCAGTTGTTTATTTTTTTAAGTCTTTCTTATTTCATTAGCCAGAATTGATTTTATTGATTTGTTCCATTGTCCCAAAATTTATTTTCGATAGATAAACAAATTTATTATGATCAAATTACAATCTGCCTCATTGGACAATAAGTAATTGTGATATATGATCTCATTCATACCATATTTACTATTTCATTCACTCGCTCATTCATACAGTATTTACAAACAGCCCAGAGACATCCGAAGTCCACATGTTTGTCACCTCCCTCAAGTGCAAAGAAGGAAGCGGAGTCTTGGGAAGTCCCCTACGCTCCTCCGGAGGCTCAGACGCTCAGGACATGATTGGAGAAACTGACCATTGCCAGGACTTCCACTCTCACGTATTTATAGCAGGTCACGAGGCCACTGCCGTTTTAGTCTCCGAGGAGGATGTTATGGATGAGTGGTGCAGTGCAATGACTGTGCTAGGGGATTAGGGTGGTTGGATAGGTTACTATGAAATTTTCCAAAATTAATAAATATCTAATTTTAACAGCTAACATAATATTACAAAATTAAATACTAATATAACCTCTTTTCGATCATATATCATCAATTTATTCCACAATATGCAACAAATTAAATCTTCACTGACCCTCATCGAGTTATCTACAACACTGAAAACGTTACCCGTCTCTCTTCACTTCCTGGATTTTCCAGAATGGAAACTTCTGGGCCTGCGGATCAACGCAGAAATATGGGAAGATTTGTTCCAATAACGGACCTAAACCGCTAGCAGGTTTCAGATCTGACGGACACGGCATGTGAGCAATAACAGGCCGGGAATCCACGTTCTTTCCCATCAGAATAATTCGTTCGTGTGTGGGATCCCATGTGATGGGATTTGATGGAATATTTGAAATCAAGTAGATTTGATGGAATATTTGAATTTGAGTATATAATATGAAAATAGCGTTTTTGGACCTCTAGTTCACCTCATATATGTTTCATTCCCTATAAGACCCCGATTATTATTTAATGATATCTCGGGTATTTATCTGGTATTTATCTCGGCATTTCCTCGAGGAAAGAAGGGAGATGTCCAGATGTATTCCTGCCAGGTGATGTTACAGCAGATGCCGGGTGAACTATCCTGTCAAAACCAATCGACCACTTCCCGAGCATTAGCATCAACTATCAACTTCCCTAATCAACTCTGGCCTCCAAGTTCCCTCGCTCACTATAAATAAACATTGTGTGACCCTCTCTCCGATCGTTAACCATCAGTTCCCGCTGACAATTTAACTTGCTGATTAGCATTAGAATTTTGTATAAATAGTCAATCCATGGATTCGTAGCCTCATAAAAAATAAATTAGGTTTTGAGGTAAATTGTATTTTTCTTTAGAAATCTATACAAACGAAACAAAAAAAATGACACAGGAAGTGAATAAATAATAGCTGTGGGACTCGTCTCAAACCTTATTAAATAATTATGGAAAATCTAAATTTTTAATTTTTAATAAGTTTTCTGTCAGTAAACATCATTGAATTTTTTCTTGATATTATTTAAATAATTTTGAACTCATGTGACTCACGTGTCATTTTCTTCTTTTAATCTTTTTGCTACAAAAAGTAAAGTATAAACAGAGCGGTAATAAACATTAGATCGTAACACACAAACAAATAATGGTACTTTCACAGAGTTTCCCTTTCTACTAGTTCCTAGTATTACATAAGAGCCAGATAAACAAGGCATTATAACTGAATTGGGGTTGTCAGAAAAAATTGAGGACTGTGCTTGCATTATGATGAAAGTTAGCTTCTGATACTGGTTATGATACTAATAGCTTAGCCGATCAGAAATAACGTATGTACGTACAGTTAGAGTGGTAGAATTAGTTTCGCAAGTGTTGTAGGAGCACTTCACAGTTTTTATTTGTTCAGTAAATCCAGAATAATTATATAATTAAATTTAATTCTAAACACAAATAGAACACAACAATTGTTATTACAGCCCAATAGTAGTTTTGTCCAAATTAATCAACGATAAATAAGGAAGGGCTACAATGTAAACTTATGAAAATGTTTACTTAACTTTATGGATTTGTAATACATAATATTAAACTGTTACCTAAATCACAAAGATTGAAATTTAGATGTCCTATTTCGACCCGTCATGAAACTATTGCATGCAAAATACTGAGGCATGATGAACTTATAGGTTTGACCAAGTCACTTTATAATGTAGAAAATAGTAATAATATCTTAACGAATATTTAAAGTTAATAAAAAGAGAGTCATCGCACTCATCCCTACGATCCTCCTCGGAGACTGAAACGGCAGTGGCCTCCTGACCTGCTATTAATGCGTAACAGTAGTAGTCCTGGCAATGGCCAGTTTCTCCAATCATGTCCTGAGCGCATGTGGCTCTCGCGATCTTCGTCAGCCTCCACTGACTTGTATCCAGTGACACGGCTGACGGAGGAGCGTGGGGGACTTCCCGAGACTTCGCTTCCGCTTTCGCATGCGAGGGAGGTGACAACCATGTGGATTTGAGAGGCCTCTAGGCTGTTGTAAATATTGTATGATTGAGCGAGTGAAAGCAAATTGTAAATATGGTATGAATGAGGACATATCAGAATTACTTATTGCCTAATAATGCAGATTGTAATTTTAGCACTAACAAGATGTTTCAACTCAAATAAAAAGATAGAAGCCCTGTTGATGATGATGATCATCTTAACAGATTGTTTTCTTGCCGTTTTGTGTCTACATTCAGGCATTCAGTTAGAAATGGAAGAAGAAATCTAGAGTTTATCGATTCTACAAACAAAAATAAAATAAAATAAAAAAGGAAGTAAACAATTTCTGTTTCGAAGAGGCCTTTAGAAGTGCGAACAAGCGTTCCCTAATAGGAAGCGCTCTCCAACGGACGTGTTTACACTTGATTATATATTATTGGAAGGGCAGGCAGGCGTAGACCTAAATGTAGGCCTCACCCCTTCGCTGATCCAGCATTGGGCGACCTTTAGGGCTGCCTAGCTTATTCGAGACACGTCTGGTGAGCCGAAAGGTACTCTATAATACGCGGCCAAAGACAGATTATTTTGTTCATGCGGCGCCATTGGGATTGGATACGTGAGGAGGGTCTCAGGTTTGAGTCTGATGAACATTTGACGACTGCCAACAGACTTCTCGCCCCACTGTTTGCTCGTTTTCTTCCGGTTTCGTTTTTTTTTTTTTTTTTTGCAGCGGGCAAAACAATTTGAGAAACAAAACGAGAGATGCTCATGCCTCACACTTTTTGTTTTGTTTTTGTAACTAACTGAAAAATATAAATTTGTGAATCAGGCACCGGTTTGTTGGCTCCGCCTTATATATACTGATGAGTTCTTGGCTACATTCTGCTGTTTACCTTCAGTGTCACTGTATCGTTCGTACCAAAATCCAGGTTAGTGTACTCACTCACTGCTACAAAATCCCAACAGACAAATTACAGTTGACCAGGTGTGTACAAGCATTTATTTTGTTTTACAGTTCACTAGTCAATTTGTAGATTAGTAGAAAAACTCGCAAAAATGAATAAATATTTTAAAAGGTGAAGGAAGTTCATATTCTGTATTATGTGTATATATCCATGTTACGTTTTTTAATAGAGTTAATTAGTGTTAAGCAACCTTATTAACCCATAATAATCCTCGTTAAGTTTTATCGAAAGTGCAACTGAAATGACATAAGTAAAAGGAAAGGCAATTTACGTGTGCAAATTTTGAATGATAGACCGTTATTAGATACATACTATTAGAATAAGTTATGAGGTCACACTAAAAATATTATATTATCAATTAAGGGAATATAAAACAAGATTTTTAAATTAATTCTTAGTATTTTCGATAACATTTCGTTATATCTGTATCACAGTTTTACAGTCCTAATTTAACACAGGCATGTAACTAAATACTCATACAGTTGTTTTTTATTTTTAAACAAATAAAATATTTTAGTATAAAATGATTTTCTAGATTAAAAACATCAGGAAAATGCCGAGGACATAATGACTCAAGAAATTTTCAATCGGGCTATGAAACATTATATTTCGTTCCTTGGCCCTATTCTAAAATTTTTAATATTAACATACAAAATTAACTAGATACTCAAACTGTCTTAAAACAAATACTAATTACAATTGTTTTAATTCTTCACATGAATCAGGATCATTTCTTCTCCTTGCTCACCTTTCTCTAGCTGCTTCCCTTCTGACCCTTAGCCTTTTTTTCTTAGTAAGAGGTTTTTTTAGTATACCCATTTTTATGCTAAAAAAGGATAAAATATCTATCCATGTCAAATGCAATTTGAAATAATCCTAAGTTTGTGTGAAGAGAATAAGTGTTTGAGGAGAATTAGCATCATTTCCGTCATCTAAATTGTCATTACGATCAGAAAAATCTATTATGGTAATGAGAATATTTAGCTACGGAGTTGACATTTAAAGTTGAATTAGCTCTGTCAAAAACAGAGTTAAAGCAAATCTATTATGTTTCTTTTCCTGTAGACCCCGAGAAAAGGATTTCAAGAAATTTTTTTTTAAATTTAGGCCAACATCCAATAGGTACGGGTATGGTAATGAAAATTTGAAGTTTATTAACCTCAAAGTCAACCTACCTCCTTGGGGGATGCAGCCACACTAAATAGAAAGTAATAAGGCAATCTTCCAAAATATTGAGGAGTGTTGCCTTTTAAAAAGGAAACTTAGAGCACAAAAAAGTTTCTTCACGGATAATGGCTAGACAAATCTGAGTTTAGGTTATGGTAATGACTTAAAAACATGGTGCTAGTTTTTTGAGTCAAACTTTGATCAATTCAAAATTTAATTTGTATTTCTGTGTCCCAGATCATATTGGTACTAGAACAATTATATATTTTTTGTTTAAAATCCAAACATTTTTTACAGATATACATCATACGTTCATATTATGTATTTGAAAAAGGCCTATCCTACACTGGGATAGATTTTGGAAATGACTTTGTAGCATTTCAGACGTTCTACATATTTGTTAACTTAAGTATATTGTTGAAAATATACTCAGTAACTGTTAAATTTAAAGAATTTTTAATTTAAGAAAGGTTTAAAAGAATTTAGATAATTTTAAAAATAGGTTTCACGGACCATTCATAGGACAAAAATTCATTAGGACCACAGACTGGCATTTTATCTCGGAATCACCCGCATAGACAACACAATGTTAAGATAACTTGGTAAAGTGCGCGACAAAACATGTACTGTCCCAGTTCCCACAACAGAATGACCTAGATAGCCCTTCCGTCAGACATTTTTAAGGTGTTTCCGCTATAGCACGCTTTTGGACCATGTCATTGCATCTCCGTACCTGCAAATGCCATGTCACCCGCGCCCATACATATATATACAGTTTAATATTCAGCTTTATTTATTTGATCAGGGCATGTTTTCCAGACCAGGTTTATTTTAGAGATTTTGGGTTATTTTCATTCCATTTAACTGTCTTTAACTCTCAACGATAAACGTCACCAGGTGAAAATCTTATGTAGGAAAGCTAGTTTAGCGGGTTTTATACTCCAAGGACAAGCATGACTCGATCGGTATTCGCAGTCTACAATCATTTAATACATATACTACAGCAATCATTTAAGGCAATTCTTAGGTATTTAATATATAATATAAGTTTTGGTTTTCCTTAATAAAAAGCGCTAAAAACTGAATTTCAAAGATATCCAAAAAACATTAGTTTGGTTTTTATGACACAAATAAACATCAAACAAATAAAATGATCGATGTAAAAATCAAATATTGCAAGGCTACGGATCATGAACCTACTAAATTATATTTATTTTGTCTACGTGCGTGAAAGAGAGTATCTGCAATAAATATGGACTATGGAGGAAAAATACAACCCAGATAAAGTAAGGAAAGAAACGGATCAGGTACTGCACGGTGGTAAAAAAAGGTATCCTCTTCAAAAAAAAATATTAGAGGGATGAAGACACAACCTATATCCAAAAAAATTATATAGAATAGTAAGGAAGAACGTGCCGAGGAAAATTTATTTATTCATATAACTTCATTAATATTCATAAGGGGCTAGACCCAGAATTTGTTTTTTATCAATCTACCTATCAAATACCTGATGTATAAACTTTGTGTTTGATGGAATCGACCCTATTTCGAATACGGTTTTCGAAGCTGACTTTTTATTAGACAAGATACGACCAACACTACCGTAATCATTTATTTGGCTTATAGTTATGGAGTTTTTATATTTTAAAATCCTTTCAAGAATTAAGTTGAGTTCAATGATTGAAGGCATTGAATAGAAGAGAAAAAAAGAAAAATTAAAGAGGATCCTTAAAGAACGGTTCAACAAAGAAGAAACTGCCGGTAACATTACAAGAACAAAAAGAAAAAAAAGTTAGATAGCTGTGTTATTTTTATCATTCTGTTTCTCCAGGGCTCAGATTTCAGTTCTCGGGTTTATTATCTAAGAGCTAATAAATAAATATAAAGGTAAATCGTTCCATTTTGGGAAATTTTTGCTTCGTATATTGAGTATTTTCAAATGTATTCAGGAGGCTCATTATCAAATACGTTTGTGTATAATAAATCACAGTTAGCAATGGCGAAGTGCCCAAATTTCACTGATGTCATCTCTGATTTTATGATGGTAAATCTTTTCCTATAAAAAATATCAAATGCCCATAAAAAATGTTTAATTAGCTCAACATAGCTCAAGGCTGCATAAAGGAAAGATGGTCCTTTTAATAATTAAGATACAATTCAATAAAATTTTAAATAATAAAACTAGATCTTTGGCCAAGGGCTGGCAAAAAAAATCCGAGTTTGGAAACCTATATAATTTGCTTCATGGTTCAAATGTATTAATTTTTAAGAAATATTTTTTTAGAAAATTTGTTTAGAAATGTTTATTTTCAAATAAAACAATGCACGTAATACTACAAAAAAATTATAAAAAGTTCTTTAGCTTATGTTTAGTCTAAAGAATGTTTTCGCAATGTGAATATAAACAATCATCTTTATCTGTTTTCTAAACATTTGTCCACGTTATTCAACGATTTATTTTTTATGTGAGCTTAAATCTTTTAAAATAAACTACTTAGATGATGAAAGTTCGGAAGAATTCGCTTTGCATCTTTCCCGTACATTCACACCTCCCCTTCCTCATCACAACCATACTCATCCCATGTCTCAATAGAAAATAAATTCCTAATCTTCAAAGTTATACTTAGGGCACCTACGGAATATAGCTATGGGGGATATAAAAAACGTCGAAGATCAATCGTATCCAATCCTTTCAATCAAAAGTCCTGAGAACAATAGTAAATGCCCCTTATTACATCAGCAACAAAACTCTTCATAACGATCTTGAACTGAAAACCCTACGTTGTTGAGCTCATTACTTTCAAGTTCATTGAATTATATCGAAACCTAGCCACCCCAATCATCACTGTGCCAGTCATACCTATAATCCTCCTTGGAGACTAAAACGGCAGTGGCCTCCTGACCAGCTATAAATGCGTGACAATGGGAGCCCTGGCAATAGCCAATTTCTCCAATCATATCCTGAGCGTCTCTGGCTCTCGCGATTTTGGTCAGCATCCACTGGTTCGTATCTTTGTCATGCGAAGGAGGTGATAGCCATGTGGATTTGGGATATCTCTGGTCTGTTTGTAAATACTGTATGAATGAGAGAGTGAATGCATAATTGTAAATATGGTTTTAATGAGAACATTAAAAAAATAAAAAAATAAATAAATATATATATTGTAACATTCATGATATTTGAGAATATCATGACCAGCCACCCTCCCACTTTGTCCAGCATCAGCCCTTATGCTCTTAGGAGTGGGGATGAGATAAAGGCAGTCTTAGCCAAGAGCCAGAGAGCAAAGCAGAGCAAGCTCCCGTTCCGTTGACGGTCATCAACACAAGCAGAGGAGAAGAAGAAGAAGAAGAAGGTTACACGGATATCATCGATTGGGTGATATAGATATTGTTTTTTTTATTATGGATCCATTAAAAAGAGATTGAGCTCAATTTTCATTTTTTTTTTTTATAACTAATTAGTAGTAACTATCCTTGTTCAAAAGGAATTGAATATTTTTTATATAATTAATGTCAGCACTATTTATAATTATAATTATTTGTTATAACCATTTTACTTGTATATATTTCACAATTCCCAGTTTCTCAATTTATTAATAACTATAACATTAGCCTTGAGATCGGGCGATTCAATCGGGATAATTTCCTATGTCAAAGACATAAAAACAAGTTGAATTAAAGATCTCATGACGGACCTACCAAATTAGTTAAGGTCAATTGATATAATAAATTAGAAAATAAAATGGTAAAAAATGAGATAGGTTTCAATGGGGGCCGCTCCGGGATTAACTTCAAAAATTCTAAAGAAACCAAAGGAATTGTGAGGTATTGCATGTTAGAATAATAACTAGAACTAACCAATAACGAATTATATTTTCCTATAATTTTACATTTGTTACACAAACACAAACACAAATGACGAACACAAACATGTTCTGGTCAGACTCAGGTACAGGGGTTGGGTCAAACCCAGCCTCTAAAGGAGACCCCTCAGCCCCCGACCCCGAACCCACGATAAATCATGTCAAGATGTTACAACTAATCCTTGCCCAAATAAACAGTCAAAATAACGCAATTAAAGAATTTAATAAAGAGTTGAGCGGGAAGTTTGATCAATTAAGGGAAGAAATAAAATCGGGAAGATCGGCTAAATTCGAACAAGGTTACACGGATGTAAACGATAAATTAGATAGACAATTACGAATTTGTGAGGAGAGAACACTCCAAGTAAATAATAATGTTAATTCAAAATTAAAAGAAGAAATCATTCTATTGAAAAATACGACAGATCATGAAAAAACAAATTTAACAAAGTCACAACTAGTTGATGCTGATTGTCAGACAGATCTTAGCTTATATTCAATTAAGGATAATGAAGAGAAAATGACTTCATTGGAGGATGAACAGAAGATTGCAGATAACAATGATGAGTGTACCTCACGTCAACATGATCTAATAAAGCTTGACTATGAGAATAATATGAGTTTGTTGGAGAATAAATTTTCAGAGTTAGAAGATACAGCGAATATTAAGAAAGGAGAAGTGATTTCATTGAAAGATCAAATTACAGAGCATCAGCAGACAACCAGCGATAACGTGAAAAATTTAAAAATATTTCAAAATGAAGTTTTGGATATGAAGAAATTGGAATCTCAAATTCCAACTCATCTTGATGAAATTCCTTTTTGCGTGTTTGATTTGAACAACATTAAAATTAATGAATGGAAGGCATTTAAAAATAATTACAGGGATGTTTTTTGTTCGATACAATATGACTTCAAAAAAAGAAAAAAAAAAAAAATTATAGTTTTCTCTTATTATTTTCATTATTAAATGAAAATAATACTGATCGGATGACACATAAACTTTAGAAGTTTATACAAACAAAAACAAAACTATTATTAGAAGTATTGACCCTAGTAAAATCTATGGAATTATCAGCAAGTGAAGCTTTTGCTTTCATTATCACTTAATCTATAAAACAGATCATAAATATTCTTTGAATGCTTAAGTCCATTATAATTAATTTTATAGCAAGGAAATAAAATGAGCTCATACAATTTTATACACGACAACGACCTCCCTATCTTTTCGTAACATTTATAATTTTTTTATAAACACTATCTTTTCACTCAGGTAAAATATTCAAATCACACACACACACTCAACAATTTTTCTCTATTGTTACTAATTACCAGTAGAATTGTCTAGTATTTTAATTAAAAACCAATATGTATTACTAATCACACTCAACCGTCTTTTCAACAAATGTTTTCCAAATCGCGTTATGATCCATAAAACAATGTACCTTCGAACTAATCCATACTAATTAGCATAATAATTTACTTAAGTAACAAAAAAAAAAAAAAAATTAAAACAACTTGTACGCTTTTCAAGCAATTTAAAACCTTGCAAAATTTGAACTATTATTACTATAAACTTTGTAAAATTTCAACACCCGTTATAAACAACCAATTCAACAAACCGAACACAGCAACATAATATTGTGGATCCACTTAAAAAAAAAAAAAAATTTTTTCATAAATTTTTTTTATTTATAAGGGAAGGCAATTGTAACATTCATGATATTTGAGAATATCATGACCAGCCACCCTCCCACTTTGTCCAGCATCAGCCCTTATGCTCTTAGGAGTGGGGATGAGATAAAGGCAGTCTTAGCCAAGAGCCAGAGAGCAAAGCAGAGCAAGCTCCCGTTCCGTTGACGGTCATCAACACAAGCAGAGGAGAAGAAGAAGAAGAAGAAGGTTACACGGATATCATCGATTGGGTGATATAGATATTGTTTTTTTTATTATGGATCCATTAAAAAGAGATTGAGCTCAATTTTCATTTTTTTTTTTATAACTAATTAGTAGTAACTATCCTTGTTCAAAAGGAATTGAATATTTTTTATATAATTAATGTCAGCACTATTTATAATTATAATTATTTGTTATAACCATTTTACTTGTATATATTTCACAATTCCCAGTTTCTCAATTTATTAATAACTATAACATTAGCCTTGAGATCGGGCGATTCAATCGGGATAATTTCCTATGTCAAAGACATAAAAACAAGTTGAATTAAAGATCTCATGACGGACCTACCAAATTAGTTAAGGTCAATTGATATAATAAATTAGAAAATAAAATGGTAAAAAATGAGATAGGTTTCAATGGGGGCCGCTCCGGGATTAACTTCAAAAATTCTAAAGAAACCAAAGGAATTGTGAGGTATTGCATGTTAGAATAATAACTAGAACTAACCAATAACGAATTATATTTTCCTATAATTTTACATTTGTTACACAAACACAGACACAAATGACGAACACAAACATGTTCTGGTCAGACTCAGGTACAGGGGTTGGGTCAAACCCAGCCTCTAAAGGAGACCCCTCAGCCCCCGACCCCGAACCCACGATAAATCATGTCAAGATGTTACAACTAATCCTTGCCCAAATAAACAGTCAAAATAACGCAATTAAAGAATTTAATAAAGAGTTGAGCGGGAAGTTTGATCAATTAAGGGAAGAAATAAAATCGGGAAGATCGGCTAAATTCGAACAAGGTTACACGGATGTAAACGATAAATTAGATAGACAATTACGAATTTGTGAGGAGAGAACACTCCAAGTAAATAATAATGTTAATTCAAAATTAAAAGAAGAAATCATTCTATTGAAAAATACGACAGATCATGAAAAAACAAATTTAACAAAGTCACAACTAGTTGATGCTGATTGTCAGACAGATCTTAGCTTATATTCAATTAAGGATAATGAAGAGAAAATGACTTCATTGGAGGATGAACAGAAGATTGCAGATAACAATGATGAGTGTACCTCACGTCAACATGATCTAATAAAGCTTGACTATGAGAATAATATGAGTTTGTTGGAGAATAAATTTTCAGAGTTAGAAGATACAGCGAATATTAAGAAAGGAGAAGTGATTTCATTGAAAGATCAAATTACAGAGCATCAGCAGACAACCAGCGATAACGTGAAAAATTTAAAAATATTTCAAAATGAAGTTTTGGATATGAAGAAATTGGAATCTCAAATTCCAACTCATCTTGATGAAATTCCTTTTTGCGTGTTTGATTTGAACAACATTAAAATTAATGAATGGAAGGCATTTAAAAATAATTACAGGGATGTTTTTTGTTCGATACAATATGACTTCAAAAAAAGAAAAAAAAAAAAATTATAGTTTTCTCTTATTATTTTCATTATTAAATGAAAATAATACTGATCGGATGACATATAAACTTTAGAAGTTTATACAAACAAAAACAAAACTATTATTAGAAGTATTGACCCTAGTAAAATCTATGGAATTATCAGCAAGTGAAGCTTTTGCTTTCATTATCACTTAATCTATAAAACAGATCATAAATATTCTTTGAATGCTTAAGTCCATTATAATTAATTTTATAGCAAGGAAATAAAATGAGCTCATACAATTTTATACACGACAACGACCTCCCTATCTTTTCGTAACATTTATAATTTTTTTATAAACACTATCTTTTCACTCAGGTAAAATATTCAAATCACACACACACACTCAACAATTTTTCTCTATTGTTACTAATTACCAGTAGAATTGTCTAGTATTTTAATTAAAAACCAATATGTATTACTAATCACACTCAACCGTCTTTTCAACAAATGTTTTCCAAATCGCGTTATGATCCATAAAACAATGTACCTTCGAACTAATCCATACTAATTAGCATAATAATTTACTTAAGTAACAAAAAAAAAAAAAAAAAAAAAAATTAAAACAACTTGTACGCTTTTCAAGCAATTTAAAACCTTGCAAAATTTGAACTATTATTACTATAAACTTTGTAAAATTTCAACACCCGTTATAAACAACCAATTCAACAAACCGAACACAGCAACATAATATTGTGGATCCACTTAAAAAAAAAAAAAAATTTTTTCATAAATTTTTTTTATTTATAAGGGAAGGCAATTGTAACATTCATGATATTTGAGAATATCATGACCAGCCACCCTCCCACTTTGTCCAGCATCAGCCCTTATGCTCTTAGGAGTGGGGATGAGATAAAGGCAGTCTTAGCCAAGAGCCAGAGAGCAAAGCAGAGCAAGCTCCCGTTCCGTTGACGGTCATCAACACAAGCAGAGGAGAAGAAGAAGAAGAAGAAGGTTACACGGATATCATCGATTGGGTGATATAGATATTGTTTTTTTTATTATGGATCCATTAAAAAGAGATTGAGCTCAATTTTCATTTTTTTTTTTATAACTAATTAGTAGTAACTATCCTTGTTCAAAAGGAATTGAATATTTTTTATATAATTAATGTCAGCACTATTTATAATTATAATTATTTGTTATAACCATTTTACTTGTATATATTTCACAATTCCCTGTTTCTCAATTTATTAATAACTATAACATTAGCCTTGAGATCGGGCGATTCAATCGGGATAATTTCCTATGTCAAAGACATAAAAACAAGTTGAATTAAAGATCTCATGACGGACCTACCAAATTAGTTAAGGTCAATTGATATAATAAATTAGAAAATAAAATGGTAAAAAATGAGATAGGTTTCAATATATATATATAAATCACCAGTATTATTAATATTACTAAATGTCTTCGTGTTTTCTGTGATTAGCTTCCTAAAGTTTACTTTTGTAATATCTTTGCGTCAACTTTTTCATTGTATCCTTGACCATACGGAAATTAGAACCTTAAATAGTACATAGTCATAGTATGAAGTGAGTGAGTATAAGCAACTCAAGGGGTTTTTCCCGGGATATAATTAAACTTATACACGAGTACGTTTTGTAATAACTGCTTTAATTTAACATTCAAGGGGAAATTCTACTGAATACCGAATGAGGAAAAAACAAAAAGGCGAGACGTTGCTCCTCGCCTACCTTATTTAATAACCCGTTCCAAAGAGGCAGGTGAGATAGAAGTAATCGAGTTATATATTATTCCGAGAGATGTAAAACAATAGCGGCTGTGAGGAAGAGTCACGGGGCATCGCGGACCCCAGGCACGTAGGAGATGGTACACCTTGCTCGCTGCAAATGGACGCTCATTTGAAACGGATCACCTAGATCCAGATACCAAATCACAGCCCCTATCTCTTGGCCGGTTTTGCATCGTTTTTGCTTCAGTCGATCCGGATCGAAAACACTCTAGTCTCTTATCCCCTACTGTATCTGACGCGTCGGTATATACCGGTCATATATTGTAAATGAAAGCAGTTCTGTTCAAAAGTACAAGGCTACAAATTTCGTTACGTGTAGGCTACTTCCAAAATGCTTAAACACTCAAAATCACAATGAGCAATAGAATGGCAGTAGATAAGAGTAATAAAAGATCGTATTTACATTTCTACATTCACTCTTTCATTCAAACCATAGGTACAATATACCCTCATTTTAATTCAGGTCACAAGAGGAGAAAAATGAAAAATCCCAGAGCGCCCAGTTAAATATTAACAAAAGATCACTGGGCCACTTCTGCTTCAATCTCCGAAGATCGATGGATGAAAGTGATCTCGCTAGAGGATTTGGATGGTCAGATAATTTATTATGGAGTTTTAAGAACATTTACAAAATGTAATCTTGGATAGTGGAAATTTTAAGGTTATTATAGACGGTATTATATAAAAAGGTGTGTTGTGTCAACCTCTTTATTACGAACAATTACAAGTTCCCCTCTTCTCGGTCCACAAAATATTCATCTCTGTTCCCATATTTTATTAATAAAACCTTAAAGCTTCAGTTAAGAGAGGGGGAAACTAGTGTACGAAATAGGCGCAGATGGGGGAACCCCCCACCACTGCTGGCCTGTCTATACAAGCAGCCTGATTTGGAGCATTTGCCAGAATCTCAGAACCTGGTCCTGTATATTGTTTATTGACTTTTTAACTTCAAAAAGAAATTGTATTTGTATATCTTACCTCCTTCAAATGCATCTGCGTATGCAGCTCGAGGATAAAATTGTAGTTTGTAAAAATGCATTAAATAAAAAGGGTTTTGAAATAAAAAAAAAAAAGTTTTAGTCCGGCGTTGTTAGACCTCACAGCTTCCTAGTGGGATTCTCTGCCTTCGTCTCACTAAAACTAGCACCTCCTTGGGAGAGACCTCTTCCACGCGGGCGACGGTCTCTGGGGCCCTACAAACTTTACGTAACGTACGTAGTAGCGTCTCCCCCAGCGATCCAGTCTTCCTCTCTCCGGTTCACACTCGCCTTTGGGATCCGGACGGTTTTCGCCTACCCTTAGATACCGAGTGTAAATTCGTGGTCATTCCAGGACCACATAAACTACCTATAATACCTACCTCTTCTCCTGAACATAGTGCTTTGTCGGGGCACACCTTCTAAGATCTTATGTAGTCAGGGTGCATTGATGCTGTTAAGACTTATAACCCGAAGGTGGAGCCCCATCACCTAGTCCCTTTACAATGTATAATATTTACAATCCGATAATGTAAGTTTTAATACATCCACTCCTTAAAATGCATGCTATGCAGTACAAGGAGAAAGCCTCATACAAAATTATAGTTTAAATTGTTCATTTTTAAAAAATTAGATTGGAAGGGTTGGATGCGATTGATGTTTGGGGGCTTTGCTTATCCCTATAGTTCAAGTCCCTAAATCCAGACTGGTTTTAGTAGACTTCATATATGAGTATTTTATTATGTAATGAGGTGGGATTTCGTCTTGAGCAGCCCATACAGTTGCCCAAATCTGCTGTTGAGTCTTTTAAGTCTCGTATGATGGTTCCAGGTTAAGCTTTGTCAAGGTGGCATCCAGCGTTCCGGTGAAAGGACTATATAAAGGCAGGATCCCCTTTTTAGGGTAAAAGTAATGTTGGTTATCGGGTGTCATGCCGCTCTCATGATGGAACTAACAGATAGCAAAGTCATCGGCAAAGGTAACAATAAAAGAGTACGCAGTGGTACGAATGCTAGCGGTATATTTGGTGTAGAGAAGAGGGCCAAGAACGCTCTCGATAGTGACTAAAATAAAGAAACTTATCAATAAACTTAACTCACAATGTTGTCATATTTACTGTTACGACTGTAAACAAGAGGCATAACCGATTTTCAACTGACATGAGACAGATGTATGTACTGTACGTTAACCCAGGTTAGTTTTCCACGTGGTTACTACCTCAAGTACAGAGGTTTGATGTGGTTTGTCAGTTCCTGACTCCGGTTGTAGGACCTCGACCGAGGTGTTTAATTTAGTGGGATTTTCTATCACCTAGTCAGCTATCCAAAATAAGTGATTCCTCAAAAGTTAACTCAATAGGAGTTGCTGGCCAACCCGTTATTGGGATAATAAGGTCGGATCGATAAGTCGATGGGGTAATTATAAAACTTCTCAAATCCCAAACAAAAAGATATTTTAGATTCTAAGTTCTGATATGTAATTGGCTGTGAAAAAAGTCATTGTTCTGACATTCTAACATTCATTTAATAAGCTCTGAAGTAGACCATTTCAAATTTCCCGATACATAATTTTTCAACTTTCTAAGTGCCCCTCATATAAAAGCTATGTACTCTAATATATATATATATATATATATTGTAACATTCATGATATTTGAGAATATCATGACCAGCCACCCTCCCACTTTGTCCAGCATCTGCCCTTATGCTCTTAGGAGTGGGGATGAGACGAAGGGCGAGTTTTAGTCAGTCTTAGCCAAGAGCCAGAGAGCAAAGCAGAGCAAGCTCCCGTTCCGTTGACGGTCATCAACACAAGCAGAGGAGAAGAAGAAGGTTACACGGATATCATCGATTGGGTGATATAGATATTGTTTTTTTTATTATGGATCCATTAAAAGGAGATTGAGCTCAATTTTCATTTTTTTTATATAACTAATTAGTAGTAACTATCCTTGTTCAAAAGGAATTGAATATTTTTTTATATAATTAATGTCAGCATTATTTATAATTATAATTATTTGTTATAACCATTTTACTTGTATATATTTCACAATTCCCAGTTTCTCAATTTATTAATAACTATAACATTAGCCTTGAGATCGGGCGATTCAATCGGGATAATTTCCTATGTCGAAGACATAAAAACAAATTGAATTAAAGATCTCATGACGGACCTACCAAATTAGTTAAGGTCAATTGATCTATTAAATTAGAAAAATAGAATGGTAGAAAATGAGGTAGGTTTCAATATATATATATATATCTGTAAAAAAAATAATTTAGACTTTAATCAAAGTAAATTAAATTACAAAAAAAAAAGGAAATTGAAAAATCTATGGTTTTTTATTTTTATTAAACCCTTCAAATAAATTTTGAACTTCGCGTTCATGGAATTGAGGCCAATTTTTTTCTGTCGTACTTCCATCATTTATCTACAGCCCTTATCATTTCACACGTTGTAAAACGAGAAAGTTCGGAGCGGACTTTTCCTCGCTAAAACGTTTCCGTGTGATTGGTACTCTAATTATACTATAAATAATTTACTTTTAGTTTTATAATTGAGTAGTTAATACAACAATCCAGTGAGCCCCTTATGGGGGGCTAGAGAATTAATGGATAAGAAAAGGAATGAACCGAGGAAATATTATGCATGAAAGGCTGGACAGGTACAGGACTTGAAAGCGCCACAGGGTCACAAAGACAAATCTAACGAAACAGTACACGATCGATGACTTATACAACAGTCATATAGTACTCCAAATCAAAGCTTATGAAATCAGTTTTTAAAAAAACGGTCTTACAACTCTCTAGACCTTTTAAAACGTAGGTAATTCAAGAAAACGTATGCACAAAGCCATAAAATGATGACTTTTTTATAATTTAAAAATTGATTATCCGGTGACGTGTGGCTGGTGGGGAGCGTGGGGGACTTCCCGAGACTCCGCTTCCTCTTTCGCTTGCGAGGGAGGCAACAACCGTGTGGACTTGGGGGGCCCCTGGGCTGTTTGTAAATATTGTATGAATATGCGAACGAATGATGAATTGTAAATATGGTATGAATGAAAACACTTATCTCAATTATTTATTGCCTATTAAGTAAAGGCAGATTGTAATTTCATCATAATAAAGTTGTTATTGAATGTCAAAAATTGATTACATCAATACCCAATAAGATAATATATATATATCTATTTTCATTTAGATCGTGGAAGAGAATGAAATCCCTGAAGAGTATATAAATATTTGAATTATTTCATTTGTTTGGCATGGAGTCATCCAAAATTATGGTTAATTTTTTTTTTTAACACTTTATAACTTTGGTATAGCCAATGGACTGTAATTAATTAGCAATTTTAAATTGATTCAAAATCAATGAAATAATTGAATCTGAGAATTTCAAAACTCTATCGATCGGTTTATAAAAAGATCGAAAACCCAAAATATCTATTCGTCCTTTCAAACCCCCAATAACGAAAAACTGCTCACACTTACCTGGGGTTGGATAGCTTTTTTTTTTAGTGGTTCGGCTTCTTGGAGAAATATGAGGGACAGGAAAGGACAGAGAACGTTTAGGATAAGCCCGAATCTACCTGATGGCCACGCCAAGAATCCAGAAACAGCAAACAATTCTTCCCCAGTGGTCGGCGATGAAAGGATCGTTTTACACATATGAAAAAAAAACTTTGATATCAAGAATGAAATTACGAACACCAACTATCGGTAAATTTGAAAATCCAAACTGGAAATAATTTTCCTTGGCTCTGTCAAACACCCCATTCGATCGGAGTCCAGATCTAGCCTTTGCAAACTAATCAAACACAATGGTGAATTACTCCCAAAACGGTTTCTGAAATCAATTGGCTTGCTAGAGCGCAGCACCTCCCAGAGCTATTTCCCCTACATATAAATTAAACGATCTCGTGGTAATCTTCCCGCGTAAACAGATACCAAGTATAAAGACAATCCGGTATCCTACTCCGACAATACTAGTGATGACAATTTTTATAATATTTTATTACAGAAAGGAAAATTGTACATTTATTTGGCATTAATAAGTTGTTTGTTCACTTAATATTTGTTACAGCATATTTGTTTACAGCTATTGATGCCATTAAGACAATATACCATACCAGTAATTGTCACCCTTATAAACAAATATATTTTTATTTTTACAGTTTTAAAATGGTTAACTATCGTTATACAAATCCATTAAATTTGCCTCGTTATCCTTGCTCTTTACTGCCTATGTATGATAGGGTATCGGAACCTTTAAACCCGATTAACGTAATATTTGCATTTAAAAAAAAAAAATTGATGCCTTAAATCATTTTTTCAACTGTTATCGCAAAACATGTCCAGAATACCCTGTGATAGCGCTTATGTGGTGACCTCGGGAACTCATGTGCTCATAAATACCGCTAGTATTTGGCAGCCGATTCTGATCGTCAATAAAGGACTCAACCGGACAGATGGGTCTACATTACGTCTGGAATTCTTTGAAGTTCTATGATTCTCAACACTCACCATGGTCAGAACAGAACGCATTAAAGGATTCTCTTTATTTTACTTGTAGGGTAATGCCCCTATTCAAATAGACCCTAAAGCCATATCAAAGTCTTCATTACCATACAAGAAATATTTCATGCCTACATTCTCTAACAACAAATTTGACATAAAAAGCTTTGCATATATTATAATTGTTTACAGGACCTATCAAAATATACCATTTTCATAATTTGTCACCTTTTCACAAGCTTAATAAGGCAACTGCATATTATACTTACTATAACTTAAAAAAGGGCACATCACTAACCATAAAATATACTTGGTAATGACTTTAATTTTTTGAGGGTTTAATATTTGGTGCACCATTTTTATTGCACTTAATACAAGAAGGAAGTTCCTATCCGTTCCGTGTTTATAGGATTTCAATAAAATGTATGATATAAACCTTCATTTTGCCTAATTATTGTACAATCTTAACATATTTGGGGTTAAGTTTGAAGGGGTTATGATTAATAAAGGGTTTGATGTTGAACCACCTACACGTCCTTTATTGACAGCTAATGATGGTAAACATGAATGTAATGAGAGTGGTTACAGATGTAAGTAATTGGAGGTCCCTGCTATGTTTTTTAAGGTGTACTACATTACAATAAGGTTCCTGATTACCATTTAGATCTATATTATTTACAATTTTCTTGCATTGGTTTATATCCCATGCCTTAATCGTAGGAACCAGAGCTTTGGTAATCTGGAACCACCCATCTCTATAATGCTCCCTGTCCCCGTTTCAATCCGTATTGAGAAAGTGTATTTCTATTTATTGAATAGATTATTTAAATAAATTTTAATATTTCTTTATCTGAGAAATACAATAGAGAGCCCAGGTAAGTGTGGCGTAAGGTTAAGATGTGTTGATTAATTTGGCGTTTCGCAACTTTATTCTCAGTGTCCATGAATTAGTTCTGGCATTAGAGCATCGTCGGCCATAGATTTGAGTTTATGGTCGGAACATCAGGAAAACAAGACTCCATTAAGGGGAAAGCTACTTTGCAGGGGAGGGGAGGAAAAAACACCCAAGGATGGAGTTAAATGGATAAAGAGAAAATTAAAAACAATCGTTCACGGGTGAGTCTCCATAAAATTAAACTCCCTTCCTCCATTTGGAAAGTCCTTGCTCCTTTTTCAAGCCCTATATTTTCCTTCTAGACTTTCTCAGACAATTTTATTTTATCTTTTTAGGCGTGTATTTTTCTTTTCAGAGCCTTAAATTAGGCATAATTACTACTGTCTTGAATTCTTGAGTAAAAAATAAAACCGGGGTTTTTATTGATGAAAAATTCATGACAATTGTCTTAAGCCTAATAAAGATAATAGCCGCTTAGGAGTAGTCCAAAAAAATGTTAGTTACACCCCTGCTTCATTGCTGATTTCCACCCCCCCCCCCCATACCAAACCCTTGCATACAAATATCGTGTGGATGTATTACTTAGAAAGATTATAGATTTTCTTAAAATTTATATAAAGAGGACGTTTCAACGTATCAAATAAATTGTTTGTGGTCAATTTGATTATCTTTTAAACGGCACACAACCCGGTCTTATAATAACCCTCTGACACAAACAAAAATTTTTACACTAAATTAGGAAACACATATTTTACCATTTTTTGAAAATAAATGTGGACAACCAGACTTGAAAGTTTGTATTACGTTCTTCCTTTTTTTTTATAACGCATTTCTTATGACGTCAAGACATTAATCTGCAATTTTTATTTTGTTGGGTTTGGACCAGCACTTTAAGGAGAAAAATTGTATAAAACTAGGAAATCAGGGCGAGTGAAGCCTCGGGCAAAAGCTAAATTTTTATAAATTAATATCTACGGTAGAAACAAATCCTTTGAATAAGTTTGTTTCTGTATCTGAAGATAATTGCAGTGTTCGTGATCTCTTCCAAGTCAAAACAGATTCAAGTACAAAAGAATAAATGTAATTTTACTAACGTTTCGCTGGAAAAGACTAAACCAATCTTCTGGAGATGAAGGAACAGTAAATATTATCTCTCAAAGCCTTGAACGAACCCAAGAAGGTTTCAAAGAATATGAAATATCTGCTTTCTAGGAGAAATAAAATTAATTTAATACAAAGCACTTACGTTTCTAAATATGAATGTCTAGGTTGATTAAAAATTACCTGTAATGTGCAATTTAAAAATTAAATATATATTTTGTTTTTGCCTCCAGTCTGGAAATTATGGTTGGAAATACTAACGTTTTGGTGGATGTAACGAAATTGTATGTATAATAACTCAATCGAATATTAATGAAAATTGAATGTAAAGCACTTTTTAATAAAATAACGAATCATTATGAAAATGAATAAATCATGCCAGGTGTCTAATGTACACTCTCTTCCTCCAGGAAGGCCTCGAGGAACGTCAATATCCCAATTGGAAGTTCGATCGGGGTTGTGAGTGTCGGGAATGTAGTAATTTGTATGCTGGTAATACTTTGAGAAAACTGAAGACAAGCTGAGGGCAGTGTGTTTCCATCGTCATAAGAAAATCTCTTAGTCATATATTTTGTTTTTCGCCAATTTAATGCAGTCTATTGTCAAAGTAGTAAACCTAGCACGGCATAAAAACTCGAATTTCCAAATTGAGTACCAAACAGCTAAAATTAAGGTTTAAGTATGTCAATAAGGCAACTGCGTGTTATACTCATTATAACGTTAAACAAATTCAAGATTAACATTTATTTAATCTATCTTGCAAGAAAAAAATTAATCATGTATATATATTTAGTATTAGTGCTAACAAAAACATTAACACACCACTAACCAAAAAATATACTTGTTAATTTCTTTAATTCATAAAGGGTTTAATATTTAATACTTAATACAAGAAGTTCCCGTCCGTTCCGTGTATATAGGACCTCTTAAAAATGTATGAAATAAATCTTCATTCTGCCTAATTATTGTACAATCTTAACAGATTTCTTTGGGGTTAAGTTTGAAGGTTCCAAGTAAGTTGGTTAACATCTTACATCACTTTATTGTACGTGTGATAAGCGTAAGTGGATTAATGCCATTTCGAAGTCTGGGTTGAATTTTCATTGGATCGTAGAGACTAGGGTAGTATAGAGCCACCACGACTTTGTATAGAAAGGACTTTCTCTCAACCCTTAGGCCTACCTCTATCAGCTCGGTCACTGACCACAGTATTCAGAAGACTTGCCAGCCAGGATCGGTAAAAGTGTACCCACGCACACTTGTCGAACTTCTCAACCTCAAAATGTGGCGGAAAGTTCAACTACAGACAAGTAACCCTGTAAACATTTACACAAACATATCGAACATAAATAAGTATATATTGATTTATGTTTTTTGTTTTTTAATATGACCTAGGAGTTTTTGAATTGTATTTGCCACTTTCATACGTCATTTTTGGGGAATAGATAATGAAAAAATAATAAACGTTTTTAATATACACCTTTGAGCAACTTTTTTTATCAATTCTCATGTTCCTATTTAATGTCTCATTTGACATAAGCCGATGAACAATATCGAGAACTACTGTTGGTTCTCAAATTCTTTTCCCACAACGCTCTCCGATGTGTGACCTGGACCATGAGGAATTAATCCTAACTTTAAATAGTTTCTGAGCTAGGACTTGAGAAATCTTTAAAGTTTAATCTATAGTTATCGTGGCAGAAACTAATCCTCTTAATTCGATTTAAGGAATGTGCCTTTAATATTTCAATCGATCGAATCATTTTTACGTCGTAGATAACTCAAAAATACATATACATAAGTACAAACATGTAGACAAACTTAAGAAAGAGCCTTCGCCTCAACTATATTATTTTTTTGTAAAAATGTTCTTTAAAACGAAAATCTTCAGTTTAACATCATCAACCCCCAAAGAGCGTCGCTTTTATGAAGGGGATGTTGTATCCTTGTTGAAGGCTAGACTACATACTGTAGGCTGTGCCCAGATCAAAGATGTTTAGAGCCCTTTGAGAGCTGTACGGTGAAATTCTCCCTGAAGATACCCCACTAACTAAAACCTACGGGGGTGCCCAGGCGTGCGCCTCTCCAGCGGACCGGGGCTTACAGCCGAGGGGAGGGCATTCATTCATTTGACCGGGACGGGGGTTGGAGAGTATTCGGATAAAGTGTTTGATCAATGGAATTAAGCCGGCGCTAATCCGACTCTTCTCTTCGCCCTTTGGCTTCAAAAGGCTGAAAGGACTCCACCGCCCTTACTCTGAATTAATCAAGCTAATAATTTATCTGATACTCCCACAGCTTACACTCACTCACCCGCTGCAGGCACTTGTAAGCACAATATTAGCTTGAGAGAGTTGTAATGAGTACTTATCACGGCTTTTAAGCCCGGAGGTTCGAACAGGTACAAAGAGAACTTATTTCGTCTGTCTGTCTATCCAATAATCAACAACTTACTGGATGAATTCGTAGGGAAATCGTTGTTCATCAGATTTATTTTTGTATAACGTTCACGATGATTTTAAAAATATTGTAGCAATAGTTATTATAAAGTAGTAGATATATATGATAGCACATGTATGACGAAACACAACCTAAATAATAAGACTGTTCGTTTGAGTTTGTAAGAAAATGAATATAACAATGATCTGCTTGTGAAATAACACATAGATAAAACGAATAATAAAAAATGTCCTTAAATTTAGTTGCCACTATAATATGTTTTTATAAGTCACTGACTTATACATATTAAGTCAAGGCTAACAAATGATGTCCCTAACTTAGAATAACTTTCTAAATAACTGATTTTTTTTGTTATTGTTTCTGCATTACGGACAAAGGACTGTAATGAAATTTATTAATCTCGCTGACTCTGTGAAGTTAAAACATTTTAAGACGGTTTTTTCAATACGATGATATTTTTCAATATGATATAGCTATGATGTTTACAATTTTTTTTGGGTAAAAAGATGGTTTAAAAAAGTGTAAACTGAAAAGGGGAGAGGCTTTGACCGGAACGCTAATTTAAATTTTAATTCAGGGGTTATTTTTATCCCACTTTAGATTTAGATATATTATTATGTTCTGTTACTTTAAATATATTATTTATTATTAGGTTCTATTAACAAAAATAAATCTGGCAAAAAGATGAATTTAATTTTACAAACATAAAAAAATAAACTTATATTAATTACATAAATACTTGTCTATAAATTCGATTCCTTTTCTTCTTTAATTCTCTTCATTCTTTAAACAAAATTAATACTTCTTCTCTTCGTGCTATTTCTCTTCCGTTCTGCTTTAAGTCAATAACCACTAACCAACAAAGTTTTTAAGTTTTTCTTACTCACAATCTCAAGCTAAAAATATGTATTACGGGCTGATCCCAAAACTAGAGTGTAACTTTGTGTTTTCTCTCAGAACCCCAACAACAACTAATTATAACTGGCTAAAACTAGAGAGTAATTTTGTGTGTGTTCATTATGATACAACAACAACTATCTATCTTTTGTTTTTTTTTCATACACTCTCACTTGTTTTTATTTTGCCTTCTTGATAAGTTGGATTAAATATTATATAAAAACTCCACAATCTCTAATATCACAACAATATATATATTAAATAGTTGTAGGCTGTTGTTTGTGAGTGGATTTCGCTTAGATAAGATTCTAACTACGGCCCTCTGACTTGTAGTTGCAGCTGCACTGATGTTTCAAGATTTGGCCTTCTCATTTATGAAGACCTCTGGATCTCTCTTCCTAACCTCACTATGTTTTAGTCCGGCCTCGTCAGACCCCACACCTTCCTAGTGGGATTCTCTACCTTCGTCTCACTAAAACTAGCACCTCCTTGGGAGAGACCTCTCCCTCGTGGACAACGGTTGCCGTGGCCAACAATAGTAGTATCTCCCCCAGTGATACAGTCTGCTTCTCTCCGGTTCACACTCGCCTTTGGGAACCGGACGGTTTTCGCCTACCCTCAGATACCGAGTGTGAATTCGTGGTCATTCCAAGAACACATAAACTACCTACAATACCTTCCCTGTACCTCTTCTCCTGAACATTGTCGGGGCACATACCTATCAAATATGGAGTCAGATAGTACGGTAGAAAGACCCGTCATGAAGCAATTGTCCAGGTCATAGCCTAATCAACCCTCACTTCGTCACTAGAGCTAGGGTAAATAGGCACCCTCTCGTGACGACCCGACAGTAGTTATTTGACGAATTTATTAATACGTTTTTCTTGTATTGTTTGATACTTGTCAATTAAGATAAAAATAAGTTTTGTTATTAGTTAAATTCTGCTATCTATGCTATTTACAAATCACAATTAGCTTTTTCAAAAATTTTCCTTGGTATGAGAAATTCAATCAACGGTTATGTGAACTATGAAAAATCTGGGTTATAGAAAAAAATTTCATTATAGCCGCGGTGGATAGGTCAATAAAAATAGGGTCCTATATATGCAGTAATAAAAATGCTGTTATGTAAATCCACTGTATTAAATTCCGTCATTTATGTTCCTCTTTATAGTCTCATGAATTAATTATTGATATGAGAAATTTCTAGCATAGAATATTTAAGAAGGCACCTAAGTCAAAATCCATTTCTAGTAACTTTTAAGATAGTTAACTTTGTAATCTGCTGAGTAAGAAAACCTTTAAATACTTAAAGTAAAAAGTTCTTTTTATTAAGCTAAGTTATTTATTATCGTGAGTTTAGGCAGCCTTGACACAACTGCATTTTTTCTTCGTATCCATAGAACGTTATTCAAATAAATCACACTAAACCGTAAAGAAATAATTCAAAAAATAGTAATAAATTAAAGTACTAACCAAAAAAAAAAATATAAAATGTGAGAGAGGGAGAAAAAGGGGTAAAACTTTCATAAAAGGCAGTAACTTTCCCCTTTCGAGAAAAAAAAAAAAAAACTTTTCGAATCCCTCATTCAATTAGATAATGGATTACCAACTCAATTAATTAATCTATATTATGAATTATTGTCAAGTTCGTGAAGTTTTTTTGTTTCGTTTTTAGTTTAAGTCTGTTTTCCCCGTACGCTCTCCGCCATTGTCTACCACCTCTATATTCACTAATATTTTTTAGAAATCGTCATGTTTCATCATCATGTTGGTCTGTTGCGTGTTCCTGATCGGCCAAGAGACCCATTATTAAGTGAGTATTTCATTTTATTAAAATAGTGCCTATTCCATGATACAATTATTACAATCACTTATACAATAAGTATCATTCCCCATTCGAAAACGATGCTCTTGACCTCGATTAATAGAATGTAATTCATATAGAATCGATGCTAACAAAAGGCCAACTTTAAATAATTCACTGATATTGAGTGAGTATGCATATTGAATGCTGAATCAAAACAGGCAATTTGTCGAAAGCTGCGTAAATATACGATTGGGATAAACATGTTTATTAGTAATCGATTAATAACATGCTAGCTATTAAGACAATGGAGTATAATTTAATTTATTCTTATTTAATATATTATTATTTTATTTATAATTTTATGTGGCCTCTATACCTTGGGTCATTGGTGACAGTAACGGTTGGTGTTTAGATAGTGTAGAATATTCCCGATGGAGACAGAGCCTGTCAAAGGCCAGTTTGGAGTTGGTAAGTGGTTTTACTATTGAGTTGCTTATCCTAGTAGAGGTTTGTTGGTTATTTTACATGCTGACACTCCACTCGTAAGTTAGCTACGGTTTTTGACTAATCGCAATGGTGACAAGTAAGATGGCCACTGTTGTTAAATTGAATAAACATCTCTAAAAGTCGATTTTTGACAACTGAAATCCACATTGCTTTACGTGATTATTCCACGCGAGTGTTTTTGGTGGCTCTCACTACCTACAAAAAATTGCAATTTCATAAAAAAAAAAATATGACTTACGTTATGTTACATTAAATATTGACTATAATACATAGTTCTTCAACACAGATTAACATAATTTATGACATTGAAGTAAAAGCACCACTGCCTGGCGGACGACTGAAACAGATACGACAGCTTAATAAACCTGTGGTATTTGACCTTTCCTGGCACCCTAGTCGGCGGGCAGCTTTTATAGTATTTTGTTTATTGATCTAACTCCATAAGATCTTAGAAAGTTTGGCCCGACAGTGCACTATAATCAGGATAAGAGGTAAAGGATAGGTATTATAGGTAGTTTACGTGGTCTTGGAATGACCATCAGTTCACTCGGTATCGGGTAAGCGAAAACCGTCCAGATCCCAAAGGCCAGTGTGAACCGGAGAGAGGCAGACTGGATCGGTGGGGGAGGCGCTACTAGGTACAGTTTGTAGGGCCCCAGAAGACCGTCGCCCGCATGGATCTTTTCCATAGATGTGCTAGTTTTAGCGAGACTATGGCAGAGAATCCCACGAGACAGGTATGGGGTCTGGCAATGCCGGACTAAAACATAGCGAGGTTAGGAAAGAGAGATGCAGAGGTAGTTAAATTAGAATGTCATAGTTCGGGGAAAGCAGCAAGCGCCTGTGCAGAGAGTGGGAGAGAGCAGTGTTCTCTTTAAGGGTCTGGTTTTATGAAAATACGAAAAATCTCAGAATTTCTGCATTATATAGGCAGGTCATGAGGATGGGCTATGCCCGTACCCTTGTGAGCTCCGTGTTGGGATCATGAACCTGTACCTCTCTCTACACAGACGCCGAAGATTTATTGATAAAATATGGAAACGTAGGTGGATGTTTCCTGGTCTGAGAAGAGGGCAACTTCTATTTATTTGTGGTAAAGAAGTTGGCACAACAACAGTAATTTGTCAAAGTGTACACAATTTAAAAAAAGTGGAAATTTATTATTTATTTATGAAATATTCGTAGCAGGGAAAAACGAAAAAATTCCAAAGAAAAGAAAAGGGATTTAAACTTTCAAACCCTCCAGCTATTTAACGACACTCTGCAGTGGATGGGCTCTCTTGATCGTCGCTAGGGATATCGGCCCACGCCCAAAAAGGTTTATTGATTCATTGTATGACTTCATTCGTCTATGGCATTTAGGATATCTCACACATATACAATTTCTATCTCTTAACTTATTTTTATTTTTATGCTTATCTTACTTTACATGGCAGGGGTTGAACATATAAAATGGTATATTTATTATTTGTATATTTTATTTTTTTCCAACCTATTTTATGTAATGTTTCTTTTTAGTAAGCTAAAGTTGTATTTATTTATTCTTTATTAACCACAGAGTGTATTGTTCTATAATAAAGATTTCCTCTCTATCTATCTATAAGCATAAGCATCTAATGGGGGGAAAAAAAAGGTCCAAAAAAGTTCCAAAACAGCTCACACATTTTTCGTCCATAACGCCATGTAAATTGCAGCACTCACCTTACACATATCGACAGAAGAAAGACATTTGTGTGATGGACTGGCCATATGCCATGTACAATTAAAAGTGTGGCATTTACAATCTGTTACAACTGCCCTGAGGGCGGCTGTACGTGACTTGGGCCTTTTCTGCTCGAGTTCCTTCTCCCTCGTTGGCCTATTATGGCCATCCGCTTCTGTCGACCCTTGTCCAGTATTTCATCCGGTTTTTCATTATCGACTTGCAATGTCGAACCCGAATATTTCAGATTTCGCTTTTAGCAAGGACTCCATGCAACAGGGATCGTAAAAATGTAGCTTTGATCATCAGAACTTTTAAGAATAGTTATCCGAAAATTGCTTGTGTCACCACTTTTCAAAAATGTGTAAAAAATATTCCATTCCTTTCATATATTCCACTCCTTCGAAGGTGACGAGGTCTGCGATGTCAGAGAAATGTAAATGAATTATACCCTTGTAGATAAAGAGACTAGACAACTAGATCAAAAAATTCTTTGCTTAAACACTTACAAAAGATTTTTACATTAATCATAAAGAAAATTGTACTTTGTGAAACATAAAATTAAGGACCTACTAGGTGAAGAAGCTGGTAGTACAATTTGCTTCATTTTCTTTAATATTAGAAAAAAAATCATTTCGACGAATATATTTAATTTAATTCCCTACTTATTATGATAGGAAAGTATTTATGTTTTAAGTACAATTAATTGATTTTTTTTTCAATTAGTCCAAGGTAGAGGTGGGATTTTTATGTAATAAAAAGAGTAAAATACGTACACATATATGTATTTATTTTCTAATAAATGAGAACTACGTAAAAACTTAAAATTTAATAACATCAAATAATATTTTTTCATTTTTATAACATTTATATACTTTGTAAATCGTTTTCCTTAGAGTGATTTGCTAAATTTATTTCGTTTTTTTACACGCCCTTAAAAAAAACCAACACCTTTAATATAGGTGTGATCAAATAGAAATTTATTTTATGAAGCAGTAAAAAAAAAAAGTCCCCCTCTTGGGAATCGGTCATGGTTTCACTAATGAGACCAATCATCCTTCCCATCTTAAGCCAATCATAACTTTTACTACTGAAATTTCAATTTCCTTACACAATATATAGTGATTTTTAAGAATGTGTAATAATCTAATGAACAACAAGATATATATTATATAATTTTTACTGTCAAGAAATTAATATAATTAGTTTTTGTGAAATTGAACATTGCTCATGCCCTGGGATGGTCAAGTAGAACCATGATATGAAATTTTACGTTTATATATCAGATAAAAATGACACAAAATCTCCACGACAGACAAAGAGAGGCTCAGAAATCGTGTGAGTTTTTGATTTTGTAAAACTAAAAAAAATAACGAAAGCCTTTCAAACAAACACAAATAGAAAATAAACTTATTCAGCTAATAATTATATTATATATAATTGATCTAGACATATAAACCGTATGTAATATTCCTAAATAATATCCTAAATATTCTACATTTTCATAAATAGTTGAACTTCAGACGCTAACAAGTTCACGGAGTTGATCATTATATAATTGATGAAGGCTCGTGTAAAATTTTATTTTAATAACAGCGAAACTGGTTCACAGCACGGACAATATATAATTGAAAGTGTTTCATAGGTAAATTCACAAATCTAATTGACAGCTAGGAATCTTGTATTTACCGGCAGTTTTGGCGCTGTTCACCAACCAGTTTTTCACGATTGTATGTAATATTTAATTTCTCAAGCTTGATACAGAATGAACAGAACCGCGATAATCCAAGAAAATGAAAACGAAAAGATGTACAAAAAAAAAAACATTTTATTTGTTTAACGATTTTGGCCACTAAACAGTGCTTTTCAACCGGAAAAGAATATTGACAAAATCTTAAATATTTAATAAAATAAAATAGTTTCTAAGATTTTTAATTTTTTTTATTTTCATAACAACTTTATTATGATAAAATTACAATATCCCTGATTGGGCTATAAGTAATTGTGCTATATGAACTCGTTCATACCAATTTACAATTTTCATTCACTCGCTCATTTATACTATATACACAAAAAGCCCAGATGCCCCCCAAGTCCAGATGGTTGTCACCTCCTTCGCGTGCGAAGGAGGAAGCGGAGTCTTGGGAAGTCCCCCACGCTCTTATGTCAGCCGTGTGGGGTGGCTGACGCAGAGCGCGAGAGCCACATACCTCAGGACATGATTAGAGAAACTGGCCATCGCCAGGACTACCACTGTCACTTATTTATAGCAGGTAACGATGCCACTACCGTTTTAGTCTCCGAGGAGGATTATAAGGATGAGTGGTGCAGTGCAATGACTGTGCTAGGGTATTAGGGTGGTTGGATAGGTTACTATAGAATTTTATGAACTTGGAAGGGATGAGTTAGAAATACTGGGATCAGACTATTTTGTCGTTTAATTGTCTCATTTAAAAGACTATTGTCATAGACCACAAACGCAATCACACACACACATATATATATATATATATATATATATATATATAAAGACGTAAGTCACCCTACTAAATGAAGTGAAATCTCCGGCTTGGCAAGAAATGAATTCCATGTGTGATACGACCGAGAAGTATGCTCTAAAACATCAATATTTGGAATGATGAATGGAAGGTGGAAAACCTAATTATTAAGATGTGAGGGAAGTAAGGATAAGTTTGGCCTTTATACTACTTCCTGTGATGGTAGATTCCTAAGTATGTATTTTTTACTTCGGTGTTTGAGCACAAGTTATGTTGTGACTTGTTAAGAGTTATATTACAGGAGAGCTGAAGAAGCGAGGGCCTTGGTTGGCTATTTCAATATTTAGCTAGTCGGTGTTGAGTGAGCGCTGAGCGCTGCCGCTATCTCTGTGGTGCTGAGGTAATGCCATGGACAAAGGCCTGATCTCCCACCCCTCTTCCCTTTCATGCATGATTTATGTATTCTTTGCCACGCTCGATAAACCACCTCACTTTTTATAGCCGCTTTTAGCACCCCCCCCCCCCACGGAGTGACAGTTCCTTATATTTTAAAGTCACCTGAGCCAAGACAGCAATTTGTTCTGACTGAATACAACTTGTCATTATAGCTGTCAACGACACAGAATTAATTCTGTGAAAATCACAAAAATAAGGTCTTGATATAAGATAGATTTCGCCCTGTCAAAACTCTCTTTCTTGCAGTATTGCTTTCTTCACATTGATGACACAATTCTTCCTCGTCTTCGATCGGGTTTGGTACGAAGGATCCCATTGCAGACTTAAATCTCCCCTCCCTCAGCTTAATTATACACCATTAGTCCTTACCTCCTCGACAAGTGTTTCCAAGTACAAACATTTTTCTCTATTAGCACCATATAATCCTATTAAAGCTATATTAACACTTCTATATCCTTAACCTTCCCACCATTAGTCCAACCAAGTTTAACAATTCCAATAATTTCAATTTTATTTTTCCCCATTCCTTTAGTTTCATAATTAAGAGCTTAAAAAAAAAAGTAATAGTGCATTCAAGCTACGACTCGCCTCTGAACTGGTACTTGTAGCTGCACTAATGTTTCTAAATATTGCCTTATCATTTACGAAACCCTCTAAACTTCTATAACTATCTTTAGTCCGATGTTATTAGACCCCACATCTTCTCAGAGGGATTCTCTGGCTTCGTCTCGCTAAAACTAGCGCATCCCAGGAAAGGATCCCTTCTATGCAGACGATCTCTGGGGATACTCTATTACCTTGTAGTCTTCCCCAGCTGTTGAATTTGCGTGTGGACTTGCCATAAATTATCATAGTCTGATTGAAAACTCGGCAAGAAAATGGTTTACGTATAATCAATGAGCATAAAAGCAGTCTGCCTCTTTCCGGTTCACACTCGCTTTTGGGATCCGGACACCCCCCTCCCTCCACTTAGTTATAAACCATTTGTTCTTACCTCCTAGACAAGTTTCTTGACGTCCGAACTGGATGCCCTTTCTTGGAACATGTAAACTAGCTAGTGTTTAGCCCTTTGATGTAAACAGGGTAGAAATTCCACGCTTTTACGACACACGTAACGATACTATTAAACCTAAAGTGGCCCATCCCTTATTTATTAAGGTTTGATATTCTATTTCAGTCCCTTACTACTCAAGGAACACATGTGCATTTTCTCCATTTAATATATCGTTCATATCAGTCTAAAAATTCATAATTGCTGTGACATAATTTTAGTTTTTGAAAATTAAAAAAGAAAAATGACACAATCGAAAAAATAACAGCGTCCTCTTCGGCTTGGCTTCGATGTAAAGAACGTAAAAAAACAAAAGTAGTTAACCAATTTTAAATCCCCGATGATTACTTACCCCTGTTGTCAATGAGCATAAACGCAAGCTAGTCACATTTACCCTAACACGTGTTACTTTTCCTTCATTCTTTTTTAAACGATGAATTCTAGCAACTTTCTCACGAAGCACGTCGTCAGCGACGTTATGGAATTGTATGCAGGATAATAGAAAGACATTATAAACTTTCAACACAAAATAAAAACTACATTTATATCACGCTTTTAAAATTGTCAAGGAAAGTAGGAATATTTTTTCCTGTACACGATCGAACATTCATAATATTCTTTCAAGGCTAGAAATTGTTGTCAGATACGACTTGTCCGCGTACTGTATAGATAGATAGATATATAGACAAAAATCTATATTCCGGGACTACCCCTCCTGATAATATTAATAAAGTACAGAAAAACATTTATTCAAGAAAAATCTTGACAAAGTAAAATAAAGTGTAAACCTCGCTTTTGTTTCAACTTTTTCGCCACGAACAAATAGAAGTTACTCTCTTAACCAAAAAACACCCGCCTTTTCATATTTTATCAATAATTCTTCGACGTTTATATAGAGAGAGGAAGGAGACTAAGTTCATGATCTCAAGATCAAGAGCTCACTAAGGGCGTGGCCCTGAATGGTTAAAATGAACAATCATATGATTGCCCAAAATAAACAACGCTCTCATTCACTGTAGGCAGGAATGATCTGTCTATATAAGGCAAAAATACTGAGCTTTTCAGACAATAGGAATCAGACACTTAAAGCGAACCCTTCTCTGTCTCTTACTCTCTTACTCTCTCTCTCTCGCTCTCTCTCTCGCTCTCTCTCTCTATCTCTCTCTCTCTCTCTCTCTCTCTCTCTCTCTCCCTCTCTCTCTCTCTCTCTCTCTCTCTCTCTCCCTCCCTCCCTCTCTCTTCCTCTCTCTCTGCACTGGCACTTGTTGCTCTGCTCAAACCATGGATTACATATTTAACTACCTCTGGATCTCTTTTTACATGCAAGCTAAGCTTTATTCCGGCACTGTCACCCTCCTCGAGCTTCTCAGTGGAGTTCCTTGGCCCCGCTAAAACTAGTACCTTCTTGGAAGGAATCCCTTCTGTGCAGACGACGATTCCAGGGCTCCACATAATGTACCTGGTAGCGTTTCCCTCAGTGATTCAGTCTGACTCTTTCAGGTTCACACTCGCCAGATCCGTACGGTTTTCGCCTACTCTAATACGTCACCTACCCGTAATACCTAGTCTGCACCTCTTCTCCTGAGCATAGTAAACTGTCAGGTCACGCCTAAGATCTTATGGAATCAGATCAATAAACAAATAAGAGCTAAGCCGCCCGCGGACTAGGCCACCAGCAAAGGTGTAAGACCACTCCTTTATTTATACTTTTCTGACGCCCACTGAGAATTGGCCAGGTCACCAAGAACTCCCACGGCGGGTGTTTTCTACACTCTTTAACATATTAAGAAGATAAAATTAAAAAAAATGTTTATCTGCACTTAGTCAAGTCATAGATGAACCACAGACATATTCAAGAAAAAAACATGATATTCGCCAGAAGACAATCCTCTATACTGACTCACATCACACATGATCAAATAGGTTCGTCTCAAAAATGACCAATGGGTCATTCACTAAATGAGAAATTTGTCCGGTTTAGCTGTAGCCCACACTGACTAGAACGTTCTCCTGTGACTAGTATGTTTTCATTGCGAGTCTTTCAATTTGTTTTCTGTTCGACCTGCTCGTAACAAATCATAACTCTGAAGGTATTGATTAGGATTATTTGAGATTTTCTGGGCATTTCACGCCTCTACGTACAAATAGTTTCTCGAACCATCAATACAACCACTTTTGGACGTTTATCTTATCGCAATGACAAGAACAACATTACCAAGCTAATCTTTATAATCTATTGTGACCCTGTTTGACATTATTGACAATAATAATGACTAATTTCTGTATCAAACCAACCTGGTTTATTTCGTTTTTCTTTATAGCTGCAGTTTGACGGTAGATCCCTTCTCAGTATTTGTCACCTCGATTGCTCGTGACAGAGTACGTCGCAGGCCGGGTGATTTTATACTTCCTCCACTTCCTATAATCCTGATTTATACGGTGATATATCAACACCTTCCCTTATCCACCCTTATATATAAGGTTTGTAAACGGTCGCTCCTAAACCTTCCACACGCGCCTACATAAAGTATCGTGTTGCTGTAGAGCTGAAGGAAAAAATTATTTCTTGCTAAGAATAATCTAATATATACCTATATGTTACATAGACTGGTATTAATAAATTATCGGTGTTTTTGAGAGATGAATAAAAATAAAAAAAATTAATAAAAAAGGGTTTAAGCTTCATTTACTCTGAAACAAAGCATCAAAGAGGCCGTGGTCGTTGTTTGCCGTTCGTAAATCTCCGTCAAATCTGCTGATATTAATTTTTTTTGTAAATATCTTTGAATTTTGAACATATAGGAAATGGGCCATACTTTAAATCAAGAAACTAGTAGAAACACCTCCCTAAAGGAACTAGTTCGCTGGAATTAGTAGCAGTTGGCAGTGATATTTGTTAGCATTTACAATATTTAGAATTATAATGAATCTATACAACCTAAATTATATTTACTGTAGTTGTGCACTATTGTATGAATTAACTGATTCTAATCACTAAGCGTTTTGATCCGAAGGTAATCTTGCTGATCGTCTAAGAAAGTTGTAAACTAAAACTTAACCTAACTTTCCCGTAGTAGAATCTGTTGCCAATCGATGTGGGAAGGGTGACTGTGACTATGACTCCACGTAGTGTTCAGATAAAAAAAACAACTTTATTATGATAAAATTACAATCGGCTTCATTGGAGAATAAGTAATTCTGATAAATGTTTTCATTCATACCATACTAACAATTTTCATTGACTCGCTCATTCATACAGCATTAACAAACATCCCAGAGGCCTCCCAAATCCACATAGATAACCTCTCTCGCATGAAAAAGAGGAAGCGGAGTCTTGGGAAGTCCCCCAAGCTCCTCCGTCAGCCGCGTCACCGGATACGAGCCAGTGGACGGAGAGCGCGAGAGGACGCTCCGGACATGATTAGAGAAACTGGCCTTTGCCAGGACTCCCCCAGTCACGGATTTATAGCAGGTCACGAGGCCACTACCGTTTCAGTCTCCGAGGAGGATTATAGGGATGGGAGGTGTGACTGTATTACGGGATTAGGGTGGTTGGATAGGTTACTGCTGTAGATCATGAACTTGGAAGGGATGAGTTCAAGAATGTTGGGTATATTAAGATTGTTATGAAGGGTTTTGTTGCAGACGTAATAAGATGCATTTAGGATTCTTCTCAGGACTTTTGATTGAAAGGATTGGATACGCTTAATGTTTGACTTTTTTTGTTGTCTCCCATAGCCCTATTCCGTTTAATTGGTTTAACCCTTTTAATATTATTAATATTAATATATTAATATATTAATAACCCTATTGGTTTAAGCATAACTTTGTAAATAAGTAATTCATTTTCTATTGAGAGATGGGATGTCCTTTGAAGTAGTCTGTACAGTTGTCCAAGCGTCTGTTTAGTTCTTGTCTTTTTATCCTCGTGTGTGGGTTCCAGGTCAGCCGCTTGTCGAGAAGGAAGCCTAAGTACCGTATTAACTCGGATACAGGGAGCGGAATTTAAAAAAGTAATGGACAAGACTTGCGACAGAGGGTAAAGGTAATGTGGGTACATTTTGCTCCTCCACGTAGTGTTATAAAACGGGTTTGTAAGGTGCTAGTTGCATGGAGTAAAACACTCGATCTCCGCACCATTTTTGTTTCTCAAATCTTTTATTTAACATGTTCAGATTCCAGAAATCATTACATAAATTCACATCATGCTTATTATATTATATAGATACACTATATTAGCTTCATTTTGTATAATTTGTGGGATTGTCAAGAATTTTGCTTCAGAGGCTGATGTACAGAATACAAAGCGAGCCCGCTCGATGAAACCGCCTTTATATTATTGGTTTAATTTACAAACGGAAAGGTCACGTAAATAAATTAGCTGTGTATCAATTTCAACCCCCGTTCATTAGCTAATCTTATTATGTGACTGCGTAGTTTAGAAACACGAAATATCAGCCGATTCATGTACTATTTTTTAAATATTTAAGCTATATACAGCTGTATCTATTTATTGAAAATTGACCAGGATGGTTCATCAAACGAATTAAGGAACATTCATTAACAATATTTAGCAGTTCGTTTATATTACTTTAATTAATTAAGATCCCTTTCAGGGTTTTTTTTCAATATAGTTTCTTTAAATCCACCGTTCTTTATTTAAAGATACAACACTAATTCAGGTCACAAGAGAGGTGAATTTCGTCTGTTTTATGGTATTGACCATTTCGTCTGAAGAATTATAAAAAAAAAAAAAAATAAATATGCCCAAGAATCGAGTGTAGTCCTTGTTATCTCTCGTCGGAAAAAAAAGGATGTGGTGTTGTTTCAGACAGCACTCGTTAGAATTCGCCGGGCCACTGCAAGAACGTCGAGTGCTACAGTTTCGACGAAAACGACCAAAGCAGTCACTTTATTACCAGCCGCTGAAGAGCCCCCACTGGAGCCCGTAGAGGAAGCTTTAATGAGCCCCTCCGTTGTTAGAGTTCGTTCTACCTACCGTGTATGGTAGTTTTTTTTCTTTTTAAATCAGTTTTGTAGTGTTTAAATTTGTTGAGATTTATTTTTTAATCAGTCTGTGCCAATAACATTTACCTCTTGTAGAATTTATGAGAGCCTGTATAAAATGAACTCCCTGGAGAGTTTTCCCTTCTGGAATATTTCATCAAAGTAGATTCCTCCTTTTCAAGATAATATCTGGCTTTTCTTAGAGCTCTTCTTTCCCTACTACTTTATTTATTTTTTTTTAATTATTAATAAATAGGGAAATGAGAAAATAGAAATTTTAAAATATTTTATGTATGTCATACTGTTGCATACAAAAATAAAACCGTCATTTTAAGTATATATAAAGAACACATAAACCGAAAGGATATTACGAATAAATGAAAAAAAAAAATATATTCTGAGACATCATCCCCTAAGAATAATGGGAAGGAACATAATACGATTGCCTAGCTGAAGGAAAAAATAGATAACATTAAAAAGATCTGACTAGCTTATAAATATGATAATACTATGTATAATGTGGTTTATGTGCATATGCGATGCATATGGGCATATGGGAGGGAAAGAAATAGACACATAAAAAAAAAATAGAAACATATTATTATTATAAACAACTTTATTATGATAAAATTACAATTTGCCTTATTTCATAGGTAATAAGTAATTGAGATAAATGTTCTCATTCATACAATATTTGCAAACAGCCCAGAGGCCTCCCAAGTCCATATGGTTGTCACATCCCTCGCATGCGAAAGAGGAAGCGGAGTCTTGGGAAGTCCCCCACGCTCCACCGTTAGCCGCGTCACCGGATACAAGCCAGTGAAGAATGACCAAGAGCGCGAGAGCCACATACTCTCAGGACATTATTGGAGAAACTGGCCATTGCCAGGAGTCCCACTGTCACCCATTTATAGAAGGTCACGAGGTCACTGCCGTTTTAGTCTCCAAGGAGGATTATAGGGATGAGTGGTACCGTGCAATGACTGTGGAAAATAGATAAAAATAAAAATAAAGAATAATAACGATGAATTATGAATTTTTTACTGGAGGGAGATAAGGAACTCGTAAAGTCTCGATTTAAAGATTGAGAGAGTTAACAAACGACGAATATCGATAGGGGTAGAGTTCCGAAGGTTGGTAGCACGGATAAGAAAAGAACGATCAAAGGAAGGAGATTTGTGAGTGAAAAGGGAAATACAGGCTGGAAGGACAGGTTCTAATATAGCAGGCTTTGATCGCTGATTTAAATTGGAAGAAGTTTGGAAGTTAAGGGTGGCTATCTAGTCATGATAGTATTGAAGAGGAGGGGTCCAAGGAAATATTGGCGGAAACTTGCAGTAATGCTATCTTGGCAGTAGTGCCGTGAAATGCGATAATGACGCGATGGGCATACCGAGTATAAATGTTATGAAAGCAATTCATAAGCCGCTTTAACCGAGCCTCGGGTCTCCAGAGATACCACCTTACACTCCGCAACCACACTTAAAACGGGGAAGTACAAGAGAGGAAATTAGGAGTAGCAGGTGCATATGTAATTGGAGATGTCGGGATTGATTGAGCGGTGGAAGAGTCAAAATGGATCAGTGGGTTATTTGGAAAATGTGGTGTTTCCAGGATAGAGTTTAGTCAATGACCAAACCTCGATTTTCGACTGAAATAGATAATTGGATAGTTTCTTCATTGATGCCGAAGTTGAGAATATCAATTATGGTTTTGAGGAGAGGTCGTAAACCAATGACGATTGGCTTGGATTTCAATCAAAGATTATGGAGAGAAAGTGAGGTTTATCTGAATCAACAGGGAGGTGGATTGGAGCGAAATGTCGAAATGGATTAACACCGAGCTACACCAGAAGACAATGAAAGAGGTTGGGGTGGAGTTTGATTAAGGATGAGAACTACAGGGAGCGATTATAAATGAACGGTTTAAACCAGCCTATAGCACTGCAGGGGAAGAGAATCGTGGTCAAGGGTGTCGAATGCCTTGGTTAAGTCTGAGAGGATTAGAATAGATGTGCTTGGTTGGTAAATGGCGGATTCTAGGTTTTGGAGCATAGGATATCAGCTGATTGAGTGGATAATTCTGAAAGGAAGCCGGATTGGTAGTATTTAAACATACTTCCAGAAACATCTCAAATGACTCCTCCACAAATGTTCTCTTATTAAATCAAAGACCACACTTCTCATATTTCTCCTGATAACCTTGTTTCTGACTCCATCTCAAATGTAAATGTCGAAAATATCTGTGCTCATTCAAGATATGTTTTTTTTCTTCAGGGTCTGTAACTAACAAATCCTCTCTGACCTCTATAAAACTCATTTTCTTGTAACTTTTGGACTGTGTACAATTCATTTTTGTTTGGATGTTAAATAATGCAAGCTACTTTGAGGTTCCTTGTCATAAATTCCCCTTTATTACTCTCTGTTTCCGTATACATTTTACTTACTGAATCGTTATAGATACTTTCTCGTTATAAATTGAATGGGGTTTTTACAATAAAGTACTTTTTCAAAAAAAAAAAAAGAAGTATCCTGAAACGTATTAAATAAGGGATTTCATTTTGGCTTACTTTGTTAAATTTCTTATTAAGCATGGATAAAAAACAATTGGAACTTGTTCCATAACTTGTATTGGAACAATAATTTTTAACTGTAACTTAAGCAATATTATAATGAAAAGATTTTTTTTTTCATCATACTTTCGTTTATTATAAATTATAAATATACTATAAATATATTTGTTTAAATGTTCATGTACTGGAACGTGTATGCATGTAAACGTGAAGTTGTGCTAAAAGGCTGTTAAATGCTTAGCAAACTATTAATTGATTAACTTTAATTAACCATAAATATGAAGGACTTAGCTAGAAGTTGTAGTACTTAGCCTAGACTTGAGCTCATTTCCTCCAAGTTGTGAACAGTCGGTGGGCGGCAGGTGAGCTCCAGGCTCGAACTTTCCTAACAATGACAGTTCTAGCCCGCTGCTATTTCACACAAATTGCCTCACTTGGTTGGCGATAGATTCTGATTCTTCTACTTTTTGATTTTTCTAGAAGACTCTTTATTTTTGAAAAATTAGCAAAGAACTATACATACTCTACAAGTAAACTTTAATGGAGGAAATCCTCACGTAAATATTTACCAAAATTAAAGCTCTAAATCAACTCCTCTTAGACTCCAACATCAAAGTTTTAGACAATCGAAAAGTTGGTTATCGAAAAAAGATGCACATACCGATTTTTTTCTTCTTTGGTCACACTATTTGGATGCCTAACTATCTACAATGGATCTGAGGCAGGTCCCACCCTCACAAAAAAATACAAAATCATTGTTTTTTTACATTTATTTATGAAAGCAATTTCGTAGAAATATCTCCAGAACTTTCACTTTAAGTATTAAATTATAAAAGATTTTTTTTTTTAATGTAATCACTAATGTTAAAAACTTATTAATAATTACATAATTGAGCGAGTGAATGAAGTTTTAACTATGATATGAATGAGATCATTTATCACAATTACTTTTTGCCCAATGAGGCAGATTGTAATTTTATCATAACAAAGTTGTTAAAAAAAAATTATATAACAAATTAAAAAAAATTCTCTATTATAGTAGGTCTCTAATATACGTAAGGGGTTTCTTTGTAGCTTAAGTTAAGTCAAAATTAAAGTTTTGATATAATAAATTATGAAAACATTTTTAAATCTATAAGAACGGATTAATTCTCTTCTAAAATAATTTGTTTAATCCAGGATGGAATGGAACATATAAATAAATAATTAATAGTAAAATTTGAACAATTTTTGAATATCTTGACAGCATAAAAGTTATTTACAGATTTTATTTTTAAATTTAAATTAAGTACTTTCAAAATATTTTACTATGGACTCATATATTAATAAAAATAACAGCTTCTATCGTTAATTTTTTTTTCTCTGAAAATTAGCCGAAAACGTATTTCTAAAAATGTCCTTTTCTAGGCTTATATTTTTCAAAATTATCATCAATTTGACCAAATGATGTTTCTTATAATTTATGTTCTTACATTAGGTACTGTCTTAGCGAAATATAGCATTTTTTTACTAATTATGTACTCTTTAATGCTATGAGAAATATCCTTTATTTGAATTTGTTTTATGACGTTTTTTTTTCCAAATAATTTCTGTAATTTTTTGTAATAATAACGTAAATACGCTAAAGTAACAACAGAAAAAGATTCATTTAATGGCCACCACTTCGTAGGTATCTGCTTAAATCTGCCTACTCCAGATGTACTTTTTAATGCTAACATGTTGCAGCAGCAGGATGTCCTAAATGGAAACTATCAAAGCTTTTACAGCCCAGGAAATTTTCTTCCCCGAGGATTGCCTATCGATTTTGGCCAGGAGAAGGACTCTCCCTTCCTTCCTTTACGAGGGTTGGAGTACCCCGCAAGAATGGTTAGAATTTCCAGGCCCCGTTAAACGGACAATTGAAGAGAAGGGGAGGAGATGGGCGGGGTTAACTGGAGGCAGTCGTCGAGTCACTTAGAGGGACTAGTTGTGAGCGCCCTCATACACAGTCCCTCACAACTTGCCGAATAAAGGAGCGAGTGCTGTGTTCACTCGACTGTGTATTGTGTATGGCCTCTTTTCCCCTCTAATGAGATTATATAAGCCTTGTGCTGCCTCTCGTTCAATAAACGCATAAGTCAAACTGTACCAGTCCTATTATGTTCCGCTAAGTCTCACCCCCCAGTCATTCCAACTTCAAAAGTCATGTACCGTCTTCAAGAAGACTTAGTCCAATGTCCCAAACTTCAAATTTCTATAACGTACAGCCTTTGATAGTAGAATAGAGACTTATTACCTTGGGACTTAAAACAAGAAAAGTTTTACATTGGGTATGGAATGAAGCAGTCGATGTGGTCTAAGGGTTGGTACTCGAGGCATCATTCCAAAAGAAAACTGATGAAATCTTCAAAGGAGTTGCGATCAACCAAAAATAAATCTGTACTTCAGACTGAACATATCATTGCTGATTCTACTGGAATCGTTAGCCAAATATCTAAATTTGTTTATTCATATTTAATTTTTTCTTTACAAGTTTTGTCATTTGACAAATTTTTTTTCTGCGTTTGAGCCACTCAAATAAAGTGAAACCCCAGCCCCTCAACATCAAGTAGCTCTTTTACAGGAAGAAGGAAGTATATGAACCTGGAGCAATAAGAGATGTATTGTAGGGAGACAGAGGTTTAAGAGTTTCACGAGGATGCCATATGGGCCTACCGTATTAGTTATTGATTTCATTCATGTCGTTTGGGATGGACAGAATTTCAGAATTAAGGTTATCAGGAAAAATATGACAAGTATAGTGTTTGATTTAATAAGAGAACTGTCGGGCTCGGGTTTTATACCTGAGTATCCCCAAAGTGGGGAGGAGACGCCCGCCGCGGGCTAGGGTTGCTACAACCTCAGCCACCGTCCGGTGAGCGCCCAGAAAGGCGGGCGGACCTGTGGTCTTTCGCCCTGGCTGGTGGCCTAGTCGGCGGGCAGCCTAATTCGCTTTGATCTGAATCCATAAGACCTTTAGAAGGTGTGTGTGCCCCGACAAAGCACTATGTTCAGGAGAAGAGGTACAGGGTAGGTTTATAGGTAGTTTATGTGGTCTTGGAATGACCACGAATTCACACCCGGTATCTAATGGTAGGCGAAAACCGTCCGGATCCCAAAGGCGAGTGTGAACCGGAGAGAAGCAGAATGGATTGCCGTGGGATACACTGCTGGTAAAATTTGCAGGGCCACAGCTACCGTCGTCCGCGAGGGAGAGGTCTCTTTCAAGGAGGTGCTAGATTTAGCGAGACGAAGGCAGATATTCCCAGCAGGAAGGTATGGGGTCTGACAACGCCGGACTAAAACATAGCGAGGATAGGAGAGAGAGACGCAGAGGTAGTTGAATGAGAAGCGAATGGTTTTGAGTAGAGCAGCAGGCGCCAGTAGATAGAGAGGAGAGAGTAGTGTTACAAGTGAAGGTCCGATTAGTTATGTTAATTTGGTCTGAGACCGAGGCTTATATAGGAGGCCAGCCAGTAGTGTGGGGATAACTTCCCACCTACGACTGTCTCCCCCACTACTTCAGTCCCTCCTCCCACTCTAACTGACGTCATAACATTTATTAAACATAATGAAAACAGTGACAGATATAATCTGATAGAGAAGTGGGTGACTTATAATTATTTGTAATTAAGAGGTGGCCACAACAAGAACATTTGTGGATGAGGTTCCATTTGTAACAATTATTCGTTGCGGAAGATCGTGAATGAGTTGACGGAGTAAGGTTGGGGGGAGAGGCTTAAAGAGGGGACCTTCTTGCTCTCCAACACCTCTCGTTATTTTTACATTAACGAACATTGAAACTAACATCTTATAATGGATTTTGGCTATTATATTAAATGTGACCTACGCTTTGTTCAATAGCACCTTTTGTATTTATTTTGTCGTGAAACCTTCAGGTCATCAACGCCGTTATTTGTATGTTCAAACTTATTTTGAGGATCCCACCGGTGGGACTCTGAACTGTTTCGTACGACATAGGTTGAACGACATGTACACGAAAGGTGTACGACATGAAGTTCGATCGGAGGACGTATATAAGAATCATGTAAACCACCGAACTTAAATACATCAAACAATTCACCAATGTTTACATTTCATACCAAAGGAAGTTTAATACAATTTAATCTAAAATGATTGTCAAACAAATACTCGGTATATTTGAATAAAAATTCATAATTTAAGTTTTTGGAATATCTCGGAAAATCTTTGCTCATTATACTTAACAGTGTGGACAAATTTGAGGTTTAACACCTAAACAGTGGTTTGAGACATCTTAGAAGTTATTCAATCAATTTTTTACAGTTCTTCCCGTTATTGAATTTTGCTAACCTAACCATCATATTGCTGTTGTGGAAGGGTGTTGAAAGACGTATTCATCATTCATTCATTTCAAAGCAAACTGATTAAAAAGTACCAAATCCACTGCCCCGTTTAAATTATTATCAAACTAGTGTTTATCTCGTCTCCTTTGTCAGAAGTTTTGTTTTAGTTTCCCTGTTGTATTCATCAGTGGACTTTGTGAACATTCTCGGCTTATCAAATATAAACGTCTCTCTGATCATTCCGGTCCGGAAAGTAAAGAGAATGGGATTAATTTTAGACCGCCAAGTAGTGAGATAGTTGAAACTGCCGAACAATCATCATGAAATAATAATACAAAATATCCCGGTTAATTATCTCAAGAGCATAGAATTCTCATTTTCCCCGCAAGTCTGTAGGATTATTTGTTTTCTAATTACGATTGGTCACAATAAGTTGCCTAATTATAAATTAACAACAGTTGTGTTCTGTAATCATAGTTTTAATAATTATCAGCAAAGGAAATTGATTGTGGTAGGACCTATAGCCGTTAACTGACTCCTGGAAAATTGATTGAATTTTTAATCTTTCCTTACTTTGATAAACTTCTGGACTGGTACTTGCAGCTGCCCTTATGTTTCTATATTTAGCCTTCTCGTTTATAAAAACCTGCATCTCTCTTCCTAACCTCGCTATGTTTTAGTCAGGCCTTGCCAGAGCCCACACCTTCCTAGTGGGATTCTCTGCCTTCGTCGCGCTAAAACTAGCACCTCCTTATAAGAGATCTCTTCCTTGCGGACATAATTTAAATCTTGCATTTAGAGTTTTCTCCTGACATTTCAATCCGTTGAACAGCTATACAATCCTACTCTGGTTGGGGGTTTTCATCTCATTTTTGTTTCTACATACATCCTTTTTATTTTGATTCATTCGACTAGACAGCGTATCACGTGTATTTTCTTATATTTTATTATTAGGTGGCTATTGTCCCACAATACAAAGTTGTTTTTTCAATTAATTTCAAAATTTACATTCGGGAAAATCATAATTTTCTTACAATAAAGATTCATCATTGAAAAAAATTATGTCTACGATTATGTGAACCAAAGAAATCTGATATTGTGGTTTATCTTATTCAATATGAGGTAGTTCAATTAGACAAATAACTTGACCGCTACTTAAGTTGTGCCAAATATTTGTAATTGAAACTTCTTTATTGTTATGAAATTACAATCTGCCTTATTAGGCAATAAGTGATAGATGTTCTCATTCATACCATATTTACAATTTTCATTCACTCGCTCATTCATACAGTATTTACAAACAGCCCAGCGGCCTCCAAATCCACATGGTTGTCACCTCCCTATCATGAGAAAGAGGAAGCGGAGTCTTGGGAAGTCCTTCACGCTCTTCCGTCAGCCCAGTCACCGAATACGAGCCAGTGGAGGCTGAGGAAGAGTGCTGCAAATATTTGAGTAACAGAAAAATTACTTAGTATTAGTTACTGCAGTATTGTAGACCTTACGAGAGCTTGGTAAAAAAACTGTTGTAGCATTCCCAGCTCTTAATTTTCTATCATAGATTTTATGATATTTCATCATCTCTAAGTTTTGTCGCATAAAAGTTTTCATTAATTGTATAGGTTTAAAATAGTTTTGGACTCATGGGCATTTTCCTGGTTTAATTGAACATTTTCTCCTCACGCAATTTACAATCAACGAAATTACGCTGTGAAACGAAATACACCCTTTGTCCCGCACCCTTTTTTGCTGAAAAGGATTAAATAACGGCTATGGAAAGGATCTGAATTTGGCACAGCTGGAATGTTTTCAGAGGATTATGGCTTTAAATTAATAAAATAAATATAAACCATTTACTCCTGGGTTTCCAGTCAGATCCCACCGGTATTGAGAGCTGTATTGAATTCATTATTGGGCTGCCGTCTAAATTTTCGAGTCATCTCATCACTAGCTATCTAAAGACTTGAATATTGACGCGACCTCTTCTACTAAATTGGCTTGTTCGTGTTTTATATACAATATCATACGGTTTTAAATTTCATACTTTCCCGTTTATTCGTATTTATTGACGTTATCCGTTATATGCTACTTCTGAGCCCAAAGGGAGATTCTCTACTTTCAAACTGGTTCTGAGCGTTTTTATTATATGATTTGCTCCCCATATCGGTTCTAAATCAATCAAATCAATCCAAAATTTTATATTAATTATATGTGGTGTATTCAAAAATACTGAGGTAATCAGCATATGTTTGATTAAGATATTAAATATTAGGAGCTTTGCCCAAAAAAAAAATTTGATTACAATAAAATGGACTGTATTTTTTGACATTTGATTGAGGTTTAAGTTTACGTTATTTCAATTAAAATTGAGTTTGAAATTGCTCTCAAAAACGAAAATTAATTATTTGAATATTGATATATATTTTTAAGCTTTTCTCAGTCAATATTTCCATCCCTGAGAACAATAGTAAATACCCCTTATTACGTCAGCAACAAAACCCTTTATAACGATCTTAATATACCTTACTTTCTTGAACTCACCCCTTCCAAGTTCATAAAATTCCATAGTAACCTATCCAACCACCCTAATTCCCTAGCACAATCATTGTACTGCACCACTCATCCCTATAATCCTCCTCGGAGACTAAAACGGCAGTGGCCTCGTGACCTGCTATAAATACGTGACAGTGGGAGTCCTGGCAATGGCCAGTTTCTCTAATCATGTCCTGAGCGTCTGTGGAGGTGACAACCATGTGGACTTTGGAGGTCGCTGGGCTGTTTGTAAATACTGTATGAATGAGCGAGTGAATGAACATTGTAAATATGGTATAAATGAGAACATTTATCACAATTACTTATTGCCTAATAAAGCAGATTGTAATTTTAGCACAATAAATAAGTTACAATATACATAATATTTCCATCAAACTTCTAGGAAGTCTGAGATTTGATATTTATCGGCAGACTGTTACGAAGTACGCTTGCGTTAGTCGTAAGTCCCATCCGTAGTATAGCTAGCACAATTTCTTCACGTATGTTATGTGTTCTAAAATTATGTGGTCCATGGCTCTATTGCTTATTTTATTTCATGGTGTTTTGTACAATTTCACACTTTCTTGAATCATTTTGTACATGTAGGTTTTGGTCATTTCATTAATTAAAGCCAGTTATCGAGAAGCTTCTATTTTTCTCTCCTCGCTTTTGGTACATATGAGAAATTGAAAAACAAATTCAAATACCTTAAAAAAAAACAACTACTAAGTTTTCGGATTAAAATATAGAAATTATGTACCTAATGTTGTGCATGTCGGATTCGATAGGTTTTATTGGTAAATATTTCAGCTATTGAAATGTTTATGGAAATTGGATTTTCAGTGATCCTTCTGGTTTAACAAATAAAATGAAGTATTTAATAGCCCGTCATTTTTCACTATCATTTAATAATTATTTGAAAAATGGAGTTTTGTCTGTATACATTTAAAAAAATAAGTAAAAAAACAAAGTTGTCCTAAATGGTTCAACTAGTAAACTCATTTACTTATGTTTCGTAAATACAATTTAGTTAATAACTGGTGTAACTGCATTATTTTTGGTTAAAGACAAAAAGATTTTTTAAGGATTGCGATAATATACTATCTTGGGTCATGTAGTTATTATCCTTTAATTCAAGCTGAAAATTTTGAATTATAATTAAATTTAAACAGAATTTATCCAGTTTAGTATAACCGCTTCGCGTTGTAAGCACGTTAGGAATTAGCCATTAAAACTTTATTACAAATTTAATTACTCAACCGGAAATGTTATGAGCTACTCCCGGTATCTGCGGAAGTTCTCATTACTGAACTTGGCAGACACAATCCAGTGCTCATGAACCTTGCCTTGCGGAGAGTTGGAAGATGTGGCGGTAATCTGTTTGTGAGTTGATAACACTTTGATGTACCCACCACCGTCGGTGTACTCTCAAGAGTTGTTCCTTTGTCTTAGCCAGGCCCTCCCACTCCTAATTCCAGTTTAAAACTTCGGGCTTACGTACGTATGGAACTCGCGCTCTCTGGTGCGCTTCATGTATAACATCTTTGAATCCTGTTCGTTCATGTGTATGCGGGGTAGATAGTAATTTCGAAACCGCTACAGACTACTATGAAGATGGCATATTCAATCGTGAACTTTTCCTAAATGATATTACATTTTAAAACTAAATTACGAACTGATATAAAGCACAAAATAAGTAATTCCGTTTAAAAACGATTTATTGGGTTTTTTAAATGCTTAAATAATTTTAAAACGAAAATACTTGTAAAACCATGTTGATCATTGAAAATGCCTTTTTGAGAAGTAAAATAAAATTGTAAACCGCTTAAATGGTGAAAAAAATACTTAATTAAAATATCTGTAGCTACATAAAATACGCTATTTCTGTTCTATTTAGGTATGAGGATTATTATAAGGGATTAAAGATAGTACAAACATAAATATGCTTTATATTGCTAGGGTTATTTATTTAGGTCAGTTAAATAATCTTGTAGAGGAGTCTTTTAAAAAACTTGATTATGAATAACAATCAAAGCACTGGTATACATACAAATATTAATCAGTTAGAACATACTGTCGTTAGTGCTTAGGCACAAGGCCCTAAGCATGTAAGAAAAGGGTAGGATTTTAGGGGAGGAAATGATTACTTACAAAAAACAAGGGACCATAAGTCTCAACTGAGGTATACGTTTCTACTAAAAATGTAAGATATAATGACTATTATATAACTGGTCATTTCGACCAAAAAGGGCCACAAGTTCTTTAACATAACGTTAATGCTTGTTCCAAAACTGTCTCTACCCACTTGGTTCGGTTCTTCGATGTGTTAATAAAATTACCTAGAGTGTCTAAAATATGGCCTGTCCCCCAATAGCTGACAAATTTGATATATCAGTATATATCTATCCAAATAATACGAATTCATTTACTGCATCACATAATAAAAATAAACATATGCTAATATGTAACGCATCTCGTCTAAAAACAAAAGACTAACACTACCTCTCTCGATTAAAAATTTAGGATATAAATAAAAACTTATGTAAAATCCTAACTATGACAGCTCCCTCAAAATAATAGGACCTTTTGAAATGAAACTCCGGACATCAGCTAGCCCTGAACCAAAAAGAGTTAACAAAATAATTTGAAACGAAGGGAAATATTAATCAAAATTAGGTGAATCAGGACACAAAATTATCCATATCGCATGACATTTATCGAACCGACCAGTTGATATTTACATATATTGTAACATTCATGATATTTGAGAATATCATGTCCTGCAACCCTTCCATCTGGTCAGCATCGTCCCTGGTGCTCTTAGGAGTGGGGATGAGATAAAGGACCAGTCTTAGCCTAACAGCCAGAGAGCGAACCAGAGCAAGCTCCCGTTTTGGCGGTCACCAACAGAAGAAGAGGAGAAGAAGAAGAAGAAGAGATTAAAAGTAACGTGGATTGGATTATACGGAGATCATCGATTGGGTGATATTGATATTGTTTTTTTTTATTATTATGGATCCATTAAAAGAGATTGAGTTCAATTTTCATGTTTTTATTGTAATTAATAGTAACTATCCTTGTTCAAAAGGAATTGAATATTTTTATATAATTTATGTCAGCACTCTATATAATTATAATTATTTGTTATAATCATTTTATTTGTATATATTTCACAATTCCCAGTTTCTCAATTTATTAATAACTATAACATTAGCCTTGAGATCGGGCGATTCAATCGGGATAATTTCCTATGTCGAAGACATAAAAAACAAGTTGAATTAAAGATCTCATGACGGACCTACCAAATTAGTTAAGGTCAATTGATCTAAGAAAGTAGAAAAAGAAATGGTAAAAAATGAGGTAGGTTTCAATATGTTAGCAATATTAATTCATTTTTTAATACTCAAATTAAATAAAAGGTCAGAACTGTGATATTAAATCTTCTTCAAAATTAAGAATAGCAATGATTAAATTATTCATCAATGATTCCACAGTTTTTTATGACATTAATTAGAATAGAAATTCAAATAAAATCTGTTGTTTTCATTGAAATAATTCGAATCGTGAGGGTTTATACACTAACACTATTATAAATAGGCCATTCTTTTTGAAACTTTCAAATCGCTTGAACATAAATTAAATTTATCTTCCCATTTTTCTTCAGCCTTGCTATATTCACCCAAACTTTCTGTTCGTTTATAGTTTCTAATACATGTTACTCTGTTTTACATTGTTGTTTTTTTCAGTAATAATAAATCTTTACTTAGAGTAAATCACAATTTTAGTATCGAACTGAATTTAAATATGTGAAGTGAGTTGAGGTATGTGGTTCGAAGTGTTGTTAAAACAATGCACTTATTTGGGGGTATTAGGTACAAGCCTTTTTTGTCAAAGCGGGTAAGCCCCTTTGATAGGCCATGATTTAGTTAGAACTGCGCAAGCATATTTCTAAACAACACACTCTCAGCTTGAGTTACATAATAGTATTTATGGAAGAGGTTTCACGCAACAGACGCCCATTTAACAATTGCTTCCTTCTTCTAAATAGCCTTTCTATCCACAATTAGCGCAGGTAGGAGAATGCATTAGATCTGCAGATATTGTGGTACCACGTAATTTACCTTTCCTAAGTTCTTTTATTGTTAAAATTACTCCTTGGACTAGTGCGCTTACAAATTGTGATACAATATCGCACACATACCATTTGTTCAGTTTTATATTTACTTTGATTTTATGGTGTATTTACAGTATACATTTTTACAATATATATGTATACTCATAGCTCAGGAACCCACAAGTAGTATTGTCTATTTGGGCAACTATTTGTATTGACTATTTGTCTATAGGGGCGCAGTATTGTCACCTGTGTCAAAGGAGGCGAGGACTTTAGTTATCATTTTCCTGACTAGGACTGCTTATCGTTTGTATTTAAACTCAATATTTTACCATAAAAAAAAAGATAACTACAAAATCACGTTTAGTCTGGGGATAGTGGCCCAACAATTGACCATTACCTAATAGCTCCGGATGTATAATGAAGCAGGCTCAATAACGGTGCCATACCTCAGACAAGATGATCCAAGTTGAGCAGAAGTTGGCCTAAGTCCCCAGCTTCCAAACTATTACCTGTCCATTAACCTCTGGTGCTTCATTCACCGGCTTCTGTTGTTCTCTACCACCGTTTGTCCAGACATACAATCCATTATACCTGAGTGAGTCCTCAATATTTCCAACAACATTAATCAGGTAAATGTGGACGAAATTCATACAATTAGAACTCTCGCGTGTACAATTTGATTCGTCCATTATCGTTGGACTCATGAATAACCATTTTTTGTACTATTTCAATAATAAAAATGCAATTTACATCTTGTTTTTTAAAATTCATATTTTTTTTTTTTTTTTTTTTTTTTTTTTTTCTTAGCTCTCAAACTTATAAAATGAAATTCATAAAGAAATACGTAGAAATCGATGAAAACCAATCCAGAGATACTTTCGGGAATGTGTTTATTTTATTACAAACATGCTATAGAAGATTTACTATTTAGATTTTTGATTCTTACCACCTAAATTGAGCAAGGAGAACATAGTTTCGAGACGAAACATTAACGGAAAGACAAATTATTGGTAATTGTTACATTTACACATATGTATTGTTGTAGCCACCTCTTAATTACAAATAATTATAAGTCACCCTCTTCTCGATCAGATCATATCTATGACTGTCTCCATATGTTTAATAAAGCTTATGACGTCAGTCAGAGTGGGTGAGAAGATAGTGGAGAGAATAGCCGCTGGTGGGGATGGCTCCCCACCACGACTAGCCGCCTTTATAAGAAGCACCCCATAGAGTGAAAATTAGAAAGAAACAAACCGGCACCTTGAACACTTCTCTCTCTCTCTCTCTCTCTCTCTCTCTCTCTCTCTCTCTCTCTCTCTCTCTCTCTCTCTCTCTCTCTGCTCTGGTGCTTGCTGCTTTACTGAAACCATGGTCTTCTCATTCAACTGCCTCTGCATCTCTCTCTTCTAACATCGCTGTGTTTTAGTCCGGCGTTGTAAGACCCCACACCTTCCTAGTGGGGATCTCTGCCTTTGTCTCGCTAAAACTAGCACCTCCTTGGGAGAGACCTCTTCCTCGCGGACGACGGTTGCCGTGGCCCTACAAACTTACCAGTAGCGTCTCCCACGGCAATCCAGTCTGCTTCTCTCCGGTTCACACTCGCCTTTGGGATCTGGACGGTTTTCGCTTACCCTTAGACACCGAGTGTGAATTCGTGGTCATTCTAAGAACACATAAACTACCTATAAACCTACCCTGTACCTCTTGCCCTCTTGCCCTAAACATAGTGCATTATCGGGGCACACTCCGTCTAAAGATCTTATGGAGTAAGATCAAAACGAATTAGGCTGCCCGCCGACTAGGCCGGCAGCCAGAGTAAAAGACCACAGGTCCGCCCACCTTATCTCTTTCTTGGTGCCTGCCGGACGGTGGCTAAGGGTTGTACCGACCCAAGCCCGCGGCGAGCGTCTCCTCCCCACTTTGGGGATGCTCAGTTATCTGAGCCCGACATGTATATGAGTTAAGGTTTTAGTGGACTACTATTACAAAAATTATACATTATACATTATGCAAAGCTGTTGAAAATATGCTGTTGGTCTTCCACTACCAGACTGACTTTTAAGACATTGGAGAACACTGAAAAGTTATAATTTAAAATCTTAAACAGTTTTTATTTTATTTATTTATTTTTTTGAATACCTTTAAAATATCCCATCACATTATTTTTTCTAGCCAGTGCATTTGTTTTTATATGCTACAGAATGGTAATTGACACATTACTTGTTTGAAAATAGATCTTTTTGAGACCAGCAACAACCAAAACATGACACAAGAGTGTAAATTATCTTGGTCAGTCAAACAAAATCCTGAGAAATTAGATCATGAACCGCAGAGTTTATACAGTACTCTACAATATCAACCTTTTCTAGGATTGGTCCAAACATGTCAGATAAAAAATTGAAAAAAATGTGGTTTTACTGAAGCTCGGAGTGGATACGTAATGGAATCCTTCATAGAGGAAGGGTGGAGGGAAGACCACAGGGAATCGAAGGATCAGACTCTTCCCTAGGGAACTGTTGTGCAGATCGGGTATTCCCTGCCCGCTCTAGTCGATATATTTATGCGTGTGCTTACATTATTGACCCACCAAGGGGAGGGGGGATGTATTATAAAATATTTAAAAGATTTTACACAAATCCCATTGTCAGAGTTTGACATGGACTAGCCATTGTTTCCCACCTGGTAATCTGGAAAAATGAAATAAAGGAAGAGATAATAATGTCCGACTAAGCCTTCTTGGATATGTATGTTATATTATTATGTAATGTGCATTTTGTGTTTAGATATTAACAATTTTTGTTTTTGCCTAGTTTTATTAATAGCTAACTGTTTACGATAGCAAGCATAGTAATTATCCATAAATCTAAAATTTTATAGATATACTCAAAAATACCCCAAATTGTGCCTTATACATACATTATTGTTTGAGATATAATAACGGGCAATAACCCCGTCATATAAAAAATAATCATTATTTGAAATTTTTGTCCCGAGTCTGTTAACTGGTTTTTTCAAGTCGAAGCAAAAAAAAATACATTAGATTTAAAGCTCATGTCCTGAGCGTCTGTGGCTCTCGCGCTCTTGGCAAGCTTCCGGTGGCTCTTAGCCAGTGACGCGGCTGACGTAGGAGCGTGGGGGACTTCCCAAGACTCCGCTTCTTCCTTCGCACGCGAGTGAGATGACAACCATGTGGACTTTGGGTGCCTCTGGGCTGTTTGTATATACAGTATGAATGAGCGAGTGAATGAAAATTGTAAATTGGTATGAACGAGATCATATAGCACAATTACTTATAGCCCAATCAGGCAGATTGTAATTTTATCATAATAAAGTTGTTATAAAAAAAAAAAAGATTTAAAGTTCTGATTTTAATCAATAATAGAGAAGGATATTATAACTCAGAAAAAAACCAAGGCAAGCATGATATATATGATACAATTATTTACTTCTTGTAATAGTAGTCCTCTAAAGCAGGAACACACAGTTCCTATGATTGGAAAATATTTATATTTTAATTACAAGTAATTGGATAGTAATTAACTCGTCATTATTTTTTATCATATTTGGTACATCGAGTAAAACTATTATGATAACAACAACAACAAATCAAATCTTTATTTTGATAAAACTCAATTTTTTTTTTTTTTTTTTTTTTTTTTTCCTTAGCTCTCAAACTTATAAATTAGGATGTGGGAAAATTATTTTGGGCTAATGAGTGCCTTTCACTAAGGGGAGTCCCCCATTTGAAGGGTGTATGAGAAGGATATAGGGTGTGGAATGCCTGAAGGAGGCGGGTGGATTCGGGAAGGTAGTGAGAGTCTACCGAGGGTGGAGCCTAGGGGTACCTAGGCAATGGTTTGTTGTCGGCCAGGTCAAGCCTGGCCCGCCCCGGCAGGGGGCTGAAATAAGTCGGCCACTCGGCCGGAAGGTCTACCCTGCTTAAACAGGTAGATGGGGTCTTGTAGCTTCGGTTGAGTCGGCCGGGAGATCGGCCTCGATATCTCGGCTGGGTGTAGTTCGTTCAGTCATCGGGTTCAATGACGTCGATCATCCTCCAGGCTTCGGCGGTCCAGCAGTGCTTCCATCTGACGGGCATTGGTGGTGGTTGAAGGTCGGAGAATAGTGGGTTGTGGCTATGTCTGAGTGAGTCAAAAAATTTGATGTGCCTTCTCTTGATAAAATCTTGAATGGTGAGCACTTCAAATTTTTTATGCATCTCGTCTGCCTTCATTCGGTCGAACGGGGTATGTTTGAGGGAGGTGCGGAGAACTCTGTTCTGAAATTGCTGGAGCGTTTGGAGAGTGTTAGGAGTCAGATACTTGAAGAGAGGGGTCCCATACATCAAAGCAGGTCTTAGGACGCTCTGGTATATCAGCAGCTTGAGGCGTACCGATAAAGCCGGGCTGTGAAGTAGGTGTCCGAGGCTGAAGAATTTCTTCCTAACACTCTTTAATTTCTTGCCGAGATGAGTTGTGAACGACAAGTGCCTACCGAGGGTAATCCCGAGGTAGCACAGCTTGTTGCTTACAGGGCACTCTTTGCCGCCTAAGACGAAGGATTTCGGGAGCTTCTTTTTTCCGGATTTGTAACTGAATATAATTCCTTGCGTCTTGGCCGGGTTGACTTGAATGTGGACGGCATCGAGTTTCTCGGAGATCCGTTGACTAGCGCTCTCAGCGAATTTCAGGGCTCTGGAGGGATTGATGCTAGTGCTGTAAACACCTATATCGTCTGCATACGCGGATACCTCGCAGTTGGGGTACGAGGCTCCTACGATGTGGGCGGTGTAAATGTTGAACAGCAGAGGGCCTAGCACCGATCCTTGGGGGACACCGGCAGTGTAGTTTCTTCGGGTCGTAAACGTAGTGCCTATACGAACCGAAAAAGTTCTGCCTGTAAGGTAGGATCTTATCAGGTTCTGCAGCTGATCCGAGAATTCGTATTCCCTCAGACGTTGAAGTAGGATGTAGTGGTCCACAGAGTCGAAAGCTTTCGAACAGTCCAGAGAAATCATAGCGGTAGCTCTGTTGCTCCGGACGTTCGATGCGACGTGGTGTTGCAATCTCACCAGGTTGTTGTTCGCGCTTAAGCCTGTGCTGAAACCAGTCTGCTCTGGTGGGATGACTTCTTGTGACTCGCAGTGCCCGGAGAGATGTACGTGGATGATTCTCTCGAACAGCTTCGAGAGTTGAGTCAGCAGACTGATGGGGCGGTAATGAGATGGCTCATAACCGCTTTTTGCTGGTTTCAGAAGGGGGACCACTACAGCGTGCTTCCAGTTCTGGGGGAAATAGTGCAGCCTGAAGCAGGAGTTCAACACGTTCGTTATGAATGAGATTCCTTTCCTCGGCAGCTGCTTGAGAAGGATGTTCTGGATGGAATCCTGACCTGGGGCCTTCTTGCCGGTCGTTCTTCGAATGAATGCAGCGCATTGCCGGTGTGAGGTGTAGATTTCGGTAGTGGTAGGGAGGGTGGGGGAGGGGTGGTCGAGGGCTCCTATTGGCTGTCCCTGGCCACGACTGACTTCCTCATAATAGGCCGCCAAGATGTCCGCTTGTTCGGTGGTGGGAATGAACTGCCCGTTCACGGCCAGCCTTACACCGTTCTTTTTGGACCTGCAGGTCTTCACAAGCTTCCACAATTGCTTGTGGTCACCGTGGAGACTGGTGAGGCGATCTTCCCAAATCAAATTTTTCCACTGGGCCATCAGGGACTTAACTTGGTTTGTGAGAGCATTTAAAACCGGTTTTAAGTCCCTGTTTTTGGTCCTAAACCACCTGTTCTTGATGTTATTACGCTGTCTAATCAGTTGTAGGATGTGATCCGGAGGTTTTCTCAGAGAAGGGGGCTTCGGAGAAAATTTCGGGATCGATGCATCGGCAGCTCGATCGATGACGTCCTGTAGCTGATAGATAGCGTAATCTATGTCCCAAGTGTGTCTCAGGGGCGTGATTGTGGGCAACTCGGTCTTGATGAGATGCTTGTAGAGGTCCCATTTGGCCTCATCGTACCTGTACCTAGAAGCAGGTGGCTCTGGCATGTCGCCTTCTAGTTCATAGAGAACAGGCCGATGGTCGGAGGTGGTGAAATCTAAGGCCGAGCATCCGGTGACCCGGTGTGGCTGTTGTGTCAGGAGCAGGTCTGGCGTGGAGGTTCTGTCTGGGTTAGCGAGATGACGGAAGGTCGGCAATCCTGGGTGGATGACCGTAAATGGTGTCTTTGTGATGTAACGGCCGAGGGCGTTAGCCCTCGTACTGCTCCACCAACTGTGGTTCGCATTTAGGTCACCCACGATGACGTGCCTTCGGTCATGAGCTATCGTAGTGAGCAGGAGCTTGTCCGAGTCGCAATTGGCTCTCGGTCTTCTGTAGACTCCTGACACTATCATATTTTTTGTGAGCCGTAACTGGAGCGTTACGATGTAGTGGGAGGGGCCTAGGGTCACGGGTGGGGGTAGTCTTCTACAGGGGACTCCGTTCCTCACTAACACTGCTACTCCTCCAGAGACGGTCTCAGTGTCGTGGCGGTAGGCGGTATATCCCGCGAATCGGCAGAAATGAATCTTCTTCAGTCGGGTGTCTGTTAGGACAGCGACGTCTGGTGAATGGCACCGTAGAAGTGTCTCTACGTCAGCTTGTTTGGGCCGAAGGCCGCAAACGTTGTAATTTAATATACTATGACCCATCATTTGGATACCCGGTCAGACTGTGTTAATAGCCGCTCTACCAGTGCGGCGAGATTGTTCATGGTAGTGAGCATAGCGCTCATCATACTCATCATAGCATCATTGTTGTTAGCGGGTTGAGGTAGAGGAGCTGGGAGTGCTACTTCCGGAGCCCTGGTGTTACCTGATGCCATCTGCGCATAGGAGGCAGTCTGTCGTGGTGGTGGGGGGGCAGTCATAAATGTAGCTTTTCTCGGCCCGGCTGTGAAATTCTGTGCCTGTTTCTTGATTTCTGCGGTCTCTAGGAGTTTAATCCTGTACGGGCACTGTCGGTACGACGCGACATGATTTCCCCCGCAATTGGCGCATTTGAGAGGAATTGAAGCGTCCCTGGGGCAGTCTTTTATGTCGTGAGGTTGGCTGCACCTCACGCACTTGGCCTGCTTGAAGCAGTACCGTCTTGTATGGCCGTATTCCTGACAGTTAAGGCACATCGGAATGCCTCTTTTGTCATGAAAGGTGCTCACTCTAAAGAGCACATTATTTATATGACGGAGTTGCTTTAAGTTCTCCGCCTTGAGAGTATGGTCGCCGATTACGAGAATCGGCTCGATCTCCGTCTTCCCGCCATTTTGGTCAGATCGCCTCAATCGATATACATCGATTATATTGCTACCCACGCTATTGATGTGGGCTTTTATCTCCTCAATCGGGTGAGAGAGATCGAAACCGTGTAGCAAGTACTTCTTGTTGGGCTTAGTACCACGGGGGGCGAACGTATGAAAGGGGATTTTTGATTCCCTAATTGCAGCAATTGTTTGCTGTTGGTCATGCACGCTGTGGCAGAGCACCTTTGTGTTCTGCTGTGTCTGTACTATTTTAAAGTTCTTGACGTTATTATCAGCTAGTAACCTCGTGAGGTCGTAGCTGTTAATCCGCCCTAATATTAGGGGGGGTGGTGATTTGGGGGCAACAGGGGCGGCGGATGTGCTGGCCTCGGACTGAGCTTTTGAGTTTAGGGGGGTGAAGGAATTGGAGGTACTTACTCCGGGGGCTTGTGGTAGAGTACGCTTTCGGCATACTCTCTTTGGATGATGAAAGTCATCGCCTTTGGGGTCCCTACTGCTTGCCATACCCTACAAAGGTCCGTGCGACGCACGTCCCAGTTAAGGGGGAGAGCCTCACTTGTAATAATTAAAAGCACTCACCTGTCTTCAAGGGAACAAAGCGCCACTGACTAAAATATCAAAACTTTACCACATTTGAGTTCTTGCCACAATGGAAGATGGATAGCGTCTCTTGTTGTTCAGAAACTATGTATTCAGTTTTGACAGAACGAGAGCTAGGTTAATTTCAAAATAAGATAACCTTTTTGAATGTTTCAAGTTTAGTTGCAACAATCGATTCTGATAAAACTCAAATCTCCCTTATTGGGCAATAAGTAATTTTGTCCAATGTTGTCATGAATACCATATTTTTTTATGATAAAATTATCCGTCCTTCTATCTGAAATTTGGATTGTAAAAATAATACGTACACACTTTTTATGACAGTCTTAGTAAGTGAAAATAGTTCATTTAAGGGACATCGCTTATTATAAATGTTTGACTAGGATGTTAAGATTTTTAATTTGGTACCTTACTAAATATGAAAATATGTATTTAATTATTATTAGCTAATCGCGTTTTATTCTTGCATGAGTTACTGAAGAGGAATTACCTGGCAAAATATCATCTCTCCAAAAAATCCATAAAACACAATTTATTTTTTCTTAACTTCCTTTAATATGATACAAGAGCAAAGTAGCTTTGTTTTCAAACTGGTACGCGCTGATCGTTTTTCGACTGTCTACCCATGTGTTGTACGATAATGGTCGTAGAAATAATAGAATCCAAAAATATATTCGAAATGCGGTAATTATTTTTTGGCTGTACCCTCACTAAAATTTCTGAGTATCAGCCTGCCAAGAGCTCCCATAACCAGATAGATGCTGTCACAGGTTACGAGTATCACTTTTAGCTGTTACGCGATCCTGCCCTATAAATATCCTAGCAGCCACTCAGACCATGCGACCTGTCTGCCAGAGGGATGGTTCTGTCCCACTTTTCAACACGGGCTTGGATGTCGGCAACTGATGGCCTGTCCTGACAGCGATCATTTTCACAAACTAAAGTCATCTCACCGCCGTCCAGGGGAAAATATCTCTTCACAGAGACTTTGAATTTAGTCCGAGTCTCTGTGCAGATCCATGGTTTATTCTAGCCTTTTTTTCTTGTTTATACATTTTCCTACTGTAACGTTGATCTTCTGATTGCTTCTCATTTTCAACAAGAAACCTAAACAAGGTAGAAGTCTTAAATTAAATTGACACTAACAATAAATAGAACTACACCTCACACTCCCACTACAACAATATAATTAATACTTTTTCTGACTCAGCTTAACACATAATCAAACATGATCACACCCTACAACTGCTTACTTGCAAATATCTGAAGCTAATGCGTGGAACCATGCGGTCCTCATTCTTCTAACTCCCAGAGGTTACCTCAACATGTAAACTTATCATATATTGTAATTAATTTAAAACTACTTGCGTAAACTTTCAAATACAGGTAATATATATACATAAAATAGGACATGTAGTAATTAAATACTCTTCTTATATAGGTTTATTGTAAAAACAACACCGATTCATATATAATTATATACCGATATTTATAAATAATTGTTTCTTATAAAAAGCAGTATGCTGGATTTTAGCATCTTAGTTCCGAGCAAATTATAACCAAAACAAATAAAAACTAGCAGTATGGCTTTGTGGTGGATTCGGAATTTTTGTCCACATTTGACTTATGTCCTTTTCTATTTGGAGTACAACGTCAAAAAATGTCGTTAAATAATTTTATTGTAAAAAGACAAGAACTAAACAGACGCTTTGGAAAACTGTACAGATTACTTCAAAGGACATCCCATCTCTCAATAGAAAACAAATTACTAACCTACAAAGTTATACTTAAGCCAATCTGGACATACGTAATAGAGCTATGGGGGACAGCAAAAAAGTCAGTCGGAGTGGGGGAGAAGATAGTGGAGAGAATAGCCGCTGGTGGGTATGGCTCCCCACCACGACTAGCCGCCTGTATAGGAAGCACCCCATAGAGTGAAAATCAAAAAGATACAAACCGGCACCTTGAACAATTCTCTCTCTCTCTCTGCACTGGCGCTTGATGCTCTACTAAAACCATGGCCTTCTTATTCAAATACCTCTGCATCTCTCTCTCCTAACCTCGCTGTGTTTTAGTCCGGCGTTGTAAGATCCCACACCTTCCTAGTGGGAATCTCTGCCTTTGTCTCGCTAAAACTAGCACCTCCTTGGGAGAGACCTCTTCCTCGCGGACGACGGTTGCCGTGGCCCTACAAACTTACCAGTAGCGTCTCCCACGGCAATCCAGTCTGCTTCTCTCCGGTTCACACTCGCCTTTGGGATCCGGACGGTTTTCGCTTACCCTTAGACACCGAGTGTGAATTCGTGGTCATTCTAAGACCACATAAACTACCTATAAACCTACCCTGTACCTCTTGCCCTAAACATAGTGCATTATCGGGGCACACTCCGTCTAAAGATCTTATGGAGTCGGATCAAAACGAATTAGGCTGCCCGCCGACTAGGCCGGCAGCCAGAGTAAAAGACCACAGGTCCGCCCACCTTATCTCTTTCTTGGTGCCTGCCGGACGGTGGCTAAGGGTTGTACCGACCCAAGCCCGCGGCGAGCGTCTCCTCCCCACTTTGGGGATACTCAGTTATCTGAGCCCGACATGTATATGAGTTAAGGTTTTAGTGGACTACTATTACAAAAATTATACATTATGTAATGCTGTTGAAAATATGCTGTTGGTCTTCCACTACCAGACTGACTTTTGTGACTTTGGAGAACACTGAAAAGTTATAATTTAAAATCTTAAACAGTTTTTATTTTATTTATTTATTTTTTTGAATACCTTTAAAATATCCCATCACATTATTTTTTTTAGCTAGTGCATTTGTTTGTATATGCTAAAGAATGGTAATTGACACATTACTTGTTTGAAAACAGATCTTTTTGAGATCAGCAACAACCAAAACATGACACAAGAGTGTAAATTATCTTGGTCAGTCAAACAAAATCCTGAGAAATTAGATCATTAACCGCAGAGTTTATACAGTACTCTACAATATCAACATTTTCTAGGATTGGTCCAAACATGTCAGATAAAAAATTGAAAAAAATGTGGTTTCATTGAAGCTTGGAGAGGATACGTAATGGAATCCTTCATAGAGGAACGGTGGAGGGAAGACCACAGGGAATCGAACGATCAGACTCTTCCCTAGGGAACTGTTGTGCAGATCGGGTATTCCCTGCCCGCTCTAGTCGATATATTTATGCGTGTGCTTACATTATTGACCCACCAAGGGGAGGGGGGATGTATTATAAAATATTTAAAAGATTTTACACAAATCCCATTGTCAGAGTTTGACATGGACTAGCCATTGTTTCCCACCTGGTTATTTGGAAAAATGAAATAAAGGAAGAGATAATAATGTCCGACTAAGCCTTCTTGGATATGTATGTTATATTATTATGTAATGTGCATTTTGTGTTTATATATTAACAATTTTTGTTTATGCCTAGTTTTATTAATAGCTAACTGTTTACGATAGCAAGCATAGTAATCTATCCATAAATCTAAAATTTTATAGATATACTCAAAAATACCCCAAATTGTGCCTTATACATACATTATTGTTTGAGATATAATAACGGGCAATAACCCCGTCATATAAAAAATAATCATTATTTAAAATTTTTGTCCTGAGTCTGTTAACTGGCTTTTTCAAGTCGAAGCAAAAAAAAATACATTAGATTTAAAGCTCATGTCCTGAGCGTCTGTGGCTCTCACGCTCTTGGTAAGCTTCCGGTAGCTCTTAGCCAGTGACGCGGCTGACGTAGGAGCGTGGGGGACTTCTAAGACTCCGCTTCATCCTTCGCACGCGAGTGAGATGACAACCATGTGTACTTTGGGTCTCCTCTGGGCTGTTTGTATATACAGTATGAATGAGCGAGTGAATGAAAATTGTAAATTGGTTATATTGGATCATATAGCACAATTACTTATAGCCCAATCAGGCAGATTGTAATTTTATCATAATAAAGTTGTTATAAAAAAAAAAAAAGATTTAAAGTTCTGATTTTAATCAATAATAGAGAAGGATATTATAACTGTCAGAAAAAAATCATGGCAAGCGTGATATATATGATACAATTATTTACTTCTTGTAATAGTAGTCCTCTAAAGCAGTAACACACGGTTCCTATGATAGGAAAATATTTATATTGTAATTACAAGTAATTGGATAGTAATTAACTCGTCATTATTTTTTATCATATTTGGTACATCGAGTAAAACTATTATGATAACAACAACAACAAATCAAATCTTTATTTTGATAAAACTCAATTTTTTTTTTTTTTTTTTTTTTTTTTTCCTTAGCTCTCAAACTTATAAATTAGGATGTGGGAAAATTATTTTGGGCTAATGAGTGCCTTTCACTAAGGGGAGTCCCCCATTTGAAGGGTGTATGAGAAGGATATAGGGTGTGGAATGCCTGAAGGAGGCGGGTGGATTCGGGAAGGTAGTGAGAGTCTACCGAGGGTGGAGCCTAGGGGTACCTAGGCAATGGTTTGTTGTCGGCCAGGTCAAGCCTGGCCCGCCCCGGCAGGGGGCTGAAATAAGTCGGCCACTCGGCCGGAAGGTCTACCCTGCTTAAACAGGTAGATGGGGTCTTGTAGCTTCGGTTGAGTCGGCCAGGAGATCGGCCTCGATATCTCGGCTGGGTGTAGTTCGTTCAGTCATCGGGTTCAATGACGTCGATCATCCTCCAGGCTTCGGCGGTCCAGCAGTGCTTCCATCTGACGGGCATTGGTGGTGGTTGAAGGTCGGAGAATAGTGGGTTGTGGCTATGTCTGAGTGAGTCAAAAAATTTGATGTGCCTTCTCTTGATAAAATCTTGAATGGTGAGCACTTCAAATTTTTTATGCATCTCGTCTGCCTTCATTCGGTCGAACGGGGTATGTTTGAGGGAGGTGCGGAGAACTCTGTTCTGAAATTGCTGGAGCGTTTGGAGAGTGTTAGGAGTCAGATACTTGAAGAGAGGGGTCCCATACATCAAAGCAGGTCTTAGGACGCTCTGGTATATCAGCAGCTTGAGGCGTACCGATAAAGCCGGGCTGTGAAGTAGGTGTCCGAGGCTGAAGAATTTCTTCCTAACACTCTTTAATTTCTTGCCGAGATGAGTTGTGAACGACAAGTGCCTACCGAGGGTAATCCCGAGGTAGCACAGCTTGTTGCTTACAGGGCACTCTTTGCCGCCTAAGACGAAGGATTTCGGGAGCTTCTTTTTTCCGGATTTGTAACTGAATATAATTCCTTGCGTCTTGGCCGGGTTGACTTGAATGTGGACGGCATCGAGTTTCTCGGAGATCCGTTGACTAGCGCTCTCAGCGAATTTCAGGGCTCTGGAGGGATTGATGCTAGTGCTGTAAACACCTATATCGTCTGCATACGCGGATACCTCGCAGTTGGGGTACGAGGCTCCTACGATGTGGGCGGTGTAAATGTTGAACAGCAGAGGGCCTAGCACCGATCCTTGGGGGACACCGGCAGTGTAGTTTCTTCGGGTCGTAAACGTAGTGCCTATACGAACCGAAAAAGTTCTGCCTGTAAGGTAGGATCTTATCAGGTTCTGCAGCTGATCCGAGAATTCGTATTCCCTCAGACGTTGAAGTAGGATGTAGTGGTCCACAGAGTCGAAAGCTTTCGAACAGTCCAGAGAAATCATAGCGGTAGCTCTGTTGCTCCGGACGTTCGATGCGACGTGGTGTTGCAATCTCACCAGGTTGTTGTTCGCGCTTAAGCCTGTGCTGAAACCAGTCTGCTCTGGTGGGATGACTTCTTGTGACTCGCAGTGCCCGGAGAGATGTACGTGGATGATTCTCTCGAACAGCTTCGAGAGTTGAGTCAGCAGACTGATGGGGCGGTAATGAGATGGCTCATAACCGCTTTTTGCTGGTTTCAGAAGGGGGACCACTACAGCGTGCTTCCAGTTCTGGGGGAAATAGTGCAGCCTGAAGCAGGAGTTCAACACGTTCGTTATGAATGAGATTCCTTTCCTCGGCAGCTGCTTGAGAAGGATGTTCTGGATGGAATCCTGACCTGGGGCCTTCTTGCCGGTCGTTCTTCGAATGAATGCAGCGCATTGCCGGTGTGAGGTGTAGATTTCGGTAGTGGTAGGGAGGGTGGGGGAGGGGTGGTCGAGGGCTCCTATTGGCTGTCCCTGGCCACGACTGACTTCCTCATAATAGGCCGCCAAGATGTCCGCTTGTTCGGTGGTGGGAATGAACTGCCCGTTCACGGCCAGCCTTACACCGTTCTTTTTGGACCTGCAGGTCTTCACAAGCTTCCACAATTGCTTGTGGTCACCGTGGAGACTGGTGAGGCGATCTTCCCAAATCAAATTTTTCCACTGGGCCATCAGGGACTTAACTTGGTTTGTGAGAGCATTTAAAACCGGTTTTAAGTCCCTGTTTTTGGTCCTAAACCACCTGTTCTTGATGTTATTACGCTGTCTAATCAGTTGTAGGATGTGATCCGGAGGTTTTCTCAGAGAAGGGGGCTTCGGAGAAAATTTCGGGATCGATGCATCGGCAGCTCGATCGATGACGTCCTGTAGCTGATAGATAGCGTAATCTATGTCCCAAGTGTGTCTCAGGGGCGTGATTGTGGGCAACTCGGTCTTGATGAGATGCTTGTAGAGGTCCCATTTGGCCTCATCGTACCTGTACCTAGAAGCAGGTGGCTCTGGCATGTCGCCTTCTAGTTCATAGAGAACAGGCCGATGGTCGGAGGTGGTGAAATCTAAGGCCGAGCATCCGGTGACCCGGTGTGGCTGTTGTGTCAGGAGCAGGTCTGGCGTGGAGGTTCTGTCTGGGTTAGCGAGATGACGGAAGGTCGGCAATCCTGGGTGGATGACCGTAAATGGTGTCTTTGTGATGTAACGGCCGAGGGCGTTAGCCCTCGTACTGCTCCACCAACTGTGGTTCGCATTTAGGTCACCCACGATGACGTGCCTTCGGTCATGAGCTATCGTAGTGAGCAGGAGCTTGTCCGAGTCGCAATTGGCTCTCGGTCTTCTGTAGACTCCTGACACTATCATATTTTTTGTGAGCCGTAACTGGAGCGTTACGATGTAGTGGGAGGGGCCTAGGGTCACGGGTGGGGGTAGTCTTCTACAGGGGACTCCGTTCCTCACTAACACTGCTACTCCTCCAGAGACGGTCTCAGTGTCGTGGCGGTAGGCGGTATATCCCGCGAATCGGCAGAAATGAATCTTCTTCAGTCGGGTGTCTGTTAGGACAGCGACGTCTGGTGAATGGCACCGTAGAAGTGTCTCTACGTCAGCTTGTTTGGGCCGAAGGCCGCAAACGTTGTAATTTAATATACTATGACCCATCATTTGGATACCCGGTCAGACTGTGTTAATAGCCGCTCTACCAGTGCGGCGAGATTGTTCATGGTAGTGAGCATAGCGCTCATCATACTCATCATAGCATCATTGTTGTTAGCGGGTTGAGGTAGAGGAGCTGGGAGTGCTACTTCCGGAGCCCTGGTGTTACCTGATGCCATCTGCGCATAGGAGGCAGTCTGTCGTGGTGGTGGGGGGGCAGTCATAAATGTAGCTTTTCTCGGCCCGGCTGTGAAATTCTGTGCCTGTTTCTTGATTTCTGCGGTCTCTAGGAGTTTAATCCTGTACGGGCACTGTCGGTACGACGCGACATGATTTCCCCCGCAATTGGCGCATTTGAGAGGAATTGAAGCGTCCCTGGGGCAGTCTTTTATGTCGTGAGGTTGGCTGCACCTCACGCACTTGGCCTGCTTGAAGCAGTACCGTCTTGTATGGCCGTATTCCTGACAGTTAAGGCACATCGGAATGCCTCTTTTGTCATGAAAGGTGCTCACTCTAAAGAGCACATTATTTATATGACGGAGTTGCTTTAAGTTCTCCGCCTTGAGAGTATGGTCGCCGATTACGAGAATCGGCTCGATCTCCGTCTTCCCGCCATTTTGGTCAGATCGCCTCAATCGATATACATCGATTATATTGCTACCCACGCTATTGATGTGGGCTTTTATCTCCTCAATCGGGTGAGAGAGATCGAAACCGTGTAGCAAGTACTTCTTGTTGGGCTTAGTACCACGGGGGGCGAACGTATGAAAGGGGATTTTTGATTCCCTAATTGCAGCAATTGTTTGCTGTTGGTCATGCACGCTGTGGCAGAGCACCTTTGTGTTCTGCTGTGTCTGTACTATTTTAAAGTTCTTGACGTTATTATCAGCTAGTAACCTCGTGAGGTCGTAGCTGTTAATCCGCCCTAATATTAGGGGGGGTGGTGATTTGGGGGCAACAGGGGCGGCGGATGTGCTGGCCTCGGACTGAGCTTTTGAGTTTAGGGGGGTGAAGGAATTGGAGGTACTTACTCCGGGGGCTTGTGGTAGAGTACGCTTTCGGCATACTCTCTTTGGATGATGAAAGTCATCGCCTTTGGGGTCCCTACTGCTTGCCATACCCTACAAAGGTCCGTGCGACGCACGTCCCAGTTAAGGGGGAGAGCCTCACTTGTAATAATTAAAAGCACTCACCTGTCTTCAAGGGAACAAAGCGCCACTGACTAAAATATCAAAACTTTACCACATTTGAGTTCTTGCCACAATGGAAGATGGATAGCGTCTCTTGTTGTTCAGAAACTATGTATTCAGTTTTGACAGAACGAGAGCTAGGTTAATTTCAAAATAAGATAACCTTTTTGAATGTTTCAAGTTTAGTTGCAACAATCGATTCTGATAAAACTCAAATCTCCCTTATTGGGCAATAAGTAATTTTGTCCAATGTTGTCATGAATACCATATTTTTTTATGATAAAATTATCCGTCCTTCTATCTGAAATTTGGATTGTAAAAATAATACGTACACACTTTTTATGACAGTCTTAGTAAGTGAAAATAGTTCATTTAAGGGACATCGCTTATTATAAATGTTTGACTAGGATGTTAAGATTTTTAATTTGGTACCTTACTAAATATGAAAATATGTATTTAATTATTATTAGCTAATCGCGTTTTATTCTTGCATGAGTTACTGAAGAGGAATTACCTGGCAAAATATCATCTCTCCAAAAAATCCATAAAACACAATTTATTTTTTCTTAACTTCCTTTAATATGATACAAGAGCAAAGTAGCTTTGTTTTCAAACTGGTACGCGCTGATCGTTTTTCGACTGTCTACCCATGTGTTGTACGATAATGGTCGTAGAAATAATAGAATCCAAAAATATATTCGAAATGCGGTAATTATTTTTTGGCTGTACCCTCACTAAAATTTCTGAGTATCAGCCTGCCAAGAGCTCCCATAACCAGATAGATGCTGTCACAGGTTACGAGTATCACTTTTAGCTGTTACGCGATCCTGCCCTATAAATATCCTAGCAGCCACTCAGACCATGCGACCTGTCTGCCAGAGGGATGGTTCTGTCCCACTTTTCAACACGGGCTTGGATGTCGGCAACTGATGGCCTGTCCTGACAGCGATCATTTTCACAAACTAAAGTCATCTCACCGCCGTCCAGGGGAAAATATCTCTTCACAGAGACTTTGAATTTAGTCCGAGTCTCTGTGCAGATCCATGGTTTATTCTAGCCTTTTTTTCTTGTTTATACATTTTCCTACTGTAACGTTGATCTTCTGATTGCTTCTCATTTTCAACAAGAAACCTAAACAAGGTAGAAGTCTTAAATTAAATTGACACTAACAATAAATAGAACTACACCTCACACTCCCACTACAACAATATAATTAATACTTTTTCTGACTCAGCTTAACACATAATCAAACATGATCACACCCTACAACTGCTTACTTGCAAATATCTGAAGCTAATGCGTGGAACCATGCGGTCCTCATTCTTCTAACTCCCAGAGGTTACCTCAACATGTAAACTTATCATATATTGTAATTAATTTAAAACTACTTGCGTAAACTTTCAAATACAGGTAATATATATACATAAAATAGGACATGTAGTAATTAAATACTCTTCTTATATAGGTTTATTGTAAAAACAACACCGATTCATATATAATTATATACCGATATTTATAAATAATTGTTTCTTATAAAAAGCAGTATGCTGGATTTTAGCATCTTAGTTCCGAGCAAATTATAACCAAAACAAATAAAAACTAGCAGTATGGCTTTGTGGTGGATTCGGAATTTTTGTCCACATTTGACTTATGTCCTTTTCTATTTGGAGTACAACGTCAAAAAATGTCGTTAAATAATTTTATTGTAAAAAGACAAGAACTAAACAGACGCTTTGGAAAACTGTACAGATTACTTCAAAGGACATCCCATCTCTCAATAGAAAACAAATTACTAACCTACAAAGTTATACTTAAGCCAATCTGGACATACGTAATAGAGCTATGGGGGACAGCAAAAAAGTCGAACATCAAGCGCATCCTTATCCTTTCAATCAAAAGTCCTGAGAACAATAGTAAATGCCCCTTATTACGTTGGCAACAAAACCCTTCACAATAACCTTATACCCTACATTCTTGAACTCATCCCTTCCAAGTTTATGAAATTCCATACTAACCTATCCAACCACCCTAATCCCGTAGCACAGTCATTACACTGCACCGGATAAATCTCCTCGGAGACTGAAACGGCAGTGGCCTCGTGACCTGCTATAAATGCATGACAATTTGCGTGGCAATGGTCAGTTTCTCCAATCATGTCCTGAGCGTCTGTGGCTTTAGCGCTCTTGGTCAGCCTCCGCTGGCTCGTATCCGGTGATGCGGATGACAGTGAAGCGTGGGAGACTTCCCTAGACTCCGCTTTCTCTTTCTCATGCGAGGGAGGTGACAAACATATTTGGAAGGCCTCTGGGCTGTCTGTAAATATTGTAAGAATGTGCAAGTGAATGATGAATTGTAAATATGGTATGAACGAGAGCATTCACCTCAATTACTTATTGTCTAATAAGGCACATTGTAATTTTAGCACAATAAAGAAGTTAATTATTTTTTTAAAAATAATTTTATCGAAATTAAAAATATTGAAAATCAAATCAATCGTCATAATTTTATACGTGCATTAAGTGGAACATGGAAAGAATTTGAAGATGAAAAATTCAATTCAATATGTTCTATTGTATACAAATAGACAATTTTTTCTGGTCTCATGATGCTAAGGTATGACTTTATTTATGCACAAGCACTTTGAGCAATATATTTTTTTGTTCGCTGTTAATAATTTGTGATATATTTATTTTTAATGTATGTGTGCATATTTGTTATTTGCATTCATTTGATATTGGCATTGCTGTTTCTTTTTTAAATTTTATTGATGTGAATTTTTCCCTTAGTTTTAATGTCATACTATTGCTAATGGTTTCTTCTCATCAACAGCACTTGAATGTGACAGACAACGTGAAAGTAGTACTTGTGCATACACCTTTTTTTAGTTTTAAATTTTATAAACTGACTTTTTATAAACATTGTGCATTCCTGCTCTGAGGCAATGACACCCCTCTATAAATCTCAGGCTACAACAGTTCATTGCATCGGGCATTGTAAAATGGTTCTCCAGATTTTCTATTACGGAGGAATGGGCTGGTCCTTGCCATCAATCATCCCGGCTGATAAATGGACTGGTGACTGTTGCCATTACATTTCCATCGCCCATTATCAGCCGTGTTTGACGTTGACGGCTCAACTTGATTCCGCTACCCCACTAATTCCCTTCCGGATATTTTCCTTTGGCGGTGCTGGTCTTAAGGAGGGGGTAGTGGACACGCTATTAGTGCAAATTAAAAGTCTAATTTGGGATAAGAGGGTGACTAGATGGATGTTGGCTGGTCGCCGTGGCTGGCTGATGAGGCGTTAAACAGCTCCTGAGGGATGAGGCAGTTGAATATAAAAATGTAAAATTAATAAATGTCAGATCGGGGTGCCCCCCCCCCGTGTAAAAAATGAAAGCCCTCGCTGGGCCATCCATCAGCCCTTTCAAGGGACCTAGCCGTTTTTCGTCTCCGATGTCTCCTCCCATCGCTGTCTAATCTTCGTCCTCTTGTCTCCTCGGAGTCGCTATCGATCTAACCACTCTCCTCTAAGTGCTAAGTAGCAATTGACCTAAGTGAAGCGATAAAACTAATTTAGGCCTAATGCTGGGTACTTACTACTGATTACCACAATCGTCCAAGGCAGGATTCTGTGCAGTCCCCCTGAATTTGGATTCATATTCAAAAATACGACTGACTTCGTGAGTACACCAGGAAACCGAAGACTGGATAAAACGCTAATCCATGATAGACCCGCTTTAATCACACATTCGACGGAGGTCTATAAAATAACGAGACTGGGGTTCCGCCAAGTAAACAAAGCAGTCAGAACCGGTGAAGTTATAACTGTGAGGATGACACCTTTAATAAAGTTTTAATTAATAACTCTCAACCCCCCCTGAAAAACCTCCCTATAATTATTTATGTGTTTGGTAATTTTCTGTGATTGAATTCATTTATAATAATTTTCAATACTTGGTTAAAATAATCGATAATAATAAACGTTGCTGAATTTTTGCCACTCATCATTGTATATATCAAATATTTACGTTCCGAATTTTCTCATTTTTTAGCTTTTGGAAATGTCAAGTCATTGTATAATTACTGACGTACTTCCTGTTGTTACATTCGCTTATTTTAAATAAAACTTATTTTTTTTATATCATTTAATATTTTATATGATGAAATAATCCTTCACTCTAATTACTCTTGAAATATAATATTATAATACATTCAAAAAGGGGAAAAAGGTGGTATATTACCTTTTAAAACTGCAACCACCATAAATATTGCAATTGATACATGTTTGCGCTAGGGCTCTTAAATATTAAGAAGTCCCCAAACACCAGAAAATTGCACCGGTTACGTCTTGAGAAGCTAGAGGTTTGATTGTGTCGGCTAGCTTGCCAGCAATAAGGCATATACAATAAACAAAGTCAAAAATATTAAAGAAATAACAATTCATTTTATTAAAAAAAAAAAAACAGAAAAAAATTACTGATCAGTATATTAAGATTAGTATAAATAATTGTTAGTATAGTTAACGTATAAAAATTAGGAAAAAGTCTATAGTCACGATACGCTGGATGTTCGGATAGCAGCCGCAGGACGGTGATCTTCGGATAGGCAACCGCAGGGCGGCGATGTGCACGGAGAGATAAACAGGCAGATCGGCCGAGAAGTTCAGTTGTAGAAACAGCAACTTCGTGTTCGCAGGGGAACAGGCCGGTATGGAGTTATCTTCATCACTGACTAAAAACAGGCTCAGGCCTAAAGCCTTGTCCTCTAATACGCAAAGACGTGTTTATTTACTTCCTCGAGCTGTATAATCCTTCGAACTATTTCCTCTGTATGTTGATGTATACACTATTTACATACTAATTGTCTCCAGCTGAAACAATCAGAAAAGGAAAGAAAATAAATTTATAATTTAAAAATAATTACGATCATAAAAAAAAAATTCTCAATAAAAAAATTAAGTTTAATAAAAACTTATTTGCTGCCTAAGGGCCCGAGCAATACATGTTGTGAAATTAAATGAAAGGCTTATAAGGATAATTTGGAATCCGGTAATTGGAGGAAAGGACTGGTTTATTTTTACATTTATTTTCTCAACATATTGATTTTCAGTATTAAATAGTAGCCATACATAAAATATAATACATTTTTATGCTGAATTTGAACGCTATAGCTTGTGTTAATTGAAACATCCACTCCCACCTACATAGCTATCAAGCTACTGCAGTCTCTTGTACTCAAACCATTTAGGTGAGCCCGAACACACTTCTTTTATTACGGAAGAAATTTATTGGAACGCAATCTAATACGAAATGGTTTTTCCCCGTGATTTATTATTTTATAGCTTTAAACTTGTGAATAATTCTTCCAGTGATAGTTTTAATACTTTTTTCACTCTCGAAGTAAACATTTAATGGAATAAAACGTTCCAAAATCTGGTAGTCCTCATCAATGATATTAGTCCAGGTTTTCATCATTTACATCGTCTCGTAGTTCGGTCATTGAACACAGTCTGTAACTAAGTGACTATTGACTATGAACTGCTAAAAACAATATTTATCATCCATAGCCATATTTTAAATTTTCAGATATTTCTAAAGAATCTTCTTGTGCCGTAATAAAAGAAATACAAAAAAATAAATAAATAAAATAAAAATGATACGTATATATAACATAATTCGACACTGGCTGCTGGCCCACTCGAGTTTTCTGTATAAGCTGAAGCACCTATTTTATTAATTTATTAAAAAAAAAATTGAATCTTAATTAATTAATCATTTTTGTGAAATGACGACGGTTGCAGTAGCTCCGGGAACAGCCCATATACCACACGCATTAAAGTCATTAATTGGTTGTTTGAATCAATTATATTAGCTTTTGGATATGTCAAGTCATTGTATAATTACTGACATAATTCCTGCTGTTATTATTGCTACTAGTTTTAGAAATTAAATTAGTAGATTCATGGTTTGATTTATATGGGTCGTTACCGGAAGACTAAGGAACCCACGACAGAGGTGAAGCCCCTGGCACTCACTCCGTCATTTCCCAACTCGAAACACTTCTTTGTTACAAGTAGAGGGAAAGAATTTGTACCTCATGAAAAATCTTGTTCCCAATACAGTTTTTAAAATTTGTTTCAAAATGTTCTTCGACTCATTTTTGTTTCGATACATTCTGTTTTGTATATTTCGGGATGTTTTAAACATATGCGTTTTGGTCGTTAAAGCTATAATCTTTATTGCTAAATCAGGTTGTGTAAATTTCAGGTGTGTTACTTGTTTCAGACATAATGTGTCAATTATCCATTATTATAATTATTAATTTTAGACTAGAAGACTCATGGAATGCGTACTACTTAGGGTACCAAAAAAATTAGCAAAAAACCGATTGTAATGACTTGCTGCAGTACTAGTCAACTAAAGTACCAAAACGTATTACAGATTATTAATCAGGAAGCTGTTACGCTAGGAATGTTATGTTTGAACCAGCGAGTAGTTAAAATATTATCTACCTTTCATTATTTTCCAAGTAGTTTATTTTGTGCTTAGTTAAAATATTACGCCTCTAAGTCAATTTTATATGGAGTTTCAGGGAGAAAACGATATTTTTAGCAACTTTTTGTAGTTTTGAATAGTTCAAATTAATGTCACAAAGTCATGCTTTAAAGAGTATTTTTCTTGTCATTGCAAGATGAAATAGGATTTTTATGTACAATTTTATATCTCTGGATCAAACGTGGGACTTCAAAGGAATAGAACTGTCTAACAGGTCCACAAAATCTGTGGTTTTACAAAAATCTGGTTTTGAAAGACTCCGATATTCTGAAAAATATTAATATAAATCTATCATACTTTAATAATCTCCTTCAACCAAGTTGAGGTTGTGTACGCATATAAATTCGAGTCCTTCAACTAGAGGAAGTTTTACATCATTATGCTCCATCGAACTTCCATGATTAATTATTATTATTGATTTGCCCAGTTAGTAATCAGTGGCGCATACTTTGATAATTAATGAACTTCCGCAAAGTTTCCGGGATTTTCTAAAGAATTTTCCCCCGAAATATCGGCTACCTCGGGTCTGGGGGAGGGGCTTAAATTATTTCATTCATACTTTCTTTTCGGCACATCTTTCCCACAGTATGAGGTTTCACTGATAATTTTTTGATTATTAAACTTTTCAGTTTGATTCGCAGAGGTAACTTGTAAGAAGTAAAAAAAAAATTACTTCTTCTATGATAAAAAATTATATTTTTTGTTAAAAATTTTAATCAAATCTAAACTAAGTATGCAAAACTAAGCTAGAGATTAGAAACTGATTTGGTCAGCCATCAATTATTTGAAACATTTTAATAAACATTTGATCAATGATTTTACTTTTACCTTTAACTATCTTAAATTTAAATTATATAAAACCCGACCATAACTTTATTGTGATTAGTCAGCGTATAATAAAATAATACGTAAAAAGCCCCCAAAAAAAATATAAATCTTTTCAATTCAAAAATTCGCTTTTAATTGAGCAATCACAAAGGCATGTTGACGAAGAAAATCCCCTTTCAGAATTTTTATTTGATTTTGTTTAAGCAGTAAGATTTTTAAATTAAGGACAAATACAATCAACCCTTTTATCCAAGGATCAGGGAACTTTTTTTTTTAATTTATATTTATAAAAGAGAAAAAGAAAGTTAAAGGTTTAGAAACAAGATTAAAAGATAATTACATGACATAAAAAACTAGGAAATGTCAAAAGAAATAAATAAACAAAAAAAATACAAGATGGTGTATAGAATACAAAACGAATCATTATATTCTTATTATAAATCTACATTTTCTTTGGAGATCTGACTTTCATACAGTTGTGCAAATAACCTAGTTGTTGAGTTCCAAAAGAAATGAAATTTTGTATCCAAATTACAGATTTTGATGTGAGTTTCATAATTATTTTAATACTGTTAAAAATCTACTGTTTTTTTGATCAATAAATGTAATTGATTGTAAATAATTTTTACATAGTTTATATTTTTATAGGGTCTCAAAACTTAAGGTTTTTTAATACATTTAAAATTATATTCGCGTTACTGTCTTTAATCTGCCCTTGATCTCGTTAAGAAAGCAGTATTCTAAATGTAACGGAACTTTAAAAACAACCTTAGGTAAGAGAACTATTGGCAGGAGCTGACTTTTCACACCTTTAATTTTTAAATTAAGGACAAATACTCATTTTAACTCTTTGATCCAAGGATTGGTAACTTTTTTTTTTAAAAATTAAATATTTATAAACGAGATAAAGAACGTTAAAGTTGCCGCAATAAATAAATAAAAAAACTTACAAGATGGCGTGTAAAGAATCAAAAAAGGAATCATTATATTATACTTGTAACTCTACTTTTTCTTTTAAAGGCAGTTTTTTTATTTATTTTTTTGAAGATCTGACTTTCAAATCAACAGTTGAGTTTCAGCCTGTTAAGTGCCAAAAAAAAATCTATAAACTAATTAGAGAACTTTGTGTTAATTTCATAATATTCATTTGCAATATTGTTAAAAATCTACCCTTTTTTCGATAAATAAATGTAATTGATTGTAAATATTTTTTACATAATTTATATTTTTTTAGGGTCTCGAAACTTAATGTTTTATAATATGTTTGAAATTATTTTTGCGTGGCTGTCTTTAATGTGTAACTTAATTAAGAAAGTTACTTTATATGTAACAGAACTTTAAAAACGACCTTTAAGGAGGTAATTCCAAATTATTCCATTAATACATCTGTTGAATTTTAAGGAAAAGTTAAGTGTTTTTGGCTTAAAGATTTTAATTACCACTGAAAATAATATCTAAATATGTTATGTTATATCCCGTTTTCTTTTCTTCCTGTTTCCAAAACAGCCTTAGACTGGGACATCGAAAGTACGCTACAATGTAAAACTCTAAGAAACAATAGGAAATTAAAGAAAAACAAGATGAAACGGTTGTTTAGCGAGGCTTTTTTTTCCTCTCTCTCTCTCTTGCCGGCAGCTACAGCAAAAGCTTGCCTTGAAAGGCTTTAAATGTCTCCATGTTCTGCCGAGTCCCATCTGTGGACAAGCACATGGGACCGTATAAATCTCAATGAGTGCCAACTACTCTCAAACTAAAGTTGCACTTGAGGCAATTCTAGCATCCATTCCACTAATTCAATGTCTACTCACGCTTGGAAAATGTCTAAACTATATGTGTTTCTTAGGCCAAAGCTAAAAAAAATTAGGCTTTCATTGTTTCAGCAAGTATAAAAAAAAATCCAAAAATAGCGTTAAGTAAACATAGTGGACAATCCTTGCAAAACATTATTTCGCCTCTTTTACTAAAGCTCACAACCCCTTTATAGAAATTTGAATATAATTTTCAATCATCATCACAATCTGACTAGACTAATTCAAATTGTTAAACAATTATTCCAGGGATCGTAATTGTACTATAGTGGAATAGACCATTGGAGAGTGAGAGAGAGAGAGAGAGAGAGAGAGAGAGAGAGAGAGAGAGAAATAATCTATCGTTATTATATCTAAAAATAATGATAGGATGCCCTACTTAAATTTTGTTCCTAATTTACAGTAAATAAATCAAATTCCAATACTATTAAGTCAAAAATCAAATATTACTATAAATATTAATAACCGGAATTCAGCTTATTGATCATATGTTGTACACTATCACCATATATACAGTGACTCACAATTTTTTTCACACCAATTAAAATATTTTCAATGTTTACACTGTCAAAAAAGTATTATTTATTATTCCGTTTTAACAACAAAGATGGAGAAGTTTATCAACATTTCAGTAAACAAAGTTTTAATACAGGCCCCTTCATGTGTTTATCTCTTTAAACTGAATGTAGTTCTAATTAATTATTTATGTGAACAGAGTTTTGTGAGTGAAAATTCTATTGCTGATTTTTTGCCAGTTTTAACAACAAATTTTTTCTATAACTTTGTAATTTTTTTAAATTTTACTATAACTTTTTAATCAGGAATCTCTTCCAAGTTTATGAAATTCCATAGTAACCTATCGAACCACCCTAATCCCCTAGCACATCCATCCCTATAATCCTCCTCGAAGACTAGAACGGCAGTGGTCGCGTGACCTGCTATAAATGCGTAACAATGGGAGTCCTGGCAATGACCAGTTTCTCCAATCATATCTGAGCATATGTGGCTCTCGTGCTTTTCGTCTACTGGCTCGTATCCGGTGACGTGGCTGATGGAGGAGCGTGGAGGACTTTCCAAGAATCCGCTTCCTCTTTCGCTTGTGAGGGAGGTGACAACCATGTGGATTTAGGTGGTTTCTGGGTTGTTTGTAAATACTGTATGAATGAGTGAGTGAATGAAAATTGTAAATATGGTAAGAATGAGAACATTTACCACAATTACTTATTGCCTAATAAGGCAGATTGTAATTTTCTCATAGTAAAGAAGTTTCCAATAATATTTAGACTACATTAAACATTAAGAAAAAAACCCAGACAACATTTTTCTCCTAGTCCTAGTTCATTGTATAAATTATCAAAACGCTTAAATTATAAGATTGTGTGAACGAATTTGTGAGTGACTGTAAGTATTTGATGGTTAATGATTCCGATATAATCAACAATAACATGCTAAGTCAGAAAATACAGTTTTTTTGCGGTTGTTTCCATCTTCGAAGAACCATGCATGAGTTTTGTAGCGCACCTTGTCTTGAGCACCACGGACCTTGTACTGATAAAATAAAATAAAATATAATTGATCAAAGATCACACCCTAAGAACATAACAGTAGTAATTATTCTCATAAAAATAATATTTAAATATTCAGAAAGAAAACTATTATTCGTATAAATTCCTTAGAACTTTTGCAGATTCAAAACATTTTGTCAGCGTTTTTCAGATAATTTTCAAAAATACGACAGCTGTAACTTATACCAAGTCTTTATATTTTCCACGACTTGCATACTCAGTTGAGCTGGAAGAATCCAGGTTCCTCGCGATGAAAATTCTTTCTATGCAAGCATCCATCTAATTGCGTTCGTTACTTTTATATTCTATAACTTACATTGTAATGGTAATCAACGATCTTGAACCGGTTGTGATGTCCTAATGACATTTTCAGTGGAAGGTAATGTAAGAAGTTATTAAATTTTTATTTTGGATTAAAGGAAAAAGCTGGTCAAATTATTCATTTTACCAAAAGATATATAATAAAAAAACATAGTCACCTTGAATAGTTGAAGCTTGATAGGAAAAGGACACAGAATATTATGGATCAACGATCTCAAAATATTTTTAAGTCGTACCACCAGGTTAGGTCGTAATGTGGCTTAATGGCCCGAACGTGATATAGTGGCTATCCTCTTGGCAAAACACATACTAACAATTTGTAATACTAAAAACTATCTTAATATTTAATAGATTTAATAAGATGAATATACTTATTATTTTTTTTCCTTCATAGCCCCTTTAAATTCACAGATAATACAATTATAGATCCTCAGGCGAATCTATTTACAATTTATTTTTGTATTTCCTGTAGAGAGGTATGCCGGAGCACTTTTCTCATGATCCCATTCTGGAAATTTTGGAGACATGGCTGTATTGTCAGTCAAGTGGGTAATTATTACTATTAGTGTTATTATTATATTTATATTTCTTCCTAGTCCATTTAAATTCACAGATAAAACAATTATAGATCCTCAGGCGAATCTATTATATTTACCAATTATTTTTGTATTTCCTGTAGCGTCACTACATTATATACAGGTTTTGTTATTGTGCTTACAAACCATTGTTCTTTTTTATTTTTATTTTTTTTTTCTAAGCTCTCTAGTTAGAATTTTAGGATGAGGGAGAAATATAAAATATTTAGGGTGATCGGATCCTTGTACTAGGAGTACCTGCTTGAAGGTGGTGTGAGAGGAGTAAGGAGTGTGGGAATCCTCGGTGGAGGTTGATTGTTACGGTACAGTGGTGAGAGTCCACTGGTGGCTGATTTTACTGGTTATTTTATAAAAATTATATAAGGGAATAAACAAGTATAATGATACACATTATATGTGACTGGATTGAACTGACTAATAAAGGTAATTATTTTTTGTTTTTTTTCTTCATAGCCCCTTTAAATTTACAAATAATTATATAAAATTATAGATACTAATAGGTTAAAGCTAACCTTACAATATAGGTTTTGTGAAATTAAAAATGTCTCTATTTAGTGATTGCTTATTGTAATTTACGGGTTTTTGTATTTAGATGTTTAAAATTAAATAAATTTGTCCACACTGCTGAGTTATTGTTCTGCTAAGATGGGATAGCTGAGAGGTAGTTGGTAATTATTCTTATACCAGTGGATTTCAATTCCCTATAGGTGATAAATCAATTTATAAGAAATGAGGTTTTTTCGAAAACGTTGAACGGATTTAAAATAAAAAGTGTGCACCACTTTCTCCGAATAGTGGCCAACTAAATGGATAGTTCCAGTTGACGCTCCTGAGTGTGTACTTGTGTAGATGAAAGGGAGACGGGAAAGACCTTTAGAGTCGGCCGTGGGCAGAGAAAGAAAACCTAAAGAGTGGCGTGGAAGTGAAAAGGAATGGTACTTTAAGTGGTATATCTGTAACCTTTTTTACAAGGAGTGGCCTAATGCTTTATTGCGGAATATCCCGCTTTCTCCCACTCCCTCGGGAAGCATATTTCTTACCCACCTCTGCCCGCGCTCATTGGCCAACAGATATTTGTTTTCTTATAACGTTTTTTTTTCTCTTTTTGACGCTCCCTCCTCTGGTAGGCATTTGTCACGCCATCTCGAAAAAAGTCCACTAGGAAATAAAAGAGGTTTTTTTTTAAGGCCCCGTAACACATTTTTGCAATCAAAAAGAACATCTCTATAAACTGTAAAATATACTTTGAAATACACTGACAGGCGAAAATTCCACCCACTTGTAAAAAAATTCTATTTGTATAAAATACTTATTATTTATAAAATCGCTTTTACCTTTAATAAGGTTTTTAACGTTTATTAAATGATTCTTTGTTTAAAAATTTAAAATCAAAATGTGAACTGCTAAGAAACATGAAAAAAAAAATTGAAAAATAACCATTTTCATCCTAAAAGAAATTAATGACAGGATCATTTAATAGCGCGTATTTCCTACTCTTGCCTTTATTACTTCTTGAATACGCCTCGGCATACTTTCCACCAGTCGGGAAATGTCCCTTTGCTGAGGTTAGCCCATTCTTCCCGAAGAGTCCTTTCAAGGTCCTGCAGTGTATCAGGAAGTACTTAACGCGCTCCTACTCGTCTTCCGAGGTTATCCCATAAATGCTGGACAGGGTTCAAATCTGGAGAACGTGCTAGCCAGGCTAAGACCACAATTTTGTGCTGATGAAGGAACGTCTGTACTATGCGAGCGACATGTGGACGAGCATTATCGTGCATTAGAAATGAATGATCGCTGATTTCGATGAGGATAGGCAACACATGAGGTTCCAAAATATCATCTACATAGCGAGTGGCCGTCAAAAACCCTCCACGAACAACAACCAATTCTGGGCGGTACTCCATTGAAATCCCAGCCCACACCATTAAGCAACCACGTTGAAAAGGTTGGCTCTGGATGAAATTACAGGCTGCATACCTTTCATTTCTTGTTCTCCACACCCTTTCACGCCCGTCTGGAGATCGTAAAAAGTACACCACACCATTCGTCCATAGTCCAATGACTGTGTTCTCGAGCAAAAGCCAGCCGTGTAACTCTGTGAGTTCTGGTCCTCTTACTGGACGAAAAGATATTAGTCCATACTCATTTAATCTTCTCCGAGCAGTACGTTCAGAAATTTGCACACCTCGAACTTCTTGGAGCTGATGAATCGCTTGAACAACGGTAAGGTGCCGGTTTTGTAAAATTCTTAAAGTAAGAAACAGGTCATCCTGTGGTTCTGTTGCCCTAGGTCGTCCAGAACTGGCCCTTCTATGGTAAGACTCAGTTTCTCGAAAACGCCTGAGGGCGTCTCGTAGAGTTTCATAGGGAACTCCGATGGCATTAGCTGCATATCTAATGGAATGTCCGGCATCAATAAGGGCCACACCACGTGCAACATCCTCAGCACGAAGAGGCATTTTTAAACTTAAAATTGAGAAAATTAAAATATCGAAGCCAAAAACTAAGAAATTTGCTACACCAGAACGCAAATGACACTGAATAAACATTTTTAATTCCATGTAAAGTAAACATTGGGAACGACAGTCCTTTAATTGAATTAAGGATTATGGGTTACTGCCCTCTATATTGACATTTCTAATTGAAAAAAAAAACAAAACATATTTATTCATAAAAAAAATTGACCAATCCAAAGCAGAAATATTTTGAGATGAAAACATGAAAAAATCAGGTGGGTGGAATTTTTTGCCTGCCAGTGTATATTCGGATTATTCTTTTATTCATCATAAGACTTTTCTATAATTCTATCATAGTTGAGTGTTCCAGAATACTCGTTTATTATTGACTTTAGTAGACAAGGATAAATGGTATATATGTTTCTTATCCTCTCTAGAAAGCATCCTTAAAAGAGTCGAGAGTGTTTTGTTTTTGTTTTTTTTCTGTACACCTATAATCCTAAAGCCAAGCAGATTATTTCTAATACGCGCCACTGTTCATATATGACGCACAACACAAGGTGATCAATTTATTTGCTTTCATATATCACTCACCCGTCGGGGTATTCATTAATTGAATATTACTTGCTTGTAATAATATACTGAGTGTCCGTTGTCGTTTGCGATTAAATAACAGGGTTTCGATAAAACCACGCCTGCTAATTAGTTTACTGGCCTGTCAGTGTTGAAGACAGTTCCATTCCACCATTCCATTAGTGTTGTAACTTATAGGGGTCATGTTACTGTTTAATTCTTGTGTAGGTTTACCTTGGCGCAATTTTGAATATCTTCTTATCTATAGGGTATTGTGCCAGCTGTGCGAATAATATTTTAAGAACTTAGTAAAAAATCTGAAAGGCAAAAGTACCAAAAAAAGCGTTTAGTTTGCCCTCAAGACTACAGCAAAGAGGAGAGGGAAATCGCATGAAAAGGAATAGGCACTTCAAGAGGTTAACGGAGAAAATTGGACAAAAAGGGTTTTGGATCTGAGGATTAAAAGATAAAATAGAAGAGTTGGCCGCAGAACTAGAAGATAGCTAGAAGGTTACTAAATCAACAACTTTATTATGATTAAATTACAATCTGCCTCATAAATCTTTGATAAATGATCTCATTCATAGCATATTTACGAATTATCTCATTTTTTAAGTATTTACAAACAGCCTAGAGACCTCCCAAGTTCACATGGTGGTCATCTCCCTCGCGTGCGAAGGAGGAAGCGGAGTCTTGGGAAGTCCCACACGCATCTCCGTCAGCCGCGCAACTGGATAAGAGCCAGGAGAAGGCACGAAAGAAATTTGATGGTCACCTTCGGCTTGAAAGAGCAGCAACTATTTGTAGAAACTGCTAAATAAATAATAACCTGTGCACTGATGAAGGCAGTTTAAAGCATAGTGCATTGTCGGGGCACATACCTATTAAAAATGGAGTCAGATAGTAAGACCGTCATGAAGCAATTTTCCAGGTCATAGCCTAATCAACCCTCACTTCGTCATCAGGGCTAGGGTAACTAGGCCACCCTCACTTCGTCATCAGGGCTAGGGTAACTAGGCCACCCTCACTTCGTCATCAGGGCTAGGGTAACTAGGCCACCCTCACTTCGTCATCAGGGCTAGGGTAACTAGGCCACCCTCACTTCGTCATCAGGGCTAGGGTAACTAGGCCACCCTCACTTCGTCATCAGGGCTAGGGTAACTAGGCACCCCCCCCCCCTCGTGACGACCCGACAGTTAGTTATACAACTATCCAGTTTTCCTAAGCGAAGAACTACTAGCGACCGTCGATCAATCCTGTTTTTATCCTTTTTGTGTTTGAACAGTTGTCGAAACATGCTCGTAACGGTGGGATAAAGTGTTATAGAGACGAGGATAAAATAATTGAACTCAGGAATAAATTAAATCGAACTTTTGTTTCCGAATAATAACAATAACGATAATATTCAATCGTATTGAGCGTTCGAGACTTGATACACCCTGGGCCTATATCGTCATGCCCACCGAGTCGTTAAAGGGATTAAATAACGCCGATTGAATAAATCCTGATTCAGCACAACCCGAATGTTTTCAGAGGGATTACGGACTTTAGATTAAAAAGAGAAATCGAAACCATTTCCTCTTCGGGAAGGCTGCTTCCGGTCGGATCGGGAGCTGTATTGAATTTATCATTGGACTGCCTACTAATATGTCGAGACTGATCTTATTACAACCTCCCCGAAAGATTGACAGCTCCTATTCCTTTATTTTTAGGTTAGCATCCCAACTCGGATTAAGCGTATTGTTCCATCACGACCTGTAGAGGCTAATGTTCGTTTTGTTCACTCTCCTAATACTTATTCCAAAAACATACGCTACTACTACACTCCGTACACAGATGTTAGCTGAGAGGGTAGTATCGAAACCAGCCGGATGTATTGTAGTACCACGTTAAATCACTGGTCTCAAGTCGCCTTGATCTAACTTAACGTTATCTGAGACGCCCTGAAGGCAAATCTTAATGCTGGGTTCTGACATGAGTCGCCAGTTATATTTCTGTTGCTCTATAACTCAGAAAAAGAAACTTTATTTCTTATAAAACACAAAGTTACAATTATAAATGGATACAAGCTGATAGCACAATAGCGAATGAGAGCCCTGAGGAAACAACACTCTTTCTTATGCCTAAGGGGTATTTATGTGTGTAGGGAAGCGGTAACAGTAGGGACGAGGGTGCAAATAGAAAGGTCGTGGGCCCCAATTATTTAGAATAGAGGTCTGGGAAGGGAAGATACGTTACTAATAAGACAAGATAATTATAATAGGGCTGATTATTATAAGTTATGAGACACAGTCCTTAGGATGCTAGTGATAAACATAATATTTGTTAATGATAACATTATATATATTACATAACTGCCGATAACACGATTTTCCATTTTATATTTGACAGCATGTGAATAATACCGAAGCTTTGAGGCCAATCAGCCACCTACCATCCGACTTGTTAATTTACATATTTGTAGTAATGGAATTGACTACTTAAAAATGAAACCCAGACCGTGTTTTGGTGCAGTTATTCCCAGTGCACAGATTAAATAATAGCAATAAGTAGACATAATAAAACAAATAAAAGTTTTTAATAGAAACTGTTTTATGATCAGTTTAAACAAATTATTTATACCATATAGTCTAAATGTTACAAAACCACCTGACAATTTCTGATTTTGATCATTAGTTCACATTTCACAAGGTTGATTTGATCCAAAATGAGTCTGAGTGACCAAGTGACAAAAAATGACTTTTCGGGGTCTCAGGTCATTTCCTTCTTTTGTTGAGTATAATGTTTAAACCAAAAGTGTAATTTTCAAGTATTAAATAACGGTCAATGCAATTTAAATTTCAAACTCATCTTATTTTTTTATTTGTTATTGCATAGTAATAAAAAATAAGTTTTTTTTTATCTCCCGTGGAAGTTGGAAATACACAATGAAATTGTACACACTTGCAGCAACTTTATATGAATAAGAATTAACATGGTGTGATGTGCACAATTTAAGTAAATTCAGGTAGGTCATTGGATTGCAATTTTGTAAAGTTTGCTGTTCTTTTTTTAACTCCATGAAGTGGGCTTCAGATGTGGTTGTAGGGCGTCAGATAGTGAGTGATTAAATAACAAATTATTAGGCATCGATTTTAATTAAGATTACTGCAGAAGACGCGAAGCGTAGAGTATGTTAGGTCTTAGTACGCCTTTGTAGATTAACATCTTATGTCGTAGTTGAAGAGTATGAGAAAATATGAGATGGTTTCGAGGATAAAGTGCTTGGCTTGTCATTGATGTTGGAGTTCTGACGTGTTTATAGAAGGTTGGGTGCTGGTGTAACGTCACACCAAGTTATTGATTACGCTTAGCTTTGGGCATTGAAGTGTTATTTATGAAAATAAGTTCCGTTGAGGCCACGTTGATAAAGTGAAAATACAATGGCATCGGCCTTCGATCTGCGTTCTAAGTTTGTTAAGTAAAGTTTGTGCGTATTTTTGTATGTTATGAAGTGCAGTTTTTGTTCTAAGTGAAGCGCTTTAGAGGGGAATACCGCCAGCGTAAGCCAGTATTTGTGTGCGAGGTGATATTGGATATAAAGCAGAAGAAATGTAAAAAGACCAGAGAATAGGGGATAGGAGTAAGCTTGAGGAGGTTTCTGACGTGGTGGTTGTTGTTTTCATTTTTATTTAAAAAAATCAGTGCTCTTGAAAAAAATTAAATCAAAATACTGGTCAAATAAGGTGGGAATTCATAGTTGATTATTTTACTGTCGAAAACTTTTGTTGTACCAACTTCTTCACGGCCCAGAAAATATCCACCTATGTTTCTATGTTCTAATAATAACAACCTACAAAAGGCGTCAGTTAAGAGAAGGGGAAACTAGTGCATGACACAGTTGAAGCCCACTAGGGGCCGCAGTGGGGCTATATAAGGCCCAGATTTGGGGGTTTTTCACGGTGTTAGTGTTTTCCGCGGCCGCAAGCTGAAGTTGAGCCTCATCACCTAGTGAGTGTATGTGTATTGGACTTATTAACCACAATCTGAAAGTATTATATTTTATGCACTCCTTAATATGCATCTGCGAATGCAGCAAGAGGAGACAACTGTAATTCCAAATTTATTTATTTATTTTTGTCATTGTATATATATTATCAATAAAGAGGTTTTGAAAGGAAAAAAAAATTTTTGTCACGGATTCTCGGAACCCGGCACCTGAAGTAAACAGTGCTCTCTCTCTCTCTCTCTCTCTCTCTCTCTCTCTCTCTCTCTCTCTCTCTCTCTCTCTCTCTCTCTCTCTCTCTCTCTCTCTCTCTCTCTCTCTCTCTCTCTCCCTCTCTCTCTCTCTCTCTCACTCTCTCTCTCTCACTCTCTCTCTATCCACTGGCGCTTGCTGCTCTACTCGAACCATGGTTTTCTTATTCAACTACCTCTGCAACTCAGTTTGCTAACCTCACTATGTTTTAGTCCGGCCCACACCTTCCTAGACGGATTATCTGCCTTCGTCTGGCTAAAACTAGCACCTCTTTGGAAGAGATCTCTTCCTCAGACAGTCTGCTGGGGCCCTACAAACTTTACGTAGTAGCGTCTCCCCCAGCGATCCAGTCTGCCTCTCTCCGGTTCACACTCACCTTTGGGAACCGGACGGTTTTCGCCTACCCTTTGATATGGAGTGTGAATTCGTGGTCATTCAAAGTATTAATACCTAGCTACAAAATAAGCTACCCATAATACCTACCCTCCTCTTCTCCTGAGAGGGGCACATCTTCTAAGATCTTATGGCGTCAGATCAATACGAATAAAGCTGCCGGCCGACTAGCAAAAGGCAAAGACCGCAGGTTCATCCATTTTATCTCTTTCTTGACGCTCGCCGGAGAGCGAATGCGTCCTCCCCTCTTGGGGTGACCCAACAACCTTTTAGCAGTCTAAAGATATCATAGCTGTTGTTATGTTTCTATTTATGGATTGAAATACGTAACGATTACTTTACTAATCTATAGATTAAATTGTAACTTTGACTAGCAGGTACATAGAGCTGAAAATATAATATTAAAGAAAGCTCATCGAAATGTCCCTGGAATTGGGGAGAGCAGTAATTTTGAAAGCATTTTAGAACAGGGGATAGAGGCTCTCGCGCTCTTCGTCAGCCTCCACTGGCCAGTATCCAGTGACGCGTATGACGGAGGCCTCTGGGCTGTTTGTAAATACTGTATGAATGAGCGAGTGAATGAAAATTGTAAATATGGTATGGATGAGAACATTTAACCACTTATTGCCTGATAACGCAGATTGTAGTTTTAGCACAATAAAGAAGTTTCAACAAAGAACAGGGAAACTGTGAGCTTGTTTCCAAGTTGTTGGAAAGTAGCCGGTTTGAAAGCATTTATTGTATATCTCTTGTAAGAGAGTCATCTTAGATGTTGTTGACGAAGTATTGTTTGCGTGTTATTGGTGCTTTTCTCCGACTTAGGTGTTTTTACTTGGGACCGGTTGAAGCGAGGAATGATAAAGGTTTCCACAATGAAGAAGTTAGAGTTAATAGGAAGAAGAGTTGAAAAGTCATGTGATACTTGTGTTGTGAGGTAATGAGTGAGCTTGATTTACATGGGTTGGAGGGTTTGTCGCTCTGTTTCGTTGAAATGTCTCTACGTTTGAAAGTATAGATTTAGTAAGTTTCCAAAGATATTTCGTTTTACATACAGGTAATTTTATTTTATTTTCGCGAATGGAAGTTATCCATTTATTACACGATGACTTCATCTGTCTGATCGTAGAAAATATCAAATTATTATTTTACCGGAACGTTAATTAGATTTCAGTAAATGGTGACAATGTTTTATTAGCTGTAAAAGTTGTTGGGGGCGATGACTGGGGAGGTAGTAGCAGGGCGATGAATTTAGAAATGAATAAATTGGCAGCGTAAAGTAGAATTTGAGTGAATTCATTTATGCACTGGTCTATGGCGGAAAGTGTTGTATTAACAGGAAGGATATTAGTTGTTAAATTATTCAGTGATTGTCGAGAATAGCTAAATTTCGTTGGTTGAGGGCTGTCGTTTGGGTATGAGTATGAAAGAACATTTATAGGATTGGCACAGCGCGTGACGAGATAAGGAGTGTATAGCACAGGTCAATAGTGCTTCATCGATAGCCACAATATGACCGGTATGTGAATGGTGTCCCAGAATTAACGCAAGATTTATTTAAAAAGAAAACACAGTTTTTAGTATTTTTGTTGTTATTTTTTTATTGAATTATAAAATAAATAGGATAGGGTTATTTAAGGATTAACACATCAGGCAAATGGCCTCCACGACTTTTCCGGCAGATACGCACTCCTTTGTCGAAATTTTCCATGACTATTTGGCATAAATGTGGTTGAATTTCGTTGATGCAGCGTTGAATTTCCTCTTTTAATGCACGGGTGGATGCGGGCTAGTTGACATACACCTTTGACTTCAAATGACCCTATAAAAATAAATCTAAAGTTGTTAAATCACACAATTAAGGGAGGCCAATTCTGATCACCGAAACGAGAGAGTACACCACCTGGAAATGTCTCATGCAGTATTTGAATTGTTTCATGGGCTGTATGACATGTGGCACCATCTTGTTGAAACCACATATTGGCCACATCAATATCATTCAATGTCGGCACAAAGGTCTTATGGATTTTCAACAACACTCTCACGCACTGCTTCGATATTGACATTTGAATGGCTTGTTTTTGGTTGCCAGTGTGTTTAGTGTCTCCAACTGATCCAGTCTCCCTAAATTTTTAAATTAATCTCTTCACAGTTGATGAAGTCAAAACACTATTCCAACCATATTTTTTTTATGAAATTTTCGAACTGCGGCCGCCAAACTTTCATTATTTTTGAGATAATTTTCAACAATAAAGAGACGTTGTTCTATCGCGTAACGCTCCATTTTTACTAACCCTAAACTGTCAGCTGTCAAATTGTTTTTTTTTACAGTTGGCAGCACTTTACTGCACAAATGGCGGCAAATTCAAATCTTGCGTTAATTCTGGGTCACCCTTTATATTGTGGGGGATATATTACAGCCCTAGGAAATTCTCCTAAGCCTCCTGAATTTGTGGCTTTGTTATTCCATAATATATGCCTCGCATTGAGCAGATTATATTAAAACATTACCGGAATTATTCAATGAGATACAGCTAATATCCCACTTAACATTGTGCAGGCTTGATCGTCCGTTGACGTGGAAAATTTCTCTGTTCTGGGTTTTTTGTGATCAGTCATTACGATTCAGATTCAGCTGTATTTCATCACCAACCATTACCCGGCTTCAATAACAGTTCATTAACGTTATGTAAATATATAAGGAGAAATGTGTTGCGTTGATTGTGGTAAGTTTTTAGACTTTTGGTGGGTTTACCTGTTAAAAAATCCAGAAACATGTTCCGTTCCTAGGCACCCACTCAGAGATTTTCCCCTGTATTTGATGATCCTTCTAGTAAAAAAGAGTGAGCAAAGATTCGGATTCTTCCAACGTAATATTTTCAAATTATGATGAAACGACGAATTTAATTTGATAGCTTAAATCGCTCAGTGAATTGGGGCACTAAGAAGCCTGCCACAGCTTAGAATTAGACTGTCAGTTTTTGTTTTCATTAAAGACGCATTAGTCAGATAGAGGCAAAGTTCGTGCTGAGCAGCTGCTCCCAAGCGGTTTTTGCATCCGCCGTGGTTCATGCTTAGCGATTCCGAAAACTGTAACTAAAGGGTGTCCCAGAATTACCGCAAGATTTGAATTTGCCGCCAACTCTAAAAATAAACAATTTGAAAGCTGACAGTTTAGGGTTAGTAAAAATGGAGCGTTACGCGATACAACAACGTCTCTTTATTGTTGAAAATTATCTCAAAAAAAAATGAAAGTTTGACGGCCACAGTTCGAAAATTTCATAAAAAAAATATGGTTGGAATAGTGTTTTGACTTCACCAACTGTGAAGAGATTAATTGAAAAAATTAGGGAGACTGGACCAGTTGGAGACACTAAACACACTAGTCAACCAAAAACAAGCCGTTCAAATGTCAATATCGAAGCAGTGCGTGAGAGTGTTGTTGAAAATCCATAAGACCTTTGTGCCGACATTGAATGATATTGATGTGGCCAAAATGTGGTTTCAACAAGATGGTGCCACATGCCATACAGCCCATGAAGCAATTCAAATATTGCATGAGACATTTCCAGGTCGTGTACTCTCTCGTTTCGGTGATCAGAATTGGCCTCCCTAAATTGTGTTTGGATTGGAAGGTAGTAACCCACCTAAGATATTAAGCTTTAAGCTAGTCAATAAATTAATTTTTGTCAAACTTATATTATTTCATACTTCATCGTCTCATTTTAGATCAGATTAAAATGTTCAAAAGCTATATGTAACAAAAACCTAACAACCCATACCCTAATACCTACTAAAAGCAGTTACAAAAAATGCTTACAACAAACCTTTAAACCACAAGGAACCAGTGCAAAAGGAGGCAGTCATTCTTACTGTTTCTTAGAGCAGGGGATTGACGATAAAGCAGTTTAAGAAGTGGCAATTAATCACGGGTAGAGAACAGCCTATAGTCCCCTTCATGAAATTAGACGCTTGGGATAAAGGGGTTACTTGGGGTGGTGTTGCCAATCACAACCATAATGATTGACATTGTCGAAGTAAATGGGTCACCTGGATAAAAGAGGATTAGTGCTCAGGGGATGCCATGTATTGTGGGCTTCTGATTTCTTGACGACAACTATAGTGTCAATAATTGTTCCAGATAATTTAATTTGATTTCATACCCATACTTTCTGTTAGTATATCTCAACCAAGACAACAAGTTAGCCTTGCTCTTGTGAGTTTTAAGGTGGATCATCTCCCTGTAGGTTTCATTCCTTTTTCCGTCGCTTTTAAATTAGACTGCTTGGCTCATCAGTAAATCGCTAACAGCTGCAGACGATTCGGCAATAGACCTGTTGATAGGAATATGACGGGTAAAACGATCGTGGAGGTTCGGGTAAAATCGGCCCTCGCGGTGACTTGATTGAAGTTATAGGGCATTTCCGTTAGGCATTTCTCGGCTTAAAAGGCCCACCGTCGAAGCCTGCTGTTTTTGCCTTCCTCTTTCTGAATATCGTTGGATAAATAACCAGAATCCAATCTCCGTGAAAACTTTCGCCGATTCAGTTTCTGAAAGCTTTTCCTCGTCTCGCAGTTTAGGGATATTTTCTATACCGACGCTCACAAAATATGTTTATTATTGATGGGAGTTATTTCTTATTTAGTTAAGAAAGTCGTTGGCATAATAAAAGAATTGAATAGTGAACAGAATACATACTAAATAGAAACATACATAATAGATAGATAATTAGTTAAACATGAGGAAGACCTTCTTCTGACTGTTTAACGCTATAGCCACATTATTACAGCTGATAATTTATAATGAGTTTATAACCTATGACACTCGTCTATTCTAGAAAATTACAATCTGCCCCTAGTAGGTCAGTGAATAATTATGTATTTCAATCCCCTTCATAAATATTTACAGTATTAGATTCACTGGGTACATGTCCAGGAATCTCCCCAGTTCTTCCGCGGTATTATCACCACACAAGAGAAGGAACCAGAAGTGGAGGTCCCTATGGTGAACTACAGCCGAATCACTGCAACTTAAAACATGAAAGCAATGTTTAATGGTATCTCGAGGCCAATCTTTGAGGAGGATTTTTGTTGATAACGAAAAGTAGTCATGCCAAGGTTGTTTTTTTTAAAGAAATATAATCAGTAATCTACCTGTGATCAGACTTTGAAATTGTAAGAATGTAATTAGTGGTACTACATGTAACATACAAAGGTAAATTTACTGATGTTGTAAAAACTGAATGCAATTGATGATCGAGGCTTTTGACGCCAACTAGTTGAAGTCTGTAACTCCTAATTGGTTCAATTACGGCTTATTTTGGTAGTGTTTTTTAATGTGATTTGGAATTTCCTGTTAGTTAGCTTATAGAGTTTTATGAAACTGATGGACCGGTTGAGAGATGTATTTTAATAGATATGTCGGGTCGCCCCAAGGGGGAGGGCTAGGGTCTCTACGCTGGGCCGCTCTCTTTCTCGAGCGTCGAGAAAGAGAGAAAATAGGTGGACCTGTGGTCTTTGACCTTTGCTGGCGGCCTAGTTGGCGGGCCACTTTATTCGTATTGATCTGACTCCATAAGATCTTAGAAGGTGTTCCGCGACAGTGTACTATGTTCAAGAGAGACAGGGAGAGAGAGAGAGAGAGAGAGAGAGAGAGAGAGAGAGAGAGAGAGAGAGAGAGAGAGAGAGAGAGAGAGAGAGAGAGAGAGAGAGAGAGAGAGAGAGAGAGAGAGAGAGAGAGAGAGAGAGAGAGAGAGAGAGAGAGCAGTGTTCTTCAGCTGCCGGGTTCCGAGTGTATATGGCAAAACCCTGGGCTTATGTAGGCAGGTGAGAGGCTGGGCTACTCCTGCCACGCCCTCTAGTGAGCTTTAGCTATTTCGAGCACTAGTTTCCTCTCTTAACTGACGCCTTTTGAAGTTTTTATTTTTAAAGCAAGGAGAAATAGGTGGACATATTCTGGGCCGAGAAGAGGTAAACTTCTATTCATTCGTGGTGAAGAAGTTGGTACAAGATATATGATATAATATGTTATACTATATCTTTATAAACATGTAATCATATCCTGATTGAAAATCTTCCTTCGGGCACGTATTTCCTTTCAAACTTCTACTATCAACTTTTTTCTGCTTATACACATCATTGAACTGAAATTTAGAAATTATATGCACGACGCCTGTCATTATACTGATTATGTAAACGAAATAATCTACTTTTCAAAAAAGTGAGCAATACCCTCCTGTCGCTCTAGTAGGTAGATTGTGTGTTTGACTGATCTACCAATCTTGGATTGACGAGAGATTTTGCAATGTTTAGGGATATTGTTTTTCAAATCCATTTTTCTTTCTTTACCCTGGTCTGTCCTTATTGACCCATTTATTTTACCTAGACAAATTTATGTCAGATTTGAAGTTGTTACTAGATGAAATATTAACCTTAAATGTGGTTGATATTTACTAGCTTGTATATGGTGCCCTGAAATATCAACCTTAAATGTGATTGATTATTAACTAATAACTTTAATAATATAGATATATATATATTTGTTTTCTATAGTTTTATGAAGGGTATCAAATTCATGATCTCAAGTGTGAAGTGTGAAAATTATGTTTTATCTTTTTAAACTCAAATCATAACCGATTAATCAAAATCATTAAACTCATATCAACCGCTTATGGTATGTGAACAGTTACCGATGATTGATTGACGAGAGAGATTTTGTTTTCTGTTAATCGCTTACCCCAGATCATGTTGCAATGGAGATCTATAAGCAGGCTTTAACTAAAAAGCCTTGATCCAACCACAAACGATGGGAACAATCATGTTTTTGTTTTGCGGGAAGGGGAACAACAAAGCGAACCAATTATTTCCACGAGGGCTATAACTCAAGAGTGGGCCGAATATGGTGCCCTGTAGCACCCCTGGCCTTTTGATAAATGTGCCGCGATATTTAGGGAAGCCCTAGCACTATTGGCCCTGTCGTTAATATGTTCCCGTAACCAGCTGAGTCTGATTGAAACGTCTGCCTTCCATTCGTCTTCTTCTATTCCCACAGGATGCCTGGTTGTGGTTGTGGCTGGGTATATGTAGACGAAGAGCAGGGATTCGTACCCAGGTCATTCGTGTTCTTGAATAATTATAAATAACTTTGTAATCCAGATGAATCCACAATAGTCATTGAAACTGAACCTTGTTCGTTTTCATCCGTGTCTCCTTTAGTTCCTGTAAATCCCAAACAGAGAGGACCCACTTTTACCATATAAAATGTTATTTTGCCCTGCTCCTCGAGACTTTAGATGTAAATCTGAGACAACCAGATCAGTTATTATGTTTAGTTAATCAATCATTATTTAAACAACATACCTTTCAACTTATAAACAACGTGCTGTACATTTCACTAGTCGATGTAAATCTGTTGTAGGTAATGACAAAGTATTCTATAGGATAAGGTGATAAATTTTTTCTTGCTCTGTGGGTTCGAGAAATGCCCAGAAATAAGTGTTAAACGTAAGAACCGGGAGTAACATATGACAAGTTGAGACGAGAGAAGTTATGATTACGTATGACAGGAGTAGGGGGATGATGACAGGGAATTTTTAACTGGGAATGAGCAAGGACCCCTTGATATGTGTAGCACTACTGCGACATCTTCACGCGATGCTGACAAAAGCCCAGGGATGAAGTAGAAGTGATGAAGGAGAATGTTTAATCCATTTTATTTAATTTTTGCTAAATCATCTCGGTTACATCAGATAGCCTTCTTTATTATAAAATAATGCTGTAAGTTGCTAAAATATTTTCTCATTAACAAAAACTCTGAAATAAAAGTTAAATCCTATTTCTTCTCACAAAAAGTATATTTCACGCTTGTTCACGTACATGCACTCTTCAGTAGCTCACTCCGCCGACATTGTGGTTTACAGCAGCACCATGAGTGCACTAAGAGCTCTTACACAGGCCGAGTTAGCATGTAACGTTATCAGTGATATAATGGGCATGGTAAACATCAGTGTAAACGCCGGGAAGACCGACTGGGTAATCTTCTCCCTCCAAAAAATCATATAGTATAGGAGGGCAAGAGAACTCACCAGTTTTTGCAATGCACTATCTGGGTATAAAAATGGATAGGCTTCTCCATTTTTCTACTCATTTTAGTAATAAAATAGAAAAAGTACGACACAGGTCTTACTAAGGCTATCGCACTTCACAAACTGCACCCCACCTGTCGCTTCGTCTCAAATTGGTGATCTATAAATGTGTCCTCCGACCAGCTCTGATGTACGGTGCCCCGCTATTTACCCAGTTCACTGACAATACAGCCAAATGTCTCCAACGTTTCCCGAATGGGAAAAGTGGTCCGACATACCTCTCTCCAGAGGTTGAAGAACGCTGACCTGCATCCGTTGCTTAGTGTGCCGTCGGTGGGTGAGTTCATCCACCGGAGACACATCAAGATTTTTGACTCGTTGCAGCACCTAACCAACCTAGTGTTTAACACTATGGCCCCACCACCCCTCCCGCATCGATGGCAACAGACTGTTGGGAAAAAGTTGGGATAAGAATTAGTATGTAAGTTAGTTTTAAGTTTGATCAAAAAGGTGAGCCCTATCACCTTTATTAGAGGCAGTTCAGTCCAGTCACGTATAATGTATATCATTATACTTGTTTATTCATTATATAATTTTTATAAAATAACAAAAACTGTATATAATGTACCGATGCTACAAGAAATACGAAAATAATTTGGAAATAGATTCGCCTGAGGATCTATAATTATATATAATTATCTGTAAATTTAAAGTGGCTATGAAAGGAAAAAAAAAAAAGAAAAGCTCACTCCATTTTCAAGTGCTGCAAAACATGAAACCAAAAACTTTGAGCATTCTAAATAGATTTAAATATTCGATATTTGGTTGGTGCGTGCTGTAGATGGTTAACATTTAAATTGAAATGAAAAATTAACAACAACTTTACTATGATAAAATTACAATCTTCCTCATTGGGCTATAAGTAATTGTGATAAATAATCTCATTCATACCATATTTACAACTTTCATTCACCCCCTCATTCATACAGTAATATTTAAATTAAAACTACTTTTTTTTTTGTTTGAGAAAAATAATCTCGTCAACTCTAAGTGATTTATGCGAATTGACTAATCATCATGAGAAGGCAATTCTAATAACAAGTGTATTGTTTATATATTGTTATTTTCTTTTTTTTTAAATGTTGTTTTAAACATCAATCATGTAACTAAAGTGTCATTTCATTTCAATAAAGTTTTTCTCATTACTAAGTACATATAAAATTCTGGTCACAGCGTCATATATCCATCGTTATAACGTTATATGAAATATACAAAACAATAACATCATCATATGATACAATCTTAAAACCTTATTAACGGTTATTCAATCAGTGGTAAAAAGTTCAATAATTACATTTCAAAACATGTTTAACTAGTCATGTTATAATCGGTGCTACTATGCCGACTGGGTATGTAAACGCAAGAGTGCCTTAGACGCAGTTAACTTTTTTTCACTTCATATTTACCTTCTGCGCTCACTGTTACTGTCTTTTAAAATACTTGCTATACGTTATTATTGGCAATATTTTCTATGACCACTAACATACAATAAACATGCCTCCTGACAGACCCAACTCCTTACAAACATGTTTAACTAGTCATGTTATAATCGGTGCTACTATGCCGACTGGGTATGTAAACGCAAGAATGCCTTAGACGCAGTTAACTTTTTTTCACTTCATATTTACCTTCTGCGCTCAGTGTTACTGTCTTTTAAAATACTTGCTATACGTTATTAATGGAAATATTTTCTATGACCACTAACATACAATAAACATGCCTCCTGACAGACCCAACTCCTTACAAACATGTTTAACTAGTCATGTTATAATCGGTGCTACTATGCCGACTGGGTATGTAAACGCAAGAGTGCCTTAGACGCAATTAACTTTTTTTCACTTCATATTTACCTTCTGCGCTCACTGTTACTGTCTTTTAAAATACTTGCTATACGTTATTATTGGCAATATTTTCTATGACCACTAACATACAATAAACATGCCTCCTGACAGACCCAACTCCTTACAAACATGTTTAACTAGTCATGTTATAATCGGTGCTACTATGCCGACTGGGTATGTAAACGCAAGAATGCCTTAGACGCAGTTAACTTTTTTTCACTTCATATTTACCTTCTGCGCTCAGTGTTACTGTCTTTTAAAATACTTGCTATACGTTATTAATGGAAATATTTTCTATGACCACTAACATACAATAAACATGCCTCCTGACAGACCCAACTCCTTACAAACATGTTTAACTAGTCATGTTATAATCGGTGCTACTATGCCGACTGGGTATGTAAACGCAAGAGTGCCTTAGACGCAGTTAACTTTTTTTCACTTCATATTTACCTTCTGCGCTCACTGTTACTGTCTTTTAAAATACTTGCTATACGTTATTATTGGCAATATTTTCTATGACCACTAACATACAATAAACATGCCTCCTGACAGACCCAACTCCTTACATGTTTGACTATCGCTCCGTACCTGACTGAAACTCTCATGCATTTTTTGCTTTTAGAGTTTGAAAAATTTAATTTATATTTGCTTTACCGTGAAGAAAAATCATAACTTCAAATCTTAAAGGAGCATTGACTTAAGATTTGGAGGGACGGCCCCGATTTGGTCAATTTTAAATATTATTCTTCGTATTTCCTATTGTGACATAAAACTAAAAATTCGTCATCTTATTTCCAGATGTTTTGCAATACTCCACTTAAGGACAAGTCATAAGACAGCCAGTCGAAAGGTGATTTACTCAACCCCTGCATCTGATTGGAATAGAGCCTCGTAGATTTCTGTTTTGTTTCAAACGATCAAAAAAATGTTCCAAAAAAAACATGTGTTCCCTAGGTGCATGATATGTAACGAAAGTAACATATGGCGAGTTATGATTATATATGGTGGAAGCCCTGAGATGACGGCAAGGAATTTTTAACTCAGACTGAGGGAGAACGTCTTGAAATGTAGGGAATTACTGCGAGGTCTTGGGGCTGACAAATGTCCAGGGATGAGAGTCGGCCGTTAGCGGCCCTGCCTAGGGTTCAACTCTTAGGCCGCTATTTCCCAGGGAAAATGGCTCGTCTAGATTTCCCAAGGGATACCCTCGCCCTTGTACAGCTCAAAACAATATGTACTCGAGTCCTTACGTATGCAGTGCTGCGTATTAGCTGCGTAATATACGGTACGCCCGATATCGCGGCAATACATCACGTCAGCACGAGCTGAAGAGTGAGAGAGAAGGGGAGACCGTTATTAGTGGCAACAAAAATAACCACTTTATATCCATAGACTAGAAGCCTCAACACTTTTTTTAGATTATGTAACAATTATTTTTTTGTAAATATATAAGGCGTATAAAGAGTGGGGTGGACCTAAGATTACATATACTTATCTTAAAACTGGGCGGTTTTGAAATAATAGTTAAACAAATTATTAAGTGTGTTTGATCAAAATTATACTGCGTATTGTACCAACATTTTTTTTCTCACAAGTTGCTTCTTGGCTAGGACTTTAGAAATCACAACTTTCCGACTTGTCACATTGGAGAAATCCATCTCACATGAGCCGTTCACATATCAAATCGATACACTCTATATATTGATTTTTTTTTTTTTTATTTAAACGTAAAAGGGTCTAGAGGTCTATAAATGTGTAATTTAAACGTAAAAGGGTATAGAGGTCTATAAATGTGTAATTTAAACGTAAAAGGGTCTAGAGGTCTATAAATGTGTAATTTAAACGTAAAAGGGTATAGAGGTCTATAAATGTGTAATTTAAACGTAAAAGGGTATAGAGGTCTATAAATGTGTAATTTAAACGTAAAAGGGTATAGAGGTCTATAAATGTGTAATTTAAACGTAAAAGGGTCTAGAGGTCTATAAATGTGTAATTTAAACGTAAAAGGGTATAGAGGTCTATAAATGTGTAATTTAAACGTAAAAGGGTATAGAGGTCTATAAATGTGTAATTTAAACGTAAAAGGGTATAGAGGTCTATAAATGTGTAATTTAAACGTAAAAGGGTATAGAGGTCTATAAATGTGTAATTTAAACGTAAAAGGGTATAGAGGTCTATAAATGTGTAATTTAAACGTAAAAGGGTATAGAGGTCTATAAATGTGTAATTTAAACGTAAAAGGGTATAGAGGTCTATAAATGTGTAATTTAAACGTAAAAGGGTATAGAGGTCTATAAATGTGTAATTTAAACGTAAAAGGGTATAGAGGTCTATAAATGTGTAATTTAAACGTAAAAGGGTCTAGAGGTCTATAAATGTGTAATTTAAACGTAAAAGGGTATAGAGGTCTATAAATGTGTAATTTAAACGTAAAAGGGTCTAGAGGTCTATAAATGTGTAATTTAAACGTAAAAGGGTATAGAGGTCTATAAATGTGTAATTTAAACGTAAAAGGGTATAGAGGTCTATAAATGTGTAATTTAAACGTAAAAGGGTATAGAGGTCTATAAATGTGTAATTTAAACGTAAAAGGGTATAGAGGTCTATAAATGTGTAATTTAAACGTAAAATGGACGTACTTGATTACGTCTTATTTTTTTATATTCGTAAAAATTTTCCACCATTTATTAATAAAATGTTTTTCGCAGTAAAATAATTTCATTAATTATTAAAGGAGACCTCGTGGGAAAACAATAATTTTATTCATCAACTATTTATTAGATACTTTTCATAACGCTTTGGTATAACTTAATAATATTTTTAAACATTTTCCAAATTTTATTTCTTGTGAACCGAGAGAAGTATGCAATTTAAAAGAAAAAATACTTATTATGTGAATTCCCCGGATTGCCTGGTAATGAACAAAAAACAAAAAAATACTATAGCATTCTTTAGCTAGAACAATCTTTGAAGGAATTAAATTAATATTGTTTTTAAAAATTGTCTAGTCAGTTTTTCTATCCAAATTAATTTCTTTCTAAGAGCTACTGTAGGGTGTATTGGTTAAGTATGCTGCTAAACGATAATAGACAAATCTCCATACTTTTCGGTAATCACTCATCCGTCTATTTGGTGTATAAAGAACGACGATAGGCTCATCTGAAACAGCACGTTGTTCTAATCGTTTTCAGTCCACGTAAGCTGTTCCCTATCTAATTCCAGACGAGCTCTCTGCTCAACAAACGCTTTAAAATAACTTCAACAAGTCTTCTTCTAAACGTTTATACACAAAACGCTACTCCCCGAGCAGCACCAAGAAGTTGAGCCGTCTCAGTAGCTGTTGAAAACCGATTCCAAAGCGTTTGAGGTACAATAGACTGTCAGTGGCGGCCGACCTGATCCGGGTCTGGGATTGCACAAACCTATCTGGAGGTGATTTGGAACTGTTCTCCAAACAGTAGTTTCAGGTAAACCCAATGCACGGGCTGCATGCCATGCGCTTCGACCTTTTTCCACTAAAGCAAATAACACGGGATAAATTCTCGACAATCCAAACCATTATTCAATAAAAAGTTCGGTGAGCTTTTAGTCCACACCAGCACGATAACAAGACTCCAGCACTTCCAGAACAACATCCTGCGCACGGCACTATGGCACACCCCTTTCCGTGAAATGAAATCTCCCGACATCCACTAAAAGTTCAAGGTCCCCACCATCTCCCTGAGAAGCCATCCGAAGAAGACACATCAAGTTCTTCGATTCGATGAAACACTGCCAAAACCCCCTATTCCGAGACCTGCAACCCCCACCACTACCGGCAAGATGGCAACTCACTAGGTCTGGGAAAGCAGACAAAATGGTAGACATTACTGCCCTTGGCCAACCAACAACAAGCCTCTGACGGGCACCCATCACTGCTATCCAACTGAATGAGCTTCCACTGCATGCCTAGACAGACCCTAGGCTCGGCCTTCAGTGGACTCTCACCACTGCACCGCAACATTTCCACCTCTACCGAGGTCTCCCACACTCCTGTATTCTTTCAGCCAACCTTCAAATAGGTCCTCCTAGTAAAAGGATCCATTTACTCCAAATAAATTTTCCTTTATTTTTCCCTTATCCTACAATTTCAAAGTTTGAGAGCTGAGAAAAAAAACTTTTAGAGATTAGTGACTATAGAAATTTTCGTAAAAATATTTTTGAATATTTATTGAGTTTTCACTTCATATTTATAGCCCTTTATCACTGAAAGTTTGTAATATTAATTAAAAAAGAATTGAAACCTGAAATAATTAGGTACCAAATATTTGAATTTTTCTAAGTGCACCACTTTTTTTGTGGAGTAGTGCATTCTAAATAGGAGGTTAGCAGATCTTAGTTCTATTGGATTGTACAGGATATCGACAGTCCCTACTGGCTGTTAGTCCCCTCTAGCTACTGTTTCATAGACAAACTATTTCAAATGAAACACAAATAATTTAAATATATTATAAATTAACAGTAATGGTTTAATTAATCATCAAAATATTCCGGACATCGAAACAGCTGGGCCTGTAAATCCGAACATGTTGGTTAAGTTGAATCTTGTACGAGGTGGCTAAGTATTCCAATTATTACCGAGACATGGTACCAGCTTTTATATATATACTGGTATTTTATATAATAGTATCGGAATTAGTATCGGTCACCGGTTTTCTCGCTGGATAATGGAGAGACTACCTACGAAAGAGAAATAAGTTAAGAAGCATCCTGGTGTAAGTGAACAAACCCTTCTCCTTTATTTTGTATATTCTATACGAATTCATTTATTTATTTTATTTTATTTACCTCAAATTAATCTTAAAACAATACAGGTCCATTCTCCTGAAAAAAATTCGAAAAAAGGATTTATAATGTTTTATCCCCTGTTAATATGTCTAGGTTAGTCATTAGTGATATATTATATTTGATAATGCGAAGGGTACGTTCATGTATTCTGCAATCATTAAGTTTGAATTAGCAGCCAGGATATTTTCTGCAGAATGGATAATAGACAGCAAATTGAAAGAAAAAAAGAAACACTCAAAGGAAAATGGTCATTATGTTAACAAAATCTAATTCATTTTAGTTTTTAATTAAAATATTATCTATTAAAACTTTTTTTAGATGTTTTTTTTGTTAAAGTCAAAGTCACGTGACCACCAAATTCAAGTATTTGTCCAATTGAGAACCAGCACATTAACATCGAATGCAACCATTTAGCATGCGTACAGTCAGACAAACAAAGAAAAGTAAAGAGTGACTTCGGTGGTCCGAACAAGTCTCAACAACAAGTCCTTCAATTTTGGCTTTTCTTTTTTTCCCTATTATCCCGGTTTCAATCAATTTTATTAAGATAAAATTACAATCTGCCTTTTAATAGGCAATGAGTAATTGAGATCAATGTTATCATTCATACCATATTTTTCCCTATTATAAGTATAAATTTCATTCCGATTCATAAATTATTATTAAAACATTAAATATATAGGGGGAGGGGTGTAGTCTGAGGAAGAAAGTTTATTTAGATATACAACCGCTTATCTGCTAACCCTATAGAGATACAAACTCATCAAAGGACCACCCTTCTAAGGAACAGTGAACTCTTAAGAGAGTACTATTAGGAATGAGATCAAGTGGAAGCCACCCGCCCTGCGATTGGAATAGCGATGCTCCATCCAAGTGTAAACAACTTATATAAGCTCCATAATATAAGAATTTAGAATTATAAATAAATAATAATAAATTATTAATAATAATTATAAATCTGTATTTATTCCCCTGCTCAAAGAGAGAGGCTCTATTTCATTGCTCTACTATTTTCAACTGCGGGACGATCCTCTTTTGTCTGTCTGCCGGGCTGAGAATATATTCTTCAATTCACATTTGGTTGAAAGGTGATTTTCAGCGATTTGTATGGTTTGACTTATGAATTATTATTGGCAAAAATAATTAGTCAGGAAAATCGTTAAAAAATTACAATTTTGCGATTCTTTGAACCAACTGGTTTCAATTACGCAGGGTGTTTCGGTTATTTATTTACAGTTTCATCGCTTTATAAAAAATGGACTGAAGAATACTTTTTCAAAATTTTATTCATTGAACATCGTTATTAGGACTTGCCATTAGGAATCGAAATTCAGGTTTGAAAAATAATGTCCTACAAAAGATGCCTAAAACATCACCCGCTGAACCATTCACAGCATTACGCGCTCCTGTAGTTCTCGGCTTCTTGATGTAAATCTTTGCTTTGATCTGTTCCCAAAGAAAATAATCGCATGGTCCCTGGGGAACCAGGGGCCCAGGCAACATCTCGCAAATGTCCGAGGAAAAGGCGGCGCAGTTCGGCCATTGACGCTCTTGATGTGTGCGCAGTCGCTCATCTTGTTGGAACCACATCCTGCGCCTCGTTATGCGTCTTCTCCGTAGCTCAGGAACAAGAAATGTTCTAATCATTCCCAGGTAACGGTCAGAGTTGGTGACTGCTGCACCTCTCTTGTCCTCAAAAAAATAAGGCTTTAAGACGCCAACTCTTCCGACGGCCCACCATACAGTTACTCATTCACAATGTAATGGTCGCTCATGGATATTGCGTTGGTTTTGTAGCCCAGTTCGTAACGCTTCCACTGCAAACGCACGTTGCTCGTCACGGATCCATGATGTCAACTGAATGCCAGGGTCAGGGGAGCACAACGAGACCCTCTCCATCCTTCTACGACCCACCCTTTACAACACTGGGCCTTTTTCAAACTGTAAATAGATCACTGAAGCACACTGTATATTACCTTCAAAAATATTAGAAAAGTAATTAAAATTCTGAAATCAATCTTTTAATATAACAGAGCATCCACCCCCCAAAAAAAATAAATATTAGGAGGAAATGTGAAGGTTTATATATAAAAAATTTAATTCCGAGTAATGGCTCTTTACATAATCAGTAAAAAAAATAAGAAAAAAAAAAGAACTTGGTTTTTCTGTTGGGTATTGGCAGCTTGATGGATCGACTCTACTTTAACCTAATTGCCAGATCCTGCCTGTCCTGAGAGCATCTCGGCTCGGAGTAAAAGTTCCATCTGTAACGTTTTGAATTTTGAGTTTGTTTTTTTTTCTATAAACGTCACCTTAAAAATTTTATTATTTTTTTTGTTGGTTAAATATATTTCATAATAGAGACAGAAATATATGGAAACTTTATAACTTTAGCTGGCCCAGGAGCCTACTATGGAGTGTTAGAAGCAACAGCAGACTGAATCAAGAAAAAACTACTTCTTTCCGGTCACATTCGAGGCAACGACGGAAGTTATCAATAGCGAACTACAAACTTAAGGAAGAACTTTCATAACACGTAGGGGCGAAAATATATTTGTTATAATTACAAATAAAATATAATAATTTTATTGCCAAATTCGACGGTGGAGACTACTATTATTAATAAGTCTGTATTATTCAATTGATGTAAATATTTTTAGATATATTCTACAAAATATGGTCATTATGTCGACGTTAAATACACGATAAAAATCAGGCCAGTTTTTTTGTGTTTTTTTTAATCCTAAGCTCGGAAGTGGTTCAAGATTTTTTAAAATATGTTATATTTTTTTTTTTCCATTTATAAGGATATTTTAAATACAGAATTTCACAGATATTCCCAGAAAAAAGTTTGAAAAACCAACTACTAAAATGCCTTGTTTATTACAACAAAGTTATTCGATGGTAAGGGATGACCAGAATCTTTTGCTACATCTCTTCTCTCTACATCTCTGAACAGGTAGACGATCGTGTCATTTATGAGCTACGAAACCGAACGAAACTTAGCATCATAAATTCACAATTGCTAAAACGAGGTTCACAGTTGTTTTACGAGTTGTCATTGCTTTAAGATTTTATAACGAACCTAGGCTGTCTTCACTAAATTAAATACTACAGAAGTTTGCATAATTTAGCAAAAAAAAATATTTATCTTATTTTTTTTCAAAGAAAAATAGAACAGTTTCATTTTTAACGATATCCAGGAATACTTGGTATAAGTTCCTCAGATAATTATTATAATACCGTGTGTCGGGCTCAGTTTGACTGAGTATCCCCAAAGTGGGGAGAAGACGCACGCCGCGGGCTAGGGTCGCTACAACCTCTTAGCCGCCGCCCGGCGAGCGCCCAGAAAGAGATAGAGCGGGTGGACCTATGGTCTTTCACCCTGGCTGCCGACCTAGCGGGCAGATCGTGTCATTTATGAGTAACCTAATTGCCAAGGATCACCTGAGTAACCTAATCAAGGAGTACCTGCTTGAAGGTGGTGTGAGAGGAGTAAGGAGTGTGGGAATCCTCGGTGGAGGTTGGTTAAGTCAGTACAGTAGTGAGAGTCTACTGGTGACTGGTGGTCCAAGTGACTTTTTTTTTTTTTTTTTTTTTTTTCGAAGCTCTCTAGGTCGAAATTCGGATGTGGGAAAAATATAAAATATTTGGGGTAAAAGGAACCTTGTACTAGGCGTACCTGCTCGAAGGTAGTGTGAGCGGAGTTAGGGATGTGGGAGTCCTCGGTGGAGGTTGGTTGAGTGAGCGCAGTAGTGAGAGTCTACTGGTCCAAGTGACGTTTTTTTTTTTTTTTTTTTTTTTTTTTTTTTTTTTTTTTTTTTTTTTTTTCAGAGCTCTCAAAATTGAAAATAGGAATGAGGAAAAATTATTTATTTATGGAAGTAGTGCCTTTCTCTAAGGGGAGACCCCTACTTAAAGGATGTATGAGAAGGATATAGGGTGTGGAATGCCTAGAAAGGCGGAAGGAGTCAGGAAGGTAGTGAGAGTCTACCAAGTGACGGTCCGGACGCGAGGCTTATATAGCCTGCTCACCCTGGAGGGGATAGGCCCCCACCAGGCGGCTAGAGGAAGTGGGGATGGGCCAACACTCCACTGGCTCCTCCCCCTACTCTCACTGACGTCATAATCTTTATTAACAACAAATATGGAAGCATAGACAGGTATAATATCATTCGAGAAGAGGGGAACTTTTAATTATTCATAATTAAGAGGTGGCCACAACACCATGAAGAAACTATCTGTAATTTTAATCGACAATATTTAATTTTGTTTGTTACACCGTCCTAGTCCCTGGAATTCGTGTTTCTAACAAAAAAAAAAAATTGTCTAGAGCTTTATTGAATATTATTCATTAGCTCTTAAAAGAACTTCATTTTCTGTAAATCTGTGAAATCACTTTTTCGTTACAACTGTGCATGTTCTGTTTAAATTTCGGATCAATTGGTTCATTATTACGACAGGAAAACATATATACAGACGAAATACGTTTACCTGCTTGAATGTAGAGCCCTCTACCTTTGGGCTTGGTAGCAATGAAGTTAATGAAGGTTGATTTTACTTGGAAATCCCTACGGTTGGTGAAATCCTCTTCTCTTCAGAATCCACAGCTCGCTTAGTAGAGGCTCACAAATCTAATAAAGGCTCCTGTATATGCTAATGCAGGCGGCTCGGATCAGCCGAGGTAGTGCCCCGTGATATTAGCTACATATATAATACTTAATATAATATGTAAATGAAGAAGGAGATGTGGGTTGGCAAACTGTCGCGGGAGAAACACACAAAAATGGGCCACAAAGCGTAAGGATTAGCTGTAGAACTAATCAAATATAGCAATGAGAGTTGTGAAAATTGATTTTAATTACAACAGTTCGTTCTCCAACAAAAAAATTACAATTATAAGATTCCACGAAGTTTCCAGGAAAACGTTTCGACATGTCTTTGTGTTATAAGGAGGACCTGATGGTGACATAGATATAATGTCGAAACGTTGTCCTTTAATAAACTTTATGAAACCTTATAATACTTTAACAACTTTATTATGATAAAATCTGCCTCATTGGGCAATTAGTAATTGCGATAAATGATCTTATTCATACCATATTTACAATTATGAAAACCTAACAACTCATTTTCATCAATTGAAGCCGATCTGCCAACAAACTCGTTAATTCATTTAAAGACTAAACAGCATATTTCCTAGGTGTTGTGGAATATAACTTTTTTTTCATTACTTTATTACCGAAAAAATCTTTACTTCAAAAAAGTAAAATTTGCGCTAATTGGCCAATGGATAATTGTGATAAATGGCCTCATTCATCTCATGTTTGCAATAATGCGCTTACACTCTCAGTTGTATATTATTTACAATATAATAGTATACAATAAAGACATATGTACAAAGAACAGGAATCCCTCAAAATCCGTCACCATCCCATCACAGGAGAAGGAAGAGCGTGGGGGATCCCCGCTGTTCCTGCAGCCATGCTATTGCTAAGTGCAAATGTGAGAGAATCAGACACTCCTTACACCAGTATTTTCTACTGGACATTGCCAGGGCTCCCCCAATAACGGGTTAACTGTAGGAGTTATTGAGGCCACTGAAGGTGTGTGGAGCAAAATTGCGATCGTAGTGGCAGGCTAACTAATTTTAGTAATCATAGCCAAAACTTTACTCCTATATCCCTACGTACAGCCATTAATTGGTTATGGTGGGCTTGTTACCCAGTTATATGTTTGTAGTGATGGGAGGTACCTCTGATTAGAAAACTGTCGATAAGCTATACCCATACCCATTCACTGCGATGGGGTGATGACCTTACCTTTTTTTATATGTATTTAAAAATAAAGGCTCCAGCAATTCCAGAACAGAGTTCTCCGCACCTCCCTCAAACATACCCCGTTCGACCGAATGAAGGCAGACGAGATCTACGAAAAATTTGAAGTGCTCACCATCCAAGATTTTATCAAGAGACGACACATCAAATTTTTCGATTCACTTCGACACAGCCACAACCCACTATTTTCCGATCTTCAACCACCACCAATGCCCGTCCGATGGAAGCTTGGCTGGACCGCCGAAGCCTGGAGACAGATGGACCTCATATAACCCTAACCCCCTGACGGGGACTGAACGATCCACATCCAGCCGAGAGATCGAGGTCTATCTCCCAGCCGACTCAACCGAAGCACCATGGCCCCTTCTACCTGGTCAGGGTGGGACGATCTCCCGGCCGATAGGCCGACACAGTGCAGCCCCTTCAGAGGCGGGGCCAGGTATGACCTGGCCGACTACAAAGCAATGCCTAGTACCCCTAGGCTCCACCATAGGTAGACTATCACTACCTTCCCGAACCCACCCGCCTCCTTTAGGCATCCCACCACCATATCCTTCTCATACATCCTTCAAATTGGACTCCCCTTAGTGAAAGGCACCCATCAATCCAAAATAATTTTCCACATCCTATTTCTTATAAGTTTAAGAGCTATGGGAGGAAAAAAAAAAAAAAAAAAAAAAAAAAGTATTTAATAATCTTTATTAAATCAATATGAACATTGTCGCTAATTGTAAGATTCCTAATTCTAATTACACTAGAACGTGCATATAATGCATCACATTATGGAACTGATTGAAGACAGAAGACTCCAATGTTTTTAAGATGTCTGCAACGTCAGGATGATTACGGTCTACCATTTTGTAACAAACCAACTTTAGACAGAAGAGTGTTAACTGCAGCAAGGAAAAAAGTAAAATTGATGAAAACCCCATTTCTTTTTATGAATACAAAATTCCATGTAAATTCCTTTTCTTGTGGAAAGCATTAGCATGTTACCGGCTTATGGTTTGGTACTAAAAGTTCCTGAATCAATCCAGAATTGATGTCGCTGGAACTGGAGATAAAGTCGAAAATGGTCAAGGCTTACCGAGTAATTGATCAATAAACATATCTTAATAGCCTAGATACAAATTTTGTATCTCGTTAATATTATTGATCGACTTTTAACAAACATTTATTGTCTTGCTGGAAGGAAGGAGAAGAAGAAAATAATTATTTCTTTTAAAGAATGATTAGTAGGCGAGATAGCAAAGTAATTTTTAATTCACCAGAAAAATTCATACTTGTGGGATCATTTAAGAAAGTCCATTGACTTAGATTAAGTATAGAAATGAATTGTATTTACAATAAGAAAATAAATATTACTACTGCGTATAAATAACCTAATACGTCATCCATTGATGGTTGATGCTTGTCTTAACAAAAATACTTAAATTATTTAATTACTAGTTACTGTGGCTTAACATAAAGTACTTAACTTATTTAATTACTAGTTACCATGTCTAATCTAAACTCGTTAACAGTTTATATGACATCGGGGGCCTGCTAGACAATTGCTAAGTGTACCTGTGGCTGGAGACAATCTCCTTGTTGCTCAGCCTTCAAGGGACAGCGTACTTTATGACAATCGAGAAGTTGAGTGAGGAAGATTTTCCTATGCTACTTTTAAATGTCCTCCTGTTTCTTGTTGTTAGGAGGAAATTCTCCTGTTTGGTGGGAAATGTTCCCTCAGACTTAAGAATATTTCGGTAAATATGTATAATGTATAGTTATATATCATATATATAATACATGGTGTATATGCCTATAAATGAATATATATGTTGTTATGTAATATAATATATAACTACGCTCCGAAGGGGCTGACCGCTTGGTATATCCACCAGCATCTAAACTCATTCAGCTCTTTATAATTCTCTATAAACGAATAAATGGTTAGATGGGGATCGATAATTATGTTCACCTTTCCTTCGCCGAAGGTAAATCGATTTAGATAGATTAAAAAATAACATTTATTCAATATATTCAATTAATAATTAAAAAATCTCGTTAGCTCCAGCTATCATGAATATGAATATAAAAAAATGAGCTTGAGAAATAAATAACACAATATGTGAAGAACCATGAAGGATAAGATTGATTTTTTTAAAACATGTCATAGAATTAGAAAATGAAGTATGACTATGCATGGTAGGTTTATTCTTTATTCCCTGCTAACCGAGAATATCAAAATTAAAATATTCTTATACACTAAACCAAAACAATATTACTGGTTTATGATCTATAAAAAAACCCTTATAAAAATTTTCTTTTAACTATTGAATTTCCTTCATAAGTATGTATATTCAAAATAACTAGCATATCGAATTTAATATGCTCTAAATATGGCATGGTATTTACACAAATTGGCAACGTGCTAAATAAAAACTACATTACTAAATAAGTCTCTTCTATTCAGCTTCCATCATCGACAGTCCAGCGCCATCCACATGCGTCCAAGAGGTGTCATCGCATCTTCGTCGAGCCAGCAACGCTCTTTCTCAGCTTGAGAAGAAGCCTTGAAAGAGGGGGGAAACATAGTTCTTATTTGTTTTGCCATATACCAGTCTAAATTATGCACTCAAAAAGAAAAATGAACTATATAAAGGAAATTAGGTGTTCATATTTCAAGATTTTACCATTGTTTAATTGTATAAATATAACATATAGATACTCATACGCAAAGAGAAAAAAGGTGGTTTGCATTTGTGCAATCCTCCTCCTAACCCGTTTACCTCTTCGAGTAAATTAGATCTTATATTCTTTATAAAGATCTTTAGTTCCTTTTAAGGCTTTCCTTATTGAAAACATATTTTAAGTTTTGACACGCCCATTGTCCTTCCATATATATATATTCTTTCGAGATTTGGTGAAGTGATTAGACTAGTAGTTTGCAAAGTTAGACTGCTTCGGCATTGTGCATGGAGATAGAGGTCTAATACAGGAGAGTGGGACTAAGGGTTAAGGAGACGAAATAATTTATGAACAAGAGGGTGATTAGAAGGAAAGGAAAGGGGAGGATAGGTTAATTAAGGGATGTATAATAAATTGCGAGTGTAGGGCTTCTGGAACTAAGAGGCAAAGGTAAGAAACATAAAATGTGCATTATCGTACATTCTTTATACGCAGTTTCACATATCATTAATTACTTGTGCCATGCAATCCCTCTGGTTTGATAATTATTGGCAAAACTTACAATGTAAAAACGGCATCTGTGGTCAACCTGAGAGCTCTTGAGCTCCGTTCAGGTGTGTTGTGGCCACCTCTTAATTATGAATAGTTATAAGTTCCCCTCTTCTCGTATCAGACCTTGTATCTATGTCATCAAATGAATATCAGAAAATACGTATTTATGTTTCAATATGTTTAATAAAGGTTATGACGTCAGTGAGAGTGGGGGTGGAGCTAGTGTGGGGAACAGCCGCCCATCCCCACCACTGCTAGCCGGCTATATAAGAAGCGGCACTAGGCAAAATAATATTGTTTAGTGTTGGCGTCGGTGACAAATAGAAGGTGAGCCTCATCACCTAGTGTTGTATAAGAACAATGAACTATTAACGACAATAAAAATTTATTATATTTAGGCACTCCGCCAAATGCATGTAAATGCAGAAAGAGGAGAAACATGTAATCCAAATATTTTGTTATATTTCTTTTTTGTACATTGTATTGTTTTGTTGAGGTTTTGAAATAAAAAAAAAAAAAAAATAATAATATTCCACCCTTGGTAGACTCTCACTACATTCCTGATTCCACCCGCCTCCTTTAGGCATTCCACATCCTATTTCCTTCTCTTACATCCTTCAAATGGGGGACTCCCCTTAGTGAAAGGCACTTATTAGCCCAAAATAATTTTCCTTTATTTTTCCCACATCCTATTTTTATAAGTTTGAGAGCTAACAAGCTAAAAGCTATAAAAAAAAAAAAAAAAAAAAAAAAAATTAACATAACAAACCGGACCGTCACTTGGAACACTACTCTCCCCTCTCTCTCGGCACTGGCGCTTGCTGCTCTACTTAAACCATGGTCTTCTCATTTAACTACCTCTGCATCTCTCTCCTAGCCTCGCTATGTTTTAGTCCGGCGTTGTAAGACCCCACACCTTCCTAGTGGGAATCTCTGCCTTCGTCTCGCTAAAACTAGCACCTCTCCCTCGCGGACGACGATTGCCGTGGCCATACAAATTTTACCTATTAGCGTCTCCCACGGCAATCCAGTCTGCTTCTCTCCGGTTCACACTCGCCTTTGGAATCCGGACGGTTTTCGCCTACCCTTAGATACCGAGTGTGAATTCGTGGTCATTCCAAGACCACATAAACTACCTATAAACCTACCCTGTACCTCTTCTCCTGAACATAGTGCTTTATCGGGGTACACCTTCTAAAGATCTTGTGGAGTCAGATCAAAACGAATTAGGCTGCCCGCCAACAAGGCTGCCCACTTTGGGGATCCTCACATCTGATAGCTCCCGACAAGGTACTTTTCCATCCGGGATATCCTTATGAAGCCCGATCCCAGCCAATAACATATCATTCGATACACGTTCATTTAAGAGAGTATTGATACAAGATTTGATACTGTGCGAGCTCAAGATACGAGATGATAAACAGCATGAATGGTTCACACCTCATTAAGAGGTAGGGGTGGACCAAAGGTTATCAACATAGTTAATAGGTGGACTGGTGTTTAATGTGGTTAGCACTAGTTGTTACATCCCAATCTTACAAGATACAAGGTCATCTGGTGTCACTTTTGTCCTCTCGTCAAACACCTGACTCAGTACATATTGTCTTTTTTCGGAGCAGGCAGTACTTTTCCATTGTCCCAGGTCTCTACTAGTATATATTTAGGTCGAGTCATAAGTAACTTCCGTTTTTTTATCAGACATTTATTTTGCTCTCATTAAATTACAAAATTATATTAATTTCTCTCTGAGTTTCTCTTGCACTCTTTGCAACTGCTGAACGTATCTATCCGCAGTAATCGTTAACTTTGGTGAATTATTCCTTGACAATCCCATCATACACACAATAAACTCTTTTTTCCATGGATGTTTGCTTTCGGATCAGGTAGGGGTGCTTGATCCTTATCAAGCCACTGTCATAGGTAACCCATTTTTCATCGCCTGTTACAATCCTGTTTAAAAAAGGCTCAATTTTTACTCGTGTATTACGTGTATTACACAGTTGCAACTGTTGCTAAAAAAGACTAACTGAAGCCTCGTCTATATAGTGAAAACAAAAACTTGTTGTCATGGTAACTCTTAGTGGGTAGATACAAACAAAAGATTCTACTTAGCTGCATTGGAAGTTACTTATGACTCGACCTGATATATATAAGCTCTCTGGTCATAGCTCAAGAAACCATTCACTCTATTCTCTTTAAATTGTCTTATTTTGTCTATATCTATAAATATGCTCCTTAATTATCACTTTTAAATAATAATTTGTTATGATTTTCACCCTCTCATCGTCTTGACTGGTAAAAATCCCTCCACATTTTCTCCCGAAGGAAAGATTATGGTGTGGAAACGGACTTTTTAAAACGAAAACAAAGCTGTATTTCGTCGATTATAACAGGCATTGCGGGCGAACTCACTCATTCAGATGTGGCAGTTAGGTTTGATGGCTCGGAACTAAGTGGGCAACCCGCCTCTTTATTTGTCATCCCTTAGTGCTTAGCAACCACTACATCTAGGGCACAATGGTCACAGCTATCCACTTGTCTGTTCAATTCAATAGTTAAACTTTTTTTTTCGTATTCTCAACTATTTTACTATGTGATTTGAGGACAGGTTGCCTCCCCATTACCAGTTCAATTATATCAAAGATTTAAAGTCCAATGAAAGATATTTGAGACGTTGAAAGGAAGAAACATTTTAGAAACAGCTCCGAGTTATATATATATATACACTGATTGGCAAAAAATTCCACCCACTTGTAAAAAAATTTTACTTGTATATAATACATGCTAATTGTATGTAATATTTATTATTTATTGAATTTATAAAAAAAAATTTACCTTTAATAAGGTTTTCAACGTTTATTAAATGAGTCTTTGTTTAAAAATTTTAAATCAAAATGTGAACTGCTAAGAAACATGAAAAAAAAAGTGAAAAATAACCATTTTTATCCTAAAAGAAATCAATGACAGGATCATTTAATAGCGCGTATTTCCTCCTCTTGCCTTTATTACTTCTTCAAGGACGCCTCGGCATATTATCCACCAGTTGGAAAATGTCCCTTTTCTAGAGGTTAGCCCATTCTTCCAGAAGAGCCCTTTCAAGGTCCTGCAGTGTACCAGGAAGTGCTGAACGCGCTCTTATTCGTCTTCCGAGGTTATCCCATGAATCATTAGAAATGAATGATCGCTGATTTCGATGAGGATAGGCAACACATGAGGTTCCGAAATCTCATCTACATAGCGAGCAGCCGCCAAAGACCCTCCAAAAACAACAACCGATTCTGTGCGGCACTCCATTGAAATCCCAGCCCACACCATTAAGGAACCACGTTGAAAAGGTTGGCTTTGGGTAAAATTACAGGCTGCATGCCTTTCATTTCTTCTTCTCCACACCCTTTCACGCCCGTCTGGAGATCGTAGAGCGAATCTAGATCTAGATTTATCTTTAAAAAGTATAGCTCACCATTCGTCCATAGTCCAATGACTGTGTTCTCGAGCAAAAGCCAGCCATGTAACTCTGTGGATTCTGGTCAATTCTGGTCCTCTTACTGGGCGAAAAGTCATTAGTCCATACTCATTTAATCTTCTCCGAGCAGTACGTTTAGAAATTTGCACACCTCGAACTTCTTGGAGCTGATGAATCGCTTGAGCAACGGTAAGGTGCCGGTTTCGTAAAATTCTTAAAGTAAGAAACCGGTCATCCTGTGGTTCTGTTGCCCTAGGCCATCCAGAACCGGCTCTTCCATGGTAAGACCCAGTTTCTCGAAAACGCCTGACAGCGTCTCGTAGAGTTTTATAGGGAACTCCGATGGCATTAGCTGCATATCTAATGGAACGTCCATCGTCAATAAGTGCCACACCACGTGCAACATCCTCAGTACGAAGAGGCATTTTTAAACTTAAAATTGTGAAAATTAAAATATCGAAGCCGAAAACTAAGAAATTTGCTGCACCAGAACGCAAATGACACTGAATAAACATTTTTAATTCCATGTAAAGTAAACATTGGGAACGACAGTCCTTTAATTGAATTAAGGGTTATGGGTTGTTATCCTCTACATTGACATTTTTAATTGAAAAAAAAAAATACATATTTATTTATAAAAAAAATTGACCAATCCAAAGCAGAAATATTTTGAGATGAAAACGTGTAAAAATCAGGTGGGTCGATTTTTTTGCCTGTCAGTGTATATAAATAAAATAGAAGGATGAGTAACTATTACTACTTGGTATTGTTTTCCCAAAAATACTACATTTTGCATGTTAGAATATATTTTTCGTCACTCTCTTTAACACTGGTCAAATTAAAGCAAAGAGAATATCTTACAGAGGTACTTCCTGTAATGGCGTACTCATAGAACAGAGGCTCTACAATGGTCTGCTTTGTATAAAGCAGAGAGAATAAAGCATTGGACAATTGGTGCAATGCCGTGTTCCTAACTGCCTTTGGCTTTGGCAATTTGTGTACCTTGAGTTAACCGACCTGAGGGCTTCCTCTAGTATTTACCTAAGATTCCCTGTGCTTAGGTGACAGTTTACACCCGACCGGAGTAAGTATTGAACCCTACCCTCTGTAATTCACGTAAAATCAAGTAGGCCTATTTAAACTCTACAGTACAGTGGTCTAGATACTCCTCAACCTCTCTCCTACATAAGTCCATACCTGCTCCTAAACGTCTCACTCACCTCTCTTGTACATTATCGTTTTTACGCTAAAAAATAATATCATTGTGAGTTATTTTTATTAAAAAAGTGGCTTTGCATGAAGTGGTACCTTTAATATTTTAGAAAGAATAAACCATTCATTACCGATTTTCACAGAATAGACGACACAAGGTATCAACAGAACGGTTAGAGTAGATCTCTTTTCGGGCTCTTGACTATCAATTTGGCAGTGTTTATGACAACGACACCATGTAATTTGTCACTGTCAAATGTCAAGAGATAAAGACAGAACGTTGAGGTTAGGTTTCCGCAACTCCAGCTACCCCAGAATCATTATCTCAATGTCCAATTAGTCATCGGATCACGATTAAGTAACCTCCGTGAGAAAACTGACGAATCGTAGTCATCACCGATCATTTGTTCGTCGTGATTTGGAGATTCGTCAGCTCTTCAATGCTCAACTTACGACCAATCTATTATGACAGGGAGCATGCTGAGCTTCCAAATAGAACTTTAGTTTGTCTTTAATGTACTAACTAATTTAGTCTTTGATCACAGTATCGGTAATCTCTTCATTTTGTTCACAATAAATCAAAGTTATGCAATATTTTTTTTTGAATAAGAAATAATGACCTAAATTACTTAATAATTATCCCTCACCCTCCACACTGTCCTTCAGTTCGGCGATTTTCAACGAACCGATTCTCTGCCTTCGTCTCGCTAAAACTAGCACCTCCTTGGGAGAGACCTCTCCCTCGCGGATGACGGTTGCCGTAGCCCTACAAACTTTGCTTAGTAGCGTCTCCCACGGCGATGCAGTTTGCCTCTCTCCGGCTCACACCCATCAGTGGGACCCAGACAGTTTCGCCTACCCTTAGATGCCGAGTGTGAATTCATGGTCATTCCAAGACCACATGAACTATCTATAATACCTACCCTGTTCCTCTTCTCCTGAACATAGTGCTTTGTCGGGGCACACCTTCTAAGATCTTATGGAGTCACATCAAAACGAATTAAGCTGCCAGCTGACCAGGCCGCCAGGAAAGGTGAAAGACCACAGGTCCACCCATTTTATCTCTTTCTTGGCACTCGCCGGACAGCAGCTAGGGTTGTAGTGACCCTAGCCCGCGGCGGGTGTCCTCTCCCCACCTTGTGGACACATCTAACCCGACAATGACAATCAATCATGCCTTCATAAATAACAACTGAAAACAAGAAACTGATCTGTACAACGATACTCCAGCCTAGTCCTCCGGGATAGAACTCTGAGGGATAGCTAGGCCCTCAAATATTCTTCGCATCCAATCCCTACAATCCAGAATCCTTCGCAAGATAGCCAAAGCTTCTTTCCATACCAACAACCGTTCCCTTTATGCTAATCTTAAAATCCCATCCATTTAAGACCTCCTGCTACAAGAACTTCCATTGCTGACTCTGGCCATCCTAATCCTTATGCTAATGGTCTATTCTCCCATCTCATCCCCTGGAACCCAGAGCGAAGCCAAAGGCCGAGATGGCCTCTTGACCTCCTCCAAACCAACTAGTATTTTGCTTATAGTGAGCTCACACACAGCTATGTGGTAATTACTAAATTGACGTGGTTTTGGCTTTTTCCCCAAAAACAATTAACAAGATGCTATAAACTGAAGTTATAAGCATTACTTGAAATATTTCAGTGTTCATTGCATGCAATCATTTCCGTAAAGAAATCTATAAAAATAAAAGGTTTAAATGACACTGACTGTTCGTGTCTCTTTAATGATGTTCTATATTTTCTGGTAGCGTTTTTCACTGCCCATGTATTTTATCCTCAGACACTACATGCAAGTCGCTCTGGGTTCCAGGGGATGAAATGGGAGAATAGACCATTAGCACAAGGATTAGGATGGCCGGAGAGTCTTGTAGCAGGAGGTCTTAAATGAATGGGATTTCAATATTGGCGTAAAGGGTACGGTTATTGGTATGGAAAGAAGCTTTGGCTATCTTGCGAAGGATTCTGGATTGCAGGGATTGGATGCGAAGAATATTGGAGGGCTTAGCTATCCCTCAGACTTCTATCCCGGAGGACCAGGCTGGCTGGAGTATCGTCGTACAGGCGCTACACAATTCACTCCTCCATAGTTTGTTGGGCTGTTGTGAGGCGTCTGATAACAGGTGGTGGTGTCGAAAACCAGATGAAACCCTTGAATCAACTATTAACAATCATTTCGTTCTTTATTCATGATTTTATTCATATCCATTTATGTATGTTTTAATAATTTAATTTTGTTTTAATTATATGTCTTTGTTTATTACAGCCCTCCTCGTATGCAGTGGCTGGGTTATTTACCCCCTTGGATGGGGAGCAAAGGAAGTCCAAGATGCTTGTGGGGATTCAGATTCCTATAAATTAGGTAAATTAATATTTATTTTCTTAACTTATTAATCCATGAGTTTTAGATTTACACATTAATTCCCGTATTTACTAAAGTTGCCTAGCATGGGCTTTACTAGACTTAGAGTGAACGCATTAGTCCGTGGAAATCGCTTTTTGACGAAAGAATTTTTGAACATTTGAAAACAAGTCCTAATCTCGAAATAAAACTCAAAATCATGAATTAATGTGGCCCACATTTAACGACTTCTCTCCAAAACCATTTCTCTCGTGACCCTGTTTATTAAAATTAATGATCACCTCAGTTTCTCTCGGCACTTCGCCTGTGAGACTTTTTCTACTTATTTTTCATTATAGAATGTTACTGTTACAATTTTATTAATGATCTGGTTTTGTTTGAATGCTTTTGTTATATTTGTTTTTTTCTCCTTTATATCTTATCTGTTATACAAAATTTGATTGTAGCGTTTTTTTTCACATGAAACCACAAAATCAACTCAGAATTTTAGACAAAATATCAAAATTATTGCTGAAAGAATTAGTAACTTGCAATTGCAGAGTAAATTTTCATTTTACTCCTTTGGAGGGGAGTTATGAAGTCCCCATCTTGAACAGTATAATAAAATGAAATGTTTCCCAACAGTCTTTATTAATTAAAAGCTAACACTTTTGAGTTAAAAGCTAGACCACTTCAAGGCTTACTGATAACAAACGTTAATAATACACAATTTTTGGGGAGTTCCATAAAAGGGTGGTTAACTGAACATCTTCAGGTCGGTCGCTGGAGAATTATCTTTTAATAACCAATTGCTTTTAATTGTTATATTTTTATAAATTATGTGGGTCTGATAAAAGTGTTTTCAAGTCCGTTTGTTTGTTGAAACGGTAAATATGTAGATATTAGAGAAAGAATATATTTTAACAGGGGAAAAATATGAGGCTTATAACCTTTTACAAAATTATAACAAAGCTTATGGTTGTCTAACCCGTCAAATCAGATATGTAGCAATTGTACTTCGTCTGTCTGTATGTTCTAACATTGAGGTCTTAAATAAATTTAAAAATTATAAAGGTCTACTCAAACAGCACGGTGTTTAGTCTTTTCTTAAAAATATAATAATGGGAAGTATTAAAAAAAATTGAAAATTGACTTTTAATGTTTTAAGTCTGAGTTCAATAGTCTTTACTATTCATAGTTACGAATTTTCCCCATTTTTAATGACATGAGTAAAACATAACTACATTTTTTTTTGATTTTGTGATTTTGACGCAATATTATACGTTTAAGACAGACAGATCGAATAGTTTTGAGAAGAAAACAGTCTAAACCCCTAGTTTTTAAACAGAAAAGAATTGGTGGTCAGGAGAAAAACAATAGTTTTTTTAGTTTGGCGACAAGAAGTGTAACTGTAAGAATAGCTAAGTATTTATCCTTTATAGGTAAACATATCCCTCTTTTTTATTTTTTACGAAATTGATTGTTTTTTAGGTACCTCAAATTAATGTTTAAACAATATAGGGTAATCCAATTATGGTTCTCTTGAAAAATTAGGGAAAAAAAGGGGTTTTTTTTTAACTTTCTACGCTTATTATTTATTTCATATACGTAAAATAGAAATAAATTTATTTTATAATTAATGCCAAAAAAATGTTGAAATAAATAAAAAGATGTGGGTGTTATAGATCCTGCGATTGATCAACCAGTCTATCTTAGTTTATTTATAAATTTTTTGACCCAGAAAATGTAGTTAAATTATCATGTGACATAACACAAATAAACAAGCAGAAGATTTTCTGACGTTGGGTAAAAGCTCGCTGGTAACTCGGTTCTGGTAACATGGTTTATGTAATAGGTTTTCAGGTCATCTCTCCGACCGTAAACTGATTCAATGTAAGGAAAAAGGCCACCCTTGAGAGCGAACTTGCTAATGGCTCGAGGCATAAACGTTTTCCGTTAGGCACCCGACATTCCCGCCAATCTCTTTTGTAGTAATTCCTCTGGCCTTAGTTCCGGCGGCTTTGCCTTGGAGTTGTGGCCATTAGAGGCAGATTTATCTTTGTACATGACTGAAGGCGGGCTATTGATTTGTACCCCTCGCATTACCACGAATCTCTCTCTCTCTCTCTCTCTCTCTCTCTCTCTCTCTCTCTCTCTCTCTCTCTCTCTCTCTCTCTCTCTCTCTCTCTCTCTCTCTCTTTTTAGATCGTTTCCTTTATGACTCTATTCTGACACTATTATGAAGTGTTTCTCGGTACTTTCAAAAACTTCTATAAAGTTGAACCTTGTCTAGACTGGATAATTTTTCATAAAGGGGCTATTTATCTACTTCATGTTTTCAGGAATAATAAAACCAAAAGTGAATATAAAAACATTATATGTTAGCTGGATGATGCACATACTGCCAAATTGATTGTTAATGCTCGTAAGCAGATTTGATAGTTATCTTCATCGAGCGGTTTAATCACTATCAGAGTATCATCCTGAGGGATTAGGCCGGGGAGAAGTGGTTAAGTGATTAATCAAGGTTATGATTACAGCGAGCTCTAATGCGGGGACACACCAGCCTCCCCACTGCCGGGCTAAGGCTGCCGGCTTCCCTCACAGCATTAACCTTAATACCGAACCAATTACAAGATGCGATATTCATGAAGGCTCAAAATGCTGTACTAACTAAATCGCGATTAATTATCAGTAGATGCAAGGGTTCTTGCCCCCCTCCCTTCCCTTCTGTTTAAGCGAAAAAGGGATGTAGGTCCCTTCCAGCCATCTACAGGAGTAGTAGGGTAATATATACCTACGAGCCTCTTTGTTTTGTTTTTTTCCAAACCCAGATACGTAAGACTTCCTCAATATTTGCGAATCTCCTTTCAATCCAAAGACATAGAAAATGTATCCCCCTTAACACAAAACCCAACTGTCATATTTTTTTTATTCAACGTCAAATCAGAAACAATGTCTATTAGCGACGACGTTATCTAGTACAATCTGTCAGTAGAGGATTCCTCCTAGAATGTTCAGCTGGTTTTCATGGAATTTCTCTCGCTTAATTACTTCGGGTCGTTCTGGTAATCCGGTTCTTTGTCAAACAATTTGGAATTTAGCGCATTCAGCAATGATATGATGAACTGTCAATGGTGAATTGTTCACATTCCTCGCTGGTTGGTCTGTCGAGGCTGAGATGTCTTGGTATGTAGTTTAACTCAAACGTGTAATCACTTTAGATATCCTTGGCATCTACTGAGATGTGATTTTGAAAACTTAAAATTCAATGAGGAACAAGTCTGACAATAAACAAGGGAGGTAATTTTTTTTTTAATTTATTTCTTTTCAGTTAATTTCCGTTATTTTAGCCAAACAAAACACATCCAGGGATGCCGAATAAATTATTTACGGCCGCTATCGTAAGTTAAATAATCTTTGTAGAGGAGAGTCTTTTAAAATAAAAGAAAGAAAAGCTTTATTATGAAGTACAAGCAAAACACTGGTATATACAAATATTAAGAGTGACGTTACTACATACTGGGTGGAAGGTCTAGGCACAAGTGGGGAATGGGGCTAAAAGCTGAGTATGAGAAAAGGATAAGATTCTGGGAAGTAGGGAGTAAGGGAAGTAAGGAGGGTTACTTACTTAAAAATAACTTACTTAAAAAATAAAAGTGACTTCCATGAAGTCACGAGGCAGCTGTACGGTTCTGCTCTAGACCCTTCTACTTGTAGCATTATATATAATATTAGCATTATAAAACTGTCGATGATAAAATTCTAATCAAAAACTCATTAATAAACGAAACCTGGTGGTCTTTGGAAGACTAACTAAATAATTTTTATTGAATTTATGAAAAATTAATGTCTCAAGAACCGTTTGGGCTATTTTACTGAATGCAAGGAAGATGACGATGATTGGCGAATTAATGTTATTATTTTTATTTTTACATGGCATCTATTTTGTTGGAAAGTAGCAAAATTGGAATATTTTAAGTGTCCCTTTGTATAACAATGTTATTTTTATTAAACTTCTTATCGTGTTTAGGCGACAAATATTAAGAGTTACGTTACTACATACTGGGTCAGATGTTTAGGGACGAGTGTCGGTGAACAATTGGGTACTGAGGCTAAAGCTGAGACATATGTGTATAAGAGAAGGGTAGTTGCGGGAATTGGGATGTAGGTCTTGGAAGGAATGCGGTTGCTTACTTAAAAATATCAGTGACTTCCATGAAGTCACGAAACAGGTATACAGTTCTGCTCAACCCCCTTCTACTTTGCGCATTATATATAATATTAGCATTACAATATTCTTAGCATTATATAACTGTAGAACACGCAGAAAGTCGTTGGCTCCGTAGCTGATTGAATCTATAGCCCCTTCCATCGCCTCAATGCCTCTTGGGTGTTTGAAGTTTTATTCGTACATAGAGAGACAGTGTTGGCGTTTGATCTTGTTGACGAGCCACCACTGGTGTCCTCTTCTTCAGAAACGCACCCTGTGCTACACTGAGAATTTGCAAGCCAAGACGTCTAGCCCCTGGCATACATATTCAGAGGCTAGGATATTAGGTGCCTCTGTAGCCTGTGTGGATCAATCAACACACAAGCTAGGTAGGGAAGCTTTCATCACGATCCGTTACAAATTTCTCAATCAATATAATTCTCCCTTTCAGATGAATCCACCATTATTTGCGTTCCAATCGAGAAATTTTCCTATTGTTTGCCTAAGTGGTTAATCTGAATTGACGTATCCATTGTCACCATGCTATTATATTGTATTCGATATACTTTGTACGTCGAGTCTACACATATACTTGCAGAACTCATTATTGTCTCAGATTAACAAATGTATGTACATTAAGTTAATACTGAAGTTAGAGGGTGTTTGGATGACTAGGAGAAAACTGCCTGATTACTTACTATTCTCTCTTGGGCATTGGGCATATATTATACTCTAAGTTGAATGAATGAAAAATACTTTATTCTAGGTCTAAGTCCCTTTAGAATAATTACAATGAATATATTTGGTGTCATAAATAATAAAAGTCTTACAACAATTTAAAAAAAAAATCTGTTACTAAATAAAGTCTCTCTCAAGGTTAAAGCGATGATGGAAGAGGCGGGCTTTGAAAGTAGGAAGTGAAGGAGGATAACGAATGGAAATTAAAGTGAATTCCAGAGGTTTGCTGTTCGGGGAATGAAGGACCTTTCGAACGAAGGAGTCTTGTGGATTGGAATATACAGGTCAGCGACTTTTCTGTTTCGTGACTGGATGGAGGATTAAAAATGTAGGCAAGTGAAGACGAAAGGTGGATTTTTGGAATTGATGATATAGAACAGAAATGAGCAGCCGAAATATTGTCTGCGGGCAGCTGGATAAAGCCGATGTCTGCAGGCAGCTGGATAAAGCCAATGTCTGCGGGCAGCTGGATAAAGCCGATGTCTGCGGGCAGCTGGATAAAGCCGATGTCTGCGGGCAGCTGGATAAAGCCGATGTCTGCGGGCAGCTGGATAAAGCCGATGTCTGCGGGCAGCTGGATAAAGCCGATGTCTGCAGGCAGCTGGATAAAGCCCATGTCTGCGGGCAGCTGGATAAAGCCGATGTCTGCGGGCAGCTGGATAAAGCCGATGTCTGCGGGCAGCTGGATAAAGCCGATGTCTGCGGGCAGCTGGATAAAGCCGATGTCTGCGGGCAGCTGGATAAAGCCCATGTCTGCGGGCAGCTGGATAAAGCCGATGTCTGCGGGCAGCTGGATAAAGCCCATGTCTGCGGGCAGCTGGATAAAGCCGATGTCTGCGGGCAGCTGGATAAAGCCGATGTCCGCGGGCAGCTGGATAAAGCCGATGTCTGCGGGCAGCTGGATAAAGCCGATGTCTGCGGGCAGCTGGATAAAGCCGATGTCTGCGGGCAGCTGGATAAAGCCGATGAAATCGGAGTACAGGCTGGTAACGCGGGTATCTCTGCGAGGCCTAAAGTCTAAAACGTCCCGCCGAGAGTCCATCGTACACCAACACACAGCTGGAGTCAAAGACCGGAATAATGGGAAGAGAAAGGGAATAATGAGAGATGAAATAAGTAATGTGTTGGTTTGCTTGGGAAGATTACACCGGGAGCGATGGCTTTTTTAAGGGTAGAAATATAACTACAGAGATTTGGGTTACATTCGGTTTACAGGAGTGGGTTTGATGAAAAACAATGGCTACTTTTTTTTAGGGATTCTGCCTGTAGCAACCGCCATCTACATAAGATAAATCACCCTATACTCTATTGTATATATATTGTAAAAAAATGTAAATAACATTACCAAAATATAAATCATTGTAAATATGGTAAACAATAAACATGCAGCCGGGAGCCAATTAGTTGTATGAGCTGGGGCACCAGCTGCCAGTAGCAGGTACTAGACCCAATTACCCGGCTCACGTCTCTTTGTCAGAGAACAAAGAAAACCACAACGGGCAGTGGGTACTATAAAAACGGTCCTGATTGGCTACTGACGAAGCCAGCTGGGTATTCAAGACCGGCGGTTTGGGGCCTGTATATCATTCTCCTGACAACTAACTGGCTCGTGGCTGCTCTGATCTAAACTCTGAAACTTGGCTTCTTCTTTATGAAAACCTCTGCATCTCTCTCTTCTCACCTCGCTACGTTTTAGTCCGGCGTTGTCAGACCCCACACCTTCCTAGTGGGAATCTCTGCCTTCGTCTCGCTAAATCTAGCACCTCCTTGGGAGAGACCTCTCTCTAGTGGACAACGGTTGTCGTGGCCCTGCAAGCTTACCAATCAGTGTTACCCACGGCAATTCACTCTGCCTCTCTCCGGTTCACACTCGCCTTTGGGATCCGGGCGAATTTCGCCTACCCTCAGATACCGAGTGTGAATTCGTGGTCATTCCAAGACCACACAAACTACCTACACCACCTACCCTATACCTCTTCTCCTGAACATAGTGCATTGTCGGGGCACATACCTATCAAAAATGGAGTCAGATAGTAAGACCGTCATGAAGCGATTGTCCAGGTTATAAACTTAATCAACCCTCACTTCGTCACCAGGGCTAGGGCAACTAGGCACCCCCCTGGTGACGACCCAACACTGCCTATAGCATTTTACTTCTCAGCGTTCAGCCTTAGTTTGTTACTTTTCAACCAAGCACTGATTTTATTATGACAGTTCCGAGGGAGAGTTGCATTGGTAGATAGAAATCGGTCGGTGCATCGATGGTATGAGCAGTGGATTATGGTCCTAGAAAGATCATCTAGGTAGGCATTGAAAAGTTCAGGAGATATAAAAGACACCAGCAACAACTTAACTTATTAGGAGTTAATACGCAAGATGGAGTGAAAAATAGTGAAATGTTGGAAAAAGTTAATGATTCAAGTATGGAAACGATAATAGAGTGGTCAATGAAATGCAGAGAAGTGGAGGAAGTATCTTACTGAACGTTAAATAATTAAGTTCCTTATATGTTTGGCCTGTGTTATAAGGAAGAAGTCCACGTATAAAATGGATCGTAAATACACTTTAAAAGTGAGATGATTGATGAAAAAGATATTGGAAAATGGTTGTCAAGCCATATGAAAAGGTGTTAAAAATTAAAATATTATAATATTTAGGGTAATAAATGGGAGCAAGCACTAATTCATAAAAGCATGTAACGTTTGATTTAAGTCATATGTAAAAGTTATCTTGCTCCTCTTCGGCTTTTTTCGATGTTGGAGGTTGGAGTCCCGTTGTGTCAATCAGTATCTTGTTTCTTATTGTTATTTTTGAGCGGTTGTTCATCAGGCGAAGAATCGACTGTTAGTTTCTTGTGGTTTGGACGTGATATGGATTGAGTCTCTTGGCTAGCATAAGTTCAACTTAGGTGGTCTAGGATTTAACAGGAAACAGGTTGAAAAGCAAAACTGGAGGACTTGTCAACACTAACTTTGAATCTCCATTTAGAGAGCCCTTGCAAGGTGTTCATACAAAGCTTGGGAAATAAGCATGGGGTCAAGATGATATCTAGTCTTCAGCTTATGTAAGTATGAACATGTGATCTCTTATCTCAACATCTTTTAGCCTCCTCCATCAATAAATGTTATGAATAACCAACATCTTCATCCAACAAAAGATGAAACGAGAAATGTAGAGGCATTACTTTAAAATAGGTACTTGGGAGCAGTTATTGTATGTTCTTTGTTTTGTTTTTTTAGTTTTGGAAGCAAAATGAAGGAGTTTCTTTGATGCATTCCTTGTGATACATCATAGTGACTCTGTGAGATGCAACGTGCTTTAAACTTAATTGAAATTGCTAGTTTCTTGTTATGGTAATACCTCCTCATTAGAATTAAAATTGGGAAATCAAAAAATAACCTAGTATATAATCTCAGGAAACATAATAAATTGAAATGTACAACATGCAGAAAGCAAATGAATCATTGAAAACTTGTCTCAGAGTTGAGACATGGAACATAGCTCAGTAGTAAGGAGTAGTATAGCTATAAGGAAAATCAACCTCACCACGACAGACTTGTCATTAGAAGGTATTATATCTTCTCATAACCGTTAACTGCTACCATAATCTTAGCAACCATAACTACTACGATGGGACCCATCGTAGTGAGCTAAGGACTTCTCTCTCCTCATCCGGAAAAAACTTTTGAGGAACCTCACATTTCTTTTTCCTTAGAGTTTCAGCATAGGTCAAACCTGGATTTTTCAGTTCATCCACTAATTTAATGGAGGAAAACCAATTGTTGGCTGTCACGTTACGGTTCATTTTTGAAGATAGGATCTATGAAGGAAAGTACTGTCAGTGCGGGAATGCTGGGATGTCTCGGGTTTTGTATACTTTGTTTACCTGTGTAAAAAAACGGGTTTAGTAAATAATTGGTTATTGCATCACAAAGGCAAAGTACATTCTACCCATAACTAGCTGGCTTGTTTTTCATGTACGTGCGGGAACAACACTCGAAATGGAATAACCATTCTTATGAGTGGTAATTCTGCTTGCAATTATTTATGAATGTATTAAACAATTTTTGCCAGCTTATCTCCTGAACTTGTTCTTTGTCCCCTGGTTCTTTGGTTATCAAATCTTAAAACGTAATTCAAAAACAAAAACCATTCTTTACTCATAATAACTCGGAAAACGGGTGTTCCAAAAACACTAATGAGTTAGCATCTTCTTGTCCAGATTTGAAAACTCCACTGAGATACAAAGAACCATCAAATGCTTATATTTTGATGTAGCGATGCTACAGGAAATACAAAAATAATTAGTAAATAGATTCGCCTGAGGATCTATAATTATCTGTAAATTTAAAGAGGCTATGAAAGAAAAAAAAAATTATATTTTGACCATATCAACATGACACTCCAAAGAATTATATTCTTTACAGTTCATAGAAATCTCTAAAATTCTCTTGCTTATGCAATTCACAATTTTTTCGGTGATATAATTAAAGTTGACCATGCTTTATATGGAGTACCGTGTTTTTTTTCTTTTGCTATTTCCTTTACCCCTGGAAGACGCAACATTAGATTATGGGACCTCATTAATAGATGCGGCAGAGGTGTCCTAGACCATTTATAAGCGTTTTTATTATTTATGTTATAATAAAACTTAGAACAATCTTTTCTACTGATTCCCTCATCGTTGCCAACGTCTTCATTTTTTTCATCTAGTCAGGCTCATTAATTTCCTAAATAGTGTCATTTTCAGTAAAAATCGACTTGCCACTTTTATTACTTAGTAAATCAACATTTTCATCTTCTAGATAATTACCACTACAATTTTCATCTTTCAACAACTCTGCCCAGTCTTTTTAGTGGTTTCTTTTGACAAAGTAGCCATTTTCTGTCAAGTTCAAAAAAAAACCCAACCAATAGTGGGTTAAAAATGACCTAAAAAAATCACAAGTAAAAATGGAACTAAATGACACCCCAAGGGCAACAGATGCTTCATTCAGTAGTAGGAGAATACTTAAGATCTAGTTGTGCTATATTTTGCCTATCTCAGGAAACATATAAATTATTGTTTTGGTCGGGTCACTTTCGACCCATGGTATTAGCTAAAGGATAAACTTTATAAAGCAATATAATTGAACAAAATATCAGGACTTCAAAGCAAAGAGATGTACAATACAACCTGTCAAGGCATAAAAGAATGACTGTGCTTTTGTCCGCTGTTTATCAAAGCCTAAAACAACAATAATCATTTCACCTGATTTCGCCTGACAGTTGATAAACAAAAACCATCAAGATAAGCTGTGGCAAATATTACAAAGAAAGAGGTTTTTCTTTCTACTGGGTAAATAAGTAGCAGTACCTTTTCATCTGTCTGTCTGTTTTCCTGTTATCTGGTAGTGCCTGTAAAAACCATTCTATTCATCTGAAATTTTATAAGTATATTTCAAAGTATCTAAAAACCTCTGTTTTTATTTTAGTTCAAATAAAATACCGTCAAGTATGAAAAATAAATTATCAAATATGAAAAAAGTAGTCCCCATTTAGCTAACTTTGTCAAGCTACAGCTAAGTTGCTGTTCTAATGTCATGATTCCTTTTCTGGTGATTATTTATACATTAGAGGTAGTAATGTAATTATTATTTCAAAGATTTAAAAAAAAAAAAAAAGTTCCAAGCAGACAATTATATAAACTGACTATTTAATATTGTTTCCGCCTAATTCAATAGACGTTTTTAGTCAATGTTTTGGTCATTTTGAAAATCATACTTATTTAAGAGTGGATTGTCAGTGAATAGGGTGCAGGCATTTTGATCAATAATACCATTGTATAATTGTGTAGTGTTTCACGGATGAATATCAATAGGTAAAAACAAAACTTTATTCCGAAAACAAGTCTCCAATGAATCACAATAAATTACAAAGAAAAAAAAATCAATTCTGGTTATCAAAAAGGAAATATTACAGGAAAAAGAAAAAAAACAAAGTAAACTATAGTGTAAAAATATATTTAGAACTATTCTAGTAGATAAATTCATAGATGAAACGTTATTAAAATATAAAACAATAAAAAAAAAGTTGGTAAAATATGATATTAAATTTCAAAAAATGTTGAAATTAATACATACCAGTTAAATAAACAATAATAAAAAAAACAAGGAAGGTTCCAGCCAAATATCCATGCATTAAAAAAATTAAAAAGTATAAAATTAGAGATAATCAACTAGTCTCCATGCTAGTTAGCGGCCAGTAACAGTAAAGAGGTGTTGGATAGGAGGGTTTTGAAGGTTCGCTTTGTGAGTCATTTGTCCTTATTTAGTCTAAGGTACTGATTCTTGGTTCTGCTAGTAGGTACATTTACTATCCACTCAACATAATACATCATCATCCACAATTCCATTATTTATTAATATTTTACTTTTAATATTAAACAGTACTGATATGCCTTATTATTTGTTTTTGTTATTTTATATTTTATTGCTATTTCATATATATCATTGTATTTTATATTTTTGTGTATTATATTTGTATATTAGCATTAACAAGCTGCGTGAATAACAAATCATTGCATTCTATCAGTTACATTTATTTGTAAAAGTTTTCTCTCCGATTCCAGGTTCTTGCGAGCTGTGGTACTCGTTGCACTTAGTGACTGCTGCAGTTGCCCTCCTGTTGGCCTGCTCTTTGCTAACCCTGGCTCCGGACAGACTGACCCATAGCACCACCACCTGAGCCGGGCCTTGCCCAGCAGAGCCTGGGCCCAGCTAGCCCGAGCCCTCCCCGGCCTACAGGACCTATTTCTACCGGTAACTATCTGTTATAGTGCTAACACAATCAATGATCAGTCCAAAGCCCTTAAGATAAAGGTTATCACTTACTGTGTCACCATGGTAAGAGCATTTATGGTTGGCATAACAGGAGAAATGATATGGGTGCAATAAAATTAAATACATTTCTGGAATCGGTCGATGAATGGACAAATATACAGTTTCAGCAAGGAGATAAATGTATTTAATCCTGAAAAACCTTCCAATATGCCAAACACAGTAGCATCATCTATGCGCCACTTATTTTTAACATGCATGTGACATCATAGCTCCTGAACCGGGAATAATTCTTTAAAATTTGCAAAATGCACATCTCGGGGACTAATTATTTAAAATATGAATTATTCAACATTAAATTTAAACTGTTGTTCTACATAAAATGATGAATTGTACTGACATAGTTAGTTTTAGGCAAAATACTCATTTACTCATGGGTGGTGTAAACTAAAAAAGTGAAAGAACGTCAGCTCACAGCTGACAAGCATCACTGTCATATTCATATGTCATATTCACTGTCATTCCTTTACCATCCAATTGAAGGCAGCACAATCCGGGTGCATGGATTTCAGAGAATACCAATGTAACACTTCTCAAAATATACAAACTGACTCTTTAAAGAGTAAAATTCCACATCAAGGGGAAAATCGGTTACAAGAGACTGTTACATTCCACAGTACATTTCTTTGTCACGTATACGATTGATGCTTGTCTAAGCATTTATAACTTTAATGCCTTGACCACATCCATGAGACCAACACTTTCAAACAAATCTATAAAGTTGTCACGGGAGTTTGTAACTAATCAGAAATAATAAGTAAAAATCCAGCACATGGTACAACTATCGGATACAAGTCATACAGGCTACTTGTCCATTCCAGCAATGTAACCTGGCCATCAAATGATTACCCTAATGTACAATGGGTTGCATCATTACCCATTTAACAGACCAAAGGGTCGCACCTAAAAAAAAAAAAAAAATTAATTTAAAAACTACCCTATTGAAAATTTTCATTATTGTTTCACCTCTATAGCTATTCGAAGAATAGCAAATAATATTTTTTATCATTGCTTCATATTTGTTCAAACAAAAAGTCAAATAAAAATTATTTCATAAAGATAGCCTAATTTGTTTTGACAAATTAAATATTTTTGCCCACATCATAGTAGTTTTCTGCCCAGATCTCAGTTTTGATCAACCAGTCTTACCTATTCTTAAACAGTTGTATAATAAAAACACCTGAGTTATGATAACTAGAGCTATAATAAATAGCTCGCCCTTTAAGGTCTAAACAAGTTCATGTAAATGTATAAATTAAGTTATGGCAATATTTCAAAAACCTTGACTTACTGTTATTATTGATTATTTATAAAGATTATATTATTAGCCATATTAATTTAATTGTTCATTTTTTTTCAGATACTAAAAGGCTGGGGACAACTCTGGGATAGTTGAAATGAACATTTTGTGTATATACATCAACAGTGAAGTGCTCAATAGGCAGTGAACTTTTTATAAATATAATCTCAATAAAACCCTGGTCACATCTGGGACTTTGCAACTTTACACATAATAAAAATAATTAAAATTTCAAGAATCTTCGAGTTTGTATATTTTCTTGAAATTGACCCAAAGATATATATATTTTTGTGGTGTGCACTCATTATGAATTTTAATCTAAGAAAATTTTCCAATGAAACAAATTGACAATCTATACAAGGGAAAATAGACCAATAATTTACATTCAATTAAAATTGTGAAAACTAGATTTTTTTTTAAAGCCAAATCCAAATTCCGTAGAACATATTTCTTTTCTTAGGCATAGCAGAGATAATTTTCAAACTAAAATATTCTTTCAAAGATCTTAATATGCGTTTTTTTATTATTGTCCTTCGTTGTTGATCATGTTCAAATACTATGTAATATATTTGTTATGATTATTTTTAAAAATAAAATAAAACAATCATTTTATTGGGAAGTTTTCTTCAGAATATTGTTATACTATGGAAGATAGTTTATTCAAGAGTTTGTTACGAAAGCAGCCAAGGTTATCTATATAAATAATATTACATAAATAGCTGTCCTACAGTAATTATTTAATGTTGTTAAATTTTATTCAACTGTTAAATGAGGTATTTATAGAGGGGTTTTATTAGCTCAAATAGTAAAATAATGAACCACTTTTAGACAATCATGAAACACAGGAATTATCTAAACAATAATGCAACAAAGGAATGTGAAGGAATGAGAAAAATAAAAATATTAAATCACTTCAAAGCACTCCATTTTCTTCCACCGTCAGAAAGGGAAAATAAATTAATGAAACCTATGAAATGAAATTTTTCATAACAGTTTCAATGTAATAGACTAGAAATTTCAGTATAATAACACTTTGACAAGAGTCTAATCGACATTTTGTAAAATTGTTCAATATGAAATGATCTAAGAAGAGTTTTATTATTTCTCTTTAACAAATTGGTTAGTGAAAATATCAAAACACATTAAAAAATAAAAATAAATGTCACTTGGACTCTTGGTCACAATTATGTCCTGGCAAACATAGAAGTTTGATTGAATGAAGTTATTGAAGATTATAAGAAGTTCTAGGAATTTTCAAGGACAAAATATATCTTGATACCAAAACTTAAAAAAATATATGTCGATCAAAAGTACGTTTAAAAATGCTTTTTAAATTCAGAACTATACCTCATAAGATAATAAAAACTAATATGCTATCCTTAATAGACAAGTTAGGAAATTTAGCAATTTAACTATTAAGGTGTTTCTTTTATAACTGAATTAGTAAATCACCAACTCATTGTTATTATAATGCAATCATAAATTATTTAAAAATTGATGTTCTGAGAAGTTTATTTGTACTGTTGTTTTTGTAATTACATGTAAATAATTGTATTTTATTTAACTGTCCCTCCTTGGTACAGGTAAAACAGACGATTATTTTTTTAAACTTGAGGCTTATGTAAGCATGGTAGGCCCGAAAACCAAATTTACATTTTGGTGTAAATTAACTGTAAATATGTACAAATAATAAATAATATGGAAATACTGAATCTGAAATGTTCATAAATGCCAAAAGTGCATAGAACTTAAAGCTCAAGTTATTGTATATAAGTAAGTTTGGTAAAACATTGGTAAATTAATGTGTATATTTATGTTTATAAATATATATATATATATATATATATACATATATATGTTCACAAATTGTTTATATTAATGCAGTCGTGATTTTTCAAATATTCAGTAAATTGTGTTTATAGGGTTACTGAAATATATTACTTTATGATCAAATCTTTTGTTCTGTTAAAAATGTATATACTGTACTGTATTATTATAATTCCTGAAACATGATTAATATTCAAGCATAATCAAGTATCAAGTAGTCAGATTTCTACTTTCTGATCATACTACTTCACTAAAAATAATATTTTTGGTCCATGCAGTTAATTTCTTTATTTAAACCTTATCATTTGGCCATTCCATGAGCTGTCATGTTTATAATAATTAGAAATAAACATAATAATCATATTATTTTTCTTAGTTTATTCATCTTAATTAATAATAAATATTTTTTTATTTATCCTGACCAATCAAAAATTGTAGCACTTATAGGACTATTTGGCAAGGCATTAATGATAACAGGTATTGAAATAGAACTAATAACTTGTCTCTTTTTTTTATATATATAATACTAATACAAGAAATTATTTTAACCATGGATTCAAATGAATTTTTAAAAATAAAATTATTATATTATTTATGATTATGCATGGCTAAAGATGATTTTGAATTAAATAACCCATAACAAATGTGGGTAGATGTGTGTCTTCAGGTAAGTCTTAAAATGTGCATGCAGTTGCTGAATACAAACCTGAACTAAACTTAAACTTAAACACATAGAGTTTATTGACTGTTGAAAAACAGCTATAATGGAATCACACTTACATGCAAACATATGACTGTAACTCTAACTGCAATGTACGATGCACATTAAAAAAAAAAAAAGTGTATTCTTTCACAAATGTAGAACTTTATAGGCAAAGTGTGATAATGTTTTTTTCCCCCTATAACCTGTTAATGGAATCAACCTAGCGTTAAATGTAGGTTTGCAGAAATATAAAAAGTTGTTAAAATTGTTTATAAATCTGTCAGAAACACTGTTTCACAGAGAAATACTGTTTTGATAGATACCAGTTAAATTAGCCAGTATAAGAATCAGCAATTGTATCAAACGATTTTTCATTTGATGAAATAAAATTATTATTATTATTAGTAATTGTTAACCATATTATGTTATTTCACTGGTGTAAATTTTGATGGTTATTAGCGAAAGAGGAATACAGATGAGGTGGGGTCTTGCTGGTTTCCAGGCAATCTACCTCATTCTCTTTCACTTATCATACATATTATTCTGAAAAGGGATATTATGCACTACAATATAAACACTGTCTTATAGAGTATGGTTTGAAGAAATAAAATTATTCAATAGCCTTCATTTCTCTGTAAAAAATCTTTGATAACACATTGTATGTTTGTAATAATGAATTACACGAATGTTTACTTTATCAGACTATGATTTTGTTAGCACCCAATCAAGGACACTTAGGGAGGGAGATTGTTCCACAGTTGTGGCTGTAATAATGACATCAAAATGAAATTCATATTCAAAAAGATTACACGATACTACAATGTTGTTGCTTGAGTAAAAAATAGGGGTAGTATGAGAAAATAAATAAAAAAAAAAAATTTCAGATGAAGTAGTTTTTGGATAAAATTCAAGAATTGTCCTGCAAGATATGGATTTTGTTTTTGTCAATTCAATCTTATGCTAATATGAAATCTACCTTCATTCAATCTCAAACTAAAATTTGTGTGTATTTCAATGAAGACGAGGTAGGAATAGACTTGAGATATGAACTATATTCCCTTCCATGCAATTTGTAACTGATTCCTGAAGATCACAAGCAAAATCATAGGAGAGGTGCGACGAAAACTCTTTTAATTAAAAAGAAACCATAAACCTGTAAAAATTGTTTTCTTTATAATGTCTTCAGTATTTGTGGAATATAAATTATAGAAAACATCTAGATTTAAGAATATATTCTTTCCACGTACAATTTTGTAACTATGAGCTAAATATTTTGCTTATTATACTTTTCAAATGATTGTAAACAACTTGGAATTTCCCACTGATAATGCTTGGTTTGATTTATCAACCCAATACAAACACTAACAATAAATACCCTTAAACAAAAAAAAATTATAAATAGCCCAATTACAGACTATAACACAAATCTACCATAAATAATGGTAATAAAACATAAACTGTATAGCCTTGGTGCAATTTTTTTCAGTTAAAAGAGAAGCAAATTCGTTTCATATAGTTTCAGTTGTTATATAATAACTAGGGCTTGAAGTTATATGTAAAAAAAAAAAAAGAAGGAAAATATGCACATATGTATGTATTTATTTTCACGGAAATATGTAAAAACATAACTGCAATTACAGTTGTCTATTGGTACAAATTATATAAATGCAAAGAATATTTTCAAATGTTCAAAAGGAATATATGATATAAACAAACACACATTAAGAAACAGAACAAGAAATGCACTACAAGCATTTTCGGATAAAAACCTGCAATGGTGAGACCTTAATTTAGATTTATAATGGCTGAATGGCCATTACTCATGTTTCTTAAGAATGTTTAAAAATCACGATTTCCATTCGTAACAATTTGACTTCCAGAATTTCTGCAGTGAAATTAACTGTATGTTCTTCCATCCTGGGTTTTTCCCAAACAAACACACCTTTTAATTTAACTCTGATTTATCCTGATGAATCTTACTGTTTTTCAATGGCACAGAAGATAGCGATGGTATCTGAAACTCTATTTTTTTAATTTTTTGGGCTTTGAAAAGGGTGTTTGCTCAAATGTGCGCTAGGTGATTCTTCAAGGTTGGTTTATCCATTCATAATTAGGCTTTTTTAAGTTACTTTAATTTCAATAATTATAAAAATTTTAAGTTATAAAACTAATTAGAAAGAACATTAATGTCAACTAATAATAATATTACAAGGAAATTTTAAGCAATTTCGGAAGTACTGCGTAGTATTGGAAAAAGCTGGGCTACTGGTTAAAACAGGTTTGAGGATTTGATCTTTGTACCCCAGGCCAAGGTGCTCACTAGTTCCAAATTCTAAATCCTACGAGGTTTATGTACTTTTCTTGGCAAAAAATAAGTTTAATTTCGTTCCGATGTTTAATAACGTATTATTAAATCACAGTTATAGCAATGTGTTTTACTTTTGTTAACAATTAACTCGGAATCGTGGTCATTCATCTAGCTAGTCACTTCAGAATGAAGAGGAGTCTGTTAACATAAAGCGGCGAAAGGTGAGTGAATATTTATTTATTTATTATCAAGTGAAGAGTGTTTTTAAAACTACTTTCGTTATTTTTCACTTAATGTTTGTTTGTATACACTTAAAGATCGATTTCCTCTAATAATTGTATAATGAAAGTATCTAAACTTTACGAAATTTTTAAAATATTCTAAGGTAAGGGATTCCGTGAATTTAGAAAAGTAAACGATTTCTCAGTCTGGTTATCCTAGTCAAGTGTTACTAGAATACGGCACGCAGTTTATTTCCAAAATTTTCACCCAAATTATTGAAATAAACAGGGCCACATATTCCAAGAATCCGACGAACAGATTATCATTTACCCTGAATTCTCATCTTTTAATTTTTAATCTAAAAAAAGTAAGTTGAACTCTCAAAAAAATATGAAACAAAAATCTTTAAGAATATGTGATTTCAATGAAATATGCAAAACAAAATTAGCCTTATTAAACTTAAAATACTCAGAAAGTACAGTTAGAAATAATCTATGGTACTGCAAATATTTTCCTCTGTGTTATAACCCTCAAGGGGGGCAACAATTACATGGATCCGTGCGCATGCTCTAACATGTACCCTTTATATACAGTTGTCGGGTCGTCACTAGGGAGGTGCCTGATCACCACTAGCCCTGGTGACAAGTGCGGATTATTCGAGTATATAACATGGACGGACCATCGTGCCATGACGGCGTTACTATCTGACTCCATTTATGATAGGTATGTGCCCCAACAATGCACTATGTTCAAGAGAAGAGGTACAGAGGTTTCATAAAGGATTAGTCAAGTTTTCAGAGTTCGAGCGGAAACCAAGCAAGCGTACCGAGTAAACGTCGTGAGAGAGTCTGCGAGGAGACTAAGAGACTGACTAACTAACAGGGCCAGGGGCCCTGCCTTAAGTACCCTCTCTACTTCCGGCTGGGAGGGTTGTTAATGTTTATGACTGCCATCTGGTGACTCTTTCTCGTGTGACTTGGAAGGGTTGTTAATGTTTATGACTGTTTATGACTGCCAGCTGGTGACCCTTTCTCGTTTATGACTTAGTTGGCTTCCGCCTTTTATTGCTTAACACTTTTACAATGAGTTACATTTGATTATAATACATTTAGTTCATGTTATTTTACTTTTGTTTACAATATAAATGCAATAGAGTATAGGGTGATTTAACTTACGTAGTTAGCGGTCACTACAACAGTCAATGCTCCTTATATTCGGAGGGGGGGGGGGTAAGTTTCGTAATTTTGCCGCGAATACAGAAACCGTGAATGCAGAATGGTTAACAATGCACTTTGCTGTGTCAAAATTTTTCCAGCATTGCATAACTTTCATGCCAGGATTACATTCCATGGTGTCCTTATTTTGATTTTTCAAAGCGCGATTAAACAATCTCCAGATGCATTACAACAGAGCTCAGAGTAACTCTGTTTTTTTTCCTGCCTTAAAACCAGTGGTGGACCTATCACTTTTGTATATTAAAAAGTTTGTTTGCCACAGGGCGGTTTCAACTAAATAAAGCACTTGTTGAGGTTTGTACCCATCGTCAGGAATTGACTTTGAGAATTCTTCTGGATTTGTTCCTGCTGGTGAAGTGTCTGCAGAAGCAGCTTTTCCAACCTTTCGATTCTTCAAATCCTCCATCCGTATGTTCATCGCCAGGCTCTTTAAAATGTGGGTAAAGACGCTTTGCTTTCTGATGGGTTATAAAACCACTTAGGGGCACTCTTTTCTGGCTACGGTCTTCAATCCATAATATTAACGCGGCTTCCATTTTTTTCAATTGCTGGATCACGAATAATTTTTGCTGATAGTGAGGTTATTTTGACTTCTGAATTTTTGATGGATCGTACAGTTTATTCATTGACTTTAAATGAACGGCATATGGATGCAAACGACTCGACAAGGGTTAAACGGTCATCCATTTCTATTTTTACCTCAAGCGGCAACTCGACTTTGATTCGTATAGGAACTAATTTTCCTTTGCCTTTACTCGACATTATAAAAAACCAAGCAGAAGAGACACATGCAATTCACAATTATTGCGAGGAATGACAAGTTGAAGCAATAAAACAAAAGATTCGGCACCGATTGTTGAATGAGGCCTTTTGTATTCCGGCGGTGGTGACTTTTGTCAAAGAACATTCGGCCATGCGGCAATCAGAATTGTTTCTTCATAAATACTTTAATACTTGTCTGTTCAATACGTTTTATTCTAAAAATACATTTTCGATCCACAGTTTTATAATGCTAAGAACAAGTAGAAGGGGCTTGAGCAGAGCTGTATACCTGCCTCGGGACTTCATGGAAGTCGCTGATGATTCCTGTTATTTTTAACCAAGCATCCCTCCAAGACTTCCCTACTTTCCAGAATCTTATCATTTTCTTATACATATATGTCACAGCTTTAGCCCCAGACCACACTTGTGCCTAGACATTCACCATAGTATATTCTAACTGATCTCTTAATATTTGTATATACCAGTGTTTTGATTGTACTTCATAATAAAGCTTTTATTTCTTTTCTTTTAAAAGAATCTCCTCTACGAAGATTATAGGTTTATTCTCGTTCAAAAGGTGACTACTCGAGACTACTGATTTCTGGTTAACTGGTGAGGCTTCGTCTCTTGTATCCGACAAACTAACAGGAGGTAGGGTAGGTTTTTCAAAAGGTATGGTGTTGTGCTCTTTGCTTGAAGAGTGGTCGTAGCAGACATAGGTAGTAAAGAGAACGGGGTCACCAACTGCTAGTATTAGCAGACTCCTGAGCCATCCAATCAGGCAGGCCAATGGCGTCAAATAACAAATTGCTCAATTAGGTGATTGCCGGGCGACTGGATGGCAGTCTGTAGTCTGGGGGGGGGAGGGATTTTGCCCTACATGCGTCGAACTCTATGATGGATCACTTCAGCAGAATGACTGGACAACACAGCATGTAATTGCAGAGCCCTAAATGGGAGACTATAATTTTAAACATGTAGAGGGAAATCGTCTGTTGTATCTATTCATGCATGGAAAAAGAAAAAAAAGTTAGTCTGGGGACATGTCCCTATGTATTATAGCTACATGATTAAATTCTAGCGAACAATTCATAAATAATAATAAATAAAACAAAGCTAAAAATGTAATTTAAGTAAAGTGACAAACCACAATTGGAAAAGTAAACCAAAAATAAAAATGAGCACTGCAAAAACATTTTCAGTCACTAGATCCATTACTAAACAATGGCATTCACAAATGCAAGGTAAATAAACTATAGTGGTAATGAACATTAAATTAATATATTTTATTAATATTTTAAATTAAAATTTAATAGAAATTTAAATAATTTATCAGGGGTATGGAGTGCGATGCCGGTTCTCAGACATTTGTGCTTCTACCATCTGTTGGTAGTTAACAATGGAGAAGGATGTCAGTCGGTATGCATTTCACAGTTAGAGTGAATGAACGTGCCAAAAACAAAGGGAATACTATACTTTTAAACATGTAGGGGAAAATTGTCTTCATGCATGGAACATGTCCCCATATGACTAACCCCCATATGATTATGTATTATAGATACATGATTAAATTCTGGCTAACAATGCATCAATAATAATAAATAAAGCAAAGCAAAAAATCTAATTTAAGTAAAGTGACATGTGTGTGAAAATTTACTGCCCAACAGATTTTTACTTCTAGGAGTCAAGTGTGACAATACTCGCCTGTCTAAAGGAGGTGATAAAATATATGCATTTAGCTTTCGACAGTGGTGAGGAAAAACACCCCTCCGGGACCAGGCAGGAGTCAGTTAGAGGAAAAGGGGAGAGGGGTTTTCAGGCAGTGGGAGGTTGGATTAGTTTTTGAGAGAAGAGTTGGTTTAACTTTTTGACGGGAAAAGGACAAATTTTCTCGGGGAAGAAATATGGGGTAGATATAGCCCTTTGAGCTGATTATGAAGTCAGTAAAAATATTTACCTAGAAGGAGCCGATGTATTGTGTAAGATAAATTATATATTAATATTTTATTTTTAAGTGACATTGTGTATAATCATCATTTTTAATTTTACACGTAATTCTAACGAAATCTATGATCTTAACGTAAATTAAATTATGTTTTATCTCTATTAAATGTTTAAATATACAAATTTCTTTTATTAGTCAACACGAAATTTACCTTTGGAAAAAAATTAATTTTGCGGACAAAAATTAAGTTGAATTATTTTATAGCTCATTTTAACGCCAGGCAATACGCTGAGAGTTTGATAAATTAAGTAAACCATTAGAGTCAAGAAGTAAGTGGCTTCCAAAAAAAGTTTGCTCAATACGTTATCTTATCTTTTTGAGTATAGCGTAACGGGCTTGGTCACTGGATACGGAAGTTGGATATATATTTATATATTATACACTGTCGGGCACTCACTAGGGGGCTCAGTTTATAACTGATTATCCCCAAAGTGGTGAGGAGACGCCCGCCGCGGGCCCCCATCCGAAGAGCGCCCATCAAGAGATAAGGCGGGTGGACCTATGGTCTTTCACCCTGGCCGGCGGACTAGTCGGCAGGGCAGCCTAATTGATCTGACTCCATAAGATCTTTAGAAGGTGTGTGTGCCCCGACAAAGCACTATGTTCAGGAGAAGAGGTACAGGGTAGGTTTATAGGTAGTTTATGTGGTCTTGGAATGACCACGAATTCACACTCGATATCTAAGAGTAGGCGAAAACCGCCCGGATCCCAAAGGCGAGTGTGAACCGGAGAGAGGCAGACTGGATTGCAATGGGAGACACTGCTGGTAAAATTTGCAGGGCCACGGGAACCGTCGTCCGCGGGGAGAGGTCTCTCCCAAGGAGGTGCTAGTTTTAGCGAGACGAAGGCAGAGAATCGCACTAGGAAGGTGTAGGTCTGGCAAAGCCGGGTTAAAACATAGCTAGTTAGGAAAGAGAGATGCAGAGGTAGTTGAATGAGAAGTCCATGGTTTGAGTAGAGCAGCAGGCGCCAGTGCAGAGAGAGAGGAGAGAATAGTGTTCCAAGTGGTAGTCCGATTTGTAATGCTAATTTTTTTTTTTTTCTAAGCTCTCTAGCTAGAAATTTAGGATGTGGGAAAAATATAAAATATTTAGGGCGATTGGATCCTTGTACTAGGAGTACCTGCTTGAAGGTGGTGTGAGAGGAGTAAGGAGTGTGGGAACCCTGGGTGGAGGTTGGTTGATTCAGTACAGTGGTGAGAGTCCACTGGTGGTTGAGCCTAGACTCTCTAGGCATGTAGTGCAGTCGTAGTTAGTCTGATATCAGTAAGGGTGCCCCTTAGAGGCTTGTTGTTGGTGGGTCAAGCGCCGTGATGTCTACCATTTTCTCTGCTTTACCCGATCTTGTGAGTTGCCATCGTGCCGGTAGCGGTGGTGGTGTCTTGTCTCGGAAGAGAGGGTTTAGGCTGTGTTTCATCGAGTCGAAGAACTTGATGTGACGTCGTCTGATTGCTTCGGTGATGCTGGGGAGCTCGAATTTTTCGTGCATGTCGGAAGCCTTCATTTCACGAAAAGGGGTATGCCACAGTACCGTTCGCAGGATGTTGTTCTGGAAGCTCTGGAGGCAAGTTATGGTGCTGGCATGTAGGAATCTAAAGAGTGGTGTCCCAAACAGTAGAGCTGGCCTCAGGATGCTCTTGTATATGAGGAGTTTCAGTCGAAGGGATATGGCCTGGCTGGTGATGAGATGCTGGAGAGAGTAGTACGTTCTGCGGACTCGTTTTAATTTCTTTTGCAAGTGTGTGCCGAACGTCATGTGCCTGCCTAGGTTGATGCCTGGTAGCAGATACTGTTGGCTAATTTACATCGAGTCCCGTCTATGGTAAAGCTGGGTGGACGCTTCCTTTTCCCATGCTGGAAAGAGAAGATGATCCCCTGAGTCTTGGCTGGGTTCACTTGAATGTGGACAGCTCGCAGCCTGTCGGCGATTAATTGACTAGCGCCCTCTGCAGCCTTTAGAGTTTTCGTTGGGTTGAGGCTGGTACTGTAGACCCCTATGTCGTCCGAATATGCAGCTACCTTACAATTGGAGTATGAAGCTCCTACTATATGCGTGGTGTATATGTTGAAGAGTAGGGGTCCCAGCACCGACCCTTGGGGAACTCCGACCACGAAATCTCTTCTGGTGGTTAAGACGGCTCCTATTCGCACAGAAAATGTTCTGCCTGCTAGGTAGGAGGACATAATGTTCTCGAATTGCGCAGGAAAGTCGTGCTCGTTCAGGCGTCGCAGGAGAGTACGATGACCTACGGAGTCAAATGCCTTTGTGCAGTCAAGGGAGATCATTGCAGTGACTCTGTTGTGGCACATGTTCGTTGCAACATGCCGCTGCAGTTTTACAAGGTTGCAGTCCGAGGTAAGTCCTTCGGTGAAGCCGGTCTGTTGAGGTGGAATGATGTCTTGAGCGTCACAGTGCCTGGTGAGATGATTGTAGAGAATCCTTTCGTAGATTTTTGACAACTGGGTCAGCAGACTGATGGGCATGTAGTGAGCTGGCTCATACCCATTCTTGGCCGGTTTCAACAGTGGGACGACAACGGCATGCTTCCACGTCTGGGGAAAATAGTGTAGTTGCAGTGAGGAGTTTAAGATGTTCACTATGTGGGATATCCCCTTCCATGGTAGCTGTTTCAGAAGGATGTTCTGGACGTTGTCATCTCCTGGTGCTCTATTGCCTCTGGTGCAACAAATGATCGCCGAAACCTGGTGGTAGGAGGTATATATGGAAGTTTGGGTGGGGGTCCGCCGGTCGGGCGCTGTGATTGGCTTACTGACTCTATCCCCTCTCAAGTGGTCAACGAGTATGTCAGCCTGCTCTGGAACTGAAATGAACTGTCCGTTGTTTGCCAGTCTCACCGTGTTTTTCTTGGTGATTGATGTCTTAACCAGCCGCCAGAATGCTTTATAGTCGCTGTGTAGACTACGTAAACGGTCACCCCACATAGTGGTCTTCCATTGAATCATCAGAGACGTTATCTGTGTTGTTAGGGAATTGAGCACAGGCCTCAGTTCTTTGTTTTTCGTCCGGAACCATCTGTATTTAATGTTGTTGCGTTGCCGTATCAGTTGCATGATGTGTTCCCGTGGCTTCATGCTAATTTGTTTTTTTGTTGTTTTTTTTTATTTCAAAACCTCAACAAAACAATACAAAGTACAAAAAAGAAAAATAACAAAATATTTGGATTACATGTTTCTCCTCTTTCTGCATTTATATGCATTTGGCGGAGTGCCTAAATATAATAAATTTTTATTGTCGTTAATAGTTCATTGTTCTTAAACAACACTAGGTGATGAGGCTCACCTTCTATTTGTCACCGACACCAACACTAAACACTAGGAACAAAACAAAACTAAACAAAACAAACTAAATCTCTACCTAGAACCTAGGACTAGAGTGTTCCAGCCGTGACAGCGTCCTGCCATCGTTGGGGGAACGGAGCGGGGGTTATAGTGTTAAACACCGGGTTTGTTAGATATTGTAATGAGTCGAAAAATTTAATATGTCTACGCTGGATGAATTCATCCACAGTAGGCAGCTCAAATATCTCATGCAGCTCACTGTTTCTTCGCTGCTCGAATGAAGTACCTCTGACCACTTTCATCAGTATACCGTTTTGGACATGCTAATTTGGACTGATGCCGAGGCTTATATAGGAGGCCAGCCAGTGGGATGGGTGTATGTCCCCACCTACGGCTGCTCCCCCACTACTTCAGTCCCTCCTCCCACTCTCACTGACGTCATAATCTTTATTTATTAAACATATAGAAAAAAAATGATAGATATGATATGATCTGATCGAGAAGAGAGTGACTTACAATTATTTGTAATTAAGAGGGAGCCACAACATACACATTCGTATTTATTATATATACTTAAAATGTATTTCCCAAGGTGACCGAACGTAGCAACATTTTTTATCATCTCAATACTATTAAACCCCTTTCTCCTCAATTAACAGCTATATTTCCTTAATTTTTAAATACAACTACCCTCTCACCAGTCTGAATGGCAGCTCTTTTCTACTGAGCATATCGACTGACATCCCTCTCCATTTCTAACTACCAACAGATGGTAAAAACACGAGAATTATTTATATCTATTATTAATTATTTATACATATATTATAGGTTGAAAAAGTTTTTGTTCGATAGAAAAATGTTCTATTTAAAAAGCTGAATAAATACAGTATAGATACATTGAAGAAATGAGCCTGTCTTCGGAATGAACTGTGGTCCGGTAAAGTTGCTAAATTAATCAAAAGTTTGGACTTGAAAGCCAACCGAACAGATCATATGGTTTAACGAATGACAGAAGGATTAAGCCGTTTCATTATTTAGCCCAGTGAAACTTTCACTGAATTAGCTCGCTAGGCTGAAACACAATGGACGAAGAACTTTACCAGAGAAAATAAAAGAACCAGCCTTGAACAACTTCGTTACTAACAGTTATTCACTTGCTTTTAAAAAAAAAAAAAACTCTCACTAATTAGCTTGGGTAATTTGAGAACAGTATAGATTTACATGTACCATCCAACTTACCGAATATAATTTTGAACTAAATTCTATTTTGTCGAACATATATAAACGAAATAAAAGACATAAAACGATATCACACAGAGTGAAAAATCAGTACAGAAAGAGGAAAATTCGGGAAAAATATACTTCTTTTTTTTATTGACAGTAACCGGTTTATCCAAGAGGTACGATACCAAACCAAACCAGCTCTTTCTGGAAATAGGGAATCAGTGTCAAAAAATTGACAAGGCTGGCCGAACCTATAATAAATGACTCACTAGGAATTATCAATAACCATATTATCTAGGCCCAATGAAACCTTGTGTCGGGTCACCCCAAAGGGGGTAGGACGCCCGCCGCGGGCTAGGGTCACTACAACCCGGTCGCTGTCCGGCAAGCTTCGAGAAAGAGATAAAATGGGTGGACCTATGGTCTTTGACCTTTGCTGGCGGCCTACTCGGTGGGCAGTTTTATTCGTATTGATCTGACTCCATAAGATCTTAGAAGATGTGCCCCGACAGTGAACTATGTTCAGGAGAAGAGGAACAGGGTAGGTATTAGACGTAGTTTATGTGGTCTTGGAATGACCACGAATTCACACTCGGTATCTAAGGGTAGGCAAAAACCGTCCGGATCCCAAAGGTGAGTGTGAACCGGAGAGAGACAGACTGGATCGCTTGGGGGGACGCTATTAGGTAAAGTTTGTAAGGCCCCAGGGACCGTCGTCCGCTAGTAAGAAGTATCTTCCAAGGAGGTGCTAGTTTTAGCAAGACGATGGCAGAGAATCCCACTAGGGAGGTGTGGGGTCTGACAACGCCGGACTAAAACAGCGAGGCTAGGAAAGAGAGATGCAGAGGTAGTTGAATAAGAAAGCCATGGTTTGAGTAGAGCAGCAAGCGCCAGTGCAGAGAGGGATAGAGGGAGAGAGAGAGAGAGGGAGAGGGAGAGAGAGGGAGAGGGAGAGAGAGGGAGAGGGAGAGAGAGGGAGAGGGAGAGAGAGGGAGAGGGAGAGGGAGAGAGAGAGAGAGGAAGAGAGGAAGAGAGAGAGAGAGAGAGAGAGAGAGAGAGAGAGAGAGAGAGAGAGAGAGAGAGACAGAGAGAGAGAGAGAGAGAGAGAGAGAGAGCAGTGTTCTTCAGGTGCCGGGTTCCGAGATTCTGCAAAAAGCCCCAAATCTGGCCCTTATATAGGCAGGTCAGAGGTGGGGTAGCCCCTCTTTTTGTCATGAAGTTTCTTAAATGTGTGATAAATTCATGTTCGTTATATATTGACCAAAGATACCTAATTGTATATTTCCAATTATCTAGCTTAGTTTAAATCACTTACAAAAAGGCTGACTGTAATTGCACGAAATAGGCCATCTCTACTGTTAGCATTCTAAGCCTTATGCATGTGTACCTTATCCCTGGTGGTGACTAGAGTCGAAGAGGAAAATCCATGTCAATGGGCGGTGGGGACAGGACGGATTTTTCTGCCTAATTCCTGAACTAGTCAGTAGTAGGACAGTCGAGCTGCCTGAACACTGGTTATTAATACAGAATACTAAATCAGAGCAATAAGCAAGTTAGTGTGCTATTTATATTAATATTTAATATGGATATGATGATCATGAAATATGAATTTGTGTAACTGTAGACCACCATTGACTGTTTGAAAGTAGAGATATTATTTTTAGGGTTCGAAAATTCGTGAGACCCGAAATCATTCGCGGATCTTAATCTTCTGAAACCGTTGTGAAAAGTGACATTTTCTCGAATCTGAGAAATTAATTAAAGTCGATTGCGGTCAGTTGAAGTTTGCCAGAGGTTAAGTTACAAGGTGGAGGGAAAGTCGCTTCCTAGGCAGGTTTAGGGACTTTTAAGACTTTGCTAAAGTTTGAATTGATGATCACAAAGGGTCGGCTGCTTTGTATCACGTCATTAGGGCTGAACTTTCAGCTCCAACTACGTCGTCAGCTCCATCCCACCTCTTTAGCGTCCTTTTAAATTGGGCTCAAATCATTTTTACTTTTTAACTAGTTCTCAAACTTGAGACATAAAGAACTTCGGTCTGTTACGTGGCTCCTGTTGAGGATAAGTCTGTGAAAGAGGCTATATTGTCAGACGAATTTTATCGCAGATATTGTATCTATAGTTTGATTCCTGAAAGTATCCATGAATCGTGATCAACGAATCTTCACCGAGAATCCCCTTCAATCGTCATTAGATGTTGATGCAATGCTTATTGCTTCCAGACGTTGTGCGTGCACAATTTGTAACGAATTTCTCAACAGATCGTAGTCCCCTCTCTGTTTTTATAATAACTGAGCTCTCCTTGGCATGTCGGTCAAAGGTCAACTTAACCTTCCTTTTTTTTAACTAGTAAAACTAACCTAACCTATATACAATTGACCTTATCTACTATTTACAAATTCCTTAATCTTAAAAACTTTAAATCTATATATACTAGGGGTGTGCATCATCTTTTCGCCTTAAAAACTAAACTTATATCGTAACTAAATGCTTCTTAGTCCTATCTTATTTTATATTTACAGAAACTCCACTCTAGCCGGCGATACAACGTTGTCTTCGGGTGAGCCTTCCCGAAGGCACGGCTGCTCACCCCACGCTGGAAATCGAGAAGTGCCCGGCGCCTTGAAGCTTCCTCCACTCCCCGATGAATCCTCGGATCTCTTCTCCTCGCTGACCAGCGACGGCAGGTCGTCGGACTCGTCCAGGCTATATATGGCCCTATCGAGCGGAGCAGCCGTGCTCTCACTGGTACCAACGCGCAACAAGAGAGCACGACATGTTCCGCGGTGTCGTCTTCTCCGTCAGGACTTGTCATCTGCCCTCTTATACTCGTAGAGCCTGGCATGAAATCCGCCGTGTCCAGTGAGAATCTGTGACGTCCAGTAATCTTTTAATCCAAAGTCCTGAGAACAATAGTAAATGCCCCTTATTATGTCAGCAACAAAACCCTTCATGACGACCTTAATATACCCTACATTCTAGAAATCCCTTCCAAGTTTATAAAATTCCACAGTAGCCTTTCCACTTTCCACCCTAATCCTGTAGCACAGTCTTTGCACTGCGCCACTCACCCCTATAACCTCCTTGGAGACTGAAACGGCAGTGGCCTCGTGACCTGCTATAATCGCGTGACAGTGGGAGTCCTGGCAATGGCCAGTTTCTCCAATCATTCCTATTGTATGAATGAGCGAGTGAATGATGAACTGTAAATATGGTATAAATGAGATCATTTATCTGTATTATTATTGCCTTATAAAAGGCAGATTGTAATTATTGCACAATAAAGAACTTGGCACTTAATAGGAGTAGAACACCTGTACTCCTAAAATGTGAGTACTAAAATGTCCTGACAATTTCTTCCTTCATCTCCCTAATCTGTCTCAATTTACATGCAAATTCCAAATACTTCAAAAAGTTCTCGAGTAAAAAATAGTTCATTTCAAAAATTGACATAATTACGGTAGTATTTGAAGGATTTATTGAACCCGTTAATTCATCATTATTGACAACTGAAGGGGGACCTGATCGAGGGTTATCTAGAAAACATTACTTCCTTCATCCTTTTAATTTTCGAGAACTTTAACCTAAATACCATTATTCCCTCTACCTAAATTTCTTCAGCCACATTCGCAAAAAGCTCTATTTTCCAATATTGTCTTAAAACACTACAAATCACAATATTTTCATTAAGTCATCCTCATTGCAATATAATAAATAGTAAATGAAAGGCAAAGGCTATTGGTGTAAACATACACAAAGATTTTTTTTTCTCCTTTAAAAATGTTTATTGTTTACAGCCCGTAGGACAAAGAAAAAACGATCTTGTAGGTAAGTTAAATAATCTTCTTATCCTTTTCTTTTAGATATATGTCTCAGCTTTAGCCCCAGACCCCACTTGTGCCTAAACATTCCACCCAGTATGTAGTAACGTAACTCTTAACATTTGTATATACCAGTGTTTTGATTGAATATCATAATAAAGCTTTTCTTTCTTTTCTTTTAAAGGAATCTCCTCTACAAAGATTATTTAACTCACGAATAAAGAAATTTTCAGCCCCAAATACAAGAAGTGGACACAATCTTTTAATCCACGAATAACTGAACGAATTAAATGAACTCCACAAAACTCTTATCCTTAAGACTATTAAAGATACAAATAACACTAGGAAAAATGTGTAAATACAAATAAATCCCAGCCCTAATAATGAGCGAAAAACTTATAGTATAATCGACAGTTAAATAATCTTTGTAGAGGAGGGTCTTTTAAAAGAAAAGAAAGAAGAGCTTTATTATGAAATACAAGCAAAACACTGGTATATACAAATATTAAGAGTTATGTTATTACATACTGGGTCAGATGTGTGGGAAACAAGTGGGGTCTGGGGCTAAAGCAAAGGGTAGTTCTTGGAATTGGGAGGGACGTCTTGAAGGGATGCGGTTGCTTACTTAAAAATATCAGTGACTTCCATGAAGTTTTAGGATTATATATATAATATTAGCATTACCATATTCTTTGCATTATATAACTGTAGACAAATCATTTCATATATTTTTAATATTTAGCCCTTAAACCTAAAATGGAGGGGAAAAACACTTGATTGCGTACTCTTGACTAGTTGTCTTTATTAGTTGCAGGATTTCTTGTTTTTCTCTGTACTTAGCATCTGAGTGAACAAACCTAAAGTTTTGAACTCGTGCTGTTTTGATTTGTCTCTCCGCCTTTGGTAGGATTCCCAATTGTTTAAAGAGCAGAAAAGGGACTCGCTGGACGGGGCAACCTTATCTGAATTGCTAAAGCCTTCGGGCTGGGTTAAAATATTTATAAGGTCGACTTGCTCCTTCGCCTAAACTTTTTAATTAGAAAAACAGAGATTTTTTTCTCCAATAGCTGACCTCCCACCCAGGGCAGATATCTTCAGTATAAATTATTCACTTCTGGAATTCTCATTAATTATGTCAGAATAAGGCTTTATTAAATGTTTGATCCAAGGATCAGCAATATCACGGTAATTTTTTTGTCTATATTCGAAAGATTTTTTTCTTTATTGGCTAAATCGTTAAAATTCATACAAACGAAATAAAAGGAGTAGAAAAATAACGACGAGGAAAGAAATTAACCAGGTATGATAAGCCTGAATTTCGGACCGAAAATACTGCATTATAACATTTTCAATATATCATGGTTCTGAGAGTAGTCTGTTTAAAAAAAATACAACTTTAATATTGTCAAAAATGTAAATTTTCAAAAAATTGTTTATATCAATTATGTAGACATTATAATTGTTGTTTTTGTATTTAAAAAAGGACCATCCATTTTATAATTGATATAAACAATTTTTTGAAAATTTACATTTTGTGACAATATTAAAGTTGTATTTTTTTTTTAAACAGACTACTTTCAGAACCATGATATATTGAAAATGTTATAATGCGGTATTTTTGGTCCAAAATTCAGGCTTATCATACCTGGTTAATTTCTTTCCTAGTCGTTTTTTTTCTACTCCTTTTATTTCGTTTGTATAAATTTCAACGATTTAGCCAATAAAGAAAAAAATCTTTTTCTAAAAATTGTTTATATCAATTATACTATCTACGGTTGTTTTTGTATTTAAAAACAGACCATCCGCTTTATAATTGATATTAACAATTTTTTGAAAATTTACATAATGAAAAAAATGACGATTTTGGGATTAACTTCAGATTTAAAATGTAGCACATAAAACATTTATTTATTACCAACCCCCCTCTGTACCTACCTTATGGAAGGTAGGGGCCCTACTTTCATGATTTTTCGTCTGCCTCCTTATGTGACGTCACACAGGTTATAAAAACTGTGCAATCCATTTGAAATTTTAAAAGCCTATTTCTCAATACTTCCACGCCTGCATAAAATGCAATGAATAATGATTAATTTTTAGTTAAAATATAGTCATGAGAAATGTCAAAAACTATTACTTTTTTTGTCCCTGCACAGAAGCTGTTAGTTTAATATTCAAGGTCCTGATTTCAGCCCTACGGTTGAGGAAAATTACATGCGATTTAAAAGAAAAAATTTAAAAAAGAAATTAAGATCTGGCAGACAACGATAGAAATCGGTCATTGAGTGTCGCTCCAGCCGATTCGAATAGGTGTTTTATACATTTTATAGGTATTATTGATGTCTTAGTAATTTTTTTTATTGTTTGCAAGTGAATTTTCAGTGACCAAGATGAGAAATTAAATGTTTTGTACAAAATTCGATCATTTTCATTTTGTTACCTCTTGTAGTTTGCTTGTAGACATTTTTGTTTTTTTTATACGAAAAAATATGATTCGGTATCAATGAAAAGGAATTAATCGTACAAATTAAAATTATGCTGCTGCTGATCCGTGCACAGTGCGACCACGACTAGTATAGGCCGGAACGAATATCTCGAAGTGCAAATGTTGGGTAAACAGGTAGTATACAGTTCGCTCACATACTACCTGCCCTGAAAACATGCGTGTCATTACACTCATTGCACCGACAGAGTTAAAGATTGAGCTAGAGGGTATTAGCGAGACAAACCTGCTAGTACAATATACTTAAGCTAGGGTTCAAGGCTTAAGCCTTTACTAACTAGCATTAATCGAGCCATAATACGGGGAATCTAGCTTCGAATCCTGTGGACTAAACCGGATTAAGGCAAAAGAAGCTATATTTAAAGAAAGGTATAAAGTCCCTATCAAGAGGATGTTTGTCTTGCGCTAAGCCCCTCCACCATTGCCTGCCCTCTAAAGCACCAGCCAAGTGCTTGGATAAGGTGCTTATCTTCCTCCATCTAAATATCCTCAGGGTTTGGCTTAGGATAGGTCCTTGCAATTATTTATACTAGATCATAATATATGTTTTTAAATATTACTGGTTGTCGATATGTCACCTGGCAGAAAATGCATGAACAGTTTCAGAGATGTCTTAGGGTCGGATTCTCCGCGGGAGTTTCTTAAAAAAAAATTCATTATTTCTATCAAAAATACTTCAGTTTATTTTTTTAAGTATATGTGCATTGATTTTCATCCACGAATGGTAAAATAAAAGTGATATAAAAAAAAAAAAAAACTATTTAAATCAGTTGACTTGATTCTTTTTATACTAATAACCAGTCCCCAATTACATTTTCGCAAAGTGTGCAGCTATTTTCTAACAATAGTGGGTGGACCACATTTTTCCCTGGGGTGTAACCAAAGACAAAAATAAAAGACTCGTAAGGTCATTGGCGCAGAATCAATGGAGTAGAGGAGTAGAAAGGAAATATCCCTTTTTCGATCAAAAATCTCTCGATTAATTAAATATTAATTAAAATCTCATTAAAAATTAATTAAGAGCCTTTATGGGCCATCCTTGTTACCTGTCTCACATTAAGTGCGGGAGGTTGTTCCGAATCGATGGGGACCAGAACCACATCCTGCAATCTACCACCGCCATTATCATCTCATTTCCTTGCCTTTACCACACATAATTATATTATATAACAATAATATACATATAAAGTTAAATTCCAAATTAAAAAAAAAAAGTTAATTTGATAATGAGTTTCAAAAATATCATTAACTAAAGTACGTGACATAATTTACTACGTTGTAAGAAATTTCACTGTGCATGAAAACATTGTAAAAATAACACATTTAAACCCTAATTGACTCTTTTGATTTTATAATTTATACAACTGATTGTTTATAATATTTTATTTAATTATGCGTTTCGTTTACTATTGTATACCGACGTAGAGAATTTCTGAAGAAAAAATTGTGATTCTTTGTCTTTTAAGACACTACTGGAAAAATGTTTTAGTGCGAAGGCAGAACCCGATACAGCGGAAGGTAAAGGGGTGAACCATCGAAGTACGGCAACGCAATGGTACAAACGCTTCAATGCTAGGAATACTAGTCTTCAATGCTGTCTTAAAACACATTAAATAATTGTGAAAAAAATACCTGGTATATTTGACCAAAAATACTTAATAATGTTAATTGAACCTTAATTTGACTACATTTACCCTCTCCACATCCTTCTTTTGATACTTCTGATTTCCTTTGGTCTTTACCATTCTCCAGTATCAAGCTCGCCAAACCGATAGCAGGCATTATTCTTATTATTAACAACAACTTTATTATGATAAAATTACAATCTGCCTCATTGGACAATAAGTAATTTTAATAAATGAGCTCATTCGTACCATATTTACAATTTTCATTCGCTTGCTCATTCATACAGTATTTATAAACAGCCCAGAGACCTCCCAAGTCCACAACCATGTCACCTCCCTCGCGTGTAAAAGAGGAACATATTGGGAAGTCCATATGTATGGATAAATTCCAGTGGAGGCTGACCAAGAGCGCGAGAGCCACAGATGCTCAGGACATGATTGGAGAAACTCGCCATTGCTAGGACTCCCACTGTCACGTATTTATAGCAGGTAACGATCTAGTAAAATTGAGGTTTAATAAATGAAAGCGTGCAATCAAACTATCTAAGAAAGGAGGGGGCATTCAAAAAATACCAGTAGACAAAGAACGGATAACTGGACACCATGATTTTTTATTTTTATTTTGAGAAATCACTTTTCCTCTATGTCCAAAACAAGTAAGTAGACTCCAAAATTTATCAAACGACGCACGGCTTTTCCCGCATGGGGATGGAATCCTAACTTTCAGATTAAATTTTGATTAAAATGTTCAAGCGATTTTTGTTTGGCTCATTTCGCTCGTTCACTTAAGCTTGGTTAGAACAGAGCTAGACATCAACAAAGTTCGGGGCGAAGACCGAGTGACGGAGACTTCAGCCTTCAAGACATTGAATGTCGCCTGTCCGAATATCGGTTGAAGGAAATTCAGTAAGATCTGTTTGAGAACTTGCGGTGAAACTTTCAGCTGGAAAATATCTAGCTGCGATCATATCTTCCCTTACTTTTCAAAAATTAAGGTAGCCCTGATTTGAGATTCTGTCCCGTCTACATTAATCATTTGCCTGGACCACTGCTTTACAAAATTACTTAGTGGCCAAAAGTATTGGAAATTCCTTTTGATTATTTTAGGAGCTTTATTTTTAAAAAGAAGTTTTATCATATCTCTTTATACACTATCGGGTCGTCACGAGGGGGGTGCCTAGTCACCCTAGCCCTGGTGACGAGGTGAGGGTTGATTCAGTTTATAACCTGGACAATCGTTTCATGACGGTCTTACTATCTGACTCCATTTTTGATAGGTATGTGCCCCGACAATGCACTATGTTCAGGAGAAGAGGTATAGGGTAGGTGGCATAGGTAGTTTGGGTGGTCTTGGAATGACCACGAATTCAAACTCGGTATCTGAGGGTAGGTGAAAACCACCCGGATCCCAAAGGCGAGTGTGGACCGGAGAGAGGCAGACTGGTTTGCCGTGTGAGACACTGCTAGGTAATGTTTGTAGGGCCACGGCAACCGTCGTCCACGAGGGAGAGGTCTCTCCCAAGGAGGAGCTAGTTTTAGCGATACGAAGGCAGAGATTCCCACTAGGAAGGTGTGGGGTCTGACAACGCCGGACTAAAACATCGCGAGGTGAGGAGAGAGAGATGCAGAGGTTTTCATAATGAAGAAGCCAAGTTTCAGAGTTTACATCAGAGCAGCCACGAGCCAGTTAGTTGACAGGAGAATGATATACAGGCCCTTAAATACCCAGCTGGCTTCGTCAGTAGCCAATCAGAGAGACCTACGAACATCACGCAACCGTAGGCAAACACAAGAGAAGACAAGAGAGGAAACCAGGGGTTGGTGCGTATGTAATAGGAGGAGATCGATTTAGAAGTTTAAAGGTGGAAATGGCCCCAATGCAGTGCTTTCAGAAATGTGTCCAATTCAGGTTGGAGTACGGTGTAAAACCAAACGATAGATCGAAGATCGCACATCGCCGCACACGAGGTCCACATAGGCTCCGTGTCTTTTTCAGTTTTGTGTGGTTGTATTTTATTTATACAAATCTTATTATAATATTTGAGTTCAAGGAGAAGTAAAGGACAATTCGGTAAATTTTAGGACATAGAATTTAATTAGAGGGGTTTAAAATTTGTTTTGATTATAGTTTCTATGGCGGATTAAATTGATTTTTCGTTTTTTGGTACCATATTTATATTAGCATGAGAGTAACAATGAAAATATTCTTTGAGAAAGTAATAATCTTTATGTGAGTTATTAGTACTTTTTGAGAGAGCTGTTACCATCGGTTTTACGGTTTTTAAGCACAGCTGTGATTGTCATCGCCACTAACTGGACTACATTGTAAGCACGTGGTGGGAAACATTCCTTTTATATCCCCACCCACAGGAATTAGTGGAAGAAAACACACTACTATATCTGACAAAGTTTACAATTAAAACAGGTGACTTTATTTATCATTGCAAATTTTAGTTCGGTAGCTTTTCAACTTTTTTAAATCTTTAAAATTTTTTTCGTTAGCTCTGTATTTTCCATATATTTTTTCTTCGTTTCTTGGGACCTTTTGAGGTGAAAACGGCCCAAAGAAAAAATGTTTAAAAGGCCTATTTGGCATTAAGAGTGCAATTCACTTTTAGTCTTAGTGCCAAATAACTTTCTTTTCTTTTTATAGACATTCATATTTTTCTCTTTACAGTAGGAAAATTAGGTCTCGTTATTATATATATATTTTTTTTTGGTCATAATTTTCTCTGCAGGAGAGGAAAAGTCCAGGGAGAGAAGAAGCCAAAGGAACGCCGATTGAGGAGAAGACACCAACTTTTTCTATTAGAGCGTTAGTCATGGCTGGATATTCAAAATCTGGGTTAGTCTCCCTCGCTGTTAGATGCTGGGAAAATAAGCAGTAGAGCAAAGAGGATGGAGAGGAAACCCGAATGCTATTATGACGATGAGACCAAAGTCTCCTTCCTCGAGAATCCTGGTGAAACAAGGGATATCGTGGGTTGGTTTATTGGCAAGAAAGTAAGCAAGAAAACCCAGGAGCATATCTGCAAGGAGGTTGAGGGACTCATCATTGACTTAGAGAAAATCAACAATGATAAATTATCCGTTAGGCACCTGGAGAGCACGAAGAGCAACTGGGGCATAAAAGACAGCAGCTCTTTCCCAATGATATCAGGGAGACAACCCTGGTCATCATGGAAGACTTCGTGGTCCATCTGGAATTACTTCTGTATCAGCTCCTGGCGTATGTTTCTTTCGCCATTCACTATTGAAGGCAACCCAAGTTCCTAGAAGATCCTAGAAAATTCTAAAAAGATTCCAGTAAAGTACCTAGGTAGCTCCTCTACGATCTTGAGAGGTACGAGGGCTGAGGGTCTATTTGTGGAGACTTCCAGTAGAGAAGAAGCTGAGAGTCTACTGGAGTCCACGATCACCGCGAAGAAGAGAAGCCCAAGGGAGATATTTGGAGGCTTCCAGAGGAATAGCAGGAAATTAATATTAGGTTTGAGGATTTATCTTGATCCCGTTGGGAATAATTTGAATTGTTCTGGCATTCTAGCACATAAGTACTAGACAAAAAGTCTTACGTCTAACGAATGCTCTGACTTCCTTAGCAGGAAGTCCATAGGGTCCATATATTTATAGAAGCCATCTGGCCAAAATCGTGAGCTTTCTCTCAATGGACGTGATACGTGGAATATTGCAAGAAACATATTAGGCAGACTCCAAATTTTTATTATAAAGGATTCACTAGGATCGTTTGCGTTGGGTAAATCTGCATCTTATAAATAAATAGATATCTATTAGCCTTATTGCGCTATACATATATATGGGTAAATTGCTTCTTGGAAGTAGAGTAGGCTTCTTATTATCATAATAAAAATAACTACGAGAAGACAGAAACGGAAAGACAAGAGACAACTGTAGTATCTGGTGTTCTGCAGGCGCTCATAGTACAGATGTACCCGTATTTAAATACAGATGTATGCGTGTGTTAAATTAAGGGAAGCTTTGCGCCCCCCCCCCACCCCAATCTAATAACAATCCCTTAAGATGTTAGATACACCAAGTATTCTGAAGTTGTCTGTTACCTTTTCTCGTGGCCAATAGTAGTGGAAACCCAATAAAGCTCTGGCACTGTCTTCTGAACCAGTACGAAATATGTCTCGACCAGAATAATCAATTACACCATCAACTGATATATTATAACTTTTACAAGTACTGTAATCTAACTGAGCGGTTCTCTGTAAATAAATATACATATCTTTCAACTTATTAAAATATCTACCATTAACACCTCCGTGCTAACGGAATGACGTTGCACTCCTCCGGAATAATATCTGGGAAATCCTGCAAATCACCGACACACTCTATAACAACGACGTAAATCTCTCTCTCTCTCTCTCTCTCTCTCTCTCTCTCTCTCTCTCTCTCTCTCTCTCTCTCTCTCTCTCTCTCTCTCTCTCTCTCTCTCTCTCTCTCTCTCTCTCTCTCTCTCTCTCTCTCTCTCTCTCTCTCTCTCTCTCTCTCTCTCTCTCTCTCTCTCTCTCTCTCTCTCTCTCTCTCTCTCTCTCTCTCTCTCTCCCCCCCCCCAAGTCCCAGCTCAGAAGCTGTTTAAGGTTCAATGTTCTGGCTTTCTCCCTTGGTTGTTTTTTTTTTTTTTTTCTTAGATCTCAAACTTATAAAAGTAGGATTGGGTAGAGCAACACATAATTATTATTATAACGTAATTATTATTACGTACAGTTAATGGGAAAATTAATTTTTGGGAGGCAACAATAGAAATCATGTATTTCATGGTCTTTCGTCAGGACCAATTACCGGTTCATTATTTATGCTCGTTTTTTGTTTCTTAAATTTAATTTCCCTTTTTAGAGGATGTATTTTTTCATCCAGTTGTGCTTTGGACTGTTTGAAAGAATTTTGTTTATTTGGTTCAATGATCTCTTGATTATTGTCTATTTTTTCATCTATACTACGTTTATTTACGTTATTTTGTTCGTCAATACTACGTTTATTTTCATTACATGTTTCGTTAATATCTATACTACGTTTATTTTCGTCAATACTACGTTTATTTACGTTATTTTGTTCGTCAATACTACGTTTATTTTCATTACATGTTTCGTTAATATCTCGAATATGTTCGTTAAATTTTTCGATAAAATATAGATTCCGTTCGTAAATTTTTTTTTTAATAATACGGTTCATATCAGGTGTATGTTCGTCTATAATTCGACTCTGTTCTTTAAATTTTTCGTCAAACTTTTCGTCAATTTTTTCCAACATAAACTTAAAAAACTTTTCCATCTCACTTTCCTCGCGACTCGATTCATTTACGTTTTCCATGACTGAATTTAACGATATAAATCCCTACCACAAACACAATTTCTAACACTTTTTGACCTAACCTTTATATCAAATTTAAACAATTTTTTGTGACACACTCTATCCAATCAATCCTTTAACCAGATTTCCTCAATTAACATGTCCCTATTCGGGCGCCAAATATTCTAATATTTGCTTGATGCATTAATAATATTTAATTTTAATTATATATTCTTTTTCATATAATTTAAAAAACTTTTATATTTTATAACTTTTACGTTAATTCAGGGTTCTGTTAATAATTTATAGGAAACTTCTGGCTAACGGAATATTGGTTTTATTTACACACATTAAGATATAAAAATTGATATACAAATAATAAATTACGTACGTACTAAAAATTACTGTTAAGATTAAAATTACGTAGTATACTGGCCAGTGTATCTTTGTGTTGATCTTCGTGTGGTTCGCGGATCAGCATGCTTGTTCTAATCGTCTTACTAGCGCGTCCTTTTTCTTCATGCCGAGTGAAAGTGAAAGTCTCTTCTGATGAACCACGAGGCGCCTTAGCGTGGGTTGGTGGCTACAGGTAGCCAGGGGCTTCCTTCTCTGCCTGCCTCTGATGAACGAATGTGGGCTCCTGACGAAAGAATGAGAGCTTTTCCTTGTCCTGCGGATCTTTATATTACCTACCACTGCCTTCTTGACTCTTCATCTCTTTGATTGTTCGGATATTTATTACTTTGCTTAAATTAGAAGTTTATATAATAAATGTTTATATTAAATATGATATTATTTTTATTTCAATTATTAATAATTAATATGACGACAGTAAAAACGTTCATACTTTCAAAAATGAATCACGGATCGTTATTCAATGCTCGCTAATTTCGAGTTTATTTAAACAAACACTATTAAAAATCATCATTTTAAAATATCACAACATTCGGGTCCGCTCCGATTTAAAAAATTTTTGAGCTTGTCTAAAAAATTTTTGTTTGCTTTACTATTGATCTTACATTTACTTGTTCATCATATTAATTATTTGTATTTTCTTATAACTAAATTACAATACCAAAATGTATGTCACCAAAATTTTACATGTACTATACAGAGATTTTAACATTCAATTATTACAATAATTTTTCATTTTCAAGTCTTTACCTTGCTTGATTGAGATTATTTTCATAATAAGATTTCTAAATTAAATTTAATTCTCTAGTCTTTAGATTTAGACTTTCACATTTTCAACTTTGATTGTATAGTTAAACATTTTAACATTTTAATACAATATAATAAACTTAAATTTCCAAATTCTTACATGGCTGATTGATGTTATCTTGTAATAAATTATTTTCAATTGATTTTACTTTTAAGCTTTTCAATGTCTTTTACCATATTTTCAAATTTTATTTTACAACTAAACATTTTAACACTTTAATACTCTATGATAAGCTTTAATTCCAAATTTTTACATGGGCCTGATTGCTGTTATATTAAATTATTCCAATTGATTTTAATTTTCTAGTTTTTCTATATCTTTTACCATAATTTTAACTTTGATTTTACACTATAATAAACTTTAATTTCTAAACTTTACACGTGCCTAATTGCCATTTTTTAATAATAGTTTTTTCTATTAATTTTTAATTTTTTATTTTATTTATGTATTTTTTATTTTACTTTTTTACATTTATCCGATTAGCATTATTTCATAATAATAAAGTATATCTGTTTTTTCCTTTTCTTTTTAAAATTATACTCTACAGCCCAAAAAGTATCCCTGTGGTTATTTTTAAATTTTGTCAATTTGTTTATTTGTATGCTTTTTATATTCAACTCGCCAAGGGGAGTTTCATTAGCATGATAAAAAATGTTAAATTTGACTCTATTCCAATTCAAATTTTTAAATATTGTACTTTTAAATCTATTTATAATTTCTATTGGGTCTGAATTTTTTAATTGCTGAACCTCTAAATTATCATGACTGTTAATTATTTGTCTTTCGTCAGGACCAATTACCGGTTCATTATTTATGCTCGTTTTTTGTTTCTTAAATTTAATTTCCCTTTTTAGAGGATGTATTTTTTCATCCAGTTGTGCTTTGGACTGTTTGAAAGAATTTTGTTTATTTGGTTCAATGATCTCTTGATTATTGTCTATTTTTTCATCTATACTACGTTTATTTACGTTATTTTGTTCGTCAATACTACGTTTATTTTCATTACATGTTTCGTTAATATCTATACTACGTTTATTTTCGTCAATACTACGTTTATTTACGTTATTTTGTTCGTCAATACTACGTTTATTTTCATTACATGTTTCGTTAATATCTCGAATATGTTCGTTAAATTTTTCGATAAAATATAGATTCCGTTCGTAAATTTTTTTTTTAATAATACGGTTCATATCAGGTGTATGTTCGTCTATAATTCGACTCTGTTCTTTAAATTTTTCGTCAAACTTTTCGTCAATTTTTTCCAACATAAACTTAAAAAACTTTTCCATCTCACTTTCCTCGCGACTCGATTCATTTACGTTTTCCATGACTGAATTTAACGATATAAATCCCTACCACAAACACAATTTCTAACACTTTTTGACCTAACCTTTATATCAAATTTAAACAATTTTTTGTGACACACTCTATCCAATCAATCCTTTAACCAGATTTCCTCAATTAACATGTCCCTATTCGGGCGCCAAATATTCTAATATTTGCTTGATGCATTAATAATATTTAATTTTAATTATATATTCTTTTTCATATAATTTAAAAAACTTTTATATTTTATAACTTTTACGTTAATTCAGGGTTCTGTTAATAATTTATAGGAAACTTCTGGCTAACGGAATATTGGTTTTATTTACACACATTAAGATATAAAAATTGATATACAAATAATAAATTACGTACGTACTAAAAATTACTGTTAAGATTAAAATTACGTAGTATACTGGCCAGTGTATCTTTGTGTTGATCTTCGTGTGGTTCGCGGATCAGCATGCTTGTTCTAATCGTCTTACTAGCGCGTCCTTTTTCTTCATGCCGAGTGAAAGTGAAAGTCTCTTCTGATGAACCACGAGGCGCCTTAGCGTGGGTTGGTGGCTACAGGTAGCCAGGGGCTTCCTTCTCTGCCTGCCTCTGATGAACGAATGTGGGCTCCTGACGAAAGAATGAGAGCTTTTCCTTGTCCTGCGGATCTTTATATTACCTACCACTGCCTTCTTGACTCTTCATCTCTTTGATTGTTCGGATATTTATTACTTTGCTTAAATTAGAAGTTTATATAATAAATGTTTATATTAAATATGATATTATTTTTATTTCAATTATTAATAATTAATATGACGACAGTAAAAACGTTCATACTTTCAAAAATGAATCACGGATCGTTATTCAATGCTCGCTAATTTCGAGTTTATTTAAACAAACACTATTAAAAATCATCATTTTAAAATATCACAACAGTATTTAAAATAATGTAACATTAATGTGATAAAACTATAATAGGTGAAAGTTTAATGCAATGTAAAAAAAACAAAAACGTTGAGGTCATTTTTGGCATTGGTGTGAGGATCGCCACACATAGCAAGTACAGACTCTTAAGCCTCATTTCGATTTAAAATATAGCTGAAAGACTTACAATGTTTTGGGCTTGTTGATCTACAAATGTTCTGCAGACTGTTTTCTTGTATCGTTGACGCTGTCGGTAAATTATGAGTTGATAGCCAATGAGATCATTAGTCTGTCACTGATTGGATTGGAGAGGGTTTTTTTTTTAACTATCAATCACTATTACAAAGTTAATAATCCATGTGTGTATAAAAAAAAATATATATATTACTCTCTATTTTGTCAGGCGCTGTGGTGCGGATACAAGGCAAGATATGAAATGAGCAAGCTGTTAGAAGAATGATTATAGAAAAAGGTTACTAACATCCCTAGAAAGAAAGGCCACGTTTTGTCCCAGCTGTTTGTAAATGGTGTAAATTTTTTAAGGCATGGGAGCAGAGACTTGGGAAATTTGGCCCTAGCTTATCATGTCATTGGTAAATTACATCTCAGATAGATAAATTGTTTATGTATTAAAATATACAGCAGTGATATTTAATGTTGTAATAATAGTTATTAACATTTAATTAAATGAAGAATGTTGTCATATTAAGCCAATGTATGATGAAAAGATTGGGTAGGCCGTAGCAGAATATGGGACCTAGATTAATTTAGATTGGGGGTTTTAGATAATAACTTGCAAGTGTATCAATTGTTACATGTGAGATGCTCAGCTGTTCTGTAGGTTCAATAGAACTGAGTTGTTATTCATATTCAAGAGAGGATAGGATTTAAAACTCAAGGGAGTATTGCCGTTAACAGAGGAGAAAGTAGTGCAATAATACTGAGATCATGGTCAAACATTTGTGTTAATGTAATAAATAAATATAAAGTATGATCTGCCAATAATATTTGGGTGTTATTGGATTAATAAATATAAGATAATCAAATCAGCAAAGATAATAATAATTCGAGAGCCGTCTAATGGTGAATACAATATACACAGCTATTGACTAAAAGTATAAAAACAATCAAAAAAGTCATCACTGCAAATATATTTAATATGCTTTATTTATAATAAATTCAAGTTTTCAATTAAGAGTAAAGAACCAACCTGACATATAAGCTTATAAATAATAAATAAATATTTGCTTACTTCTTAAATTTCATTTTAGTTCAAACATTTCTAAAACAAAAAAAAGAACGTACAACTATACCATTTATTTGGGGGGGGGGGGTTATTGGTTTAGTATCAAACTTGAATATCTCCATGTCCTGATTAATATGTATTTTATATATTTAAACTGTAATTGCAAAAAGCCATTAACAACAAAAAGTTTAGTCAAGGTTGCTCAAAAGTTGCTGTAAGGGTTAAGGGTTTCCTTGATAATATTTCAATAAATCCCTCTTGAATGATACTTCTAACAAATAATACAAACAAAAAATCATTGGTGAAGTGGGTCCATGTATGTTTTTATTGTGCCATTTAAGAGATCTGTATGATTGATTTTTTTTTTCAGATAAATGTACAGTTTTTTCACCGGTTTTACGTTTAGAACTTGTAAATGATGATTATTTTTTTTAGATACATGTGGAATGATTTAAACCAAAGTGTAGCGACCGCTAACTACATAAGATAAATCACCCTATACTCGATTGCATATATATTGTAAGCAAAAGTAAAATAACATGAACTAAATGTATTATAAACAAATGTAAATCATTGTAAATGTGTTAAGCAATAAAAGACGGGGACCAAGCAAGTAACCTGAGGAGGGTCAGCAGCTGGCAGTCGTAAACAGTCATAAACTTAACAACCCTTTAGGGGGCCTCTCTGCCTCCAGGGGGTGAGGGGTCGGGTAATTAATCGTGGGTACAACACCACAGGTGTCCACAGCCCCCAACCGCCGGATTAGACCCTCGCAGCCTCCCAGCAGGAAGTAGAGAGGGTACTTAAGGCAGGGCTGCTGGCCCTGTTAGTGAGTCTCTTAGTCTCCTCGTCAGTCTCTGAGTCTCTCGCGACCTTTACTCGGTGACGCCTTAAGCCAGGGCTCCTGGCCCTGGAAATGAGTATCTCAGTCTCTTGTGGCCTTTACTCGGTGACGCCTTCAGCCAGGGCTCCTGGCCCTGGAAATGAGTATCTCAGTCTCTCGTGGCCTTTACTCGTGACGCTTGTTTGGTTTCCGCTCGAACTCTGAAAACTTGACTAATTCTTTGTGAAACCTCTGTACCTGTTCTCTTGAACATAGTGCATTGTCGGGGCACATACCTATCATAAATGGAGTCAGATAGATAACGCTGTCATGGAACGATTGTCCATGTTATAAACTCGAACAATCCGCACTTGTTACCAGGGCTAGGGTGATCATGCACCTCCCTAGTGACGACCCAACACAAGGATTTCGTGATGGGCTATATCTAGAAATATTTACACATTGCTTAATATCATATTGAATCTTGCCAGGTTCCCAGAAACAACAAGTTATCTTATACAGGTTTGTAGATATAACTAAACTATGGATGTTTTCCTATACCTAGACCTAGACCCCCCCCCTCCCGTAATTGGAGGTTTGAATATCATAAAATCTGTATTTATTATTATACAATTGTATTTATTTTAACAACTGTATTTATATTTTCAACATGTCAAATACATACATATCTACATATAAATTTATTTATTTTGTAGGCAAACTAGACTAATGAGCCAACAAAATCTTATGAGACAATGCATTCATTGTTCATTCATATGCCCGACGTGATGTTTAGATGTTGTTTTTTTCAAAACCATAAACCCTCATGTTTTCTCTTGTTTGTCGGTTCTTGTGTTGTTTTTTTTCTATTGCACTGAGTAGGTAGAATCAAATTAAACATATCTATGCCCTAATCAGTTATAAATACTTTTTTTTCTCTTATAAAACTATAATGACTTTAAACTTGAGTTAGACATAAAGACATAATATTTTGCAAGTTAGTTTCCTCTGATGTCCCAATAATGCAAGAAATAAAAGCAGGAGAAAACTTAACCAAGGGGAAAAAGCTGTACTTTAGATCTTAAATGTAGCTTCTGAGTTAAATAAGCCTTGCGAAATTTTGTGAAGTTAGTGAAATGTGGCTTTGTTACTATTGATTATTGTTTTTTTCATACTCCTGTTATTATATTTTAACGAACTCATAATCAAACGATTTTTTAGGAATTAATTTTAAAATTTCAGATCAGTTAAACTTTTACAATAGCAGACAGAACATTTATCAGACCAACATAAGGTGATCACCCTATATCTGTTTGAAAGTATGGCCTCTTTCAATAGGCTCAGAAATTTCTGTATGACATAGTTTATCTATAATAACAAGATAAATAATAAATCAGTCTGTTAGCAGGTCTTTCAATTAAATTTGTACGACATTTATTATAAATATATCTACAAAAAAATATATTATTCGATTGATTGCCAATTTATATCCTCACCTAAAAACATTAACTTACGTCCAAACTGAGAAAAAAATATCATGTTTCAATTTCCATTGGTTCACTATTGAAAGAGTAGAATCTTTGAGGGTGTGGCATTCAACAAAAATAAAATAAAATGGAGGAGCATGCTCTGTAACCCTACCAACTTTAAAACTGTTAATTTAATTTTTTATTTAAAAGAAAATGATTATTTATTAGTATTAAGCAAATCATTATGAAACACAATAAAACTTTGCATTTTTAACATTTGTTTTAGGATAGAAATAGAACATCCAGTGATTTGGGATAAATGTGGTTTTCAGGTGAGGGTTTGCTCAAGAAGATGCTTAGGTTGTTTAGGGATTTGCTAAAATAGACTGGACAGGTAATAATGGTTAAAGGCAGCAAATCAGGGTGGGGTTTGAGAAGTGAAACTTCTTAGCATTGAGCCTTAGTTTGTGACAGCTCATCCAAGCACCGATTCTATTAAGATCTTCCTCAATTTTATGAAATGTGATACGGATGGCAGTTCCGAGGGATAGAAGGATAGGTATACCTGGGAATCGTCTGTACTGATTTTATGTAGAAGGGTATGGGCAGTGGGTTCTAGTACTGGGAAGATTGTTTATGTATACATTTAAAAGTGTAGGAGATATTTACGCTTAGAGAGTGAAATACCCAGGGTGTAAATGTGACTGGAAAGGATTTATGAGTTTGGAATTTACTAGGAAACAAGAGATTTGGGATCCCACTAGTCTTCAGGAGGATTTGAAGAGATTAGATAGAATGGAGATTAAAAGGAAATCTTTTGGAGAAGAGGGTGGGGAAGATAAAAGAGAGACACTGATTACATAAGGTTTTAAAAAAATAGCAAAAGTGAACCACTCTAGATAAAAAAATTGTTTAGGCTGGTTCAAGATTATTTATACAACTAACAGGAAGATATATACTTTATATCATTGAGATCTCAATGAAATTTAATTAGGTTGTATTAGATGAAAAAATAATTAGACTGGTGCCCCCAAAACAAATTTTGAAGTGCTGAAAATTCAACATCTTTACTAATTATGTCTAATTGAACTGAGCATATTTTTTATTATTCTATGCCAAAACCAGGAGGGCATTGTGTTCTCTAAAAGTTATTGATAGCCATGCAATGATCAAGGAAAAAATGACAACATCCAGTTTTCAATCCTTCATTAATTTACTTTCTGAGTAATTGGAAGAAACACCAGGAAGGTGTCAAATATTTTTTGACTTAGCACCACAAAAAGCAATGATTCCATTGCAGTTTGACCTCTTGACTGTCTATGATAGAAATCAAAGCCTGAGGTGGTATCAATGCTTTTGTTTTTATAGCATTTTGGCCAACATTAAAATTGGCATTGTAACTTTCCAAAAGTGCTAGACATTTTTTGAAAACAAAAATTGTGGGTAGAGGTTTGTATCTTTGCCTCCCTTGTTATGGCTAGTATGTAGCACAAAATTGGAATTTGGATATAATTTTTTTTTATAATTCTATCATCTATTTGTCTTTCAAATGAAATCTAAAGCTGTCTTTAAAATCATTCTCACAGCCTCACACCCCTTAATTGTGTGATGCATTGCGCTTGACTTTAATTTTTTTCTTCTTACCAACAATTATTATAATTTACACTTTCTGTATATTTCAACCTTATAGCTCTGTTTTTTACGTTGTGGCTGCTTCTCATTGGCTGAATTTCTAATATTAAATCAGGTGTGTCTCTACGCTTTATGTTTTTCTAATACTTAAGTTTTTGATGTTTCAATCGTACTAGTATGTAGGAAAGGAGGAGGGATTGACATTTATGTTTGCTATTCTGTACAATACCTGAAGATGGTGGTTTGACCCGTCGAAAACATAACTATTAAAATATAATAACATAATACAAATAAATTGAGGCCATCCACAATTGTATTTGCTACATCTTTTATTTCTTATCATTATTTGTTATTTTTAATTGAATTTCAGGAGAGAGAACAAAAGCACACCAGTCATAGTTGTTGACGGGTTGGGAGCAATCTGTTTTATTTACCGATCAAAAGGTTTGTCTTGGCTGCTGGGTAGCTGGTAAGCCCGGAAGAGGCTTGACCAGGGCCCAAGGCTGGACTACCTTACTAGGGACCCTTGGCTTCCTCAGAACTGGTCTGCAGCTTCGTCATTTATTGTTTACAATAGTTACTCTGATATGACTTCGTGGTTTGGCAATATTATTTACATTAATTTACTTTAATTTAAAGCATATTATAACTAATATACAATAGATTAAAGGGGGTTTATTCTTATCTTATGTAGTTAGCAATCGCTACAATTTATTTCATACAAGTTTGTAAAATTAAAATTTAGCGCATAGATGATTTAAAATTTGACTGGGTAAAATTTGTCAACAATCCTTATATCAACTAGTATGTATTTTGATATAAAAATTGATATATCTATGTTTTACTATTCTATTTATTTATTTTTTATTTTTACAGAAATTCTTGGTTCCCTTACTTCAAGTGAAAATTGGCAAAATATTTTGAGGAAGCTACATGAGGTTTACTATGTTACTTCTATTCCATCTTCCATTTATGGCATTATTGGTCAAAAAACTTATAGCGTTGGGGCTGCCTTGGAAGATTATAGGCTGAATGATCTACCACCTACGCAGATAGTAAACAGTACTTTTTAAATAACCGTTTATTCCTTGACCAAAACATAAAATACTTTTAACAGTGATTTTGTTTTTATTAATTTTTTCAATGTACTTAGACCTTTGCGTAAAAAACTGTGTGGAATTTTGCATTTTGAAAATCCTGAAGTTTGTGAAATCGAGGAGTGAATTGTGTGGGGCTTCCACAGCTTAGATGAGACTGCTTTCATCAAACCTAAAAAACCAGATGGTTTGTCTCTATGCAAAATTTTACTATTATTAACAGATCCAAGAATCAATCGCCTTGTTACTTTTTTTCATTGTGAAAAAATTAATTTAATATTTATATCATAGAAGGTGGTGTAAGCCTGTGACAATTTTTTTTTGATACGGTCAGTCATGGCTGTAGAATAATTTCCAGGTAATGAATTTAGTAGCCAAAAAGTAATTAAGGAAAATTTTCAATATAAATTGTTTTTTTAATGAAATAGTAAAGTGAAGACAAAATAGAAACTAAGATATGTCTAATTAAAATTAAATGACTAAGATATTAATAATAAGTTTATTTTGAAACAGATAGTAAGAAATGTAAAAAAAAAAAATCTCCATCAGTTAACTTTTAACACGTGAAAACAGACCTCAAAATACATCACACTGAGTCTAATAGTGACAAAAACCGAGTGTTATATAGCCATAGAGGATTTTATTAGTTACGACCTCTCTAGAAGACTACGTATGAAGAAGAATTTAGTACACATTGTAGTAAACAGTCGCAATTCTTCAACATGCAGTCAAAACTAAAAATATTTCCAAATCAAAAATGTGGAACAACCTGCAAGTTGATTGGACAAATCCTATTGAAAACAAACTAGTGCTACATCGTAAAGATGACGATTGTGTAACATTTCTTATTCCTGTCCTTATTTTTGTATGCGATTTTAACTGCATAACCATCCACCTTACATAATATATTAGCGTGCAATAATAATAATGATAAAGTAAAATATATATTTTATAATGATAATGGTCAAATTTAATCTTTCTTATTTATAAGGATTCTAAGTTAAAAAAAAAAATTAATTAAGAATAACAGTTTATTTTATAATGTTATGTTTAATATGATCTGAGGCTATTATATAGTTCCAGCGCATAATTTTTCAAATGATTTAAGATAACATAACTGGCTAGAGAATTTCATATAATGAAAATATTAGTTACCTATTAGAAACAATGATTTACAATAACATGGTAAAATCTGCATTGTTGGAAGTGTATCTGCACTCCTGTTAACTTCTACTCTCTGATATTTAATATTTGTTCTTTCACCTCTGGTCTAGTAACCATTACTCTCAAAGTCTTCATCACAAACACTGAACTGATTCAATGAAAAGACACTGTTTTTTTTTTCAAATGTTATACTTATATCATTTTTGATAAGGTAATTATTATTAAACTTAATGAATCTATATAATACTAGCTTTTTTGGAACTTTTGGTTTACGCATTTTTATGTTCAGCTTACCCATATTGTCACTTGGATGCTAACTGACTGATTAAGAAAGGGTTTTTGTTACACATTGCTATAGACCACTATGTCATAAGTGAATACAATTACAGTGGCTTTCCCTGTGTTGTCGTTGAACTTTGTCTCAACAATTTTGTGTATATGTTGAATTGTACCGGAGACAAAACACCTTCTTGGGGAACAAAGACCCATGTGACAAAGAGATATATGAAAAGGATAATTCTACCCTCCACGTTGCGGTAAGGGGAGAGAACTACTCAGTAAATAGTTTTGTGTATTAGAGTAAAGACATACACGGAACTAATGCTGGACTGATGATTACCTCACCCACTGCATATCCATTGTAATAAATTATTTGTTTATATACTTAAATTCATTTTAGATGTTCAAATGATTTCCCAATTATTTTATAAATAATATTATACCTGTGGAGTGTTTTGGTTACAATTATTCTGTGCCTTATTACTAAATATGTATTGGCTGCTCCACTGTTTAATGGTAATCTAAGTATATATCAGGGGGACTGGAAAGTAATGTCGTTTTTTTTTACCTTAAATTCAAACAGATAAATTTTTAAAAAGTTTTTGTTTTTGATCAATGATGTAATCACCCTCGTTATCAGCAACTTTTTGCCAACTAGTGCGCAAAATTGCAATGCCTGATCAATCAAAATCAATTGGTTTTTGAGCAAAATATCTGGAGATGGCATTTAGGGCATCATCCAAATTTTGAAATTGTTGGCAACTTAGAAAATGTAGCAACCGGAATAAATGGAAATCCCATATCGAGCGAGTATGGTGGTTGAGGCAATACCTCCCACCCCAATTCATTAATTTTTTCCAGGGTTCTTGCAGAAAAAAATAAGCACAGTGAGGTCTTGTATTATCGTGTTGCAGAATAACGCCTTTTTTATTGACAATCGCTGGGAAATTTTCAATTAAAGATTGATTTGCTCAATCCAATTGTTCACTGTAAAGATCTGCATCACAGTTTTTCCATGTATCAGCGATAAATGACCCCACAATATTCCACCAAACACACAAAAGCACCTTTTTGGAGTGTAAACCTGGCTTAGCTGTACTTCTTGCCGATTCATGCGGAGAGAGATTTTTGGATTATCATAGAGGACCCATTTTTCATCTTTAGCCTCACCCACCATACTCGCCCGATATTGTGCCATCGATTTCCATTAATTCCGATTGCTAAAAATTTGAAAATTTTTCTGGTGCCTACCCTGTCTTGCCTCATCTACTAACTACTCTGGAGATATCTAATATCTAATGCCTACAGTATGCTTTCATGCTTCTCGGTTAGTGCCCAAGACTCTATTCCACAAGAAAGAATAGGAGTATAGTCTGATATATATACAGCCATTTTTGTTTTTCGGGAGATTTCCATTTTCTTTGAAATGTGGCATTGATATCATAAAAAAGTTACTAGTCCTTGCATCTAACTCTCCTCCTGTCCATCCATTACTTCTTAACTTAAATCTTTACTACTCCCAAGTATTAAAGAAAGCTTTTATTTTTTATTACATCTCCATCTTTCAGATGTGGACTGTCAGCCCACAATGATGTTCACTTCTATAGATGTCATTATATTTTATGTGGTTTTTAAGCTTCTCGGTGTTGGCATTATCCTATGGCATCCCCAGGATTGTCGTCTGGAGGGTGAAATATAAGAAGAAAATGGAGACCCCACCATAAGAATATACTTTGTCTTCCTTTTATTCGTTTACAAACATTTTTTCTTTTTGTAGAAGGAGTTAGTCCTGAAGCTTCTTAGTCTCCTGGATAGGCGAGGTACTTAATTTGAATCACCAACAATGATTCTAATATTTTGGGGTTTTGTTGATTTTTTTTTTTGTAATCAGAAACTAATGGTTTCACTTGTGTGTCTGTCAGTTCTGGTAATTGCGAGTCTGCTGTTTGACCTATAAACATGAAATTTTATATTGAGATTCCAAATGATTACCCAACGTCATGAAAAGTACGTTCAACCCTATAGAACATAATTAATAAGGATAAGGGATATTAATTAATTACGTGGTAATATACAAATTAATGTTTTCTTATCATATTAAGTAAGCTATCAAAATAAAAATCTTGTTGCACTGATTGATATATTATTTTTGAATTGTACTTACACAGTGTCGAAGTCATTAAAATCATATTTGCAATTTTAAATCATTCTGTGTTTTACAAAGAGATATGATATTTTGTATGTTTAACAGCATTTAAATGTATATGATAATTAATATAATTCAATAAACGACCCCTTAAATGTCTGTACTCCTTCAGGGCTACCGATCAATGAAAGGATCCCTACTGCCCCTCTTTACAAAAGATCTCTGCCTGATTTTTATTTAATTTGAGATTACCCTTGGGGGCCCCGAGCAGACCCTGGTGACTTGTATTCTATGTACTGTAAAAACAACTCAAACATTTTTTAAGCCCTGAAAATAAAATTTAATCTATTTTTAATTATAAATTTCCATATAAAATATTGTTAAAATGTATTTCATTATTAAATTCTCTCTCTGAAAACATATTGTTGTGATATTTAATATTATAGACTTTGTATATCAAGAAATTGAAATATAAATATGTTATTAAAATCATATATCAAGAAGGGGGAAATAAAAACAATTGAGAGGGGAGGAAAAAAAAAAAGGGCAAGTACTACTACTTGTTGTTGTTATGTTGAGAACACAGCATTACACACTCTAGTTTTGGGATCAGCCCGGGATATAAGTACCTGACTAGTGATCACAGTAAAAAATTGTTATAAGTTATTTGTTGTTGGCCTTGAAGCGGAACGGAAGAGAAAAAGCACCAGGAAGAAGAATCAAGAAGAAAAGGAAAAGAAAGAATAGACACGTAATTAATATAAGTTTTTTTTTTGTAATTAAATATAACCTTTTGCCAGAATTATTTTTGTTAGTAGAACCTAAAAAACATCAGATAATAAGTAAATAAAATAAATTTAAAGTTAAAGAATAAAAATAAAATTACGATATCTTTCAAATAACGTAATAATATATGTTCCAAAATCCGCTCTGTTGTCATACAAGCAACACACTATGTTCAACCCTTAGGATGGACAAAGGTCCTCAATAGGTTAAGAGTAAATTCTTCTGATCCATACTCATATTTTTCACGGAATTAGTTGTTTTTTTTATCATTGGTCATAAGATTTTGATTTTTCTGAGATGGATATTCCAAGCTAACAGTTATTAAATACAAAACATAACGTTAGCCTTGTAAGCTCAAATTTGTATTTTCACAAAAGCCACAGACTAAACAATAATAATAGTCTTGTTATTATTGTTGCTACCTTAACCATTTAAATTTGTGTGTGCATTTATACTTAGTTATTTATTAGTTTGAGTAAATACTTCCTTACATTACAAGTTTAAACGTTGTTAAATATTGTATTACTGTTAAGCTCAATATTTACTTTCCCACTATCCCAGACGACATTTTGAGGTCTGGGAAAAGTGCACCTAGGCTGAGTGGGTGGTGGAAGGTATTGGAAAAATACCTTTTATTATAAGATTTCAAAATTTATGCTATTATTTTCACAATAAAGTTAAATTCCTGGCATGGGAGCTGCGTGTTCTCGTTTCTTCTCCAGTTCTAGTCCAGTTTAACATTGCACAGGAACTTGCTCGACTCCCCATCCCAGAAGCAATAAAAAATACCAGGTCTATCAGACTTTTGAGTTTAGTAACCAGATCCTACTCTACGGTTATATCCATCTTACCTGGTATTGGTGATCCTGTTCCATCTCAAATGGTAATCAAAGACTTTTTTTATTTATTATTTAATAATAATATTGAGACTGGTATGTAGATGTAAGTTCAACAATTCTATTATATAATTGTATATAATATAATATATTTGATATTATCGTCATAATTTTTTTTATTTATATTTAATTATTATTTATAGGAGCATTGGTCCTAGAATGTATATTTTTTTTTTTTCAGATATTACCTTCTAACTATATAGATGGGAAATTATTTCAATTGAAATATTTGCAAGCTTCACGAAATCTTGGAGTCATGGAGCTTTGTGATGGAAAGGTTATTATATATATATAATATCAATTAAAATGGCTATGTTTTATGCATTTTGGCTTAAAGGAGATAAAACCCCTGACATTTCTTTTGCTTACCCAGCGGTTAATGTTTCAAATATTTTAATGTGAAGTTTAAGGTCATCTTTCTATTAATATGATTAAAATGACGGCTATAGCCATTAGACATGAAATGTAAGTAAATAGAAATACTTAGAATCTTTTTGAGCAAAATAACTTCAACATAACTTTCAATGAAAAACATGGAGAAAAATCTCACAATATTCTAATAAACTGCCCTGGTTCATTCTTCTAGTAGTATATAAATAAATAGATGCCAAAGTAAGTAAATTAAACCAGTTAGAAGGATTTTGTAGATGCGTGATAGCTGGTAGGATTTTTTCCACACTTGGTTTAGTTTTGTTTTCTAATTGTCGATTCTCTTTCATTACTGCAGGACCAGTACCTTGTTCTGGCTTTATTTGGGGGGAAATGTCTCAGTAAAATAGCCAACATTCACTTTTCATTAAAAAGAGTAAAAATTGACTTACTTAATTATTTTAACTTTGAATTTAAAATTAATATTTTGGCTCTCATACGGTATTGTAGTCAGCATAACTGCTTCATGATATGAAGGGTTTGAGTTCAAAATCCAAAATGGGGAAGTGAAGTTATTTAATTATCATAAATAGCAGTGGATGGTCCCCGATATGATATCCCACCTTTCAGCTCTAAATATGAGAATATAGGGGGTGTAAATAGTTAAACAAACCAACAAAATTAATATTTATAATTAAAATGAGTTTTACTTAAGATAAAAATGTACTTATAAAGTATCAACAGTACAAATATGTTTCCTCCGACTTGAGATAGATACTGTTCCAAGCCGAAGAAGCACAGCCCGACATTGTTATTATGTTCCAAGAGAACCATGCCACTAGCGTTTTCTTCCTCATATTTGGTGTTCTCAACAGATCAGCCACACCTGATTTCCATTCCATTTGATGATTGTTATCAGCCTGGAATAGATAATAAATAAATAGCTTCTTAATTTTATATTTTGATTCTTAAGGATGTAATAAAAATAAAGAATTATTAATTCCATCACATAAATCACCTAACAACTTAAACTCAGCATATATATGATAATAAATTATGAGGCATGTGCCTATAGTTGTCCTCTTAAACCTCAGTTGCAGTCCACTCCTCGTGGAGGTAGGTTGTGTTGGTTGACCTCTTGCGGTCAATGTATAGTTGCTTTTTATTTATTAGTTATTTTTAGTTGCTCAGCAAAATGTGCTTTTTGTTTCTCACTTTTTACTTATTGTGTAGGTATTTCAATGCTCAATTGTCAGGAAAGTAAATACTCTTGAGAAAAATTCCCCTATGAATAACAATGATGTTCAGACAATAAATTCATATCAGGCAAATAAAAACTATAACATCATAAAAATAGAAAAAAAATTGACCATGTAATAAGGTGCAAATGTTTGTAAGAAAATGATAATAATTGGTAAGTTGGCCAAACTGAGGGTTTTTATCTAATACTCTTGAATACACTGAATAATCCAAATACACTGATTGAGTAAAGATGATGAGACCAGAGCAAGACCTCGCTTTGACCATAATACTCTATCATGCGAGGTACCTTTGTCTGAATCGCTCCATTATTTTGCTTAGAACTGTTTTTAGATTATTATCCCTCAAGTTTCTCTTGACTTACCCCACTGTTTTCTTCCTTTTGGGTTGTTTTACTAGGCTCTCCCTGTCAGTTTTTGGATGCGTGTGACATTGGCAGCTAGTTTTGAAGCGATTCAAGGATGGCACTATTGTTGTCTACACATTACACCCATGAGAATTTCCAACATTGAAACTTGATCAATTTTTTTTTTCCCCCTTATAGCTAGTAACCTATTTTCTTATCTTATCTATTATTTACAATCCACTAACCTAAAATCTTACAACTATAACTTAAACTATATTTACAAGGGGTGTGCATCCTCTATCCCCCTATAACTAAACTTATATCTAACCATATGCTTCTTAGTCCTACCTTATATCTATATGTACAAACTTACAATGACTCCTCAGGAACCGGCGATACATCGTTGGCTTCGGGTGAGCCTTCCCGAAGACTCGGCTGCTCACCCCGTGCCACCCCCCTGGATATCACGAAGTGCCCGGAGCCTTGCATCTTTCTCCACTCCCCGATGAACTTGCAGAAGGGCAGGGCCCAGGACTGATCCTTGGGGACACCCTCGCTCCACCGGTGCTTCCACGTCGTAGGACACTCCTCTGATGACCACCCTACGTTTGCTGAGGTAGGTGCCCACGAGCTCCAGTAGTTCCCATGACGTAGGGCCACCACACCCTGTCAAAAGCAGAGGAGATGTCAAAAGTAAGCAGCACCGCGTACTTGGAGTGAGTAGCCATGTCGTCCCTTATCTTATTCAAGGCATCAGCTGTGCTCCTGCCCTTGCAGGAGCCGTACTGTCTTGGGTGGTCCGCCTTCTCGAACGTCTGCCGCAACACCGTGTGCATTAATCTCTCCAGGACTTTACTCAGGACTGGGAGGAGGCTGATGGGCCTGTAGCTCTTGGTAGCTGTCAGGTCCCGATCGGCTCTCTTCCAAATGACCTAGAGCTCCACTCTATTCCATTGGCTCGGGAAATATCCGTGGTTGAGGCACTCATTCATTATTGTAAGCAGCCTTCCCTCTATGAGTGGACACGATGCCTTGATTATTGCGGCATCGATCTCATCCAGTCTTGGAGCTCTTCCAGTCTTCTGCTTCTCCACGGTACGCAGGTCCCAAATATCCCATGGTGGGTATAGGTCCGTGGCGGAGGGGGCCTCTGTCAGGGATCTTACCCGGGAGTCTTCAGGTGAGTCGTTTTCTTGATCATCGCTGGTGTATGTTTCCTCCATGTAGAAAACCGCTGCTTCTTCCGAGGAGGTGGCCTGCCAATCGCCGCTCTTCAACGCGGCGAGTGTCTTGGACTGACCACCTTTGGCTATCGCTACTCGATCCGGTATACCCCAGGGGTTCTTCTCCGACTCACGTTGGACGAACTCATCCCAGGTTTCCCTCCGGGTAACCTCAATATTCTTCACGTACTCCTTCCGGAGGGACCTGTGTCGGGCCTGGAGAACTTCTCGGACCTGTTGGTTCCTGCACTTCTGGAACGCTCGCCTCGCCCTGTAGAGCTCTCTCTTGGCCGATGCGAGGGCGGGCGTCTACCATGGGTTGCATCATTTCCTGGGCTTCCTTCGCTGGACGGTTGCTTCCGCAGCATCCCTCATGGCCGCTGTGAGGGACGCTACCTTACCGTTGAGGCTATCCCAATCCAGGGGAACATCTCCTAGGATAGCCCATTCGTAATCAACTAGTCTTCTCTCCAGTTGGATCTGATAGGCGGACCACCTAACTCCTCGCGTGACGTACCCTTGGGCGCCAGCTCCCTGTCTTGGCGCCCCGATGACCACATCGAAGGAGATGGAGTTGTGGTCTCGGCGGGTATCCTCAAATTCTCGATTCGTCCTGCGAGGGGGCTCGAGGACATGGTGACTTCTATCCAGCTGCTTCCTTGCGGCCCCGTGAACGTCGGAGGTCCTCGTTCGTTATTCGAAATCACCATCTGGTTAGCAGCTCCAAAGTTTGCCACCACGACCCACTCCTTGTAGTGTGTGTGGAACCCCACGCTGTGTGCCAGGCGTTAAAGTCTCCACCGTTGAGGATCTCCCTATGTCCTCTTTTACTGGCACATTCCTCCAGTACCCCAAGCAGCTCCGACGGGACCGTATCATTGGGTAGGTAGAGAGAGGATATCAGTAGCTTCCCCCCTCTCCACCCGATGTGACAAGTCGCCAGGTCCTCCCGACAGAACTGGTCGGGGGACATGACGTCCAGCGTGGGGTTACAGACAGCGATCCCCACCGTGGGCCTCAATTCTCCACTGCCCATGGCGACTACTCTTACGCTCATTCTTCGAGGGGCATGCATCAGCCGTGTGCCCCTCCTGGAAACACCATCTGCAGGTCTTTTCTTCTCTAGTGCAGGTGGCTTTGGAGTGCCCGTAGCCCTGGCAAGTAACGCAGCTGGGCGCATCAAAGTAGTCCTTGACCACTACCCAGTGCCTCCCCCCTATTCATACACCTTAACCCCCCCCCAGGAGCGCGAACGTAACTTGGGGGGACACCTCGGCTACCCAGCTAACATACACCGGATCCCTGGCGGCCCCCATACTGAAGACTAATTTCATCACACCGGGCCTCTGGTCCTGTGGCAACCTCGCCAGGGTAGGGTCAACCCGAGACATCGTAGCCCACACATTGTCCAGATACTCCTTTTCTCCCCAGGCTCTAGGGACCCCTCGGAATATTACCGGTTCCAGAGACGTCGTCTTCTTTACTTTTTACCTTCTCCTCCTCTTGCCGACCGTTGTATATCCTCCCTCATCCTCCGTGGTAAGTGGGCCACTATCTCGACCGGGGCGGGGGCAGTTGCTCTTCTCGTTAAGGGTGGTGTAGCTGCATGGCTAGCAGCTACCACCGCAACCCAGCTAGTCGAAGGAATGGAGCTCTTCAGGACCTTGGGTGTTTTTGATTTCTCGCGCTGGGGCTTTGGGGTCTCGGTGTGTTCTGAAGGCCCCGGTCCTGTGGCCATTTTGGACAACATCCTGCCGATGGAGTCAACCGTTTTCTGAGTTTACTCTGTCTCCTCGTCCATAAGCGCCAGAGTCTGTCCCACTACCACGGAGGTGACTGTTTCGGCCACTCTAGTGGCTATGAACTGGATCAGGCCTCCATCTTCCATGATGGCCTGGGTCACTCTCATTACAGCCATGTCCAGTAGATTTTGTATCTCCTCTTTCCCCAGCCTCGGGCTGCGGGGCAAGAGGTCGGCTTCTCCTTTAGACTTTCCAGGAGCCATCCAGTTATTTCTGCGGGTTGGCGGACCATAGTCAATAGTTTTTCATTTTCATTGACGACCTTCCCTAGCTCGTCAATCAGCCCTCCTACCTTTCTGCAGATATGCTCCTGGTCTTCTTGGCCAATTTCCTATCCCGCAGTTCAGCAATAAATCGGCCCAGGCCAACTCTAACATCCATAGCTCGGTCTAGGAGGGAGGTTTTCGTCGAGTACTCCGAGAACTCAACGTCTTCTTCTGTCCTCTTCCTCTTCGTACGGGTTTCCTGCGAGAGGACCCTAACATCCTGCAGGGAGGGTAACCTACACGACTGCGGCAGGAGACTCCCACCTCCTACCCGGGCTCCCGCCGGGGAGGGGGCCTTTCACTTGTCCCTAACTGGTGATCCCAGGCTGCCGGGCATGCCCCTAGCTAGACGATGCACAGAAGAAAACTTTACAATATTAATATTGTCCCTTCCTTCAAACCTGGAAGAAAGAGAGAAAAAAAAATTAATAAAAAAACCAAAAATAAAAATAAGCCTGCTTACCCAAGAATCCCTAACTGGGCTAATCCACTGGGCTGCCAAACAAAAATGATAGAAACAAAAATGAAACTGGCACTGCCCAGTATAGAATACAATTTAAAAAAAAAAAAAGTCCAATATTAAAAAAATGTCCACTAATCACCTTATAACTTGAAGTCCCCTGATACGAGGGGGTCGGGACTTAAGCGTGCAACGGTGATCGCCGCCAAGCTCCGGCTAGTCCATGGCAGGAGCTCTTAAGTTCTGCTGCTATCTCGCCAGATGCAGATGAAGGAATGAACTTAAGAAGGAGCTGCACCAGGGATGGGGATAAGCCGCAGGAGCACCGACACACGTCCTCTCTCTTCGAATGTCGGGGCCGTACTAAAAAATCAAGCCAACTGCCGTAAAGAGCCACATAGTGTACATGGTGATTTTTGGTTTTTTCCTGCGGTCTCGCTCACTTCTGGTCAATTCACGTCCCATAAAAACATAAGTTCACATGTTATGACATTAATGTCACATGACATTTCCTGCTCCAACGTTTTATTCACAGCTTAATTTTGTTTTGTAATCATCAAAAGCAAGATTTTTAACTCAATATTTAAAAACAAACATATAATAATTTCTCCAATCTAAATATTACCCTATTAGAATCAATTGGAATTCTCGTAAAAGTTTATTTCTTATATTATCTCAATGGAGAATAATAAACAGCACATAACCGCATTTTTGAGATGGTATGGCCAAATTGAAGTTGCATTGAAATATTACATTGGTCATCAGTTTGCTTAACTTACTATAAAATTCTTTTAAAGCGTTGAGTAGTGCATCACAAATGAGATTGCAATTGAGTAACAAAAATGAGATTGCAATTGAGTAACAAAAATGAGATTGGAATTGAGTAACAAAAGTGAGATTGCAATTGAGTAACAAAAATGAGATTGCAATTGAGTAACAAAAATGAGATTGCAATTGAGTAACAAAAATGAGAAAAATTGAGTAAGTAGACTAATTAATACTAATGTTCCCCTATTGTCTTAAACCGAAGTGAAATTAATTTCTAGTCGTTCTTCGGGAGGAATGGACCTTCGTAACGATGTATCGCTCTTGAAAATTTGAGTTGTATGCAATTGAAAGAGTCACTCAAAAACGGTAATAATCATTCAGAAAATTCCCGAGATTTGGTTCATCCGCAATTAAATCCTTTATCAACGCACTCATACCAATCACAGCTAATTCTCTTCCCATGGAAATCCTCAGGCGCACACAATTCATCGTCAATATTGATGAATGTTGTATTCTTTTGCAATAACTAGCAAAACGTACATGCGGCTGTAACAACTATGTTCTTTAGTCAGTGTACTGATTTGGACTGAAGCCATATGCTTCTACTACTGTAGATGTAATTGGCCTGGCTCTGCCAACTGGCTTTGTCAGTACTTCAGGGTTTGTCCACGACCCAGGCTTCAGTTAACTAGATTTAATCGTTTTCCACTTCGTAGATAATGGCCAGTTTTCTATCGTATACTTCCTATCATGTCACTCTTGTCTTCGATTCCTTGCTATTGATTGTGAAAGATAATTTAACGAACCATCTCAAGTCTTATGATTAAGTTTAAATATCGTCCCCTTTACGACGAGTCCTCGAATAACTACTGTTTGTTTTTCACCATATTTCGTCTGGAAGAGTATTTTTTTTTGTGTGCCTTCATGAATGTTCTAAAATGGCGATTGTAAAGATAATAAAACAGAAGGAATTTCCAAGGTACTACACCCTACATTAAAATCGTTATGTTAGGATTAATAACAGGAGATCATGCGAAACATATACAAATATAAATACAAGTTAATCCAGTTTAGCTCTTTTTCCTAAATTCCAAACGTTTATATTTAAGGAGTCTACCGTTTGCCCATTATTTTGTAAGATTTAATTTGTTTATATATTGTTGCTGGGTTATTCAAAATAAAAGCACTTGTTTTGACATATAGTGATTGTCGGGTCGTCACGAGGAGGTGCCTAGTTACCCTAGCCCTAGTGACGAAGTGAAGGTTGATGAGGCTATGACCTGGACAACTGCTTTGTGACGGGTCTTACTACTGTACTATCTGACTCCATATCTGATGGTTATGTACCCCGACCGAGGACTATGTTCAGGAGAAGAGGAACAGTGTAGGTATTATAGGTAGTTTAAGTGGTCTTGGAATTACCACGAATTTACACTCGGTATCTGAGGGTAGGCGAAAACCGTCTGGATCCCAAAGGCAAGTATGAACCGGAGAAAGGCAGTCTGGATCACTGGGGAAAATACTGCTAGGTAAAGTTCGTATGGCCCCGTGTGACCGTCGCCCGCATGGAAGAGATCTCTTCCAAGGAGGTGCTAGTTTTGGCGAGACGAAGGCAGAGAATCCCACTAGGAAAGTGTGGGGTCTGACAAGGCCAGACTAAAGCATAGCGAGGTTAGGAAAGAGAAATGCAGAGGTTTTCATCAATGAGAAGGCCAAATCTAGAAACATCAGTGCAGCTGCAAGTACCAGTCCAGAGAGCCGTTGTTAGAATGAATTATTATTTTTTTTTTCAAATCCCCTTTATTTATTAACATTTTTTACAATTTACTATTTACAATGTTCTCATCGTGCTGCATACGCACATGCATTCGAAGAAGGCAATCCGGCCAATGAGGCGAGGTTTTATTCTGGCCAACCGCATTGCAGGCTTGGATGAAGCTTGAATGTTCTAGACCAGGACCCAGCCCTAGGAGCTACCTGACTCCATCTGCAGGGGACTCTGAGCTAGTTTTTGCAGCTACGTCTTTTATTGTTTACAATATTTACACTGATATGACTTGTGGTTTGGTAATATTATTTAGATTTGTTTAAATTAATTGAAAACATATTATAACCAATTTACAATATATACAATAGAGTATAGGGTGATTTATCTTATGTAGTTAGCGGTCGTTACATTGGTTTTCAGTCCCCTTTCTGACCTACGTGTGTAAAGTTTTACATGGTACAATTAATTATGACCAGAATTCATAAAAAGACTTGACTTAAAATAATGTGCAGTTTTGGAATTTTTGTGCAGAGTATAATGACAAAAAATTAATCAAATAAATCGTCGTGTAGAGGCCGGCAACTTTTTCAGACTTGAGGGCTATACTCGAAATGTAATATCAAAAAGCTAAAGCTAATTAAGGTTTTAATTTTAATAACCAGGGATAAGTGTTTAATGAAAAGACAAAGGTGATTTCATATTCATGATTCACAAACTTTGTATATAACCATTCTGAACCGATTTTTACTTTATAAATTTTTTTTTTTATAGCCCCTTCAAATTTACAGATAATTATATATAATTATAGATCCTCCGGCGAATTTATTCACTAAATCACATCTCGTGTGTACATAAAATTTATATACACACGACATATGATTTAGTGATTTTTATACAATTATAACCATTTAACGTAGATAAAATGATTGTATAAAAATGGCAAGATTCGCCCAAAAAATGGTTATAGATTATATTAAATTATTGTTATTGCATTCTAAAAATATTGCTGTCTATTTTTTAAATCTTTTTAAGACTATTGTAAATTATACTAAACTATCCATTTCATCAACGATTTTTACGCTATTCTTAACTTTCTTTAGAACCAGAAACTCTTATTTTTTCACCTCAGAAACGCTGTAAAACACAATTAAGACCCATTAATTGGCAATAAAAAAAATGCCTTATCCTATTAAATAGGTTATACAATTGAAGACCTGGACGTCCTGAAATAAATTCACAAAAAAGTCATTAAAGTTGTATTCGTAACATTTTTACAACATTGTCTGGAGCAGTGGCAATTTCACAGGTACTAGCTACACTTAAAGGTGTTGAAATAATCAAGAATTACTCATGGATTCTGTGTCGAAAACAAAGCAACTTTGTCAAAACAATAACTTGTTGATTAAAAAATAAAGATTTTGTTATCATGTTGTGTAGACTTTATTTAAATCTATGAAAGAATTAGTCTTTACGAATTACTGATATGATAAGGCAACAATAGAAAATACCTATAAAAATAGCTAGAAATATGTTTAAAAAAATGTATCTATTATTATAGATCTCTTAATAGAAAATAAATTACTAATTTAAAGTTATACCTAAGCCAATCTGGACATATGGAATAGAGCTAAGGGGGACAGCGAAAAGTCGACTATCAATCGTATCCAATCTTTTCATTCATAAGTCCTGAGAACAATAGTAAATGCCCCTTATTACTTCAGCAACAAAACCTTTAATAACGATCTTAATATACCTTACATTCTCGAACTCATCCCTTCGAAGTTGATGAAATTCCATAGTAACCTATCCAACCACCATAATCCCCTAGCACAGTCATTGCACTGCACCACTCATCCCTATAATCCTCCTCGGAGATTAAAACGGCAGTGGCCTCGTGACCTGCTATAAATGCGTGACAATGAGAGTCCTGGCAATGGCCAGTTTCTCCAATCATGTCCTGAGCATCTGTGGCCCTCACGCTCTCGGTCAACCTCCGCTGGCTCTTATCCAGTGACGCGGCTGACGTAGGAGCGTGTGGGACTTCCCAGGACTCCACTTTCTCTTTCGCATGCAAGGGAGTTGACAATCACGTGGACTTGGGAGGTCTCTGGGCATTTTGTAAATACTGTATGTATGAGCATGTGAATGAAAATAGTAAATATGGTATGAATGAAAACATTTATCACAATTACTTATTGCCCAACGAGGCAGATTGTAATTTTATCTAAATAAAGTTGCTGTTGAATAATTATCATAGAAAGAAAATCAAAGAATAATTGAGTATGCCTCATAACATTAAATTAATGTGACTTATACAACAAATACAAATAAACAAGAATTACCGAATCAAAAATGTAAAGTGTGATGTACTACAAAACTAAGTGCTTCCTTGATATCATGAGAATAAAACCCCTCTAACAAATAACATAAATACAAAATCATTGATGGCGAATATTAATATAATAACCATTAATCTGTAAAACCATTCTGCTAATATTCCTTGAATTTCATGTACTCGGAGAAAAATGTTTTTCTCAACAAATCACTGATAAATTAATCAATGATTGACTCAGACTAAGCAATGCCATAAATCAAATACTGTAACCACAAGCGAAGTAAAAAAAACCGAATTGGCACTCAACGGCGCATGCAATTAGAATGTCACCTACTTTTCGCGAATCAAACTTATAATATATAATATTATTTTAATAACCAAGTAATTAATCACTTAATACACTGAATTGAAGGGTTTGCTGCAAAAAGGAGGTAGCTCCATCCCATATCTGTTGGGAGTTAGAAACACTTTCTTGTGTAAAAAAAAAACCTCTTTTGTTTGGAACAAAAAGGATGCAGCTCCAATCGTAATATGTAAACACCATAATTGAAAGTAAGCAACAACAATATTTTTACATAACTTAAAAATTGAATTTTTTAAACGTTTTGTTTGGTTTCCCAACAAATGGAAAAATTGGAGCTACCTCCTTTTTGCAGCAAACCCTTCAATTATGTTTGATGTTGTAATAATTGGTAGCATCATTTGAACTCTTTTGATGCATCGAACTTAATTTTTAAAAAGATCACTCAAGCGATTATGTGACGTTTGTCATTCAGATCTATGTCAGAACAGATGTTCATACTAGTGATACAAAATTTACCAAATGAATGCCTCATTTCATGTTTGGAATATATTAGGGGGACAGGAAAGTAGTGTCGTTTTTTTACATTAAATTCAAACTGATAAATTTTTAACAAGTTTTTGTTTTTGATCAATGATCTAATCACCCTGGTTCAACAATGTAATCAACCTTTTGCCATCTAGTGTGCAAATTTTCAATACCTGATCGATAAAAATCAATTGGTTTTTGAGCAAAATATCTGGAGATGGCATTTTGGACATCATCCAAATTTTCAAATTTTTTGCCAATTAGAAAATGTAGCGATCGGAATAAATGGAAAATCGATATAGGGCGAGTATGGTGGTTGAACCAATACCTCCCACCCCAATTCATTAATTTTTTCCAGGGTTCTTGTGGAAAAAATAGGCGCAGTGGGGTCTTGCATTGTCGTGTTGCAGAATAACGCCTTTTTTTTATTGACAATCGCTGGACAATTTTCAATTAAAGATTGATTTAGTCGATCCAATCGTTCACTGTAAAGATCTAATTTCCATTAGACATGAATCTATAAATACTCAGTATTAAAAAAAATAAATTCAAGCAGGGTATCAACTTACTTACGTCATATTCATCAACAAAAAAGTCTACCCACAAATGAGTATGCGCACTGGCGCTTTCAACAGCTCACGTTGCCCTTATTAAGTTCAAACAAAAATCTTCAGGAAAACGTAAACCTTGCTTCTGATCATAATAATATTAATATAATAATCATTATTATTATAAACATATTGCATAATTTTACAATATAAAACCTTCACGTTCAAGTGAATGAGTTTAATTGGACCAGCTTTCTATTATCGAAGTGAAGTATTATTAGTTTAATTGCTTCAGTTATTGTTAATTGGTTAGTATTAATAATTGTAGTTATAATAAGTATATTTAGAGGTCATCCATCTTATGTTTAGCAATTGTTTTAGTAAGTACTTCTTAATTTAACAAGAATCTTTCAAATTAGGCAGAATTAAAACTAGTTGATATGATCGGGAAAAAAATTGTTCTATCTAGTACGAAAACGTATCTAAGAACTATAAAAAAATGAATTATAACTATCAATTAACAAATATAATCCAATAAAAAAGTTTTGGAAGCTGACAATATAAAACCTTTACGTTTCAGTAAATGAGTTTAATTTGACAAGTTTTCTGTTATCGAAGTGAAGTATTATTAGTTTAATTGCTTCAGTTATTGTTGATTGTTCAGTATTATAATTTTCAAATAAAAACTTATCATACACAATACAAGACGCCATTTACGCAAGAGTTGCAGCTTAGATTCAGAAAGTATATTGGAAATCCATAAAGACAAACCATTAGACCGTAGGATAATGTTGAAGAAATGATATAATAATACCTTTAAGGTCTTTGTAATATATATATATATATATATATATATATATATATATATATTTATAATACATAATACATATTCCAGACATAAAATATTCACCTATTTACACATGTTTTGTATTGGGAATCGAAATGAAACAATGTAACTCATTAAACTCCTCAAATAAGTTTAATTGATCAAATGTATGTTTATATGCAATTATAACTACAAGCCTTATAACTATATAATTAATTATATAGGTATTAACTAATACCTTATAACAATAATAACTGCAAGCCTTATTATAGTCCCCCATCCCTCTCACGCCTCCCCCACCACACACACGCCCACACGTACAAGCACACCCACACACTTAACGGTATTCTTAGTAACTCATTAAACCGAAAATAGATATAAACGCGCAAATAATATGTACAAATTATTTTGTAATAGCATCATAAAAATACTTTAATCGCCTACTGAATCAGGGCGATGTTTCATTAACAATATATATAAATATCACTGGCACAACTTGATTCCTCTTACAATGGAGTCGGCATAAAACTAACTTAGTATGACTAATTTATCAACTCGAAACTCGAAACTCATTTGCCCAGACTAAACTACTCGTTTACAATTTGTTAGAAGAACCGATATTAACTTACGCAGCACATTTTAAACAGTTGCACCTTAATTAGTCGTACTAATATCGGCAAACCTCAAATAATTGAAAATAAATTTCTCCAAATGATATTTGACAAACCGAGGTCCACACAACAGTTCAGTTGCTCGTTGCTCGAAGTATCCAAAGTTATATTATAGACATATATATATTGTTTTTTTTAAAGCGATAAACACTAAATTTATTGGATTAATATTATATATAAATGTAAACATAGAGAGAATCCAATATATTAAAATATTGCTAACGTAGATAAATTGCCCAAACTTAAGAGTATAGGGTATATTATAATATGAGGAAACTTTTTTTTTACTAGCATTAGTCATATTTTTTTTTTTTTTGCCTTTAGTTATGTTTATTTATATTTTTTCCTGAACTAAACTTTATGTGTACAATGAGATTTCATTTATAATTAAGAGAGAACTGGCTCGTATCCGGTGACGCGGCTGTCGGAGGAGTGGGGGGACTTCCCAAGACTTCGCTTCCTCCTTCGCACGCGAGGGAGGTGACAACCATGTGGACTTGGGGGGCCTCTGGGATGTTTGGTAATACTGTATGAATGAGCGAGTGAATGATGAATTGTAAATATGGTTTGAATGAGAACATTTATCACAATTACTTATTGTCCAATAAGGCAGATTGTAATTTTATCACAATAAAGAAGCTTTATATATATAATCGAGAGAGATGACCTTTTGTTTCTAGACAAGATACACCACCTTGTAGCATATTATTGTTACGTAAATATTGGAAATACATTTATTTAAATTTGAACATTTGAAATTTGGAACTTAGAGCCGATTCGAGTAGGTACAGGTAAGTAATCTGGGATGTTGTGACATACAGCTTGTTTCTATTGTTATAAAGAAGTGACTGACGCTTGGTATTGTTTGACTTATAGAGGACTGTTATTAATAAAAACAAAATCATTAAATTCGCAACCAAAACATCATTACGTAATTTATATTGACTGATTTTTTTTTCGTGCAATGAAGTGGCTAAACAAGTAGCGTATATTAAATTATAGTTAGAGTTTAAAACTATATTCACTTGTAGGGACATCTGAAAATCCAAACCACTTGCCTTAGTCAAAAGTCAAAAGAAACTAAATAGAACCAAAGGGTCATCTTTTTGGTTTATAAAAGGAAATTTTGATGTGACTTTTATGGAGTCGATAAAAACTACTTTATAATCCATCATCTTAACTGAAAGTTAAGATATCCATTTAAAACTTAACCGTGAGTTAAGTTATAGATTCTACATTGCATTAGACCTTATAAGTATATTATGTATGCGGATTTTTTCATCCCGGTTTGGTACGCTGTAACCTCAATCAATATATGTAACTATAGTCTAAATTTTCTACTGGTGAGGACCATTTATGACTGTAAATGATCAAAACCCTAAATATCAAAGAAAAATCATCAGTCTTTTTTTCCTAATTTTTAGATAAGTACGGTGTTTACGCTACCATCTCGACAAAAGATGACATGGAACCCACACACGAGGCTAAAAAGACAAGAACTAAACAGACGCTTTGGACAACTGTACAGACTACTTCGACGACCCATCTCTCGACAGAAAATAAACCACTAATCTACAAAGTTATACTTAAGCCAATTTGGGCATACGGAATAGAGCTATGGGGGACAGCAAAAAAATCGAACATCAAGCACATCCAATCCTTTCAATCAAAAGTCCTGAGAACAATAGTAAATGCCCCTTATTACGTCAGCAACAAAACCCTTCACAATGATCTGAATATACCCTATATTCTCGAACTCATCCCTTCCAAGTTCATAAAATTCCATAGTAACCTATCCACCCACCCTAATTCCCTAGCACAGTCCTCCTCGGAGATTAAAACGGCAGTGGCCTCGTGACCTGCTATAATTAAGTGATAGTGGGAGTCCTAGCAATGGCCAGTTTCTCTAATCATGTCCTGAGCGTCTGTGGCTCTCGAGCTCTTGGTCAGCTTCCGCTGTCTCTTATCCAGTGACGAGGCTGACTTAGGAGCGTGGGGACTTCCCAAGACTCCGCTTCCACCTTCGCACGCGAGGGAGTTGACAACCATGTGGACTTGGGGGGCCTCTGGGATGTTTGTAAATATTGTATGAATGAGCAAGTGAATGATGAATTGTAAATATGGTATGAATGAGAACATTTATCTCAATTACTTATTGCCTATTAAGGCAGATTGTCATTTTATCTTGTTAAATTGTTGTTGTTGAAGTGTAATCTTTAGATATTTTTATTGATTATACACCTGTATAGCGATTAAGAGAAATTTCTGTGAAAGTCACTAAGACGTTGGAATGTAGGAGACTATTTACTTTTTATGGTGTAAAATGTAATGGCCATTAGAAGGAAATAAAATACATTACTGATTAAATGCCTATAGTATTCATCAATAGCGTAGTAATAGCAGAATAGATAATAAAGTTGTAGGTTTATATACATAGACTCAAGTTGGTAGGGAGCGACAGTACGAGGAAGGACACTAAAGAGAATACCGCGAAGAGAAGACGCCCCAGGGACCGGGCGGGCTGGAGGTTCAGTCTAACGTTGGCAGCCAGGCAGTATGGAGCAAGGTGAAGCACTTCTACCGGCCGACCGGCTACCCGCACTCTACACACAGCCAGGTCATTCATATATTATATAATACATAAATATATATAGAATATAATAGATAAATAGTACTTTCATCACATAGTACTGCCTAACCTAGAGGGAGAGGTCGTACTTTCTAGCAGGATCGTCTTCTCTATGTTCGTATGTTTTTTTCCCATTAGCCCTAGTTATTATAAATATATAGATTCTACATAAATGAATCTATTTACACTAGGCCATTATATGCCCTTGACTACATTTTATAGAATTTTTAATAACTTTACATTGCGATGTATAATGCACGAATGTTTAAAGTACGTTATACTTATGTCACAATCACAAAAACTACTATTTTGACGATTTATTTGAATAAAAAAAAACACATCCCAGTGATAAATATGTGGTTTACACTGGGTGAAATATTATTAACAATTTTTTATTAACAAAATCGTCGTTGCCTGATCTGAAATTTGGCAACTTCCTGTAATCCGTCCCAAACGTTGCGACAAACCGTTAATAAATAAAATTGGGAGAATGCTATGCACATAATCATATTTTAACTCGTATCCTTCAAATTTTGAGCTAAAAATTGGTTTTTCAAAAAAAAAAAAAAAAAAAATTAGATAGCTAAAACATTACTGGATCTTATTAAATGGGCGTTGTATTCTCTTCTAATAGCCTTGGCAAAGCTCGTATCCTTCAAATTTTGAGTTAAAAATTGGTTTTTCAAAAAAAAAAAGTAGATAACTAAAACATTACTGGAACCTATTAAATGGGCGTTGTGTCCTCTTCTCGTAGGCTTGGCAAAAAAAAAAAAATACTAACGGAAACGCCTTTTCAAAAATTTGTAATTGAATAATTAATTAAATTATTCAATACTTACACACAATTACAGTAGATAGGATTATTCGCTATTCGAGATGACATATTCAAAGGTGTTGACGTTTGGGAATTATTCATAATAAACAATGAATGTATGTTAATGGGATTGTGAAGAGTGAAAAATCTCCTGTTTCTAGGTCAAACAGCAGGTGCAACAAAACTGGGTATACACTCACGGGTGACATGTAGCCACTATTGACGAATTTTGTTAATAGCAATTATAATGTATTATGCATTAATATATAATATAATATTATGTATTACTAATGGAGTACTTAGATTCGATACCCTACCGATATCTGGTCCGAGAAAACAGTTTTAATAAAGAAGAAATACTTTTATTATTTTTATAGCGGGGAACCTCCATGTCAAAGTACACAACTCCATGGTTTCTAAGTTTCAAAAAACATTTTAAAAAACTCGGTTAAGTATGCATTATTGGCACAGAATTGAGGACTTCGATGTCCTTGCTGATTACTTTACCTCTTGATTAATTTCATGTGTTTTATTGAACCATTTTTACTGGCATAAAATTAACAAAAAAAATAAACCAGTCACGTTGATTGATACTGTACATGTTAATTCGTAACAATGGTCACAGCTAATTAAATTAAATTATAATTATCATTAATTTTAATCTTAAAACTCTGATATTGTACTTACATTTATATTTATATAAATACTTTAAAGCCTTTCATATATAAATTTTAGAAAATGAAACTATGATTATCTTGGATTGATGAAAAGCTCACTAAATATGTTTGAAATGCAGAGTCAGATAAATGTTATTGCAGAAATGTTCATTCAAAAATATATAATTAAAATACCACATTATCTTTCACAAATGACTGTTGATGTAATCAACCTCCAAAAAAAACGTTTTTGACTAAAAGTTTTAGAACACTAAATCTCCAACGATGTGTTTCAAGTAAAAATACGATCACTAAAGCATTTTGAAATTTTTTATATAAAAAAAAAACCCGAGTGGTTTCATACTGATCCCTAATATAAAATAACAATAATTAATTGAAGTTCTTTAAGATTATTTATAAATGGCGAATGCATTATTATTTTTCTTTAGAAATAATTAATATTGTAAATTAATTTCAATAAGAAATGTTTGTAATATCGAATACTATAGGAATGTATTACCTAACATAAAATATATAAAACAAAGTATTGACTCTGTAATTCACTGCAAACAAAAGTAAACCAAACCCTAGTTTAGATCAAAACAGTTTTGACAACTGTGGATTCCGTTAATAGCGAGCAGAAAGACAGGTTTTGATCTTGGCATGTTTAATGTGTCAATAACGATCGATAGCGATCAGTTAATCGATTTGAAACTTCGCGAACTCATATTTTCTACCGTATCGAGAAACATATTTATAAAAATATTGCATAAATTGAATATTAAATACTTTACACATTGATGCTATCCCACAATCATTGGACTGACATTGTGATAAGCTCTTCCAAAATTAATAAATTTAATCTAAAATCACAAATTAATTGAGTAAATTGACTACAAAATATGAATATTATTGAATACTCATTATCTAATTGAATAATAATTTATCTTATAAAGCTCTCATTTAGTTCAATTTAGTCAAATTTCAGAATATGAAAAAAAGAAAATGTAACTAAAACAATTCGAAAAATCGCCATACCTGAATAATTTCTGACAAATTACTCAAACAAATCTGGTAGTTCAAAATTTTTTTCAGCAATAGAGATAGTGATCATATTGACGGGATCAATAGTAAATTCACAGACGAAATATTTGTAGAAGTCCAGCTTCAATGGAATTGTCAACAGAAAACAGCTAAAAAAATGCAAGCCCGTAATCGTTCATTTAAAATAAATACAGTTTGTTTTGTACATTTTCATAAATTTGATGATAGTCGTCTTGATGAGATTGATGATAAACTAAAAATTTGATTTGAAATTAGAAACTAAAAAACTAGAAGAAATATACGGGCTTATAAAACTTCGGAGTTTCGAATCGTCAGTTAAATAATCTTTGTAGAGGAGAGTCTTTTAAAAGAAAAGAAAGAAAAGCTTTATTATGAAGTAAAAGCAAAACACTGGTATACACAAATATTATACAATGAACAAATAATATAATAAAATAATTGAAATAGAGATTTCTCCTCGTGCTGCGATGCACTGATGCATTCGAAGGAGTGCATAAATATAATACATTTTGTTTGTGGTAAAAAGTTCGTAGTCTCATATTCAACACTAGGTGATGAGGCTCACCTTCTGCGGTCTGGGACTAAAGCTGAGACATATATGTATAAGAAAAGGATAAGATTCTGGGAAGAAGGGAGGTCTTGGAGGGATGCGGCTGCTTACTTAAAAATAACAGGAACCGTCAGTGACTTCCATTAAGTCACGAGACAGGTATACAGTTTTGCTCAACCCCCTTCTACTTGTTCTTAGCATCATAATATTCTTAGCATTATAAAACTGTCGATGATAAAATTCTAAACAAAAACTCATTAATAAACGAAATCTGATAGTCTTTGGAAGACCTAAATAACTAAATAATTAGTATTTATGAAAAAATTAATATCAAAAGAACCGTGTCCCTTTGTAAAACAATGTTATTTTTATTAAACTTCATATCGTATTTCGGTTTCATTGGGGAGTTATCGAACATCGGCAAATGAACCGAGTTTCCATTCGACTCGCCTTTTGTTTTTTTTTTGCTTAAACTTTTTATTTTTTATTGATTAGCGAATAATTTTTAAAAATGGACTAATAATAGACTGTATTTTTTGAAATATATATGAATATAAATGAAGTTAAGGTAAACAATATCTAAAGATATTTATTGGTCGACGTGAGACCTTCTTAAATACTTATAGAATCCTTTGAAAAAGTAAAATAAAATATTTAAAAAAATATTAAAAAACAACACCTACTTAAATAGTCTGAAACAGCATTAAATATCCAATTATATTGATTATTGGTGCCAAAAAGAAATTTTTAAAAATATGTATTTTAACATGCTGTGGGTGAATTTAGAGCTTCCCACTTCCTTCGGACTCTATAATAAACAGCACTTCTTATTTTATTAATAAGGAAAAAAATTATCATTTTTATCACCAAGAAGATATTAAGTGGAACTTAATTTTATGTATCTATACCAAAGAGGTGCTGGAAACACAATATTATCAAGATAAATAATAAAAATAATGAGAAATAATCACACAGCATGAATAATAAAAAGAATCCAGTACATTTTCGGTTTGATATATAATCAAAAGTTTCAGAATTACTAATTTTATATTTCAAGAGCCTAGAGAAAACGGATTATGGTGTACAAGAAACATAAAAATTTGCGCGTTTGAAAATGGCCAGTATAATTTATTTATTTATAGGCTTTAGTACCGGAGTCTCATATCAAATAATAGTAACACCAGAAACAAGAAGGTTATACCCCAAAAATAATTGTATACCCACAAAACATCATTAAAGAACTATTGCGGTTGGCAAGAAAGTAATTTCGGTTTTTTAATGTGAAATAAAACTCAATTTTTTCTATACAAAAAATACTTGAATCAGTCAAATATCTTCCATTATGTTCGATGACCTTTTGCCATATTTCTGGTAACTTCATGATCCCGCGCTCATAGAACTTCTGGTCCTTGTCAGCAAAAAACTCAACCAAGTGCGATTTGTGGTCATTGTTATTACTGAAATTTTTACCATTTAAGAAGTTTTGTAAACGTCGAAATAAACGATAATCCGATGGTGCAAGGTCAAGGCTGTATGGGGGATGCGACATCACTACCCAACCAAGCTTAAATAGTTTCGTACGGGTTGCTCAAGATGTGTGAGGCCCCGCATTGTCGTTGTGGAACCCAAATATCGAGCTTCCAAGGCGTCTTATATGATTTTAAATTGTTGTGGGTGATACATTTAACTGTTTTGCAATCTCTCGCACCGTTATATGACTATTCAATACAATTATGGCTTTCATTTTGTCATCATCAACTTCAGAAGGTCGACCAGAACATTGGTCATCTTTCAGTAAACAAATCTCCAGAATGAAATTTTTTAAACCAATTCTGACACGTGCGTTCTGTTAAACAATCAACTCCATAAACTTCACACGTCTCTTTGTGAGCCTCAGCCACTTTCTTGCCATTATGAAAATAAAAATGTAGAATTTGTCGAAAATGCTTATTTTTACACTCTATGTTAAAACTGACCGTAAACTGACAGTTGTAAACAAAATTACACGGAATTTGTTTCTATAGCAAACTAAATGTATTGACTACCAAATCTCAAAAGGAAAAAAAACATTGACAGCTTGACAGAAATGGAAGAATTGAAACCACTAAGCTTAAATCATTTGAGGAACAGCAAGGATTGCAACATGCCATGGACTCTTTAGTCACTGCCGAGAAGAGACAAAAGTCAGGATTGGACATCCAAAGCTGACGCACCTACATCTCCTTGAATGACTCCTCTGGCTTACATGTGAATCATGTGATAACAACCCACTGAAAGGAGCATATTCGTTCACTTGCCTATGATATGATATATAGGGGAACGAAATAATAATACATCAAGATTTAATCCCATATATTTAAAGAAGATTATCAGTGATAAATAACCCAATAATAATAATTTGAATAATTCTTGTAGCGACACTACAGGAAATACAAAAATAATTTGTAAAAAGATTCGCCTGGGGATCTATAATTGTATATAATTATCTGTAAATTTAAAGGGGCTATGGAAAAGAAATTAAAAAAAAAAATGAATAATTCTTCTCTATTACTTAGGCTATTGTAGTATAAAAAGTATCATTAAGGTTATTCTGAAAATATATTTTGTAGCTTACAATACGAAAAATGAGGAATTGATTCTTTGATTACCTGTAACGAAAAGTTTATACTAAACCCATCAAGATATCAATACAGTCAATATTGACTTTTACACAATTCGTTAATGCCGAAATGATGGACATATTTTGAGTATAGCATTCCACCTTTATATGGTATTACCAAATTCACTTTGCTTTGAAACGTTAAAAACCTAATTTATGATATCTAATCGAATTGAAGCTTTACCTACAATCCTAAATAATTCTTGAAGAATAGGTTGTGGGACACTAAATTTCTCATTCACAATATAATTTTCACACAGATTAAAAAACATAAACAGTTTAAAAACCTGTAATATTAATCCATGGCATAATGAGAATGATTTGAAATGATCGTTTAGACCAACGTGGTGAAGTATTTCACAATAAAGTATGTCTTTGCTTATAAAAATAAATAAATTATGAAGGCTCTGCTCCCATTCAGCTGCGTAGTGATCGCTTAATGTTTCTGTATATTCCACAATTGAGGACGTAAATATAATTCTATCTGAAATTTTAAAAATATGTATTGTTTAACGCATCAAAATCCGTTGACGCGGTGAGGGAGGTGACAACTATGTTTGTTTTGGGAGGTCTCTGGGCTGTTTGTAAATACTGTATGAATGAGGGTTATATTTGAGACGCCGCATCTAATACCAGAACTAATCCGATATCTTCCTTCAACCGGCTCTTGAGAGTGATGTCGTATACAGATGGGTTTATTGACATCCTAAAAAGATACACATCTACATTATTCTAGGTTTTTATCTGGCGTAATAAGGGGCATTTACTATTGCTCTCAGGACTTTTGATTGAAAGGATTGGATACGCTTGATGTTCGCCTTTTTACCTGTACCCCATAGCTCTATTCCATGTGTACAGATTGGCTTAGGTTTAACTTTGTAAATTAGTAATTTGTTTTCGGTTGAGAGTTGGGATGTCCTTTGATGTAGTCTGTACAGTTCTCCAAAGCGTCTGTTTAGTTCTTGTCTTTTTAGCTTCGTATGTGGGTTCCAGGTCAGTCGTTTGTCGAGATGAAAGCCTAAGTACTTACTCGGTTACAGGGAGATGAATGGAATTAAAAGGAATTAGTGGACAAGACTTGCAGCAGAGGGTGAAGGTAATGTGGGAATATTTACTAGATACTAGCATCCGAGAAATTTAATACTACAGAGAGTCTTAAATCTATTCCTTAAATGCTCCTTAAAATACTCAAAACACCTTAACTTCCTAATGACTTCCTAAAATTCTATAGCTTCCCTTTCGCCAATAACTCCATCAGAATCGAGCGTGTCTGCAGTGTGACACCCTTGTTCCCATCTTGTTCTCGTCAGTTGATACTCGAAGAACATCATTATTGCAAGTTAATCAACCCCGTATGGAGTTCAATCTGACAGTGGAACAACTCCACCAAACTTGTCTTCAACCAGACAACCATTTAGCTCTTGGTAACCAGCTTGACTGTTGTATCAAGTCCTGCAGACTTCCTGCTTCGTCTTCAAGGCCTTCTCACCGTTCATAGGTCAGTTGACTCAGTTAAAAAAAATATTCCAGAAATGAACGCAGATATTTTCAGTTCGCTCTTTCTATTATATTTTGTGTTAATGGCATATTTTTATTTTTTGTCATTCTAATATAATATAATTAAAAATAAGTTGAATATATCAAACGATAGAATATTTTTTGTTGTACATTAATGTTTAAGAATAGTAAAAAAGGGCTTTTGGTATGGTATCTTTTTTCTTTTTTAGATATCGCTTATGCAAATACAGTCCGTTAAAGCCATTCTAGTTTAAGGTATTTGCTATTGTTGATGAACCAATCCAACCTTAACGGTTAATTTTCGAACTTAATCAAGTCATTTGTAATCATAGTTGTTTCAAGGACTGGGTTTAAAGTCTTATGGATTATTTTGTCACTGGACAAAATTTAGTAGCCTCAAATCCATTTTCTTCCATTGACCCTAAATTTAATATTTTCCATTTCTAGTAAATTTCACAACATAGATTTAAACTTTTAAATATCAATATAACCTCTTTTGTCAATGTTCCCTTCATGGTGTGTTTTAATAATTGTGAAACTAACATAAGTTATAGTAATAATAATTACCACTTGTTACATAGTATATAATAGAAAAAAAATAAAATAAGGAATTGAATTCTTTTGACTCGCTTCCAACGAAAAATAAACCAAGCCCTAATTTAGATATCAAAATTTTTGACAGGTGAATTAAAAGTGGCACGACGGGTTTCGATCTTGGCATGTTTTTTTTTATTTCACAGTGACAGTAACTCTTTCATGTTCCTGGTAAATACACACATTACATTTAATATAGTTTATCGTTAACTTAACGCACTTTCTAGGCATGATGAGACATTGTTATGTTATACGAAAAACTATATTTCGAACTGTCTCAGTGAATGGACTACTTCGTTTCGGATGATGTTATGTAGCAAAACTAGAAGCGAAGTGTTTCTCAAAATCTACTTATTTTTATAGCCTTCTCAGAGGCTTTGATATCTTTTTGTGTTTTAGCACTTCTGTTATTCCTTTTATCAGTTTCACAAAGAAGAGCAATAGAGCGCTTTATCTTTAGCAATCAAATGTATTGTATGTTTCAAAATCTCCAAGACGCAAGTATTTCTTTATCTACAGAAATTTGAAGCAGTTATGTATCGATAGATTCGTCTAGATCCCATAAGAGTTAAATAGAACAGATTAGACCACTATAAAAATAATCATTTGCTGCCTACGTTTTTATGGGTAATAATGTCAGGATAATCATGATAACGAAACTAGATTTTATATAAAATGTAACACGAGGACAATCATAGTTGTTTTGTAATTGCAGTTTAATAAAAAATAAATTGCATATTGTTAATCAGAATGCCGAAATAATTTAATTAAAATGATCGAACAATGTATCTATTGATATCGAGCAATTAATTAAATACACTTAATTGTGTGATGGGGGTGTGGATATTTATCACGTCTTCCCTTTATCAAGACATCAAGAGATAAGAGTGGTAACAAAATAGTTTCTGGTTTAAAAAATAGATAAAACGAAGGTGTAGAAAAACTCCCTCCTGGAGAAAAAACATATATATAATATTATAACATATAAATATAATATAATATAATATAATATAATATATAATATATTATAATAAAAACATATAAGATATCTCTTGAGCATAAATATTGAAGTGATGACGTAGCTTTGCAAATCCATTCCATTGTGACTTTTATTCCGCTGCGCCATGTCCAGTCCGTAAAGAATTTTTTAAAACAGAAAACTAATGAAATGTTCCCATTTGATATAGATTATTTGCAGATGACAATGCAGTCTTGCCATCCCACCCAGACCCCGAGATAGCATCCCATAACCTTCAAAAACACTTTGATGAGATCGAGTATAGGTACAACCAATGGTGGATCAAAGTTAATTAAGCAAAATGTTCCCACATTACCTTCTCCCTTTGTCGCAAGTCTTGTCCACTAGTTTATTTTAATTCCATTCCTCTCCCTGTATCCGAGACAGTATGGTATTTAGGCTTCCATCTCGACAAACGGCTGACATGGAACCCGCATACATGGCTAAAAAGACAAGAACTAAACAGCACTTTGGACAACTGTACAGACTACTTCAAATGACATCCCATCTCTCAATAGAAAATAAATTACTAATCTACAAAGGTATATTCAAGCCAATCTGGTCATGCGGAATAGAGCTATGAGGGACAGCAAAAAAGTCGAACATCAAGCGTATCCAATCCTTTCAATCAAAAGTCCTGAGAACAATCTTACTAACGATCTTAATATATCCTACATTCTTTAACTCATCCCTTCCAAATTCATAAAATTCCATAGTAACCTATTCAACCACCCTAATCCCACAGCACAGTCATTGCACTGCACCAATCATCCCTATAATCCTCCTCGGAAATGCGAAACAGTGGGAGTCCTGGCAATGGCCAGTTTCTCCAATCATGTACTGAGCGTATGTGGCTCTCGCGCACTAGCTCAGCCTCCGCTAGCTCGTATCCGGTGAGGCGGCAGACGGTGGATCGTAGGGGGACTTCCCAAGACTCCGCTTCCTCTTTCTCATGCGAGGGAGGTGACAAGCATGTGGACTTGGGAGGTTTTTTTAAATACTGTATGAATAGGCGAGGGGATGAAAATTGTAAATATGGTATGAATGAAAACTTTTATCACAATTACTCATTGCCCAATGAGGCAGATTGTAATTTTATCATAATAAAGTTGTTTTATCAATTATTATTATTATTTTTTATTTAAATTGTTATAATATAATTTGCATTGTTGCGTGTTTTTTTTTATTGTACTGGTGTGAATTTTTCACTATCACGGTATTTTGAAATTTGTAAAGTTTTAACGGTTTCTTGTGATTTGTTAGCATTTAAAATTGGCAGCGTGAGATTGCTGAAAATGCTATCTATGACTCTTTAAAAAAGTAACTTTATTCTTTGTCATATGAAATAAAAGAAGTCACACGCTTCAAAAAGATCCCATAAAATGGAGTCTAGAGGGATTACAACTTGTTATTTCCATTAAAACACAACCCATAACCGTCATTAACACGACAAAATAATGTCAATATGTACCGGTCACTGAAATTGAGTCACACAATGTTCCAATTCTCCACAGTCACTTATTTTATTTCGATAGTTATGACGAATACGTCAGATCATGCATCCTACATATCGCCCAATGAGGCAGATTGTAATCACAATAAATCTAAGTATAGTTACTATCACTTTATTAGCAGAGTTCGTTTTTGGCACGGAAGAAAGAAGAGTCGCGGATGTGTGCAAAGTAGCTTTATCGATAAATTTATCGAATATACGTTGCCTGATCCCAGGGCTACCACCTTGACATTGGAGCAATAATATGAACTAAATATTAGTCTATTAAAATCGATAAGAGGTAAGCTGATGGAGACGTGGATAAGAAGCACTTACTTAGCGTAGCCACTAACAAGTCATGGCTTCCTCCAGCATTAATCGCTAGAAGTTACTGTTTTCTGTGGTTGCCATCCGGTCTCTGGCCACCCCGACATGAATTAAGTTATGTAATGTAAGTTGTCAATAATCATTGATTACGGAGTTTACTTTTTAGGCTCAGACCATGATGAATGAATACAATATTAAAGGACACTTGAAATGGTATTGACCAACTATTTAAGCCTATCGAGGAAAACAATTTGATGTAGTTGTGCAGTGGTAGAGAACGTGACGCGATATTATGTACAGTATTTAATACAAGTACTATATACTATAAAGGTGGTATTATAAGTAAGTACGTGTATACTAATGAGCATGTTTGTAAAAAGTCAAATTGTGTTTTCAGCAATTTTGGTGTACTTTTGCGTAACTACAATCCAAATGATATATAGTACGCAAGTTATGTTGTTTAACCAATAATCACAACAGAGGTGATCTTTTGAAAGCTATAGTGCCTTATACTTCAGTGCCTACTGAATAAGTAAGTGGAAAAGTGATCTAAGGCATTGATATTATTTACTTTTAAAGGGAGACTCGGATAAAGTTCTTGTCTGTCGTGCGATATTGTTAAACTTTTTTTTCCTGCGTCTCGCCTAAAAAAGTATACAATTTAACGAACAATTAATTGAATTATAAAAGCTACGATTCAATAATTACACTGAAAATGTTGATACTGGCCCGCATTTCCTTAAACCAAAACTATTTTCAGTTCCCTGGCATGTTTTACCAACAGAGTAAAAACCTGGAGCTAGGTTCCAGTTACTTAATGTGTACGTTGTTTGCAGATCTGTCTGTATGTAGACCATCTTGAAGATCGTAATATCGTGTCTGACAGTAAAACATCTTTCAGCTGTCACAATTACACTGGGGGGTAGAGTATGTTAGTCACTTTCTTGTTGATATCCTGCAACTTTTGTCTTAATTAGTGATCATAATATGACTATAATTTTCCTCGGTACAGCAATTCATAGAAAAGTCATCGATGCATTCGTTATAAATTAATTTAAACCGTCATAAATCATTGCTCTGATTAAGAAAGGCGGAGCTCTTAGCTACTGATCACCTTTGGTCTTCACCATCTTAAGCCATTAAGAGGTGATACCATTTTCATTTTCTTTACATGCAATTTGTTGTAAGTATAATTTTAGTAGATACATGTTTTATTCTGTTCAATGGTGTATAGTACTTGTAATATTTAACGTGGATATGCAAAATTCATATTTTTAGTTTTTGATGTATATATGAAAATTTATTTATTTATTTATTTAAATTCGATCTTAATATACCTTACATTCTCAAAGTCATCCCCAAGTTCATGAAATTCCATAGTAACCTATCATACCGCCCTAATCCCCTAGCATAGTCATTACACTGCACCACTCATCTCTATAATCCTCCTCGAAGACTAAAGTGGCAGTGGCTGTAAATGCGTGACAGTGGGAGTCCTGGGAGTTTCTCCAATCATGACCTGAGACGCTCACATACGATGTGGCTCTCGTGCTCTTGGTCAGCCTCAGCTGGCTCGTATACAGGGACGCGGCTGATGGAGGATCGTGGGAGACTTCCCAAGACAAATGATACTTGTTTATTCATTATATAATTTTTATAAAATAACAAAACCTGTATATAATGTAGCGACGCTACAGGCAATACAAGAATGATTTGTAAATGGATTCGCCTGAGGATCTATAATTATAAATAATTATCTGTAAATTTAAAGTGCTATGAAAGAAAAAAAAAAAAAAAAAAAAAAGCGACTAACGTAGAAATACAGACAGACAAAAAGCAATCGCTCCTTTTTGAAATTTATTTTAAGAAGCTTTTACTTAATTAAGAAATAAATGTTGCTCAGTTATTTTTCAACTTACCTTGTTAATTTTTTTCTATTATTATTATCTTCATTTTATTCGATTTTTCACATGAATTCCATGACAAAAATTTCTTCACAAGACAACGCGACCATTAAAAATTGACGTTTCAATTTCTACTCCCATGGTTTTGGTAATTTACTAAAAGCTAGAAGTAAGGAATTGCATCCTTGAGAAAAATATACAATCAAAAGGTAATGTTGGTAATGTTGTCTGCACCCAGCCATGACCTATTGCGATTTCACGTTTTTGAAATTTCAATCAGATTTCACGACATTGAAAAAAAACAACATGCTTGATAGTAATAATAAGTAAGTAGTAATAGTAAGTAAACATGGCGATACATACATTGTTTTTTAAACATTAGAAATATTTATTTTCTTTAATGTTATATAGGCTTGATAGATATAGTGTCTAAAAGCGAGAGATCCTCTAAACTAATACGTTAATATAAATAAAATGTAAATAGAAGGAAAACAGAAGCTTATAAGAAATAACTTTTGATTAATTTATTTTACTATTTTGTTATAAACAAGTGTAATATTTCACAAAGAAGTGCATAAATAATAATATAAATTAATTAATACTTTAGGGTCTGATTATCAATCTCTGGAAAGGAAAATAGTTTATAAATCTAAGAAAAATGTAAATATTTCAATAAATGAAATATGTTTATTAAGAGCTGTATAATTTTTGTAGTCACGTCGGCTGTTATGTGAAGTTTTTACAAGAAATCAGAAATATTGATTAATGATTAAATAAATAACTTAATTACGTTCAGGATGATGATGATGATGGTTAAATTTGTATGTCAGCAAGTAATCCTGGGTTAAATCCGTTCAATGTTTGCGTGAAATAGAAAACAATAAACAAATCAGATCTCAGCGATTCTTGGCTGCTTGAAAATTCAAATCGATCTTTGCAAATGAAGCCTTTGGAATTTTAGAATCAGAACAATCCACAATCTGACGAAAGTTCCGAAAGGTCAGTTGTGACAACAGAATCTTAAATTCTCGAATCGAGGATACAATTTTCGAACTCTTAAAGGTTTTATTGTGCAATAGTTCATGCCATTCTGCCAACCCCGGCCAAAGAAGGTGCTATGCGATAGTAAAATTTTTTTAATCGAAATTAACTTTTAAAGGTATATTTCTCGAAAGCTAGACTTATGCTGTTTATTTGATGGATAAAGCACAACACTATATACAATACATATCTATGTATTATATTTATTTATTTATTCACAGTTGTAATAAAGTCAAAACCAGTCATGGCGCTAATAAAAAAATGTGATGGCTGAAATGAAAGCCACAGGACATCCGATATTTGTTAATAATCCTAATGGTTGATACTATACTTAAAGATATATGTCTCCTAAGTGATCGAGCACAGTCTTCGCGTATGTATAATCATGGGTTTGAGTCCCTGTGTAGTGTGCTGTTAACATTCTATATAGAATATAGAATAATGTTGTCATTATTCATGAGTTTTAAGCTTAGTGTAAAGGGTATGAAAGTGATACGCCTGCTTTTGGCATTTCTATGTATAACAAAAACTTTATTATGATAAAATTACAATCTGCTTTATTAGGCAATAAGTAATTGTAATAAATCTTCTCATTCATAACATATTTACAATTTTCATTCACTCACTCATTCATAGAGTATTTATAAACAGCCCAGAGACCCCCAAATCCACATGGTTGTCACCTCCTTCGCATGCGAAAGAGGAAACGGAGTCTTGGGAAACAAGAGCAGTTTTGTAATTGTTAAAAAAAACAAAATGAACCAGTATTATAACGGAGCCAAAATGGCCATAATATTCACAGTTATAAGGATCCTATATTACATTATCCACACTAAAATATGTTCTCCAGTAGAATCGATATTCCAGTCCGTGGAAACTGGAGTTGCTCAAATATTAAAGTTCTCGCAGACCTTTCTTATCGCCAAGACACGGTCGAACGGTTCAGCAATTTATTATAAATTGAATCTTGGACAATGATTCCCTCCCATTCCTAGAAAATTCAGAGTTAATATACAGCCATAGTTTTTTTCTTCTGTATTAGAATTATCTAAGAATTATCGTTTTTGTTCTTTTGTAAATCTAATCGAGATTAGTAATTAGATTTAGTAATAGTGACAAAATCTTTTACCTAAAATTGTGTAAAATTATTTTCCCCTGTCACAGCTACTTTTTAGAAACGATTATAATAAAAACTGTATCAATTTCCAGACCCAGGAATCTAAGCCTAGTGTCCAATCTCAGAATTCAGCAATTGTTTGGATTTCAGAAGTAATCTTTTTCCTAATCTCTGTAAAATATTAGGATATATATATTCATTCGAGCAAGCAATATATAATCTTAAATATATGTTATAAACTTAACCTTGGTGATTTTTCCTTGCACGCCAAGCCACACCTCGTACTCCATTCCTTACTAACTTTGGATATTTTTTTAAGTAAAAATTCACACAAACTCGTTATATAAGGTGTTTTTCTCGATTTCAACTTAGTTTGAGCTTCTGGGCCAATTATCAAGGTGTTTTCATATTTTTTTTCATGTGTCGAGCACCAAGGGTATCCAATCCTTTCAATCAAAAGTCCTGAGAACAATTGTAATTGCCCCTTATTATGTCAGCAGAAAAAACCTTCATAAAGATGTTAATATTCCCTAGATTATTGAACTCATATCTGTTAAGTTTATGAAATTCCATAGTAATATATCCAACTACCCTAATCTCCTATCACTGCCGTTACACTGCGCCACTCATTCCTATAATTCTCCTCGGAGACTAAACGGAAGTGGCTTCGTAACCTGATGTAAATACGTGACAATGGGAGTCCTGGCAATGGTCAGTTTCTCCAATCATGTCCTGAGCGTATGCGGCTCTCGCGATCTTGGTCAGCCTCCACTCGCTCGCGTAAGGTGACGCGGCTGGTGGAGGAGTGTGGGGTACTTTCCAAGACTCCGCTTCCTGTTTCGCACGCGAGAGAGGTGACAACCATGTGGACTAGGGAGATCTCTGGACTGTTTGTAAATATTTTATGAGTGAGTGAGTAAATGAAATTGTAAATATGGTATGAATGAGCACATGTAAATAAAGATTTTATATATATATTTTCCGTGGAGCGCTATGATGCTAACAATGGACAGAATACTTATTCATTGCATGGAAATCCTATGTCTTTGGGCATATCTACATTTTATGTTATGGCATGTATGTAATCTGAAATGAATATAATAACATTATGAAGACCGTGTTTTCCATACCATGCACATGGGATTATGGCGTATACATCTGCGATAAAGGGGCTCAACAGTTGCATTCTGCCTGCCGGCTGATGAATGTAATCATCATAATCAGTAGTTTTGTTGAATATAATTTTAAGACTTCGGACTGTTTGGCTCATATTAAAGATGGCTATCATGGAACATACAGACCTACATACATAGATAGAGGCATACATAGGAAAGATGATGCGTATAGCACAAGTATTCGTGTAAACTTGATTACAAATGTTTGCCCAATCTTATATTTTGGAATACAAGACAAGTTTAGTCAATAAAGTCACTGGTGATAAAATAAAATTACACTCAATAATATTGACTTGGGCTTCGTCAATAAAAATGTAGTTTATATTGACAGCTATTTTGTTGTGCTGAGTTATATTGATGACGTTGTTTCTTTTTTAGAACCCTACGCCTGACCACTGTCTTTCTGTTGGTTGTAAGTATCGTATTTGACGTAGAGACATGCTATTATGCATAGACATTTCATTTTATCATAACTCCATAATTTTAGTGGGCTGTAGTATATGTAATCCATGCGCTTTTCGCAACCAGATCTGGTATACATTACATTAGGTGTTGAATGCACAAATTTTATAAGATTACTTTGATATTTTAAATTAAAAATAAAATAAATCGTTAAATTACATTATGAAAATATACTATTACGTCTTTTATAGAAATTAAATTTATTTTTAATTTTATCTTTAAATGTTTCTTATCTGAGGTTTTATATTCTGCTAATAAATAAATAATTCTGGCAAAAAGGTGAATTTAATATTACAAAAAAAAAATAAGTTTATATTAATTATATAAATACTTGTCTATAAATTCGCTTCCTTTTCTTCTTTAATTCTCATCATTCATCTTCAATAAAAATTAATACTTTTCAATAAAAGAAAATTCTCTTCTGTTCTTCTTTAAGTCCACAACCACTAACTAAAAGAATTTTTTTTGTTTTTCTTATTCACAAATTAAAGCTGATATGTATCACGGGCTGATCCCAAAACTAGAGTCACGCCAACTTACTGTGTTCCCTCAGAACAACCAAGACAACAACTGCCATCTTGCTTTTCATAACCTTCCTCTTTTGTTTTTTCGAGGGTTCGAGTCCTGATCCTGCAGAATATTTTATCTTCGGCTCTTAATTATTAGTAATAGTGGGAACTACACAACATTAAAAATTGCTATTTTGCTGGAATTAGCTGAATTAATTTATAACCATATTTCCTATTAATATAGCTACGGGGGACTGAAAAGTAGAACAACAAGCATATCCAATCCTTTCCATCAAAAGTCCTGAGAACAATAGTAAATGCCCCTTATTATGTCAGCAACAAAACCCTCCATAACAATCTTAATATACCTTACATTATCGAACTCATCCCTTCCAAGTTTATGAAATTCCATAGTTACCTATCCAACCATCCAATCACCTAGCACAATCATTGCGGTGAACCCTCACCCCTATAATCCTCCTTTACGGCAGTGGCCTCGTGACCTCCTATTAATACGTAACAGTGGGAGTCCTGGCACTGGCCAGTTTCTCCAATCATGTCCTGAGCGTATGCGGCTCTCGCGCTCTTCGTCAGCCTCCACTGGCTCTTATCCGGTGACGTGGCAGACGGATAAACGTGGGAGACTTCCCAAGACGCCATTTCCTCTTTCGCATGCGAGGGAGGTGTTATCATGGTTATCTATGTGGATTTGGGAGGTCTCTGGGCTGTTTGTAAATACTGTATTAATGAGCGAGCGAATGAAAATTTGTAAATATGGTATGAAGTACTTGAAGGGGACTGCTGATGCAAGGTGAATAGTGAAAGTACGAAAAAGTCTAGATAAAGAAATAACACGTGGTTAGACAATGATACAAACCGAGAGCAAATATTAGCAATATTCACGAATGTTTTTTTTTTTAAACATAATGCAATTTATGTTTATCCTGGGTTAGTGATAATGTGACATATCGCTACTAAATAATAAACACACCACCCTCCAGAAGTGACGAGATGCTTCTGGTGCGTTATGTGCACTCAAATAGTGAATGGTGTGAATAAACAAGTCGATAAAGCCAGGGATAATAGGGACGTAAGCTCGTGCATTAAAAAGTGGTCATGCATAAGAATTAGGTTTGGAAAATAAACAAATAAAAATAATATTATTTTATTTAAATAATATAGTTGTTTAAGGTACATGTCACATAAGGTGTCAGGCGCGGCCTTAGAAATTAGTCTATTGTTATTACAAGACAATTAGAATGAAAATTAGTGGTCATTCCAATGAACAATTGGTATACATCCTGCCATACTAATCATCCTAATTAAATTCATGTGAATTCAATTCAAGACTGATGCATCACGCAATGAAAGGGTTTGTTACAGTCGGGAAAACAATTTTGTTGGTAATTTTAATAACTTGGTAATAATTGTCCATTTAAGCCTCAGTAAATATTGTAATTATCAGTCAAAACTACGAAATATTTAATTTTAAACCTTACTCAATTATTAGGTCAGTATTAGGTCGAGTCATAAGTAACTTCCGTTTTTTTTATATTAATTTTGACGAGTGCAGGATGCTTTTCATGGAGTTTCTCTTCCACTCTTTGCAACTGCTGAACGTATCCATCCACAGTAATCGTTAGTTTTGACTTAAGCAACTCGTGGTGAATTATTCCTTAACAATGCCACCATACACACAATAAAATCTTTTTGCCATGGATGTTTGCTTTCGGATCTGGTAGGGGTGGTTGATCCTTATCAAGCCACTGTCTTTTGCGGACTATATTGTCATAGGTAACCCTGTTACAATCCTGTTTAAAAAAGGTTCAATTTTTACCCGTGAGAGCAGACTTGTGGCGATTGACATGCGATCTTCTTTATTCCGTTCACTGAGATTGTGAGGTACCCACACTCCTAACTTGCTGACTTTCCCTAATTTCTCCAGGTGGCTGTTAACAGTTGATTGTGATGTATTCAACCTTTCCGCTATACCTCTTGTTGATTGACGTGGATTTTGCTCCAATATTGCCTTTAAAAGGTTGTCGTCAAAGTCGGAAGGACATCCCGCCCTCGGTTGTATCTCCAGAACGGAATTTTATAAGCCAATTTCTAACTGCCCGATCAGTTATTAGTCCTTCACCACTGCATATTTTTTCAGCTGTCGCCCTAGCATTATTGCCTTGATTAAATTCCCAAAGCATTACATGACGAATATGTACTTTTTGACTCTCCATTTCAGAGGTTAAAAAAAACAATTTAACGTAACGTGTATGACACAAAACAGTTGACAAAAGAATAACTGAAGCCTCGTCTATATAGTAAAAACAAAAACTTGTTGTCATGGTAACTGATAGCGGGTAGATACAAACAATAGATTCTACTTAGCTGCATCCGAAGTACTTATGACTTGGCATGATAATCTATATCAAGTAACGACACTTAATTATGTCCACTAATATTCCATGCCTCTATTCAGCTTATTCTGGGTACTCAAATGTAAACAAAATGATTTGTGGCTTAGAAAAAAAAAAAAGTAAGTAAACCCTGAAAATCTGCTCACCGTTAATCATTATCCGCTTGTCGTTTTACAAATTTATAGACCTTAACGACATAAAAATTGGTATGTCTTCCGTTTTTTTTTATGATTATAATTAAAACTAATCATCAACATCCTATTCACTTGATAGATTATGTCTGTATTTTGTTTGAAGTATGGATATTATACAGGGTAGTTACAGTACATGCCCCGATAATGGCCAAAATAAAAGCGAAAATTAATGGTTTAATAAAGTTTTTAATCATATTATGTTAAAGCATATTTAGTTACTCCTCAAGCACAATGAGATAAAAATTAGTTTTTTTTTTAAATTGATAACCAATTGATTAATGATCTATAGTTATTTTTGATGATTTGAGTTGCTTTTATTTTTTAAGATCATCGGAGGATTACGGTTGAGTTTCTATGCAAAAAAATATCATGACTGTCAGTCAAATTCAGGTTTTTAGAATATGAAAACACTATTTAAATGGCAGTTTTTATAAAATAGTCCACCTTTATCAATTTCGCATCTTTACATTGAATATTACCATGAACAGAAAAGCAAATGTAAAATATACATGAGGAAATAATTTCGTTTTTAATATTTGCTGTAGTATAAATTTAGGAGGAGTTGTAGCTGGATATTAAATCAGCACTTATGTGTATAGCACATCTCTCCTGGCTTACTTTATATAATATTAACACCCTCTTTGTGCCTAAAGTAAATAATATTAAAGTATTACTAGTCACGTTATTGTCAATAGCTTGATTCTAAATTTGTCATTTCAATTTTAAACCATAAAATTAAAAGAAAACACGGTGCTTCATACAGTAGCAATTATATAATTTCTTATGGGGTTTCGCGTTTTTCCGTCTGGTTAACGATTTACGGGCATGGCTTCCAAATCATATTTTGAAATGGAAACTTCGAGAAAAACAAAAATATATAAAACCAACATTAGAACTCTCGGGAATTGTGTCCCCAAAGGGGAGAGGACGCCCACCACGGGCTAGGGTCATTACAACCCGGCTGCAGTCCGGCAAGAAAGAGATAAAAAGGGTGAACCAGTGGTATTTGACCTTTGCTGGCGGCCTAGTCGGTAGACAGCTTTATTCGTATTGATCTGACTCTATAAGATCTTAGAAGGTGTGCCCCGACAAAGCACTATGTTCAGGGGAAGAGGAACAGGGTAGGTTTGTAGGTAGTTTATGTGGTCTTAGAATGACCACGAATTAACTCGGTATCTAAAGGGAAGGCGAAAACCGGTCGGATCCCAATGGAGAGTGTGATTAGAGAGAGACTGACTCGATCACTGGGGGAGACGCTACTAGGTAAAGTTTTTAGGGCCCCGACGACCGCCATTCACGAGAAAGAGGTTTCTTCCAAGGAGGTGCTAGTTTTAGCGAGACGAAGGCAGAGAATCCCACTAGGGAAGGTGTGGGGTCTGACAACGCCGGACTAAAACATAGCGAGGTTAGGAAAGAGAGATGGAGAGGTAGTTGAATAAGAAAGCCATGGTTCGAGTAGAGCAGCAAGCGCCAGTGCAGAGAGAGAGAGAGAGAGAGAGAGAGAGAGAGAGAGAGAGAGAGAGAGAGAGAGAGAGCAGTGTTCTTCAGGTGCCGGGTTCCAAAAAACTGGCAAATGTTTTTTTTTTGTTTTTTTTTCAAAACCTCTTTATTGATAATATATTTACAATGACAAAAATAAATAAATAAATTTAGAATTACAGCTGTCTCCTCGTGCTGCATTCGCTGAGGCATTCGAAGGAGTGCATAAAATATAGTACTTTCAGATTGTTGTTAGTAAGTCCAATACACGTACACTCACTCGGTGATGAGGCTCACCAGCTCATCAGCTTGCAACCGTGGAAAACACTAACACTAAAACCTAAACCTAGAACCTAAGACTAGAGCGTTCCAGCCGCGACAGCGACCATCGATGGGGGAACGGAGCGGGGGTTATCGTGTTAAACACCGGGTTTGTCAAGTATTGCAGGGAGTCGAAAAATTTGATATGTCTACGTTGGATGAATTCATCCACCGTAAGCAGCTCAAAGATCTTGTGAAGCTCACTGTTGGTCCGCTGCTCGAATGAAGTACCTCTGACCACTATCATCAGTATACCGTTTTGGAATCGTTGGAGTCGCCGAGCTGTCGTATACGTCAGATAACGAAAAAGCGGTGCACCATACAGTAGAGTAGGCCTGAGTATACTCTTGTAGATCAGTAGCTTGAGACGCAGTGATAGATTGGGGGAAGTCAATAAGTGCGTAAGCCGGTAAGACTTCGTGCGTGTTTGTTTCAACTTCTTCGTAAAATGGTTACTAAAATGGAGGTGTCTGTCCATTTTAATTCCCAGATATACTATAATGTTGGCTGGTGAAGTCTGGCAAATGTCCCAAATCTGGACCTTATATAGTGGGCATCAGCTGTTTCGTGCACTAGTTTCCCCTCTCTTAACTGACGCTTTAAGGTTTTTATTATTAAAATATAGAAAACATACGTAGATGTTTTCTGGGCAAAAAAAAAAAAGAAAAAAAAATAGCTAGTAAGGATTGTACAAAGTAGATTTAAGGAAAAGTTTTATTTTTATTTGGAAGTTTTGTGGTTGATTTTGAAAAATAAAGAACGAAAACAGTATTACTCAAGGTGCGCTGACCTGTGCAACAACCCCATTGCACCGGAATACGCGCACCACAGGCTACGTAACCCCATGAGCTCGCTTCACGGGCTTGTGGGGTAAGCCCGTTTGAGGCTCAACCTCAGGAAGGGTAAAAAAAAAAAGAGGGGGAACTGATTCGTGGTGAAAAAGTCACTACAAGAACACTTCAAAATTTGTTTATAATAATCTTTCCTAATATATTATACCCTAATATAATGTATTTTCCCCACTATTCCATTGGGAGTTATGGTATTTTCCCTCCATGAGGAAATGTATGCGATATTATATTAATCTGACTCTTTAGGTGGTCCGGAAGTAATATGAAGTAAATGATTATCGAGATAGGGCTATGCACTATTTGTGGGTGATGTCATTTCCCACGCGTAAGTTCTAAATCGTGACACGATCATGTATTATTCAATGTTAGTGCTGCATATTTAAATCTGTGATTAATATTATTATATCCTTGTTCTTATGTTCACTTTTAAATACTGAATCCTACTTAAGTATTCATCAAAGAGATTGGCGCCAAGTGAATTATTTTTATTGATAGGTAAAACATAATGAATAAACATATGACATGTGTAGAAATCCCTATAAAAAAAAAAAAATCAAAAGGAGTTATTGAAGATTAAACCACTGGAAGGTGTCCATTAATTTATAATAAACATATAAATGGGTATATTGGATGGAGACAGCTCTTGGACAAATGCCAGTCTATAATAGCATGAGGCCGGTAATGCATCAGACATGGCCTTCGTCAAACATGATCAATTTTCTCGATTATCTCATCTCATTGTTGTTTAGGTTGGATACAATTACTGAAATAAACAATAAATTCAAATTTTGACCTAACATTTTGGCTAACTTTAAATCTTTGACTTAAAGAAACCTTGGCCTTAAATAGAATGTTTTCATGTTTAAGTCACATAATCCCGTTGATATATCATAGCTAAAACTATTGATGACTGTTTCGGAAGATTTGTATGAATGTCGAGTTTGGTTTAAAAATTACAAGATAAAATAAGGTCACTAATTTTCATTGCACTAGGTTTTTTTTAAGACATCCAGTATTGTTAAATTTTCAAAAGTGCTTATTGTACCAACTTCTTCCCCACGGACAATAGAAGTTACCCTCTTCACGGACCAGGAGACACCCGTCTACCTTTTTATATTTCATCAATAAATCTTCGGTGTTAGTATAGAGAGAGAGGATTAGTTCACGATCCCGACGAGCACTAGGGGCGCGGGCGTCGTAGCCCCTGATTGGTCAAAATAAACAGCTATATCCTTCGCTGTTGGAAGGAATGACCTGCCTATGAGCATACTTTGAATAATAGTTCGTCAATGAATACGTGCACAATATTTCATATATAGAACAATATAAAAATTATATAGTCTTGGTAAATTCTTGGTTTGAGTGCCCACTTGATAGGTGGTTCACACATAATAATTACTAGGAAACAGAACGAAAACCGCCATTGTTTTGTCTTTTGGAACATGGTATATCACAAGTTTCTCGAGTTTGCATTAGCTAGGAGTTAGTTAAAAATATGTTAGCGTGTGAATGTATATTGTGACTTAGACTTTTGTTATTTACGACATAATAGAAACTGGATAATGCGAAAATATTTGGGCACAATGGAGTATCGCTGCTGAGTATACCACCTCACATAGTTGAACATTTCTTTTCTTTTTCCCCTTAAAATCCCTTTATTTAAACATTATTTAGAAACATATTAACTCAATAGGATGAACAAATAATGACAGAATAATGGCCCCTCTTGCTGCATAGCAGAACATACATTTGAAGGAGGGTAGAATTACAAAACAATTATCTTTTTACAGTTAAAATTTCAATATCAAAATAGACTGGACTAGGTGATGGGGCTCACCTTCGCTTTACAAAATGGGAAAAACTTTGATATGTCTACGTTGAATGAATTCATCCACCGTAGGCAGATCAAAGACCTCGCGAAGCTCTCTGTTTCTCCGCTGCTGGAATGTAGTGTGTCGGACCACTTTCATGAGTATCCCGTTTTGGAATTGTTGGAGTCGCTTCAGTTAGATGACTGAAAAGCGGTCCACCATACAGCAGAGCAGGACTGAGTACACTCTTATAGATCATCAGCTTGAGACGCAGTGATAGATTGAGGGTAACCGATAAATGCGTAAGCCGGTAAGACTTCTGCGGGTTTGCTTCAACTTCCTCGCAAAAAGGTTACTAAAACGGAGGTGTCGGTCCATTTTAATGCCCAGATATACTAGGCTGTTTACTAGTGAGTTTTGCTGCGTTCCTACAGTGTAAGTAGTAGGCAGCGGACTTTTTCCCTTTTGGAAAGAGAAAATTACGCAGTCAGTCTTAGCCGCATTTACAGAGATATTGAGTCTCCCCAATCTCACACTGATCTGGTTACAGGCTGCTTCAGCCACAGGCTCTTAGACACTAAGAGCTAACTTGGCACTCATGCTGCTTCTGTACACCGCGATGTCGTCAGCGAAAGCAGCATTGTGTTTTTATACCGGGCTCCTAAAATTTCAAAAACACAACAATTGCTGCATTCGCTGATGACATCGCGGTGTACATAGTTAAATAAATAAATAGTGATGTATATAGTTTAACATTCGCACGAAAGTCTATATGTGCGAAGCACAGCGTTTTGACAAAACGAGAGCCTTGGCCATAGAAAGCAACCCAGATAAAAGACTAATTGGGGAAAGCATCGAGACTAATCAATTCACGACCAACTAAATTAATAAAAGACTCGTTTTGACCGACCCTTGAAGAACTAATCACTCACTTGAGAAAGAGAACCCTGGTGGTAATGATAAGATAAAGGTGCATAGTGATCCCTTTGGCGGCATGAGTTCGTAAGAAAATCAAAACCCTTGGACAAGAAGGCAAAATAAAACAACATAATGACAACAAATGGAAGCTTTCTTTGACAATTTGACAACGATAATTTGATTGGACAAAGTAAACAACTTTCTCATTCGCTGTTGGAAGGAATGACCTGCCTATATAAGGCAGATATATTCTATGCTTTTTCAGGCAGTCGGAATCAGACACTTGAAGTGAACACAGACGTTTTGACCTCTTTTTCCTAACCTTGCTACCTTTAGTCAAGTGTTGTCAGACCCCACACCTTCCTAGTGGTATTATCTGGCTTCGTCTCGATAAAACTAGCACATCCTAGGAAGGGATCTCTTCTATGCAGACTACGACTCTGGGGCCCTAAAAAATGTACTTAGTATCGTCTCCTCCAGCTATTCAGTCTGCCTCTTTAGGGTTCACACTTGCCTTTGGAATCCGGACGGTTTCCGCCTACCCCAGATAACGACTATGAACTCGCGGTCATTCTAAGAGCTGAATATCTTCTCCTGAACATAGTGCACTGTCGGGGCACACCTAAGATCTTTTGGATTCAGTTCAATAAACAAAATACGAATTAACTGCCCGCCGACTAGGCCATCAGCAAAGGTCAAAGACCACAAGTTTATTTACTCTTTATTGCACACCAGGCAATGGCTGGGTCGACGAGATCTAACCCGCCGGGTTCCCCCGACAAAAAAAAATATTCCTAACGTGTTTAATATCATTAAATTTAATTAAACGTCAAAATGCGTATGCTATATTACACACTTGAATCATTCTGCGAAGTCTCACAGGTGTGGATTTATGTTTTCTGAGATAGTTTATGTTCATTGAGCCAGTGGCTTAATGAAGAAGAGAATGAGAGGCTTCAGCTCTTAATCACTCAACCAACTTGGACAAAGGATATTATCCTTCCTAACTATCGAAGTAGTAAAGCTATCTGCAATAAAATGATATACTGCTATTAATGAAGCCGTATCGGTGAGGTTAATGGCGCCTATTGTCGATTGAGGGCATTTAATGATCTCTGATATTCCCAATCGTTGCTTCCTTCAGTAACAGGTAGAACTGAAGCCTGTGATTCACCCCGAACGGACCGGGACCATTCCCAAGCTTTGTCAGCTGATCGTATTTCATCTGTCTGCGTTTAATTTTATGATATATAACGCGATATCTATAGTAAAAATGACTCAATCGACTTGAACATATCTGAGCACATTTGAGTAGGCTGTCAGACCCCACACCTTCCTGGTGGGATTATCTGGCTTCGTCTCGCTAAAACTAGCACATCGTAGGAAGGGATCTCCACTATGCAGATGACGATCTCTGGGGCCCTACAATTGTACCTAGTAGCGTACTCATTGGTACGAACGCTATAAAGCAGGAGGTATTTGTAGAATAATAAAAGCGGGAACCAGCGTTGAAAAGCTAATAGCTTCAAAGGTGTTTTATTTTAGCATATCACGAATCTATTCACTACTCGACCACGGTGCGATTTACATATACGAAATTCTATTACATACACATCAGCGCTTTATTTTTTTGAATATCTTAAACGTCGTGACCTTTTTTTGTCTCTAACTTGTTCTCAAGTGTAAGAATAAAAAAATAAAAACACTGGGAGCATTGCACTAAAAATTATTTTTAATTTACGCGATTAATTAAGTGAAACTTCCGTAAGTTTACCATTTGTTTTTAGTTCTATGACACTTAACTTCTCAACGGAAATGATTTTCGTATGTGTACTGTTTTAAAGGGATTGATTAAACTGATATGTATGCAGCTTCAACCATCATACCAGTGTTTTATGCTTATGGCATACGTATATTTGAAGAACTTTGGAAGTTCGGATTAGAAATTTAAAGTCATAAATAGCTCGGAATTTCATCTTTTTAAAATGATTTACAAAATAACCCAATAAATTTACCCATTAATAAGTTACCATGAAAAAAATCCGATGAACTTCATGGGAAACGCCGGGTACTTCAGCCAGTTATAAATATAAGTGCACTTGAAATTATTATGTTGTATGTAATGAACATTTAGGAACAAGATTTAAAGTGAGGATTGTTCCAAAATTAACGTATTTAATGCATTATGTCTTAGAGAAAACTGTCACATTTGGTATTTAGATTTGCTAACTTCCTGTAGCCAGGTCGTGACCAAAACTTATACAGCTTAGTACAAAGTGATTTTTGTTACTCAAAACTAACTTCTTTACCATGCTAAAATTAGAATCTGCCCTATTAGGCGATAAGCAATTAAGATAAATATTCTGATTCATACCATATTTACAAATAGCCCAGAGGCCTCCCAAATCCACATGGTTGTCTCCACCCCCGCATGCGAAAGAGGAAGCGTAGTCTTGGGAAGTCCCTCACGCTCCTCAGTCAGCCGTGTCACCGGATACAAACCACTGGAGGTTGACGAAGAGCGCGGGAGCCACATACGCTCACGACATGATTGGAGAAACTGGCCATTGCCAGGATCACGCATTTATAGCAGGTCACGAGACAACTGCCGTTTTAGTCTCCAAAGGGGGATTATAGGGATGAGTGGTGCAGTGCAATGACTGTGCTAGGGAATTAGGGTAGTTGGGTAGGTTACTGTGGAATTTCATGAGCATAAAAGGGATGAGTTCGAGAATGTAAGGTATATTAGGATCGTTACGAAGGGTTTTGTTGCTGACGTAATAAGGGCATTTTGATTTTTATCATGCCTTTAAATGTCAAATCGGTTAGATCATTTTTACAGACTGAATGACCTCTATATATCTTATAGACGGTAGACAGTCGCCCGTTGCTGGATATAAAAATAGCTCCGATTAAACTTAATTTTACTACTGGTCAAGAACACGGTTTTATAATATACACGATTCTGGCTTTAAACCTAGTCTGGACTTGTGTTTTCATTTGGAGTCCGTAAATAAGGAACAATGCTATTTGAAATTCCTTAACCTGGTTCCAATAAAGAAAAGAACGGCTATTTTCTTCCGCTAGGGTCCTTTACGCATTCCGCAAAACCGGTTTCGTACACCTCAGAAACAATCGTCTGTGTCTTACGGAAAGGCGATAAACAAAAATCAAGAAATTCAAGCACTCATTGTATAAAATGCCATAATAAATCAACATTTGCAAATTTATGAGTGATCAATGGTTTGATCAATTCAATGGCTTGAAGGATAAATAATACATATATAAAAAATATTATGTGTAATAAATAATTAAAAATTGAAAAAAAAAAAACACAATAATCCGCCAACCAATCAATGTTATGAAAAAACTTACAATAATTTATATTAATTTGAACTTTAGGGAGTGGGTTTCTCAACATACTTGTGTTTATTATTTCTTCGTTTTTATTTATATCATCCAACATTAGGGAGTCTAATTTAATTTTCATCGATTTCCAGGCAATTAATTAATTTTCTATAATTTGTATGGTGTAGCAAGGCCACTTAATGTGGTGCATCATGATGCCCTTCCTCCTGTAGATGCTGGTAGAACTGGCTTGTTTCACAAGTTCTTTGCATTTATAATTTTCTATTTGTTGAACCGACAAACGATTTATTGCACCCCCCCCCCGCAACCTATACCACTATACTGTATTTTAGCTGAATTGGGCCTGTGTCCAAAAGTGAGCAAAGACGTAATACCATTGAGACCTTCCGCCAATAGAAAAAATAATTAAAAGAATGGTTACCGAATTCTTTTATTAGCTAAAATTATTTATTTTTTTACATTTAACGTCGATTCTTCTGTAGTGATTCTTGGTAACGACTCTTGTGTTTATAAATTCATTATGTCTTTTAGGTATTTTGTTCATTGGTTAGCATCGGGTCGTCACGAGGGGGGTGCCTAGTTACCCTAGCCCTAGTGACGCAGTGAGGGTTGATTAAGTTTATAACCTGGACAATCGTTTCATGACGGTCTTACTATCTGACTCTATTTTTGATAGGCATGTGACCTAATAATGCACTATGTTCAGGAGAAGAGGTATAGGGTAGGTATTGTAGGTAGTTTGTGTGGTCTTGGAATGACTACGAATTCACACTCGGTATCTGAGGGTAGGCGAAATCCGTCCGGATCCCAAAGGCGAGTGTGAACCGGAGAGAGGCAGACTGAATCGCCGTGGGGAACACTGCTTTAGTTTCCGAGGAGGATTATAGGTATGAGTGGTGCAGTGCAACGACTGGGGGATTAGGGTGGTTACTAGGATAGGTTACTATGGAATTTTATGAACTTGGAAGGGATGAGTTCAAGAATGTAAGGTAAAATACTAACAATTAAACAAAAAAGCGTAGCTCAGGTCCATGAATATAATGGTTAAATGTTTGATTTAAAAAAGAAAAAAGTGAATATTTTAAAAGTTTCTTGCCGGTTTAACAGTTTTTTTTACCCGCTGCTAGTTAATTGCGGCCTGAGCGTGATACTTGACTACATCATTGAGAAATGATGATTGGCCAAGAACAAGTTACAAGTAACGCCAACAGAGGATTTACTTCGACTCAGGTACGGGGAAACGTATTTGGTATGTCTGTATGTTTACGATGAGTCATATACAATATACAATCGGTCGTAACGCTAATCAGCAGTGGGCCAATATACAAAATAGACCAATTAAACCTAAAAAAATAGAAAACAACTGCGCCGTTTCGTGTATGAAAACGATTTAAGAACGGCTTTTATGAGTTGATGTAATTACAGTCCATTGAAATACTCAATATTATTCAAGACCTCAATTGATTGATTATTGGCCGATTATTTTAGACTTTTAGGGCCAGCAGACAGAACTACCGTGTAAAATATCATAGCTGTAGAGAGAAATTACGCTTTGAGCGAAGGTTATGAACACGATGTTGATGACACACTACTTATGATTCTAGCTAATTTCGTGTGATGGTAATAGACTTCTAGCTCAGGCGATGTAGCTTATTACACCGCATGCATAGGAATAAATATAGTACGTAATGTAATAAGTTTATACTCACTTATATAAGTTAATGTTTAATGAATTACAAGCTAAGAAAGGTTGGTAATAAGAACACGTAGAACGTTGTAACAAGGCTGCTTTTTTTATTCCAAGATACCTCTATCTATCGGTATTAACTGTAAACATATATATAGATAACATATGTTTGGGGATTAAGGCTGGACTACCGGCGCCTGGACTTAACTTATACTACCACACAATGGTGTTACTTGTTAAAGAATTCAAATGATAATAAAAATAACAGAAGTTCTTACAAATTAAAAAACAACTATAATATAATCAAGAGGACTTTATTATTAAAACATCCCCCACCGCTACCGGCACGATACAACTCACAAGATCGAGCAAAGCAGACCAAATGGTGGACATCACGGCGCTTGGCCCACCAACAACAAACCTCTGACGGGCACCCATCAATGCTATCCGACTAAATTAGACTGCACTACATGCCTAGAGAAATTCTAGGCCCAGCCACCATTGGACTCTCACCACTGTACCGCAACTATCAACCTCTATCGAGGCTTCCCACACTCCTTAATTCTCTCACACCACCTTCAAGCAGGTACTCCTAGTACAAGGATCCTCGCAACCCAAATATTCCTTATTTTTCCCTCATCCCTAATCTTCTAACTTGAGAGCTTAGGAAAAAAAAAAAAAAAAATTAAAACATAATCGAGAGGTTGAAGAACGCTGACCTGCACCCGTTGCTTGGTGTGCCGACGGTGGGTGAGTTAATCCGCCCGAGACACATCAAGTTTTTTGACTCGTTGCAGCATCTAACCAACCCAGTGTTTACACTATGACCCCACCACCCCTCTCGAAGGCAACAGACTGTCAGGGAAAAGTTAGGTTAAGAATTAGTATGTAAGTTAGTTTTAAGCTTGATCAAAAAGGTGAGCCCCATCACCTTATTAGTCAGTTTAGTCCAGTCACGTATAATGTATATCAGTATACTTGCTTATTCATTGTATATGTTTTATAAAATAACAAAACCTGTATATAATGTAGCAATGCTACAGCAAATACAAAAATAATTTGTAAATAGATTCACCTGAGGATCTATAAGTATATATAATTATCTGTAAATTTCAAGGGGCTATGAAAGAAAAAAAAATGAATGAATTCCGCATAGCGCAATACTATAAATGCAAACTAAACCTTACAGTAGAACTAAATTATACACTCCTTTGTTATTCTTATCTAGTGATGAAATAACGGAAGCAAGTTCTTTGATTTCATGATGTGCCTGAATCGCCTGAGATATTGCGTAGGTGGTGGAACTTGTTCTGGGTTGAGCAGGTGCTTACTTCGGCATGCGATGTTCTAAGGTGAAACCCTCTGGAGATGTACTGCTCGGGGACCAAGTTAAGCTTCACGGCTTAATTGCGCTGGGGTAATAAATAGCCTTTACTTTGTGACTAAAACTTCACTCACTGCACTTAGTTCAACATTTTGGCAACTTAACCATCCCAGCTAAAATAGGTTGCATGGGGAGTCACTAAACATTCGTGTTCAGTGCAGAACAATTGACGACGGGGGAGGCTAGGCAATAGGCCTAATCAGTCCCTTAAAAATATTGACTTTTATTACTGAACGATACCGGTTCGTTCATTGTTTAAAGTAAATTGCTGTAGTCTTAATTAGCTGCTACGTTTGACGAATGGGGGTTTTCTTCTTATATATTTACTTATGGATACGGATACCTCTTCTCTACGGATACCTCTACTCTACGGATACCTCTACTCTACGGACACCTCTACTCTACGGATACCTCTACTCTACGGATACCTCTACTCTACGGATACCTCTACTCTACGGATACCTCTACTCTACGGATACCTCTACTCTATATAATAATCTATCTGTATAATAGTAATCTATCCGAATACATACAACTCTAAGGCTATATCAAGTATAAAGGATCTTTTATCTAAAAAAGGATATATCTTTTCTAAGGATGCCTATATCCTTTTGATATTTTTACCTGACTTACCCACACAACACTACGCTCTTACTCTCTAGTTGAATAATTAGAATATTTAAGTTTTAGGGAAGCCATCTAACTATTCAACTACTGATAGATTTCATTCCTCAGATCCTGAATCAATTGCATTACCGTAAAGTTGTACAAAAACATACCTTACTTAAATATTTATATCACTTACTGTTGGTCCCTATTGAATCTAAACCCAAATTGAATTAGCTTAATAAATTACCATAGTGATCAAAATGGAAGGAATTCAATGGTAAAATAGAATTTTATAGACAAAACGTTTTATTGACCAAAAACAACAAAATGTGTTTTAACGAGGAATGACGGATTTTACTATAAATCAAAATGATGAACAGATTACTATTTTACTAGCTACAAGTAAAAAATTAATCTTAGGAGTGTAAGAAGCGAAGACAATCGTCTGCAACCAGTCCGAACTCAATAGCTCCAGAGAAATGTGAAATGTTCTCTCGAAGAGTTGCCAAGCAAGAGATACCTCCCGGCAGAGACTCACCACTTAAGTCTCCCATCAGTGCGACTCAGCGAGTCCGGGCAGTCGCCCAGAGACCAAGCACAGCCAGCATCAACGCAGTGCAAGCCCCTGTTTTTTCCCTTAACCCCTATATGTGTTTTATAAATTAATAATTATATACAGCAATATAAATTTTCTATTGGTTGCACCTTCTACATGCATAACTTATGCATTTTAAGGAGTGCATATCTTAAAAACTAACATTATATTTTTGTGGTTAAAATTATATAGACTAAAACAGAACTAGGTGATGGGGCTCACCTTCGGGTTCCTCACACTTCTCGTTCCGACGTGTAGATATTCTCATCTTGGACCGTATCTATCTCTCTTCAACAGAAGCCATTTTTCTTTATGGCCCTTTGTGATCGTGTATGCCTTTTCAAGCCATCTTGCGGGTGGGTTATTATATCCCAACAGATGGGGTAGGTATTTCGGTCGGCCTACATCAAAAGAGAGATTTATGGGATGCCGACAGTCGGCCTACTACACTTCATGGTTGATCATGTTGAATATGACAGAAAAAGTGAAATGTAAGTAAATTTAAGTTAATTTCAGTATTTTCCCACCTGTCATGGTCAGGCCAAAAAATAATGTCTAATAAAATTATGTACTTTGGATGAGTATTAAATAATATAAATTACCTTTGACAAGTATTTAAGAAACTCATGAGGTAAACATTAATCAACTCACTTTTTATGTGAATGATTTCACTTATATATATTTCAAATAAAAGTTATTAGCGTCAATGAAACATATATTTGAGAAAAAATAACAACGCTGCTAATTCTTGCATTAATTAGTTAATTTTTGTATTTTCATTCAAACATTTCCTGCGTTGTACACATTTCTTACCTCTAAGGTTGATTTTTTTATTCTTTCTATTCTTCATTTGGCTTACTTGACTAAAATTATTGACATTGACTAAAAAACAAAGAGTGACCGAAGAGATTAACGAATTTTCATATCACCGAACTTTGCATATCATTGTGATATATGATACATGCGACATATTGATCACAATATCTTCATTAAGCTTTAGAGTAAAGCCGTATCGTCAGGCATAGATTCTGATACAAGATATTAAATGCCCACCCTTAGATAATCTAAAAATGATAAAATCTTAGTAGATAAGGGCATATAATGTAAATTTTAACATTATATTTAGGATTGTAGCAAGTAGCATTTACAACCAGGTAACACTACCATTACCTGCTAAAAGGTTTTTTCCAGGTTATATAAAATTGAATTCCTCTACATTTATTTTTAATCAAGTCACAACTGTGATGTAGAAAACGAATGCAGTTTCCTTAGCCAAGTTGAATACACTGATTCAGACAGGTGTTTGAAATTTCCAATTTATCAATTTACGAAAAACGTCATGGGATCGTTAACATTTTTATACGGCATTGGCTCATCGAGTAGATCACTTTTTAATTAATTATTACCAAGAAATTGCATTTCTCTATGTCCTACTCTAGCTGCTCATCAACTGGAAACGGGGTTCCAAAATTCATATTACATTTTTAATCTGAGACCAATTTATTTGATACTCAACTTTTTGATAGGCTGTTTGAATGAGTGAGTGAATGAAGAATTATAAATATGGTTTGTATGACAGCATTGAACACAATTACTTGTTGCCCTATAAGGCAGATTGTAATTTTATCCCAATACAGATTTGATGTTGAACGATAAATGGTAACAGAAATATAACCTATGAGATATTATATTTGTTACACACATCCCGTTATTTCATTTCAACCAACACATCATAAGCATATTCCGATATAGATTCAATAATCATTTGCATATGAAACTGCAGTCTTGCCATCCCACCCAGACCCCGATATAGCATCCCATAATCTTCAAAACACATTGATGAGATCGAGTATTGGTGCTACTACTAGCGGATCAAAGTTAATGAAGCAAAATTTTCCCACATTACCTTTACCCTCTGTTGCAAGTCTTGTCCACTGGTTTATTTTAATTCTATTTCTCTCCCTGTATCCGAGTTAGTACGGTACTTAGGCTTCCGTCTCGACAAACGACTGACCTGGAACCCACATAGGAGGCTAAAAAGACAAGAACTAAACAGAAGCTTTGGACAACTGTACAGACTACCTCAAACGACATCCCATCTCTCAATAGAAGATAAATTACTAATCTACAAAATTATACTTAAGGCAATCTGGACATACGGATGGGGGATAGCAAAAAAGTCGAACCAATCATCCTATCCAATCATTTCAATCAAAATTCCTGAGAACAATAGTAAATGCCACTTATTACGTCAGCAGCAAAACTCTTCATAATATACCTTACATTCTTGAACTCATCCCTTCCAAGTTAATGAAATTCCATAGTAACCTATCCAACCACCCTGATCCCCTAGGACCGTCATTGCACTTCACCACTCATCCCTATAATCCTCTGCAATCTTGTCCTGAGCGTCTGTAGCTCTCGCGCTCTTCGTCAACCTCCACTAGCTCGTACCAGGTGACACGGCTGACGGAGGGACTTTAGGGACTTCCCAAGACTCCGCTTCCTCTTTCGCATGCGAAGGAGGTGACAAACATGTGGATTTGGGCGGCCTCTGGGCTGTTAGTAAATATTGTATGAATGAGCGGTTGAATGATGAATTGTAAATATGGTATGAATGAGAACATTTATCTCAATTACTTATTGCCTGATAAGGCAGATTGTAATTTTAGTACAATAAAGAAGTTCGTATTTTAAAGTATAGCCTCTGTCATCTACAGTCTCAAATATTACTGTCTGCATTACTGTTTAAATGGGTCGGTAGCATTTTTCATTTTGTTTCGTCATTAGTGTCTTAGGTCAAACAAGAGACTTATAATCACCGCGTTAGATCCGTTAAAAAATCTTCGTAGAGGAGAGTCTTTTAAAAGAAAAGAATGAAAAGCTTTATTATGAAGTACAAGCAAAACACTGGTATATACAAATATTAAGAGTTACGTTACTACATACTGGGTGGAATGTGTGAGAACAAGTGGGGTCTTGGGCTAAAGCTGAGACATATATGTATAAGAAAAGGGTAGTTCCGGGAATACGGAGCGAGGTCATGGAGGGATGGGGTTGCTTACTTAAAAATAACAGGAAATATCAGTGACTTCCATGATGTCATGAAGTATACACTAGAAGGGGCTTGCTTCTACTTTTAGCATTATATATCTGTTTATAATATTAGCATTATATAACTATCGACAATTTATTACAAGGTTTTTAAAAAATTCTAGTCAAATATGTTTTTGACTAGTCAAATTTTATCCTATGATTGGCTTACATACTCGAAGGTTTTGTAACGGCTCCATAAATTAACATATACCATACCCTGGTATATCCTGTAGAATATCATGGAACTAATGGTGACTTAATGACTTTTGAGAGCCATGGCTTGAAAAAACAAGGCAGTCAGGCTCAAACATATTGGCAATGAGGATGTTCGATTTCTTTAATTTTATATCCTAGCCGAAATTACAGACAAATATTTAATTAATTAATGACACTTACTCGTTTATTATTTAAATGACTGCATTTTTCATTTATTATTTTTATTAAATGTAAAAATTATGTTTCTAGCTTGAATAGTAATAGGTACTTATAAAAACCAGAACAGACAGACACTCGTAGGTGAAAGTATAAGGATTACCGGTTTTTAATAATAAAATAAACAAGAAAAATGGTTTCAAGGCACACTGCACTTAAATCTATTAGTAGAATTCGATCGGTATGGTTTTATAAATGGTTTCTATCCCTCGTGTTACAACGTTATAAAGATGTGCATACAATCCACTTTCGCCAGCACCGCGCAAGCTGCTTACAAAGTGATCGCTTTGGCAACACCACCGAAGGGCGCTGGGTCTCATTAAGCAGTTTCTACCTTGTCCGACGTTCGTTCTTGTGTAATAAATGACCATTATGGGGTAAGAAGTGATATTTCGCCCCGTGCAACAGTCTCAGGTAGGGACGGGAAATACCTTTACAAAACGAGGGATCGAGTGAAGCCTTTGTACGAATTCTTTATAAGTCAAAAGTACTTTTTTGGATAACTTATATAATTTCTGAAAAAGCGGGTTTTGATTCTAAAAGCCTCAAAAGGTATTACTAAATAAGATCCGAGTGTTACTTTATAATCGACGCCACAGGCCTGTGGAAGTCCACAATATTTCCCGTCATCATACGTCACTATCAATCAAATTTCGCAAAGTGGACCAAATCAAATAGAGGTATTTCAGCCAGTCACGCAATTATCCTGTTACCCAAAAAAAAAATTTGTTGTCACTTTTAGACTCTGGAATGTGGTTTTGCTTAAATAGACCTATAGAGGTGCAAAAATTATTAAACTCTAGAAATAAATGTTTAGAACTGTTGAGAATATCTGTAATAAATACTTTATACTTTACATTGGCGTTTTTAAGGAACTGTAAGCTAATTAATTCCTCTCCGGTCGAAAAAACTTATTTTGTGTCTCTTTTAGACTATGCGCAATGTATTTCGGTGTTTTTTGTTAACATATTAAAGCTAATTGGTGGATATTTATAAATTTTCCTTCTTTTACTATTTATTTCCACGTAAATTTACTATTACTGTCTTAGTTATTTAATAGTAATCTTAGATAGATGCTTGTGTTTTAAGTTCTTTAATTTGATATTCCATAAATAAAACAAGTTTAAAAAAACTGACATTTATTATGTCGTGGAATATGTTACTATCTTGTATGATACTTAATTGATGACTTGAAAACTATTTTAAACACACTACGATTGCCAAATCACATCGTTGTTCATAATCTTATTGATAAATCCTGTTTGTTTTTATAATCATATTTTTTCTTTATTTAATCTATCAGTTTATTAATCTTTGTAGAGGAGAGTCTTTTAAAATAAAAGAAATAAAAGCTTTATTATGAAGTACAAGCAAACACTGATATATACAAATAATAAGAGTTACATTACTACATACTGGGTGGAATGTCTAGGAACAAGTATCTGGGGCTAGAGCCTAGGGTAGTTAAGGGAAGTGGGAGGGAGATCGGGGGATGCGGTCGCTTACTTAAAAATAACAGAAACCGTCAGTGACTTCCATAAGGTCACGAGGCACGTACACAGTAAAAGGGGCTTGCTTCTACTTTTAGCATTATATATAATATTAGCAATATAATATTCTTAGCATTATATAACTTATCGATACTACATTTTCCCAAGTATCGATTCCTATATGTTACTTTATGCCTCTGGTTAGAGTGTGTTATTAACTTTTAACCATTCATGTACATTTTTGTTTGTTTAAAATTGTACTGTCGGTTCATTTTGAATCTCAGCATTTGCAAGTTTTTTTTATGAAACTGTTTGTTATTCTTAAGGAAGCAGTTCCCTAGAACAGAAGCTATATTTATCCATTATTTAATGGTTACCTTGTTACGTAAAACCAGTGAACGTGTACCTCACTATAATATGGAGTACTGGCGATGTTCGACTGGACTAAACACCAGAATATTTAAATATCACTGATCATTGACCCCGCACGTGAAGAATCTCAACAAGCAGTTGATTGATAAGTCGACTTCTGGTTGATTTGAGAAGGTGAACTGGTATAATTAAATAGAACAAGTCACGGAAGAAATAACAAAAAAAAAACAGAAACTAAAAAATAACGAACTAACAGTAAATACGAGGCAAGAAGTGTGAGTACTCAAGCTAACTTCAGCAAAGGTAATAACATAATGTTTCTCTTTTAAAGATGGTTGCCCTCCATTGGCTAAATACCTATCTTCTTAGGATAAAATAAACTGCCGACATGAATAGCCAAGTAATGAATCATATATAAAAAAAAAAACGATCAAGATCGCCGTGATAACTTTTGAGTCAACAGGAAGGAAGAGGCTTTACTTTCGTTCAGGTACATCGTCTGTCTGACTATACTATCTAACTAAAATTTTAAACGTTTATATAAAAAAAAAAACACGTCAAATAATATGCTGAACAGTTTTTGGTTTGAATACAATAACGAGAACGATTAAGCATACTCACTTACTTTGGAGATTAAGTCCCGACTCAGAAAGCAGGGATGAGATCATTTTTTTTTTTTTGATAAAATTACAATGCTTATTGGGCAATAAGTAATTGTGATAAATTATCTCATTCATACCATATGATTTTTAATTCACTCGCTCATTCATACAGTATTTACAAACAGCCCAGAGAGAGGAAGCGGTGTCACCGGGTACGAGCCTGTGGATGTTGACGATGAGCGCGAGAGCCACAGACGCTCAGGACATGATTGTAGAAACCAACCGTTGCCAGGACTCCCACTGTCACGTATTTATAGCAGGTCACTGCCGTTTTAGTCTCCGAGGAGGATTATAGGGATTAGTGGTGCAGTGCAATGACGGCCCTAGGGGATCAGGGTGGTTGGATAGGTTGCTATGGAATTTACGAGCTTGGAAGGGATGATTCGAGAATGTAGGGTATATTAAGATCGTTATGAAGGGTTTTGTTGCTGACGTAATAAGGGGAATTTATTATTGTTCCCAGGACTTTTGATTGATAGGATTGGATGCGTTTGAAGTTAGACTTTTTTGCTGTCCCCCATAGCTCTATTCCGTATGTCCAGATTGGTCTAATTATAACTTTGTGAATTAGTAATTTGTTTTCTATTGGGAGATTGGATGTCCTTCGAAGTAGTCTGTACAGTTGTCCAAAGCGTCTGTTTAGTTAGTTTAGTCCAGGTCAGTCGTTTGTCGAGATGGAAGCCTAAGTACCGTACTAACAGGGAGAGGAATTGAATTAAAAGAAACTAGCGGACAAGACTTGCGGCAGAGGGAGTTCTAATTAGGAACTGTAACTAAAAGTAATGTCAAAGATATTTTAAGGAGTTTTTAATACCGGAAATACGTTTTTCGTATTTAATACTGGCCGGCCGATTTCAATAGATTATTTTTTTTAATTGTTCTTTTGTAATGAAATCTCATTTCAGAATGTTAAGAAATGTGCCTTTATCCCGAGGTTTCTCGAATCTTTACTAGATGATTCTGAAAAACCTACTAAACAGTTTTTAATCAAAAATACTTCATTTTATATAACAGAAAATAAACTTTAAATGAAAACACATAAATATAAAAGAAACTTATTGAGATCGGCAATAATTTATTTTGCTGTCTCTTTAAAACTTTGGTTTTTATATTATTTTTTCGTATTACATCTCCTTTTTTGTTCCATTTGTTCCAAAAATTAGCGGCCGGAAAGTATTAAATACTTTTAAATACGAAAAAGTATTTCCGGTATTAAAAACACCTTTAATATCTTTGATATTACTTTTAGTTACAGTTCCTAATTTGAACTCCCTCTGCCGCAAGTCTTGTCCACTAGTTTCTTTTAAATTAGGTTAACCTTTGGCAAAAACCATAACTTAATCTTTCATGGCGTCTGAGCTGGGTCTTGACTTTATTCCATTACTTGTTATTTTGAATTTTTACCAACAACTGATAAGCATATCTCGAGGTGTTGTAAATATAGGATTTACGGTACTAACAGACAGAGAGAACGCTGACCTGCACCCGTTGCTTGGTTTGCCGTCGCTGGGTGAGTTCATCCGCCGGAGACACGTCAAGTTTTTTGACTCGTTGCAGCACCTCACAAAACCACTGTTTAACACTATGACCCCACCGCCCCTTTTACATCGATGGTAACAGACTGCCGGGGAAAATTATGTTAAGGTTTAGTTTATGTTTTTATTGTTAGATCTAAGTTAGTTTTAACTCTATGATAAATAAGGTGAGCCCCACCTCTTTTAATAAATTCAGTCCATTAATGTATAATGTACATAATTATACTTTTGTACAATGCAGATCACTATTAGTAGAAAACAGAATTTGTATAAAATGTAGCCAAGCTACAGGACATATAATAAAGCAACTGTAAATAGATTTTTGTAGCAAGGGAACAAACTTTAATTTTGTAAGAAGGGAATATGAAACAAAAAAATATTAGTGAGCATTTTCTTCTTTAATCTGACATAGCTTGAAAATATTTACAGTTAGCGATATTTAGTTCAAGCTTAATTTTGCTGCCATACTTCCTGTTATTGTTTCTTAACTGAAAATTAATCGGCCTATTTCGAAGTGTTTTAAACTATATCCATACTTTTGCTTGATCAAGAATTATTTTGTATTGTTGAGAATCAATGTGTATATGAGTGCTATAGGGGTGTCTTTCTTGCTCAGAATCGATCCAGACCTTAAGGGATGATAATTTTCTATTCTATATATTTTATATTATACTAGTTGGATGATAGTATAGTTTTTCCGTTTAAATATTACGTCAGACATACTCTAAGATTGTATTAGGTGAGGTTAGGCACAGAGAGTTTAAAACGTTACAAATTACAATTTTATGCTGGAATAATCACAGTGGTGACTCATATTAATAATGACGAAGAATCGTGTGATACGTGGAGATTAGTTTTGATATGAAATCGCTCCCCAACATGCAAATTTATTACATTGAAATATGCAAATTTAAACATCTACTTTATTTCAGTGGAGTTCACAGCAGGTCACTAAACAAGCTTGATCGAATCTAAATCCATTCCATAATTTTCTTATTCAGAATTAAATGACCAAATAATATATTACAAAATCTTATATCAAATACCACCTGCTATTTCCAAGCTCAAACTGCTCCATGCAACTAAACTCCTCATCACCTGACTCGTCAATCGTCATTTTCATAATGGTTCTGCACTGCGGGGGAATTCGCTATTTGCTGATAAACTATTAGTTTCTCAGGGGAACTCAATGCGTGACTAAAACCACCTTAGTTACCAATTACCTCTTATGAATCATCTCCAGAATTCCTATGTCATATATAATTGAGTTGTACATACTTCTCTGTACATCGACAAGCCTTCCTAATATCCTTCCTACAACCGTGTTCAACAGAAAAACTTTTAGGTCAGTGGACGGCAAACTCGTCATCCAGAGGAGCCAAATATAAACAATATAAAATGGAAGTTTATTCAAAGAGCTATTTGTCTTTAAAACTTAAGCTTTGCTTTAGTAGAGACATTTTTATGGAAATAATTAGAATTAAAAGTACACTCTCAAGCTTGCCTTTGCTCAATATGTCTTAGTTTAACTAAAGGTTCATTAAATAAAACTTGCTATCATACTTATATAAAGAAAATATTTGTTTTAAAATATAACAAGTTAAATAATGTAAAACGTATCCTTAAAAAAAACCCACAAATACTCCACTAATGCGAACAATTGCCTTGCATTTCCTTGGAACATGTCAGGTTTGTATGTTGTTTTTAATTTTAGGCACGATTCCAAGTTCTCATCGATAAGCCGATTTCTCAATTTACTCTTGATAAAGTTCTTGCTTGAAAATGATTGTTGGCATAAATATGTAGACCCAAATAAGGAAAAAACAGCAAACGCTAGTTTCTTCAGTTGATCATATGAGTCAGGAATACTATTCCACGCGTTAAAAATTAACATGTCTTCCCTCTCCAGACCTTTCTAAGCAGACCACTTGTGCTGTAAACTTAATTAACATTTATTTTTCTACAATAGCTCTAAATTGTCATAAAAGTGCTTGAATTTTGAGCTCCGCAATTCTTTATTTTTTAAATCCAGCAACTGCATTTCAAAGCTGCCAATATCAATATTAAATGGGGTAAAATGTATTTCTGTTACCGCGGCATTGAGAGGTTTATTGACAAAGGCTAACGTTGCTTTGCTGTTTCTGAAGTATTTGAACCTGCTGAGGAAAGCTTCCTGTTTATTTAACAGTGTTGTTCTCAAATAGCAAATGTCAATATTAGACGTTTGTCCTTTGAGTGGCAATAATCCCAAAAGTTCCTCTTTAGGGCCTGTAGTGGAGATAAATCGCACAAAAAGAGATACTTACACTGTGTCATTTATATCACAAGACTCGTCAACTGCTATTGGTTGAGTTGAAGACATTTGGAGTTGTAAGAGATTTCTGAAAATGTGCCTCTTTTCTGTAGGCGTGCGTTTAAAAACGCTTACTCGTCTCTTACAAGGCAAGTTAATAAATAATATTCGGTGCCTGCACTAAACATTTCCTGGAAGAGACACAGCCAAGGAGTCAAAGAGACGCATGCGGCTCTCGAGGCGCGGTTTGCCGACCTCTGGTCTAGGGCACCGAGATGCTAATGCGATTAGCCGTTCTTACGTAGAAACATACAATTTTAGATCGGATTTGGTAAATTTTGAATTCCTCACGAGACTGAGTCAGCTTTGACCAGACCCATCCTACATAGTAAAAAAAAACATGTAGGATAACTAGCAGCAAGGGATCGAACCCGGGTCACCACAGCTACAAATCATCACGCTAATCACGTGACTACAACGGCGGTCTTAGTTACATAACAGCCTTAAATTCAAACCTTACACATCCATAACACGTAGTCCCACCCATTAAACCAATACGCTGTACCCATTCCTGTACCACCCCGTTTGACCGCTCATTCATAGTCCGCGCTAACGACATATAGCACCTTAATTCTCAATTTTCAAGTTTATTTCCTTCTCACCTCTCCATGAGGCCTATAAATAGATTATTATTCCAGTCTTTGTTATACAATTATTATATTATTATTCATGAACTCGTTTGCAGATGACACTGCAATCCTGGAATCCCATCCAGACCCCGATATAGCACCCCCAAACCTTCAAAACACCTTGATGAGATCGAGTATTGGTACAACCAATAGCGAATCAAAGTTAATGAAGCAAATTGTTCCCACATAACCTTTACCCTCTGCCGCCAGTCCTGCCCACTAGTTTTTTTAAATTCCATTCCTCTCCCGGTATCCGAGACAGTACGGTATTTAGGCTTCCATCTCGACAAAAGACTGACATGGAACCCACACACGAGGCTAAAAAGACAAGAACTAAACAGACGATTTCGACAACTGTACAGACTACTTCGAAGGACATCCCATCTCTCAATACAAAATAAATTACTAATCTACAAAGTTATACTTAAGCCATACAAACATACGGAATAGAGCTATGGGGCAACAGCAAAAAAGTCGAACATCAAGCGTATCCAATCCTTTTAATCAAAAGTCCTGAAAACAATAGTAAATTATTACGTCAGCAACAAAACCCTTCATAATGATCTTAATATACCCTACATTCTTGAACTCATCCCTTCCAAGTTTATAAAATTCCATAGTAACCTATTCAACCATCCTAATCCCGTAGCACAGTCATTGATCTCCACCACTCATCCCTATAATTCTCCTCGGAGACTAAAACGGCAGTGGCCTGCAATAAATACGTGAAAGTAGGAGTCCTGGCAAAGGCCAGTTTCTCCAATGACGTCCTGAGCGTCTGTGGCACTCGCGCTATTGCTCAGCCCCCGCTGGCTCTTATCCAGTGGCGCTGCTGACGGATGAGGATCGGGGACTTCCCGGGACTCCGCTTCCTCTTTCGCATTTGTCGACAACCATGTGGATTTGGGAGGTCTCTGGGCTCTTGGTAAATACTGAATGAATGAGCGAGTGACTTTAAATGGTAAATATGGTATGAATGAGAACATTTACACAATTACTTATTTCCCAATGATGCAGATTGTAATTTTGTCATAATAAAGTTGTTGTTATAATGTAATTCATGAATTACTAAAGAATAGGCTAAGTGAGGGAAAGACTCCTGAAGATTTTTGGTGAAAGTTTGATAATTTGCTTAAGAGACCCCTAGGTTTATATTTTTACCCCGAGAGAACATATTAAAATAAAGTTATCTCTCATTTGACAAAAGATCCAATCTTGATTAACACTTTGAACAAATAGAAAAACAACAATCCAGATGTCTCTAATAAACCCACTCCAGTGACTTGGATTAGTAATTAATCCATTAGCGTATATCCGTTTATTTTCACTAACAGTTGCCTTTGTTTTAATTAATAAAGCTTTATATTCAAGTATGTTTCCTTAGTAGCGGAAATAAGTAATTATAGCCTGTCAAAGGGAGAGTTCTCAGGTGAATATTCATGGACAACTGATGAATAAAGAATTCAAAGAAGATTTAATTATCGAACCCAATTAGTTTCACGGTATAGTTCACCTAATGACCAATGTAATTAAAAATTCTTATTATTAATATAAACTGTAATTTGTTAAAGAATGTTTACATTTTTTTTTTATATATATTTTTTTTTTTTTTAGTTAAATTCCTTTATTGTGCAATAATTACAATCTGCCTTTTAAGGCAATAAGTAATTAAGATATATGCTCTCATTCATACAATATTTACAGTTCATCATTCACTCGCTCATTCATACAATATTTTTTATATTAAAGTACTAAAAATGTAATGAAATATCACAGGAAAAGTCGTTATGAATTCTGTTACATCATTATACAGGTATTTTCCAGGACATTACAACTATAGCTGCTGCATCTATCGAAGTAAATTAATTTGAGGGCGACCGCCTAACCACTCCCCTCCGTAGAATCGTCTGTGATCACAGTTTAAGAACAGTTCACGCCCATCTTTATTGAAGCGCACTAGTGAATTAGGAACGTCAACATGGCACAATTAGTGACATTTTCCGCTCTGAAATCAACCATGCTCCTTGTCCCAAAAATGAAATGAAAAAATAATTAAAAACTCACAGCCATTTTCTAAGTTTCAGGGTCTTCTGGGGCATTAGGAGAAAATCCCTGACAAATAAAAAATATGTTTTGACTTAGTAACACAAAAAATGATTGACACCCTGCACTACCCCCTCTTGGTAAGTTTAAACAATGGAAAAGCTTCTATTTCATAGTTTGCGTCCATAATATATAAGATTCTCCCTATGCTGATTGGGGTCCTGTAAGGGTTGTACGTATTAGTGGATCTTCATTGTGCTCCAGTCATAACTATGGACTTTTTTTTGACACTAGCCCACATTGGACATAACTGTAGGTGACTGAGTAAAAGGGGAAAATATCTGTAATATATCCATCTACAGTTTTATAATGCTAAGAACAAGTAGAAGGGGGTTGAGCCGAACTGTATACCTGCTTCGTGGCTTCATGGAAGTCACTGATGGTTCCCTGTTATTTTTAAGTAAGCAGCTTCATCATTCCAAGAGCTCCCTACTTCCCAGAATCTTATCCTTTTCTTACACATATGTCACAGCTTTAGCCCCAGACCACACTTGTGCCTAAACATTCCGCCCAGTATTTAGTAACGTAACTCTTAATATTTGTATATACCAGTATTTTGCTTGTACTTTATAATAAATCTTTTCTTTCTTTTATTTTAAAAGACTCTCCTCTACAAAGATTATTTAACTTACGATAAATCCTGTAACTTATTATCGGTTTATATGGACTAACAAAAGTTCTTATTTTAGTCATTTAATTTGTTTTTCTCGTTGAAAAAGTGGTTAGAGATAGCAAGGGAATTAAAAAAACTATATAGCGGAAAATAACTATTTTCTACCTATTGCTATTAAAGTTTTAGCATCCTTCTATTGTCGAAAATGGTTCATAATGACGTTTAGGTTAACTTATTCGGTTTTTGGCCAAAATATGTGTTCTCTCTTCCCTCATATTCGTTCTAGCTGGACGATAATTTGCGGCACACGCGGGAGCCCGGCTGTTAAATAAACGACCCTGCCTGCACCGCAGGGGCCCTAGTTGTACAGTTTATTTCCATCTTGGTTTGTATTATTTGTTACTATTGGTCATGACCGAATATGCCCACATCAAGCACTCAGTCTGAAGGTGTCAGTTTAGCACAGCTAAAAAACCCCACATCAAAGCACTTGTGAGGAGACATTTTATCACATTAATACAACAAATGGTGCTATTTTTATTTTATTTCTAGCTTTTTTTTTGTGTGTTCTTGAATCCAGGGATCCTTTGGCGTATTACTGGATTAAATTTTGCCGATATTATGTCCCATGCTTGATCTAGAAATTTTTTAAATAGATTCCACCACATGATAAGATGAAAAATAAACTAGACCCCCAAATGAGTAATATAAAATTCCGTAATAGTCCATGCAATATTTTCTGGTATTTTATTGGACCACACCATTAGGGGAAAAATATGTTTTGTAACTTTTTATGTTCAAGCTCCACTATAAATGTTCCAAATAATTACATCCCAAAAAAAAATATTCTTGCCTGAGAAATTCCAAAAGAATAATCGGTCTAATATTGGGAATAAATATCCTTTGTATTAATGTTCAACCGAAATTATATCGTTTAGATGAAAAAATACAAACTAATGATGCCAAGTAACAGAATTCATGACAGCTTTTCCTGTGATATTTCTTTATATTTTTAATACTTTGACATACATTATAGTATACATAGATAGGGAGATGCATATACGTTAATAGTAATAGGTAGAAAATAGTTTTAACTTCGGCTATATTGTTTTTTTTTTTTGCTATATTTGTTTTTCCTTTGCTATCTCTAACCACTTTTTCAACGAGAAAAACAAATTAAATAACTAAAATAAGAGCTTTTGTTAGTCCATATAAACCAATAATAAGTTACAAGAGTTATCGTAAGTTAAATAATCTTTGTAGAGGAGAGTCTTTTAAAAGAAAAGAAAGAAAAGATTTATTATGAAGTACAAGCAAAACTCTGGTATATACAAATATTAAGAGTTACGTTACTACATACTGGGCGGAATGTTTAGGCACAAGTGGGGTATAGGGGTTTTTTTTGTTTTTTTTATTTCAAAACCTCAAAAAAAATAATACAATGAACAAACAATTTTTATAGAGTTACAAGTTGCTCCTCATTCTGCGATGCACTGATGCATTCGAAGGAGGGCATAATATAAATACATTCAATCTGTAGTATAAATAGTCATGACCATATCCACAACACTAGGTGTTGAGGCTCACCTTTAGTTTGTTACCGGCACTAAACACAAAAAACAAACAAAACAAAACAAATGGGTATGGGTCGGAAGCTGTGACATATATGTATAAGAAAAGGACAAGATTCTGGGAAGTAGGGAGGGATGCGGTTGCTTACTTAAAAATAACAAGGAACCATCAGTGACTTCCATGAAGTCACAAGGCAGGTATACAGTACTGCTCAAGCCCCTTCTACTTGTTCTTAGCATTATAAAACTAGATGGATATATTACAGATATTGTTGCCCTTTTACTCAGCCACCTACAGCTGTGTCCAAGGTGGGCTAGTGTCAAAAAAAGTCCATAGTTATGACTGGAGCACAATGAACACGTACAACCCTTACAGGACACCAATCAGCATAGGGAGAATATTTGTCATCTCTGGGATACATGGACGCAAACTATGAAAGAGAAGCTTTTCCATTGTTTAAACTTACCAAGGGGGGGGGCGCTGATAGTGCAGGGTGTCAATGATTTTTGTGTTACTAAGTCAAAACGTATTTTTCATTTGTCAGGGATTTTCTCCTAATGCGCCAGAAGACCCTGAAACTTAGAAAATGGCTGTGAGTTTTTAATTATGTTTTCATTTTATTTTTAGGGACAAGAAGCATGGTTGATTTCAGAACGAAAAATATCACTAGTTGTGCCATGTTGACGTTCCTAATGTTGTGTGCTTTGATAAAGAAGGGCGTGAACTGTTCTTAAACTGTGATCACAGACGATTTTACGGAGGGGAGTGGTAAGGCGGCCGCCCTCAAATTAATTTACTTCGATAGATGCACCAGATATAGTTGTTACACTGTGGCTAAAAATTACCACTGTGACCTTCCTAGAAGATTATTTTTGATATATTAGATTACAAATGTTCTTTAATTTAAGAATTTATTTCTTTTGAGATTTGCTAGTCGATACCTTTAGGTTGCTATAGAAACGAATTCCGTATAATTTTGTTTACAACTGTCAGTTTACGGTCAGTTTTAACATGGAGTGCAAAAATAAGCATTTTCGACACATTTTACTTTTTTATTTTCATAAAGGCAAGAAAGTAGCTAAGGCTCCGAAAGAGATATGTGAAGTTTATGGAGTTGATTGTTTAACAGAACGCACGTGTCAGAATTGGTTTAAAAAATTTCATTCTGGAGATTTTTCACTGAAAGATGACCAACGTTCTGGTCGACCTTCTGAAGTTGATGATGACAAAATGAAAGCCATAATTGAATCGAATAGTCATATAACTGTGCGAGAGATTGCAAAACCGTTGAATGCATCACACACGACAATGGAAAATTGTATAAGATGTCTTATACTAGTTAAGAAGCTCGAAATTTGGGTTTCTTCACGACAATGCGAGGCCTCACACATCTTTAGCAACACGTATGAAACTATTGGAGCTTGGTTGAGAAGTAATGTCGCATCCCCCAAACAGCCCCGACCTTGCACCATCGGATTATCATTTACTTCGAAGTTTACAAAACTTCTTAAATGGTGAAAATTTCAGTAATAACGCAGACCTCAAATCCCACTTGGTTGAATTTTTTGCTGATAAGGACCAGAACTTCTATGAATGTGGGATCATGAAGTTAGCAGAAATATCGCAAAAGGTCATCGAACCGAATGGAAGATATTTGACTGGCTAAATCCATTTTTTGAATAGAAAAATTCAGTTGTATTTCCCACTTGAACTTTCTACCACCTTAGAACACAGAAGTCTTTTTCAGAAAACACGTGTCAGTATTGGTTAAAAAAATTTCGTTCCATGACCGTCTTAACTAAAACTACACTAACTTGCATGGAATTCGAGAATGGAATACATCAAGGATCTTAAATAATTAAAAATTAATCCAAAGAAAAAAATATTTTTAAAAGGTCTATACAATATAAAAATTAAGATCCATACTCTAAACGACGACTTGGGCACTAATTTTACTTTAAATCGCTGCAGTTAGTATCACAAGACAAACAAAAGTCAGTTTTTGCTCGTGGGATTCGAGTGTGCTATGGCGCTACTGAAAATAGTGATTTTGACATATGTTTTTACTGAATGCAAATACTCTAAAAACGAGGTATACCTGATTAATACACTTAACTAACTGTGGAATCACGATTTTCTAACTGTTTACATATTATGGCCTCATTTTAATATTAATACATATATTAAGCGAACTTATTATTTAAATATTCTGAACTATGAGTGGGCACTACTACCGCAAGGCCTAGGATTCGGCAGAAACCAAGTCAGGCACATTTGTGGGGACATTTTCCCTGTGTGTGTAGTTTGTGATATGAATTTGGCTCTAATCATTATCCTAGTTAATTAAAAAAAAAAATAGATATCAAAATATCTAAGGTATTGCGATTCTGTCCTAAGTCAAAACAGGTCAAGCTAGAGAGACCTACGCAGTACTGTGGGCAGCGATAGAAAAAAGAAAAAAAAAACATACATATAAATCACATTTCAAGGACCGACAATAACTTAAAAAAAAATTTCATTGATCCGTTTCTAGCGCTTCTGCGTTTGTTCCGTTTTTTAAACAGCCTCTGGCAACTGATAGGAGCTTTAAAGAGCACCGTATCTTTACAAACATATGGTTCACGTCTTAAAAGCAAAACCTTTTAGCTCTGCTAAAATCTCGGTTCAGTCACGGTATGGTACATTCTCACTGAAGTTGCACACGTTGTATTTAGCTATTTATACATACATTGGCGTGTTTGCACATATTAATGGCGGTCCCTTAACATACAAGATAGAAAACTACACATGGTCCCATTGTCAGAATCTCACACAATCTTTTTTAACTAATAATAATCCTAATGTTTAATTTAATTAACTTTATTATGCCATACAACTTAGTAGTTTATAGTTTCTCTAAGTATTAGAAGCCTCACCTACTTTTGACTATTAAAATGTGTGTTCTTAAATTATTAACTATTGTGTACTTATGTGGTACACTTATAAACGGACCTAGCGAATGTACGGCATACTAAAGATGCGGGCGATGATTTTGTATATAAGTATAAAATCGTTCATTTGGAGGAAGAGTGGCATAATACGAAAATTTTTGTTTTTTCCTCTTTTTTGCCTGTAAACCTTACATTGACCTACATTTCTTTGAGAGCAAATGTCAGCTTTTTAGTTTCAATGTTTACCGCTAGAGAGTCTAGCAGGACAACGATAAACCTCCGTTTGAAGCTTTTAATGTAAAGTTCTGCTTTTCCGTATTGGGACACTCTTCTTCAAAATATATGAGTTAATTTTTATTGAATTACAATCTAAGGAAGGTTGGCAATAAGAACACGTAGAACGTTGTTACAAGACTGCTTTATTTATTCCGAGATACCTCTATCTATCGGTATTACATGTAAACATATATACAGATAACATATGTTTGGGGATTAAGGCTGGGCACTAGCGGCGCATGGACTTAACTCCACCCCACCAGTTAATGAACACCCATTCGCAAACTTTGAAGTGCAACACTCGGACGTCTTAGTCCATTCAAATAACGCTCCGCTAATGTAACGAGGGAGCAAAGGCCAGCCCCGCTCGTCCACAGCCTGTAATCCCTCACATTAAGCTCTACTCCTATGAAACGTAAAGACCAACTGTCACTTGTAAACAAAAAACATAAAAGAAAACTTTGACTTTGAAAAAAAACTTTGCTTATGTCGGAAAAATCACATAACTATTACTATTTACAATGTTCCTCGCGAGTACGCTGCGAGGGCACTCCAGCTCATTCCTGATCTACAACCTCCCCCCCTGGTGGAAGCTTTAATTGTTCTATGTGGACATTTCACCGCTTCTTAGGGGGTCGTATACTCTCAATTGTCACGACGTTGTGTTCCCTAATCACGACCACTTTAAATGGGCCCTCATATCGCACCAGCTCTTTGCTCCTATTTGATCCTAGTTTTTTATAGACGATAGTCCCGATTTTAAGTTCCCCATTCTATCCCGTACTATGAGGTTTTCTTGTTCCACTCGTCTCGCTTTGTCCCTCGTTACCCTTTCTCGGACTTTGTCACATATTTTCCTCAAACCGACAGTATTGCTCGCCATTTTCTCCACCATTCCCTCCTTGCTACCGTCTCTGCTCCATTTCTCCGTCTTCCGCGCAGCCTAAAGAGGATCTCGAACAGGGAGAACCCCATCGCGGTGAGGATCGAAGGATTGTAAGCGGCCACCACCTTCGGCATCGCCTCATTCGCCGGCAGACCCTTTTCCGTGATATACCCGCAGGTGGTCACTCAGGGTGCTGTGCAATCTTTCTATCCCTCCTGGGAATAACTGAACCAGGTATTCAATGCCAGCATTACCGCGTCTATGACCGTTCTTGCACCGGGTGCGCCATGGCCACCTTGCTAAAGATGTCGGTTGTAGTAACCCACTTATACCCCCTCCAAGTGAAGGTATCCACTTGTAAGTCGCTCAACGGTGTCTCGGCGGTGGGCGATTCTTCTTGTCTACCTATGTTTCCATATAATAATAATAAAAACCTTAAAGCGTCAGTTAAGAGAGGGTAAACTAGTGAGTAAACTCTCTCTCTCTCTCTCTCTCTCTCTCTCTCTCTCTCTCTCTCTCTCTCTCTCTCTCTCTCTCTCTCTCTCTCTCTCTCTCTCTCTCTCTCTCTCTCTCTCTCTCTCTCTCTCTCTCTCTCTCTCGCTCCCCGACTAGACCGCCCGCAAAGGTCAAAGGAAAAGACCACAGGTCCACCCATTTTATCTGTTTCTTGACGCTCGTCGGACAGCGGCCGGGTTGTGGTGACCCTAGCTCGTGGCAAACACCCTCCCCCCTTGAGGACTTTTCCCGACAATACTTAAACATGAAAAAGTTAGACAGGTGTCCTAATGTTTTGCTGAAGTTTTTCAATAAAGTGATTTTTATCATTCAATTTGTGTAAATGTTCATAATTATGTTTTAAACGGATTTTCTGTAATGTCACATAGGACTATAAAACACTTTTTCTAATATTAAACAAGAAATAATCGGGATATCCCACAGCTAAACTAAGGTTATTGAAGGTTTCGAAACCTTAAATGACAATGTTGCCTATCACATTTACCAATTACTACTTGACTACTAACTTATGTGTTGCAAGAACTGCTGTAAATAGCAGAAGACAAAAGAACGCTAAAAGCTCTCCACTACTAATGCGTTTAGATTTAATGTAAGCGATAGTAAACTACAGTGATTTAAAAGTAACTGTCTAATCCAAATTACCTTCCAAGGTATTTTCAATAATTTGAAAATGCTACGTTGCAGTGCCTTTACAACAAAGACTTTGCGTTTATGGAAGAATGATTCCTCATGAACGTTTAGTAGTTTAATTGTCCGGAATGTGGAGTCACAAATTTATTTTTTGATAGTCCCTTCATTGAGCATACTCTTGTACAAGCCACTACTGGCCATCTGGTGTGTACACGAGCTTCATAGAATCAAACGGCATAGTCTGAAAAACTGTCAGCAACAGTACGCTCCAAGGACACTGAGTTCATGGGTCAGTTAATTTAAAAAAAGTATGGTGTAGTTACTTGACTTAAATAACCCTAATAATAACCCTTGGGCAAGAATCCCAAAGAAAACAATATAACAACAAAGGGAAGAATAAAAACCACACTGTTCAACAATTTTTGTACTCCTTACTAGACGCTAGAAACTGCACTGGATATTTCTACGAAATTGTGGAATTTTCAATTTTATACATATTTTTTTCTAGATCTTTCAACAACAACTTTATTATGATAAAATCACAATCTGCCTTATGGGAGAATAAGTAATGGTGATAAATGTTTTCATTCACTCGCTGCAAACAGCCTAGAGACCTCCCAAATCTACATGGTTGTCACCTCCCTCCCATGCGAAAGAGGAAGCGGAGTCTTGGGAAATCCCCCACGCTCCGCCGTCAGCCGCGTCACCGGATACGAGCCAGCGGAGGCTAACCAAGAGGGTGAGAGCCACATACGCTCAGGACATGATTGAAGGAACTGGCCATTGCCAGGACTCCCACTGTCACGCATTTATAGCAGGTCACGAGGCCACTGCCGGAGGATTATAGGGACCAGAAGTGCATTATTATAGGATTATAGGTGCAGTGTGCTAGGGGGATTAGGGTGGTTGGATAGGTTACTATGAAATTTCATGAACTTGGAAGGGAAGAGTTCTAGATCTTTATGTCATACGATTGGTAGCCTTTAAAATGAAAAAAAAATATTAAAATATACGTTCTACACTAACAGAGAGTCTCGGAAGAACCGTGTCAAATTGTGAACTCAAGAATCTTTCTTCACTTAGGTGTAGTGCAGCTTTGTGTGGATGTCGAGTTTCGTTTAAAAATTACAAGATAAAATATGATTTTATTCATTTTATGACACCAAGTACTATTTAATTTTTAAAGGTGCTCTACCAAACCAAACTACTCTTGACGTGCATAATGCCATTACATTTAATCAAACATCAAAACAGGCATGCTACATTATACTTTTTTTTGCTTTCAATTTTTTTAAGATTATAGATAAGGGAAAAAATAAAGGAATTTATTTGGGATGAGCGGATCCTTTTACTAGGAGTACCTGTTTGAAGGTGGAGTGAGGGAATTAAGGAGTGTGGGAAGCCTCGGTAGAGGTGGAAATGTTGCGGTGCAGTGGTGAGAGTCCACTGAAGGTGAGAGTCTCTCTAGGCATGTAGAGGAAGCTCATTCAGTTGGATAGCAGTGATGGGTGCCCGTCAGAGGCTTGTTGTTGGTTGTGCAAGGGCCGTAATGTCCACTATTTGGTCTGCTTTCCCAGATCTAGAGAGTTGCCATCTTGTCGGTAGTGGTGGGGGTGTCAAGTCTTGGAATAGGGGGTTTTGGCAATGTTTCACCGAGTCGAAGAATTTGATGTGTCTTCTTCTGATGGCTTCGGTGATGGTGGGGACCTCGAACTTTTCGTGGATGTCAGCAGCCTTCATTTCAAGGGGTATGCCATAGTGCCGTGCGCAGGATGTTGTTCTGGAAGCTCTGGAGTCTAGTTATGGTGCTCGTGTGGAGAAAACGGAAAATCGGAATTCCAAACAGTAGTGCTGGCCTCAGGACGCTCTGATATATGAGCAGTTTCAGCCTCAGGGATATAGCCGGGCTTGTGATGAGATGCTGGAGAGAGTAGTAAGTCTAAATTATACACTTGAATCATTCTGCGAAGTATCAGTGGTGTGAATTTATGTTTTCAGGGACAAACAAACTCTCAAACATAAGCCATTAGCTGGGGGAATGAGGGCTTCATCTCTTAATCACTCAGCCAACTTTGACAAAGGATATTCTCCTGCCTAACTATCGAAGTAGTTAAACTACTTGCAATAAAAAAAAATGCGATGAATAAAGGCGTATCTGCGAGTTTCAATCTTAAATTTTGGACTAAATTTTATCAGAAAAGATATTTTATAATGTTTGATTAAAATAAAGAAAAGGAAATCATTCAATGGCTTGAGGATGTAATTTCTTTATTAATTATCAGCTATAGAAAAAGGATAGGAACAGGGTGGTGCCCGAACTGAATGCCTCTGCATCTCTGGTCACTTTTAATGACAGCCCAGTCAACCAATCAGGAGCTCTTGGGTTCGAGTCCCAACCATGTTTTTTTCTCGTTGGCTGATAATATATATTGTTGACCCTGCGAGAGGAGAGCTCCGTAGTTGACCTTGGTGTCAGTGAACTAGTGCACTGTGTGTGAAGCGGTAGAGTGCTATATCCCCGCTTGTCTGGCTTCATCCCTAAGCCTTTCTCTGTTTGGTCATAGCTATCTGGAACAAGTTCCGCGACTACTCCAAGCCTATCAAACACCCCGCGCCTTTTCCCCCCGACAAAAGTCTATACAATAGAAGATGAACATTTAAACAGGTTGGTAAGATAGGAAGATGAACGGGAGAAATATTATTACTTTAAAACTAAAAGAATTCACCGTCCCAAGGAAAAGTCATGTGAAACGTTTTTGGCTGAAATTTAATATTTAATTTTCGTTCCTATGACTGACCTAGCACCCACATACGAGGCTAAAAAGACAAGAACTAAACAAACGCTTTGGACAACTGTACAGACTACTTCAAAGGACATCCCATCTCTCAACAGAAAATAAATACTTGAGCCAATCTGGACATACGGAATAGAGCTATGAGGGACGGCAAAAAAGCCGAACATCAAGCCTATCCAAGTCCTGAGAACAATAGTAAATGCCTCTTATTATGTCAGCAACATCACCCTTTATAATGATCTGAATATACCTTACATTCTTGAAGCTGGTTGGGTGATAATTTGAGCAAAAAATGTAATGTTTCTTTTATAGCTCAATTTATTTTAAAAATATATTTGTTTAACGCATAATCACAAGCCATTTGTACATATATAGAAGGATGATGGCCCCTATTGAATAATCTATCAATGAGACGAGCTCAAGAGAAAATATCACATAATACAATATATAGATAAAACCATTATAAATATATAGTATATTATAACAACAACTTTATTATGATAAAACTACAATCTGCCCCATTGGGCAATAAGTAATTGTGTTAAAAGTTTTCTTTCATACAATATTTACAATTTTCATTCATTCGCTCATTCATACAGTGTTTACAAACAGCCCAGAGGAACAGTGCGTGCGAAGGAGGAAGCGAAGTCCTGGGATGTCCCCCACGCTCCTCCGTCAGCCGCGACACTCTATACGAGCCAGCGGAGGCTGACCAAGAGCGCGAGAGCCACATACACTCAGGAATAAATATATAATAACAATCAAAGACAAGTGTCAAATGCATAATGGTGGTTTCGATGGGGCAACTTTAATGACTTTTTTTTTTAAATTATTGCCCCAACATACAATACATTTTATTATCTCGATGTAAAGATCTTTAAGTTGACGTAATAATAATAATAATAAGGTAAGTAATTGCTTAATGAATCTCTGAATATATAATAATATAAGGGTTGGGCTAAAGTTGTGAACACGATGTTAATGTGTATTAAGTAAGGAAATTTTAGTAATTATAGTGTAGAAAATCTCAAATAATCAGGACGTCGAGATCTGTAATTTTAATAACATACTAAAAAATATAACGTTTTTTTTTGGATGGTTATTTTTTTGTTTTAAAATGGGACCTCCAGTAAAAGTGGAACTGACGGTAAGCTACCGCCATTGTTTTCGCTTTTAACCACTGCAGTTTCAGGATTACCACAAATATAATACGATGGTTTAGGCATAATTATCCCTAAACGTTGTCCGTATACCAAATATCTTGTGCATGAATCGATGAAGGAAAAATTAGCAGCGCTTTTCGCTATCGGGAGAGTTTGATCTTAAACCTGCATGTGTTTGTTTCTTGCTTTGTTGAATATTAAATTTTGTTTACTGATGCGAATTCTCAGATTTAATTAAATCAGATCAAAAATTGAACGATGGAGAGAACATTGCCAGGGGCGTGCCCAGTAGCCACTCGTGTAGGCCGTCACATGGTGGACAATATGCATCGTTAAGCCATCCAACCGTGAGCAGCTCACGCGGCAACCATCCATCATCCATTCTCCATAAAACATTTACTTTACATGGCGCGAGGGGAGGTTTAGGAACCTCTGACGTTCTAGGAAGTCTGGTGTGTTGTTTCATTAATAAATAGCTTCGGCGAAAACCTCTCAATTTCATAAAAGCTTAACGGATCATTCATAATGAGCTGCAAAACATAACTTTATACACTAAGGCTATTATACAAGCAGTTATGGCTTCCTGTAACTTTATGAAATACATGACATTAAGTACCAAAATTCCATTCCTTTCCCTGTATCCAAGACAGTACGGTATTTATGCTTCCATCTCGAAAATAAAAGGCTGACCTGGAACCCACATACGAGGCTAAAAAGACAAGAACTAAACAGACGCTTAGGAAAACTGTACAGACTACTTCAAAGGACATCCCACCTCTCAATAGAAAATAAATTACTAATCTACGAAGTTATACTTAAGCAAATCTGGACGTAAATCTTGATTTACTCGATCCAATTGTTCACTGTAAAGATCTGCTTTCACAGTTTTTCCAGGTATCAGCGATGAACGACACAAAGCGCCTTTTTGGAGTGTAAACCTGGCTTAGCTGTACTTCATGTCGATTCATGCAGAGAGAGGTTTTCGGATTATCATAGAGGACCCATTTTTCAACTCCAGCCTCAGCCACCATATTGCGCCATCGGATTTCCATAAATTCTGATCGCTAAAAATTTCAAATTCAGATGATGTCCAGTTTCAATTTCAAATGCCATCTCCAGATTTTTTGCTCAAAAACCAAATGATTTTTACCGATTCGGCATTGAAAATTTGCACACTAGATAGAAAAAGGTTGGTGATAACGAGGGTAATTACATCATTGATTAAAAACTTGTTAAAATTTATTTTTTGACTATAATGTAAAAAAAAAAAAACGACATTACTTTCCGGTAATAAATAGTTTTCAGAAAAGAATGTTGTATTAGTACTGGTACAGCGAAGTACTTTCGTTTAATAACGTACAATTCTGTAGGTCAGTGTGCCTAATGTCTAGTCCGGAACGTAGCGTGTAGAGATGGGTCATGTGGCGAAGAATTTTCGACAGTGCTGTCTCTTTGACTTTTTGTTTTTACATTCACTCACACAATAGCCCTCCCGTTTTTAATAAGTGGTGCTCAGAGGAACAAAGGTAACCTTCTTGGCGCATTCTTATCTATCGATCTTCCTCAAGGTCGCCCATGTCTTTGTGATAGTAGCCCATGCCTTATTAGCAGGATGTGATTGTTAACTGTTGTTTTATATACCTTTCACGGATTATTTGATGACAACGATTCAAATAAGTACACAGCCTATATACCACGCATTAGAAAGAAATGCTCTTGCAATAGAGGTTGCACGTCACTTAAGTGCTAATTACACAGCGAGAGTGTGTTTCTCAGCTGTAGGTCACCGGACGACAGATTACCATTCAACAAGTGCGTTGCATTTTTGATCTTGCCGCACGGCTTGTGGCCTATATCAATTACAACCGCGAGTAAGCGAGTCTCCGGTCTAATGTGGCATTACTGTCGTGAGCTTGACACTTCCTGGATAATTAAAACATTCCGGTGTAGGATGTAAGCTTTAATATATGACCTAGCGCACGTCATGCTAATTATAGAGCCTGCAAGGGTAATATAATAGCATTAAATTATTGTCATGTAATTAAAGAAAAACAACCAATGGATACGCTGACCAGGATATACGAAGAGAGAGTGGAGGATTACAATGGGAATAATCGTTGAGTTTTGACTGTCACACATTATTTTCTATAAATAGAATCAATAAAAAAACATTCATTCAAAGGAATTTTTCATAAATTGCTCTAGTTTGGACACTACATGTTGACAAACTTTTTTTTTCTTGAATTAGCATCTGTGTTTTAGACCTAGTAAATAATCCTACAGTCCTATATTTCAAAGCGCTTCATCCAAGCCCGCTGTGGCTTAGAATGTAATTACTAGCCCACAAAACTAGAAGTTCCACAGGGCAGTGTCCTGGGTCCCATCCTCTGTAACCTATACACCGCCGATACCTTCTTGGCCACATTGCCAGATGACACTGCAGTCTTGTCATCCCACTCAGACATCCCCTCTCTCAATAGCGAATTACTAATCTACAAAGTTATGCTTAACCCAATCTGGACATACGGAATAGAGCTATGGGGGACAGCAAAAAAGTCAAACATCAAGCGTATCCAATCTTTTCAATCAAAAGTCCTGAGAACAATAGTAAATTCCCCTTATTACGTCAGCAACAAAACCCTTCATAACGATCTTAATATACTTTACATTCTCGAACTCATCCCTTCCAAGTTCATGAAATTCCATAGTAACCTATCTAACCACCCTAATCCCTTAGCACAGTAATTGCACTGCACCACTCATCCCTGTAATCCTCCTCGGAGACTAAAACGGCAGTGGCCTCGTGACCTGCTATAAATACGTGACAGTGGGAGTCCTAGCAATGGACAGCTTCTCCAATCATGTTCACAACATTAGCCCAACCCTTATATTGTTTATATAATGAGATTCATTAAGAAATTACTTACCTTATTATTATCATGTTATCAACTTAAAGATCTTTACATCGAGATAATAAAATGTATTGTATGTTGGGGCAATAATTTTAAAAAAAGTCATTAAAGTTGCCCCATCGAAACTATTCAGTATGCATTTGACACTTGTCTTTGATTGATATTATATATTTAGTCCTGAGCGTATGTGGCTCTCGCGCTCTTGGTCAGCCTCCGGTGGCTCGTATCTGGTGACGTGGGGAACTTCCCAAGACTCCACTTCCTCTTTCGCATGCGAGGGAGGTGACAACTATGTGGTTTTGGGAGGTCTCTAGGCTGTTTGTAAATACAATATGAATGAGTGAGCGAATGAAAATTGTAAATATGGTATGAATGAAAACATTTATCGCAATTACTTATTGCCTAATAAGGCAGATTGTAATTTTATCATAATAAATTTGTTGATAATAAAAAAAAGACTAGCTAACAACAGATAACGTCAATAAGAAGTTTTAAATACGACAGTAGTACAAGTTACGAAATAGGCTTCATCAAAAATAACCCGGATAGACAACTATGCTAATGCGCATTTCTAACAAACTACGCATCAAAGACGCAACGTATTTAATTCATTCATGCTTGTTAGGCATTTCGGTAGTGTATAAGTCAGGTTTAAGTCGCACCTATGTGTTATTAGTAAACAAAGGGTCTGAACCAGATGAGACATGTAACCAGTTTTTTGTTTGATGAAAAAAAAAAATCAAGGACAGGAAACGTGATTAAACAAAGAAGAAACCAGCATCTTGTCGGAAGAGAAATAAAAAAAAAGATATTGATGACACTGATGGTCCTCCTGTTTTCAAGAGAATACAAAATATACAGCTCTGATGAAATACAAAAGTTCAATAATAGTTGGATATGCACTGTTTCTTGAACTGGGGTTAAACTAAGGAATTAAATTAAGGGTCATCGACATTTATACAATGCTAAGAATATTATAATGCTAATATTATATATAATGCTAAGAACAAGTAGAAAGGGGATGAGCAGAACTGTATACCTGCCTCGTGAATTCATGGAAGTCACTGATGGTTCCTGTTATTTTTAAGTGAGCTACCGCACCCCTCCTTACTTCCCTTACTCCCTACTTCCCAGAATCTTAGCCTTTTCTTGTATATATATGTCTCAGCTTTTAGCCGCAGACCCTACTCACCCCTACTTAGCCGCAGACCCTTCCACCCAGTATGTAGTAACGTAACTCTTAATATTTGTATATACCACTGTTTTGATTGTACTTCATTATAAAGCTTTTCTTTCTATTATTTTAAATGACTCTCCTCTACAAAGATTACTTAACTGACCTTCATGTGTATGCTTGTTACACTTCACGTTTATTATATTTTGTATCCAAAGACGCAACTCTTTTGGTGGCTGTAATAATTTAAAAGAAACATATCACGTCTTATTTTTGTCTTACTGCAATTTAATTATTCTTTTTTACTGCACATTCGAGCGGAATATAGTGTTGTTCTAACCATTTAAAAATAGCATTATAGGCTGATGAAAGCGCTTAGTTAACTGGTTAACTTGTTCGTATCTACCCGCTATGAGTTACCATGACAACACGTTTTTGTTTTCACCATATAGACGAGGCTTCAGTTAGTCTTTTGTCAACTGTTTTGTGTGATACACGTTACGTTAAACTGTTTTTTTTTTAACCTCTGAAATGGAGAGTCAAAAAGTACATATTCATCATGGAATGCTTTGGGAATTTAAACAAGGCAATAGTGCTAGGGCGACAGCTGAAAAAATATGCAGTGTATATGGTGAAAGACTAATAACTGATCGGGCAGTTAGAAATTGGTTTATAAAATTCCGTTCTGGAGATACGACGAGACTTAAAAGACGAACCGAGGGCGGGACGTCCTTCCGACTTTGACGACAACCTTTTAAAGGCAATATTGGAGCAAACAGAAAGGTTGAATGCATCGCAATCAACTGTTAACCGCCACCTGGAGAAATTAGGGAAAGTCAGAAAGTTAGGAGTGTGGGTACCTCACAATCTCAGTGAACGGAATAAAGAGGATCGCATGTCAATCGCCACAAGTCTGCTCTCACGGAAAAATTGAGCCTTTTTTAAACAGGATTGTAACAGGTGATGAAAAATGGGTTACCTATACAATATAGTCCGCAAAAGACAGTGGCTTGATAAGGATCAACCACCCCTACAAGACCCAAAAGCATCCATGGCAAAAAGATTTTATTGTGTGTATAGTGGGATTGTCAAGGAATAATTTACCACGAGTTGTGTTGAAGTCAAATTTAACGATCACTGCGGATAAATACGTTTACAGTTGCAAAGAGTGCAAGAGAAATTCCATGAAAAGCGCCCTGCACTCGTCAAAATTAATATAATTTTGTTATTTAATGAAAGCGAAATAAATGCCTAATAAAAAAACGGAAGTTACTTATGACGACTTAAATACATATAATATCAGCTACAATGGTGCAGTTATGCCAACAATACGAAACAATTATTAATAACGTAAAATTAAATTTTTTGTTTATATTTATATGTCGTTTGTCTTCCTCAGTCGCCTGCTCAAGGTAGAGACATGAAATTTTACATCGAGATTTCACTTGGTTTAAGGTAGACAACACACTTATATCTTTCTTAAACACATAATTATGTCTTATTAATTAATTAGTTTGAATTAGAAAAAAAATTATACATAAGGCTTCAGTCGACCATTGCCATTGGCATAAATTAGCCCGTAAACCCTACCTACCTTTCCTCTAAAGTAAGCTAATACCGTCCCCAAAAAAAAAACACTCAACAGAAGAATTCAATAAATTCGACGAGGCTGGAGTTATCGGTCCACATCCACTTGAGTGGCTGCTCCCACTTCCTCTTAAGAATAAGTTTTATTTTTATTCCCAGGTGATTTATTCAGAAAGTTTCCTCTTTTACTGGCACTAATAAGTATCTTTTATAAATATTCTTTTTTACAGCCTTATTTTTACTGGCGAAATAATTAGTATATTATTTTCTTATATAAATGCATTAATTTTCTTTCTTTTTTCAGGTATGGTCCTAGCCCAATACAACAATATCTGAGTTCAAAGAAGAACTGTATGTACATACTGTTTTTGCTTTTTTTCTTGTAAGTTAATCAACATAAGCTATTTACCGTGATTTAATGGTTTTGTGTATTCTATGCGTTCTTAATGGCTGTAAAATATCTTTATTTAAAAAAAAAAGTCATATAAATAATAGGGGGGCCGGAAAGTAATGTCGTTTTTTTTTTTACATTAAAGTCAAAAAATAAATTTTTTTTTGTTTTTAATCATTGATATAACCACCCTTGTTATCAGCAACCTTTTGCCATCTAGTGTGAAAATTTTCAATGCCGACTCGATAAAAATCAATTGGTTTTTGTGCAAAATATCAGTGCATTTTGTACATCATCAGAATTTTCAACTTTTTAGCGATCGGGATTAATCGACATCCGATGGCGCAATATCGGGCAGTATGGTGGGTGAGGCTGGAGATGAAAAATAGTCTCCCAAGAGGATTATAGGGATGAGTAGCATATATCACATAATAAAACCAATAATTAAGATATTATCGATTTTTTTTCTATCTTCTGCCTGATATTTTTCGTAAATTTCTGCTTCTTGCGATTATTGCCAATGAGGGCGGTGGTCGATCCTCAACGCCTCTTAAATTCTAAATTTGCCTTGTACCAAAATTCAATACCTCTTCAATGCCCACCGGTGGGCAGTACCGACCACGTTGGGAACCACTGATGTAGGATATTTTTATTGCATAAAGGAAGGGACGTGTCTAACGGTTTTGGGAAAGTGATATTTCTATCCAAAATATACATTGCTTCTGGGATAAAAGAAGACGTGATATTGAAGAGGAGCAGGAAGTAGTACCTCAAGGAGGACCCCTCTCTCCGAATATCTTCAATCTCATTATAGATCACCAGTACAAAAAAATTAGTGACCCTCGCCTTTTGGCTAAATTTGGATACGATCTACATCCTTATAAAGGGTGTTCCAGAATTAACACAAGATTTGAATTTGCCGCCATTTGTGCAGTAAAGTGCTGGCAACCCTAAAAAAAACAATTTGACAGCTGACAAGTTAGGGTTAGTTAAAATGGATAGAACAGAAACGATACACGATAGAACAACGTGTCTTTATTGTTGGACATTATCTCAAAAATTACAGTTTGGCGGCCGCAGTTCGAAAATTTCATACAAAATATGGTCGGCTCATTTTCATCTTGATGGCTTTGTTAATCGACAAAATTGTCGCATTTGGGGTTCGCAGAACCCACATGTAATTGTCGAAAAACAAATGCATCCACAACGTGTCACTGTTTAGTGTGGATTTTGGGTTGGAGGCATCATTTGACCATACTTTTTTGAACATAAGGCTGGTCAACCAGTGACTGTTACTGGTGCTCGATATCGCGACATGATAACACAGTTCTTTGTGCCAAAATTGGATGATATTGATGTGGCCAATATGTGGTTTCAACAAGATGGTGCCACATACCATACAGCCCATGAAACAGTTCAAATACTGCATGAGACATTTCCAGGTCGTGTACTATCTCGTTTCGGTGATCAGAATTAGATCATGTGATTTAACACCTTTAGATTTCTTTTTATGGGGTTATTTGAAGTCAAAGGTGTATGTCAACAAGCCCACATCCACCCGTGCGTTCCAAAGGAGGAAATTCAATGATGCATCAACGAAATTCAACCACATTTATGCCAAACGACCATGGAAAATTTCGACAAAAGAGTGCCTATGTGCCAGCAAAGTCGTGGAGACCATTTGCCCGATGTGTTATTCCATAAATAATCCTATCCTATTTACTTTATAATTCAATAAAGAAATAACAACAAAAATACTAAAAACTGTGTTGACTATTTAAATCAATTCTTGCGTTAATTCTGGGACACCCATTACTTACACTTACACTTAAAGAAGGCAGTAGAAAGAATTTTTAACAGAGTGCAAAACTGCCGACGTGACATGGATCTGAAAAACGATCCCTCCAGAGGAGCACATCCGTAATATGAGCAGAAGGAGAGCTAATATACGAAACTGGTTGGACTCGTGAGGTACTACATCTAGGTTTGTGGTTTCGTTAAAGTATCGATACCACTCTGCAAATCGATTATACTATCGGTATCTACTTGTATAAATTTTATTGATGTACTCTTTTTATTAATGTGACTTTGAAATTTATAAATTGTACACATCATGTATAGTTGATTTACAACGCATGTTTAGATGTAAAAAAATTATGGTAAATGTTTTTAAGGTTTTATAAACAAGAATCATAGCACACATGTCGTTTTTACTCATTATGTTAATACAAAATATGGATTATACCATTTTAAAAAATTAGATAAATTGTAAAATTAAATTAATAAATATTATAAAAATAAAAAAAAGTCATATAGTTAAAACCTACTTCAATTGTTTTAAAATACAAGGAATGTAAAAATACGGAAAACCTACTACCTAATTACCTTATTTATTTGAACTTGTGTATTTTAATATGAGTACTTTTCTAACCGAATGAAAATTATCGATTCCATAAAGTACTTGGTTTTGAACAAAATTACTTGTATCGAATGTATCCAATCATCCCTAACTACTCCTAAGGAAACTTGGGGTTTTCCAAGCAGATGGGGATAGCCTAATCAATTCTCATTGATTAATTAGGGATCTTATAATAACCATATTTATGGACAATGATTTTCATCATAATTGTATTGTTGTTATTTCCTTGTTTTTGACATTCTTTAATATTACTACTTTTGACAATATGTTTATATTGTGCTCTATTTGTTATTGTATATATATATCATCTATATATCTATCTATAGATTGATGATGTATGCTGCGTACTAAGGCAAACCAATATAATTGGACAGTATCACCTTCGTTTTATTAATAAAGGTACTTGTTTCTATAATATAACTGATTTTGGAACCAATTTCTTAAAGGATAATAAATAAAGTCCTCTTACTTGACTCCGTACAATTTTCTTTATTACATTCAGCTATTACAAAAACTCTCTCTACTTTTGAAGTAGCATAGTAATTATTAGAGTCCGGTCAATATTTTCAGCTCGGAGACAGATGAACAATACAAAGTATGACAATTATAATAACTTGTAAGTCTACTAAATACCTTGTTTTTAAATTATAATATAATTAATAGTTATCGATAAACTCTTACGATAGACAGAACATATTAATTATAACGACATAAACGAACTTTGAAGAGAAGCTGGAAGTGACAGCTGGTCCAGATACAACTGCAGAAACTAGTTGAGCAAATTTAATCGACGGTTGTAGCAAATCCGCTGGAATTGCTTTTACCCTATACAGCTCGCTGGACACTATTTTATCTCTCTCGGGGTATGGTTATTACTTAATATAGTCGAACCTAGAATTTTCATATTACCCATTGGAATTAATAAAAACGATGCATTAAGTTTAGTAGTTCAAATTAATTGTCGATCATAAGACAAATTACGTTCATGTTTGGTGTATTAGAAAAATAAAGAGACAACGAGGAAGCAGGCCGCCTCACAAAGGATACCAATTATAAATCGCTTTTCCAAAGGAAGACTGGCTTTTGGCCCTTCAAGATGTGGCTTTACAAAAGTAGGGTAGGGTTCTGGAAGTTCCAAGTTATCGAAGGACTAAGAAGAATCGGGGACAAACTTGGGACTCGGTCCACAAGACACGAGAATGTTTTGTGTAGACAATGCCTTGGATACACTGGCTTATCGCAACCCATCCTTATATTAATCATCGAACCTTAAGAAGAAACCTAAGTTCTTGTTAATAACAGCTGATTGTACAATATTCACTTGTACAAGACCACCAGTATAACGAAGAAATTAGAAAAATAAACCCTCAAAAAGCTTTTCTGAAAACGCCCTAATGTAACAAATAATGTTAACAATCAAGACTCAACAGGCTAGAGATGTTCAGATGAATGAAATAAAAAAAAAAAACGCTAACAAAACGATCTGATTTTCTAATTTATGTTTGATACGAAAATCATTTTTGAAGAAGAATAAATGAAATAATTATTAAAACATTTTAAAAATGAATAGTTACAAATACTAATTTTTTTATTAAGTTTTTTTGTATATATCGCGTATTTATGTAGTTATAACCTATTATATTCCTTTTTTTTTTTTTAATATATTTGAATTTTGAATATGGCATAACAAAAAATATGAAAATCAAGCGTATCCAATCCTTTCAATCAAAAGTCCTGAGAACAATAGTAAATGCCCCTTATTGCGTCAGCAACAAATCCCTTTATAAAGATCTTAATATACCCTACATTCTTGAACTCATCCCTTCCAAGCTCATAAAGTTCCATAGTAACCTATCCAACCACCCTAATCCCCTAGCACAGTCATTGCACTGCACCACTCACCCCTATAATCCTCCTCGGAGACTAAAACGGCAGTGGCCTCGTGACCTGCTATAAACGCGTAACAGAGGGAGTCCTGGCAATGGCCAGTTTCTCCAACCATGTCCAGAGCGTATGTGGCTCTCGCGCTCTTGGTCAGCAACTGCTGGCTCTTATCCAGTTATCCCAAGACTACATTTCTTCATTCGTATGCGAGGGAGGTGACAACCATGTGGACTTCGAAGGTCTCTGAGCTGTTTGTATCGACTGTATGACTGAGCGAGTGAATGATGTAAATATGCTATGAATGAGAACATTTATCACAATTACTTATTGCCTAGTTAGGCGGATTGGATTTTTATCACAATAAAGAAGTTTCATAATAAAAATATATATATATAATTGGATGAGTCCCGGTAGACTAAGCCGCCTTTCAGCTCTAAATAAGTGCAAATAAAGGCGAAAATAGTTACAAAATAAACCAATATAAATAAAATAAAGAGTTATTCATTAAACTATTGGCACAAGAGTAAATAAAAAAAAGTGTTCCCATCTTCCTTTATTACAGATAATTAAATATAAAAAATACCTTCGTCTCGTCACACCCTGTCGTTTCCTTTCAATACGAATAATAAAAGTTTCGCTTCAGTATTTTCTTATTTATTTCTCACCAACTTGGTAACACTTGTCTCCATGAGGTGTTCTCAATCGCCACATTAAGTATACTGGCGAGGCAGACGAAAAGCATTAGCTCCGCACATAAATTAGTAATTAGGGCCTCTCTGTTTGAGCTCCGTGGTTAAAATGTCTCGTGAACACGCGTATGGGCCGTTATTATTCCCATATATATTTTTGCTGTCATAAGAAAATTTCGCAACCAGCTGCATAGCTTAGAAGGTACGGAAACATAAGAGATATGGGTGTGTAAAAAGACGATTGGGAGCACTTTAGCTGATCTATGCCGAGGAAAGAGATGCAATTTCCCGAGAGTCTCTTGGCTTCTGAGAAGTGCCTCATGTTTCCTTTTTATTTATCGGTTGTCCACTCCAATCCAAATGAAAAAAATCAGGTGCATTTATTCTGTTCAAAACAAAAAAAATATATATATACATAATTTATAACTATTTCTTTTTTAAAATTTGTAATAATTGTTTTATTTAATCTTCTTCAAAAATGATTTTCCTATCAAGTAGATCATATTTAATACAATTGAACATACCATGTTCAGCCATTGTTGAACTTATTTGTTACATTAGGCTGTTTTCAGCAAAGCTTGTTGAGGTTTTATTTTTCTAATTTCTTCGTTATAGCGGTGGTCGTTCATTTTTTCTTTGACCAGTGAATATTGTTCAATAAGCTTTTATTTACAAGAGCTTAGGTTTCTTCTTAAAGCTCGAGGATTCTTCCTAATTGAAGTAAGTAAGCCATACCGAAATTCAAACAGATTTAAAAAAAAAGGTTTCGATAATTTTCATTCGGTATGGTTATAAAAGTACACACATTAAAATAAGTTATATTTATACTTATAATTATATTATACTTATTAAATAAATAAGGTAAATTAGGTAGTAGGTTTTCCGTATTTTTACATTCCTTGTATTTTAAAACAATTGTAGTAGGTTTTAACTGTACGACTTTTTTTTTATTTTTTTAATATTGATTAATTTAATTTTACAATTTATCTAATTTTTTAAAATGATATAATCCATTTTAACATAATGAGTAAAAACTTAAGACAGGTGTGCTATGATTCGTTTTATGATTAATCTACTTGCTATTGCATTATATAATTTTTATAACAAACGATACCTGCGTTAAAAAAGTACTCATATCAAAAAAAGTACATGGGTTTATCTTTTTTACAATTTGTAGGCTCAAATAAAGCGATCGAAAATCATTCAATACAAGGTTTAAAATTCTCATAGAAATTGATACGATATTGAAACATGATAATAGCCGAACCAATGATCCTTTAATCATCTAGTTCATTGTTAATTGGTTACGCGTTATTGAGTACGATGAATCGTTTATTTTGTAATTATTAATAAAAAGTGTTAGGAAATTTCTTAACTCTTTTAACTATACCGACATCTTTCTAGCTCTGGCATTCGTCAAATTAAATCAAACTCTGCTGAATATGCTGACGGTCATTCGACCTCGGTTTGGAACTTTTAATGCAGCAGTTTGAAAAGTTGATTTCAAAATCTAAAAGTTGCGTCACCCTTTTGTAACGGACTTAGTCAAGCACAAACGTAGGTCAAACTAATCATTTATGAAAAATATGACGAAATCTAATGTTGACTCACCTATTTCTTCGTAGGTAGTAACTTTTAATATTACACCCAATGAATTTTTATAGCACACCGATAAGAGCCGGGTCATTTGAAATAGTGATCTATCTTTTCAACAGTATATCAACAAACATCTGTGAGAACATTAACTATGTAACGGCTCTTGTCTCATGTTTTGGTTAGGAACCTTATACAAAATACTGTTAGTAAATACTGTTACTGAAAATTATTTCAACTGTTCGATCATTTCGAAATAGTTTAATTGACTCATATCTTTCAAAACTACTTTTAATACATACGATTTATTGCCTTATTTAACTAGAGTTGAGTATGTCTGTTTTTTTTACATGATTGACAGCCTTTGACAGATTAAGAAAGGAAGATATAAAACCAGCCATTTTACTGATATCATACTTTATACCAACTGCTGAGTGCAATGTGACTACAACACGAGATATGCCTGAGAAGCTCTTTACTACAACAATCAGGCAAGTTGCAGTGTCAGCCATCTGGGATATAAATGCTTGCGGGATTTATCTTCATGTTCACTGTTGGTCTAACAAGGACAGAGTACAAGCTTAGGAGCTTAAGATATACCAGTTGGGTTTCAGGCAAATGAAGACAGTGCTTCTAGCTTTTTAGTAGAAAAATTTCTAATTACCGCCAGAATCGAAATTAAATCCTACTTGAAGAGAAAGTAGACATTTTTTTTTTTTAGTATACAGTACTTTATTGTGATATAATTACAATCTGCCTCATTGGGCAATAAGTAATCATGATAAATGTTCTCATTCATACCATATTTACAATTTTCATTCACTCGCTCATTCATACAGTATTTACAAACAGCCCGGAGACCTCCCGAATCGACATGGTTGTCACCTCTCTCGCATGCGAGAGAGAAAGCGGAGTCTTCGGATGTCTCCCACGCTCCTCCGTCAGCAGCGTCACCGGATACGAGCCAGTGGAGGCTGACCAAGAGCGCAAGAGCCACAGACGCTCAGGACATGATTAGAGAAACTGGCCATTGCCAGGACTCCCACTGTTACGCATTTATAGCAGGTCACGAGGCCACTGCAGTTTTAGTCTCCGTGGAGGATTATAGGGATGAGTGGTGCTGTGTAATGACTGTGCTAGGGGGTCAGGGTGTCTGGATAGGTCACTATGGAATTTCATCGACTTGGAAGGGATGAGTTAAAAAAAAAAAATTAATGTGGAATAACGCAAATAATGAAAATGAGAATGTTTTGGGTTTATGGTGATCGGATAGATTTTTTTTTAAGGCTTTTTCATACTGTGATATATTTATATGAAACATGATTGATCTGAATGTTAAGATACTCCTAGGAATTGTGGTGTTTCTGTGGTGAGAAAATACAAAACCAAGGTAAAAAGCAGGAATTGAAGCTTTTTAAGAAAATGGAAGACAAAACTCGCAAAAAATATGAGAAATAGCTTAGATATTAATCCAGCTGAGGTGACCGTAGAAGAACGTAAAGGGTCAAGGACAGTTCAGTTAACCATCAGTTTTTCAGTTGAGAACAAAGACCTCAGAAAAAATTGGGATTTCGAAAAATATTTTGATACAAAAGTATTATGCAATTCCCTCGGGTGTTTCAATTTTTTTCGATTTTTTACTGGTGACCCACTTCAAATATAAGTAGGTAAATTCTGACAATTAAACGATATTTAGGGTGTTCGTTCGTACTCGTTACTACAGTGACGAGGCAACTAATCCGCATATTCACTAGAATGGCCGCATTAATTTCAATAATAGACTAATAACAAGGGGTTTGAGGAATTCGCACAAGGACCTTCGCCGTTTGGGGGCCCGTCACGGGCGCCAACGTCTGAAATGAGCACATCCGGGCGGAAGCCGGTGATGAGCAAGTGAGTCAATTCTACAATGGTACCATAGGAACTGTGACAAACAGGAACTACAGTTCCACCGGCCTTACTACGTTTTAGGCATGTCGTCGTTCTCAATGTCCCAGGTGATACTTATTCAGGAACGGCCATTTGCCGTACAATTTCACAGCGAGAGAAAGAGTTATGCGAAGGGTTTGTTGGTTACCGGCAAAGTTTTGTTTAAGAAAGAGAGATACACTTTATTTTTTTTTTGATGATAGGCGATTGGGTTGCTAATAAATCAATGAAAAGCGGAAAAATTCAGCGATATAGCACAAAAAAAAATCCCTGTGGCCAAAAGTGTCAAGAAGAATTCTTGAATGAATGCGTTTTCATTAGAATTGTGCCTTCGGCCCAAACCTTATACCACGGTCTACTTCTTTCTCCACAAGTCCATACACTTCTCATAAATTACCTATTTTCAGATGACATTAATTTCAAGGATGATTGTTGAGTCGGGTGCTTAGACCATTTTATATTTTACATAGCGCGCAATGAGCTCTGCAAACCGGACTCCAGTCTAAAGGTCTCTCCATTGGATGAAAATTCTTTCTCTTGAATCATCTCTATAATGTTCTGCTTTATACTATGGTGCAGGCTAATTTATGTTACGAGCTGCACACGATACTGCGTCGCGCTTACTTGTCACATCGTTGACGCAAGAACGTGCAAAAAAATAATTAGAAAAGGTCAAACAAGTAAATAGTAAGGAAGACAACGCTTAAAGGAAATTGTTTTATAAGTTTTTGAACCCAATAATAGCAATTTTCGCTCAATATTTTAGCTATTATCATTTTTTTATGCTGAAAAAGCGATTTTCAGCGGCCAGCTGTATAATGGTCATTAGATCTTAAATTTTTAGTAAAAACGTGTACCTCAGTTCAGACTTATGGTCCCTTTATTTCTGTAAGTAACCCCTTCCTCCCCAAAAATCCTAAACCTTGGCCTACCTGCTTACGGCCAAGGCACCCACACTTGTGCCTAAGGCTTCACTTAAGTATGTTCTAACGCTGTAACTGATTAATATTTGTGTATATACCAGTGTTCTGATTGTTATTCATAATAAAGCTTTTTTTGAAAAGACTCTCCTCTACAAGATTATTTAACTGGCCATGATGGTTTAAAAAATAAGTAACCTATCAATATTGGTCCATTTTCTACGCTCTTTATTTCGCTTGCTTATGTATATATATATATATAATATTTATTTATATGTATTTAACAAAAAAATTAATTATTAATTGATGTATATTATTGTTAGTTAAGAATAAAAAAGTCATTAAAATAAATGTAAAATCTACTGATTTTGATACCTGCTAGTAGTATAAAATGATACATGATACTGATGTAATGTAAAATGATTTATAATGTTGTATGGGCTACATTATTGACCGTGGAATCCAATTAGTAACAAAACCCACGCAAAGCTCGTTTCCAATCAACTCGCGGGTTCTCGAAAGATAAAGGCACCTCTAGGGACTTAGACCAGGAATAATCCGTCTTTTCTTGAGTTCAGTCAATACCTTAAAAGGGGACTTTGAAGTATACAGTACTCGGTTGTACGTACACCAATCTGGACAAATCTTGAGAAGGACGTGTCTCTTGACAAATCCACAGATATCCTGACAAAGTAAGCTATCAAGTATCGAGGGATTCATTTCCTTAAAAAAATCTTTAAAATGACTTTTAATTTTAGTCCAATAAAGTCCTAACCCATACTATACATTATTAATAAGGAAGTGGTAGGCAAATATTTATTTTTTATTATTGTTTAAATTGCTTTTTTAACCTAATTTATATATATAACTTGTTTATTGTGCTAAAATTAAAATCTTCCTTATTAATTGAGGCAATTGTTAATTGAGATAAATGTTCTCATTCATACCATATTTACAATTTATCATTCACTCACTCATTCATACAATATTTACAAACAGCCCAGAGGCCTCCCAAATCCACATGGTTGTCACCTCCATCGCATGCGAAAGAGGAAGCGGAGTCTTGGGAAGTCCCCCACGCTCCTCCGTCAGCCGCGTCACCGGATACGAGCCAGTGGAGGCTTACCAAGAGCGCGAGAGCCACATACGCTTAGGACATGATTGGAGAAACTGGTCATTGCCAGGACTCCCACTGTCATGCATTTATTGTAACCTTATTAAAACAATTAATTAAATAATTATCTTTTACGGTGTAGTTTTTATTTTTAGTATTATCTGAGCATTAAATCGAATAATATTGAGAAATTTTATGCCTCTAACAGAATTACTTGGTTGAGTCAATCTGAGAACCACTTAAAATTGTATATCATATATATATATATGTGTCTGAAAGGATGGGTGTCAGAAATAGCGGAGTCGGGATTCATAATAGAAACACTGTTTGAATGATTGAGATTTGAGATAACTATTTAATGAACAGAATAAGATCAAGAGTCAATCTACTGGGCCTCCACCAGACCACCTAAGTCCTAGGTGCGGCCGCAAGGTATACGCATGTAGGTTATTCTTTCATATATATATATATGTGTGTGTGAATTGAAATATTCAAAAGTGATATCGGTGGAGATTTAACGGAGTTTAATTGCCTTAGACTTTAGATGTATGAATATAATTAAGTAGAAGATAGGAAAGGATACAGGATATTTATGATTATAATGTGTGGGACTATCTTCTGGAACAAACATTCTTTCTTCGCCCAGCTAAGTTATATCAATAAACCAAACAAAAAAAAAAAGGATAATTTGACCACAAACTGTACATAAGTCACACCGAAGAAGCAATTGTTACGCGCGATAATGCATTAGATTTACAAATAACACTATATACATGACTACAAAATTGCATAAGATTAAATTCAAAAGAAAAGATTTAAAATTCTGATTTTTCTTAGTTGTTAAGGAGATGGTAACGCGAAAATAACTTCAACGATGGTATAAACAACTTTATTATGATGAAATTACAATAGGCAATAAATAATTGAGATAAATGTTTTCATTCATACCGTATTTACAAACAGCCCGGGGGCCACCCAAGTCCACACGGTAAAATAACTTCAAAGACAATGTCTTTGATGTCGATTTGATTAGGATTTTTTTTTACCTACATTAAATCTGTTTACATATTTGTATATTATTAACTGAGATAATTTACCAAATAAAATACAGCTTTATTTTTTTACAATGACTAATATCTCTCACGTATGCCTTAAATGTTAATAGTGCAACGTAGCCATTGTCTTGTAATATTAAGGATTTCGTCTTTAAGAATTGATATTCACGCATCACAATGCCTAAGGAAAAGAGTAAAAACACTTTAAAATGAAGATAACTGATACTCTTGAAGAGTCTTTACGGTCTCTTTGATGTAACAAACGCATTATGTCCGATTGAAAACCATTTTAATCGAGTTGGATAGAAATTCCCAGCCATTCAGGATACACAGGCTGAAAAATATGTATAAATTGTTGACGGGACAGACTATGTATTTCGGTACACTCTGAAAACTCTGAAGTAATATAAATTATATTATAAAATAAAAACAATAACTATTACAAAATGATAAAAATGTAATTATTCTGTTTGCTCAAAAAGTATGCCTTTAGATAAAGAAAATTAAAATCAAGTGTTCCATAATGATAATTGATGTGGCTGACAAAACTCTTTTAATGACTATTTATAATTATGTCACAAACATATTACATATTATTAACCATGACGTTAAGATTATTAATTTTATACCCTACTCACTATTGTAGGAAAAAAAACTAAAATATATATATTTTTTATAAGTAATTAAATAATTAATAGCTGTTCATTATTTATCAAGGAGCTGCTATTATTATTGGCATTAATGCGGCGTCAAATAAAACTTATATCAGAAGCATGGTTTGTGAAAAAAGTGTGATGAAGTTTTTAATTACTTCTTGTGATTTGGTAACATATTCAATAACGTACAAATATTTTAAATTTAAATTAATTAATTAATGACACTTACTCATACTTGATGGGTGATTTCTGTATTTATCATGACTTGCCAAAATCAAATGGGAACTCCGCGAAAAATTTCCTCTATCTTGCATGAACAGGAGACCCAATCCGTTTCGGATTATGGAAAAATAAACCTAACTATAAATACCCTATTGAAATATGTGTTAGTGCCGAACAGACCTTATTTTGTCACCATTACCAATGGTTAACTTCAAGGGGGAGGGATCAAAGGTCTCAATGTTTTCCTTGATTGTTGAATTGTTTCCTTTTGAATTTGGTAGTCAGTTAAATAATCTTTGTAGAGGAGAGTCTTTTAAAAGAAAAGAAAGAAAAGATTTATTATGAAGTACAAGCAAAACACTGGTATATACAAATATTAAGAGTTACGTTACTACATACTTGGTGGAATGTCTAGGCACAAGTGGGGTCTGGGGCTAAAGCTGAGACATATATGCGTAAGAAAAGGATAGTTCAGGGAAGTGGGATGGGGAGGTCTTGGAGGGATGCGGTCGCTTACATAAAAGAAATAAGAGGAACCATCAGCGACTTCCATGAAGTCACGAGGCAGGTATACTGTAGAAGGGGCTTGCTTATACTTTTAGCAGTATATATAATATTAGCATTATAATATTCTTAGCATTATATAACTTACGATGCTAATTTTACAACAGCTGGTGTATAAATGCGCATATTAAAATGTGCATGGACACACAGACAGGAACACTCTAAAGGACAAAAAGTTGCTCAACGATCGCTGAGCCAGTGAATCGAACACTTGCATAAGCTGATTATTATACTGACGATATTGTAATTGTTCGATTGGCAGTCAGTCCCAATCGCTATAGTTCGTTCGGTTTCTTCAAAGAGCAAGGATTTAATGAAAATTTCATGATTGCTTAGAACACGTTTCTGGCCTTCCTGGCTTCCTACAGTAATTATAAATACAAAACCACTAAAGCAACCCGTCTGAAAGAGGAAGATGAACGAAGGTACCATTATCAAATTTCACAGAAAACGTTTTGAAGCACAAGATAGAACATACATTATATTAATTCAGAGGATAACATTTCATTTTAGTTGCATCGACATCTGCCTCTTGAATATGATGTCGCAAAGTATCTTGATATGATTCAGTAAAGTTTATTTTCAGAAATATCAGTATGGCTGTAGACCCGTCATACTAAATTATAAATAAATCAAGGATATTGCACATTTCCACTCCTAGACAATAGCGATAACTATGGCATAATCAATTACAACAAACGGTATTAATTGAAATATTTAAAAGCGAGATCTGTGGAGATTTAATGGAGTTTAATTGCCTTAGACTTTAGATCGGTGAATATAATTAAGTAGAAGATTTTTTTTGTTTCAAAACACCTTTATTTAAACATTTTTACAAACAAATGAACAATAGCACTTACAAATTTACGGATTTATGGCTTCTTTTCCTGCATAGCATAACATTCATTTGAAGGAGGGTAGAATTACAAAAAATATTTTTCGTTTTACTGTTAAAATTTACAAAAACAATAGACTGGACTAGGTGATGGGGCTCACCTTCGGGTTACAAATTTGGGAAAACTTACAAACTAAAACTTAAAGACTAAAGCGTTCTGCCATCGATAGGGGAATGGAGCGGGGGTTATCATGCTAAATACTGGGTTTGTCATGTATCGCAACGAATCGAAGAATTCATCAGACAAAGAATGTCTACGTTGAATGAATTCATCAAAGACCTCGTGAAGCTCGCTGTTTCTCCGATGCTCGAATGTAGTATGTCTGACCATTTTCATCAGTATTCTGTTTTGAAATGGTTAGAGTCGCCGAGCTGTCGTTTACGCCAGATGACGAAAAAGCGGTGCACCGTACATCAGAGCAGGCCTGACACTCTATAGATCATGAGCTTGAGGCGCAGTGATAGATTGGGGGAAGTCGATAAATGCGTAAGCCGGTAAGACTTCGTGCGTGTTTGCTTCAACTTCCTCGCAAAATGGTTACTAAAACGGAAGTGTCGGTCCATTTTAATGCACAGATATATCAGGTTGTTGGCTGGTGAGTTTTGCTGAGTTCCTACAGTGTAAGCAGTAGGCAGCGGACTTTTTCCCTTTTGGAACGAGAATTCACGCAGTCAGTAAAGTAGAAGATAGGAACGGATACAGGATAGTTAAGACAATAATGAGTGCGACTATCTCTTCTGGAACAAAGATTCTTTCCTCGCCCAGCTAAGTTATATCAATAAACCAAACAAAAAAAAAAGGATAATTTGACCACAAACTGTACATAAGTCACACCTAGGAAGCAATTGTTACGCGCGATAATGCAGGCCTAATCAAGATACCTTAACACTTGGAAATTAACGAGTATACCCCGGAATAGTCAGAACTAGAAACTAGAAACTAGGTCAACTGTAGACCATTACTTGAGAACTCCATATAATGTATGGTAACACATTTGTGCAAAACCTTAACGAGAAAACGTCTACTTGCCATAAAATCGAAACGTATCAGAATGGTATTTCTGAGCTGAAACTCCAACTTTTAAAACACGATCTAATAAATTCAACGACAATGGCTCGATTCTAGAAAGGGGGGACGAAGGCAAGCAGGTCTCATTGCATAATTGCTTGGTGTTTCTTTGAAGCAGTGAGAGCTGGAAACAATGAAAGACTAAAAAAAATGCTCAAAAGAATTGTTGAGAGAGCTTTTAGCACAAAAGACTAATGTTAAAAAAAGTTCATAATTTCTAAGATTAAAGGAGTAAGGATTTAATAAAAAGCAGTATTTTCCGTCAGAATGGTCATTGTGGTTGTTAGTTCTACACAGTGTAGTTGTTAAGAGAACCCTTCTTCATATCAACGGTTCTGGATCGATTCTCGGATGGATCAAAACTCAAAACTCAAAAGTGGAACAAAAATCTCGTACCAATTCCTTAAGGGATTATAACTTTCGCTTAAATATTCTTGTTCTCCGGCCAAAAAACAATTTATTTAAAAAATTTCCTGGTGAAACATAAGAGATTTTTCACGTTCAATAACACCAAGAGTAATCCATCATTTTAAAAAATATATTACTTTAACTGTTCACGAAAAGCACTCAATCTATTGTTAAACTAAATGAACCGAAGCTGAATAGGATTAATAACCTAGGCAGGAAGTGATTTTAAAAGATTGCATTTTCTCATTTTTGTTATTACATGTGTTAGATTTGGAGTAGGCATGTTTGAATAATGAGAATATGGATACGCCACAATCATTAATCATAATAATGATAAACTCCTTAATATCCGACATTAATACGGCTGTATACAGAGCGCCTTTCAACCGGTGTGAGCGAACAGACTGTAAGAACTGAATGAAACAGATCGGCCTGTCCATTCCGTCGTCCCAACATTTCCGTTTTTTTTATATTATCAGTAATATCAATTGTATTGCTAAAACAATTGACAATTCGATTGAGCGTGATATTGAAACGAATACTGGCAGGACCGTCTTTAACGCCATTTAGAGTAAGTAACCAGTTTCAGATAATGAAGCTTGAGTTTGGAGTATTTAACTCACGAAAGACATCAATTCGGACAATTTTTTTTTTTTAATATTTAACAACGACTTTACTATGATAAAATTACAATCTGCCTCATTGGGCAATAAGTAATTTGATACATTTTCTCATTCATACCGTATTTACAATTTCATGCACTCGCTCATTCATACAGTATTAACAAACAGCCCAGGGACCACCCAAGTCCACATGGTTGTCACCTCCCTCGCGTGCGAAGGAGGAAGTAAAGTCCTGGGAAGTCCCCCTCGCTCCTTCGACAGCCGCGTCACTGGATAAGAGCCAGCGGAGATTGACCAAGAGCGCGAGAGCCACATACGCTCAGGACATGATTGGAGAAACTAGCCATTGCCAGGACTCCCGCTGTGATGTATTTATAGGCATCTGCCGTTTTCGTTTCCAAGGAGGATTATAGGGATGAGTGGTGCAGTGCAATGACTGTGCTAGGTGATTAGGGTGGTTGGATAGGTTACTAGTTTCTGCGCATGCGCTACTATTAACAACCACGTACAACTATCGCTCTCCAAATCAATACCGATAACTACCGTTATAGACCCTTTTTCGTCTTTGGGATTGTGTCAACTGGCAACTTAAGTGAGGTGGCCACGAGGGAGCCCTCAATAAGTGAGTAGATCGCTAGTACATTGGTGTAAAGTGTAAATAATAGTGACATCGGAGAGAGTAGCCGGCCATCTTGACTGAGGCATCAGTCATCGTTCACGATACATAGCCGTTCTGAGCCAGACCTGATAGGTGGCTCAGAGCCAGACCTGATAGGTGGCTCAGAGCCAAGACCGGTGACTCGCCACTGGAATCCCACCGGCACTACGTATTTTATTTATTATTTTCTTTTTTTTTTAACTAACAAAAATCTTAGCTAATGACAAAATGAGATTTTATCAGCAGATAATATCACAAAATAAAAAGAAAAGATCGAGGTCCTTAGGCCCAACTACACCAACGTCGCCAGTAAAGCGAAAACCCAGACGCTCAAATAGGAACATCCCTACAAACTCATCTGCTGCCAGCTCTATGGAAGATCTACCACCACTTGCCAGCACTTCACAAGAAGAAACTGTAGCAGAATCTCCATTCTTCACACCGAATAGCTTCGAGGTACTGAGAAATAGCCAACCTGACGACATGGAAGTTATTCAAACACCAACACAGCCCAAGCCGCCTGCTATATTCGTAAGGAATATTAGCAATTTCAAACTATTGTGCTCACAAATGAGCAAAGTTGTAGGTACCGGAAAATATACGTGCCTCAATCGCTCTCGGGATACAAAAATTTCCCCAGACACTCCGGATACTTATCGAGCGATCATTAAGTATTTGGAAGAAACCAATGCAGACTTCCATACATACCAGTTGAAACAAGAACGATCGCTTCGAGTAGTGATAAGAAATCTGCACCCGACCACACCAGCTGATGAAATTGAAGACGAACTATCAGCTCTGGGGTTCAAAGTTCGGCAAATAACCAACGTTTTACGTGAGGACAGACAACAAAACGAATCCACTAAAACGGCATTACCGTTATTTTTTGTAGATCTCGAGCGGACACCTGGCGTGGAGAAAATTTATGAATTAACAACCCTGTATTACACAAGAATACAGGTCGAAAAACCTTACCCCAATAGAGACATCGTCCAATGCCATAATTGCCAGGCATATGGGCACACAAAATCGTATTGCCACCACCCTCCTAGGTGTGTAAAGTGTAGTGGGCAGCACAAAAGCGAATTGTGCAAAAAGCCCCTAAAATCGCCTGCTGTATGCGTGCTCTGCCAGCAAGACCATCCGGCCAACTACAAGGGCTGTGAGGCCTATAGAATCCTCAAGTCCAGGAGCGAGCAACGTCACCGGCCGGAAGAAGAGAAGCCAGTAAGAGGTAGCTCAAGAAGCGCCCCCACCAGAAATTTGAGGCCTTCTGTCTCTTTTGCTGATGCCGTTCGGAACAGAGAGCAGTCACAGGCACTGCCCACTTCTCGTCCGCAAGTATCTCTTCCCCAGCATTCCGCTCATCCCGCCAACCAGCAAACCCAATCCCATCCTCAACCACACATCTCGCATATTCCTTCACCACCAAGCTCTTCAGATCTCACTAGTCTATTAACATCATTCCTTACAGAATTCAGAACCCTAATTACCCCTCTCATTTCCCTTCTTACAAATCTTGTCTCATACCTTATCCCCGTTAAACAAAATCCATAAGTGGATCCTTCTGACTCCTTATCCATTCTCCTTTGGAATGCGAATGGTGTTCGCACCCACACTAACGAACTGACAGCACTACTCCATGACAAGAAGATCGACGTAGCTCTTATTACTGAAACAAGACTTACGAGCAAACGACCATTTACCGTTCGACAGTACCAGACTTATCGTACTGATCACCCAGATGGAACAGCTCATGCAGGTACCGCTGTCATTGTCCATAACTCCATATCCCACCACATAGTTCCTTTGGTATCACATGATTTCCTTCAATCCACTGCAGTGTCAATCACCACCTTCACTTTTCCTCTTACACTTGCATCAACGTACTGCCCTCCCAATAAATCCATTTCCGACTCCCAATTCATCTCCTTTCTAGACTCCATCGGACATCGTTTCCTTGTGGGTGGGGACTTTAATGCGAAGCACCAACACTGGGGGTCAAGATCCACAAATACACGAGGACGTGCTTTGCTGTCTGCACTCACACGGAAACATTGCTCCACTATCACTCCTGACACAGCCACCTATTGGCCATCAGATCCCAACCGAAATCCTGATCTCCTTGACTTCTTTTTTTACAATAGTTTAGGAACACTAAACTATTCACTCAAGCGCCTCGATGACCTTTCCTCCGATCATAGCCCTTTATTATTAACCATTTCCTTAAGACCAATTCACAAACTGCCTCCTCCTTCATTTATTAGGGGCCCAGTTGACTGGGACCACTTCCGTCAGCTTCTTACAGAGTCCGTAAACCTCAAATTATCCCTGAAAACATCCCAAGACCTAGACGATGCAGTGCATTCTTTCACTACTCTGGTCCAGAGGTCGGCTTGGGAGGCATCGTCACCCCATCGTCACACAAAAATCCACAATCATAATCGTTTACCTCAGCATCTCAAAGATCTAATCCAATCCAAACGCCGCTCCAGAACAGTGTGGCAAAGATCCCGGCATCCTATTGATCGTCGCACGTACAATCAGTACTGCCGATTGGTAAAGCGGCGATTGGCATCCTTCCGTTCCGATTCTTTCAATTCCTACCTCTCCTCTCTGTCCACCAGGGATAACTCCTTGTGGAACGTAACCAAAAAAATCCTAAAGTATCAACCTGTTTCACACCCACTCCGTCGTGATGATGGGTCCTGGGCGGCTTCGGATGGGGATAGGTCGGAGGAATTTGCTCTGCATCTTACCCATACTTTCACACCTCACCTTTCTCATCAAAGCCATACTCACAGCACAACTGTGGAAGATTTCCTCACTTCACCTATTCCTCTCTCTCTTCCACCAAAAGCCGTTAACCCCTCTGAGGTTAAATACCTTCTGAAAAACTTACCTTACCGAAAATCCCCTGGATATGATCTCCTTACTCCTCAAATTCTCAAACAACTTCCTCCTAAAGCCATAATCTTCCTAACCTACATATATAATTGCATAATCCGAACGACGCACTTTCCTCTCCTCTGGAAACACTCCATTATTGTCCTATTCGCCAAACCCGGTAAACCACCCAATGACGCCTCATCTTATCGTCCAATTAGCCTACTCCCTATCCTCTCAAAAATATTTGAGAAACTCCTACTAAAACGTCTACTTCCCATTGTTGAATCCAAAAACCTTTTTCCCACACACCAGTTTGGCTTCCGCCAACGACATTCCACTGCTCAACAAGGCCTTCGCGTTGTTGATCACATCTCCTCAGCCCTTGAAACCAAACAGTATTGCACTGCTGCCTTTCTCGATATAGCTCAAGCTTTTGACAGGGTTTGGCACGCAGGTTTGCTCTACAAGCTCAAAAGATATTTACCACAGACCCTTTTCCTAATCCTACAGTCCTACCTTTCAAACCGCTTCTTCCAAGTCCGCTGTGGTTTAGAATACTCTAACTACTATCCCATAAGTGCAGGAGTTCCACAGGGCAGTGTCCTGGGCCCCATCCTCTATAACCTATACACCGCTGATGTCCCCTCTACTCCCAATACCTTCTTGGCCACATTTGCAGATGACACTGCAGTCTTGTCATCCCATCCAGACCCCGACATAGCATCCCATAACCTTCAAAAACACCTTGACGAGATCGAGTATTGGTGCAATCAATGGCGGATCAAAGTTAATGAAGCAAAATGCTCCCACATTACCTTCACCCTTTGTCGCAAGTCTGGTCCACTAGTTTATTTTAATTCTATTCCTCTTCCTGTATCCGAGACAGTACGGTACTTAGGCTTCCATCTTGACAAACGACTGACCTGGAACCCACATACGAGACTAAAAAGACAAGAACTAAACAGACGCTTTGGACAACTGTACAGACTACTTCAAAGGACATCCCATCTCTCAATAGAAAATAAACTACTAATCTACAAAGTTATACTTAAACCAATCTGGACATACGGAATAGAGCTATGGGGGACAGCAAAAAAGTCTAACATCAAGCGTATCCAATCCTTTCAATCAAAAGTCCTGAGAACAATAGTAAATGCCCCTTATTATGTCAGCAACAAAACCCTTCATAACGACCTTAATATACCCTACATTCTAGAACTCATCCCTTCCAAGTTTACGAAATTCCACAGTAGCCTTTCCAACCACCCTAATCCTGTAGCACAGTCAATGCACTGCGCCACTCATCCCTATAATCCTCCTCGGAGACTGAAACGGCAGTGGCCTCGTGACCTGCTATAAACGAGTGAAAGTGGTAGTCCTAGCAATAGCCAGTCTCTCCAATCATGTCCTGAGCGTCTGTGGCTCTCGCGCTCTTGGTCAGCATCCACTGGCTAGTATCCGGTGACGCGGCTGACGGAGGAGCGTGGGGGACTTCCCAAGACTCCGCTTTCTCTTTGCGGTGGATTTGGGGGTCTCTGGGCTGTCTGTAAATATTGTATGAATGAGCGAGTGAATGATGAACTGTAAATATTGTATGAATGAGAGCATATATCTTAATTACTTATTGCCTTATAAAAGGCAGATTGTAAATATTGCACAATAAAGGAAAGGATAGGTTACTATGGAATTTCATGAACTTGGAAGGGATGTGTTCAAGAATGTAGGGTATATTAAAATCGTTATGAAGGGTTTTGTAGCTGACGTAATAAGGGGCATTTACTATTCTTCTCAGGACTTTTGATTGAAAGGATTGGATGCGCTTGATGTTTGACGTTTTTGCTGTCCCCCATCCGTATGTCCAGATTGGCTTAGGTATAACTTTGTTGATTAGTAATTTATTTTCTATTTTCACAGTACAAATATTCCTTTATTGTGCTATAATTACAATCTGCCTATAAGGCAATAAGTAATTAAGATAAATGATCTCATTCATACAATATTTACAGTTCATCATTCACTCGCTCATTCATACAATATTTACAGACAGCCCAGAGACCCCCCAAATCCACCGCGAAGAGAAAGCGGAGTCTTGGGAAGTCCCCCACGCTCCTCCGTCAGCCGCGTCACCAGATACTAGCCAGTGGAGGCTGACCAAGAGCGCGAGAGCCACAGACGCTCAGGACATGATTGGAGAAACTGGCCATTGCCAGGACTCCCACTGTCACGCGTTTATAGCAGGTCACGAGGCCACTTATTTTCTATTGAGAGATGAGTTCTTGTCTTTTTAGTCTCGTGTATGGGTTCCATGTCAGTCTTTTTTCGAGATAGAAGCCTCGGTACCGTACTGTCTCGGATACAGGAAGAGGAATGGAATTTTAAAAAAAAATGGATAATAAGACAATAAGTTAGCCTAAGGGCCATATTGTTGGGTCGTCTATGCTTGATTGGAATTGGAGTTTCGCGTATAAAATACATATAAGTAGCAGAGCTGTAGTCTCTTCAATCCATGAGTCTAGGGGGGGGGACTGGTTGTACCAGTCAATAGTTTGGCTCCGTCGATATCCCGTTACTATCGATAGTATCAAGGGTTTATAATTGCCACTTCAAAGACAAAAACATCATTTAACTAGAAAACTGAGTTGAAAAAGATATGATAGTTACCTGATGAATTGTTCGTAAGACATGAAGGAGCAATTAAAGAAATAATGAATTTCATACTTGGAAATATTTTTGTCAACAATCATAAGAATAAAAACAGCGCGAAAAAAGAGCTTTTGATAGTTAGAAGCAAATATTGATAGAACTATCGATAGGTAAAAACCATCGATACATCAATAGCACTTTAGATAATAATTAATCATATCTTTAGTTAATATAATCTTACACGTTATATGGGACTTTATTGCTCTAAGTCGACCAGCAATGCTTGGCTTGCATGAATCAAAGACATAATCATCAGACCATTGGCACCACGCCAGCAATGCCGTGTACCTCATTGCTTTGTCCTGTGCCAATTAGGCCGGTCGGTTGGTTAGGCATTTACGTCAGAACCTCTGTGATAATATCTACTTCAGGTAGAACCTCTACTTGACCGAATATCTCATTTGGAACGGAACAAGTTAAATTGATTCCTGCGGAGGTAAAATCAAGCAGCCCCTTTATAACCCCTGTAGAACATTGATCAGCAGGCCGTCCCTCAACACCTCACCTACATACTCTCTGTCCATTTTACCCAGTCCTCTCTCCTCTATAAAATCTTTTCCGTAAACTATGTAATTATTTTAAGTCTCCATTCCTCTTCCTGTATCCGAGACAATACGGTACCTAGGCTTCTATCTCAATAAAAGACTGACATGGGACCCATACACGAGACTAAAAAGACAAGAACTAACTAAACAGACTACTTCGTCTCTCAATAGAAAACAAATTACTAATCCACAAAGTTATACTTAAGCCAATCTGGACTTACGGAATAGAGCTATCGGTGACAGCAAAAAAGTCGAACATCAACGTTTCCTATCCTTCCATTTAAAAGTCCTGACAACAATTGGCAATGCCCCTTATTACTTAAGCAACAAAACCCTTCATAACGATCTCAATATACCTTAGATTCTCGAACTCATCCCCTCCAAGTTCATGAAAATCCATAGTAACCTATCCAATTATCCTAATCCCCTAGCACAGTCATTGCACTGTACCACTCATCCCTATAATCTTCCTCGGAGACTAAAACGGCATTGGCCCCGTGATCTGTGATAAATGCGTAACAGTGGGAGTCCTGGCTACGGCCAGTTTCTCCAACTGAGCGTATGTGGCTCTCACGGTCTTGGCCAGCCTCCACTGGCTCGTGTCCGGTGACGCGGCTGATGGAGGAGCGTGGGGGACTTCCCAAGACTCCGCTTCCTCTTTCGCATGCGAGGGAGGTGACAACCATTTGAATTTAGAAGGTCTCCGGGCTGTTTGTAAATACTGTATGAATGAGCGAGTAAATGAAAAATTGTAAATATGGTATGAATGAGATCATTTATCACAATTACTTATTGCCCAATAAGGAAGATTGTAATTTTATCATAATAAAGCTGTTTTTGATTTGATTTTAAGTCTTAACAGTTGTGATATGGTCAATGGACGAATTTACCTTACACAGGAGTGAGTGAGTTAGACGGGAGTCCGCTTGTTGATGTTTGTGTCACGTTCAAACCGAATTGACGCAGGTCAGGCGCAGTAAACAGAAACAAAGATAGCAGTAGAGATAAGCGTAGTACACACGGGATAAGCCATCTCGAACACAAGGCCGTATTCGGCATGAATAGGCTTCAGACAAAGAGCAGACCGTGCTCGCAGATAGCAATCCGCTCATCCCAGCCAAACCGTCGCCTTTCCTCTATTGTTCTTGAACGCATTGTTTTCTTCTAACAGCCGCATTTTTTTATTTGTTTTTTAATATCACAGTAGCGTTTTTTTATGAGCCGGAATGTTCTTTCATTCAAGAACGGTTAGAAAAGAAAACATGTACTAGCGTACGAAAAATGTGCTATAATATACTTTAAATGTCAAAGCTACTTATCACTATATCTTTTATTGGAATATATCAAACGGAAAGTGAAGTCAAATAAATTATATTTAAAAAAAATTGTACCCGTTTAACTTACAACTCTCCCCTCCAAAAAAAAAAAAATAATGTGGAATTGAAAATATTTTGCACCAATTAAAAGTTTTTATTTATATATTTTAGGTATCGTCATCTTGAAAATAATTTAAAAACGTTTTGTCTTAGGTGCCAAAAAACTTTTTTGAACATTTCTCATTACACGCTTCCTTATACCTACATTTTAATTTCGTGACAGTGGGAGTCTTGGCAATGAACAGTTTCTCCAATCACGTCCTGAGCGTCTGTGGCTCTTGTGCTATTGGTCAGCCTCCACTGGCTCATATCCGGTGAGGCGACTGTTAGAGGAGCGTAGGAGGCTTCCGAAGACTCCAATTCCTTTTTCGCAAGCGTGGGGGGGGGGGTGACAACCATGTGGACTTGGGAGGTCGCTGGGCTCTTTGTAAATACTGCACGAATAAGCCAGTGAATGAAGAATGGTAAATGTGGTACTAATGAGAACACAATTACTTCCCAGTTAGGTGATTTAGGGCGGTAATTAACGTAAATAATTATTTTTTGGATATCCATTATTATATATAGGTTTGTATGTATTCACAGAGATATGAGTATGTATAAATGAATCAGTACACGCCTTTAGATATGAATAAATTGTTGAGATACAGATTGAGGTTGATAAATGAAAAATATTTTCATCAATTTTTTTTTAATGGAAAAGTTGTAGTATACATGTATGTTAAAAGTGCAACATCTAAACGCGCTAATAGAATATTTTGTGATGGCCTCTGCGAAAGATTATCCAGTTCTCCTAAGCAAGAAGATCACATGCTCCTAGCCACTCCAAGTTAACTGTCAACCGAAATTCCAGCAATTTGTGCCGCACAAAGTTATATAAATAAAAAATATACATTAAAAAAAAAAAAAGTCGTTTATTAACAATACTGTTCATCTCATGACAACCTGTCTTAAGCCTCTTGTTGGAGACGGATCCCGACATGGCGTAATGGTAAAATCTTTCGTAACTCAACTTGAAAGTTGTTCCCCTGACTTGACCTAAATAATATTTTGTACTATATAGGAAGGTCGAACCTCGTCAGGGACTGGAACGCTTAAGAACAAACACATCTGAGTCTAATGATAGTCTTCCTAGCCAAGTATACATTTTGAAGGTTTCCATATTTTCTTTTTCTAAAGCCTGTGTCACCATTAGATCTGGTGATTATTTGTCCCCAGTACGTATGTAAACCTAGGCGTTATATGAAGGCTATATTCTATACCAAGACGAAGATGAAAAAAAATTATCATTATTGATCACATTGTTGATAAAAAATAATATTTTCATATCATATTGAGTAGATAAAAAATGAAAGCAAACAATAAAAACTGTTAATATTAGGTTGGTGCAAATGAAATGTTGGATTCTTAAGTGAATATATTAAACTGCATATCTTTTTCCAAAAGCTGTTTATTTAATCAAAATATGCTCCATTTATTTCAATAGACTTTTCCCAACGAGATTTTAATGCATAGATGCCTGTCTTGAAGAAATTCTGATCTTAAGAATCAATGAACTCTGATATGGAATTTTTCAGACTTTCTTCATTTTCGTACTGTTTAGCCCGTAAAAACAATAAAAATAAAAAAAGGGTTAGCAATGATGAGCATACGTTCAAGCGATCCAGCTTATTTCGCTCGGTTAGTTCGTGTGGTATAGACTTATCCATTTTTTTCACCTTGCCAATTTCAGAAAGATGTCGCAATATTGTTATATGGTCAACTTCGGTGATAACAAAATCAAAATTGGAGATAACAACATCAATCTGGCAGAAAGTTCACTTGAAGAAACAGTTGGATTCGTTACTACCAATGCTTTCAGATCATCATTTTTCACAGACGTTTCGGGTCTTCCACGTGGTTCATTTTTAAGGGAAAAATCACCAGACCGAAATTTTTCAAACCAACGCTGCACTTTTCGATCGTTCACAGTATACTCCCCAAACGCCTGGTTTATATCGCGTGCAGCTTTTGCTGCATTATTACCAAGTTTATACTCATATAAGAAAATTACACGAATATCGGTTGAATTCATATCGGTGCAAAATTCAAAGCAAATAACAAAAGGGAACACTTTTGAGAAAATCTTCTTTGCTAAAATGTGACTCTGGCAATGGACAGTACGACTATAAACCAGGTTATGTCAAAAACAAAAGCATGACAAAAACAGGGAGACAAACGTTCACATTTAAAGAAAATCCGACATTTCATACGCTAATATCTCAATATAGAGAAAATATATATACATATATAAAATAACAGTAGTGATAGATAGTTAATTATCTGACTAAATTTTAGTACATGACTAAATTGTGATCTGAATGAATTGACTGATGTTGAATCTGTCATCAACATCGCAACTCTTTCGTATTTTTGACGTAGTATTACGTCATTACAAATCCCCTGCTCATTGACAGCGTACCGTAATCAATACATTTACATTTTAGGTCAAATTTTCATTTTAACTCAGATAGAAGGGCATGCATAGTTTGCCTTAATATTCTCTAATAAGAATTTTGAGTCCCCCTTCCAAGATCGAAGATAACCATACCTAATTTAAATGCTAATATCTTGGATTAAGTGAAGAACAGTTTCCAATCTCAAGACTTAAATATTGTGTTGGCATTTCGGATTGACGTCATGAATATAAACAAAACAGATCTCATATAAAGAACAAGTCAAACTTAGTTTCTTATACATTTTTATTCTTGTGTAGTTGTATGAGAAAATATTAAAAAACGGATTTATGGAAATGAGATTGAGTTTAATCAAGCAAAAAAGTTACTTTTGGAGTAGAGAAATTTACAAAATGAAATGTATATTTTAACCCCAGATATATAATTCTTAGCTTATTGGTATTTTGTGCATGCGATTCTTTATTATTTTAGATGCGTCTAAATTTGTATTTAACATGACAAAAACGGGCTCAACTATTTAATAGTGTCACGTATGACTTTCGCTAGTAGTGAGCGTTATAGATAAAACCATTCATTTGTTTTTACAACTTTATTATGATAAAATTACAATCTGCCTCATTGGGCAATATGTAATTATGATAAATGATCTCATTCATACCAAATTTACAAATTTCATTCACTCCCTCATTTATACATTATTTACAAACAGCCCAAAAAGTCCACATGGTTGTCACCTCCTTGGCGTTAGAAGGAAGAAGCGGAGTCTCGGGAAGTCCCCTACGCTCTTCCGTCAGCCGCGTCACTAGATAAGAGCCAGCGGAGGCTGACCAAGAACGCGAGAACCACAGACGCTCAGGACACGATTGGAGAAACTAGCCATTGCCAGGACTCCCACTGTCACGTATTTATAGCAGGTCACGAGGCCACTGCCATTTTAGTGTCCGAGGAGGATTATAGGGATGAGTGGTGCAGTGCAATGACTAGTACTAGGGGATTAGGGCGAATGGGTAGGTTACTATGGAATTTTATGAACTTGGAAGGGATGAGTTCGAGAATGTAGGGTATATTAAGATCATGATGAAGGGTTTTGTTGGTGACGTAATAAGGGGCATTGACTATTGTTCTCAGGACTTTTGATTGAAAATATTGGATGCGCTTGGTGTTCGAAATTTTTGCTGTCCCCCATAGCTCTATTCCGTATGTCCAGATTGGCTTAAGTATAACTTTGTGAATTAGTAATTTCTGTTCTATTGGGAGGTGGGGTGTCCTTCGAAGTTGTCCAAAGCTTCTGTATAGTTCTTGTCTTTTTAGTTTCGTGCGTGGGTTCTATGTCTGTCTTTTGTCTAGATGGAAGCCTAAATACCTTACTGTCTCGAATACAGGAAGTGGAATGAAATTTAAAAAAACTAGTGGACATAAATCCATTAGGTAAATATTTAGGACTGGATAGGACCTAAGTTTACTATATAAAAAAAGTAATATATTTATTTATAATTAGTTTTATAAATATATATTAATGTTGAACGTTTAGCGAAAGATAAATACTAAAGATAACAAATAGCCTTTTTGCCATTTCCAAGTGTGTAAGCATTTTTAAATAAATAAATAATGCAAAAGTTTCAAGAATCCCACTTTGAAGAAGACATAAAAGGACAGAGATGGAAAAAATACAAGGAACGGGTTAAGAGAGAGTGTCACGGACGAGGATAAGACGCACTGCCAAGACCACGTGGACATTGACTAATCAGTGGACAGGCTGAATGCGAAAATATTATACCCTTGTTTATCTCAGCTTGGGACCACCATCGCACGCATTTAATATATAAATATATAATATATAATTCCGAGCGTTCACAGGCGCATGGATGCGTGGCTAAAACGCCTTATACATATGTACATACACTGGCTGAATAATACATGACCCTACTTGAAAACAAAAACAAAATAACTAATCCAGTTCGGGATTCATCAAGCGAACGCCGATTTAAATCGCAAACAATCGACACGACGCATATTATAACCATTTGTAATTTTATTTTCGATTTAAACCACAGTAGAGATAGGTGAATGGAGTCTCGCATGACATGGCATGACAAAACTGAAAACTAAGTGAAAAATATGATTTTTAATATAAAATAAAATTTCTCCATAACCTTATTTGATTGCATTAAAATCGATTGAAAAATGGTGTAAATCTTTAAAACATCTCCTGTGATTACTCAACGTAGAAATCTCGCACCACTTATCCACTTGTATATACATATCAAGTACCACGATAATGTTAATAAAGGCAGAATCCTCCAAGAAAAAGAAAAGAAAGGGAACATTTTATAGAATAGATGCATTATCCTTCTGAATAATTTGATTTTTCTTGCCTCGTCACAGTCATAAAAATCTACACTTAATTCCTAACAGGAAGGTTTTCACAAGTCGTGCTGTGAAAAATCCTACAGAAGACCTCGTAACAGAACAGGGGGCTTCGATAATCCGTGGTTGTCACCAATGCATATGATAATTAATTAAGAATTAGAAATTATGGCAAATAACATTATTTAAACAGTAATAAGGGTCAATGGTTCCCCTTATTACAGATAGACCTGGTTCGATATTAAATTTTAATTCCTTTCAAAAAACACAGATAATATTATCTATCAATGATATATGGTGCGTATAGAAAACGAGGCATTGATGACTATATGCGAGGAGTCAGATAAATTTACCGACTTTAATTTATTTTTGCAAATAATAATAAGAATAAGACTCTTTAAAAATCAGTAATGTGTCAAATCTTTAATAAAATTTTCTAAAATTAGAACAATAAATTGTCATTATGGTATTGCAAATATTATACTGGTCAATAGGACATTAAATGAAACTTCCAACTCAAAATCAAAATAGTGTTTAAAATTGACATTACAAAACATTTTAACTAAAAAAAAAATATTTGATCAATTTCAGTAGAGTTGAGAATAATAAAAGTTTATATGTTAACTTTTACTAGAATATATTTTTTTCAAAATAAACGATTTCCGCTTGTTAAATGGATTCTCAAGAAGAAGCTAACCAGTTTGGGGGTTATCCCCAGAATGTGTTAAGTTGTGTCCACCTTGAGAATAAGACAATACTTATCTTGACCGCTGGCTTCTTCGGAACCTCTGCAGGTGGAAAACCAGAATTCTGATGGGGGGTGACTATGTCAGCTTCTAGGTAAGATGTAGTTGGTTTCCTGTAAATTCCATTTGTCTTCTTCTTCTTACCTCAACAGCTATTATACATACATAATAAGGAGGTTGGGATTTCCAATGTGTGGTCCATTGAAATATTTTTGGGGTCAATGTTTTTGTCTTAATTTACTAAGCCGTGAAGATTTGGCAATCACTTTGGGATTTGAACCTAGATCTTTCACATCGTCTACATCGGAAAATCATCATAAAGGGTGCCCCAGAATTAACGCAAGATTTGAATTTGCTACCATTTGTACAGTAAAGTGCTGGCAACCATAAAAAAAACAATTTGACAGCTGACAGTTTAGGGTTAGTAAAAATGGAGCGTTAGACGATAGAACAACGTGTCTTTATTGTTGAACATTATCTCAAAAATAATGTAAGTGTGGCGGCCGCAGATCGAAAATTCCATACAAAATATGGTCGGAATAGTGTTTTGACTTCATCAACTGTGAAGAGATTAATTGAAAAGTTTAGGGAGACTGGATCAGTTGGAAACGCTAAACACACTGGTCGTCCAAAAACAAGCCATTCAAATGTCAATATCGAAGGAGTGCGTGAGAGTGTTGTTGTAAATCTAGGATCATCAATTCGGCGCCGTAAACACAGTTCTTTGTGCCAACACTAGATGATATTGATGTGACCAATATGTGGTTCCAACAAGATGGTGCCACATGCAATACAGCCCATGAAACAGTTTAAATATTGCATGAGACATTTCCAGGTCGTGTACTCTCTCGTTTTGGTGATCAGAATTGGCCCCCCTAGATTGTGTGATTTAACACTATTAGATTTCTTTTTAAGAGGTTATTTCAAGTCAAAGGTTTATGTCAACAAGCCCACATCCACCTGTGCATTAAAAGAGGAAATTCAACGCAGCATCAACGAAATTCAACCACATTTATGCCAAATGGTCATGGAAAATATCGACAAAAGAGTGCGGCCATTTGCGCGATGTGTTATTCCATAAATAACCCTATCCTATTTACTTTATAATTCAATAAAAAAATAACAACAAAAATACTAAAAACTGTGTTTTCTATTTAAATCAAATCTTGCGTTATTTTTGGGACACCCTTTATAATAGCGGTCCAAAATAAAAATTAGTATGTATTTTTCACGGAAACAAAATGCATAGAATATGTTTTATCTATAAAATTCTATATGTTGTGTAATTTGTGGAATATTATAAAGTAAGGAAAATATTATTTTAAATCTCTCCTATTAATGGACTGTTAAAAACGATTCTCCAAGCGATTTTATTTTAGAATCGTTCTGGGCGGACGACTTATCAATTTTAATTTTACGAAATGCCCACAGAAAACCGAACCCCTCTAAATTAGGCCACGTGTTCAACCAAAACAGTCCGCGCATGCTCGGTTTTCCTCATAAAAAAAATACCTCTCATAGCCTATATTTATTCTATGTAATAATTAACAGGGTAAGTACGGCAGAATCGGGACCCGAACCCAGGTATATCCTGTCGCAGATTGGCAACAAACTGGGAAGAGTGGAGGATCTTCCCAATATTTCCTTTCGCACATCGCATACGACTATAACCCCCACACACGGAGTCTACATAGGATCCATATCCGACTAGATATAAAATACCGGTCCATATCATGCTGAATCCTTTTTCTTTGGCTATTAATTATTAATAATTACTAATAATAGTGGGATCCATACCACCATATAACTGTTTTTTGAATTAGCTCTGTAAAAAAAATTCACACGAGGTATATTCCCTTCATTAATTGTAAATTGCATATAGAATTTTTTAGTAAGGATGTTATTAATGTTTTGTATCTTTGATATATCAAGTAAAATCTTGCAAAATTACGACCAAAAATCAAATAGGCGATAAAAAAAATGGGAAAACGACTATAACCCTTTAATTTTAATTGTAACCCACCAAAACCCTAGCAAACATTATAAATTCTTAACCAAATCGTTCATACCTATGGTTTGGTGCCATTTCTTTCATTCTAGAAGCAAATTTGTTTTTTATATAACACTGCCAGTTTTATTACTGTCATAAAAGGTCACACATCATCAGAGCAAGCAGGAATATTAAAAGAAAACCGACAATGAGAAAAAAAAGTTTTTACCCACAAATAAAAACCAACATGTACTATTCATTTTCCAAGGTCTGTTCATTTAGAAACGTTTTGCACCCTATTGAGTTCATGGCCAAAGTAAAAAACTCGCGACCGAATCGCCGTCCAATTTCGCTACAGAAGGGGAACTTTTTTTTGCATCGATAGAATATTAACTTTTCAGGTGTGAACAGTTCCTACTTCCGATTTCCGAAGGGAATTCTACCGGAAGAGTAGTTGTGCTAGTTTTTTTTTAATTCTATTCCTTCAGTGCCATTGCCATGCAACACCTTTATAGCCATAGAGCAGTAAATTGGGCCAGACGAAATGCAAAAAAAGTACACGAAGGACACTGACTCCAAGGGCACACCTAGAGAAGAAAACTTGGCTTCCATGTATTTCGATAAAGTTCTGATGATTCTGGGATGAGGTCAGCGTGAAGCTACAATCGCCAGGATTTTCCCAAACACACTTAGTAGAAAGGATAATAACTGGTCGAACCCCTTAGACGCAAACTATTAATATAAATCAAATCTTTATTGTGATAGAATTACTCTCTACCTTGTTGGGCAATAAATAATTGTGTTTAAAGTTCTCATTCATACAATATTTACAAACAGCCGAGAGACCTCCCAAATCCACATGGTTGTCACTTCCCTCGTATGCGAAAGAGGAAGCGGAGTCTTGGGAAGCCCCTCACGCTCCTCCACCAGCCGCGTCACCGGATACGAACCAAGGGTGGCTAAACAAGAGTGCGAGAGCCACAGACGCTCAGGGCATGATTGGAGAAACTGACCATTGCCAGGACGGATTTATATCAGGTCACGAGGCCACTGCCTTTTTAATCTTTATTCTTTTAGTCTTAGTCTTTTTAGTCACCGAGGAGGATTATAGGGATAAGTGGTGTAGTTCAATGACTGTGCTACGGGATTAGGGTGGTTGGATAGGTTACTATGGAATTTCATGAACTTGGAAGGGATGAGTTCAAGAATGTAGGGTACATTAAGATCATTATGAAGGGTTTTCTTACTGACGTAATAAGGGGCATTTACTATTGTTCTCAGGACTTTCAATTGAAAGGATTTGATACGCTTAATGTTCGACTTTTTTGTCCCTAGCTCTATTCATCATCACATAAAGTATGAATGAAACTTACATGAAGTCCCGTAAGTATCTCTCGTTTATGTATTTAAAAAAAATACACTTATACGCCTATTGGGTCAATTTTTATGGTGCTCATCATAATATAAAGTATATTATGTATAATAAGTATAGTATACTAAGTATAGTATGTATAATATAGTATATGGGACAGTTAATTCCCATAAAGCTTTCTCACCAAAGTGGACCGTTACTGTCAGCAAGAAGCTTTGTTATCAAGTTGACATTCTACTTTTGAGAGGAGTTTCCCGACCATCGCTGTAAGTTACGGACTTCAGGCCATCGGGAGCGTCTCTGAACTCTGGAAGTTGTATGGACACAAAGAACCTTCTTAGACATTTCTCTGAAAGTTAACCTTCCTAGACACTACTTTCCGAAGTTATGCTTTAGCTCGATTGAAGTATTCGGGTAAAAATAAAATAAAAATTAAAAAGTTATCCGCGGTCATGTGAGTAGTTACACGTTCTGATGACTTCATGCGGCCGATCTCATGAATAGATTAGCATAATTCTATCGGTCGAAATGTTGGGAAACAACCGACCGGCGGAAGGCGACAAATAGACGATCCGGCATTAATTACCCATCGATACAATGGAGACGGCTGCCCACGTACGGTTTTTATTTATAGCCGTGAACAGTATTTTAGCAATTATATAAAACGATTTTAGACATGTATAAGGCAAGTATTAGTGGATTAGGGTGGTTGGATAGGTTGTTATGGAATTCCATGAACTTGGAAGGGATGAGTTCGAGAATGTAAGGTATATTAAGATCGTTATGAAAGGTTTTGTTGCTGACGTAATAAGGGGCATTTACTATTGTTCTCAGGACTTTTGAATGAAAAGATTGGATGCGCTTGAAGTTAGGCTTTTTTGCTGCCCCTCATAGCTCTATTCCGTATGTCCAGCTCGGTTTAAGTATAACTTTGTAAATTAGTAATTTGTTTTCTATTGAGAGATGGGATGTCCTTTGAAGTAGTCTGTACAGTTGTCCAAAGTGTCTGTTTAGTTCTTGTCTTTTTAGTCTCGTTTGTGGGTTCCAGGTCAGCCGCTTGTCGAGAAGGAAGCCTAAGTACCGTACTGTCTCGGATACAGGGAGAGGAATTGAATTAAAAGAAACTAGTGGACAAGACTTGTGGCAGAGGGAGTTCAAATTAGGAACTGTCACTAAACGTAATGTCAAAGATATTAAAGGAGTTTTTAATAGCGGAAATACGTTCGTATTTAATACTTTCCGGCCGATTTCAATTTTTTTTTTTTAAATTGTTGCTTTGAAATGAAATCCCCATTGGCCGAGTAGAGGTTTAGTGAATGATACGAAGAATTTTTTTGCCTGGCCTTCTCACAATTATTAAATTATCTGAGTTTTTACTTTTGTTTTCATGTATGATTGTAATTTTTATCAGTATACTATTGGTATATATATTTGTCTAGAATTTTTTTTTTTTTTTATAGTATATCCTTAAAATGGAAGGACTATTTCTGACTAAGTGCAGTTCAGCACTTTTAAATTTGTATGTAGGTTTTAATTATTGTTGCCTTTAATGATTTATTTTGTTCGTCACTCATGAATGAAAACTTAGAGGTGTTTTATTTACCTATGACTATTGAAGCTAGATCTAGGCTGTTACCACTCAACAGAAATCGGATTCGCAAGTTGTTTATTCAAATAGTCACACATTTACCCACTCTAGTTTTTTTTTTTTTTTTTTTTACCCACTCTAGGCTGAGCGAACTCCATCCAGTTTCACACCGCGAAGAAAAGATCTCCGGGGAAGTTGAGGATTGAACGGGGGTATAAGAACATATATATGTGAAGACGTAATAACAGTGACGGCTGGGAGGCTTATTTTCGGCCAAGGCTTCTAACCCCTAAATAGGAAAAGATAAATACAGAGATAAACTGCAAAACCACGCACACTCAGAGGTCAGAGAACAACAAATAGGACCTTGGGAGAGAGTTGGCGGGCAAGGTTGCGCTCAGGTGGCGTAGTATATTAAACGAACGTTATAGGCCATTCCATAATTTAATTAATAGCTATAAAACCTATTAATAGGAGTGTGTCATTAAAAGTGCCCCTGTACAGAGCTAAAAAACAGTTAATAAGCTTACAGAAAAAGCCACAAACGAGGAACATCTTCATTTTTTTAAACTTTTTATTTTCCGATTATAGTTTTGTTATATCAACCTTAATCATACATTTGAAAAATCTGAATAATATCCAGGGCTTAGAAATCGAAGGAGTAATATCGCGAAAAGTCTAAGTGAGCTCTGTGACATTACCAATACCGTAAATTGAACTAAATGATAGTAAAAAAACAAAATAGTTCTTAGTAATAAAATTCTTATTTATTCTGCCAAGTTTTGAACAAAATTCTTACCTTCAAGCTGTAATGTAAGATCTTGGTGTTCGCAGCAAGATCTTTTGTTGTGAAGTAAATCTTCACAAACTTGAATCTTTAAAAAAAAAAAAATCAAAAAAACTCGTCATTGAAAATCACCTTATCTAAAATCAAACAAATTACCTGCATACCCTTTTTTTTTTTCCTATAACACATGGCAATGTGTTAGTATTGTTTACTCCTGTTGCTATGCAAATCTTATTCTCAGACAGTCATTTGGCAACCAACACTTCATCCGAACCGCCCATCTATCTCTTCGATGGTTGTCTTATTTTTCTCGTTCCCGGTGTGCTTGGGGAAATATTTATATTCATTTTTTTTAACCTTTAGCAGGTTAATAGTTTAGTTATATTTTATAAAGCGGGTTTCCTGTTTTTGTTGTATACTCTTTGCAGTTGCGTAGTACATTCTTAACAAAGGAATAACCTTCTTTTTTTTTCGGATGTCTTTGGTCCAACTGCTCTTTACTGATAGCTCGCTCATTCCTACAGTATTTACAAACAGCCAGAGACCTCCCAAGTCCACATGCTTGTCACCTCCCTCGCGTGCGAAGGAGGAAACGGAGTCTTGGGAAGTCCCCCACGCTCCTCCGTCAGCCACGTCCTGGATAAGAGCCAGCGGAGACTGACCAACAGCGCGAGAGCCACATACGCTCAGGAGATGATTGGAGAAACTGGCCATTGCCAGAAGTCCCACTATTGCGTATTTATAGCAGGTCACGAGGCCACTGCCGTTTTAGCCTCCAAGGAGGAATATAGTGATGAGTGGTGCAGTGCAATGACTCTACCTAAATAATTATAAACATTCGATACGACTCTCGTTCCATCCCTCTATGGAAAATGGAATGTTGTTGGTGGTATTGAACGCTAAATATTCTTTTTATATTTTGCGACTTCCAGACAACCAATGCTTTTAATTTTTTTCGCATTTGTTGCATCATTACGCTTATTCGCCATGATTTGTCCAACCATTCATAAATTATCCAAAGATTCCTCACTTACGGTTGTTAACACTCCTTTGCATATCAACTTGAGTAGGATTATTTTGAATACTTTTTTGAGGTAGTTGAGGTGACACATGATTTCTGGAATGGGACAGTACTGGAACATTTATTTCCAAAGAATAAAAGATAGATAGTGGTTCTAAAAATGCAATTGATGGGTTTGTAAAATTTATGCTTTGGGTGGGAGTTGTCAAGGATCTGAGAAAAGGATTTAGAGAAAGGTTGGTTTTTTAAAAGGTGTTTGACCTGTTGCCTCTTCTTCAGGTTTATTCTTGCTTTGACTTCAATGTAGAAACTTTTTTATGGCGCGGAATGTCTACCTACCCACACCAGTATCTTATAGCCTATCCTGTAATTTACTGAGAGCCGCAGTATATATAAATGCTAGGTATACATCCCTATTTTACGCTTTCATTTTCTGAAATGCGTGAATAAATAATCGATACTCGATCTCCCTGGTCCCTGGTTAAGGACGTAGTTATTTGCTTTTACAATTTTTAAACAAAAACAGGATTGTACGGCCATTCACAAATGACCATCATAAACATTCGCGATAAAGCAGGAGGTGATAACAGCTAAGAAGATGCATGTGAAAAAAAAAAAAAGACGATTGGGCCCCGCTAGATAAATTAGCGGTTAAGTCACCAGTCCAAGGCAAACAGCTTCAAGAAATTTGAATGCTGCCATCTGATTGTGGAGAATCGTTCAAGAAAGTCACTTAAATCTATAATGGTGAGTTTTGGAACCGTTAGATGTTCTGCGAGGAACCCAAAACATGTTTGATAATTTATTTACAAAGGGCTTCTGCGGACACCTTCACTCCGAATCTTTTTTCATACTCTGTTACTTGACCTGGCGTCACTACAACACGTACTCAACAGGAAGTAAATAAATGGCGAATTCACCTTCTCTAGGAACATAAATGCCAACATGTGTTTGTGAGTGTAGCGACCACTAACTACATAACATAAATCACCCTATACTCTATTGTATATATTGTAAATTGGTTATAATATGTTGAAATTAATTTAAACAAATGTAAATAATATTACCAAACCACAAGTCATATCAGTTTAAATATTGTAAACAATAAAAGACGCAGCTACGAAACCAGCTCAGAGGCAAGGGTCAGGTATAAAGGACCCTTGACCCTTGTAGAGGGGTTCCTGGTCTAGAACATTCGAGCTTCACCCAGGCCTGCAATGCGGTTGGCCAGAATAAAACCTCGCCTCATTGGCTGGGCGCGATTGGCCAGAATAAAACTCCAGCCCATTGGCTACTTGGGGCTATATATGTACCATCTAGTTTTAGCCGATAATTCATTCTAACAACGGCTCTCTGGGCTGATACTTGCAGCTGCACTGGTGTTTCTAGATTTGACCTCCTTATTTATGAAAACCTCTGCATCTCTCTTTCCTAACCTCGCTATGTTTTAGTCCGGCCTTGTCAGACCCAACCCCTTCCTAGTGAGATTCTCTACCTCGAAAGCTAGGACCTCCTTGGGAGAGATTTCTTCCTTGCGGACGACGGTCATCACCTGGGGCCCTACGAGCATAAACTACCCATAATACTTACCCTGTTCCTCTTCTCCTGAACATAGTGCACTGTCGGGGCACATGCTTATCAGATATGGAGTCAGATAGTACGGTAGTAAGACCTGTCATGAAGCAACTGTCCAGGCCATAGCCTATTCAACCCTCTCTTCGTCACTAGGGATAGGGTAACTAGGCACTCCCTCGCGACGACCCGACAGTGAGGATCACTTGTGTGAATCAAAACCGTGGTTAGGACAATTGTCTTAGATGCGAGCGAAGTCAAGTGTCCAGAAGTCGTACTCAGGAAACTCTGCAACGTGCCCAAAACATACCATTAAATCTCTTATACAACAGGCACTGCCTTAAAAAATACCTTAATTTCGCTTGCATCGTTGGAGAAGCTGTCAGCCCACGGAGCTAAGAAGGCAGGCTGAGGCATAATTTTCCAAAATGACAAAATGAGTTTTACAATTTTCTATCAACTATTTTTTTTTTTTTTTTTTTTTTTTCTTTATAGCCCCTTTAAACTTACAGACAATTATATACAATTATAGATCCTCAAGTGAATCCATTTACAAATTATTCTGTATTTCCTGTAGCATCACTACATTATATACAGGTTTTGTTATTTTATAGAAATTATATAATTGAATAAACAAGCATAATAATATACATTATACGTGACTTGACTAAACTGACTAATAAGGTGATGGGGCTCACCTTTTTGATCAACCTTAAAACTAACTTACATACTAATTCTTATCCTATTTTTTCCCCGACAGTCTGTTGCCATCGATGCGGGAGGGGTGGTGGGGTCATAGTGTTAAACACTGGATTTGTCAGGTGCTGCAACGAGTCAAAAAACTTAATGTGACTCCGACGGATGAACTCACCCACCGACGGCACACCAAGCCACGGGTGCAGGTCAGCGTTCTTCAACCTCTCGAAAGAGGTATGTCGGACCACTTTTCGCATGATTCCATTCTGGAAGTGTTGGAGACACCTCTATCAACTACTATTCACAGAGGGTCTATATAGGTAGCTTCCGAGCCCAGAGGGAGGGGCTCTACTTTTAAGCAGATGGAAATATGGAAGAAAGAAACTCTTGAATTCGTGTTCGAAAGAGCGGACGAACATGAATTATTTCGTTAGTCTTTAAAACTTTATAATACTAAAGTATAATAACTTTTTTAACTAATTTTTTGCGCTTACATTTTGATATGTTTAATGTTTTGGATAAAACCCTTCTTACATTGTATTCGTTAATTGCTTGTGATGTTTTGAACTACAGTTAGTCCATCTTCACACTCATAAAAAAAACAACCTTTTAAAAGAATACACCACTCATCATTAAAATGGTCATTGATTATGAACTAAAATGTAATAGGATTTATGCCCAATTTTTTAATTGCCAACTTTTACGTCCTTCATATTTTAGTAATGAACTTTTTTCATATTGGATTTCTGTTCGGGCAAATTGCGACTTTCCCAACACAGTGGGACTGTGCCCGATACTGCACTTGGTGGTAAGCCGATCTCTCAACAAACGTTTCTACTCGTTTATATACTTATTCGCTGCTAGTAATGAACTTAGAGCTTTAAATTATTTTAAAATATTAGGTTCTGACAAAACCATGATTTCAAAAATTCTAAAGTATGTTCCTAAAAAGACAAGAACTAAACAGACGCTTTGGACAACTGTACAGACTACTTTGAAGGACATCCCATCTCTCAATAGAAAATAAATTACTAATTTACAAAGTTATACTTAAGTCAATTTGGTCATACAGAATAGAGCCATGGGGGACAGCAAAAAAGTCGAACATCAAACGCATTCTATCCTTTCAATCAAAAGTCCTGAGAACAATAGTAAATGCACCTTATTACGTCAGCAACAAAACCCTTAATAACGATCTTAATATACCTTACATTCTCGAACTCATTCCTTCCAAGTTCATGAAACTCCATAGTAACCTATCCAACCACCCTAATACCCTAGCACAGTCTTTGCACCCCACCACTCATCCCTATAATCCTCCTCGGAGACTGAAACGGCAGTGGCCTCGTGGCCTGTTATAAATGCGTGACAGTAGGAGTCCTGGCAATGGCCAGCTTTATAAATATACACATACACACACACACAAACGAAAGTAAAACATCTCCTTGTGTATGGCTATCCAACATTAAAAACACTAAAACCAAGCACAAGTGAGTCTCAGACTATCTTTCCTCCAATCAAACATCCAACAAGTTCCATGCTAAGAATGAAATAACCCAAAAAGGAAAATGTGGTAACTATAACGATAACTAGTGATTTATTCGTAATTAATAATAACATTACCCCTTTCCTTCACACAATAGTAACTTGACGAGTTAATGTATTCGTGAAAACCTGTCTTCTTTTATTTCGCTTAGTTTTCTGAAAACTAGTTTATAGAACATATTTTTCACAACAAAGTATGAGCAGACGCAGCAAAAAATACATCCACTTCTGGCCTTCTTTGTGTTTATGCAGTTTCATTTTTTTTAACGACCCATATTTTAGATTCCCGTTTTACTCATTATAAATTCCCGGTTTGTCCTTCAATGTAGGATCTGGCTTAAAGGTTCACCTATATTTGAATATCACGAATTAAGCAATTACTGGTATTAAAATAAAATGTCTCCTCTCGCGGTATTTATGGTACCAAGTTATCCGGCCGAGTGGCCGACTTATTTCAGCCCCCTGCCGGGGCGGGCCAGGCTTGACCTGGCCGACAACAAACCATTGCCTAGGTACCCCTAGGCTCCACCCTCGGTAGACTCTCACTACCTTCCCGAATCCACCCGCCTCCTTCAGGCATTCCACACCCTATATCCTTCTCATACACCCTTCAAATGGGGGACTCCCCTTAGTGAAAGGCACTCATTAGCCCAAAATAATTTTCCCACATCCTAATTTATAAGTTTGAGAGCTAAGAAGAAAAAAAAAAAAAAAAAGAAAAAAAAAAAAAAGCGAAATATTTAATGCGGAATGTTGTTGAACATACTTTATTATGGCAAAATTACAATCTGTCTCATTGGGCCCTTCCCCCTCCTAAATCCATATGGTTGTCACCTCCCTCGCATGCGAAAGAGGAAGCGGAGTCTCGGGAAGACCCTTACGCTCTTCCGTCAGCCGCGTCACCGGATACGAGCCAGCGGAGACTGACCAAGAGCGTGAGAGCCACATACACTCAGGACATGATTGGAGAAGCTGGCCATTGCCAGGACTCCTACTGTCACGCATTTATAACAGGCCACGAGGCCACTGCCGTTTCAGTCTCCGAGGAGGATTATAGGGATGAGTGGTGGGGTGCAAAGACTGTGCTAGGGTATTAGGGTGGTTGGATAGGTTACTATGGAGTTTCATGAACTTGGAAGGAATGAGTTCGAGAATGTAAGGTATATTAAGATCGTTATTAAGGGTTTTGTTGCTGACGTAATAAGGTGCATTTACTATTGTTCTCAGGACTTTTGATTGAAAGGATAGAATGCGTTTGATGTTCGACTTTTTTGCTGTCCCCCATGGCTCTATTCTGTATGACCAAATTGACTTAAGTATAACTTTGTAAATTAGTAATTTATTTTCTATTGAGAGATGGGATGTCCTTCAAAGTAGTCTGTACAGTTGTCCAAAGCGTCTGTTTAGTTCTTGTCTTTTTAGGAACATACTTTAGAATTTTTGAAATCATGGTTTTGTCAGAACCTAATATTTTAAAATAATTTAAAGCTCTAAGTTCATTACTAGCAGCGAATAAGTATATAAACGAGTAGAAACGTTTGTTGAGAGATCGGCTTAAGCCCATTAAAGAGAGATTTTGCATTTTCGTCAAACTTATCAATTGATAAATTTTCCCTTCTTTAAACACCTCAAAATATATTTTAAACAGTCAACATTCCCTACCATCTTGAATATAGAATGTAAAATTAATCGTTTCCACAAGTCACTGCCACACTGTCACTGCCACACTACTGTCACTTTTTTCAAATTGTAGCTGTTCCATCAAAAATATACTCTTATGTCACTCCCACCTTACTTATAACATAATTTTGTTCAAAAAAATGATTTAATGAGATTCTCAACCATATAAAACTCTAATATCTATCATTGATTAAGTAATTGCTCATTATTAACACATCTCCCATGAGAGGAACGTGGATGAAGCACCCCTCGTTAAAAGGTAAACAAGATACTATTGTTTTAGATGAGATAAAAATATCCTACATAACCCGTTGGAAATAACTGAAGATGACAGCTTAGCGTTATCGAAACCGTTCATGTCTAAGACAGGCATAGAACGTCGGTACGTCGTCCATTAATTCATTTTATAAAAAGCAAAAAACTCTTTTTCATCTTCTTTTTTTATTAACAACCACTTTATTATGATAAAATTACAATCTTCCTCATAAGGCAAAAATTAATTGTGATAAATGATCTCATTCATACCATATTTACAATTTTCATTCACTCGCTCATTTATACTAAATTTTTTTTTAAACTAACTAAACATTTTTCCTAAATCCAAATGGTTGTCCCCTCCCTCGCATGCGAAAGAGGAAGGGGAGTCTTGGGATAACTGGATACGAGCTAGCAGACCAAGAGCGCGAGAGCCACATACGCTCAGGGCATGATTGGAGAAACTGGCCATTGCCAGGACTCCCACTATTACGCATTTATAGCAGGTCACGAGGCCACTGCCGTTTCAGTTTCCGAGGAGGATTGTAGGGATGAGTGGTGGAGTGTAATGACTGTGCTAGGGGATTAAGGTCCCCCGTTAAGTCTAGAGACATAAAATTTTACGAAGAGGTGTGTTTGATGTTGCGACAGCTTAAAACAGAATTTAAACCATATAAAACTATAATAAGTGTCATTAATTAATAATTGCTTGATGTTAATAACAAATCTATAATTTTGAGAAGGGTACTTAATTAAACGACCTTCTGTCATACAATCTGGTTTTTTTTTTATACTCATTACCATTCTGTTTGCAACTATAACTCAACCAGTGAATTTTTCGAGAGACAAACAATTTTGTATAGTCGTTTTTCATTAAAAGCCTATCATTAAGTGCTGAATAATAATAATCAGCAATTTATTAATTAGTAGTTGCAAATATATATTTTTGTAACCTACCGTAGAACCGTTTCAGAAGTGCCGCGTGTTTGGACTCTAGTGATATGCATTAAACTTCAAAAAAAAAAAACATTTCACAGTTATAACATTACCTTTAATTGTGTGATGGATTACACCTGACTTGATTTCTTCATCATACATATGTTTCATTAGTTAGTATGACTAACGCATTGTGTTGTTTTCAATTATTTTCATTAATTTTTTATATGATATCAAGGTTTCAATCGGTATTGTTTCTTCATCTTTCAAGATCTTATAATATGTGATTTAATGTACGCACAGTCAGCTCATTTATGGACACTATTAAGCACCAAGAGCAGAGCTTTCCCCTCATTTAAGGAACAATTTATACGTAATGAGGCGACCTGTAAATCTGAAAATATTCTATAATCTGCTAGCGTCAAAGTTGCGATGACGAAGAAGATTTGATGAAGGGTTGACGTTACTTATAGGGTGACCTTAAGGATTGGAATTTGACACCCTTTTAACTGGATAGGTTAGGGTGATTTATCAGCCTTTGAAACTAACCTATCTCTCCAAATTAATAGACAGTGTAGCCTAGTAAGGTAAATATTTACTGTTATAAATAACTTGATAATTTTGCACCCTGACACCTCACCAATTATCCCCCCCCCCATAATAATCATTAATTATAAAAATCAAATAATTATAGTCCCTCATCATTAGGGTTATCTATTCCTCTCTTTCGTATAATCTAGTTCTCATTTTTCCTCTTAATTGAAATCTCTTTTTTTATACGTAGCCTACTGCAGTTAATTACAAATTAAGCATTCAAAATTGGTGTTTTAGCGTTGGGAACTACCAAATTCACCTGAAGGTGACAAAGTCTCCATATAGATCCGGGGATCCGCAGGCTATGTATTCACACACATTTATTTATTGTAATGTTATTTTGAAGGAGTAATTTGAGAATAGGAAGATAAAGTATAAAATGTTTAATTTCGAACAAGTGAATGGACAGCTGAGAGGGACGCCGGAAGTTAGGTTGTCATAGATTCTTGAGAGATGTTATGTTGTCAGTTGTTTGAAATTGCTTGGAGAAGAGAGGTGTTGAGTTTAAGATAGTCAAAGGTATTTGTCGTGAGGGACCTCATATCATCATATCACCTCATACATCATATTCCCTCTAAGTTCTTCTTATTTCTTAATATCCTAGTATTTTCCCATGCGTATACGTAAAAGAATTATTCGTCAGATTGGCAGAATCTGCAGGTCATTGAAGCAGCATTATATTTGGAGCGCTGGGATCAACAAAACACACTACTTCACAACAAGTCACAAGTCACAGTACTTCAGTACAAGTCGAGACGGCAAAAATTAAAAGAATTCAAAAATATTATTTGTCTTAGTTTTTATTTTGATTCATTTTATGTCAAATCTTTAGTTGTCAAGAACAAAATTCACTGTCTAACAAGTATCCGAATGCAGAACTTTCATATCATGAAGCAATTTTATTATTATTAAAAAGATTTCTTATGATAAAATTACAACCTGCCTTATTGGGCAATAAGTAATTGTGGTAAATGTTCTCATCCATACCACATTAACAATTCATCATTCACTCGCTCATTAATACAGTAGTTACAAGAAGCCCAGAGACCTCCCAAATCCACATGGCTGTCACCTCCCTCGCATGCGAGAAAGGAAGTAGTGTCTTGGGAAGTCTCCCACGCTCCTCCGTCAGCTGCGTCACCGGATACGAGCTTGTGGAAGCTGACCAACAGCGCGAGAGCCACATAAACTCAGGATATGATTGGAGAAACTGGCCATTGCCAGGACTCCCACTGTTACGCATTTAAAGCAGGTCACAAGGACACTGCCGTTTGAGTCTCCGAGGAGGATTATAGGGATGAGTGGTGCAGTGCAATGACTATTCTAGAGGATTAGGGTGGTTGGATAGATTTCTATGGAATTTCATGAACTTGGAAGGGATGAGTTCGAGAATGTAACGTATGTTAAGATCGTTATGAAGGGTTTTGTTACTGCCGTAATAAGGGGTATTTCTTATTGTTCTCAGGCCTTTTGATTGAAAGGATTGGATATGCTTGATATTCGACGTTTAGCTGTCCCCATAGCTCTATTCTGTATGTTTAGATTGGCTTAAGTATAACTTTGTAAATTAGTAATTTATTTTCTATTAAAAAATGGGATGTCCTTTGAAGTAGTTTGTTACAGCAAGAAACTATTACGCTAACTTATTTTCACAAATGTTTTGATAGTAAAGCGACACAGCTCGAAGTATTTCTTTTATGATAATCCTAAATCCGAAAGAATGTTATTAGATTTATAGACGTCAGAAACTTCGTATTTGATATAGATGATGTAAAAACTGCAAAAAGTCATTTTTACAAATTTATTGACTTGTTTCAATTTACCTTATAAAGAATTTAGTGTATGTACGAATTTATTTTTCAGGGATTCAATTTTCTATTTTTAACTCTAAAATTCCAAAACTGGTAACATGCGGAAAAAATGACTTTTCATACCATGTTATCCTTGAACCCGTGCAACAGCCCGAAAAAAAATCCTAAATTATTCATGAATGCGGTATTTTAAAAAACGCAGTGCTGGAAGTGGTTGTTAAGAGTTGCATTTATTGAAAGATCTTGCTCTAGAAACTTAATTTTTAAAAAGGTTTCGAACTAAATCAGGTCAATAGTTAATAATTTTTTATATAAAATAGACCCAGAGTTTACGATTTGTCCTCAGGCTTTTTGGTGTAAAATACCTATCACATTATGTGCCTAATTTATTTGCTAGACAAAGATAAAATATGGTGGCTTTTCCAGGATTGGAACCGGGGGCATCCTAATATCCAGTTAGGCACCTTGTTTTACCATCCCTGCGAACTATTGGCCTAGTTTATTCCTCGCGCTCTCGGTCAGCCTCCGCTGCTCTTATCCAGTGACGCGGCTGACGGAGGAGCGTGGGGGACTTCCCAAGACTCCGCTTCCTCTTTCGCATGCGAGGTATGTGACAATCATATGGACTTGGGAGGTTTCTGTATACTGTATGAATGAGCGAGTGAATGAAAATTGTAAATATGGTATGAATGAAAACATTTATCACAATTACTTAATGCCCAATGAGGCCGAATGTAACTTTATCAAAATAAAGTTGTTGAATTATGTAATTATGTAGTATCTAGTAAGAAGGTAATAGCACTATCTGCCTATGATCCAAGATGAAGAAAACCACGATGGTAGTACTCAATCAAAAAATGGTAAAATGCCACCTTGGGAGGATAGTTGGAGATTTAGTATTGTGCGGTAGACAAGAGTTAATTAATAATAAGAGTATTTAATTAATGACTCTTATTATAGTTTTATATGGTTTAAATTCTGTTTTATGCTGTGACAACATCAAACGGACCTCTTTGTAGGTGTAATATTATGCCTCTACACTTAACCCTAATCCTCTAGCACAATCATTACACTCCGCCACTCATCCCTACAATCCTCCCCGGAGACTAAAACGGCAGTGGCCTCGTGGCCTGCTATAAATGCGTGACAGTGGGAGTCCTGGCAATGGCCAGCTTCTTCAACCATGTCCTGAGCGTATGTGGCTCTCGCGCTCTTGGTCAACCTCTGCTGGCTCTTATCCAGTAATCCCTAGACCACATGTCCTCATTCGCATGCGAAATGGTGACAGCCATGTGGATTTGGGAGGTCTGGTGAGCTGTTTGTAAATAGTGTATGAATGAACGAGTGAATGAAAATTGTGAATATGGTATGAATGAGCTCATTTATCACAATTACTTATTGCCCAATGAGATAGATTGTAATTTTATTATAATAAAGTTATTAAAGTTTATTCCTAATCTTGTTAGCTGACTATCCTCATATGACTATTAAAATAACAGTTGTCAGAGCGACAATATATTAAATGATGTTGCAATATATTTTATTTAAAGTCACCGAGAATTGTGTGGTTTTTTTACATTATATACATATACTGGCTATGTTTTCATTGAGGACTGTAAGCCCACAGGTACATAGTGTTTGATCTGATAATCCTTTGAATAGCTCATATTTATTCTTACATTATTTTTTTCTTAATAAGTTGACGATTTAACTGTTTTTAAAATTCTTTTCGCAACAGTTTTTTTGCGTTTTTATGTAGCTGGATATTCACAAATTTTACTCAATTAATTTGTGTGCATTTAATAAGGTAATAATATATAATAGTGGAAAATTAAACATATATTTTTATTTTATCATAAAGTGGGGTCTCGTAGCTGAATTGAATTAGAAAACATTCTAAGCTGCGACAATGAATGATCAACGAAATCTACAGACGATTTTTACATAAATCATAATTTTTGTGGGCTAAATAACAATAATAAAAGTCACATCATTAAACACCATCGATCTTACATGCTCGTTGCCTGAATCAGGTGATTAACCACACACGAAAAAAAATCGACGTGTTTAATGTAAATTGTTAATTTTTTTCAACTAGATTTGCACCGCTATTTTAATTAAATTCACATTTAAAAAATCGCATATTAAAATATTATTCCAATCAAGGTGTTTTTTAATTAATCTCAGTATATAATTTTGCGAAAGCTGAAACAAAAAATCATACTATATTTCCGATCCATCTAAATGTGAAACAAATTAAATTCATCACGTGGACTACAAATGCCTATGATAACGTAATGCCTCATTTTATTTTTATTTTGTTATTTAAATAAGTAGAAAAATAAAATGAATTATATATATTGCTTGATCCTTGCATCTACTATTTTATTTTGTATTTTTATTGATTTTTCAACCGATAAGTCGTAATTTTATGGAGAAGGAAATATTGCCTCACTTTATGGTGACTCTGGCAATATTTACTCAACAAAACAATTATTAGAACATACATTTTATTATTTAATTTCTTTTTTTTTTATATTAATCATATTTCTACCCCTGAGTCAGTCAGTTTGTCAGTTCTAGTAAAGTCCACTAGACCTATAAAACATATAGTTTTACAATTAGATTCCATTTGATGACCCTATCACTCCACAAAACATGAATTTGCTAATACTTTACTCGTAAAAATTCCTGTGTTTTAACCCTCACTATCTACTAAACCATTGGCTAAAGAATAATAAAAACATTTTTTTAAGGCAATTTTATCTATTTGACTATAAACTAAATACTTGATCCATGCTCATGTGTTACTGATGTTATTATATGCGTCAATGTGATATGCATACAACGTTTTTCACTTTAAATAGTATTATTACATTTATTTAAAAAAAACTTTTGCTTTGTTCTATATTACTTTTTTTCGCTTTAACCGAAATTTTGAAAACACACTTTTTTCAACTGTTCTGTAAACCCCCGACCTTCTCTCTCTTCCTCCTCCCCCTAAATGTTTACAGGAATCTGGGGAAAATATTAATGCCAGGAGAGGGCATTACCCAAGGACAGGGGAACCTGAAATATTACAGGGAATTGACATTTAGATTACCGACATTTTATTAAATGATAATGAACAAATAGCATTTGATTAAAAACAAAAAAAAATCCTTAAGCTATTTGATAAAAAAAATACTTAAACTAGTTGATAAAAAAAATAATTAAACTATTTGATAAAAACTAAGTAAACTATTTGAGAGAAAAATTACTTAAACTATTGGACAGAAAAATACTTAAACTTTACTAAACTTGAAACTGGTAAACCAGAGTTTTATTAACTTAAAGTTTGCTGATCGAAGAATGAGAACAAAATAAATACATCACTGTCCGTGTTTATCTATACGTATGCATAGTTTGGTGTTATTTGGTGTAAACTGATGAACGACGTAAACAAACAACATAAACCCTCGGTACGTGGAAGCTACGTCCAACGAGGTTACCTGTCGTAGCTAGATAGTGGATTAGTCAATCAGCTGTGAGGTTCCCGATGGATGGAATCGGTGAGTCGATGATCGATATGCTCATATCCATACTAGTTCCAAGTCAAATCTCCAACCAGAGGTGCTCCCCATAAACCATAGGCCGATAAGGTGGTGAGATGAGGGGGGGGGGGCGCTCCGGCGGGTGTTGGCCAACCCAGCTCTGGATACACACACTGACTGCAAGCGACTGATCTCGGTGCTCCGTCCTTTTAATCCTCTATAAAGGATGTAGGGTCTTACGGGGCCTCGGAGGCGTCCCGCACCGTTATTTGTTTTGTTTACTTTCCAGCATATTTCACATAAAACAAAATCAATACACTCACATTTGAAACACAAAGATATTCTTAGAACATTTATAATATTATCAATAATTATTAATTCTTTATATAAAACTAACCAAATACAAAAAAAAATATTTATCTCTAATTTACACTTTTTTTTTATAATAAATTTTACGAGGGTACTTTGTTAGATAATTACTTGTCGGCGCAAGACCCCTTATTCGGCTTAAACAATGAATGATAATTTTTTCCTTCAATAACTAAAATAAACGAATTACCGGCGTAAACAATCGCTAATTTACATTGGCTATAAAAGTCTATCGGTCACAGTTCCTTTCTTATAACCGTTGACTTGCCGGAAAAAATGAATAACAACATTTTTGAGAAAATTTTTTCTACTTTAATTTTTCATATAAATTAATTTTTACTAAAATCGCTAGTTTCCGATATATTTGAGAATAGAAAAAAAAACACTTCAAATCGTCGTCCCCCCTTCCTCACGCTCACTCCCACCCTGGGGGACTTTTAATATGTTGTACAAACATCCCCTCCCCAACAACAGTACCAAAAATCGACACTACATGATTATTTTTTTTAATCGACATTTTTTTTTAATTTTGGCCTTCGTTGGCTGCTGGGCTAATTAGTAAATTAAGGATTTGTCTAAATTTTTTCACTTTAACCGAAATTTTGAAAACTCATGTTTTTCAACCATTCCTATCTTATAACCGTTGACTAGCAGGAAAAAATGAATAAGAACCTTTTTGGGCAATTATTTCTACTTTAATTTTGTATATGAATTACTTTTTGCTAAAATCACTAGTTTCAGTGATATTTGGGAATAGAAAAAAAAAAAGACTTTAAACCACCCCCCTCCCTTCCTCACGCTCACCCCCATCCTGGGGAACTTTGCACTACATGATTATTTTTTTTAATCGACATATTTTGGCCTTCGTTGGCTACTGGGCTGATTAGTAAATTAAGGATCTGTTACTTGAAGTACACATAAATTCACTAAAACTTTCATGAAACACTTTCGCGTTTCACACAGAGGGATGGTATGTTTATTAGATTAAAGAAATTATTGATATCGACGCCCGATGGATTCTAGGTAATATCCTTTGGTTGTTTAGTTATTTATAATCAGACAAAGTCATTAAATTAGTTTTGGTAGTTATGACGAAACTTTTTTTTTTTTATTAAGATAAAATTACAATCTGCCTAGTGATGAAAATAGAAATCTAAAAAGATCCACAAAAAAAGGAATATTCGAAAATCATGTAAATATTTCTTTATATAATTTGGTTTTCAAAGTTACCAGTTCTCTTTTCCCTTGAACTAATTGATTGGAAATTCCTATTTTCGTCAGCCGTCATTATCGAAGGGTCTACACTTAATTATAATAGAGCTGTTTTTTTATGGAATGCTTAGGTAAAATGTTGGTTTAAAAATATTCAGGTCATATAGCTTGTAGGCTATTGAATATCACTTGAGATAAGTGAACTTATTTTTGGTCTTATAATTTTTTAGGACATCTCCGAAAGAACAGAGATGAATTATGTTTGGTCTATCCATCACTTTTGCCGTCCTTGGGTACTTATTTTTCTATTCTATAGTCGAAGAGAATAATGGGTCATCGGCCAAGGTCTTTATCTAATAGGCCTCTGTGTGGAATTTTTATTTCTTTCTTCTTGATCTGGCGATCAACCCAACCTTAGCTGCGTCCATAACGATCCATATTTAGTTATAGTCTGACCAGTCATGTATTAGAATTTAATGAATAGTCATATTTGAAGGTAAAAACACAAGAAAAGGGCAAAATTAAATTTTGTCCCACTGGGCTACGTTAAAAACAGAAGTCCCAGAAGAGACCGAAGACAATCTGTCCACTAACCGTAACGTATTTATTACTATATTGGGTTGGCAAGGAAGTGATTTCCGTTTGCACCAGTAAATAGCGTTAAAAATTCATTGTTAAACACGGGAATCCGAATGCAGAACGTTCATATCATGAAGCAATTTTATTATTATTAAACAGCTTTATTATGATAAAATTACAATCTGCCTCATTGGGCAATAAGTAATTGTGATAAATTATCTCACCCATGCCATATTTACAATTTTTCATTCATAGAGTATTTACAAACAGCCCAGAGACCTCCCAAATCCACATGGCTGTCACCTCCCTCGCATGCGAGAGTCTTGGGAAGTCTCCCTCGCTCCTCCGTCAGCTGTGCGTCAGCGGAGACTGACCAAGAGCGCGAGAGCCACAGACGCTCAGGACATGATTGGAGAATCTGGTCATTGCCAGGACTCCCACTATTACGCAATTATAGCAGGTCACGGGGCCACTGCCGTTTTAGTCTTCGAGGAGGAGTTGTTTTTATATTGTATTGTTTAAAATATTGAATACAAAGAAAAATATTTCTGATTTACAGAATATCGCAATTTTATAGGAAATATTTCAACCAAAAAAAAAATCTATGGCTCTTCATTAAGTGAGCGTCAGTACTATTACTTATCCCGTTAAGAAAGAGCAGTTCAGTTAGTGTAGAAACCTTAGTATTGAGTTTTGATACTAATTCTTTGGGAAAGTTCAAAATTTTCACTGCTTCCCTTCAAAATCATAATTCTAACAATTTAACAGGTATATTTTTCTGCTGATGTCCTTGAGATAAATAAGAAGGTAGTTCTAACTACTGTCCTTGAGTAAAAAAGGTACAACCTGGTTTCAATTCATACAACGATGAGTTCACTGAACATGTCCATTTTCGCAACACGCCCACTTGTGAACTATTAGATGAACCAAAAAGCGATCGATTCTTTTTTTCAAAGGTTTACTCATCATTAGTGTTTGCGCTAGGGGTCTTAAGAATTAAGAATTCCACAAACGCCAGGAAATTGCGCCGGTTACGCCGTGAGAAGCTGGATGATGGATTGAGTCGGTTAGCGTTACAAAATTGCCAACAGTAAGTCATAAACATTAAACAAGTACCAAAAATAATTTATAAATAACCATTCATTTTATTAAAAAAAAAATAACTGATCAACAATTTAACAGTTAATTTAACCAGGCTTGATTGTTAGTAATTATAATATATAATGAAAAAAGTTTATAGCCACGATACGATGTTTCGGAGAAGAGTGCGTATAGTCAACCGCAGGGCGGCGATGCGCACGGAGAGATAGGCGAGATAGGCTGAGAAGTCCAAATTTGTTGTAAACATCGACTTCTTGTTCGCAGGGGAACAGGCCCGTATTCTGCTATCTTCAACACCGACTAAGTCAAGCCCAACCCTAAAGCCTTGTCCTCAAATACGCAAAGTTCTATTTATTTACTTACTCGAGCTTTATAGTCCTTCAAACTATCATCTCTGTATGTTGATGTAATAAAATGAAAATTTCTGTTAAAGAGAAAAAACAAAACACACGTCATAACCTACACTTTTTTTTGTTTTTTAATTTCAAATATATGTTCGTGTATACAATATTTACATACACTTTTCCTAATTTTCTCTAGCCAAAACAATCAGAAAATAAAGAAAAAAAGAAATTTACAATTTTAAAATTTTCCACTCATTTCATAACCATAAATAATAATAAAAATATTGCTGAAATCCTCTCAAACAAAAATTAAGTTTAAACAAAACAATGAAGTCTCTTACTTTGAATTACCCTTCTAATCAAAACTTATTCACTGTCTATGGAGCCCAAACAATTAGTATAGGTCTTATAGTTTTTGTAAGACTAAATTGTTTACTCTTTGATACATCTGAGAATCCTTACTTCCGCTCCTCGCTTGGGTAAAGACTCAGATATCCACGGCCCACCTGACCCAGTATATTGGTTCTACTTATTGCCGGTTTGAAATAGACAGCACTTGAGTTTGTTATTGAAGATGTTTACCGGAAGATTTTACGATCCACACATTGCTGAGGAACAGACCCAATTGCCCAAACAGGCTATTAACATTCTAGCAACCTCATTTCACCTAAATACGAAAAAATCGAAAAAATACGAAAAATAAACTAAAACAAAATTAGTTCGGTATGTCTAAATTTTAATTAATCTGGATCTATTTAAAATTATTTATTTATTCAACAACAACTTTATTATGATAAAATTACAATCTGCCTCATTGGGTAATAAGTGATTGTGATAAATGTTTTCATTCATACCATATTTTCAATTTTCATTCACTCGCTCATACATACAGTATATACAAACAGGCCAGAGACCCCCCAAGATAACATGGTTGTCACCTCCCTCGCGTGCGAAGGAGGAATGGGAGTCCTGGGAAGTCCCCCACGCTCCTCCGTCAGCCATGTCATTGGATAAGAGCCAGCGGATGCTGACCAAGAGCGCTAAAGCCACATCGCTCAGGACATGATTGGATAAACTGACCATTGCCGGACCCGGACTCCCACTATCACGCAGTTATAACAGATTACGGGGCCATTACCGTTATAGTCTCCGAGGAGGATTATAGGGATGAGTGGTGCAGTGCAATGACTGTGCTAGGGGATTAGGGTGGTTGGATAGGCTACTATGGAATTTTATGAGCTTGGAAAAGATGAGTTCAAGAATGTAGGGTATATTAAGATCGTTATGAAGGGTTTTGTAGCTGACGTAATAAGGGGCATTTACTATTGTTCTCAGGACTTTTGATTGAAAGGATTGGATGCGTTTGATGTTCGACTTTTTTGCTGTCCCCATGTCTCTATTCCGTATGTCCAGATTGGCTTAGTATAACTTTGTAGATTAGTAATTTATTTTCTATTGAGAGATGGAATGTCCTTCAAAGTAGTCTGTACAGTTGTCCAAAGCGTCTGTTTAGTTCTTGTCGTTTTAGCCTCATATGTGGGTTCCATGTCAGTCTTGTCGGTTTTAAAAATCCACCTAAGATGGTAAAGTTAAATCATTTCAAATATATTACCAATGATGAACTCCGTTTAGTATATATTTACGAATCATGGTGGAGTTCGACACTTGGAGTGCCAACTTCATTAAATAAATAATTAATTTGTCAACAAGCATTTCTTACGCTGCTAAGAAAATAAATGTCGAAGATGTCTTGAAACCCTTTGGTTTGATTGTAAATATACCATAAGGATAACGGATATCGTGATGGAATCGGAACTCAATGAAGAAGCTGTGCTACAATTTTCATCAAGCAATTAATAGCGTTCGAAATTCCAAATCAAATCATAAAAATTTTATCGATCTTTCTTTTTATTTCAATTCTCAAAAATTTGGACGATTTTATTTTATAATTTTTTTTTTTCAAGTGGATATACCGTTGAAAAACAATCCGATGCTCATCATTATATTATTTTTGGAATTGTATTTTTTCTCTATTTTTTTTTAAATTATATTATTATTGCATATCAAAAAAAATAAAACAATATATTATTACAATTTAAGCAATAAAATAATTTCACAAAGCATTAAAAAAATTTACACTGATACAACACCATTTTATTTTTCAATGTAGTTATGATTAATCAGGGGAAAATTAACGAACAAATGACAGTTTTATAGTAAATGTTTGAAACAGTTTGGTCTGCATTTTCATTTCACGTTCAGCCAATACAAGCATTTTCATTCAAATAAATAACTATTTTCCGGAACATGATCCGTTATGAAAAAAATGTATGTGCCTCAAATATTGTAGAAAAAAAACCTATTAAAATCTGGTTGGGTGGTATTAAAAACTCAATTTCTAGTATTATCTCTCAAAACTATTTTTTTTTGGAATATCAATTTTAAATCTGTGATCTGTGATTTTTGTATTGGTTACTTCCCTTTTTTTTTTCTTTCATAGCCCCTTTCAATTTACAGATAATTATATATAATTATAGATCCTCAGGCGAATCTATTTGTATTTCCCGTAGCATCGCTACATTATATACAGGTTTTGTTATTTTATGAAAATTATATGATGAATAAACAAGTATAATGATATACATCATACGTGACTGGACTAAACTGACTAATAAAGGTGTTACTTCCCGTTATTTATTTGTATCCAAGACCTAATCAACATATTTCAATGAGTTGGGAATATACCTTTCAGATTTCAGACGGCTCGAGTCATTTTTACGGTCAGTTATATAATACTCATTATATCTTACATTTTTAGTAGAAGCGTGTACCTCAGTTGAGACTTATGGTCCTCTTGTTTTTTTGTAAGTAACCATTCCCCTTCCTGTTCCCTAAACTCCTACCCGTTTCTGTCCTGCTTAGCACCCCCACTTGTGCCCTTGGACATTAGACACCCCACTTGTGCCCACTTGCCCAAGTATGCTCTAACGCTGTAACTGATTAATAGTTTTATATATCCCAGTGTTTTGATAGTTATTTATAATAAAGTTTTTTTTAAAGACTCTCCTCTACAAGATTATTTAACTGGCCCGTAGAAAATCAGACGATACACGATCTCTTTACCCAAAAATCTAAACTCAATACAAGCTCAACGAGTTAAAAATTTAATCGGACATTATTTGAATAAGTTGAGAAAATAAACTCAAACTGGGACTGGTAGAGATGTCCAACAAAGATTTATCAACAGACAAAGGCTCGTAAAGTAAGGGGAGTAAAAGGGAAGGTGTGCTGAGGTTCCTCCGAGCTCCAAGGAGCAACTTTATTGTCACGGCCATACAATTCACTTTCATTAGTGAACGAAATTCTAGTCTATTCAGTTACCATTGAACTATAAAATAACAATAAATAGCGATTCATCGCCACTTAATGGACTCCGTAATGTGGAGTAATTGAGTTTCATTAATATTGGAATTAGAATTTTTATAAAAAAAAATTTTTCTAAGCTTCGCCAAATTGATTCTCATGCCATTCTGCACTAAAATGAATATAATTTTGAGCGTTTAAGATTAATTTTTGTTTTATCGTAAACATAACATCTCCTGTTCAATTAATAAATGGATTACTTGATAATTACGAGAAAAATTAATAAAATAAAATATGGTTCAGTTTTGAATTGTATATAACTTGTACTTAAATACATGAAAAATGTTCTAAAAAAAATGTATATTAAAAAAACATACAAAATGAAATTTCGCTTCTTCAGGTCTTCAGGTGAAGTTCAACCTATCCTGTTAATGAATTGTGTCCGAATTAAAATATATATATTTGTTTAAAGTAAGAATTTTTGCAAATGACTAATGCCAAAAAATTACTCAAATATGTATTTAAAAAAAACCCTATTAATTGGTGAAGTAATTTAAAGTGGTTGGTATGTATTTTCCATCTTATGCTCATGTATGCTTTGATTCTGATGATTTATTGATAACGAACTACCACAGAAATAAACATGACTTCAATCATGATTTATGTAACCCAACCTCCTTCAAATGCATCTGCGCATAGCAGAAAGAGGAGAAAGATTGTCAAATTATTTTGCTTATATTTTTTACATTGTATAAATTCAAGGGATTTAGGGGGGAAAAAAATAAATAAACATGCAATATTTACTATGTTTTTAGGCATTCATTAAACTCATTGCTTTAAATATTTATTTTTCTTCTACCAAAAAAAAAAACTATAAGATAGTGTCCAGATCGTTTAAAATAAAAATAATTTGTCGAAATAAAAAAAAATAAACTGTTATTTTTAAAGAGAAATTCTTAAAGACTCTTTTAAACAGAACTAGTCAATTCACAATGATACCACACCATATCCAAAGTTCCATACTCCACACACAACCTTATAACCCAACAAGGACTTGCTCACCTCTAGATCTACTTAAAAGAACTTAAAACATACCATTGATTCAGGAGTTTTTAATTTTAATTCAATTCAATTACATTCAAATGATTTCACCTAACAAATTCAATATTATTAATAAGCTTTTACTTTGTAGAGGCCATCTTGATATTTTAGTTCGGTATACGAGATTTAGGTTCTCATCTGATTCAGCTGGCTTTGTGATAGCTGATGTATTGTTTTATTTCATGCAGGGCCATCCTGAAAAAGACAAAAAATAAATAAATAATGACTACGTTACATTTGGTATAAAAAATAAAATAAAATTGTATAATTTTTAATATAAAAAAACGTAATAAATGACGCGGAGTGAAGAAGCGACACCCACTCAACGTAACTTTCTTGACTCATTAAAATAAATCGGAATAAAAATATTTTATTTTATATATAAAAAAAAAATACTTCATTTAATTTTGTATACTATCCCTGAAAGTCGCCTTTTAAAAAAATTAAAAAAAGACCTTTCAACTCATGGAAAATTAAATACACCGTGTCTGTTGTTTGCATTGACGAAATTATTTTTTTGGAATATCTTCGATGTTCTTTTGCATTTCGGTATTTAATGTTTTTGTAAACGTAGAGGAGAAGTCTTACAGTAAATCTTAAATAGCTTCTGTAAATAGAATATTAAAAGTAAGCGAAATCGGCCCAACTTTTTTCAAGTTTAATTATTTTTTTCATACTTCCAATTACATTATTTTAATCAAGAAACTAATCAGTTGCTTACTGGAATTTAAATAATATCATTAAATGAATTCGCAGTGTAAACTAGCGAAATGTTTAAGATTAGCATCTTCTTTCAGATACTTTGCTTTAAGTGGAACAAGTCTGCTTACAAATGGCCACTCCCCTTGTTAAATTTTCATCAAACTTCCCTCTTTTAAATTACATTACCTAAGCCGGAATTCAAACTAGGCTGAAAGTAATTAATTGAAAATAATAAAACGCTATTTGTGTTATAATTACATATAATGAATATATCCAATAAAATTAAACTACCAAACATTCCAAGATACGATATTTGTATATTATAATATTTTTTTTACTAATTTTAAACATATGTACCATAAACAAGATGTTGAAAAATAATTATTTGTTATAAAGCATATTTTAAATTAAGACTGCTTCTATAGTCGTTCAACTGTTGAAAAACATTTAGGTTCAAATGTTACGAATTGTTAGATTCTCTTCAACTCACTGCTGACTATGTGATCTCAGCCAGTGGCTCCCAGGATGCCATAATTATACCATATCTTCCAATATAACACCTATGTTGAAAATCAGTTTTATTCCTTCAAAATAACAATATAAAGTGCCTAAGTGATCTTAAAAATAATAGAGGTGAACAAATAATTTCTAGATAAAAAAAAATATGGGTTCAGATCAATCTAATTTTTCGAATCTTTCAAGGAAGAGTAACCAACTGGCCTTAATCTATAACAGGGCCCATTAGCTCAGTTGGTTAGAGCGTCGTGCTAATAACGCGAAGGTCGCGGGTTCGATCCCCTCATGGGCCAGGAATTTTTTTCGTTGTGGTAGTAATTCTTTATTTTTTTTTTTTTCGTAGTCGTACCAATTCTTAATTTTTTACTTTATGTTATATTTGTAATATTGAAAAACATCATAAAATTTATTTACTATAAAATATATTATTAATTTACCTTTCAGTCCAAAAAGAGTACAACAATCTTTTATTGACTAAATTATTTAATAATAAAATCGTAAAATATGTTTTCAGGAGATATATGACTCCTCGTTTACCTAACATAGTGAACTACAAAAACATGTTAAAAAATTAATCCTTGACTTAAACAATGTTCTTCTATCAAGAAAAAAAAAATATTATTTTATTGCAGTCAATTATTATAAATTCATTTATAACAACGACTCTAACAAAAACAGTAAAATAATATTTAAGTTAAACACAAAGTCTAACGCTGAATTAATGAGCCTTTGATTTTTTTGAAATTTTGTTTTGAAGTATTTAATTAATGTTTTTAATTCAAATAAATATCTACAGTAATCAAGTTTAAAAAAAAAAAAGTCTCTCCTGACCTTGCCAATGTATAATAAGATGATAAAATTCATCCGAAGAAACTATATAAGCCATGAATATTCTGATTAATAAATACTATTATGGTATATAATAAACAATTAGGTTTATATTTAAGGGAAGAAGTAACATTTTCCTGAGTATGCCAGTCATAACTTTGGTTTAGAAAACTTGGAAAAATAATAGTCGAAGATACCAAGCCATTTAAGGATTTCTAGAGCTTAGCGCTACCTATCCGCTGCACTTGAAACTTCAAGCGTCATCTTTGTATGTGTCTCCTGGCATGGTATTATTTAATTAAATCACTCCTACATGTAGAATATTCCTAGAAATGTTAATTTAACATTAAAAAGAAAGCTTTTTTGAATGAAAGCTTATCCTTGAAAAAAATTATTGCTTTATTAAGTAATAAGTGATTTTGTTGGTAGTTCATAGTCCCATTCCTTTTTTTGTATGTGTGCTTCCATATCACCATGTTATAACATTATTTATAGAATTTACTATAGATTCTACAAACGAATATATTTACAATTTATTCATTGTTTCCTGTAGCTTGGCTACATCTTACACAAGTTCTGATTTCAACATATTGTGATCTTCATTGTATTAGAGTGTAATGATGTACATTATACATTAATTTACTGAAACTATTTAAAGTTATGGGATTCATCTTATTTATCGTAGACTTAAACTTGTAAGTTAGCCGTGGTCGTCCCTAATCCCAAATAATAATTCCCCCCCCCCATATCCTCCTGTTACAAAATTAAAATACGTTACAAAACATAGATTCTACAAACGAATCTATTTACAATTGCTTCATTATATTTCCTGTATCATGGCTACATTTTATACTAGTTCTGATTTCTACACATTGTGATCTTCATTGTACAAAAGTATAATGATGTACATTATACATTAATTTACTGAAACTATTTAAAGTGATGGGGCTCACCTTATTTTTCATAGGCTTATATTAGAATAAATAGAAGTCTCATAGGACAAACAAATAACACACTTTACTGTAACCCTATTTATTAAGCACAGTGAACCTGAACCTCCACATTCGAGAGAACCTCTCACACCATACCAGTTTCGCCAATGCCAACTGTATATCAATGATAATAATATATATACAAAGAACTCTCATAGCTTAAAACTAACTTACATCTAACAATAAAAACTTAAACTAAATCTTAACCTAATTTTCCCTTACAGTCTGTTGTCATTGTTGCGGGACAGGTGGTGGGGTCATAGTGTTAAACTCTGGTTTTGTGAGATGCTTCAACAAGTCAACAAATTTAATGTGTCTCCGATGGATGAACTCACCCGCTGACGACACACCAAGCAATGGGCAGGTCGGCGTTCTTTAACCTCTTGAGAGAGGTATGTCTGACCACTTTTCTCATGCCCCCATTCTAAAATTGCTAGAGACTTTTAGCTGTATTGTCAGTCAAGTGAGTGTATAGTGTGGCAACGTACAGTAGAGCTGGCCGGAGGACACATTTATATATCATCAGTTTGAGACGCAGTGACAGGTTGGGTGAAGTTAGCAAGTGGTGAAGCTGGTAAGACCTGTGTCGTACTTTTTCTATTTCGTTACTAAAATGGGTAGGGAAATGGAGATGCCTGTCCATTTCTATACCCAGTTAGTACATTGAGAAAGCCGGTGAGTTCTCTTGCCCTCTTATATTGCCATTCCAAAAATCCAAACTCGTTATAAGTGAGAGTAAATAAAATGATAATAATTAATAAAAAGCTCTTTTGGTCAGATAAGGGAGGTATTTTAGGGCCAAGAGGCATTTGGATCTCTCACAAATGATTTACCACCCTCTAGAGCCGTGATCAATGAATATTGTGGTGTAAACAATTAATACACTCAAGCATCCAAACTACAAGACAATCAGAGAACCACTGTTATGGGGATAGAAGATGAGTTCTTGATGAAAATTGATTAAAATTAAATTAAAGTGACACAATCACCTGATTACCAACATAATCAAATGTTTGTAATGGGCAGTAATTAAATATTCATTATGACATGTTTGATTTAAATTTTAATACATGAAAACGATATTTAATGACATCAATTAGATGTAATAAAATAAGAATTTAATAAATCAAGATAAGTGATCACAGTGAATTTTATTACTTTCTTCTAGTTTTTATTGTTTATTTAATTTTTCTACAGTTTGAAATTTATTCTTTAACAGCTCAATTTTTTTATGACAAAAAACAGAGTAGGCTTAGAATTTTTAGCGACTTTACTGTGTAAGTATGTTTTTATTGTTTTCTCTTTTACTTAACTATAAATTCTAGTGCACTGAACTCTCTTCATAACTATTGATGTTCTCAAGTTTATATCTTTTACTTTTCTTCAGTTTGCTAATATATAATAGATCTAGGTGTCTGTTTATTTTGGCTAAATGTTTGCATTCAAGTGTTTTGTACATTTAATTTTGAATGAACAGTTAATTTTCAGATGTTGTATACATATATTTTTACAAAGTGAGTAATAAGACAGTTAATTGAAACTGAACAAATCTAATGATTAATTTTTGTAAAAATAAAACGTATTGACTAAAGGACTAAATGTCTATCGTAATTGTAAATCATGCCCCTGGAGATATGTAGGGATAAGTTTATGATCGTCACGTAGAGGCTAGGATAAATTCAGCAGGAGAAAAAAGCAAAATGGCTTGAGAAGAGGCAAGATTAATTCAGTTTTGAGTCTGGAAGGGAGAGGGGCATAAAGATAAGGCTAATTTGAAGATGAAGTCATGTATTTCAAATGTTTATCTATGATCTGGATATTTGTAATGTAAACAGTTTTTGTATTGGATCCAAATTAATTATTAAATATCAATTAGTTAAAGACGTTTTCAAAGATCACAGTTTGACATTAAAGTTAAGGTATTATAGTAAATGAAGTAATTGTAATTTATACTTTTATGGAGTATTATATATTTTTTTGTTGTTACTATTTAAAAATAAAAATATAACCTTATTTTAAAAAACAGAAACAGAATTGATGAATATTCCCAAATATTAATATTATTATTAATCTGTTTTTTTTAATTCAATGAAAATCATTTTTTATATTTGTGACTGTAATGTATTATAACCAAGCCTTGATGATATGTAATCTTATTTCTTCATGACTTATAGAAAAACCAGCTTAGGCCCTTAGCCCTAGCTCAGACATAATAGAAAATGAGAGGACTAACAAAGCATCAAATCTAGTGTCTAATATTAACGATTTGAAGTAAGTAAATTAATAAATAAAAGTGCTTACAAGCTATGTTGCAAGAGTAGTTGCTCTTATGTTCTGCCGTTATAGTTATATTTCTTCTGAAGATAAATTAAATGAAACTGCTAGAAAAAAAAATCATTTAAACTCAAGTTTACTCACAGAAAAATAAATATTTAAAGTATAATTCATAAACTATACAATTATTCCATATAATGTTAAAAAAGATTTAGATTTAATATTCAAACGACACTAACTGATACCTAACAATTATTAATAAAAACTTTTGCGATTTTGACTCATGTACAGAAATATCATCAGATTTCAATTAATAGGGATCACTTAATAGGAATGATTCCTCACTAGACTACTTCTTACTTGATTAAGATAAAAATTTCATTACTGCTAATAATTAAAAAAAAAATAGTTAAATGTGCAGTATCACACAATCAAGGCTTTTAATGATCTTAGTAGTTACTCCCTCTTGATTGATTTAATTTAGTTATATTTATTAACAAACACATTCAAAAGCAGTTTCTCTAACACACCCTATTGATTTACAGTGTACATGGGAATTCGTAACCACAGCCACAGCTGTTTTTAAAAAACATTTTTTTTTTTAAGTTGCCATTAATCTGAATTTGTGTGTTCTGCAATTATAGTCCACTAAATCACTAACATATAAATATTCTTAAACAACATGCCGAGATCATTAATTTGATACCTATACTGCTACAATATGCTAGTTAAATAATTATTATTTCATTACAGAATAGTTAATTAATGACACTTATTATTTTTTATAGGAGTACTTTCATTTTAGGCATTACCCAATGAAGCAAACAAGCAAAATATCATGCCTAAAAATCATCGGTTGAAAACCTGGGAAGGGGGATGTGAAAAATACTGATTTTAGTGGGAATGTCGGGTCAAATTAGGTCTTTAGTCATAGGTCATATAATTAAGTAATTATTATTTAAATGTGTCATAAATTCTAATAATTTCCATATTTTTGTTTAATAAAAAATGTCTAAGACGAATGAATGGTTATAACAAATGCATAATAAAATGAAACATTATCATTAACACTAAAATATTGGCAAAACATTATTTAAACAAATCAAATGAACGAATTTCTAGTAAAAATGCTTTTATTTACGATTTACAATCAATGACTTTTTTTTATAGTAGCTGTATTTGCTTATCTGAGTACACATTGGTAGCTCTAATGTTTAATTTTTCTTTGAAAAACATTTCCCTTAAAATCATAAAAAATTAAATAATTACTCTTTGTTCAGAATTGGTGCTGTGTAAACTTTCTAGTTCAGAAGATTGATCTCCAGCTTCATTGGCACTTGACAAGCATTCACTTTTTTCTAAGACCTCGTGAATTAATTTAATATCTTTTGGATCTGATTAATTAAAATACTTTTTGTAAGAACTGAATATGGTTTAAAAAGTCATGCTAATGAGAAGGTTGGGTCAGATTGACCAATCAAAAATTTTAAAAAGAAATAACTCACAGGGCGGGCGAGATCGGTCGTGGGCCGCTCTATATTCCAATGTTAATAAACTTTTAGTTCCTTTTTATGTCAGTACTTGGGACAGAGGTTAACTGGAAATGAACAATAAGATTTACTTTGACTTTTTTATTAGGCCTTTGAAGCATTAAATTTACATCGTGTTAAATAGAACATGTTTCTAGCCACTGATACAACAACTGAAAGAACCGTGACAAAACTTGAGTGTGTAAATACAACAATACAAATTTTTATCTTCGGCTGCCAGGCCCCTGGGGCTCTAGCCTTCCCTGATAACAAACCACATTTCTATGATAAACGCAATATAATGATTGTCAGGTGTTCAATATAGTTCACTTTGAAGGTAGACTGGTGAATGAGTAAAGAACTGCATAATGTGGTTTCATTATTAAAGCTATCCAAAGATGCTGCTGGGTACGATTGACCCAATATTCCCACTGACGGGTTACTAGCAAACACAAGTTAAATGACTTTGTGTTATTACAGTCCAAAAATTTAAAAAAACGAAAATTATATGTTAATTTCTAATTACTCCATGTGATAGAAACTTTTTTAAAATATTTATAATTATGAGATTTTAAATTTACCATTGGGTTGGTTTCATTGTTACCCCCATCAGAGCATTAAATGAAACTAACATGCAAAATATAACATCGCTTTGTAAGACGTGTGTCAAGTTAAATTATTATGACTTTGTGTAATATATCAGTTTCATTACAAAAATAAAAGTTACCTATTATTAAACAGACTAATGCAATTTTTCATTTGGTGTCCTCCAAAATATGACCGAAAAATATATTGTTTTTATAATCGAATAATTAATTAAATATTAAAGGTTAATAATTTTCAATGGAGCTGAAAAATATTTTTCATATTGTTGGGTAATAAAATGGAATTCCAACATAAAATTTCATGTTTATAGATCAATCAAGGTACTCACAATTGCTAGGATAGACACAGACCCACAGGACAGGCAAATAGTGAAAACATAATGATTTATGATTTCTAAAAAAGCGGGAAATGCCTTAATGAGCAGTTTGAGGTTTTACAATAATATTAATTTTAAATATTTAAATCTAGCTACAAATTTTTAAATTACAATGTAAAAATATTTTCAGAATTGTATTCTGTTTTTTATAAAACTGGTTTTTATAAATTAATTTGTTGCCATGGTTCTTATAAAATTATTACTTGAAAATGTATTGCTAGAATAGTTTTCTCATTTTTAAATTATATTATTTTTCTTCTGGATAATTTATTTTTTGAATTAATAAATTCATCAGAAAAACTTAAATCAAAAATTTATTACGAAGTAAAGATTGGAGATTGTCAATAGCTGTCACCGTCTTCTTTAGTAATGGTTTATTGTTCCTGTTATAAATTTAAAATTCTATTAAATTAAATAATTGATATTGGTGCTTAAATTAGGGATGCCTCATAAAATTTGAGTTTAATTTAAAGGTACAGTTTTAAATATGTATTTTAATTTTGTTGTCACGGTAAGCTGCTCTACCTTTTGGGATTAGTCTTAACTACAAACCAGGCTGTATACTGTTTAGTCTCTCGCTAGGTGGCGCTTCAATGTACGCTGAAAACTTAATTTATTTCTCACAATTCCGGTAAGTATCACCAATTAATTGTTTATTTTACATTAACACTCCATTCTATAAATTCATTTCTTTCATTTTCATAATCCAAACGCCCCATTAAAGATGCCTGTCCCATAATCATACAAAATAACAGAATTATTTGATACAATTATAAATCTGTCTTAATAATAGTTATATTATCCGAGCCAGTTTTTATTTATGTGTCAATAACTATTTATTGATTCCAAATCAGAATGTATTGTATAACCAGTCTATAATTTCAATTCATAAAGTATGTTATATACTTTAATCTAAATAATAATTCTTCTATTGTAAATTAAATTAAGTCTAATCTAGAGCTACTAGTCCACATGGATATATGAATCTAGAGTCAGTAAGTTTTATAATATAACTATAATTTTGTTTTATTTTTATAATATATTTTGTCATTATTCCTAGTATTCACAATGTAATATTTTAATATCAATTTATTTATAAAGGTAAAGAAGAAAATACTTCATAAAGCATAACATTTTATTTTAAAACTTAATACGAGAATCTCAGGGTTTGTAATGATTCTTGGTACAAATGTATAGTGCTATTCTTTAAATTCTTTATTTTATTCTTTTGAAATCGCAGCAGTCTCTTAAGAATATGATTTTTTTTAACCCCTATTTTTTATTTATTATATTCTTATAATGCAATGCTAACATGAATTTATGGAGTTTTTATAATACTAACAACTATCTGACTACGGTTAAAACTAAACTAACAATGCAAAGAGGACCAGCTGACCAGGCTAACTAATAAACTAACTATAGTGTTTCCGCCTCGACTTCTTACTGCCAAAAATGAGGGAACAGAGGTGGGGATATGGTGTCGAACAGGGGGTCGGTGAGGAATTGCACCAAGTCAAAGAATTCAGTAAGTCTACGGCAAATAAACTCATCCCCTGTAGGCATCTCAAAGTATTCGTGCAGTTTATTATTCCTCCACTGGTGGAATGAAGAATGTCACACCACTTTCACAAGTACCCAGTTTTGAAATTGTTGGAGTCGCTTTTCTGTCACTTCCGTCAGATGACTAAAAAGTGGTGCACCATACAGCAGAGTCGGCCTGAGTATGCTCTTGTATATCATCAGCTTGAGGAACAGTGATAGATTAGGAGATGTAAGCAAGTGTGTGAGCTGGTAAGACTTCTTGCTTACTTGTTTAATTTTTTTTGTAAAATAGCTACAAAAAATGACCAAGTATATGATGTTGTTGGCGGGACAATTTTTTTGCATTTATCAGAAAATCCTGTATCCCAAGCTTTAGTTATAGTGGGTCATAGTTAAGGGCCTGGCCTACCCATAGGGATCCTTTCAAGTAGACCTGGTTTTATTCCTTAGGGTACGTAGCATGGTTAGGTCAAAACATTCCATTAAACACATCTCAAATCTTTTAAAATCATTCTAAGCATAACAATAATTTATTTAATAATAAGAATCATTACAATATCTTAAAAATAGATAAATAAAGAAGGAAAAGGGGAGTTAAGACATTTTGCTCATGGTTAGACGCCATCCGACTTAGTAAATGCAGCACCATTAAATCTTTTTAAAACAATTTTTGTAAGATTTCAATTATTGTAAGATTTGTAAGATTTCTAAGGTTACTATTAGATAGCAAAACTGAATTTTTGTTTGAAAATTATATGCATATCACAAGTATTTTGTATCTAATTTTTTTTCTTCTTTATTCTACTGAATTATTTACGTTTCACCAATGGATGCAAAAATTAGAAGCATTGTCAGATTTATCTTAATCATCAGTAATCACTTCAATGGTTTTGTTCAAAATATACTTTGCCTGCAAAAGTAGTATAGTTTCAATTGGTAAGAAAAATATATGGTCACCCCTACCACATAATATAAGCATTTTCATATTTCATCCTTCCTACATTCCTAATGACCACCTAGGTAAAAATGACTACAAGCATCCTGGAGACTATTTGCAATAATTAAATTAATAAGAAAAATAAACGAAATAGCAGTGTAATACCTCAATACATTGCTATAGTTACTTTGCATGATTAATGTATACATACTTCAATTACTTTATGCCAACACAGCTAAAATCAGTATACACACCATACTTAATGGTGTATAAGATACATATCTTTGTTGTCGAGGAAAATATAGAAAGTTAAAAAACTTGACAGATAATTCAAAATACACAAATGCCCATTAAACTTTTATTGTTTGAATTCTATTTGTATTCGTCACTGTAGCTCTTTTTTTTTCTTTTTTTTATTTCAAAACCTCCTTTATTGATAAGTTTTACAATGAACAAAAATTTCTATTTACAATTTTCTCCTCTTTCTGCGATGTGCTGATGCACTAGGTAGCTCTTAGGTAGATCATAGATTTTCAATTCAATTCAATGTTTTGTATTTTGAGAGGTTAACACATAAAATTTTATAATATTCTATTTCTGTAAATCAAAGATACAAATATATTATTTTCCAGGTTAGGTATATTTCCAAAATCAAATAATTTTTCATTAAAGTTCCTTTTAGATTTTAATCTTTTAATTTGATCCAATAATCAACAGGCATTACATATTATAGACCATTATATCTCAATCATGAATACATTATTATTGGTGCAAACGTCAATTTGATATATCAATGTTTCTTTCTTGTCCCTAAGCAATTAGTTTTATCAATTTAAAATTAGTTACGCACTAAACATTAAAAAAAAAAAATCATCCATAGACAATAGATAGTGATTAATTCTAATCCAATTCAAAGCAGCCAATAAAAGAAAATACAATAAAATAAATTATGCATATTTTTTTTGTAACAAATCAATTGAAAATTGTTCTATTGATTAACTAAAAATCTAATAACAGTCTCTTTGTTAGCAGTACAATTATTTTTACACAAACATTTCTGGATTTAGTGAGTAAAAAGAGAATCAATCTTAGACATCCTGTAGTTTGTAGAATAGATCATGACTTTTTATGGCTAGGCCACTAATAACATATTTTGATTTTTTTCTTTCCAAACGCCATTCTTCCAATAATTAGTAACAGAAATTAAGTGCCAACGGATGTACTTGAACATGGAACCTCTTAGCCATCGACATCAAATTCCTCAATGGTTGAGCACCTTTCTGTAAACAAATGATCTCGGTGATTGATCAGAACACTCTCTAATTTATTAATCTAATTTATTCGATGACTTTCTACTTTTCTATAAATGCCGTTAAATTCTATAAATGGAGTTTAGTGTGTGCTTTATTTTTATGGTTGAATAAAATCTTGTAGCTAGTTTGAAATATCACCTTCGGCAACTTACCTAAAAAACAAAATCTTTTTAACCCTATGGCACCTGCTCATTTTTACTAAACATTTATTTAATATTATCCAAAAAGTGTTTACTCCATTTTCTTAATTTACTTTATAGTTGAACTTCAAGTTTAAGACTCTTGAAAAAACTGATCTTGTTAACTTCCTATTCCTAATACGATAAAATTGTTTTCAAACGGTTGGCTACATCTTCCTTATGGTACGATGAAATATGCTGTGTGGACATTCCACTAACCCATGTTCAATAGTTAGAGTAGCACTGTTATTACATTTTACTAATGTGAAAGACACAATCTTAATAACAAACGGGAATGGTTGAAGATACAATAACCTATTCTTAACCTACATAATATCACTCCTTCCTTGTTTTCTCTTCTTATGGCAGTCTTCCATTCACTCATTCCTGGATTTACAAGTTTTAAGAAGCTATACAAGCTTTACTCATTTTTTCTTCGTTATATTTAAGGTGTAGCACTCACTCCTTTTGAATACAAAGCCGTATTTTTCGATATTGGGATCTTCATTAGTATTAGTGCAAGTTATCTTTGCCTCTCCGAATGCATCTTCAGCAAGAGTACCCAGAAATGTTTGCATTTTCATTAAAGTAAACTCTGTTTAAATTTTAGAGTTGCAGCTAATAAAGACAAAAAAATTTATAGTAAAAATTCAATAAACTATTGGAATTTAACTGATTGTGGAATAAAAATTCATTCAACTTTTGAGGTTTTGGTTTACTATTTATACTTATTATAGATACTTATTACTCTATAAATCCTTCGGCAAATGATTGCACATTGGAATGAATAAAGCCAATGATCAGTTTGTTGACTTGCATATTTTTTTTTGATGGACCAAGAATGATTTAGTGTGACTTGAGACAGTATGTAAGATGGTAAGCTGATTTGATCACGCTGGGTTCTTCGTAATATTAAAAAAATTGTACTGTTCTATTTTAATTATTTGAAGATTGAAAGTCTGTTAAAATCACTAACCATCAGACCTTCTACTCACTTTTTATACAGGATACATTTTTCAATACAAATCCTATTAATTTTTACTTCATCGAAAAAATCATTTGTTATATGTACCTCTAATTAGATATACCTCCATGATAAAGTGTCGAATATTCTTTGTGCCCAATATTCTCCCTTCCTTGTTAGTGTCTGCCAGTAGATTATTTCTGTGAAGCTATTAGTTTTATAATATAGAATATACGGTGTACATTATCCCTTAGTATATTATCCATTGTGATATCTTGTAGCCGATAGAAGAAAGAGCTCTGATGGAAAACTAGGAGTGCAGCCAAGGCCCAGATCTCTATGGTCTCTAATTAGTGATCCCATTGTTGAGGCCACTCTCTTGTTGTTCTTCCTCTTCCTTGTGTATTGGTGTACATACGAATCCACTCACTTATCTTTTTCCCTTAAGAGACACATTTTTACTTGCCAAATTGTTAAAATCGTATGACATTATATTAATATTTTTTACTGTTAATAGCATAATATTTTGATACTAGTAGATCTAGGTACCAATTGACTTGTCATGTGTTCTATTGTAACAGTTATGAACTTATTACATTTTTCTGTTTTGCCTTCTTCCAACAGATTACTATGAAGTTATTATTGTTAATATTATGATAATCATTCATTGTGATATTATATCTGAATCAATTATCATCCACAACAAGGAATCTTAATGTTTTATGTTTACTAGGAGTACTGATATCATCTAAATGCATTCTAATAAGATTTTTTATATAGTTAATTACTTTTTATATTTGTGAGGTCATAATGTTTATAATGTCTATTACCTGATATTTTTGAGGATTTGCACCTATTTGAGAAATTGTTTTTGACATAAAATGCTTTTTTCTTCACTGCTCCATATTGCAATTAAAAATGGATAGCCGCGTGAAGTCTTCAAAGGTTAAGGAAAGATGTAGGAATAATAAGGTAAAATTACATTTGTTGAACAAACAAGTTTTTCTAGTCTAGTTTTTCAACAAAAACTAGATACTAATTGATTCATAGTACGATAGACTTTCCATTTTTTTCTTATTTAATTTTTTTTACTTTAATTACTAAACTTACCCTTCCAAGTTTATGAAATTCCATAGTAACCTATCCAACCACCTCACTCCCATAGTACAGTCATTGCACTGCACCACTCATCCCTATAATCCTCTTTGGAGACTGAAACGGTAGTGACCTCGTGAAAGGCTATAAATGCGTGACAGTGGGAGTCCTGGTATTGGTCAGTTTCTCCAATCATGTCCTGAGCGTATGTGGCTCTCGCGCTCTTCGTCAGCCTCCACTACTCGTATCCGGTGACATGGCAGACGGAGGAGCGTAGGGGACTTCCCAAGACTCCACTTCCTCTTTCGCACGCGAGGGAGGTGACAACCATGTGGATTAGGGAGGCCTCTGGGCTGTTTGTAAATATTGTATGAATGAGCGATTGAATGATGAATTGTAAATATGGTATGAATGAGAACATAATTCTCAATTACTTATAGCCTAATAAGGCAGATTGTAATTTTAGCACAATTAAAGAAGTTATATATATTAATTACTAAACTAAATATTATTCTTTATCATACATAAACTCCTGGGCAAAATTAGGACGTCACTTTGTTTCTTATATTTGTTGTTTTATATTTTCATTAGAATAAAATGTAATTGCTCTAACCAGCACTGGTGTTAGTAATGGAGTCATGATTAGAGACAATACTCTGATGTAACCTTCAGTTGAGAGAATAAATGAATGGCTCAATGTGTGCTACACTTCTGAGTGTCTCCCTTTCAGTAATTATGTGATTTCTTTTTTTCATTTTCCCATTGTTTTTTGTAAGTTCTTTTTGAGTTTGAGTTTTCTGGAGGCCTGAATAAATCGCAGTTTTAGCACTAAGACTCTTGGGGAAGGCTTGTCCCGAAGGCAATGGCCATAAGCTTGGAAATAAGCCAATCTTCGGTTAGCGCTGATTCAGGGAGGCAGCAACCCTGCACTTATGTATTGTAGGATACCCGGACAAAGTCGGCCAAGAGTTCCTTACGCCATAGATGACCATTTCATAACGCTCTCTGCCTTAAGACAGAGGTTCCATACAAGTCTTCAACTTTGAAAAGAACGTCATTCGGTCAGAAACGTAGAGTATTCAAGCAGGATAATAATACGACGCCTGCGCGAAACGATTCGTATCGGACCTCCAAACATCCTGACACTGATCCACTTCTCACCAGACAGTATCGAGTTGTCAGACTTGAATTTTGACGGCAGTATGCAAATTGGACAATCGATGATTGGAGAGTGGTCTTGTTCATTGACGAGTCAAGGTTTGCCCTACATTCTCCAGAGGGTCAGATAAGGGTGCTAAGACGCTCAGGAGAATGATTTGCTGCCTGCAACATTTCTCCAAGAGTAGCGTTTTGAGGTGGTTCTGTAATGGTATAACTGATAGCTGACATAAGTTTGGAAGCCCACACAGAGGTAAAAATAATAAACAGGGGCACACTGACTACAGAGAGGTAAATGACTAACATCTTGGAGCAATTTGTAATGCCATTTGCACTATCTATTGGAGAAAACTTCCAGGAAGTAGGCATTAATCTTCTGCTTCTTTCTACATGAAATCCAGAAGTTAATCCCATACACCACGCGTGAAGAAGCATAATAGAGTTTTGAATCGTTAACGACATTTGTTGAACTTCAAAACGCATTATTGTAAGGCTGGGAGAACATTCCTCAAGAAGACATTGGCCGCTGACGACTGGAGACCACTGGAAGGTCCTAGACAAGCAAGAGGAGGCGTTACCAGATACTAACACTGTAAACATTTTTCTCTAATTAATTCCATGTTTGTGATTCAATCTCACATTAAAACTGTTTGAACATTTTTCTTGTTTTGTTTTTTTCATACTTACCCTTCTAATGTTGATCATGCTACTAAAAAATAGTCTTCTGTCTATAATCTTTTTTTTTTGTGCTAAAATTACAATCTGCCTTATTTAGGCAATGTGTAATTGAGATAAATGTTCTCATTCATACCATATTTACAATTCATCATTCATACAATATTTACAAACAGCCCAGAGGTCATCCTTTTTGTCACCTGCCTCGCATGCGAAAGAGGAAACGGAGCCTTGGGAAGTCCCCCACGCTCCTTCGTCAGGCACGTCACCGGATACGAACCAGTGGAGGCTGTCGAAGAACGCGAGAGCCACAGACGCTCAGGACATGATTGGAGAAACTGGCCATTGCCAGGACTCCCACTGTCACGCATTTATAGCAGGTCACGAGGCCACTGCCGTTTTAGTCTCCGAGAAGAATTGTAGGGATGAGTCGTGCGGTGCAATGACTGTGCTAAGGGATTAGGGTGGTTGGATAGGCTACTATGGAATTTCATGAACTTGGAAGGGATGAGTTCAAGAATTTAAGGTATATTAAGGTCGTTATAAAGGGTTTTGCTGCTGACTGTCTATAATCTATAAATAGCTAAAATATGAGAGGTTGTTGGTTATCTATCGCATGCTGTGAAAAATGAAGTGATGCACTAATTTCTGCCCATGAGTTTGTGTATTATATAGTGGCAAAATTGCTAACGTCAGCTACATGTGATGGTGTATTTTTATTGTAAGGGTTAGGTAAACGCATAGTTTTTTTAATCGGCATGCTCCCCCCAGCCTCCGTGCCATAAGAAAAAGAAATCTGTATCTAGTATGTGGACCTGTTGTGCCTTCGGGAAGCTCTGGAGTTCCGTTAAGCGCTCGTGGACTACATATCCAAAAACCGCAAGGCGTTGATGACAACTTGAAATTAGCCTGTAAAAGAGCGACATCTTATTAAATAACGCTGGAAAAGAATAGTAGGTATATTTTATCCAATTTTTTTTTTTTATTGTAGCTTGGTCACTGAAAATCGCCATAAGAAAAAACAAGGGTTCAGTGTCAGTATGTCAAATTAATAATGAAAAAAAATTTGATAAAATTGGCTTGGATAAAATTTAACATGAGATCACTATTGCTGGCTCTCTAAACGACTGAAAATTGTTTAAAAAGCATAAATAGAATTAAACAGTTTATATATAACAGAAAAAAGAACTTGTTATCGTCTAGTCTGACGACATTAAAAACTTGATTTTTATTTTTTGTTTGAATTTATTTCTGTTTTAGGATAATTAATGAATGTGTCCTTAACAGTCAGTGAAAAAAAAAAAATAAATCTCATAAAACTTCAGAGCAACGATAAGTGAGAAAGTTGTTTAAAGTCATTTAAATTTCAACTTGATCGAATCACTTTATAATTAGAGAATAATCACAGTTAGAGGAAACATAACTGCCCCTTATAAATTTGAATAAGTAAATCCTGTCCCTTTTTCCTCGTAGTTCGCTGTTATAAAATAAATCTGGTAGGACTCTACGATGAAAAGAGCGAAGCTCATGAAACATTAAGAAATGGACGGGTGTTCCAATACAGCCACCTTCAAGGACTTCGCGGACAATGGCTTCTGTTGGAGCAGTTGGCGGTTTCCAGTCAAAAAATGATCTTTAGTTCGATCACTATTCAATTGACCGAGTACTCTTGCGTATTTTGTGTCACTTCTTCGGCTCTGGTATAACTCAGCGATGGCTCGTACTTGCTTTGCCCCATGGGAAAATTCCAAAGTTATCACATTTCTGAATAACGGGAGGCTTGTCTGGACGGGATTGAATCTAGCCTGAGAGATTTTGATTGGTGTCATTCAACCCCTCGACTGAAAGTACATGATTACTGTTACTTAGTACTATAGATTACTGTTACTAAATTTAAATTAGATCAAAATAATAATTGAATCTGCGAGACCCTAATTAACCTGGATCATTCACCATCTTCTTCCAACACAATTCTCAATCATTTTATAAAAACAAAAGACAATTATTATTGGATTTTTTTAAAAATTCAATCGGCCTCATTGGGCAATAACTAATCGTGATAAATGTTTTCATTCATACAGTATTTACGAACAGCCCAGATACCTCTCAAATCCACATGGTCGTCTCCTTCCTCGCGTGCGAAGGAGGAAGTGGAGTCCTAGGAAGTCCCCACGCTCCTCCGACAGCCACGTCACTGGATAAGGGCCAGCGGAGGCTGGCCCAGAGCGCGAGAGCCACATACGCTCAGGACATGATTGGAGAAACTAGCCATTGCCAGGACTCCCGCTGTGACGTATTTATAGCAGGTCACGAGGCCACTGACGTTTTAGTCTCCGAGGAGGATTATAGGGATGAGTGTTGCATTGCAATGACTGTGCTAGGGGATTAGGGTGGTTGGATAGGCTAAATGGAATTTCATGAACTTGGAAGGGATGAGTTCTAGAATGTAGGGTATATTAAGATCGTTATGAAGGGTTTTGTTGCTGACGTAATAAGGGGCATTAACTATTGTTCTCAGAAATTCTAATTGAAAGGATTGGATACGCTTGATGTTCGACTTTTTTGCTGTCCCCCATAGCTCTATTCCGTACGTCCAGATTGGCTTAAGTATAAGTTTGTAGATTAGTAATTTATTTTCTGTTGAGTGATGGGATGTCCTTCGAAGTAGTATGTACAGTTGTCCAAAGCGTCTGTTTAGTTCTTGTCTTTTTAACCTCGTATGTGGGTCTGTCGAGATGGAAGCCTAAGTACCGTACTAACTCGGTTACAGGGAGAGGAATGCAATTAAAAGAAACTTGTGGACAAGACTTGTGGCTGAGTGTGAAGGTAATGTGGGAACATTTTGCTTCTTGGAATATTCTAAAATAAAAATGAGCGTCTCGTAGGAGAAATATAATTGCTCACAATTATCCGATAAAAAAGGAGTGTTAGGTAGTAATTTGTTTTATAAAAGCATATGCTAGTTATTATAATTATTATTAGTAAGGCATAAAGAATAAGTGAGTGAGAAGGCTTGGTAAATGAACTAAAGACAACAGGACAGGAGATGTTTGGACAAGATACATTTCGACGGAGGATAGGACTATTCTATATTCTATGAGGAAGTAATAAAGGCTGGATGAAGAGAATCATATGAGCAAAAGTTATATTGTGAAAATTTCAATATATATATATATATATATTTCATAAAGGAAATGAGATATCTGGGCTCAGAAAGGAGATTTCAATTGAAAAAAATATAAAGAGACATCAATTAGTGATTTTATCGAAGGATTTTTGATTAATTTACTAAAAGTAATTTGTTAATGTTGGGCAGTATGGCTGTTTATCACAGTCATGGCTTCTTTAATGATTGCGTGATATATTGTGAGTTTCAAGAGTAACGTAATTTGTAAGCAGTCTTGTATATGTACTTTGTATCGTCTGCGTACTTACTTGTTTAATTGAAGAGCGTTTTTGAATATTCTGTCAGACCAGACCGAGATATTGCACTTCTATTTTTATAATTAAAAAAAATTATAAAGCTTTCAAAGTCAATTCGTATCACATACTCTCTTTAGTCTTGAATCTGTAAAAAATATCTCTAGTCTTGAAATTCTTTTGTGTTTATTTTATACGTACTATAATTAACACTCCGGCGCGCTCGGTTATCAGAAACACATAAGCACGTAGAATGTTGTTTATTATACAACATTCCCATTTTGAAATATTGCGATTAGTACGAGTGAGGCGTTGTCTCAAACCATTGCACGATGACTGCAATTTCCTGTTTAATTTGTAGTGCACCACTTAACATCTGCATACCGTATGTAGTAGGCCTTGACTCTCCCAAAAGATTTATTTTTCTATCTCTCACTTGTTATTCATAGTGCTTATTCGATCTGAATCTATCTTGGAGTGAGAGCTTGAACTTCAGGAGAAAAAATCTCTCTTCGACCGGAAACAAAAAAAAAAAAGCCAAAAGCTAAAATAAATTCTGAATCTTAAGTCACTGAGGCGTCTCCACTGGTTTCTTTTTGGATTCTTAGCAGTGCGTGATTCGGAGTAGACTCACTATAATGTTGAGGTGAAATTGAGCGGAAACAGACAAGGACACGCGGACCGAAGACCGCGCACTCCATCTAAGGGAAAATAAATAATAATATGAAAATACACCTCTGCCATAATGAAGGGTTGCTGATATTTCTTTATTTATGAAGCGAGGCCAGAGCTGTGCATACATTTATAAAAAAAAAACTAGTAAAACATGTTGTCTAAGTTGTCTATCTATCTTATAACTCTAGCCTCGTGAGAGTAATTGAGGTTTTTTTTTAATAATATTGTACAATTACTGGCACTTTCATTTATAGAACAGTGGTCTTTTGGTTTATCGATCTTTGAAAGACGACTGGATGCATTCAAGCTAAAAATAGCAAAAAATAGCTCAACATTTCCTGAAGTGGTAGTGTCAACCGACGGTTGTCGCCACAGTTGGAAGGTAGAACTAGACTTGTCCTCTCAACCATAATATATGTTTTTAAAATAACATTGGCCTTTTCATTATTCAAATAGCTACTCATGTATCCTCCCGAGGCTGAGGAGCGAATCCTGACCAGACCCATCCCCAGAAAGAAAACCCTGAACATAACAACTTTATTATGATAAAATTGCAATCTGCCTCATCGGTCAATAAGTAATTGTGATAAATATTTTCATTCATACAGTATTTACAAACAGCCCAGAGAACTCCCAAATCAACATGGTTGTCACCTCCCTCGGATGCGAAAGAGAAAGCGGAGTCTTGGGAAGTCCTCCACGCTACTCCGTCAGCCGCGTCACCGGATACGAGCCAGTGGAGGCTGCCAAGAGCACGAGAGCCACATACACTCAGGACATGGTTAGAGAAGCTAGCTATTGCCAGGACTCCCATCGTTACGCATTTATAGCAGGTCACGAGGCCACTGCCGATTTAGTCTCCGAGAAGAATTGTAGGGATGAGTGGTGCAGTGCAATGTCTATTATGGGACTAAAGTGGTTGGATAGGATTCGATGGAATTTTATGAACTCGGAAGGGATGAGTACAAGAATGTAGGGTATATTAAGATCGTTATGAAGGGTATGATCGTTGCTGACGTAATAAGGGGCATTAACTATTGTTCTCAGCAGTAGTAATTGAAAGGATTGGATACGCTTGATGTTCGACTTTTTTGCTGTCCCCGTAGCTCTCTTCCGTATGTCCTCAAAGGAGCCACATTATGAATTCAGCAGTCTACCCACCAGGCAACTGGGACGGCCGTTTTGTAAAATATTTCATTCTCGAAATGTTTCATATTATAATAATTCTGTTAAACAAATAAGTAATACATACTAACAAATCTTTAGTAAAAGGCGAAAGATTTTTACTAAGATTCAAAAGAGGTTGAAGAACGCTAACCTGCACCCGTTGCTTGCATTGTGCCGTCGGTGGGTGAGTTCATCCGCCGGAGACACAAAGTTTTTTGACTCGTTGCAGCACCTAACCAACCCAGTGTTTAACACTATGACCCCCACCACCCCTCCCGCATTGATGGCAACAGACGGGAAAAAATAGGTTAAGAATTAGTATGTAAGTTAGTTTTAAGTATGATCAAAAAGGTGAGCCCCATCACCTTTATTAGTCAGTTTAGTCCAGTCACGTATAATGTATATCATTATACTTGTTTATTCATTATATAATTTTTATAAAATAACAAAACCAGTATATAATGTAGCGATGCTACAGGAAATACAAAAATAATTTGTAAATAGATTCGCCTGAGGATCTATAATTATATATAATTATCTGTAAATTTAAAGGGGCTATGAAAGAAAAAAAAAAGATACTAACAAAAGCTCATAGAGAAATGGGGACATATATATTTATGTAAGTTAAAGTCAGAAGTATGACTGTATTGTAAATTAATACGATCATGTGATGTAAACAACCCATGATGGGACATATGTAGAATTATCTCAACAATAAAGTTAGTCTTTCTCTTGAGCCCAAGTGTGTCAGTTCGTTTCCCTGTTTGCTTTTTTTTTTTATCAAATCTTAACCACCGGAGATTAACTTATATATATATATAGTATTTATCATTAACAAATCGTTTACTATTATCTGTTATAATTTAATTTATTAGATCTAAACGATAATTTCAATGCCGATGTTTGATAGGCAATACTTGCCTAAATCTGCTGGGAATTATTAAAATTGTGCGTATTTTTTAATGTTTTACCCTAGTGGTGAATTGAACGCTGTTGACCTTTACAATAGGACATTTAAAGCTGTTTCTCTATGAAAACCATAGGTCATATTATTATTTTTTTTTGGTTTTGGAATAATTAAACTGAGTTACGTAAAATTTTCAATATAAACCTGTACCAAAATATTCTCAACTTAGAAAAGTGCCGTTATACACTTACACAAAAAATTATAGCCTCACAAGTACGGCCGATAAACGGTCTACGTATCTAAGGGGACAGGATACTTAATTTTTATTTCTTCTGAAGTTCTTTGTTTACCTGATCGTAATTTGTGGTACTTAATGGTAAGTGCCGGTTAACCGTCCAAAAGGAAGTAGGAATTGAAAAATTAACTACACGAGAATTACGTAAAACAGACCATTCCTTTTATTTTATTAACGGTAATGGCGATATTTAATTCTCATAGTTAAGGCCATAGCGATAAATTATACGGTGACTTGAGTTTATTAATACGTCTGGTTAGAAATTTTAATATACATGAGACTGAGAGTGAGATTAGAAAAACATTAATATATAGGAGTAAGCTTATATATTTATATTACAACTTGGGCACCCCCAGCTGTGAGGCTCGGGTACCCAGTTCTTAGCCTGGTACTGACTAGGTAGCAGATACCTCCGAATCGTTCGTGAGTTATCATTCATCATTGTTGGGTCGTCACGAGGGGGGGCCTAGTTACCCTAGCCCTGGTGACGAAGTGAGGGTTGATTAGGTTATGACCTGGACAATCGTTTCGTGGTGGTCTTACTATCTGACTCCATATTTGATAGGCATGTGCCCCGACAATGCACGATGTTCAAGAGAAGAGGTATAGGGTAGTTTGTGTGGTCTTGGAATGATCACGAATTCACACTCTGTATCTGAGGGTAGGCGAAATTCGTCCGGATCCCAAAGTTTGGTGTGAACCGGAGAGAGGCAGACTGGAGCGTGTTGTACCTTGACAAAATTGTATTGACGATGAACATACTTTATCATATTATAGTTTAATAACTTTCTAATGTACATTTTTGTTTTTCAGGTATTAAAACAGACATCTGAACGGTAGCTCAGTATTAGATCGAACTGTCACAAAATTGTGATGTCCCTTTACAATTACAACAGGTATTTAAAAATATATGGAATTTATTATTTTATAGGAATTTAAGTTTAAGTTAGTGGCTTATCGACTAGTCACTATATTTTTAAATCTCAATTCGTTCATAAAAAGTCCTAATCCGGTGATACGATGTCGGGTCGACCCAAGGGTGGCCTACTTGCCCTAGCCCTAGTGACGGAGTGAGAGTTAATAGGTTATGCCCTGGACGATTGCTTCATGACGGGTCTTGCTACTGTACTATCTGACTCCATATCTGATAGGTATGTGCCCTGACAGTGCACTGTGTTCAGGAGCAGAGGTATAAGGTAGGCATTATTGGTAGTTTATGTGGTCTTGGAATGACCACAAATTCACACTCGGTATCTAAGGTTAGGCGAAAACCGTCCGGAGGCCAAAGGCGAGTGTGAACCGGAGAGAGGCAGACTGGATCGCTGGGGGAGACGCTACTAAGTAAAGTTTGTATGGCCCCAGAGACCGTCGTCCGGAAGGAAGAGGTCTCTTGCAAGGAGGTGCTAGCTTTAGCGAGATAAAGGCAGAGAATCCCATAGGAAGGTGTGGGGTCTGACAAGGCCGGACTAAAACATAGCGAGGTTAGGAAAGAGAGATGCAGAGGTAGTTGAATGAGAAGACCATGGTTTTGAGTAGAGCAGCAGGCGCCAGTGCAGGGAGAGAGGAGAGAGTAGTGTTCCAAGTGACGGTCCGATTCGTTATGCTAATTTTTTCTGAGGCCGTTTCTTATATAGCCGGTCCAATCTCCAGCTTCAAGTACCTTTGATGAAAAATGAATGAAGTAGCTTGAATGAATTGTCGGTTTTTTTTTCTTTCTAAACACCTTGGGCAATTACTTTTTAAAATTAATTTAAATTGATTACAATTTAACAATGTTTCTTTCTCTTTTAACTGCATTGCATGCATTTTAAAGAGTGCTTGTCTTAAAAAACTAACAATCTTTTTCTGGTTAAAAGGTTAATAACATTGCAAAGGGACTCGGTGATGGGGCTCATCGTCGGGTTACAATAAATTGTCGGCTATAACTAGGGGGTATATATAGCCAAAAGCAGCCAATCGCATTGCAGGCCTCGGTGATGCTCGAAGGGGCCAGAACAGGACCCAGCCCCTCCAGGAATAGGCTGGATACCAGGCTCATATTTATATATTGGCATATTTACACTGATATGCATTGCGGTTTGGTAATATTAATTACAACATATTATAACTAATTTACAATATATACAATAGTAGAGGGCGATTTATGTTATGTAGTAAGCGGTCGCTACACATACGACATTTAGGAAAGCATCAAAAACACCTAGTGGTTTCTCTTTTCAAGATGATACTTATGATGATTACGATAGTCGAGATTGATATCACGCCGTAATTATAGACATAATGTAACCCTAGTGAACGTGATATTGACTTAACATAATAATAAATTTTTATTTCTTATTAATCATTAAAATCTGTGATATAAAATCTTCGGAAATCATCTCCGGCCATATATACAGAATGAAAAGAACTAGAAAAACAAAGTAGCTGATACAAAGATATCCACTCCTTACTCGTTTATCCGCTTGTTAACCTTTTGATTCTGACTTATCATTTCAGTTGTCAATTCTTCAATTTTTCGCTATGGCTTCACAACGTCAACACCTTAATATTTGACAACTTAATTTTTTTTTTCAAATGATAACAAATATAGGACAAAGGAAGGATCTAAAATAAATAATAAATTTAAATCACTGGTGATAAATTTGTTTTTTATACAAATTATTTATTAATTTGTTTAAATATATATTGACAACAAAATCAGAATTTGAATTACTATTATTATTATAGATACATATTTATTTGAATATGCTTTTCAAACAAAGCATGTTTTGAAATTAGCTTACAACAATGCGGGAAACTGTGACACATTTTAATTACCTATTAAAAACTGTTAAGTCTGGCACCTTTTTAATTATTTATTTCATCATTATTGACTAAATGTCTATTTTACTAAACATTAATTGTACACAAATGAGATTTTGAATGAATAAATAAACCAAATCTTAATGTAATTAATTATACATTTCGATGTACACAGGTGGTCTGAAACGTTTCCGACCTCAACATGAAGATGATAATAAAATAAACAAAAGCTAAAATAAAAGTTTTGTTAGGTCGGAAACTTTTCATACCGCCCTGTCTAATAAAAATATTTTAGAATTATCATTTAAATTAAGTTTATTATTGATACACTATTATTTTTTACATCAACGTTTCTTTAGATGTTTTTGTAATAGCCATGTTTCGATACAGATTTTATAACATTGATTTTATTGGAGTCAAGGGTGGGTTGGTTAGAACAATAATAATAATAACAGTATCGAACACCTGTTTGGTTATGTATCAGCTACAAACGTATCGGATAAATGTATCAGGTTCAAAAGAGTATTACTTGTACCATAATACAGGGATATTCTAGTATCTAGCCATGCCTTGTTTATACAGTTGTCAGGAAACTGCCGGGTAGTCAGGAATGTGGAGGTGTCGAGCAACGCCTTCGTTTCGAAACAGTTCTAGGACACGGGTTTTACTCTTTTTTCCAGTCATGGAGTGAGTTTATTAAGTGATGTAAACCGTTTGATCCCACACTTATTGTTGTTTTGTTGTCTTCTATATATATATAGTGCAGTGATCACCATAGAAGTATAGTACGACATAGGTCTTACCTGTTTATTTGCTAACTTCAGCCAACCTGTCGCTGCGTCTCAAACTGATGATCTATAAATGTGTCCTCCGGCCAGCTCTGCTGTACGGTGACCCGCTATTTACCCACTTGACTGACAATACGGCCAAATGTCTCCAGCATTCCAGAATGGGATCATGCGAAAAGTGGTCTGACATACCTCTCGAGAGAGGTTAAAGAGCGCCGACCTGCACCCGTTGCTTGGTGTGCCGTCGGTAGGCGAGTTTATCCCCTGGAGACACATCGGTAGGCGAGTTCATCCGCTGGAGACACATCAAGTTTTTTGACTCGTTGCAGCGCCTAACAAACCCAGTGTTAAACACTATGACCCCACCACCCCTCCCGGATCGATGGCAACAGACTGTCGGGGAAAAATTAGGTTCAGAATTAGTATGTAAGTTAGTTTTAAATTTGATCTAAAAGGTGAGCCCCATCACCTTTATTAGTCAGTTCAGTCCAGTCACGTATAATATGTATCATTATACTTGTTTATTCCATTATATAATTTTTATAAAATAACAAAACCTGTATATAATGTAGCGACGCTACAGGAAATTAGTTACGATCAGGAAGGATTAAATTAAGATGTGACATTTATTGTAGCTATACAGTTTTCATTACAGAAGAATTGTTCGAATTAGGAAGTAACTTGGAAAAGCGGACAGAACGAAAATTGTGTGAATTGGAGCAAAGTGTGAATAAGGGGAATTTCTGGAATTCACTGACATATGTTAGTAGCCCCATAATAATGGATTCTCAGGAAAAAATAAAATTACTACCTAACGAACAGACACTCTTTAGATATCTAAAGGCAATATAATTCCAAGACAGAGTCTAAAAGTCGTGAAAACTTTTCCCCAACGACCTCTAGCAGTAGAGGTTTGTTTAGATAAAACAAATAAACTTATAGTAAGAGAGTTTATACTGAACAGATTTTTTATAAAGTTTTATAGAAGAAGTTTATACTGCTGTACGAAACGTGTGAATCTGATGAGAAGATAGTCCGCAGACAAGTGTTGAGAAAACCAATTAAACTGAGTTGTGAATAAATCTGTGAACCATATGGCCATGGGGCTCGATCAAATATTGCAAAATCAAGCCGCTTGGGACGTGGAAACAAATTACAAAATCGATGGGCCACTCACACTTAGGTATTGCGAAAATTGGACAATATACAAAATCTTTAGTCGTAATTGGGGTAAGTAATTGCGCATTTGTTTCTACACATGCCTGGGGAAAAGTACACGGGATTTAGCTCAGGCCGGATAATTAGAATGGAATCTAAACAATAGTGATTGATCTAAAGTCAATAAATTAATTATTAACTAATTCATTAATTAGTTGTTTTCTCCTGTGAACCATTTTTTACATCTCTCACTTATTCTCGTTCATAAATATGTAAATACGCATAAGTAGTATTTTTAACAGTGAGTGCTACAAAATAAATCCAAACTAGCTTTAGAGCATAAATATGAATGGAACAAATCCGGGATACGTTTGGTGTGAGTGAGCTCCAAGTAAAAGACCTAAGGTTTGGACGTAGAGGTACCATTGTCCAAACCACAATAGACATTTTCCAATAGATTCCAGTCCGTCAGAGACATAGCTGGCCGATTGCAGGAAATGTTAATCTGCATTTAGCATAATCCATCAGTTATACAGATCGTTAGTCTGTTCTGTTGAAATATTTACTTTAAATAACTTAGCTGCACCACTCATCCCTATAATCCTCCTCAGAGACTGAAACGGCAGTGGCCTCGTGACCTGCTATAAATGCGTAACAGCGGGAGCCCTGACAATGGCGAGCTTCTCCAATCATGTCCTGAGCGTATGTGGCTCTCGCGCTCTTCGTGAGCCTCCATTGGCTCGTATCCTATCCGCCGTGACGCGGCTGACGGAGGAGCGTGGGGGACTTTCCAAGACTCCACTGTAAATACTGTATGAATGAGCGAGTGAATGAAAAATTGTAAATATGGTATGAATGAGATCATTTATCACAATTACATATTGCCCAATAAGGGAGATTGTAATTTTATCATAATAAAGCTGTTATTATTATTTTGTATTTTATATTATTAGTTTATCTTTACCTTCGTATTGGATTGGTCGGGGATGAAGTTTTGTATTATTTTTGAAATAAGCAGTTTTGCTCTTTATGTATACATTTCTAGTCAGATTTTTCTTCAATGCGGTATCGGTTTCTTCCTAAATGTCATCCAGATTATTCCGTATATGAAGCAAGGACTTATGAAAATCAGCGTTATTAATTATAAGCGTGGTCATATTTCATTATCCATATAAGTACACATATGACATATAATACAATATTATTAACACAACATAAATTTAATAATAATTGACATATCGCTAAGATAGTAAAGAATGAGTAGCTTTTACTAGCAGCAGTAAGTGTTTTATTCTGACGTCTTCCTTGTGAACGTTTACTGTCACCCATGGTTAACTGATTCATTTACATTACTCCCTTATTAGGCACAGGAGTCACGGAACCACAAGAACTAGGTTTCAACAGCCTAGTCTCACTCTTGCGATTACAATACAACGAATGCAGCTTTAGTGAACGCTGCCGCATCGCCAGGCATAATGTCAAGACCGAGACTGAATGTAGACTTACAGGAACCTACGAGCTCTATATTATATTTTTAACGACTGGGAAAGTCTTCCGCGTGTTTGTTATATTCGTTTCCTTTATTTTAAAATAATGTTTCATGACTAGGCAAAAGATTCTGGTTCGCGTTAGAGAGAATACTTAACAGAGCAGGATGCTGCAGTACATATTCATGTATAAGTCATGTACATACCACCCATGATGATTCATTTACACTAGTCCCTTATTAGGCACAGGAGTCACGAAACCACAAGAACTAGGTTTCATCAGCCTAAACAAAAGGGAAAGGGGGAGAGATAAAGAGAAAGTACGTGTGTGTGTGTGTGTGTGAGAGAGAGAGAGAGAGAGAGAGAGAGAGAGAGAGAGAGAGAGAATTATACTGACTGCAAATTAAAAGCAAACATATATGTACAATATATAAAAATATATTGTAAATGCTTCAATTCATTTTCTTGTTATTGTTTTTTAGAATGATAATAATTATATAATTTAATTTCAGAGCAAAAAAAAATTGTGGACTAAAAGACTATTTTTGATAGGCTTTATCTTCCCTAATAGTACAATACTAATACAATCTATAGTAGGAGTTACCATTTAATAAATGCAATGTTACACTCTTAAATACAAAAATAATTTGTAAATAGATTCGCCTGAGAATCTATAATTATATATAATTATCTGTAAATTTAAATACTAATACAATCTATAGTTGGAGTTAGCATTTAATAAACAGCCTATAAGACAAGATATTATGTTTACAAAAATATATGTTTCGATAACTTTAATGCATCTTTAGTGAAGTCTTCTATTTGTTTATAAGTCGTTTTTCTGAGTGCAGAAATTAGACTAGAAGTTCAATGAATTTTTACGATAATGGTCCCCTAAAAACCCAACACATAATAGGAATTACTAGTCGACGTCCTGCAAGATGCTTAATTTGATGCCCTGCTTTACAAGTAATCGATTCATAATTGACACATAATCATTTTTTAAAAGGCTACTTTAATTTTTATGTTCTCTGTGGCATCAAGTGAAGAAAAATTCATGCATAATATCACCCCTCTGTATGATCATGCAGTTCTGAATACACTATAAAGACAGATGACTCCGCGTAATTAGCTAACACTCACGCCCTAAAACATAGAGCATATTACTAAAACGTACATCGAGATATTTCATTGTATGCCTTACTTAAAAGTAAATGATTCATTATGACATTTATGTATTTTAGCGACCGCTAACTACATAAGATAAATCACCCTATACTCTATTGTATATGTATTGTAAATTAATTTAAACAAATGTAAATAACATTACCAAACCATAATTCATTGTAAATGTTATAAACAATAAAAGACGCAGCTGCAAGTAAATTAGTTAGAGGCTGGGAACCCTCACCCTCTACCCAAGAGCAGGTAGTATTGACCTGGACAAGGCCTGACTCACTACGAGTACAAAAGCCACCACATACTGTGCTGTCATTGGCCACAATAACGAGTCCCATGATTGAGTACTAACTAGGGACGCCAACTATAAATAGACCCGGGGGGTAGCCTGTAAATCATTCTCACGACGGCTCTCTAACTAGTCACTTGTGGCTGCATTGATGTTTCAAAACTTGGCCTTCTAATTTATGAAAACCTCTGGACCTCTCTTCCTACCTTCGCTATGTTTTAGTCCGGCCTCGTCAGACCCCACACTCTGCTAGTGGATTCTCTGCCTTCGCCTCGTTAAAACTAGCACCTTCTTGGGAGAGACCTCTCCCTCGTGGACAACGGCTGTCGTGGCCCTACAAAATTTACCTAGTAGTGTCTTCCACGACAATCCAGTCTGCCTCTCTCCGGTTCACACTCGCCTTTGGAGTCCGGACGGATTTCGCCTACCATCAGATATCGAGTGTGAATTCGTGGCCATTCCAAGACCACACAAACTACCTACACTACCTACCCTATACCTCTTCTCCTGAACATAGTGCATTGTTGGGGCACATACCTATCAAATATAGAGTAGATAGTAAGACTTTATATTTTTATATAAAATCTGTTTGCTACTAATAGTGATCTGCATTGTACAAAAGTATAATGATTTACATTATACATTAATGGACTGAGTTTAATAAAAGTGATGGGGCTCACCTTATTTATCATAGGCTTAAAATTAACTTAGATCTAACAATAAAAACTTTAACTAAATCATAACATAATTTTCCCCGACAGTCTATTGCCATCTATGTGGGAGGAGTGGTGGGGCCATAGTGTTAAACACTGGGTTTGTCAAGTTCTGCAACGAGTAAAAAACTATGTGTCTCCGGTGGATGAACTCACCCACCGATGGCACACCAAGCAACGGGTGCAGATCGGCGTTCTTTAACCTCTCGAAAGAGTTATATCAGACCACTTTTGTTATGACCCCATTCTGGAATTGTTGAAGACTTTTAGCTGTATTGCCAGTCAAGTGAGTATGTAGTGGGGCACCGTACATCAGAGCTGGCCGGAGGACACATTTATTTATCATTAGTTTGAGACGCAATGACAAGTCTGGTGTAGCCCTCAAGACCTGTGTACTTTTTTCTATTTTGTTACTAAAATGAATAGAGAAACGGGAAGGAGTTTTATTGGGAAAAAAAAAGTTCCGCTTGTGTATATGTCTGTCTGTTCCAGTATTTAAGAATTTCCTCTCCAAGTTAGATGTATTAACTCATATCGCCTCCTGAGAACAATAAGGACGATAATCCGAAAAAGCAGCTTTGTGATAATAGCATTTAAAGTTTTGGAAATGTTACGATTCTGGATTGTGCATCGTTCATGATTTTTTTTTTCATTTTTCACTGATACTTCTTTTATGTTGCTCTACGAGATGCACTGAGACCCAAAAGAAGACTAGTGCATTCAAGCAGGAAGAAGTTGAATTTTGCAAGTTTTGTCACTCTTGCACAATAAAAAGAGAACATTCTTGAACATGCTTGCATAACTGATTTTCCAAAATCATTCTCAAAAATATGATTAAGCATCATTAATTATTTGGCACTAAGTAGGATTTATACTATAATTTAAACTGGCATTTAAATGGTTTTCACAGTCTTAGCAAAGTCCTTAATTGTGAAAAGCATCATACGTGATCATGTCTAAGGATTAATTCAGATTTATTTTAAGTTAATCCAGTCGAGGTAATTGTCTGATGAAACAACTTTACTTTCATTTATTAATTATTTATTAAATATCGTGGTAAAACCCTTGATAAACATGAGTTGTTTTTTTCCATGATGTGCCATGATGTTTTTTTTTTATCTTGTGGCCAATTAAGGTCTATATAAAACGATAAAAAAAACTGGATATTTATTTTTGCGTAATATTTTTTAACTTTTTAATAACTGGAATTATGCTAATTTTTTTCTGGAATCATCATAAACAAGGAGTTTCAAATACCTTAGGATTTACACTGACAGCACAACGTAGACGTGTAAATAATTGCATAGCTTGTGAACCCTAGTTGCAACATGATACCACTTGATTTAAAACCGTAGGTAAATATATTTCCGATTTCCATCTCTTAGATTTGAAGTGGAATTTCCCGATTCGTTAACCCACCTCTCCTAAGGTTCATAATGGTGTAAAACTGAGCATTGCGTCTCAGCTCAGAAACAAATTTAACTTATGACAGCAAAAAAAGTGGAACATCAAGCGTATCCACTCCTTTCAATCAAAAGTCCTGAGAACAATAGTAAATGCCCCTTTTTACGTCAGCAACAAAACCCTTCATAACGATCTCAATATACCCTACATTCTTGAACTCATCCCTTCCAAGTTTATGAAATTCCATAGTAACCTATCCTACCACCCTAATTTCCTGGCACAGTCATTGCACTGCACCCCTCATCCCTATAATCTCCTCGGAAACTGAAACGGCAGTGGCCTCGTGACCTGCTATAGACGTGTAACCGTGGGAGTCCTGGCAATGGTAAGCTTCTCCAATCATGTCCGGAGGGTCTGTGGCTCTTTTCGTCAGCCTCCGCAGGCTCGTATCCGGTGACGCAGCTGACGGAGGAGCGTGGAGGACTTCCTCAGACTCCGCTTCCCCTTTCGCACGTGAGGGAGGTGACAACCATGTGGATTTGGGAGGTCTCTGGGCTGTTTGTAAATACTGTATGAATTTGCCAGTGAATGAAAATTGTAAGTATGGTATGAATGAGATCATTTATCACAATTACTTATTGCCCAATGAGGCAGATGACGAAATTCGACAGATAAACTAATATTATAACAAAGAAACAAATTAAACATATACATATATAAAAGTAAAGTATCCGGTGAGCACTGGAAAGCTAAAGTGGATTGCATTAATGAAAGGAGTCTTCACTTCTGCATACTGTTTTAGACACGTAAATATTAAAAAAAAAAAAGTTAAAAGAATTCGTTACCTCACGTTTCTGCTTTACTTAAATCTTCGTAATAAAGAGATCTTCCTTCCCGCTACAGGACCATAACCTGATTGTGAAAATGTGTTAATAGAAGCACATTGACCTTGAGGTGTAAACACAACCAACCGGTTACACACTTACTAACAAGACGACTCTCTTTGATCTGACCACAGATTCGAAGAACGGCTTAACCGCAAGGCCTACCTACCTGTGAGCTATATACCAGTTGCTCCTGCAACTCGACCACGAATAGAAAAAAGCGCCTTGGACGCGCTCTGAAGGTGGAAAAATTCACCTGGAATTTTACTAACAAATTGATTTATTTTAAAAAAATAGTTTATTTTCTTGATATTTCTTTAAATCTATTTCTTATTTTAAAGTCATTTGATTACAAAATCAAATACATATGTATGTAATATGTAACTATAAATATTTTCACTATATATTGTAACCTACCTCATTTTTTACCATTTTATTTTCTAATTTATTATATCAATTGACCTTAACTAATTTGGTAGGTCCGTCATGAGATCTTTAATTCAACTTGTTTTTATGTCTTCGACATAGGAAATTATCCCGATTGAATCGCCCGATCTCAAGGCTAATGTTATAGTTATTAATAAATTGATAAACTGGGAATTGTGAAATATATACAAGTAAAATGGTTATAACAAATAATTATAATTATAAATAATGCTGACATTAATTATATAAAAAAATATTCAATTCCTTTTGAACAAGGATAGTTACTACTAATTAGTTATATAAAAAAATGAAAATTGAGCTCAATCTCTTTTTAATGGATCCATAATAAAAAAACAATATCTATATCACCCAATTGATGATATCCGTGTAATCTTCTTCTTCTTCTTCTTCTTCTTCTTCTTCTTCTTCTCCTCTTCTTCTGTTGGATACCGCCAAGTCGGGGTCTTGCTCTGCTTTGCTCTCTGGCTCTTGGCTAAGACTGAATAAGCCTCGCCCTTCATCTCATCCCCACTCCTAAGAGCATAAGGGCAGATGCTGGACAAAGTGGGAGGGTGGCTGGTCATGATATTCTCAAATATCATGAATGTTACAATTGCCTTTCCTTATAAATAAAAAAAATTTTTGCTGCGTTCGATTTGTTGAATTGGTTGTTTATAACGGGTGTTGAAATTTTACAAAGTTTATAATAATAATAGTTCAAATTTTGCAAGGTTTTAAATTGCTTGAAGAGCGTACAAGTTGTTATAAATTTTTTTTTTTTTTTTTTTTTTTTTTTTTTTTAAATAAATCATTATGCTAATTAGTATGGATTAGTTCGAAGGTACATTGTTTTATGGAACATAACGTGATTTGGAAACATTTGTTGAAAAAACGGTTGAGTGTGATTAGTAATACATATTGGTTTTTAATTAAAATACTAGACAATTCTACTGGTAATTAGTAACAATAGAGAAAAATTGTTGTGTGTGTGTGTGGGTGATTTGAATATTTTACCTGAGTGAAAAGATAGGGACGTCGTTACGCGTATAAAATAATAATAAATAAGTCAATTAAATGGACTTAAGCATTCAAGGAATATTTACGATCTGTTCTATAGATTAAGTGATAGTGAAGTCAGAAGCTTCACTTGCCGATAATTCCATAGACTTTACTAGGGTCAGCATTTCTAATAATAGTTCTGTTTTTGTTTGTATAAACTTTCTAAAGTTTATGTGTCATCCGATCAGTATTATTTTCATTTAATAATGAAAACAATAACAGAAAACTATAATTTTCTTTCTTTTTTTGAAGTCATATTGTATAGCAGAAAAAACGTCCTTTGTCATTACAATAATGTCGTCCACATATATTTGTACGTAAGGTCGGAATTCGTCTAAGATCTGTCCGTCTGTACATAATCTTAAGGAACCGTCTTTTTTATAAACGCAAACTAGAGGTGAAATATATTGACTCCTGGTTGGTTCAATTATATTCCCTTCGATCAATCGTTTGATCTCTTCTTCTACTGCCTTTGTCCCATGGAAGGGGATGGGATAGTTTTTGTAGAAAAAAGAAAGATCGTTTTCGATTTCTAGTTGGTATTGAAATCCTTTTATAGTTCCAGGGACGTCACTGAACATTTCCTTAGATTCAGTGATAATTGATTCGAAGTTGTTTGAGATTTTAGGGTGTTTTTCCTTTATCCGTTGGAATTCTTGGTAGTATCGCTTGTTAATGTCGTCGTTTGATTCAGTTTGTATTTCGTTGACCTTGGGTAGTGTTAAAAGTTCGCTGTCACATTGCGTCGTTGAAACAAAGCTTACTCGGAATTTATTATCGTTCGACAAAATGACCATTTGTCCTTTCCGGATATCGATTCTGGCGTTTAATTCGCTCAGTGAGTTCATCCCTATGATTAACTGTTGTTTTAGATCTTGCACAACATATAATGAGATGTTATATTCGTAATCCGCGGATAACTTTACCGGAATTGTGATTTGTCGATTAATCTTTTTTGATTTCTTGCTAATCGCTGTGATAATTCTCATGCCTTGTACGGGCAATTCACTGATTTTTTTAGGGTTAAGGTCTTTTTTTATGTTCAAATATAACTCCTCGTTTATGCAACTTATTTCTGAGCCGGTATCAATTAGTGCTTTGATCTGTTGCTGATTAATTTGTATGATAATCTCGGGGCATTGTAGATTGTCCATTGTCGTTTTTGGAGTTAAAAAATTGTCATGTGTGGAAAGCTCAGTAAATTCTTTGGTTAATGATGCTATTGTGTAAGTCTCGTCATATTGTTCTCCTTTGTTCTCTGTGGTTGTAATTGTTTTTATTGGTTTTCTGTCGATTTTTATTGTTGTTGCTGCGGGTCCAACGTCCCGCAAACTTCGCCGTTTTTTTGATTCAAATTCATTCGTTTCTTCCTCTTCACTTTCCGGGGGGTCCGTGGCGAATATCTCGTCCAATCGGTCTTGGAATACCTGCATGGTTTCAACAAAATGTTCCCTCTTTTTATTGCCCATTCTGGGGGGATTTTGCGGATCTTGTTGTCGAGATGGTTCCCGGTTTTGATTCCCGTACATCTGTTTCGGATAGTTGAAATAATTTCCTTGGTTGTAATTTTGATTGTATCTTGGGTTTTGGCCGTAATTTATTCGGTTGTACCCTGAATTATTATTATCCCTATTGTAACTGTTCGGAGGAGGATAATATGTTGTTGGTCTATACTTTGATTCACTGGTATTTCGTCGTTGGTATTTTGGAGGCATTCGTTTATTTTCTGGTCTATACGAATTGAAATTTTTACTCTTGTTACTCTCTCGCCTAATCTCGGATCGAATGAAGTCCTCTCCTAAATTCATTAATAGTGATAAAAATGATGAAATCGTGGCGATTCCTTGAATTTTGACGCTTAGTTCGACCGTTGGCCCAAAGTGATAACATAGGCGGTCGCATAAATAACTTTCATCGTAAGGTCGGATGCATTCTTGGGCACGAGCGACTAGTTTTGCAAAATACGTAGTTGAATTCATGTGTTGAAAATCCGCGTATCTTTTCGAGTCTAACTCCCTAGCTACGAGGGTGTCATAGCTGTTGCGGTGGAATTGTTTATTAAAGGTTTCTATAAAATTCTGAAAATTATCTATAAAAGGTTTTTGTGTAATGAACCAATCGAGGGCAAAACCTTTCAAGTGTTGCGAGACAAAAGTATGAAGATCTCGGTATTTGCCGTATAGATAAATTTTTTATAAAACTTTGTGGTAAGTCGTTATTAAAATTTTCGAAATAAAATTTGTCATCAAAGTCCCTTTTTATATCTTGGGTAACTGACTGATCTTGAGAGGGTTCCACGTATTCCGACATGGGCGGATGTCTTTGCTGAGTTCCCTCGAAACGGGGTGGGGCATGCTTATCCGGTCCTCTCGGTTGAATTTGCTTCCCAACTGTTTTTATGCCATCTTCGATTTTCCTGGGAATCAATGAAATTTCCTGTTGCATTGACATTATTTTTCTATCGAAATCGGTACGAAAATAATTATATTGGCTATTGATCCTCTTGACTTCTCGGTCTAATTTATCGTTGAGGTTCGAATTTGATGTTTGAACTTCAAGAATTTCCTGGTCCCTTTTATTGATTTCTTCATTTAATTTTGAATTTAAATTATCATTTCCTTGGAGTATTCTCTCCTCACAAATTTGTAACTATCTATCTAATTTCTCGTTTACATCCGTGTAACATTGTTCGAATTTAGCCGATATTTCCGATTTTAGTTCTTCCCTTAATTGGTCAAACTTCCCGCTCAACTCTTTTTGTTCTTTATTATTTTCTTTAAGTGCGTTAAATTGACTGTTTAATTTTTCATTATTTTCTTTAAGCGCGTTTGATTGACTGTTTAATTTTTCATTATTTTCTTTAAGCGCGTTTGATTGACTGTTTAATTGGGCAAGGATCTGTTGTAACATCTGTGTTGTAACGTCGACAGTGGGATTTATAGTGGGTACAGCCCCAACCGGGGCCCCAACCGTGGGCGGCGTACCCTTCGTTGCCGTAAGGTTGTCGTTAATATTTGTTTGGTTTGTTTCGGCACCCTCGGGCGGCTTGAGGGGCCGATTTTTATTGCCCTGTTCCGGCCTGAGCGTATATTTTAGTTCCTTTGTACTCCCTTTTTCTACTGGGGTCGTTTTACCTGAATCGGACCCGGACATGTTTGTGTTCGTGTTTGTGTAACAAATGTTAAATTAGAAGAAAAATATAATATGTTAGTAAATAGTTCTAGTTATTATTCTAACATGCAATACCTCACAATTCCTTTGGTTTCTTTAGAATTTTTGAAGTTAATCCCGGAACGGCCCCCATTGTAACCTACCTCATTTTTTACCATTTTATTTTCTAATTTATTATATCAATTGACCTTAACTAATTTGGTAGGTCCGTCATGAGATCTTTAATTCAACTTGTTTTTATGTCTTCGACATAGGAAATTATCCCGATTGAATCGCCCGATCTCAAGGCTAATGTTATAGTTATTAATAAATTGATAAACTGGGAATTGTGAAATATATACAAGTAAAATGATTATAACAAATAATTATAATTATAAATAATGCTGACATTAATTATATAAAAAAATATTCAATTCCTTTTGAACAAGGATAGTTACTACTAATTAGTTATATAAAAAAATGAAAATTGAGCTCAATCTCTTTTTAATGGATCCATAATAAAAAAACAATATCTATATCACCCAATCGATGATATCCGTGTAATCTTCTTCTTCTTCTTCTTCTTCTTCTTCTTCTCCTCTTCTTCTGTTGGATACCGCCAAGTCGGGGTCTTGCTCTGCTTTGCTCTCTGGCTCTTGGCTAAGACTGAATAAGCCTCGCCCTTCATCTCATCCCCACTCCTAAGAGCATAAGGGCAGATGCTGGACAAAGTGGGAGGGTGGCTGGTCATGATATTCTCAAATATCATGAATGTTACAATATACAACACGGAAAATACAACGACAAAACAAATTCCCTCCATAAAACATGCTTTAAGTTGGAAGGTAAAAGTATGTGTTTTTAATAATTCTGTAGGATTAGAGCAATTGATTTAAAAATCTGCATAAAAATAAAACTAGTGATTAAGAAAAAATAAAAAAAACTGTCAATGATCGAATACAAAACTAAAATAACTACGAAAGTTAAGATCTGCAGTGCAGTGTCACTCTCATTCTATGAAAGTTTGTACTAAAAGAGCAAAAAATATTATCCCAGCAGTGATTTCATAAATAATTCATTTCAAACAATTTTAATAATGAATCAAATCACCGTTCAGTGAAACGGTCTTAGATACATTTGCATTTATAAGTTTAAGTCCCTGAAATATACGACTTGCTCTACCGGCCAGGTTATGCAACTAGCTATAAAAATATATTTATGTAATACATTATCCTGTGTCAATAATCTTTTTAACGATTACTTTACTTTCACGCCACAGGCTTCACGGTTATATCGAATCAGCATTTCTCCATGTAAGAAAAATAAACTGGGTAAAAAGGGCGGAAGACAACAGTTTAGACCACTCCTAGAACTTGTTCGAAATGCCATGGCTGGCTCACAAATTAATCCTGTTGTTTGGTTATTGCAAATGGATACGAACACATTTCATATAACAATTAACAATCATAGTATACATACAATGATTTCGAGAATCCTAATTATTCAATTAATTAACTATCGTTAGTTATTTTTCACAGGATAGCGTGTGTAGCGATCTAACTACATGAGATAAATATGATCAGATAAACATAATCACCCTATACTCTATTGTATATATATTGTAAATTAGTTATAATATGTTGTAGATTAATTACAACAAATGTAAATAATATTACCAAACCATAAGTCATACCAGTGTAAATATTGTAAACAATAAACGACGCAGCTACAAAACCTGCTCAGAGGCAAGGGTGAGGTATAAATGGCCTTGGACCCTTGTAGAGGGGCTGAGTCCTGGTCTAGAACATTCCAGCTCCATCCAGGCCTGCAATGCGATTGGCAAAAATAAAATCTCGCCTTATTTGGTGGACGTGATTGGCCAGAATAAGACCTCAGCCCATTGGCTACTTGGTGCTATATATACCCCTTAGTTTAAGCCAACAATTCATTCTAACTACAGCTCTCTAGACTGGTAGCTGCACTCATGTTTCTAGATTTGGCCTTCTCATTTATGAAAACCTCTGCATCTCTCTTTCCTAACCTCGCTATGTTTTAGTCCGGCGTTGTCTGACCCCACACCTTCAGAGTGGAATTATCTGCTTTCGTAAAAGTACCTCCTTGGAAGAGATCTCTTCCTTGTGGTCGACGGTCATCTGAGGCCCTATAAACTTTAGCTTGTAGTGTCTCCCCTAGCGATCAAGACTACCTCTCTCTGGTTCACACTCGCCTTTGGCGGTGTTTGACGGTTTTCCCCTACGCTTAGATGCCGAGTGCGAATTCGTGGTCATTCTAAGACCAAATAAACTACCTATAATACCTACCATATGCCTTATATATAGTGCCATATGCCTCCTGAACATAGTGCACTATAAGATATGGAGTGGGATCCTTCACTTCGCCACTAAGACTAAGGTAACTAAGCACCCCCTCGTGACGACCCGACAGCGTGTATTTTGGCTTTCGTTGCGTCAGAAAATGGAACTTTCAGGCGAAATTCCATGACTCCAGCTCAAACAGTGGCTACAGTAAATCTTTCAAAAGTGCTCAGTATATAATTATAATGCACCATATCTGTAAAAGATATCAAATCGGAATGTTGAGATATTTAAATCGGTTCATTAATCATCTTGAATGGAGAAAACTATTTTTTTTTTAGTCGCTTATTAATAGCTCAATTAATGAACCTTCACTGTTTTTTGATAGTATGATGTGATTTTTGAGATAATTGCAATACACTATTGAGTTTAAAGTAGTTTTTTTACTACTATTCAGTATAGTAACATCACATAATGTTTGCCAGTATATAGGAGCATAGTAATACTCTACTTTCAAGTTAATTGCATGAAGCTAGAAGGAATATAATTCATTTGCCCGCTTACCTAAAGTTTGAAAGTTACAAATTTCACTACAACGAATTCAAATTAACAATATATTTATTCTTATCTATGAGCTAAAATGTAATATATGGCTGTCCTCCGTGTAAAATGTCTCTAGGTCAAACAGGGAACAAGCAATCACTGAAATAGGCAGGAGATTGAATAATATTGTCGAAAAATTAGTAAGTTTTAGAAAAAATAAAAAACGAATCTCAAAAAATAGAACATTGTGTAATCAATCCTTCCTTACCTCTCCTATAAACATAGTCATTCACCTTAAGACTAGAAGGTTCTTTTTGACTTTCATTCGACATTCCGCGTTCAATAATAGAGATAAATTATTTATTTCTAATTGCTTAACTAATCATCGTAGTCGCTTTTATGTTACGCGCATTTTCAACTCCATCGCTTCCTAATCTATATTCTATATGTCTCTACCTATATCCCATATTTGGAAGCTGGAAGACTCCTACGAATTGCCTTTCAAGCGGTAGTATTGAGTCATACGCAATGAAGGACGATACCTCATACCTCGAACGATTGTTTGATGATAGTTCCTTATGATGATCGGTTTGGAACGGCCGAAATCATAAAGGCACCGGTGTTTTATTACGGTACGTAAAAACACGATGTAGTAGAGGAAACCAACATACATAACTCACTAATAGCATTTTATACGCTGCCTCAAACCGAGTTAACAACCACAACCCTACTCAATCATAAGAAATGAGTAAGGGTTTCTCCATTTCAATGTTCTTGCTAGGAACATGAGGTGATGGATCTCTTCCGACAGTTTTTAACCTTCGTGCGATATGCTATAGCAAAGCAAGCAGAAAATGTAATCAAAATTTCCTGGAAATAAACTTTTGATTGACTAAAAGTTAATGCCTTTTATCATTTCATTTGAAATCTCATCCGTTTAAAGCAAAAAATTATTTATACTATTAAATATTTTAACGCGTATAATATAACAAGTGGGACTGAATAATGAACACTTTTGCAGCCTTTATTTTGAAGAGATGACTTTTAAAAAGAAATAACAGCTAAACCAAAACAAAAGACCAAATTGTCCTCTGATGCAAACATTTAAACGTGAAATTCAGATATAAGTATATTCTCTTTATTTTTACCAAATTATAAATGTGCTTTCTTACTTTCTGTTAATCATCGCTATTATTTTCTATTTATATCGTTGTCATTTAAGGATTTATAGCAGGTCACGAGGCCACTGCCGCTTTAATTTCCGAGGAAGATTATAGGGATGAGTGGTGCAATTACTGTGCTAGGGGATTAGGGTGGTTGGATAGGTTACTATGGAATTTTATGAACTTGGAAGGGATGAGTTCAAGAATGTAGGGTATATTAAGATCGTTATGAAGGGTTTTGTTTCTGACTTTTGATTGAAAGGATTGGATATGCTGGATGTTCCACTTTTTTGCTGTCCCCCATAGCTCTAGTCCAGATTGGCTTAAGTATAACTTTGTAAATTTGTAATTTATTTTCTATTGAAAGATGGGATGTCCTTTGAAGTAGTCTGTACAGTTGTTCAAAGCGTCTATTTAGTTCTTGTCTTGTTGTGCCTCGTCAGGAGTCCCATGTCAGCCTTTTGCCAAGATGGAAGCCTAAATACCGTATTGACTCGGATACAGGAAGATAAATGGAATTTAAAAAAAAAAATAGGACTTGCGGCAGAGGGTAAAGGTAATGTGCTAACATTTGTCTTTGAAGTAAAGAAAGAGGGTATTCTGTCTTTTGCATCTAAGATGAAATTTATCGCGATGCAACGATAAAACTTTTTCAATAAAAGGGACGTACCGACACCATACGCTTTTCAAATGCTAAAGTGGCTTACTGTACCTATCAATGAGGAACGCTACTAGTCAGGGATAGCGAACCGTAAAATCAGGGAAAATGTCCCACGCATCGAATGATCCACTGGTCATTTTGGCGAAACTCTTTTATCGAGTTATGAAGTATGAATATTCATATCTTCAGTATCATTAATGCCCAATTGCTTTAATTGTTATGGTAGGATTATTGATTTCATCGATTAAATATAATAGTCATAAAGAAGGTAATGCAATGAATACTAATGTGATGGCTGGTGCAGCCGTTCAAATTAATTCAATTATTTGCCCTTCTAAAAGATACCGATTAATTATTTTATTTTTTATTATTATAATTATAATATAGGAAACGATTACTGTAATAAAGCTTACATGTAGGTACATATTAAACAGTTTCAGGTAAAGTTGTATACAGTTCCAAGCAAGCCGTTTTCAATCAGGTTACCTACCGATTTATTGGTTCAAAATCAACTCATCGACTATTTAAATGATGTTGCTGCAATTTAACGGAATCATGGACAAATTAGGTGAAGCTAGCACGTCGGTGTAAACAAACAAGTCGGGTCACCCTTGAACAAATGCTCGGGATAAATATGAACGTACAAGGGGACCGTGTAACATTAAAGAGTAAAAAACCAACTAAGTTACACTTAATAAGTTTAACACTTCGATTATTTTATTTCATATCACTTACTAAAGCCGTGAGGTATCAGTATTAGACTTCAGTGCAAGCTCAGTTATGTCACACTCCTTGAAAATTTAAGAGAAACTTTCCCTTAAAAGATCATTACTCCCAGAAATTATCAATATTTCAATAAAACTTACTGTACTACTTTCTGTCACAACTAAAGGGTGTCCCAGAATTAACGCGCAAGATTTGATGCATGGGTGGATGTGGACTTTTTGACATACACCTTTGACTTCAAATAACCCCACATAAAGAAATCTAAAGGTGTTAAATCACACGATCTAGGGGGCCAATTCTGAGCACCGAAACGAGAGAGTATACGACCTGGAAATGTCTCATGCAGTATTTGAATTGTTTCATGGGCTGTATGGCATGTGGCGCCATTTTGTTGAAACCACATATTGGCCACATCAATATCATCCAATTTCGGCACAAAGAACTGTGTTTACGACGCCGAATTGATGTTCCTGGATTTTCAACGACACTCTCCCGCACTGCTTCGATATTGATATTTGAACGGCTTGTTTTTAGACGATCAGTGTGTTTAGTGGCTCCGACTGATCCAGTCTCCCTAAATTTTTCGATTAATCTCTTCACAATTGATGAAGTGAAAACACTATTCCGACCATATTTTGTATGAAATTATCGAACTGCGGCTGACAAACTTTTATTATTTTTGAGATAATGTTCTGCAAATAAAGACACTTTGTTCTATCGTGTAACGCTCCATTTTTGCTAACCTTGTACTGTCAGCTATAAATTTTTTTTTTTTAGGGTTGCCAGCACTTTGCTGCACAAATGGCGGTGAATTTAAATATTGCGTTAATTCTGGGACACCCTTTACTAACTAATTCAGCAGCTTTTTTACGGAATGTACTTTCTCTATCTCGAACAATGCTGCAAACGACTTTGGAAAACACATTTCCAAAATTGTAGCAACAATGCAACGCGTTTCTCTCGGTTAAGAAGTTGTTCGTCAGAAACATAAATAACAAAAAACTCCTTGATACAATTTTTTTTTCCCTTTATAGCCCCTTTAAATTTCCAGATAATTATATAGAATCATAGATCCTCAGGTGAATCTATTTACAATTTATTTTGTATTTCCTGTAGCATGACTACATTCTATAAAATAACAAAACCTGTATATAATGTAGTGATGCTACAGGAAATACAAAATAAATTGTAAATAGATTTACCTGAGGATCTTTAATTCTATATAATTATCTGGAAATTTAAAGGGGCTATGGAGAAAGAAAAAAAATGATACAAATCCCCCGACCGATAGGCCGACACAGTGCAGCCCCCTTCAGAGGCGGGGCCAGGTATGACCTGGCCGACTACAAAGCAATGCCTAGTACCCCTAGGCTCCACCATAGGTAGACTCTCACTACCTTCCTGAACCCACCCGCCTCCTTTAGGCATCCCGGACCCCACATCCTTCTCATACATCCTTCAAATAGGACTCCCCTTAGTGAAAGGCACCCATCAATCCAAAATAATATTCCTTTTATTTTTCCCACTTCCTATTTATTATAAGTTTGAGAGCTATGGAAAATAAAAAAAATAAAAAAAAAAAAAAAAAAAAGATTCAAATCAGCCTGATCATCGCCTATAAGCAATTTTCCGAGAAGGTCTTTTCAAAACCAAATGTTAAGTGGACAGGGGTAAAAATAAATCTCTCGAAAGAACTCCTTTGAAGTCAACGGACACCAGAGTGGTTCGCCGTGATGTTTCGGATCCGACCTTGTAAAGCCGCAGTAGGCCAAGTGGTCCAAACGCAGAATCCACTTGGGGCTTAGTCTGGTCGTGAGAGAGAGATCATTAGTGTTTCTTTATCTTGCAAAGGTCACTAGCTGTAAGAACTGCGCCCACTCCGGATAGCCTTCGGACTATTAGTTAAGTACAAGCATTTGAAAAATGTTTATCTACTCATTCAGTTAGCTATGGGAACCCAAAAAATTAAAACCGGAAACAAAAGCATCTGAATTTTTCATTGTACCAAACTACTTACCAATCATTCACATTATTCTCATATTTAAACTTCTTTATTGTGATAAAATCACAATCTACCTTGTTGGGCAATAAGTATTTGTGATAAATGTTCTCATTCATACAGTATTTACAAACAGCCTAGAGACCTCCAAAATACAGATGGTTGTCACCTCCCTCACGTGCAAAAGAGGAAGTGGAGTCTTGGGAAGTCCCCCACGCTCCTCCGTCAGCCGCGTCACCGGATCCTAGCCAGAGGAGGCTGAACAAGAGTGCGAGAGCCACAGTCACTCAGGACATGATTGGAAAACCTGGCCATTGCTAGGACTCCTACTGTTACGCATTTATAACAGGTCACGAGGCCACTGCCGTTTTAGTCTCCGAGGAGGATTATAGGGATGAGTGGTACGGTGCAATGACTGTGCTAGGGGATCAGGTTGGTTGGATAGGTTACTATGGAATTTCATGAACTTGGAAGGAATGAGTTCGAGAATGTAAAGTATATTGAGATCGTTATGAAGGGTTTTGTTGCTGACGTAAAAAGGGGCATTGACTATTGTTCTCAGGACTATTGATTGAAAGGATTGGATACGCTTGATGTTCTGTGCAATTGTCTTTACACATTCGACACATTAGTTTAGAAAAGAATGCACATACCTTCCAAGTTTTTTTAATTTAGGCCTTAAATTAAAAAGTCGTGTCGTGGGGTGGAGGGTTAGTCCATTTATTTTAACTTTCCCTTAATGTCTATTGTAGACAATACTCATATTAGATGTATTTTATATATTCTTCTTTAAAAAAAAAGAGTATATAGCCTATGGGATAGCCTCTTAGAGGCTGATCATTCGGAGTAGTATTTGTATGGTATTTTTTTTTTATCATATTTTTATATGAGACCGTAGTGCTAATATTAATATAATGCACTTGATATAAGAATTTATAATTTCAAGCGTGAGCAGAGAACGTACTCTACTTATGCGCTCTTAATATGGCAAGGTCACATAGCTTAAGTGAATAGAAAAACGTCTGTTCTAGGAATTTGAGCTCTGAACCCCATTGCATTAAACCATTGCCTCGATTACTATACATTATGTGAGCCCCTATAATTATTATAGTAATTATTATACTATGCGCAGTGGTGTACAACAGGGAGGCACGTTGGGCATTCGTTCGTTGTTATTCTGTTTATTTTCTATCCATTATAGCGACATCAGATCATTCCTCTGACCGACTCAATTATAGCCTTCTAATAGTTTACAGAGAAAGGAAGGCTGTCCAATTAAAAATGGTTTTTATTAAATTCGCCCTTAATTAATGGTCTGATGTATTTTTCAAACTTGAATCACAGTATAGTTTATCTATACAATAACAACCACAGTAGTAAATTGGTTTATTATTTATCTATTTTTATTTTTATTCACTTAATAATGACAATAGTTGATTTGATAAATATAATTTATGCAACTAACTACGTTTACTGTATCAGATGAAATTCTGTAGTGGGCAGGGGATAAAACTATTTGACGCTAGCTAACCACGGTGCTTTGTTCTCATTTATATCATCACTTTAATTGTTTCTTTTACGAAATCTATATGATACTTTGAAAATTTCGAAAGCATAATTACCGACAATCCTCACATAAAAATAGAAATTATAACCAGGAGTTAGCTGGTAGTAACCTTGAGAAGATATTCGCTTTTTTTTTTTTTGCTTTTTACTCAACGTACAATGACGGACATCAGTAAAATAACATTCATTTGTGATCAACTAATAAATGTAGGGTTCCTTCCTATTTCCTTTCTACTGACACATTTTCCGTGACATTTGTACCGAGGTTATCGGCCGTTAATTTCATTTAAAACTGTTAAAATCATTCATTATATAAAAGGGCAATATAAGATACAAGAACCATTGCATTTTTGAAGCGGTTTTCTTCCGGCCTGCGCCTGACGGAAGTTCTAATGCACCTTCTGAGACTTGTCAGCATGCTGACGGGGCAGCTTGTCAAATGCTATTGTATTTCATTACTGACCTTTGGGTACCTATAGATACCTTGGAGTCTTGATAATCTGTCGCATTTTTTTAGAAAATCATACGACAGTGATATTTAATACATTTCATTTCATCTATATCCATCGTAAGATAATGAAAATCAAATGAAGTATATTTTTCAAAATAATTTAAAAAGTACCAAAGAAATTGGCAGACACAACTCTCACATTTCCTAATATTGTTCCTTCACGTTTTACGTTCTTTTAGTTCATATTGGGTTGGTGAGAAAATGATTTCGGTGCACCAGTGGTTTCGTTATTCTTTTGTCAATGTTAGAATTTTTTCCTTTTCAGATTTAGTAGTCGATACCAGTAGGTTGGTATATAAAAAAAAATTCCGTCTAATTTTGTTTACAACTGTTAGTTTACGGTCAGCCAGCATTAATAAGCATTTTCGACACATTTTACTTTTCTATTTTCATAAAGGTAAGAAAGCGGCTGAGGCTCACAAAGAGATATGTGAAGTTTATGGTGTTGATTGTTTAACACAACGCACTTATCCGAATCGGTTTAAAAAATTTTGTTCTGCAGATTTTTCACTGAAAGATGACCAACGTTCTGGTCGACCTTCTGAAGTTGATGATGACAAAATGAAAGCCATAACTGAGCGAATCGTCATATAAATGTGCGAGAGATTGCAAAACAGTTTAATGTATCACACTCAACAATTTAAAATCATATAAGACATCTTGGACTTGTTATGAAGCTCGAAGCTCAATGAAGCTCGATTGCGCCACGACAAAGGCCTCACACATCTTGCGTAACTATTGGAGCTTGGTTGGGATACAGCCCCCACCTTGCACCATCGGATAATAATTTATTTTGAAGTTTACAAAACTTCTTAAATGGTAAAAATGCAGTAATAACGATGACCTCAAATCCCACTTGGTTGAGTTTTTGCTGATAAGGACCAGAAGTTCTTTGAGCGCGGGATCATGAAGTTACCAGAAAGATTGCAAAAGACATCGAACAGAATGGAAGATGATTTGACTTATTAAAGTTCATTTTTTGTATAGGAAAAATTGAGTTTTATTTCACACTAAAAAACCGAAATTACTTTTTTGCCAACCTCAATATTAAAAAATTAAATTTTATTTATGATTAATTAAGCAAAATTTTAACTTTTTAAAGAGAGAAAAATCAATCCCTCCTTAAATATCACTCGCGTGTGTTTCTGTTCTCTTCTGATCTTTCTTAGCCCTTGTGCAAGCTATAGACACGAAGTCTTCCGACGTTTTCTGTTGTCCAGTATTAACCATGCCCCCAAATGTGTCGGATTATCGAAATCATGCAGAAGTGACTGGCTGTAGAGACTCTGAGATAATCTGAAGAGCGAAGACAAGAGAGACGGTGGATTAGGATCCGACACCCACTGGGAGGCGGAAGGCCTAGAGGAAGTGTTAAGTCACCTTCGGTAGCTACTACGTCCTCTCCCTATCTGAAGAAAGTATCTCATGCCGATGTTCAGATCTCAGGAGATAGCTCTCTCAAGGATACTTGCATCTCTGTTTCAATTTCTTAAGATTTTTTTTAATGTCTTGGCGCGGCATTTCTTTTGCTGTGTTGTTACAAACGTCCTTTTAAAAAAAAAAAAAAAAAAAAAAACTAGTTACTTATAGAGGCATTTGAAGACCCTATTGTACCCGCTTAACTTCGTGTGGTCACACACCAATCCTGGCTAACACTCTCGACTTCTTCATCGTCCTCAAATAAAAAGGGCTACCTAATGGAGGGGCGTCATGAAGTGGTCGAACATTGATGCCCTATTTCGAATCACGCACCCCCCCTCCCATGGGTCTAAGCACCTTTCGGACCTCATTTTCTCCTGAAGTGTCTTAAAATACCGTGGTTTTGATTTATTTGACAGTATCGTTCCAATATGTTAAAATAAATTAGTAAATGAAACGTAAAAACGATTGGGGTGAATAATTTATAAGGATTGATACAAATTATTTGTACAAAAGTCTCAAATATGTTTTTGTAAAGTCAACAATGTATTCTCATTCACAATGACTTTTTTTTTAACCACCCTATACACCCCCCTATACTATACATAGTACATACTATACACCCCTATACACACGTTTTGTATTTCTTACTTAAATACAGTCACTTGCCTTAAAACTACACCATTTATTAAGTACCATCTTCTTATCTATACTCAGGAAAGTGCTGAAATGAAAAACATCATTATGCATCTGATGTTTTCATCCTTTTTAGATTCATCTTCAGCACCTGCAATCGTTTTTTACCATTCGGCATGGAATTGATTTGTCCTTTGCATTCCATACATATGTAATCCCTATTCCGGACACCTCAAACTATACCTACAATTTACTAAATTTTAAATCATTTACCCATTTCCGAAACCATCAGCGATTCCATGATATTCCTCCTAGTGTCATGGTTTAGCAGACTCTAAAGATTTTTTAGTAAATATTTTTAAAACCCTTTCAAATAATAGCATAAAAGTCTTTATCATTGTACTGTGTTTAAAATCTAAACAAATCATATTGTAGAGGCGAATATATCTCTAATGTTTATAGGAGTGTATTAACACGTACAGACTTTTGTTATATGTAATTAGCTGGCTGGGAATCCCAAAAGATCTCTACAAAGTTAATTTACTCCTCATAATTATAACTGGAAACCCCGTCCAAACTATTATTTTTTTTTTCGATTCATTGTTTAAATTGTTTTTAATTACAGACTAAACTAATCACTTTGAGAATTACCTTTACTGGTTTCATGACTTATGGTTTATAAAAAAAAATTCTTGAAAAACTCTTCATATCACACACCAACTAAGTTAAAAATGTCGTGGCTGAGACATATGTTCAACATATGTCACTCGATTTTCTATTTTTTCACCATTGAATAAAGAAGAAGCATTGAATAAAATCTTTAATCGATTGTTAAAAATTGACGTCTCCAAAGTTATTATGAGTTAATTACATTTCAATATAAATATAATCAATGTTTTGTTTTTTTATTGCTAAGACCACAAAACTTTATAGGTGGTGTCAGATTACTTGTTTGATCCGCAATAACGCTAAAGCTTGTGGAGGATCGTAAAAACAAATATAAAAACCACGAAATTCCTGCTAATTCTTATATACGACCACGTATATTGTCTTAAAGAAATGACGACTAACGGCTGGGGGGGGGGGGTTAATAGCTTAAATTAATGAGTACATATTATATTTAGCCTTCACGGCTGAAGATCCGCTAGCCGGCTGGCCCGGTATAGGATGTGGTGTGCGGGTGATTCCCGTAGATAGCCATCGCATCTTCCAAGAATCATTCCCGCGATCATTCTGACTGTGTACAGTTAGCGAAGCTAAACGCCCCCGGAGATTCTGGGTCGATTTAAGGCATCCGTGTCAATGAACCTGACAAACGACAAAAACAGAATCATCAATATACAAGAACTTTTGAAGAATCTTAAGTCACCAGGTAGAAAATGGAAGTCCAATGCTTCTTACAATGAAAACGATTCGGAAGGAAACAATGGGAACCATGTTCAACATTAAGTTACAGATAAATTTATTTCGTTGTTTGGGAGTTCTGATTCTCATGTACTTAAGTACTTATTATTGTTTAATTAATGGTAACACAGTCTGTAAAAGCGTAAGCATCCCTCACTAGCTGTGTGTTGGTTTCTGTTATATCCAATATTCATTGCCTACCCACGCTATGAGTATTTAAGACAATAACCCAAAGAACAGGCTTGTTTATTTCAACAGATCATGGGCCCATAGTGTTGAAAAAGATAAAGACTTGCTGTTATCTCTGTTTGTGTTTAGTGTGTCGGTTTGTTTTGTGTTAATAGTTTCGTATTAAAAATTAAATTAAGTCAAAAATTAAAATTAGGCTTGTAGCAACCACTAACTACATAAGATAAATCACCATATATTCTGTTGTATACATTGTAAATTGGTTATAATATGTTGTAAATTAATTTAAACAAATGTAAATAATATTACCAAACCACAAGTCATATCAGTGTAAATATTATAAACAATAAAAGACGTAGCTGCAAAACGAGCTCAGAGGCAGGACTCAGGTATATAGGGCCCTTGTATAGGGGCTGAGTCCTGGTCTAGAACATTCGAGCTCCATCCAGGCCTGCAATGCGGTTGGCCAGAATAAAACCTCACCTTATTGGCTGAAAGCGATTGGCCAGAATAATTCCCCAGCCCATTGGCTACTTGGGGCTATGTATACCCCCTTTGTAGCCGATAATTCATTCTAACTACAGCTCTCTGTACTGGTACTTGCAGCTGCACTCATGTTTCTAGATTTGGCCTTCTCATTTATGAAAACCTCTGCACCTCTCTTTCCTAACCTCACTATGTTTTAGTCCGGCATTGTCAGACCCCACACATTCCTAGTGGGATTCACTGCCTTTGTTTCGCTAAAACTAGCACCTCCTTGGAAGAGATCTCTTCCTTGCGGACGGCGGTCGCCTGGGGCCCGACAAACTTTACCTAGTACAAACTTTACCTAGCATTTCCCCCAGTGATCCAGTTTGCTTCTCTCCGGTTCACACTCGCCTTTGGGATCCGGACGGTTTTCGCCTATCCTTAGATACCGAGTGTGAATTCGTGGTCATTCCAAGACCCCATAAACTTCCTATAATACCTACCCTATACCTCTTCTCCTGAACATAGTGCACTCTCGGGACACATACCTGTCAGATATGGAGTCAGATAGTAAGACCCGTCATGAAGCAATCTTCCAGGACATACCCTATTCAACCCTCACTTCGTCACTAGAGACTAGGGTAACTAGGCCCGCTCGTGACGACCCGACAAGGTTTAGCACGGAACAATTATGGGCTTACCTCAAAGGTAATTCGAATTGGGACTTATGTGAATTTCAAATGGTGGTTTCCGCTGAAGCGATGGGCTAACCACACCTAAGGGAGGACGATTCTCAATCTAAAGAAGAAGTTAAGACCAAAATCTGATTATGAAAAACAGCCCGCTCTTTGACATGGTTGCTAAATTAAAACGACGGGGTGAAATTATCTCTGATAAGCAAGTAATTACTAAAATAACAATATCTCTCCCATTTGTCTTACTATGTTTCATCCTTCGAGTCAATGGATTCTTCAAAACCTGCCATTAATAAACTTACCTCTTGGTTAGTGATTGAAAAGCAGCTTGATAGTTCAAGATCAAGATATAAAAACTTACTTTCTCAAGCTTTATCATCTCAATACAACTCTGAGAAATGTGTTTTTTGAATAAAAAACCACCCTACCAATAAGTGCTTTAAAAGTCGGAGTAAAACTAATAACGATAAAATTGTTTTTCATTACTATCACAAACATGTTAAGAAAGATAGTCGTTGGAGGATAGACAAAGAAAACCAAGGCAAACATTTTTCTTAAAAACCAACTTATACAGTTTCCGGATGGAAAAATGCTTTAATAAGATTTACTCTACTTGGAAGGGGCTTAAATTCATTCTTGGTTTCTCGACAGCTGTGCGAGTGAACACGTGGCACCGCATGAGGAGTTGTTCAGGCTTGCAGAGAACAAATGAAAATAGGTGACGGAGTTTTTATTGGATGCTGTTGGTGTAGGTAATATCAATAGTTATATAATGCTAAGAATATTATAATGCTAATATTATATATAATGCTAAAAGTAGAAGCAAGCCCCTTCTACAGTATACCTGCCTCGTGACTTCATGGAAGTCACCGATGGTTCCTGTTATTTTTAAGTAAGCAAGCTTATCCCTCCAAGACCTCCCTCCCACTTCCCAGAACTACTCATTTCTTATTCATATATGTCTCAGCTTTAGCCCCAGACCCCCTTGTGCCTAGACATTCCACCCAGTATGTAGTAAGGTTACTCTTAATATTTGTATATACCAGTGTTTTATTGTACTTCATGATAAAGCTTTTCTTTCTTTTTTTTTAAAAGAATCTCCTCTACATAGATTATTTAACTAATGTTACAATTATTATTGGCAGTAAATCTATTTATATCCTCTTGAGAAAATTTATTTCATGTGCCTACGATAAACATGAACTTCGTAGTGTCATAAGCTCTCAGTAAAGGGGCAAGGGTGATTTTAGGTATGGGTGATACCTGTAAACTAATTAAAACAAGAGTAAGAGAAGAAAAACTGAATTGTAAAGTTTATCTTTTAAAAAGGTAATAATGCTAATAATAATTGTTGAGGTTTTTGGCAATCATAATGACAAAGAGACTTGTGAAGATGAAACAAGATGCAGATTTAGAAAAATGGCTCATCTTTGAAAAGAGCTACAGCTCAGAACTGTAAACTACGCTGAAGGACAATCACGATCACGATCAAGATGAAATGGAAATCAGAGCCAAATAATACCCAGTGATGAGATCTCAGAGCTGGAAAATAATATTAAAGTGCATTTGTAGACACATGAAATTTTTTTTTTTTTCAGAAAATTCAGAACTTCAAAAAGAATTGATGCTACTACCGAAAACCAACTGTGCGATAACAGTTAAAGCGAAGAACTGACTAGTCGTTTAATGACTTCCATGTGGTTCATAAATTGAAAAAGGAATTATTGCATAGTTCAGAAACGACACGGTAGTTTTTTAGCCAAACCAAAAGATGATTTATGTCAAAAATATTTTATAATCCATGAACTTTCGGAAAAGCTTATTGAGACTCAGAATGAAATAAAGGAACTTAACAAGATAATTGATTTAGAATCAATCAATCGGATTACCTCCAAAGAGTTGGAAGAAATTGAAAAATAACTTTCGTTGGCTCAGATATAATTGACACAATGAGGTAGTTCTCCATCAGATCAACTCTGGTCCAATAATTTGGTCCTCAAGGTTTCATCCCATTGCCACTCTGTCTTATACAGAAGGAGTGCATATATGAAGTAGAAGAAACAACCCCCCTCAATTACATTATTATTTATAGTAATAAAATTGTAAAAATAATAATTTTAGGGGTTAAGAAAAAACAATACAGAATCACAGAAAATTGCTGCAGGGGGTGCTAGAAATAGCCGAAGTAAACATATAGACGTAAAGTACCATTTCAGAACAAAAACGGTCGATGAAGGTGCAATTATAATTAAATACTGTCCTATAGAAAAACGAATTACATTATTTAGGCTTTAAATGCCAGCAAACTCTCAATATTTAGAGACTAAATTGTTATTTAAGTATTTCTATTTGTGTTTGTACGCCACATTTTTTTTTTCATTTTCATTTCTTCTAAAGACAATGAGGAGATTGTGTTGAACATTAAATTGGACAAATAAATTTATTTCTTTTTTTTTATAACTGTATCCTATATGTAATGTTTGTGACTTATGACTGTCATTGGGTTTGCTCCTAACACAGAATCACGGACTAGTTTCAAACTGGTTTGTGATTATCTACTGATGTGTGAACTTTACCTGATTACGGATTTAGAGCATGTTGGAACGCTTTTTCCAATCTCTGTCTGTTGAGGTTCCTTTACAGAACAACTCGATTGTTTATGACCCGGAAAACGTTTATTTATAAATTAAAAACATTACAATTAACCTAGACTAATAAATAATTTCAACGATTAACAATTCCAAAGTGAATACTTAATGATTAATAGGGAAAATAAAAGTTGACGTCCATTCATTTTACGATTCATAATATTTGATTGAAATAATAAACAGTTGCATAACGTAAATTAATTCTAACAATATTTCTGCTCTTAGTTATAACTTGAATGTTGTTTGTAAAATTTTAACCTTCTTTATTATGGCGAGCGGGAAAAGAGGATAGAATGGCTGCGCATATCTCTGATTCTTAGTCCTTACTGCACAAAGGACTGACCTGGAACCCGCACACGAGGCTAAAAGACAAGAACTAAACATACTCTTTGGACAACTGTTCAGACTACTTCAAAGGACATCCCATCTCTCAATAGAAAATAAATTACTAATCTTCAAAGTTATACCTAAGCCAATCTGGACATACGGAATAGAGCTATGGGGGGGGCAGCAAAAAAGTCGAACATCAAGCGTATCCAATCCTTACAACCAAACGTCCTGAGAACAATAGTAATTGCCCCTTATTACGTCAGCAACAAAAACTTTCAAGTTCATGAAATTCCATAGTAACCTATCCAACCACCCTAATCCCGCAGTACAGTCATTGCACTACACCACCCATCCCTATAATCCTCCTCGGAGACTGAAACGGCAATGGCCTCGTGACCTGCTATAAATGCGTAACAGTGGTAGTCCTGGCAATGGCCAGTTTCTCCACCATGTCCTGGGCGTATGTGGCTCTCGCGCTCTTCGTCAGTCTCCACTGGCTCGTATACGGTGACGAGGCTGACGGAGGAGCGTGGGGGACTTTTCAAGACTCCGCTTCCTCTTTCGCATGCGAGGGAGGAGACAACCATGTGGGTTTGGGAGGCCTCTGAGCTGTTTGTAAATATGGTATGAATGAGAACATTTATCTCAATTACTTATTGCCTAATAAGGTAGATTGTAATTTTAACACAGTAAAGAAGTTAATTAAAATTTGTTCTTACTCCAATCCTCGGATCGTTATTACAATCAAAAACCGTTTTCGAACTAGGTTTCCGGTGCGGTACAACGGCACAACTTTACTGCGCATGCTCCCACCAGTTTGAACCTATACACTTAAGTACTTGTAATTGTTTAATTTAGTGCCAACACTGTCAGTAAAACTGTTCCTTTGTGTTTAACCTTCCCTTACTCGCAGTATGTTGATTTCTGTTATAACCAATATTATTTTCTTACCCTATAAATATTTCTTCTAAAGACAATAAGAAGAGTGTGTTGAATATTAAATTGTACAAATAAATTTATTTCTTTTTTTTTATAACTGTATCCTATATGTAATGTTTGTGACTTATGAGTGTCATTAGGTTTGCTTCTAACACAGAATCATGGGTTAGTTTCAAACTGGTTTGTGATTATCTACTCAGCATGATTACGGATTTAGAGCATGTTGGAACGCTTTTTCCAATCTCTGTCTGTTGAGGTTCCTTTACAGAACAACTCGATTGTTTATGACCCGGAAAACGTTCATTTATAAATTAAAAACATTAAAATTAACCTATACTAATAAATAATTTCAACGATTAAAATTTTTAAAGGGAATACTTGAGACAATATACTTGTTTATTAAAAACTGGTATACGTTTATATCAAAAAACCACCACTTAACCTTCCCTTGGTCAAGAAAGAGAACACTTCCTGTTTGCGAATGAGACTATTCTGAGGCGTATTGTGCTACGAAGTGGATATGAAATAATGATGGGAGGTTTATAGTTGCGTGACCACTCTGAAAAATTATCGATACAAGCTGGCGTATTCACTGCATTAACAACCATGATACTGAATATATAAGCTCTTCGCAAATAGAACTCCTCTTTGACTGCCTAGGACATATGGAGAACTAAATCTAAGACATAGTAACCAACTAGTACTTGGATCTAAAGCAGACCTTCATAAAATGTTAATAATCAAAATAAAATAAATTAATATGATGGAAATAAAGCATATCTATTTTATCCCAACAAATTCATCCACTCAGTTATATATTCACGGCTAAATATAAACTCCCAGTATATATGTGTATGCATATTGAAGTGAACATCGATTAATTAAAAAATCCACATATATTTAAAAAATCCATTGTTCTCCCACAATAAAAGAAACCAGACTGGCTTCTAATAGACGTTTTGGTGTCACGAAAAACCAAAGTTACAGAATGGGTGATCCGACATATTGAACAGCTCAAGCTGATACTCCTTTTCTGACCCACCAATCCCCACAATGAATTTGTCCCATAGTGGTGTTATCATTCGGCAACGTTTCCAGCCGTGACATTTCTTCTTATTTCGTTTTCTGACCTTTGATAGAATTTAGCACATCAACTTTTAACTAAATTGGTCTCAAATTGAAGTGGACCACTTATTTAGTCAATAGATTACTTTGATTAGGTTATTAGGCAAAAAACCTGAACCTGCACCTGAACGAGTGTTGAAAGAAACAATTTATCCATTGATAATTAAGGAAAAATCCAATTTAAATTTTTACAAATAATCTAAAATAAAAGACATTGTTATTTATTCATTTTTCAACATCTTTAGTAGTGTGTTGGGCCTCTTCTGGTATGAAACGAATGTTTACAGTGTTGTTTCCTACTCATTATATGTAATGTTTAGGCAAAGCAGCCCATTCCTCAATCAATGCATCTGAAAGTTCATCCAAGACTTTCTGGACAAGACGAACCCATGTGTAACTGGCGTTGAGGTTAATCCCAAACATACTCCTCAATGGGATTCATGTCGGGAGAACAAGCCGGCCAGATCATACGCATGATTTCTTGTTCCTCTCAATAAAGTTCAATCAACAAAAAGTTTTCCTCGATTTCTTATAATAAATGGAAAATAGCACCTTATGACATATCCCAGGGATGAACGTACGGTTGCATGTTCATTCCTGAACAATATTAGCTGAGTTTTTCGACTGCTGGTCGATCTCTGGTCTTCTTCCCCTCGAACCGAGTTCATGGAGGCGGTTTTTAACTTTTTGAGTTGACATTCGTCTCCAAAAACACTTTGCAAAATTTCCAAAGAGCCAACCAAGTCTACTGCCAACATCACGGTGAGAATGTCCTAACTATGAAAGAATCAAAACCCTCCCTAGTTCTTCAACAGTAAGTCTTCGTAAAGGCATTTTAAAAATCTATCTTGTGCATTGGCTAAATGAGTACTCATGGTGAAAATACGAATATTGATTTCTTTAGGTGATTATATTCACATTAAATCCCGATTGCGTAAAAAAAATATATTTGCTTTTGTTTATTTTTATTCTTTATTAATCCTTGAGATAAAGATTTTGGATAAGTTGTAAAAATAGTAAACTGGAAATATTTAAATCAGCCTGGTAAAATAAAATAAATAAACATCTACATTTTTGGTCCTCTTCAATTCGGAAGCAGTTTATCAATATTAACACTTCTGAGATGGCTTACTCGTATATATCGATATATATTCATTTAATTTATTTTTTTTATTTTTGTTTTAATGAAACGTAAATATGTAAACATACTAAAGGATGTAAATTAAAATGATTATGGTCAAACTTAACAGTTTTTTTACCAAAAAAAAAAATTATTTTGTTAAACTTTTTCATGACTGAAAATATTACTAACCAACATATTAATGAAAAAAAGATATTAAATTCGGCACGCAAAATTAGCCTGGACTGCTTTCGTAAACCAGTACAAATTATTATAATAACTTAAAAATCATCCTTCAACACCGACCGTGAATTACAACAGCTAGAATACTTTCGGCTACTGTTATCAATAGGATTTTTTTTGATCCTATAGATTAAGATTGTGGTTATGTTGTAAAAATAGTTTATTAAAAACTGGAAAGAATTTCAAATCATCCTCTACAAATCTACATTAGTGGTCCAATTTGTTTGGTGAGCACTTTACATAATCAGTGCATCGCTCCCGATAATCCCGTACACGTTACCCTAATCTTGTACACAATATGCAACGAGACGGCTCACACATGTCCGGGACAGTGGAGCAGTCAGAAGCACATCTGTAACCCGCTCAATTACTCGTTAATTCCAGTTAATATATTCACCAACCCTCACGCCTCTGCACATTAACAACGGTACTTAATCATTCACACTCTAATCTAGGGCACTGTCAATTCCCCGGGGAGAGAGAGGCTTTACTCTGGAATCGGCTGTGGGCAATATTTTTACACAATTATATTGCTATAAAATTGTAAAGATATACTCGAAAATACTTGGGAATTACCCGTTTATCCGTTGGCTTTGAAATAATAACGGGAAATTTGAAGAAAAAAAATTGTATACCCAATCGGAATTCGGTCCTCAACTAAGCCAATATGAAATGAACTAACTAGTTACCATCAACCCCAGAACGGCATTACATATATGAAATATTTAAACATTGAATCACAAAATTAATATGCCCTTTGCTTCCTGAGCTTAGAATCTATTTAAAATGAAGTCTGTAGGGGTCATTCCACCACAATGGTCCGTTTCAACTTGATTTTTATTCATGTAAAGTGCTTGAAAAATTATGAAAAAAAATCATGAATTTTCTACATTGCATTTATCAAGAAAGCAGAGATTCAGCAGCTCACGAACATTTTTGATGAAATCTGTTCATTTAAATATAATTACTAGGTTTAAATGTGGTAGGTGGGAGCACGGTAAAGAACAGAAAAAAACAAAAATAATCAAATGGACTCATACTCTGACAGAAGAAAACCAAGCTGGACAATTACTTGAGTTAAAGAACCTCAGAGCGAAACAGTATGGCGTTGTGGGGGGAGGGGGGTCGTAGTATGTTTGTTTTTTTTAAATCTTCTATGACTCATCCTTAACAAGTTAAAATTTCATAGTAGCCTATCCAACCAACCTAACCCCCTAGCACAGTCATTGCACTGCACCACTCATCCCTTTAATCCTCCTTGGAGACTGAAACGGCAATGGCCACGTGACCTGCTATAAATACGTCACAGTGGGAGTCCTGGCAATGGTCGTTTTCCAATCATGTCCTGAGCGTCTGTGGCTCTCACGCTCTTGGTCAGCCTCCGCTGGCGCGCATCCGGTGACGCAGCAGACGAAGGAGCGTGGTGGACTTCCCAAGACTCCGCTTCCTCTCTCGCATGCGAGGGAGGTGACAACCATGTGGATTTGGGAGGTCTGTTTGTAAATACTGTATGAATGAGCGAGTGAATAAAAAATTGTAAATATGGTATGAATGAGATCATTTGTCACAATTACTTATTGTCCAATAAGGCGGATTGTAGTTTTATCATATTAAAGCTGTTTCAAAAAAAAAATCTTCTAAGAAAACTACCAATAAGTCAATCCGTTTGTAGGATTTGACATTTCGAATCAAATATGTGAAATTCGGGTGCATTTATTGATTGCTTCACTCTCTTGAAATGCTTTTGGGTGAAGGTGTAGTTTCTATGACAAGGTTGTAGTTTCTAATTATTACTTTTTACTAATTTACTGAATACTACTTTACTAAATACTAATTTACTATTGCTATGACCCTTTATACGCCTCTAGACCAACTGGATTCACACCAAGTGGTTTAGTTGTTTAAATTACGACGTAATAGCGTTAAAGGTTCCTTTAGTTACCTTCCACATGCTCTAGGTTAGCGGCAAGAGCTTTAAACTGTTCTAGGTGAAGTAATGAACCTGAATCGTCTGGAAACCACTTTTCAAAAGGATTTTCTTATTTAAAATTTATCAATAAATGTTTTATTACAAAACTTAATAATATAGCTGATATATAGATGCAAAGGGGGAAATTATAAAAGGTGTGGTCATAGCGCAGCGTGATGGAAAAGTTAAAAACGTCACTTTTGGAAACAAGTGAAAATAACCATTTTTGCTACTTTTGTAGCAATTGTTTTTAATGCATAATAAATCAAATTTAATCATTGAAACTGAGGTCTCCTATAAAACTAGCTGGAAACTACAATATAAAATTTTGTTTAGTTCATAGTCAGCGTGAAATTAGCCCGGAACACCAAAAGGACCTTTTTCATGGAATGACCCGTGGAATGAACTACAGCAATTTTTTCAATTATTTAAATAAATAGTTTTTTATTAATATTTTAACTATCTTAATTAATTAATTTAAGACCAACATACGTAAAGTTTTCTATGTTCGTTTGTATGCATTGACAAAACCACTTGGAAACCAAAAACCCTTGCTTTATTTAACACACAAACAGATTACTCCACTGTAATTGCAGGCTGATCAATTAATTTAATATATTCCTTGTTATTCTTTATTACTGTTCTGTTGAACTTTCTATGCAATATTCCGAAGTGTAATTACTGATTCCGGCAGATAAAATTATTTAAATCAACGTATTTACTTAAATGTTAAGTAGTTGTGATAGAGGTTATTCCATCTTCCCGGATCCTATGAGACGTTTTTAGCTACAAATTTTAATCGCCTTTACTCTATTTAATAGTTTGTGGCTGTGGAGAAAAAATATACACGATTCAATCAGTAAAGTACTTTTTTTTCGTCCGTCACCAAAGTGAAAATTTAACTTGGAAACCGATGTGGCGCGATTCGCCGGCCTGTCTGTAAGTCCTACGTCGTACAAAAGAGCTGGTCATTTATAAAATTAATTAATTAAATAATTAATCATTTAATATAATTAATAATAATTAATAATAAATTAAATATAAATAATTAAAATTAATAAATTAAGATATGGTCACGTGATAGGTGGTCACTAAAGCAGAAAAAAAATATATGTGGGTCTAAAAAATGCATTTTTTTTAATTTTATTCATTTATTTTTTTAATATCCATTTAAAAGATATTCGTTCATGAAATCCTGAAAACAAAATGTCGAAGCTCAGAAAGCACTTTAGAAGACAAAATATGTGTGACTTTGCTTAGTGACATAAAGCACGTGACTTTGACATAGTATATTGAAACTTCTTTATTGTGCTAAAACTACAATATGCCTTATTAGACAATAAGTAATTGAGATAAATGTTCTCATTCATACCATATTTACAATTCATCATTCACTCTCTCATTCATACAGTATTTACAAACAGCCCAGAGGCCTCCCAAATCCACATGTTCTCATGCGAAAGAGGAACCGGAGTCTTGGGAAGTACCCTCACGATCCTCCGTCAGCCGCGTCACCAAATACTAGCCAATGGAGGCTGACGAAGAGCGCGAGCGCCACATACGCTCAGGACATGATTGGAGAAACTGGCCATTGCCAGGGCTCCCACTGTCACGCACTTATAGCAGGTCACGAGGACACTGCCACTTCAGTCTCTGAGGAGGATTATAGGGATGTGTGGCGCAGTGTAATGACTGTGCTACGGGATTAGGGTAGGGTTACTATGAAATTTTATGAACTTGGAAGGGATGAGTTCAAGAATATAGGGTATGTTAAGATCATTATGAAAGGTTTTGTTGCTGACGTAATAAGAGACATTTACTATTGTTCTCAGGACTTTTGATTGAAAGGATTGGATACGATTGATGTTCGACTTTTTTGCTGTCACCCATAGCTCTATTCCATATGTCCAGATTGGCTTAAGTATAACTTTGTAGATTTATTTTCTATTGAGAGATGGGATGTCTGACATAGTAAAGTTACATAGACAAATATGTATCATTGTTTATTTCGTGTTCACACCCGTATGTACCCTTAGCTAGGGCAAGAAGGGCTGGTCCAAGGAAAAGAATCCTCATCTTAAAGAACAAAGTTATTTAGAGCTTAATTCGCCATAGCCCCGGATAAATGGCGTGGTGACTTTGTGCAGGGTTCCCCTCGCCTGAAGCAAGGTCGGATATATCTACGACCTTTTATAAGTACGCTGAAGTAGTTCTACGTAAATATATGTTCTGAGGCGACCGCACAATTTAATTAAACCTTGGTAAGTGGTTTCATTGCTACGATTTTGATAGTTTCCTATTGATCACAGTAGCCGAAAGTATTATAGCTGTTGTATTTCACGGTCGGTGTTGAAGGATGAGCGTTTGACATGATTTTTAAGTTATTATAATAATTTGTACTGGTTTACGAGATCAGTCCTGGCTAATTTTGCGTGCCGAATTTAATATCTTTTTTTTATTAATATGTTGGTTAGTAATATTTTCAGTCATGAAAAAGTTTAACAAAATAATTTTTTTTTTTGGTAAAAAAACAGTTAAGTTTGACCATAATCATTTTAATTTACGTCCTTTAGTATGTTTACATATTTACGTTTCATTAAAAAAAAAAAAATTAAATGAATATATATTGATATATACGAGCAAGCCATCTCAGAAGTGTTCATATTGATAAACTGCTCCCGAATTGAAGTGGATCACTTTAAAAAATTTAGTTATTATTTATTTTTATTTACCAGGATGATTTGAAATTTTTTTCAGTTTTTAATAAACTATTTTTACAACTTATCCAAAATCTTAATCTGAATTTAATTACCTAAAATAAACAATATGCGTATTTCACCATGAGTACTTATTTAGTCAGTGCACTAGATAGCTTTTTAATATGTGTTTACGTCGATTTACTATTGAAGAACTAGGGAGGGTTTTGACTCTTTCATAGTTAGCCCATTCTCAGCGTGATGATAGCCGTAGACTTGGTTTTTGCAAACTGCTTTCGCAATTCAGCTCAAACAGTTAAAAACCGCCTCCATGAACTCGGTTTGAGGGGAAGAAGACAAGCGAGGAGGGTATTTTAAATAAGAGAACAGAGAGCAGGGCGTCACCCATGGTCTCGTGAACACGATGATTGGACTGATGAGGACTGTGGGCGTTATTGATTTACTGACGAAATATGTTTTTGTGTTATTTTGTTGACGTTTTAAAGTGTGAAGAGAGTATGACTGAGCCAGTACGGTCTTATGGGGGAGGTTCAATGCAGACCATTATTAAATCACTGGTATGGAAAGGAATATAGACTAATCGAAAAACTCAGCTGATATTGAAGAAATAGAGGAAAAATTCATTCTTGTTGAAGATAATGCTCGACCTCATAGACCAAAGCTGGTTGAACATTATTTAGAGGAACGAGAAATCATCCGAATGATCTGGCCCGCTAGTTTACCCGGCATGAATCCTATTGAGCATGTTTGGGATTAACCTCAACGCCAGTTACACATGGGTTCGTCTTGTCCAGAAAACTTGGATGAACTTTCAGATGCATTGATTAAGGAATGGGCTGCTTTGCCTAAACATTACATATAATTAGTAGGAAACAACACTGTAAATATTCAATTCGAAGCAGGAGAGGCCCAACACACTACTAAAGATGTTGAAAAATAAATAAATAACAATGTCTTTTATTTTAAATTAATTAAACAAATTTAAATTGGATTTTTCCTTAATTATCAATGAATAAATTGTTTCTTTCAACACTCGTTCAGGTGCATTTTTTTTACCTAATAACCTAATCAAAGTAATCTATTGACTAAATAAGTGGTCCACTTCAATTTGCGACCAATTTAGTTAAAAGTTGATGTGCTAAATTCCATCAAAGGTCAGAAAACGAAATAAGAAGAAATATCACGTATGGAAACGTTGCCGAATGATTACACCACTATGGGACAAATTCATTTTTATTGTGGGAGTACAATGGATTTTTTTTAATTTATGTGCATTTTTTAATTAATTAATGCTCACTTCAGTATGTATATTGTATCTATACTCAGTATATATATGACTGGGAGCTTATATTTAGCCGTGAATATATAACTGAGTGGAAGAATTTGTTGGGATAAAATAGATATGCTTCATTTCCATAATATTAATCTATTTTAGTTTCGTTATTAACATTTTGTGAAGGTCTGCTTCTGATCAAAGTACGAGCTGGTTACTATGTCTTAGATTCAGTTCTCCATATGTCCTAGGTTAAAAATTTAAATTGCATTTTTCCTTAATTATCAATGAATAAATCGTTTCTTTTAGCACTCGTCCAGGTGTTTTTTAATATCCAATAACCTTATAAGTAATCTATTGAATAAAAGAGTGACCACTTCAACTTGTGAGCAATTCACAAACCAAGTTAAGTCCCTGATGGCCCAGTGGAAAAATTCGATTTGGGAAGATCGCCTCACCAGTCTCCACGGTGACCACAAGCAATTGTGGAAGCTTGTGAAGACCTGCAGGTCCAAAAAGAACGGTGTAAGGCTGGCCGTGAACGGGCAGTTCATTCCAACCACCGAACAAGCGGACATCTTGGCGGCCCATTATGAGGAAGTCAGTCGTGGCCAGGGACAGCCAATAGGAGCCCTCGACCACCCCTCCCCCACCCTCCCTACCACTACCGAAATCTACACCTCACACCGGCAATGCGCTGCATTCATTTGAAGAACGACCGGCAAGAAGGCCCCAGGTCAGGATTCCATCCAGAACATCCTACTCAAGCAGCTGCCGAGGAAAGGAATCTCATTCATAACGAACGTGTTGAACTCCTGCTTCAGGCTGCTCTATTTCCCCCAGAACTGGAAGCACGCTGTAGTGGTCCCCCTTCTGAAACCAGCAAAAAGCGGTTATGAGCCATCTCATTACCGCCCCATCAGTCTGCTGACTCAACTCTCGAAGCTGTTCGAGAGAATCATCCACGTACATCTCTCCGGGCACTGCGAGTCACAAGAAGTCATCCCACCAGAGCAGACTGGTTTCAGCACAGGCTTAAGCGCGAACAACAACCTGGTGAGATTGCAACACCACGTCGCATCAAACGTCCGGAGCAACAGAGCTACCGCTATGATTTCTCTGGACTGTTCAAAAGCTTTCGACTCTGTGGACCACTACATCCTACTCCAACGTCTGAGGGAATACGAATTCTCGGATCAGCTGCAGAACCTGATAAGATCCTACCTTACAGGCAGAACTTTTTCGGTTCGTATAGGCACTACGTCTACGACCCGAAGAAACTACACTGCCGGTGTCCCCCAAGGATCGGTGCTAGGCCCCCTGCTATTCAACATTTACACCGCCCACATCGTAGGAGCCTCGTACCCCAACTGCGAGATATCCGCGTATGCAGACGATATAGGTGTTTACAGCACAAGCATCAATCCCTCCAGAGCCCTGAAATTCGCTGAGAGCGCTAGTCAACGGATCTCCGAGAAACTCGATGCCGTCCACATTCAAGTCAACCCGGCCAAGACGCAAGGAATTATATTCAGTTACAAATCCGGAAAAAAGAAGCTCCCGAAATCCTTCGTCTTAGGCGGCAAAGAGTGCCCTGTAAGCAACAAGCTGTGCTACCTCGGGATTACCCTCGGTAGGCACTTGTCGTTCACAACGCATCTCGGCAAGAAATTAAAGAGTGTTAGGAAGAAATTCTTCAGCCTCGGACACCTACTTCACAGCCCGGCTTTATCGGTACGCCTCAAGCTGCTGATATACCAGAGCGTCCTAAGACCTGCTTTGATGTATGGGACCCCTCTCTTCACGTATCTGACTCCTAACACTCTCCAAACGCTCCAGCAATTTCAGAACAGAGTTCTCCGCACCTCCCTCAAACATACCCCGTTCGACCGAATGCAGACGAGATGCATAAAAAATTTGAAGTGCTCACCATTCAAGATTTTATCAAGAGAAGGCACATCAAATTTTTTGACTCACTTAGACATAGCCACAACCCACTATTCTCCGACCTTCAACCACCACCAATGCCCGTCAGATGGAAGCACTGCTGGACCGCCGAAGCCTGGAGGATGATCGACGTCATTGAACCCGATGACTGAACGAACTACACCCAGCCGAGATATCGAGGCCGATCTCCCGGCCGACTCAACCGAAGCTACAAGACCCCATCTACCTGTTTAAGCAGGGTAGACCTTCCGGCCGAGTGGCCGACTTATTTCAGCCCCCTGCCGGGGCGGGCCAGGCTTGACCTGGCCGACTACAAACCATTGCCTAGGTACCCCTAGGCTCCACTCTAGGTAGACTCTCACTACCTTCCCGAATCCACCCGCCTCCTTCAGGCATTCCACACCCTATATCCTTCTCATACACCCTTCAAATGGGGGACTCCCCTTAGTGAAAGGCACTTATTAGCCCAAAATAATTTTCCTTTATTTTTCCCACATCCTATTTTATAAGTTTGAGAGCTAAGGAAAAAAAAAAAAAAAAAAAAAAAAAAACTTGTGAGCAATTTATTTAGGCTCTTATCTACACCCACTTAGGGATGAAAGAGCGGCACAAGTATACCTTTATGCCAATAAAATAAATTCTTTATCCAATTAGAGGTTTTAACCCAGAACCATAATACTAGTTAAGCTAACCACTAATTCATATGAAATCCCCCTTTGTGTGTCAGTTTGAATGATTAGACGCTTTTTGATCGTCAGCTAAATTATCTTCGTAGGGGAGAGTCTTTTAAAAGAAAAGAAAGGAAAGCTTTATTATGAAGTACAAGCAAAGTACTGGTATACACAAATAATAAGAGGTACGTTACTATGTACTGGGTGTAACGTGTGGGAACATGTGAGGTCTGGAGCTAAAGCTGAGACATATATGTATAAGAAAAGGATATGATTCTGGGAAGTAAGGGTAAGGCAAGTAAGGAGGAATGCTTACTTAAAAATAACTGGGAACCATCAGTGACTTCCATGAAGTCACCAGGCAGGTATACAGTTCTGCTCAACCACCTTCTACTTGTTCTTAGTAAGATTATAAATATTATATATAAAGCAAGGATTATAAAACTGGCCATCGCCGTCGATTAATAATCGTTTCTATAAACATTAAAGCTAATCTTAGGCTGTTCATTTTTAAATTCATAATTAATTAAATGAATATCAGCAAACCACATTCCGTATTTTTTAACAAAAATACTCCGTTGTATTTGTTATAGCTCTCCGGTCACTGAAAATCGCTGAAAACGAAATAAAAATTGTTAGCGCCAAAAATACTGCCGATTCCTGTTTATCTATTTATCTTGTTATAGCATGTTAGCGAGCATAGTCCGAGGTATTATGGATCTGTCATTAATGTTTCAGATCGACTAGATAATTTTAGGGCCACTATCAGGGGTGTAACTATATCATCTGGGGCCCGTGGCAAATTCCTTTAATGGGGGCCCTATCATTAAGCTTTATTATACTTACGAGTAGTTTAGTTACCCACAACCCATAATTTGTATTATGGTATATATATTTTAATATTTTTATAAATAGGTACAATATTAAAACAATATTTCTGAGCTCGCGGCCACTTGGGTCGGAGGCCCGTGGCATTTTGCCAGCCCTGCCACCCTGTAGTTACGCCTCTGGCCACTATTTTTGTCCAGACACGCTGACAGACATACGCAAACTGTAGCTGGATCTATTCCAAATAAATGACTCCACCTTCACGCTCGGCGATTAGGGAGGAAGGAGTAATTATATCGAGAGCCATACAATGTCGTCATATATTTTACTGAACTACTAGGACATCGGAGAATCGGTCTCAATTCACTTATTCTACAGCTATGGAGATTATTTTCGTAATTACAACTTCCGAGTCGTAAAAACTTACCGGTATGGTTTAGAAATTTACAAACGTACAGCTTTCACACTTCGTTGAGAACCTCTACACATTTAATGTTCAGAAAAGTATTTCATGGACATAATGAACATACAATCTACAAAAAAGGTGTAATTTCCAATAAATTGATTTATAACATGAGAAGATATTTTCTCTTATCTGCAAATTGCCCAAAAATCTATTTGACAAACTGTTTGTTCTTCATCAAAGCTGATTAGATTGAAAGCGAATTGTTCACATTTTTATTGATCTTTTGTGCCTTTTTATTTGTATAAATATTAACAAATGGATTTAAAAAGTGTGTAAGAGTTTAAACTCTTTGGTAAATATGATAAGAACAGGTATCTTAAACTTTTATTATCCAGTCACATAAAAAATACGAAAAATGCAGTAAATTTGTATTGTAATAGATATATATAGGGTTGCATTATGTGGACATAATAAATAATTTAAATCTTTTAATTTATTTTTATAGTAATATTTGATATTTGGACATATCTGAGTGAAAATATGAAACAGAACTTTGAACTGATTACACACTGTAACTTTCAGCTACAATTATTCCTTAGATGACACTGAATAACTGACATGAGCTATTCCAAACATATTTACATTTACATTAAGTGAAATATTGTCGTTTTACGATAATAATAAAAAAAAGTTTTTACCTATTTTGATTATACCAATATTTCTTATTCTAGTTATGTAAAAGTTGCCTGAAAATGGACTAATTAAGTCCAAAACAAGGAATGAGAAATGAATAAAAAATATATATACAGAAGCATATTACGCACAATTTGTTTTTATAAATTATTGTGTACTTATGTACCCTTAAATGTGCCAAATATTATGAGAATAGACTTATGACGTATTTAATATACCAAAGCTCATCAGAGGGAGTGGCTATCCACACGTGGTTCACGATAGGTTGATTGTGCAATACTACCAACAACCGCACAAGTAGACTGGACTGGAATTATACGACTAATAAGAAAATGTTTGAAAGTCCTTTTAAATAATACTAATTGTGCTTCGGACACAAGTTTTTTTTTCATGTTCTATATACGTTGACCTTTTTATGATAACTAATAAATTGGTGAGATCAATGAGAATGGTTGAATTAAGAACAAATGTATGTATCAATTCATCGAATGGACTTGACGATACTGCAAGTTAAATGTAATTTATTGTAGATCTATAATATTAAGATATCTAAATATTAAGAATTAATGAAAACAAGATGAAATAAAACTCCTTGAACGTGTTATAAAAAAATTCAATAGATTCCATTATTTATTGAAATTTTTAAAAGTTTATTTACAAGTAATATTTGTGTTTTTCAAATACTTGTAACTCTTATGTTTTCATTTTCGGGTAAGTCAATCTGGTCTTCATGACCCCTTGTTCAAATTCTATTCCCACGTTCTAATTAATAACATGCCATTTGTGTTCGTTTTGTAAACTTTAATTTTAAAAATCATTAAAATTGTGTTAACTTGACTTCTATTATTTTATTATTTTTTTTTTTTGGGTGGAATATTTTTCATTGTAGTTCCAGTTGATGCAAAGTAGATGATAAAAACAAAAGTAATAAAGGTCATAACAATCAATAGTTAAATAATCTTTGTAGAGGAGAGTCGATTAAAAGAAAAGAAAGAAAAGCTTTATTATGAAGTACAAGCAAAACAATATTATACAAATATGAAGAGGTACGTTACTACATACTGGGTGGAATTTCTAGGCAAAAGTTGGGTCTCTGAGACATATATGTGTAAGAAAAGGATAAGATTCTGGGAAGTAGGGAGGTCTTGAAGGGATGCTGTCGCTTACTTAAATATAACAGGTAACCATCAGTGACTTCCATAAAGTCACGAGGCAGGTATAAAGTTCTGCTCAAGCCCCTTCTACTTGTTCTTAGCATTATACAACTGTAGATATGCATGGGAGAAGGAGATTGTCATATGGGAATATTCTTATTTTAATTTCTATGTTTAGATTATTAAAAATGTTGTGCAGTATTTAAAGATTTTTCGATGATTTTGATTGCTTCAGTGTGAGCTATACACTGTGCGAGGAATGTGGCGTGAAGTATCGTTTCCCGAACAAAGCTATCCTTCCTTGTAAGATGTCGAGTCTTAGACGTCTCTCAACGAATATCACTTCAGTCTGTTTATTGTGAAACGTTTAAATATCGTATGAGATCTTTAAGATTTTCTTGAGTCAGTAAATGAGGCTCAGATGAACAGCTTTGTTCAAAAGTTGTATCACTAGAGTTTATTTTTCTTCCTTACTTCCATCAGACTCTGAGCATTCTTTATCTCATGTCACATGTTCTGGAGGCTTTGGTAATGCAATTATTCACACTGCGGAACTGGTATCATTGCTGATTGCAAGTTAGGGTACGCCACTGTACGTTTTGATGCGATTCCTTTAATGTTTGTTAAGCGGAAATAGCAGGCAGAACAGTGATCCATAGGTTCCCTCAAAATCTTAGGGATAGGAAATGGCGCCATTTTCCCATAAAACTTTAATAATGTTTCATCATTTATCAACATGATTTCTTACACTCCTGAGCAAAGGGGTTGATGTAAATTTTCCGTCATTTAAATAATCTTTGCAGAGGAGAGTCTTTCAAAAGAAAAGAAAGAAAAGCTTTATTATGAAGTACAATCAAAACACTGGTATATACAAATATTAAGAGTTACGTTACTACATACTGGGTGGAATGTCTAGGGACGAGTGGGGCCTGGTTTTTTTTCTTTTTCCGCTTCTACTATTCTTTATTAATAAGTATACAATGAACAAAAATAAATTTGAATTTACATCTTTCTCCTCGTGCTGCATACACAGATGCATTCGAAGGAATAATAAATTCTTTTTGAAGTTAAAAGTCCAATAAAAACACATACACACACTAGGTGATGAGGCTCACCTTCAGCTTACAACCGGGAAACTAAAAACTAAAACCTAAACCTAGAACTTAAGACTAGAGCGTTTCAGCCGCGACAGCGTCCTGCCATCGATGGGGGAACGGAGCGGGGGGGGGGGTTATAGTGTTAAACACCGGGTTTGTCAAGTATTGCAGGGAGTCGAAAAATTTGATATGTCTACGTTGGATGAATTCATCCACCGTAGGCAGCTCAAAGATCTCGTGAAGCTCACTGTTGCTCCGCTGCTCGAATGAAGTACCTCTGACCACTTTCATCGGTGTACCGTTTGGGAATTGTTGGAGTCACCGAGCTGTCGTATACGTCAGATTACGAAAAAGCGGTGCACCATACAGCAGAGTAGGCCTGAGTATACTCTTGTAGGTCAATAGCTTCAGACGCAGTGATAGATTGGGGAAAGACAATAAATGTGTAAGCCGGTAAGACTTCGTGCGTGTTTGCTTCAACTTCTTCGTAAAATAGTTACTAAAATAGAGGTAGGGCCTGGGACTAAAGCTGAGACATATATGTATAAGAAAAGGATAGTTCTGGGAAGTAGGGAGTAAGGGAAGTAGAGAGGGATGTGGTTGCTTACGTAAAAATAACAGGAACCGTCAGTGACTTCCATGAAGTTATGCTTAGGCCCCTTCTACTTGTTCTTAGCAAGATTATGAATATTATATATAAGCAAGCATTATAAAACTGTCCATCGCCGTCGATTAATAATCGCTTCTGTAAACTTTAAAGCTAGGTCATCTTGGCTGTTCTTTTTTCAATTAAAAATTAACTAAATGATTATCAGCAAACCACATTCCGTATTTTTTAACAAAAATACTCCGTTATATTTGTTATAGCTCTCCGGTCACTGAAAATTGCTGAAAACGAAATAAAAATTGTAAGTGCCAAAAATACTGCCGATTCCTGTTTATCAATTTATCTTGTTATAGCATGTTAGCGAGCATAGTCCGAGGTATTATGGATCTGTCATTAATGTTTCAGATCGACTAGATAATTTTAGGGCCACTATCTTTGTACAGACACACGAAAACTGTACGAAAACATTATAAACAATCTACTTAGTCGAAAATTATCCTTTGATGTCCTTGTAGTATTACTATAAAAAAATTGTCATCAGACATACCCTTGTAGCTTATTCTCTCCAGGGAGTCACTATAATGAACGCTCTATTACTCCATTTAGAAAAAACTCATCCGCTAGTCAAAATATTTAACGACTCCACAATCCGCTTGGTGCAAAGTAAGACCCTATAACCAAAAGGAAAGTGCAAGACGGAACCTAGAGCCGATACGACTTGCCTGATCAGGAAGCTGCAGAACCGGCCTGTGCGACCTTAGCCTCGCTCTTGGCCTCTTTCTCATCATGGGCTGGGCCAACCACTCATAGATTCCGCTATAAACTTGTCAAGTCTTCAGTCTACGTAGACATATCTATATATCTGTCAAGGCTTTTAGGGTTATAGCTCTATTGTCTTTTCAAAACTCATAACTTTAGCATATAATTTCAATTATATGTTAAGTTAAATAAATATAATTAATATTTTAATTATAAGCATATAATTTTAGCACAATAAAGAATATTATATATAATATTCATTATTGAGGTACAATTACAATCTGCCTTATTAGGCAATAAGTCATTGAGATGAATGTTCTCATTCATACCATAATTACAATTCATCATTCACTCGCTCATTCATACAGTATTTACAAACAGCCCAGAGACCTCCCAAATCCACATGTTTGTCACCTCCCTTGCGTGCGAAAGAGGAAGCGGGTCTTGGGAAGTCCCCCACGCTCCTCCTTAGCCGCATCACCACATACGAGCCAGTGGGGGCTGACCAAGAGCGCGAGAGCCACATACAGCTCAGGACATGATTGGAGAAACTGGTCATTGCTAGGACTCCCACCGTCACACATTTATATCAGGTCACGAAGCCACTGCCGTTTCAGTCTCCGAGGAGGATTATAGGGATGAGTGGTGCAGTGCAATGACTGTAATCCGAGATTAGGGTGGTTTGATAGGTTACTATGGAATTTCATATACTTGGAAGGGATGAGTTCAAGAATGTAGGGTATGTTAAGATCGTTATGAAGGATTTTTTTGCTGACATAATAAGGGGCATTTACTATTGTTCTCAGGACTTTTGATTGAAAGGATTAGTTACGATTGATGTTCGACTTTTTTACTGTCCCCCATAGCTCTATTCCGTATGCCTAGATTGGCCAGAAGATGCCATCTTAAGCATTAGCAGCCAAGCTCCTCGACTGTCTCCCTACAGACCAGAAAGAGAAATGTAGCGACTCTTCAATATTTGATAAATCTTTCATTGTCATACACTTACGATATTTTTTATAAGAGCAAAGTGACATAAGTTTGGTTACCAAAAGTGGTCTGGAACAACTAAGGTTAAGGATTCACTATTGTGTCAAAAAAGAATGGTTCATAGAATGTCAAAAAAATATTGAAGAGTGACGTAATGACACGAAGTAGATTTCCAAATATATACTTCACCATATAGAAGCAGATGGTTGTTTTTCTAGTAGACAAAGGCTAAACTCACAGAAGGCCTGATGGTACAGAAGAGGACCCCCACAAGGCAGTATGCAATACAACATGAAATCGTTTATCTCAGCAAATGGAGGCAAACATGATAATCTAAGATTATCATCATCTGTCCGTCGATTCCGTACTTGTATCTACCCACACAGTAATTGCCATTGTCCTCAGCGCTTACAGCAAGTACGTCTCTGATAGTAACAATTTACTGTTAAAAGTAACATGACAATAGAAATAACACTGTGAATAGACAAAATCACAACCGGGATCACTGTCAAACACAATTAACGGTAGATGCCGTAGTTAATCAAGAACTCTCCTTATCATCGTTCGCGTTGACTCGACCCTCAGAACGTTCTTTTGCAGAGAAATATGTTTTCTAAACATATATTAATGTATATATTATGAATGTATTAGTTCTTATTGTTATTCTCATTACTATTACCTGTTTCATTAATTTTTCATATTCAGTAAATTCACACTGATCAACTAGTCAGATCTACAGTTAGGTAGTTATTCATATCGTTAACTGTTCTTAAGCAACTTAGCCATAGCTTGTCGCTCTTTTCTGCCTTGCACCTATTACACTGAACTATTGTTCAGTTACTATGATAACTATTGTTCTTTATTATGATAAATAAACAAAAGAATGTTTATTTGCCTCAGGAAGAAAAATATTTTTGATTCTGGTAGTATTTTTTCAAATATGATATAGGTTCCTCCTCATCACGCAAAGTTTCTTAAAGGCAGGCATGTATAATTGCAAACATTTTAATACTTTCTCCATCCTTAACCGCACTGTATTGAAAAATGTTTGACTCATCTAGAAAGTAAGAAATGACGATATTTTGTTATATTTCGACTATGAAGCATCCCTCTTGATGGTCCAACAATAATCGCCCAGCATATCAGGATTCCATTTGCCTTGATACCTCTTTTCCGGGAAGAAATCTAGGCACGAGTGCATGAAGTGTACTTTTTTTTTTTATTAGATAAACTACTTTATTATGATAAAATTACAATCGGCCTCATTGAGCAATAAGTAATTGTGACATATGATCACAATGAGCAATGAGTAATGATATATATGATGTATTTACAAACAACCCAGAGACCTCTCAAATCCACATGGTTGTCACCTCCCTTGCGTGCGAAGGAGTAAGCGGAGTCTTGGGAAGTCCCCACGCTCCTCTGTCAGACGCGTCACCGGATACGAGCCAGTGGAGGCTGACGAAGAGCGCGAGAGCCACATACGCTCAGAACATGATTGGAGAAGCTGGCCATTGCCAAGACTCCCGCTGTTACGCATTTATAGCAGGTCACGAGGCCACTGCCGTTTTAGTCTGCGAAGAGGATTGTAGGGATGAGTGGTGCAGTGCAATGGCTGGGCTAGGGGATTTGAGAATGTAGGGTGAATTAAGATCATTATGAAGGTTTTTGTTGCTGACATAATAAGGGACATTTACTATTGTTCTCAGGACTTTTGATTGAAAGGATTGGATACGCTTGATGTTCGACTTTTTTGCTGTCCCCCATAGTTCTATTCCGTATGTCCAGATTGGCTTAAGTATAACTTTGTAGATTAGTAATTTATTTTCTATTGAGAGATGACATCCTGGGATGGGATGTCCTCGTTCAAATAAGGATAGGAAATGGCGTATGGCTCGAGCCATTTGTCCATGCAGTGGGAAGCCTAGAACACGATAAACAACAGATATGCCAGGCACAGGCCTTTATTTTGTCCTCGGCTTTACACGAAAAACGTTTTAAAATATTTTAAAAAAAATAATGTGAGTGATGGAGAAATTCCGAATACATATTTGCAAACAGTATGAAAAAACTGCATTGAGTACACCTTATTGGTACTCGTGAGACAAAAATGTTGTTGACCAGTGTTATCATTCAAATTACTTACAGTTCCCTAGGTAAGGCCTGTGGCTGGTTCGGTCTGCACTCACTGGAGTGCGCTGTGCGACTGGATTAAACACTTGAGAAGATCTAGGCTACGCGGAAGAAAGTGCTTATAACCATTACGTAATGACACAGCCACGGAGAAAGTAAATAGTTCGCCCCTAGACCTTGAACCCACCAGTGGCCCACTTTACGCACGTTCGCTCTACCAACGTATTCTACGTCCCACCAAAGTGTTCAATTGTGATTTATATCAAACATCGTAATCGTAATTACAACACAGATAATAATAAATACAATATTTTTATTGTGATAAAATTACAATCTGCCTTATCGGGCAATAAGTAATTCTGGTCTATGTTCTCATTCATACCATATTTACAATTAAAACACAGATAAAAATTTTTATTCATTTATTAAGAAATGTCTTGTTGGAATGGTTAGTTTTATAATGCTAAGAATATTATAATGCTAAAGGTAGAAGGGGCTTGAGCTGAACTCTGTACTTGCCAAGTGACTTCATGGAAGTCACTGATGGTTCCCTGTTATTTTTAAGTAAGCACCCCTCTTTACTTCCCTACTTTCCAGAGTCTTATCCTTTTCTTACACATATATGTCACAGCTTTAGCCCCAGACTCCACTTATAATGCTAAGAATATTATATTGCTAAAGGTAGAAGGGGCTTGAGCTGAACTCTGTACTTGCCAAGTGACTTCATGGAAGTCACTGATGGTTCCCTGTTATTTTTAAGTAAGCACCCCTCCTTACTTCCCTTACTTCCCTACTTTCCAGAGTCTTATCCTTTTCTTACACATATATGTCACAGCTTTAGCCCCAGACTCCACTCGTCCCTAGACCTTCCACCCAGTATGTAGTAACGTAACTCTTTTGCTTGTACTTCATAATAAAGCTTTTCTTTCTTTTCTTTTAAAAGACTCTCCTCTATAAACATTATTTAACTGTTGATGTCAAGACAAACTCAATTTATAATACGTGTGTAGACTTTTACCGACTTTTAATCAACTTCAATCAAAACGGCCGAGCGGAAATAACTGAAATCATTCTGCTGAGCTCATATTAGTTGACTTTCTGAGAATAATTTATTTCAAAATCATTCAATTTGTTCGGTCAAAATTTATTAATGATATCATGATTATAATTGTTTATAATGTTATATTAATGATTATAATGTTTTAACGTCTTATTAGGCACAATGTATAAACACGTAGCAGTTAAAGCCAGAGACTTGACTATGTCGAATACTAATACGATCATGGAATGTAAACAACCCATGATCCTATGTATGTCTGATTATCATCATAATAAAGCAGTCTTTTACTGGAGTCGGAGGGTGTCGGTACATGTCCCTCTTTCGTTATCTATCTTAACCGCCGGCGATTAACTTGGCATCTTGGTTATATGATTCTCATCATAATGCTAGGATTCTAATTTGCTCCCCGTATTTTCTGCTCAAATTGATGTACATAACAGCGTCAAATTAAAAGAAATATTTATCTAAGGGTCATATCGATGAGTAATCATTCATAGCGTGATTAATGCTTTGCGGATCATTAATCAACAGAAAATATCTTGATTGTGAATCGAGATATTAAAAATTGAAAATAGTGAATGGCTCAAAGGTTTCCGTACGTACCTCCTTTTTCTCATAAACATTATATAGTATGTCAGGAAATGTACTCTTTATGTAAATAATTTACCTGTTTTGTAAATATAATGCTACATTATTTTCATATATAATTAATGTAATATAAAGATTTAGACATTATACACGGCCCCAAAAGAAAGTTGGCGCACTTAAAAGACTTTGAATAGTTGTTTCCTAGTAGAATTATTTTAGGCTTTAAATTCGTTTTTAATTAATATTAAACGTTTTAGGCGCTATAAATATGAAGGAAAACTGCACTAAATATTCAAAATATTATACAAAAATTTATATTTTGATTTCTTGTTTTATTTGTTGTAAATATTTAGCAAAATGATTTTTTTTTTAGTTTTTCTTTTAATTTAAAAAATGTTGAGCAAAATAGCCCGTATTGTTGCTTTAGTGGAAGACGGTCAAAGCCAAAGATATGCAGCCCGTGCATTGGTTTCACCTGAAACAAGTGTTATTACATATCTAAAAAATATATACACGTTTGTGCAATGGCAGACCCGGATGAGGTCGGCCACAAGTGACAGAGCCAAGAGATGACCGGTTTATTGTACTACACGCTCTTCGGAACTGTTTTCAACTGCTACTGAGACAGGTCAACTTTTTTCGTACAGCTCGGCGAGTAGTAATATGTGTAGAAACATTGTTATAGTTCGTAGCTCGTTTGGAATTTGCTCGGGAACACCTTATGTAGACTGAAAACGAACGAATTGCATACACCATACCAAAAAATAACTGAAATCCGAAATATTGGAAGCAGATATTTAATTTTTTTTAAAGTGAGCCATTTTTTTTTTTGTGGGGCAATATAGATATTGAAATTTCTAATCACCCCAAATACTGGTAATTTTTTTAAATATATTTTCTAAGTCTGTTTTGACCACAATAGGACTATAACTTGTCGGAGATTATGATTGTAATAAAATGATCCTAAGAATCATACCCAATGTAAAGTAGATACTATCACACACAAGTCATGCTCTTCTGAGCACGTTGCCGACTGTACAGCACTTATTCAAATTAACAATGTTAATTCTTGTCAAAAGGAAGGTGAATTTTGTATACCAAATAACAAGCTCATCAAAAGATGAGTGCAAATTATCTGCCGGATACGAGATGCAGCTCAAATAAGGAACAATTTCCCTCCTACAATTTTAGCTCAATTTCAAACAATATCGCTTCACTATAAGTGATGCTTGATTAATGTACACACTGAAACAAATTCACTATTATAAAACCAAAATGTGCAGATAGCGAGTACGTAATATAGACATCCTCTATATATCAAACCCTTAACTCTTAGATAAATTCAATAAGGGTATAAAAACCAAAGTGACAACTAATTTCTCGGCCTTGAAAATCTTTAGCATTTACTTTGCAAAAATAAACAAATCAGTTCGAATAAGTTATAACAGTGATTCAGGGACAGCTGCTCTAGAGTAATTGATTACACGAGAACTTATTTTCTATTTCATGAGTTTTGCAAATGCTTTTATGCTACTTATTGAAAAAATAAGTACGCCAATGTTATATAATGTTTGGTGTGAACAAAATTGGCCGTTTTTTTTTTGTACATATCAACTACTACGACCTTGTAATTTGTTCGTTTTTTTATTGCTAACAGAACATATAATGAATAAAACGTTTAATAAATGCGTCAGTTAGTTACTAAGCGTTTTTAACGAATCGTTAATGATAAATTATGCGGGCCGTTCGGTCATGATTTGAAAATCGTTGGCACGCACAATCAACTATTAAAACAGGTAATTAATGATTTTGATGAATTTTAAGGAACATGATTTGATGTCGTTAAGCCTGGAGGAGATTAATAGATAATGTTTGAAAACACGAGTCTCATTATCAATTGATTGGCAATCAACTTTTTAATAATCTTTATAACGTAGTTTCAGGTAAAACCATACACGGGAGAAAATCAAATATTTGCTTCCAATATTTAGGCTTTCAGTTATTTTTTGGTATGGTGTATGCAATTCGTTCGTTTTTAGTCTACATAAGGTGTTCCCGAGCAAATTCCAAACGAGCTGCGTTCTCTGATCAACAATATGACCCTGATGCTGGACTCTGAGAGTTTAAATTTACTTCAGCAATGTTTACATATATTATAACGTTATTATTATTATTATTACATAATAATATAACACATATTACTACTCCCCGAGTTGTACGAAAAAAGTTCAGCTGTCTCAGTAGCAGTTCTGTCACTCTGTGGCCGACCTCATCCGGGTCTGCCATTGCACAAACGTGTATATATTTTTTAGATATGTAATAACACTTGTTTCAGGTAAAACCAATGCACGGGCTGCATATCAACCGTCTTCCACTAAAGCAACAATACGGGCTATTTAGCTCAACATTTTTATATTAAAAAAAAACTAAAAAAAATATCATTTGCTAAATTTTTACAACAAATAAAACAAGAAATCAAAATATAAATTTCTGTATAATTTTTTGAATATTTAGTGCGGTTTCCCTTCATATTTATAGCGCCTAAAACGTTTAATATTAATTAAAAACAAAATTAAAGCACAAAATATGATAATTCTATTAGGAAACAAAAATATTCAAAGTTTTTTAAGTGCGCCACCTTTTTTGTGGGGCCATGTATAATGTCTAAATCTTTATATTACATTAATTATATATGAACATAATTTAGCATTGTATTTTCAAAGCGAAATTATTTAGATAAAGAGTACATTTCCTAACATACTATATAATGTTTTTGAGAAAAAGGAGGTGCGTACGGAAACCTTTGAACCATTCACTATTTTCAATTTTTATTATTATTATATTCCTTTATTGTGCTATAATTACAATCAGCCTTTTATAAGGCAATAAGTAATTAAGATAAATGCTCTCATTCATACCATATGTACAGTTCATCATTCACTCAATATTTACAGACAGCCCAGAGACCTCCCAAATCCACATGCGAAGAGAAACCGGAGTCTTGGAAAGTCTCCCACGCCCCTCCGTCAGCCGCGTCACCGGATACTAGCCAGTGGAGGCTGACCAAGAGCGCGAGAGTTCAATTTTTAATATCTCGTTTCACATTCAAGGTATTTTCTGTTGATTAATGATCCACAATGCATTAATCACGCTATGAATGATTACACATCGGTATAACCCTTAGATAAATATTTCTTTTAATTTGACGCTGTTATGTACATCAGTTTGAGCTGAAAATACGGGGAGCAAATTTCAATCCTAGCATTATGAAGAGAATCATTTCACAATACAATTCAATTTCAAAAATTTTATGACGCTACATGTTTATAGGTTATAATTATTTCTTGAGTCAGTAGCCCCATTCCTAAGGTCTTGTCGGTACCCTCAGGTTTATCTCTTAGACTGACTAACTTTTCAAAAATATATATTGAAGGAATACTGTTATTTTTTGACGATTTTGAATGACAATTTGAGGTTGGGAGAAGGGGTAATATAGCAATGTCGGTATTTCCTTTTAGTTTTGCAAAATTCAATGTGAATACGACCATCAGTTTGAATTAGAATAGGGAGCTAATTGTTACATTTCCGTGTTAATGGATTCCCCTAGTAATTAGGCAATAAACATAAACATGCAATTATTTTGTGACCTTGCCTAAGACTATTTGAAGCACAAACAAGTATATTGAATATTTATCTTACTAGTTGAACGATCTCTAGAATGGATATTAGAAGGTGGGGGCCAATTTGAAGGAGTTGACATGCTATGAGAAACCAGCATTTTAATGAGTTTTTCAGACCGAGAAAAAATGCATAAATTATTGTGTACATTGAATGGAAAATTTTAATTTCGATATAATTAATAACCGTGACGGAAATATCTATACATTCTTAGTTTAAGTACTATTATTAATAGTTTAAAAAAGGAAATAACGTTTTAATTGTTATTTCAGCGATTTCAGTTCAGGTACTGTTTTTACCAATATAATATACAATGAGGTATTAGGTTGAAAGAGAAACTAAAATTTATGTTTTAAATTATCACCACGCACTTTCCTCTCCTCTGGAAACATTCTATTATTGTCCTATTCGCCAAATCCGCCAAACCCAATGACGTCTCATCTTACCGTCCAATTAGCCTAATCCCTATCCTCTCAAAAATATTTGAAAAACTCCTATTAAATCGTCTACTTCCAATTGTTCAATCCAAAAACCTTTTTCGTACACACCAGTTTTGGTTCCGTCTACGACATTCCACTGCTCAACAAGACCTTCGCGTTGTTACTCCGCCGATGTCACCTCTACCCCCAATACCTTCTTGGGATCATTTGCAGATGACACTGCAGTCTTGTTCCCTCATCAACTTCACCCTCTGCCGCAAGTCCTGACCACTAGTTTATTAAATTCCATTCCTCTCCCTGTATCCGAGTTAGTACGGTGTGTACGTTTTCAAGTCGACAAAGGACTGACTTGGGACTCTCACACGAGGCTAAAAAGACAAGAACTAAACAGGCGATTTGGACAACTGTACAGACTACTTCAAAAGACACATCCCATCTCTTAATAGAAAATAAATTACTAATTTACAAAGCTATATTTAAACCAATCTGGACGTACAGAATAGAGCTATGGGGGACAGCAAAATAGTCGAACATCAAGCGTATTCAATCCTATGAAGAATCATAGAAATCATTACAGAAGAATCAACTATGTTCGTTTCTCTTCATAAGTTTTGTTTTTCTAATTGGCATCTGTGTCATTCTCAGGCGTTACATAGCGATTTCAGTTCACCTCTACTTATCCAAAATATAGCTTGAATTCGTTTAATTTAAGTCCTTTTAATTAAAAAAAAAAAAAACGCAGTAAAGTCCATGAACCTACCTTCCTGGTCTGGTTCCTTTTAAAAGGTGTCTCTACAAATGAAGACATTAATTCCGTATGGTAATACATTCTTTTGAAATACTTCTAATGAGAAAGGAGAATAGTAATCTGCCGTGAAGAACCTCGTACTCCTCTGGCAAGGCAGGAGTCCCCCAAGGAAGTTCCTGAGCCCTTTCCTATATAATATTACTTCTTTTTAAGCGTATTTCTTAACTTGGGAATAATCTTATTCCTGAAAATCTTAACGTTCGTTCCGTAAACATAAAATTTAATTAATTTTTCTACTTTGCTCATAAACGCACCCGAAATACAACTAGCAACAAAATATTTATGCCATTGTCAATTGGAGACATTACTTTAACATTCGATTAATAAATAAAACTCATTTACACAAAAGTTTATAACACATACTCCTATGCACTGTTTACAATAGAATCATCAAACGTACATGGTCAAAATTCTTCGAAGCTATGTACATGTTTTCCTATTCTCGAATAGTCTACAAACATAGCCGTAATAGCTCTTGACCTAATCTTACCTAATCTAATCTTACCTAATTACCTAATCTTACCTAATCTGCTTCGTACACTCTTGTCACGTCTAACAGTCTATTACAAGTAGGCTACACATTAGACCTGCAAAACTGTTAGGTGAATCTAAAATTCATTATTCGTACTAAAACACTTAGAGTTTTTAGGATTTAGGGCCTTTTATTTTAGCAAGGTAAATAGTTTGATTGTTATAAATTAATTATATTTATAACTAATGATTTCTCATAAAATAAGCTTAATGTTAAAAAAAAAAAATTTTGCTATATTTGATGTGTTTTAGTTATTTTGTTAAATGTTTATTTTATTTATTAAGACATATTACGTTTCTTGTAATTGTAGTCATCTACTTCGGAACGATGTTAAGAGTTAATGATAATAAGTTTAAAGTTCGTTATTGGACCAATTAATGCATTTTTGTTTAAATGTTATTTAAAGTCTTGTATAACTATTTGATTAACTTGTTTTTCAATCAAGTACTTATTGGAGAAGATAGACATGTAAACGGAAAACCGGATTTTTAAACTTTCATTTGTCCAAACTCAATATATCTTTTGCATTTCACATGGCCGTGTGTTTTTTTTTTCAAAATATTTTGTGGAATAAAAAACAAATGTAAATATTTGATATAAGTGATAAGACGAAAGGAGGTTGAGGCCAGTGTATCACCAATTTCGTAAACAAACTTAAATTTCTCTCCAAATCAGCCACTTTATTGCCTTCGTTTTTCCTTTACCGTACCACTCGAAAATTCAGTTAAGATTATAAACACCACAATAGAGCTTTCATTAAGGTAGACGGTATTCCACGTGAAGGATCTGTGTTGGTATCCAGACGATTTCGTTTTAGGATTATGTGTTTTTGTTCGATACAAAAAAAATACTTTTGTATCTATCTGTCATTCTGCCTGTTTCGGTGATTTTAAGTTCCCAGTTTGACCTCGAGTCATAACAATTATATGCAGAGATCCCATTCGAATTACCAACTACCTGGAAAGTACCTTCAACTGTAGATTACACGATTGAGTATATTATAACATATATACATATATAGAGTAAATTAATTAGTTATTGTGCAATTTAAAAAGTAATAACTTCCTTAACATACTGAAATGGTGATAAAATTAATGAAACCGACGCTCTAATTAATAATATGTAATATGTACTGAGCATTTAGTGGAATATAAAACAAAAATATCACGTGGGGATTTCACCTAACGACCCGATTATACTAAAAAAAAAAAAAAAAGCAACTCAATGTTCTAATGTTAAACATAATTTACTTATTATATAATAAATATTTATATATTAAATTGAATTAGGTATTTAATTAATGATCTCGACATCCATATCATAATAAATAACATGTAATGTTTCATTAAATTAATATTACCGACCCATGTATTATTCTTCATGGCAATCAATACCACCTAATGAGTCGTAGAAAAATTTTTTTTTTATTAAAATACTTATTAATTATAAATATATTACTAAAAAATATATGTTTTGCATTAAATTTATTAAGGTATTAGGTTTATGTTCTTGACAACCAAGCTAATAACATGTTATGTGTATCATTACTATATCCTCGGAGATGTGATATTGACCCGATGATACTAAAAAAAAAAAAAGTAACTCAATGTTCACATGTTCAACATTATTTACTTGATAATTAAAATAAATATTTTTCTATTATATTGAGTATGGTATTTCGTTAATGATCGTGACATCCAAATTAATAACATGTAATGTGTATCATTAAAATAATGTTTCCCACCTCCTGTTAGACATGGAAGTGTGATATTCTGCATAGTGATTTCACCTAATGACCCGATGATACTTAAAAAAAAAAGCAACTCAATGTTCACATGTTCAACATTATTTACTTGTTAATTAAAAATAAATATTTTTTTATTATATTGAGTATGCTATTCTTTCTTTCAGTCACAACGAAATCTTTATTTGTGTGCTACATCTAACTAATTTCCCGATACCCCCTATCCCCACATCCGCGTGCTGTGTTGGCCAAGAATAACATTGTAGAAACCTTAATAAAACAACTATTACAAGGCATATAGTGCTCGTACCTCTAGCCTTAAAAGAAACAACAGATACAAGAAGTACCCTGAGACAAAGCCGAGACTGAGACCAGAAGCCGGTACTCAGTCATTGAGCCGTGAATGGTGGGGAGCCGCTGCTATATAGCACAGTGAATGGAGGCGCGCGCCAGTCCACCCTGTAATCGTCACAAGTCGCTGTATCCTACAACATCATCAACAACGTAGTCAACAACAACAGCGTAATATCTAGGCGATCATAATCATCACATATTAAGGTTAGCAAAGTCAAAGTATATTAGGTCGAGTCATAAGTAACTTCCGTTTTTTTTAACAGACATTTATGTTGCACTCATTAAATAACAAAATTATATTAATTTTACGAGTGCAGGACACTTTTCATGGAGTTTCTCTTGCACTCTTTCCAACTGCTGAACCTTAAATTTGACTTCAACAACTCGTGGTGAATTATTCCTTGACAATCCCACCATACACACAATAAAATCTTTTTGCCAAGGATGTTTGCTTTCGGATCTGGTAGGGAAGGTTGATCCTTATCAAGCCACTGTCTTTTGCGGACTATATTGTCATAGGTAACCCATTTTTCATCGCCTGTTACAATCCTGTTTAAAAAAGGCTCAATTTTTACCCGTGAGAGCAGACTTGTGGCGATTGACATGCGATCTTCTTTATTCCGTTCACTGAGATTGTGAGGTACCCACACTCCTAACTTGCTGACTTTCCCTAATTTCTCCAGGTGGCGGTTAACAGTTGATTGTGATGTATTCAATCTTTCTGCTATACCTCTTGTCGATTGACGTGGATTTTGCTCCAATATTGCCTTTAAAAGGTTGTCGTCAAAGTCGGAAGGACGTCCCGCCCTCGGTTCGACTTTTAAGGTCGTATCTCCAGAACGGAATTTTATCGACCAATTTCTAACTGCCTGATCAGTTATTAGTCCTTCACCATATACACTGCATATTTTTTCAGCTGTCGCCCTAGCACTATTGCCTTGTTTAAATTCCCAAAGCTTTACATGATGAATATGTACTTTTTGACTCTCCATTTCAGAGGTTAAAAAAAAACAGTTTAATGTAGTGTGTATCACACAAAACAGTTGACAAAAGACTAACTGAAGCCTTGTCTATATTGAAAACAAAAACTTGTTGTCATGGTAACTCATAGTGGGTAGACACGAACAAACGATTCTACTTAGCTGTATTGGAAGTAACTTATGACTCGACCTGATATATCTTTGTAAGGTTCAAATCGACAATTCTTTTTTATATATATTTTTTTTTTTTGGAAGGATTGTTTGTCAACATGTATCTACGTTGGGGCACATACATAAAAAAAAATTACATTAGCTTCCATATATTTGAACCTTTTTGGACGTTTTTGACTTGGCCACACTTGGAGCACAAAGGAGACCATAGAAACTACCTGGTTCTATATGGTCCATAGTCTTGCTATTATTATTATTATTATTATATCTTATTATTATTAGTATATGTCTACATATAAATATATAAACATTTTCAACTTCCTTATTGTTTTTCCGTTTTGGATAAAAAGGGTCACGTATCTTACTGGAGTTCGTAATCACCATTTTAATTATGTCCTCTGTTTGGTAGCTGTAATCTCAACCAAGTATCCATTACTCTTAAGTTGACTGCTCCAGCTGATGATAAGCTATTTTTACTTTAAAATAATAAATATCATATTTTGACTTACTTTTAGCTCGATTCTGTGTATTCGTGTAAACATTTTAACAATGATCAAAATTAACTTTAACCTAGTTTGATTATATCTCGCCTTTGTATAAATTGAATCATTCTCTTCACAATGTCAGCCTATTGTGCTTACATTAGCATATGTCTTCATCTGTTTACTTTAAAATCTCTTTTTGTTAAAATAAGATACCTAAAATTTCTCTTGCCCTACTTCCAAACACGTTTCCTTTGAAAGCAATGGTGGTGGAAAAATCTCAAATATCTCCCTTTTTGAAATACCTCTGGTTTTTAATAATTCGAGTCGGTCACATTATTTTTAAACAAACATTAAAGTAAATTAAACTTATTGAAATGAACTTCAACTGAATAGCACTAATAAATATATTTTTAAAAACATGACAATTAATTCAATGTAATATTATTATCAGATTATTTATTTTGTTTATTAATACTCACACATTAGTTTATCGTTTTTTTTTCTTTCATAGCCCCTTTAAATTTACAGATAATTATATATAATTATAGATCCTCAGGCGAATCTATTTACAAATTATTTTTGTATTTCCTGTAGCATCGATACTTATATACAGGTTTTGTTATTTTATAAAAAATATATAATGAATAAACAAGTATAATGATATACATTATACGTGACTGGACTAAACTGACTAATAAAGGTGATGGGGCTCACCTTTTTGATCAACCTTAAAACTAACTAACATACTAATTAGTTTATCATTCCTCAAAAGAATTTCTTTTACATGATGACTAGCTTTCGATTGATGGGAGGAGGAAAAAACAATAAATAAATCTCGGGTTTTTGTGGTGTAATTCTAATTGTATTTGATTACAAATATTTTAATAATTATTAGTTGTGGTTTGTAAGCCAAATGCATTTATAATTACTCCTGGGTTTGAATCTTGGCGTTTTTTCCTTTGGCTTACAGTTATATATTAACAGATAAATCATAAGCAAACATATGTTTCCCTAATTATTAATATTATTATATTTATATAAATTGTAGGGAATAGGTACGGGGAAATTTTCATGGGCCGTCCATCTCTCTGACAGCCTCTCCCTTCTGCAATATCTACCGTAAAAATTATTCAATAAATTTCAAAATCATCTTCAATTCCTACTTTTTGTAATTAGATAGTAATGAAGAAGTATTATTTTCACCCCTGTGAGTAGCAAATACACAATAAAATTGTGCACAGTTGAAGCAAATTTATATTAATATAAGAATTTATTGTGTGATGTACACAATGAAAGTAAAAGCAAAAGTTATATTTGTAAACACTCCGAGCTGTATGAATTTTATATAAGATGCGATTGTGAAAGGAAAAATTTGTTTCGTATCTATTAACCAGACAGCATCTCTGCAAATGTCTGCTTTTTCTTATAATTAAAGCAACGGCGAAACAAAATAAATTCAAAGGTGCTGTTATTTTAAAATCAGATAATGACAACCAAGGTAATAAGTTCAAAGCTCAAAAATATTTTAAAAAATAACCTTTTTAGAGAATCCAGTAGAAATCGCTTATTCAGTAGTTTTTTATTTGGACGATTTGATTTTTTTGAAAAAGCAGTGACCAAAATGATTCGACAAATAATATATATAATTATATTTTTAGGAGAAACCAGCAGACAAACACTATTAACTATTAGTTTATTATTTTATTAGAAAAATTTAGTTTATAGTTGACTTAACAACATTTTAGTCGGGATAAAGTAAGTTTACTGAGAATCAACTATTCAACAAAACTAGTATGTCAAACATTTTATGTTATCTGGCGTTGTTTTTTACTTTAGTACTTCTGAGACCATAACCACCGTAACATTATAAGATCATTTTAACTTAAGCACCTGCTTTTTCTCAGGGTTTTAGGATATAGAATTTTTAAGTGGTTACCTGCCATACAGAAACATATTGGTGGTAAGGCCGAAAATACAATCAAAAAGCATATATCAGTTACAACTCTTTCATTCGCACCCCACGAAAAATGTTCTTAATTGTAATGTTCATGGTGAATTTAAAATTCACCATCATTAGATGTAAAATTATATATTGGTATTTAAAAATTATTTCTTTGAGTATTAGTTCTTGATTTGATAGTACACTGTGAGGCTGGCCGAAGTTGTTTCTGACGTAATAAGGGGCATCGACTATTGTTCTCAGGACTTCTGATTGAAAGGTTTGGATGCGCTTGATGTTCGACTTTTTTACTCTCTATTCTGTGTGTCCACTTATCATTCTTCAAAAATGGTATTTTGGAGTATACATCCAGTAGTAATGGAAGTAAATGAATTCAATAGAAGTAATATACTAGCATCATTTTTTTTTTTTTATGGCCATAACGATTGTTTCGACTTCGTATGTTTTAAATTTAAACATTTGTTAATGTGTCTATGAAAAGACAAACAAAAAACCTATTTTTTGGTTTAAGGGAAGTTGAACTTGACATTCACCAGAGTAATTCACGATTGCTCTCTGAACACTTTAATTTATGGATAGTTTTTGTCTACATTAGATTACGGTAATGTATATTTTTTACATATTCTTAAATTCATTCTCACTTGCGTGTCGTTAGCATGTCTTTTCTCTTAGTTGAGGCAACTTTGTCAAATCCTGTCAGAAGCCTCGTATACCTTCGTTAAAGAATTACTGTAGGAGGAAGTAACAGGCCATCGTCCTTCCTTTGGCTGTAATGGTACAGGTGTTGGCGACGCATTGTAAATAATTTATTGTAAATATATTTAGATAATCCTCTGTTACAAATTCTGCTCACCTTTGGCTGAATCGGTTTGGCACAGACTCGCCTCTTGCAGCGTCCTTGTTTACCCTCAGCGACCTCGCCCTTCTTCTTGTGATGCTGTCATTAGGTCGGGATGCTCGCTGAGTCAACGACCGGCAAATGGCTCAATTACGAAACTGATATCACGTCTAGGGCACTAGAAAACTTTCTTACGCCACTTTTATGTAATCTTATTACCGAGAAAACTAATATTATATAGCGTATTTATTTTTGGTCTACTGCAATATTAGGCTAGTCTTAATAATACAGTGCATTTCCCAGTACATTTTAAATTACTTAAAGCTGTTATGTGGTTCTCTCTTGTACAAAAAAGATACAAACGAGCCTTTACTTGAGTAAGTAGATGATCAGAAATGAAATTGTAGTAACAATTTAAAAATATTCATGATGAAGTAAAAAATCACCTTGTCACTCTTTGTTAATAGTATTCGTGCCAAACAATGATTGTCCTCGCTACATTATATACAGGTTTTGTTATTTTATAAAAATTATATAATGAATAAACAAGTATAATGATACGCATTATACGTGACTGGACTGAACTGACTGTAATAAAGGTGGTGGGGCTCACCTTTTTGATCAAACCTAAAACTAACTTACATACTAATTCTTAACCAAATTTTTCCCCGACACCCTGTTGCCTTCGATGCGGGAGGGGTGGCGGGGTCATAATGTTAAACACTGGGTTGGTTAAGTGCTGCAGCGAGTCAAAAAACTTGATGTGTCTCCGGCGGATGAACTGGCCCACCGACGGCACACCAAGCAACAGGTGCAGGTCAGCTTTTTTTAACCTCTCGATTTATTAATTAATTACTGTTTTAATAATAAATTACATACAAATTTAAAAAAAACAAAGAATATAATGAAAGTTCAATATACATATGTAGGCTGTAGCCGGTTTCGATAACATTTTTTTTTTGAATGTTTGAATGTATGAACAAGTGAAAAAAACATTAGTGATTAATATCACTAGTTTAATTAGTGCTTAGCTCAGGAAGTGAATAATACATATTACATTAGCAATTATAGGCATCAAATATATTTCATTTACTTCTTGCAAGATATAGGATACTGACACCATAATATTTCATATAACAATAGTTAATGAGAAAAAACATTTTTTTACTTATTTCGGATGAATGCAGTTGTTGTTCATACATTCAATTAAAAAAAAAGTTATCGAAACCGGTTACAGCCTACATACGTATATTGAACTTTCATTATATTCTTTGTTTTTTTAATTTTTATGTAATTTATTATTAAAACAGTAGTAATCTTCTCTCGATGTACTTATGCGCCTGTTCCCAGTCACAAGAAAAATTTCAAATTAAATACATACATTTTTTAAGTGAGTTCGTAGTCGTTGGGTATCAACTTAGGATGATTTATTTACCAACAATAAAATTAATACAGTTTACTCCAGGCTCAATAATCCTAACCCCCACAACTTCAAAATTTTAATTATAACAATCCCGGTGGGTTCCAAGACATCAGGCATGACAAACTCGACTGTTGAGCACTTGCTAAACACGCACTCAAATTGGATCCCACCTGTGGGACTGACTAATACCAGAAACATATCCGACATGAGGTATGTAAATTACTGAAAGGTCCACAGCCATTCATTGATTGTTCGCTCGAATATGATCTCATATGTCGAACCATATCCCCAAAAATGATCCAATTCGACCTCTACGATTCAACATCATAATACCCGATTCCATCTCAAACCTCTGACCTGCACGCTTGCGCTAAAATCGCCTTACCGACTTGGAATGGCGAATAGAAACCTGGCTGAAACAAAAACAAAAGTCTACTTAAGGCGACTGACCACATTATTTAGCAACATCTTCTGCAATACGCTCGCCAAGGATGTGTGATAAAGTGTTCCGAAAGCAATCTTATTACTTTAGCAAGCCGCAGGAAGCGTTGCAGAACGATCTAGGATTTTTTTCGTAACCCTTGACGATTCCAATTATTAAGTCCTATTATCGCACAATCTCTTAACGATTTTTTGCCTTCTTTAATTTATTCCTGCCAGAAAGACAACGTACGATATTTATGTGTGGGAATGATAATAAATAAAAAAAAAAAGTTTAGATTCAATAGAATGGGATCATGTGAAAAGTGGTCCTACCCACCTCTCTCGAGAGGTTAAAGAACGCTGACCCGTTGCGTGGTGTGCCGTCGGTGGGTGAGTTCATCCACCGGAGACACATCAAGTTTTTGACTCGTTGCAGCACCTAACCAACCCAGTGTTTAACACTATGACCACACCCCTCCCGCATCGATGGCAACAGACTGACTTTTCCATCTGATTTCCAACAGACTGGGGAAAATTTCGGTTAAGAATTAGTATGTAAGTTAGTTTTAAGTTTGATCAAAAAGGTAAGCCCCATTACCTTTATTAGAGTCAGTTCAGTCCAATCACGTATAATGAGTACCATTATACTTGTTTATTCCATTATATAATTTTTCTAAAATAACAAAACCTGTATGTAAAGTAGCGACGCTATAGTAAATACAAAAATAAGTTGTAAATAGATTCACCTGAGGATCTATAATTATCTGTGAACTTGACGGGCTAGGAAGGAAAAAAAAACGTACGATATTTTGCTGAGATTTGATTCAGTTTTTTTCCTTCAAACGCCTTTATTCCATTTTTGGGACTTTAACTAGAGCTGGAACCTATGATTTAATGAATGATTTGACATTTTGAAGGTATTGCACTTCTATGATCTGAGATCGTGATTCTAATGACCAAAGATCGATGTAGATTTTCACTTTCACAAAATATTACCTGGGAATAATAATAAAAGAGGATATAGGATAAAACAATAAATGAATTATAATTATAAACACTTCAGGAATAAAATAAACCAACGTCAACCGGTCTCCGTTAATACAAATCAGCTGAATGTATAAATCCAGAAACAGAATTTCTCCTTGAGAAATCCACATACTAATTGCGAGACATTTGTTATTAAAACGGGTATGAAAACGTCTTTCAAGCAGAATGGATTTCATGTTGAGGAAATAACTTTTAGCTGTGGTTAAAAGACCATCCACCAGACGATGTCAGAAGCATTCGCTGTCCAGTATCTTCATGTTTGAAATTTTTAAAATCTGCAGATACAAGCCACTGGTGGTCTAGCCGGAAGGCCTAGAAAAAATAATAAAACGCTTAAAATTCGCTGTTTGCAATAAGTGAAAAAAAAACACCTTTTTAAAAAGTTATTATGTGGATAACTAACATACTAAGCCGTTAAATTCGTGTAACAAGAGAAGAAGAAAAATACGCTTGGTTTGATTAAATGTAGTTTTGGCCATCCACCAGACGATGTCAGATGCATACGCTTTGTCAAGGGAAGTTCCGATAGCGTGCAGTAATTTTTGAATCGATTTTTCGATCCTTTGTATCAAAGATTGAAATACACCCCAGTGTCTGTATAGGAATTTTAATACAGAATCCTCAGATTTAATAATTTCTTGGCAATAAATGGTAGCCTTAAATTAGTCTTTCTTGTTGTATTCGTACAATTCAATACATCCTATCAATTTAATTTTAATATTTCTATCCGGTATGTAGTGTGTGATTGTATTGTACTTCAATTGACTGCCTTACTTGGGATTTAAAACTCAAGTCCTTGAAATAATAGCGATACTAAAAAGGTCGTTTATAAATAAATACCATAACAACAAAACACTGCGTTGTTGTTATCTGACACTATTTGGTCGTTCATTCGTCTGATATTTATTATGATTCATAATTTATTTTCTGATCTTGTATTGTTTTTTTGTTGTTTTTTTATAGTCCCATCTAATAAAGGGTGTCCCAGAATTAACGCAAGATTTGATTTAAATAGAAAACACAGTTTTTAGTATTTTTGTTGTTATTTTTTTATTGAATTATAAAGTAAATAGGATAGGGTTATTTATGGAATAACATGGCCTCCACGACTTTTCTGCCACATACACACTCTTTTGTCGAAATATTCCATGACCATTTGGCATAAATATGATTGAATTTCGTGGAATTTCCTCTTTTAATGCCCGGGTGGATGTGGGCTTGTTGACATACACCTTTGACTTCAAATAACCCCATAAAAAGAAATCTAAAGGTGTTAAATCACACGATCTAGGAGGCCAATTCTGATCACCGAAACGAGAGAGTACACGACCTGGAAATGTCTCAGGCAGTATTTGAATTGTTTCAATGGGCTGTATGGCATGTGGCACCATCTTGTTGAAACCACATATTGGCCACATCAATATCATCCAATTTCGGCACAAAGAACTGTGTTTACGACGCCGAATTGATGTTCATGGATTTTCAACAGCACTCTCACGCACTGCTTCGGTATTGACATTTGAACCGCTTGTTTTTGGACGACCAGTGTGTTTAGTGTCTCCAACTGATCCAGTCTCCCTAAATTTTTCAATTAAATTCTTCACAGTTGATGAAGTCAAAACACTATCCCGACCATATTTTGTATGAAGTTTTCAAACTGTGGCCGCCAAACTTTTATTATTTTTGAGATAATGTTCAACAATAAAGACACTAAACTGACAGCTGTCAAATTGATTTTTTTTTAGGGTTGCCAGCACTTAACTGCACAAATGGTCGCAAATTCAAATCTTGTGTAGATTCTGGGACACCCTTTATAATAGCGCATCTATAAACTATCTGCAGTGCAACAATAGGGCAACTGATTCAACTAGAGGACATCTTTGTTTCCTATCAGAATATATTGCAATTTGATTGCTTATCTATAGAACAGTACCCCTACCTGAAGATTAGTATTAAATAATAATTCAATAATGGGATAATTAATCATTTTATGTTTCTTCCGCGGACCTGTGTATATTTCATTCACTCATATTTCTCTGTTCATAAACGTGTCTTCCGCAATTGCTGCTCTGCCGATGAAACGGCATGAGGTGGTTTTCCATTAAAGGTTAATTCTTTCTGCACTTCCTAAGGGCGGTCTCTGAATCGGTCCCAATGAGATTGCCTAACCTCAATTCGATTTCAGAACCTTTAGATAATGAAACACTGAAAATGACCATTATTCAATCAGCCCGTCTATTCACCAATGCGGGGCTGTTGCGCTTGGGTTCATTTGTCACTCCAGTGGAGTCACGAAGCCTATATTTTGCTTGGAAAAAAAGTTGTCTTAACAATGAAAACTACATCTGCCTTATTTTATTGTAAGTAACTGTGATAAATGTTCTCATTTATAACATATTTACTGTTTTCATTCAATCGCTCGTTCGTTCGAATATTTACAAACAGCCCAGGGAAGGGAACGCCCAATTTCACATGGTTGTCACTCCACCCGCTTAGTCCCACACGTACCTTTATCAGCCGCGTCACCGGATACGAGCCAGTGGAGGCTGACCAACAGCTCGAGAGCCAAAGACGTTCAGGACATGATTGGAGATCTCTGCCAAGACTCTTAAAGTCTTGTAATTACAGCAGGTCACGAGGCCATTACCACTTTAGTCTCCAAGGAGGGTTATAGGGATGAGCGACGCAGTGTAATGACTGTTGATGTTGAGTCCAAGAATTTAGGATATATAGAGATCGTGATGAACTGTTTTGTTGCTGACTTAATAAGGCATTGACTATTGTTCTCAGGACTTTTTATTGAAAGGATTGGATACGCTTGATGTTCGACTTTTTTACTGTCCCCCATAGCTCTATTCCGTATGTCCGGATTGGCTTAGGTATAACTTTGTAAATTAATAATTTGTTTTCTATAGAGAGATAGGGGGTCGTTTGAAGTAGACTGTACAGTTGTCCAAATCGTCTGTTTAGTTATTTTCTTTAAAAATAGTATTTTGGAGTATACATGCAGTAGTAATGGTCTTGGTGAAAACAAAACTAATTTCAGATATTACTTAAATGGAATGCTCTGGGAGTTTCCTAGACGAATCTCATCACTATGGTGACAACATCCTTAAATGTTGCGTTGGGTACCCACTAGATGCAGAAATCTACAATGATTAGAAGATTTTGTCTATTGCTGACATAATTTCTTCTCTATTCATTGTTAGCAGCAATCCGATTTCGATATGACAGATAGATCTGAATTTAAGATTAGAAGGATGCTGCTAAGAATGTACGTGAATGAATCAATATAAGATTTTAAAATTACGATCTAAAACTAATAGTTGCAATGTGGTACAAAGGAAATAAACTTGAAAAAAGCTCGTTGCTCCTCTCTGGTTCTTACTAAGTTTTAAGCTATCTCAATGTCAAAGTCACAAATCAAAAGTTACTTGAAATTATAAGTTCTGTCTTTCACATTTTAAAGACTTATTGAAGACTATAATAATTACATATTATTATTATTGGTATAAAACAATCATTTTTATATATGAATACGTAACATAATATTGCGGCCATATTAAATAATACAAAGCAACTGATTAAACCTATCAAATAAATACAAATAAAAAAGAAATAAGAAGAATTTATAAACACAAGTCGACACTTTTTAGTGTTAATGGTGGATCAAACTTAATGAAGCAAAATGTTCCCACATTACTTTCACCCTCTGTTGCAAGTCTTGTCCACTAGTTTATTTTAATTCCATTCCTCCCGCTGTATCCAAGGCAGTACGGTACTTAAGCCTCCATCTCGACAAACGGCTGACCTGGAACACACATACGACCCTAAAAAGACAAAAATTAAACAGAAGCTTTGGACAACTATACAGACTACATCAAAGGAAATCCCATCTTTCGATAGAAAATAAATTACTAATCTACAAAGTTATAGCTATGGGGGACAGCAAAAAAGTCGAACATCAAGAGTACTCATCCCGATAATTCTCCTCGAAGACTGAAACGGCAGTGGCCTCGTGACTTCTATAAATGCGTGACAGTGGGAGTCCTGGCAATGGTCCGTTTCTCCAATTATGTCCTGAGCGTCTGTGGCTCTCGCCTTCTTGGTCAGCCCCCACTGGCTCGTATCCGGTGATGCGGCTGACGAAAGTGCGTGGGAGACTTCCAACACTACGCTTCTTCTTTCGCATAGCGAAGGAGGTGACAACCATGTGGATTTGGGAGGCCTCTGGGCTGTTTGTAAATATTCTATGAATGAGCGAGTAAATGATGAATTGTAAATATAGTATAAATGAGAACATTTATCTCAATTACTAATTGCCTGATAAGTCAGATTGTAATTTTACCACTATAAAGAAGTTATATATAAAAAAAAACATAGAGTTAAAATTGAAATCAGGAATATAAATAAATAAAAACTTGTTGAGTAGCTGGAAAACACCTGATGAATTTGAAAATAACAACAGCTGTTGCAAGCGTTAGTGCATACATTCACATACACTGACATTGGTGAATATAAGCTTACTTCAAATAGTAAAAAATAGATTTAAATTGAATAAAATCATCTTAACTACGTTTAAGCAATATAGCTGCTGTTCCTTGATTCTATTAGTAAGTAGTAAAATTCATGCTCCTAAATCAGTGTCAGGCACATTAATCAGACAATCGTTCTTGTAGCTCCGTTAATTGTTCGGCGGGTTAACAATGACAGATTCGGCGATGCCTGAAATAGTCCATTAGTAAAGAGACTGCAAGTCTTAACTGGCCTAAGTAGACTGCACATTTCAACATCGCAGATTCTAATTGAAATGCTTAATTCAGAGTAGGATTTTTTTAGAGTACTTTTCCACTCAGAGACCTCGACAGCAATCTTAACATTCCATCGAATGCAAAAGGGAATGTACGCGGAGCATGTGCGTGCCACTGCTGACAACTTCTAGTGAAGTATTCCAGCCAAATGTGGAATAAACAATTTTGTATAATAACTAATTTCCAACAACAACTTTATTATGATAAAATTTCAATCTGCCTCATTGGATAATCAGTCATGGTGATAAATGTTCTCATTCATACCATATTTACAATTTTCATTCACTCGCAGCATTCAAAGTTTTTACAAACAGCCCAGAGACCTCCCAAATCCACATGGTTGTCACTTTCCTCGCATGCGAAAGAGGAAGCGGAGTCTTGGGAAGTCCCCCAAGCTCCTCCGTCGGCCGCGTCACCGGATACGAGCCAATGGAAGCTGAAAAAGAGCGCGAGAGCCACAAACGCTCAGGACATGATTGTAGCAACGGTCTATTGCCAGGACTCCCACTGTCACGTATTTATAGCAGGTCACGAGCCTAACGCCGTTTCAGTCTCCGGGGAGGATTATCGGGGTGAGTGGTGACGTGCAATGACTGGGATGAGTAAAAGAATGTAGGGTATATTAAGATCGTTTTGAAGGGTTTTGATGCTGACGTAATAAAGTGCATTTACTATTGTTCTCAGGACTTTTGATTGAAAGGAATGGATACGCTTGATGTTCGACTTTTTTGCTGTCCCCCGTAGCTCTATTCCTTATGTTGTATAATAACAGCGAAATATTATCCTTTTCAAGTTTAGGCTACAGTGTAATGACCAAAGATCGAGAAGATATTTTTATTTACACAAAATATAATAGAGGCTAGAGGATAATATAGTAAATGATAAACCAACTTCAGCCGATCTCCTTAAATAACAAATCAGCTGAATGTACAAGTCCAGGAACATTATTTCTCCTTGAGAAATCCACCTCCTAATTGTGAGACATTTATTATTAAAACGGGTATGAATGACGTTTTTCAAGCAGAATGGATTTCATAATGTTGAGGAAATAATTTTTAGCTGTGGTTTAAAGACCACCCTACCAGACGATGCTAGATGCATACGCTGTGTCCAGTATCTTCATGTTTGAAATTTTTAAAATTTGCAGACACTGGTGCTCTAGCCGTAAGGCCCAGAAAAAAAAAACGCTGAAAGTTCGCTGCTTTTGTAATAAGTGAAAAAACACCATGTTTTAAAGTTATTATCTAGATAAATAACACACTAAGCCGTTAAATTCTTGTAGCAAAAGCAGAAAAAAATACGCTTGGTTTGATTAAATGTATTTTTGGGCACAAAGAATTACCTAACATTCAAAACCAAGAATATTTTACGAGGACAGAAAGAAATCCTAAATAATGACCAAATAAAATATAATTAAAAACCAATTTTTAGGTATCTGATCAATGTTTTAGGCATCTTCCGATAAGATCTGACACGAAAACGTTTTAGATCTACCATCAACGAAACAAATTTTAATCTAAAAATTTATAATTCCTCATTACTATTTTGTTTATTTATTTTTTATTAGTTTTATTTATTTCTGATTTTAATAAATCCAAGGAACCTTCCTCCTTGTAATAACTCCTAAATCTTCTTAGTTGCCATTGACAGCGATTGTTATTTGTTATATATTTTTATTATTGCACTTATAGTTATTATATAGGTTCGTTGTATTATCTTTTATTTACAAGGTGTATGTACACTACTCAAACTCTTCATTCAAAAATTGAAATTTCAAAATTATCATTGATTAATTGTTCCATCAGATTATAAGTTTCGTTTACCTTCGTTGGCCTTCTTTCATTAGACGCTGCAGTCTATCGTTACGGATCGGGGTCGTAGCCTAATTGTATGACATATTCACATTTCGAAAACTAATGAATCTTTGAAGAATTAAGTTTTGAAAGACGGTGAAAGTTCGCTGGGTCTTTCGGTTGACAAAGATATTATTAGGTCAATGGCACCGCTTAAGTAACATAAATAATCGATTTTGCAATAATGACGGTTAAATACTTAAACATAAAATCAGACAGATTTTTGTTTTATTAAGGCTGTCTTACGGCTTTATAAACTTGATTTATATCAGTAATTAGTCAGCTGTTTTAAATTTATGGGGGAGTACTTTCTAATTCATAACCACTTTGATATTTTAAGACCGACAAGAATGCACTACGAATCCTTAAGTAGATACCATATAATTATAGTTATATTATTTAATAAACCTTAAAAAAAAATTTTTTCTTGTATTTGTCAACTAGTGCGTTTTTTATGAAAATAACTCAAACGAGCCAGGTAAGGCCGAAAATACAATCAAAAAAGCATATATCAGTTATTACTCTCCCATTCGCACCCCACGAAAAAATTTCTAATTGAAATCTTCATGGGGCATTTGAATTTGAAATTTACTATCATTTGATGGGAAATATATTGGTCTTTAACATTTATTTCTTTGAGTATAAGTTCTTAATTTCATGGTACACTGTCTAACTGGCCGACTTTCCAACTTCAAGATCAATATAGAAGAACAAACAAATAAGAAGGTACCTTCTAACAATATTAATACTAATCAGTCCTACGAAAATAATTAGTCATTAAGCAAATGTGTAAAAAGTTAGGTTTAGTTTAAAAAATATGTTTTGGTTTCCGATGCCAGATTAAATACAAACTAAAGTAAATATTTGTTAATAAATTCAGAACATTATTTCTAGAACTGGTTGCTGTTTGCCTGCTACGATTGTATTTGCTTTGGTAAATTGTTTTTTAAAACAATGTTGTCTTTAGTTACAAGAATTTAATTCAATGAAAATAAGCAAACTTCAGTTTGAACTCTCTGAAAGTGGACAAAATACACACATCCCTTAATATTGCACGTCCCATTTTATTTTAAATAATCAATGAAAGTCCGGGTTTTAATTGAATTTAAATTCGACATCAAAACCCAAACAGTACCCGCGTTATAAAATTGCTATAATTGGCATAGACTATTGTTCTTAGGACTTATACGCTTGATGTGGGACTTTTTTGCTGTGCCCTATAGCTCTTCTATTCCGTATGTCCACTTATCATTCTTTAAAAATGGTATTTTGGAGTATACATCCAGTAGTAATGGAAGTAAATGAATTCAATAGAAGTAATATACTAGCATCATTTTTTTTTTTTATGGCCATAACGATTGTTTCGACTTCGTATGTTTTAAATTTAAACATTTGTTAATGTGTCTATGAAAAGACAAACAAAAAACCTATTTTTTGGTTTAAGGGAAGTTGAACTTAACATTCACCAGAGTAATTCACGATTGCTCTCTGAACACTTTAATTTATGGACAGTTTTTGTCTACATTAGATTATGGTAATGTATATTTTTTACATATTCTTAAATTCATTCTCACTTCCGTGTCGTTAGCATGTCATCCATTCTTCTTTATCTTCTTTATTTCCTTTATACCTGAGCTTGTTTTCATTTGAATTCTAATTTAATACACTACAAAGTTTATTCATGGCATTTTCTTTATATGATATAGTTTCTATACCAGAATAGAATTTAAAAGAGGCATCCACGAACCTTATCACTGAATTAAAAAAACTCAAAATTCTTTCTCACTTACCTATTACTCATGTTATATGACATCTCAGATCTTATATACCTCCGGAAGTGCCTAAAAAAATGATCGAATACCTAAAAATTGGTTTTTAATTATATTTTATTTGGTCATTATATAGAATAAATAATTTTTAGAACAGACCATTTCTTTCTGTCCTTGCTAAATATTCTTGGTTTTGAATGTTAGATAATTTTTTGAGCCCAAAACTACATTTAATCAAACCAAGCGTACTTTTGTCTGCTTTTGCTACAAGAATTTAAAGGCTTAGTGTGTTATTTATCCACATAATAACTATTACTCATCTTTTATGTCTGGCTCAATGCTGACCTTTAAAATATCATCATGGATTTCCTACCGGTTAATTTCATATAGAACTATCGAAAAGAAGCTCCTATTGTGTGTTGCATCACAATTGACTTGAATCTTTCATCATTATTATTATTCTTTAACTATAAAACAATCATAGTAATAAAAACATTATTAAAAATAACATTAATGGCAGAAGCAAGATATGTTCACAGTTCCCATGCATGAGCAGGAGCCAGCCAACCATGCATGCATGAGCCGGGCGTCAATTCCCTTGAACTTGTATTAATTAGTTGTAATTGTAGCATTCTAGCCTGACAGGGAAATAGACGCAAACATCCAAAGGCAACTGTCAAAGGATCAAAACTTCATTACTGGACAATGATCGTTCTCTGAAAACCATGTCAAACCAATTATGAACGAAATTTATTAATTATGAAATGGGCGTAAAGAAAATGTATAGAGAAATAAAGCCATGTAAAGATTCATTCCGGAACTAAGTTTCCTATGAACATCATTAATATTCAGATGACAAATTCACTCCTGGTAAATAACTCAACAACAATTCATTATGATAAAATTACAATCTGCCTCATTGAGCAATAAGGAATTGTGATAAATCATCTCATTCGTACCATATTTACAATTCATCATTCACTCACTCATTCATACAGTAATTACAAACAGCCCAGAGACCAACTTAATCTACATGGTTGTCACCTCCCTCGCATGCGAAAGAGGAAGCGGAGTCTTGGGAAGCCCCCCACGCTCCTCCGTCAACCACGTCACCGGATACGAGCCAGCGGAGGCTGACCAAGAGTTCAAGAGCCACATACGCTCAGGGACATGATGGGAGAAACTGGCCATTGCCAGGACTCCCACTGTTACGCATTTATACCAGGTCACGAGGCCAATGGCGTTTTAGTCTCCGAGGAGGATTATAGGGATGAGTCCTGGTAAATAACAAGAGCTGTTGCATCATAATAAAAAAATAATAATAGTGACAACCTCTGTCTATAGAAAAAATAAAAACTATTCTATTACTTCTAGTAAATAAAGTTATAGATGGACCTATAAGGGGCAAAAAACATGCAGATATCGGATCAGTACTACATTAAAATACCAGTTGCAGCCACCAGCTATTATATAAATACAAATATAAAAGCCAGAAAATATAATACAATGAATGAATCGTTCTCAGACTAACGAGCGTCTCTTTGTATGGTGAGAAGATACTGGAATAGGAGAGTTTTAAAGGTTCCTAGGGATGGAACATGGCGGATATTATGAGTTAGAGAACTCCAGAGAGTAGTGGAGCGAGCGAGGAAGGAACGATCAGATGCTGCAGTTTTGTGGGCAGGAGTACAAAGGTCAGAGGGACTGTATAATTATGTTTATATATAGGTGTTTACCCGAATGGATGGTTTGAAAAAGGGATGGTGAAGAACCAGCCTCACGTGAGGTCACTCAGAAGTAATAGACATGCGACCACCCTGGACTCCCAAAAAAAAAACATCACGAAGCAGTTCATGATTCGCTTCAAGGCCCACCGAGAGACTCCCATACACCACTCATCCATCGTCAAATTGCCGGAAAATGAGGGAGTATACAAGGAGTTGACGAGTAGGCTGGGAGAGCAGTGCCTTAAGTGTACCTATTTGGGAGGTATGTTGGTTCCAAGAGAGGGTTTGGTCAATGGTTATCCCTTGATTTTTGGCGGTAGAACTTGATGGTATGGTTATTAAGTGTTAAAGCGGGAATATCGGCAAAGGAAGTGAGGAGGAAACTGGAGCCTGTGACAATTGCCTGAGTTTTCACTGAGTTTTACCGCACTTTATCTAAATTTTCCGATCTAGGTCTCCCTAAATTTTGGTAAACGCAGCTAGAAAATCGAGGGGGGGGGTAATTAGATTTGGGAGTCGTCAGAGTAAAGATGGTGAGAACAATGATCAATAGAGTTAGGGAGATCATTTTAAGAAAAATCGTAACTATAGATAAGAACAAGCTGGATGACTGAATGGCGTAGTTTTATTGACTTGACGGGGATTCCGTCAGGACCAGTAGCGTTGGGCTAACCCTATCATAATTGAAGATTTTAATCTTCTTAAAAAACTTATTACATCATTATCTGCCTTATCGAGCATAAATACTTCACTTGTTTGCTAAACCTTTATGGCCCCTAAAATAAAGAAGACTGTAAAAAACTAAAACGATAAAAAAAAGAAATGATATCAACTGAAACGCCACATTAACTAATTAGTATAGTTAATGGTTCCTACCCAATAATTTTATGGCTGCCATTGAAATTCTTTTTGTATAGTATAGGAGAGGTCACCATAGGTAGACTCTCACTACCTTTCCGAACCCACCCGCCTCCTTTAGGCATGCCACCCCCCATATCCTTCTCATACATCCTTCAAATAGGACTCCCCTTAGTGAAAGGCACCCATCAATCCAAAATAATTTTCCTTTTATTTTTCCCACATCCTATATTTTATAAGTTTGAGAGCTATGGAAAAAAAAAAAAAAAATAGGAGAGCAAGAGAACTCACCAGCTTTCTCAATGTACTATCTGGGTATAAAAATGGCTAGGCATCTCCATTTCTCTACTCATTTTAGTAATAAAATAGAAAAAGTACGACAAAGGTCTTACCTACCGGCTATCGCACTTCCTAACTTCACCCAACTTGTCGCTTCGTCACTGATAAATGTGTCCTCCGCCCAGCTGTGCTATACGGTGCCCCACTATTTACCCACTTGACTGACAACACACCCAAATTTCTCCAACATTACCAGAATGGGATCGTGCGAAAAGTGGTTCGACATACCTCTCTCGAGAGGTTAAAGAACGCTGACCGTTGCACCCGTTGCACCCGTTGCTTGGTGTGCCGTCGGAGGGTGAGTTCATCCGCCGGAGACAAATCATGTTTTTGACTCGTTGCAGCACCTAGCCAACCCAGTGTTTAACACTATGGCCCCACCACCCTTCCCACATCGATGGCAACAGACTGTCTAAGGAAAATTAGGTTAAGAATTAGTATATAAGTTAGTTTTAAGTTTGATCAAAAAGGTGAGCCCCATCACCTTTATTAGTCAGTTCAGTCCAGTCACGTATAATGTGTATCATAATACTTGTTTATTCCATTATATAATTTTTATAAAATAACAAAACCTGTGTCATGTATACACTACAGGAAATACGATAATAATTTGTAAATAGATTCGCCTGAGGATCTATAATTGTATATAATTATATGCAAATTTAAAGGGGCTATGAAGAAAAAAAAATCTTCAATTTGTCATTAGCAATAGAGGGAATGCCTGAAATTAAAATTTTAAATAGCTTCTCTTAGGCTGTGCTTGAGAAATTTATTACAAGATATCGAAACGGTTCCGACTTCAATTTATTTTTTCCATACTTACTATTATTGAATTAAAACCTAAAGCTAATCCATCATATTTTCATGTCATAGCATTCATATCAGGCGCTGTGAAATGTAGTTTAAATATTTTAAATATATTGACTATTTTTCTCTGATCTTGTTTACCCCAAAGGAGGTTGGAGAGAGACCTTGGTTTTCACGATGTTATAAAGGTGTTACACGATTGTGAAGCTAAAGCAATTTTCCCAGAAGTGTAGACTCGTGGGATGTAATTATTTTAAACAATAACAAAAAAAAATAACTGCATAATAACAACATATTTCGTAGTCGTTGTGGACCAGAGAAAGAAAATTCATCAAGATTATTTTGTACTTACTAAGTTTTGGAAACATATTAATATGTTTACATAACATATAGATTATAGTAACTAGTGCTTATGACCATAATTTTCCAATGTAAGGTGCATTTTTATTTTTAACCCGATAATTACTTCTAAGCTGTTCCTTAACTCCGTCAGCATAAAATTAACTTGAGAGAAATTAACATTTATCAACAGAGATTCAAAAAGCAGTAAATTCCCCGAACATTCTAATTTCGCTTGTAAGTCTTTTTAACGAGTAAACAAAAGTATTAACACATAGTAAATATAACTGAGGTGAAATTGTATAATAATTACCTATTTAAAAAAAAACAAATTATAAGCCATATTGCATTATTACATAAAGGTGAAAAGAAACGTCTTTCCATCATTAGCAAATCCTAATTTTACCTGATGTACACCTCAATTTACAAATTTCACTCTAGTTTGTGTGAAAAAAAAATTTTAAAATCTTAATGATAAATCCAAAAACAAAATTTACAAAGTGGACGTGAACGAAATGTTAAGGGTTTTTCCTACTCAAAAATCACCAGTCGGATTTCCAAAATTTCATACCATTTAGAAGTGACGCCACTTCCAAGATATTCATTATCAATATTATAACTCATCATTATTAGTATGTGGCGATTTTTCATGATGTAAAATACTAATTTATTGCTCTATTTTGAATTGATAAAAACAACTTTATTATTATGATAAAATTACAATCTGCCTCATAGGGCAATAAGTACTTGTGGTAAATAACCTCATTCATATCGTATCAGTACCGTACTAACTCGGATACAGAAGAGGAATGGAATTAAAAGAAACTAGTGGACAAGACTTATTGCAATTTTCATTCACTCGCTCATTCATACAGTATTTACAAACAGCCCAGAGGCCTCCCAAATCCACATGGTTGTCACCACCCTCGAATGCGAAAGAGGAAGCGGAGTCTTGGGAAGTCCCCCACGCTTCTTTATCAGCCGCGTCGCTGGATACGAGCCAGTGGAGGCTGTTTAACAGCGCGAGAGCCACATACGCTCAGGGCTTGATTGGAGAAACTGGCCATTGCCAGGACTTCTACTGTCCCGTATTTATAGCAGGTCACGAAGCCACTGCCGTTTTAGTTCCCGTATTATAGGGATGAGTGATGCAGTGCAATGATTGAGCTAGGGGATCAGAGTGGTTGGATAGGTTACTATGGAATTTCATGAACTTGAAAGGGATGAATTCAAGAATCTAAGGTATATTAAGATCGTTATGAAGAGTTTTGTTGCTGACGTAATTAGGGGAATTTAGTATTGTTCTCAGGACTTATGATTGAAAGGATTGAATACGCTTGATGTTCGACTTTTTTGCTGTCCCCCATAGCTCTATTCAGATTGTCCAGATTGCCTTAAGTATAACTTTGTAGATTAGTAGTTTATTTTCTATTGAGAGATGGGATGTCCTTTGAAGTAGTCTGTACCGTTGTCTAAAGCGTCTGTTTAGTTCTTGTCTTTTTAGCCTCGTATGTGGGTTCCAGGTCAGCCGCTTGTCGAGATGTAAGCCTAAGTACCGTACCGACTCGGATACAGGGAGAGGAATGGAATTAAAAGAAACTAGTGGACAAGACTTATTGCATTGTTTTGCTGACAAATATTTGAATACTTAAAAAAAATAAAATGCCTGCATTTTTACTCAAAGAATAGTTTTATTGAACCTCTTGGTTCGTGGATTATTTTTCTGAAAGTTAAAATAGGCAAAATATTGTTTTATTTTTTTATTAATTACCGAATGAGGGCAGAAAAAAATACATTTGTACACCTGAAATAGGTTCAAAGTTATGAGCTGATTTATATACTAATATTATGATTTCTCTTATAACTCCCCAATGTCGATGAAACAGGTTAAGCTGGTTTGAAATATTATGAACAATAATTATGAAAAATTACAATAAATTGGATCCTTATCGGAAATATTTATTATTATTATTTAGTCTGGGTCATTTCTCCAGTCCCGACCCTTTATGTTACAGGTGATGGTTTATACGAGATCTCTTGTATCATAAACTTAGGCGTTGACTATAAATGACATAATAACAAAACCTGTATATAATGTAGTGATGCTACAGGAAATACAAAAATAATTTGTAAATAGATTCGCCTGAGGATCTATAATTATATATAATTATCTGTAAATTTAAAGGGGCTATGGAAGAAAAAAATAAATAAATAAATGACATGGATCTGCTAAACTCTCTTTAGGTTCACTTTCACCTAAGCACTTTAAGTAAATAGCCAAGTAGGCTATGGTGCTTACCTCATGTAAGTATTCTGCTTGGTTGCACCTTTCCCCTGGTTAAAAGATGGGATCATTCACCTTAAAAGAGGCATTCTATCAAAGTAGCAAGACTCTATAGGGGACCACTCATATCAAATTTAGAAGAAAAAATGCACTTATCAATCCTCCGATTTATCAATTATTATTTGCATCGTTTTTATTTTTAGTTTCACTGACGAAATAATTATTTTCTCTTCGGGTCAAAAGAGATTACGGTTCATTAAATAGGTTCTTTTGGGGTCAATGAACCGACTATGGCTTTGATAAAGTAGAGTTTACGTATCGAAGACGCTACTCCAATTATTTAATGACTACAAAGCTCTTTTAAGGCTTTAATGAAAATACGATCACTAATTCGGTTTCTGATAATTTTAATACATCGACGTATATAAGAATATTGTTCATAGTTGCTTATTGCAAAAATTCAACAATTCATTACAGATCAATTGTTTTTTTAATATAGGATTGACCATTACGAAGTCATTTTTTTTTTTTTTTGAATACTTACAAGATAAATATAGACTGCGGGAAGTGAAGAAAGAATACAGTGAGCCTAGATTACTTTAATTCTCATTAATAAATGGCCAAAAATACTTCGTATTCTTTCTTAAACTATCTCGATTAGTTAAAATCGCCTTTCCAAAATATTTCTATAAAAACCGAATGGAAATAAAATTAAATAACTCATTTTTATCGTTGGTTGTAAATATTTTATCTTTGATCGGGGAAAAAGTCATATAACTTAATGCCTAAAATTTCTTCTGAACACTGTTTTGAAAAAGTATTAAAACCATAGAGAATCCGCTCAGTTAACAAATAAGAAACAGAGCTGACTCTATTCACGTTATTATTATTATTTTTTTTTCTGTTATTAAATCTTAATGAGAGCTAGTCTAAATATTCCTCAGATATAGCATAGCAATGTGCGCCATGTTTTAAGATTTTGCATAATGCGCATTATATCTTATATTTTAAATGGGCGGATGGACGGTTGCCGAATCGTGCGGGTGTGTGTGTGTAGATACATGTCCTCGCGATTATTATAATTGCGATGAAGAAATATTTTTGCCCAAAGATTATCTCTTCTTCATGTATAAAGAAAACACAAGAAAACAACTTGCTTTCCAACCTTGGGTAATAAATTATTCAAACGTTACAAAATGAAATATATAGTTATTAGATTTGCGATATGTTTAATACATTATATTACTGACCTACAAAAGCACATCCTCGTTCTATAACATAATAGACAGTATTGTTTGCGCTAGGGCTCTTAAAAATTAAGAAGTCCCCGAACGCCAGAAAATTGCGCCGGTTACGTCGTGAGAAGCTATATGTTTGATTGTGTCGACTAGCTCACAAACTTGCCAACAGTAAGGCATATGCAATAAACAAAGTCAAAAATATTAAAGAAATAACAATTCATTTTAGTAACAACAAAAAATTACTCATCAGCAACTTAACCAGGCCTGAATATTAGTATAACTAGTATAAATAATTGTTAGTATAATTAACGTATAAAAATTACGAAAAAGTTTATAGTCACGATACATTGTATGTTCGGATAGCCAGCCGTAGGGCGGTGATGTTCGGATAGTCAACCGCAGGGCGGTGATCTTCGGATAGTCAACCGCAGGGCGGCGATGTGCACGGAGAGATAAACAGGCAGTTAGGCCGAGAAGTTCAGTTGTAGAAACAGCGACTTCGTGTTCGCAGGGGAACAGGCCGGTATGGAGTTATCTTCATCACTGACTAAAAACAGGCTCAGACCTAAAGCCTTGTCCTCTAATACGCAAAGACGTGTTTATTTACTTCCTCGAGCTGTGAAATCCTTCGAACTAATTCCTCTGTATGTTGATGTATCAAAATGAAAATTTCTGTTAAAGAGAAATAAAATAAATACATTTCATAACTTACTTTTAAAGTTTTAATCTCAAATATATGTTCATGTATACAATATTTACATAATAATTGTCTCCGGCCGAAACAATAAGAAAAGGAAAGAAAATAAATTTGTAATTTAAAAATAATTACGATCATAAAAAAAATCCTCTCAAACAAAAAATTAAGTTTAATAAAAACTTATTTACTGCCTAAGGGCCCGAACAACTATGTTAAACCATAAAGTAAAAACTAGCGATGTGGATTAAGTTAACACTTGTGATTTTTTTATCGACCTAAGCCAATTCACTATAAAACTGCTCATAAAAAATCACCCTTATAAAATATTAAAACTGTACACTAACAACAGCATGAAAAAAACAAAAAAAAAACAGTGAGGTTTAGTTTATATTTATTTTAAACTCGTGTTACACGATTAAAGGACGTTTACTCCAAAAAGCTTTTAAGCCATATCCGCCAAGGTCCGTGCGAAAGCTAAAAAACTTTTTCTCGCCATTTCTCTGATCTTGTAAGCACTTTTCTCCAACCGTTTATAGTTAATTATTTAGTTCAATTTAAAAAAAAATTATTTTCCTAATACTTTCGGGAATCGAAACTTGCTAAAGTGACGTAACCTTAAAAAGTTTGGTCATGAAAGAGTTCGGTTATTGTAGGCATGATTTTGTGCTATGAACTTTTACCAATAGATTGACCTCTATTTGCAAATGTCGTCTATATTCTTTTAGAAGGTCAAAAAAAAGATTTGAAGATGTATTGTTTAGAGACAGTACTCATCTCGAAATTTGCTAATTAGATATACTAATAATGTTAGAAAAATAAAATAATTGGAAGTTTAAAAGAAATTGGTAAAAACAGTGCTATTGGTAACTTTTAAGATTTCTCACGTAACAGCTCAGGTAAGATGTGCTTAATAATTAAAGTTCTAATTTTCTCCGACGGTTAAGGATACAATAAATACGGAAATACAAAAGTTTTATATTTAAAATAAAACTTTGAGAGCCAACGAATCTTTCTATCCCGTATAATACAAATTAAAACTTTTTTTTTATACATTTGTTTTGTTTATTGTTAAATTTTCTCACTACTGTACTGACTTAACCAACCTCCACCGAGGATTCCCACATCCCTAACTCCTCTCACACCACCTTCAAGCAGGTACGCCTAGTACAAGGTACCTTTTACCCCAACTATTTTATATTTTTCCCACATCCTAAATTCGACCTAGAGCTTCGAAAAAAAAAAAAAAAAAAAAAAAATTGTTAAATTTGGGGAGGGGGAAATAAAAGTACATCTCTAGTACAAACTTTTTAATCTCAAAGCTAATGTTAAAAAATGACACGTGTCTAAAAGTAATGTCTAACCCACATACGTTTAATATATAGTGTTTAACTATAGTCAATTTTCGTTGGGTTATAAGTCCACCTGCGAAGATATTGCTGGCATAATTTTGATAACTTTTTTTTTACTTTATCCCATTAAATTTTTAACACATAATATATATTATTTATTTATCACGACGGCGAAATCTTTAATTTTACTCCAAGCAATGAGTGAGACAGTGATGAAGCTGAATGATTTTGTGTAAAGATGGCTTCAAGATATCAATGAGGCCCACATTGTAATTTTCGTTTCTGTAGTGTTGAAAAGGGACCCAGAGCAAGCAGACCGGTAAAAATATAACTGGTTCAGGTTTTGAAGGTTATATCAGTACTTCAGAAAGTCTAGCCATAAAAGTGCCAAGGATTAACTAAAAATGGTTTTAAAAAACATAAATATTCCTTTAAAAAAGAATCGTATTTATAGCAGGTCGTGATAAATGTTTTCATTCATACAGTATTTACAAACAGCCCTGAGACCTCTCAAATCCACATGGTCGTCTCCTTCCTCACGTGCAAAGGAGGAAGTGGAGTCCTGGGAAGTCCCCACGCTCCTCCGACAGCCGCGTCACTGGATAAGAGCCAGCGGAGGCTGACCAAGAGCGCGAGAGCCACATACGCTCAGGACATAATTGGAGAAACTAGCCATTGCCAGGACTCCCGCTGTGACGTATTTATAGCAGATCACGAGGCCATTGCCGTTATAGTCTTCGAGGAGGTTATAGGGATGAGTGGTGCAGTGCAATGACTGTGCTAGGGGATTAGGATGGTTGGATTGGTTATTATAAAATTTTATGAACTTGGAAGGGATGAGTTCAAGAATTTAAGGTTTATTCAGATCATTATGAAGTGTTTTGTAGCTGTAATAAGGGGAATTTAGTATTGTTCTAAGGAAGTTTGATTGAAAGGATTGGATACGCTTAATGTTCGACATTTTTGCTGTCCCCCATAGCTCTATTCCATATGTCCAGAATGGCTTGAGTATAACTTTGTAAATTAGTAATTTATTTTCTAATGAGAGATGGAATGTCCTTTGAAGTAGTCTGTACAGTTGTCCAAAGCGTCTGTTTAGTTCTTGTCTTTTTAGCCTCGTGTGTGGGTTCCAGGTCAGTCTTTTGTCGAGATAAAAGCCTAGTTACCGTACTGTCTCGGGTACAGGAAGAGGAATGGAATTTAAACAAATTAGTGGACAGGACTAAAAAATAATCTAAAGAAGAAGAATACCAAAGGATCTTTTTTTTCACAAATATCTTTTTCTGAGCCATTTCACGACGCGGATGGGTCATCGAAAAGTTTCAGGATCCCCTCGTTTCGTTATTTCTATTAAGAGAGATCCATACAATGCGATAACGACTTGATCGCGCTTGCCTGCAAGATAAGTTCTGTCGCAAACATCCTAAGAATGAATGAATCTTAAGAAATTCCGCTGAGATACAGGAACTACTTGAGTGCATATGGTTTTCGCAACATCCTGCGATTTCGACAGAACGGGGGAACAAATGGCTATCATACAGCAAAAATTACCTTTGTTATATAATTTTCCGACTCACTAGGATGTACCTTATTGTTCCTGTAGATGAAACGCAAGAGGGTTATTACACAGTAGCAATCTTGCGGTTGCCTGATTCCACCCAGTTTTTTCAAAAGTGATTTTTTTTTTTAATTCAATCAAAATTTTTCTTATCACTCTGACCTCGTTCCGCATGAATGAAATTGCCGGTAAAACTGTTTTTGTCAACACCCTGTTATTAAGCTTAAGTACGTGAAAAATGTTTAGCATTTAAGGTTTAGGGTAAAGCAATACATTAATTTCTACCTTTTTCGGTTAACCACGGTACCATTCGATATCATAACCGCGGCTAATCGGGAGTGTAGTGTCGTTTAAATGTTTCAAGAATCCCTCAATTTGTTATTAAGTTATTACTAATTATAAGTCTTGTCATCCCATCCAGACTCCGACATAGCATCCCCATAATCTTCAAAAACACCTGGATGAGATCGAGCATTCGTGCAACCAATGGTGGATTGAAGTTATTGAAGCAAAATAATTACCTTCACCCTCCGCCGCAAGTCTTGTCCACTAGTTTATTTTAATTCTATTCCTCTCCCTGTATCCAAGTTAGTACGGTACTTAGGCTTCCATCTCGACAAATGGCTGATCTGGGACCCAAATACGAGGGTAAAAGACACGAACTAAACAGACGCTTAGGACAACTGTACAGACTACTTCGAAGGACAACCCGTCAATCAAAAGTCCTGAGAACAATAGTTAATGTCCTTTATTACGTCAGCAACTAAACCCTTCATAATGATCTTAATATACCCTACATTCTTTAACTCCTCCCCTTCAAGTTCATGAAATTCCATAGTAACTAACCACCCTAACCCCCTAGCACAGTCATCACACTGCGCAACTCATCCCTATAATCCTCCTCGGAGACTAAAACGCCAGTCCCCTCGTGACCTGCTATAAATGCGTAACAGTGGGAGTCCTGGCTATGGTCGTTTTCCAATCATGTCCTAAGCGTATGTGGCTCTCGCGGCGGACGGAGGAGCGTGTGGGACTTTCCAAGACTCCTGAATGAAAACATTTATCACAATTACTTATTGCCCAATGAGGCAGATTGTAATTTTATCATAATAATAAAATATTACTAATTATAATTTCTGATACGTCAACAGTTAAAAAATAACACTTTCAACTTTTTACAGTACCGCTTCATTATTCGTGGATGTCAATGACCTTTGTGATTGACATGCCCTAAAACAAACAAACAAGTAGATTCATCAAGTTTGCCTCTTTTGAAAGAAATTAAACTGAATTTTTTCAAGTCTTGTTGATATTACATTGTACATTGGAGTACAATTTTTTTTCTACTCTTTACTAGTGAATATATTATAGAGTTATAGAACATAATATAGCTCAGCAACATAAGTTGTAACAATCTTATGATATGTGAGAACTTATTATAGGTAGTGTTATTATCTTTCTTGCCAGTCACTTTGTGATGATTAGAAATGCCGCGGAGAATGAAACAGATCCGGTTTCTACTCTTGGGTAATCTGATTTTTCGCTTGTTAATATTTTTATTTTCTTTGTTGGTTTCCCCTCTTTTTTCATGTATCAGGTTATTAAGCGTTTTCTTAGCTAAATCATCGGATTTTCTCAAAATTTTTACATTCAAAGTAAAATCACAAATATGTCTTCCCAGGAATGGGATACAAGAGGTTGGAACGACCGTAGAGCTAGTTCGCTTATTATTTATTGAATTCATAAAGTCCAAACAAGCGTTATATATTCCTGATCAGTACATTCAGTTCATTGTCACGAAGCTGAGCGTCTATGTCAAATTTCACGACACTTGGTCAAACAGATGATCTTACAACATAAGGGTAGTTCAGTTCGAGAATTCCAGCTTAGTATTTCAACGTAATAATTTTGTATTTTTTGGGGCCACTGTTTGCATTTGTGTTAGATAGATAAAATAAGGTGTTTTTTTTGGAACCATATTTTGTTTTTATTTCTGCAAAATCCGCCTTTTGCAAAGAGTCAAGGGTCTTCAATAAATGCTGTTTTTTTTAATTGTCGATCGTTTCTCAATGGGACCATGGTTTGACGTTTTTACAAAAAGGCTAATGACGACGTTTTGTAGTGTATGTCTATCTGTTTTGGTGGTCATGTTTTATTCGAGATCAAAATAAAAAAAAATACGACGAAATAAATTATATAAACTGCTTGCTCTATAAAGTAGATATTCGTGTTTACAAGTACTTACTTTATAATTACTTTAAGAAAGTTCATTCCGCTCAGTATAGTTTAAAAATAAATGTGATAAGAAACGTTATAATTAGTAATATTGAACATGTGTTAGGATTTGACCATCGTTAGAAGTCACAAAAACTTTAACGTTTTCGCATCCCTGTTTGTCTTAGAAATAAAATATTTTGCTTTGAGATTCTGCTTAGTTCCCTAAAAATAAATTATAGCAATCGCCTCAACAGTAAATACGTTTTAAAATCACTAATTAACTGTTAATTAAAACTTTCGATCACATTGATTAGAGTGTCAAATTAAAGTATTTTTGTTGTAGGAGTGGTGTGTATGACATAGTAGAAATTTATAGAACATATCATTAAAACTATCCTTAATACGTACTCACATCAGATGTTTGATGTAGAAACATGAAATGAAATTTGATAGACATCAAAGTTACAATTCAAGGAAACATGATGTTTATAATAATAAAAAAAAAGAAGTATAAAACATCAAATAATGAGTCAAACATAATTTCTTCGATCTTGTAGAAAATGGCCAAAATGTTTATTGTGTCAATACTTTTATAAAAAAATTACCAATTTACCAATTGACCCAGTTTGAGAAACGATCGCCCAAATATCCAAACATTCATTATCAAACCAGCCAAGTAATTGCGCCACGCTGATGTAGAAACGAATGTCTATTTCTCAAAAAGGCATTGGATTTTTTTTTTGCAAAATTGCTTTAAAAAAAAAAAAAAAAAAACAAGATCCAGAGAAAACTTCTTTTTTTTCAAACGGTCGTTGACATTTTGGGAAGTGAAAGGAAATGCTGAAATGTATTTTATTTTTGAGATACCATGATGAAACATTGAAAAAGCTAATGTGTTTCGGTGACAATAATTCAAAAAGATGACTAATTACGTGTGTATTGTGTCCTTTTTATTCCGAACCATGCGTCATCCTCTCCTCAAATCCCCTTTCATGCCTTCTTTTCGCCTTTGACTCAAAAAATAAAACAAGTCGTACCCTAAGCCTAATTTCGAATCATTCTCTGAACTACAAACGGGTAGCGACCAAACAATGCCGCAATTCATAAGTTGTATATGTTACCTTCACTCTAAGCGTTGACCGCAGGACATAAAAGACTGAAAATCGTCCTTTTTTCGTCGCAAGCCAACTCACAAAAACACTGATTAATTCATACCATTCATTGAAAATCAGGCTCATATTATGAGAATCCTTTGCACCGCTGTAATAAGCCGGTGTAAAAAAAAACCACACCAGTGATTTCTTTTCAATGCTTAGTCATGAAAGGTTTTATAAAACTGTTTTTATTTTTCTTCTGGGAATACTGTCCAGTCGCTTGTTGAAGAAGTGTTGTTGTACTATTAGCGTCCATTTTCCTCTGATCTTTTTGCGCCTGGCATCAACAACGGCTAAATTGGACGTATGAGGAGCACAATGGTGTTGTGATAGCGCTGATTGTTTTGACTGCCTTGGCATAGCAATTCATGCCATGAAACGATCCATTACCTCACTGATATTTTAGCTTTTTGTTGTCGTTCCGTTCATTTTTTTTTTTCTTGTACTCCAGCTTGGAACATTCCGCCGAAGAGCGTGAGTCCTCCTTCTATTCCATTTGAAACCATATACCACAGTAGCGAATTCCTATTTTTTATATCAATAGTTAAATAATCTTTGTAGAAGAGAGTCTTTTAAGAGAAAAGAAAGAAAAGCTTTATTATGAAGTACAAGCAAAACACTGGTATATACAAATATTAAGAAGGAACAAATGGGGTTTGGGGCTAAAAGCTGAGACATATATGTATAAGAAAAGGATAGTTCTGGGAAGTAGGGAGTAAGGGAAGTAAAGAGGGGTGCGGTCGCTTACTTAAAAAATAACAGGAACTATGTCACTGATGAGTGACTTCCATAAAGTCACGAGGCAGGTATACAGTTCTGCTCAACCCCCCTTCTAATTGTTCTTAACATTACCTTAGCATTATAAAACTAATCTTAAAAGTGCTGTTTCTAGACATTTTGAACTTATTTCAGTATTATGACTGTAGCTATTATTGCTGACTTTTAACAGATTGTTATCTCTTGAATCACTTCTATTGGAAACGCTAAAGCTAATCAATTTTCTGTGCCTTATAAACATTTTACATATATTAACATGTGATCTTGGTATGTCTAGAAAGACTGGAACTAAACAGACGCTTTGGACAAATGTACAGACTACTTCAAAGTGCATCCCATCTCTCAATAGAAAATAAACTACTAATGTACAAAGTTATACTTAAGCCAATCTGGACATACAGAATAGAGCTATGGGGGTCAGTAGAAAAGTCGAACATCAAGCGTATCCAATCCTTTCAATCAAAAGTCCTGAGAACAATAGTTAATGTCCTTTATTACGTCAGCAACAAAACCCCTCATAATGATCTTAATATACCCTACATTCTTTAACTCGTTCCTTCCAAGTTCATGAAATTCCATAGTAACCTATCCAACCACCCTAATCCCCTAGCACAGTCATTGGATACCACTCATCCCTATAATCCTCCTTGGAGACTAAAACGGCAGTCCCCAAAGAGGCAGGTTGTAATTTTATCATAATAAACTTGTTTTTATCAGAATCTTTGTATAAGAACTAGAAAATTAAAATGCTATTTTAAAAATTATTTTGAGAATCCCATTGTAATTTAAATGCTATTAGTAGGTTGTTTATTGAATAAATGAAACGTTTTTGTATATAGGATATATCCCAGTAACTCATGATGTCCTCTGCTGTGGCTGTATTTTCATTTCATGTTTAATTTTTATGTTTTAAAATCTGTAATTCTGTGGGTTTTATTCGTACCACTCTGAACAATGCATTAATTATTCTAGAATTAATAATGGAAATAGGACTAGATTTTATCACGAGGTATTATATTTAAGACGGATAAAATGTCTTAAGTCAATTGACTATCCTGTCGTGATTCGTTCGATGTAATCGTTGACCACTAATAATTTACGATTCAATGGTTATTTTCACTGTGTCAAACTTAAGAACGATCGTAGCAATATTTTCAAAAGGCCTGCAAAGAGTTAGGCAACTACAAAAATAGTACTTACTGGTAAATGTTAAGCTATAGCCGTTACGTCAGCATAAAGCAGTATTTTTTTTTTTCAATTCTTTTGCTGTGTTATAAAATGCTATGTTGCCTAGGCTAGATACGATCTTTCGTGATTGCCAACTGGCCGCAGTTGAAACAGATTCGCCTCCCGGAAGATTTCACCATTGAGGTCTTAAGTTCAAAGCTTGCGGGGAGCTTGCGTAAACCCTCACCTCTCTTGCACCGCAAAAACGGCTTATGGGAAGCTAATGTCCAAGCAGTTGCATTGTCTCCTTTGTGACTTCTTGCATTTCTGCATAATAGTTAATTGTATGGAGTTTTAAACTTTCAACATGTCGAAACATCTTGCGGTTCTAAAGTAATAATTCCATTACTGGACAGCGTCGTAAATAGCTTAAAACGGGGCTGACATTGGTAAACATAGGGGTTCAACTGAGGAATCTAGCAAACCCAAAAAATGGATGTCAAGTTTAATTTACCCACCTTTAGTGCGAAGGCAATTGAAATTCTGACGCAATTTATTGATGAACGGCTCATAATAATATTTATAACTATTTCTATTCTAAGTCGTTACGATGAAATTTCCCAAATGAAATTATCTGCCTGAAATTATAATATTATTATTAGTTCGAACAGGGGCTCCACTCTAATCGCAAGGAATTTTTCTTAATACCAACTAGTTTGTGACCTGCTATAAATACGGGATAGTGGGAGTCCTGGCAATGGCCAGTTTCTAAACTCATGTCCTGAGCGTATGTGGCTCTAGCGCACTTGGTCAGCCTCCGCTGTCTCTTATCCAGTGACGCAGCTGACGGAGGAGCGTGGGAGACTTCCCAAGATTTCTCTTTCGCATGCGAGGGACGTGACAAACATGTGGATTTGGGAGGCCTCTGAGCTGTTTGTAAATACTGTATGAATGAGCGAGTGAATGAAAATCGTAAATATGGTATGAATGAGATCATTTATCACAATTACTTATTGTTCAATGAGGCAGATTGTAATTGTATCATAATGAAGCTGTTGTTGAAGTAAGAATACCAACTAATTGCTTAATAGTAGTTATTTCTTAACTGTTCATCAGTAAAATAATAAAATCCTCGTAGTTATCATAATCTACCAAAATGGTTTCACGAAAAATTGCGAAACATTCATGTAGCCGATGACGTTATTGCAAAAATGTACCAAAAATGAAATACATTCAGATTACCTTCACAAAAAATCCTTGGCGTGACACTCCATAAAGAGGTAAGTCGTACCGTGCTTGCCTTTGTAGTTAGTAGTTGACGCGGCGGCGTAACCTCTCAAATTATAATTTCATTTTCCTAAACAACATTTACTGCATCTTGATATAGCTATGAAATAGCTACTCTTGATATGAAATAGCTACTCGTTGAGTAGACAACTCATTAAAAGACTTTTGCTTTGGAGGCAGCCGGTCAGCGAACCACGGTCTCCGCAGTTGAAAGGCAATATGCCGACCATTCTCTTTCACCACCAGTCGTTGCAATCTCTAATACTTATTACATATATTGTTCTTATTATAACTTACCTACCGTACTCACTTACCGTGAGAAAACCGTTCAGATACCATTCATCTTTTTATTAACCATTTCAATATATCTAGAAATAAATTACACTACATATAAAGGGTGTCACAGAATTAACACAAGATTTGATTTAAATTGAAAACACGGTTTTTAGTATTTTTGTTGTTACTTTTTTATTGAATTATAAAGTAAATAGGATAGGATTATTTATGGAATAACACATCGGGCAAATGGGCTCCACGACTTTGCTGGCACATACCCACTCTTTTGTCAAAATTTTCCATGACCATTTGCCATAAAGTGGTTGAATTTCGTTGGTGCAGCGTTGAATTTTCTCTTTTAATGCACGGGTAGATGTGGGCTTGCTGACATGCACCATAAAAAGAAATCTAAAGGTGTTAAATCACATGACCTAGGGGGCCAATTCTGATCACCGAAACGAGAGAGTACACGACCTGGAAATGTCTCATGCAGTATTTGAATTGTTTCATGGACTGTATGGCATGTGGCACCATCTTGTTAAAACCACATATTAGCCACATCAATATCATCCGACTTCTTCGGCACAAAGAGCTGTGTTATCATGTCGCGATATCGAGCACCAGTAACAGTCACTGCTTGACCAGCCTCATTTTCATAAAAGTATGGTCCAATGATGCCTCCAACCCAAAATCTACACCAAACAGTGACACGTTGTGGATGCATTTGTTTTTCGACAATCACATATTTGTTCTCCAAACCCCAAATGCGACATTTTGTCGATTAACAAAGCCATCAAGATGAAAATGTGCTGACCATATTTTGTATGAAATTTTCGAACTGTGGCCGCCAAACTTTCATTATTTCTGAGATAATGCTCTACAATAAAGACACGTTGTTCTATCGTGTAACGCTCCATTTTTACTAACCCTAAACTATCAGCTGGCAAATTGTTTTGTTTTTAGGGTTCCCAGCACTTAACTGCACAACTGGCGGCAAATTCAAATCTTGTATTAATTCTGGGACACCCTTTATATATTCGGCCTTAAGAGTAGTTGGATAAGCCTTGGCCTTACTTGGAATCGAACATTGGTACAAATAATTTCTGTTGTAAATATCGAATCAATATCATTTAAAAATTAAGATGTCTACCAATATTGATTTATATATTGCTTTCATGTTACCGGTTGACGTTCCTCTTATGCCAGTTTAACGGAATCGTTAAAGTTAACAAATTATCGAAGTATGAAAGGTCTCATTTTCATCTACCTTTGTAGTTCATTAGACATGGGTTAGCTTTCCTGTGTAAAATATAGGAGAAATATTTTGTGTGTAGCTTTTATTCGTGGTAACTGTACCGTGCTGAGGATTTGTCTCCAGGGACGTTGTTTGAATATTTTGAGGTAAACAAAATAACAAGGAGGACAGTAACACGCAATCGTCACCACTAACTAACTACTCCTGGCTTATGAAATTCTCTGGAGAATTTCCCAAGAAAAAGATTTTACTTCAAATTGAAATCTTTGACATTTCAGAAAGAAACCAGTTGTTTTTTTCCAAACTGGTTCTATAGCTAAATATCATTCTTGACAGAATCCAGGTCCTTGAACCATGTGCGCTTCGCAAAAGTTGTGCGCAGTCGATATTTGACTATTTGTATAATGGATACAAAAACTTCTATTTATGTATATAAATTGTCAGTATCGAACAAGCAACTCCATATATGAGTATAGCTTATTCTAACAAATTATAGGTAAAATAAGCAAACTTATCATTTGAAGAGATTGCTTCTGGGTAAACTAAAAGCATAAAATCGCATTCGTCACCCTAACCATTATATTTTACATATAAAAAATATTATACTACTGAAGTTGTTTCTTGTGTTCTAATTTCTTTCAAATTGTATCTAAATTATTTTTCTGCACGTCTGATAGTAGTGAGCTATTAGCATTTCAAGTGAAACTTTTCATTATAAATCTTTGTTTATGTTGACATTTGTCAATCATCTAAAATTTATTTCACTATACATCAGTATATGAAGATTATTTGAAATAAAAATAATATCTGCTTACGATATTGTGATTCGAGGTGATTTCAATTGGTTTTTTTCCCATCATTATTATAGCTATTTACAATGCATTAATTTTTTTTTTTTTTTTTTAACCAATTTCCAGAGTGTAAAAACGCTGAATAGGTATTTCATTTCATTTATATATTTACATCTTAATTGCAAGCAAATTTGTATAAGTAGAAGTAAAAAACTTTTAAATCATTAAAAATAATGCCATAGATCCGTAGATTAACTTTTCCTTTGAATATGAAGGAAGTTATGTCGTTTATGGCTTACGCAATTAGGTCTACAAGTGATTTATTGCTACGCGTACCTGCCAATCATAATGCTATGCGTGCTAGCTTCAGGGCATTTATTGATAGTAAAAGTGGTTCATCGATAACTGCACTTGTCTATAAATATAGTAGGACCTGCTTGGCAACTAGTCCTTGACTCCACAAGTTATGACTCCAGTTATATATTTCCTGCCACCAAACGACCGCTGTTACAGAGCTGACAAAACAAGGTCCTTAGAAAGAAATAATGACCGTGTACCGTTTCCCTTGGGTCTGTTCCTTGCGCACATGGACTAACGATCGAACGGCATCACAGTTCCAAGAGGCCGTGACTCTTGCACTATCGCGACAATTCGTGTGTCTTTGGTTTAGTCGGGTCTTGAAGGATAATGAGGCATATGAGGAAGCTGATACGGCAAGAATTTCTCAGGCGATCTATAGAATTTTCAAAGTAGATCACATAGACCTTGATGAGATCGAGTATTGGCGCAACCAATGCAGATCAAAGTTAATAAAGCTAAATTTTCCCACATTACTTTTACCCTGTCCACTAGTTTTCTCTAATTCCATTCCTCTTCCTGTATCCTAGACAGTACGGTACTTAGGCTTCCATCTCGACAAAAGGCTGACATGGAACCCACTCATGAGACGCAGACAACAGACTCTTTGGACGATTCTAAAGACTACGTCAGAGAACATCCCATCTCTCAATTGAAAATAGATTACTAATTTACAAAGTTATACTTAAGCCAATCTGGACATACGGAATAGAGCTATGGGGGACAGCAAAGAGGTCGAACATCGAGCGTGTCCAATCCTTTCAATCAAAAGTCCTGAGAACAATAGTAAATGTCCCTTATTACGTGAGCAACAAAACCCTTCATAACGATCTTAACAAACCTTACATTCTCAAACTCATCCCTTCCAAATTCATAAAATTTCATCGAAACCTATCCGATCACCCTAATCCCCTAGCACAGTCCTTATACTGCACCACACATCGCTATAAACCTCCTCGGAGACTAAAACGACAGTGGCCTCGTGATCTGCTATAAATACATGACAGTGGGATTCCTGGCAATGGCCAGTTTCTCCAATCATATCCTGAGCGTCTGTGGCCCTCGCGCTCTTGGTCCGCTTCCACTATCTCGTATCCGGTGACGCGCCTGCTGGAGGAGCGTGGGGGACTTCCCAAGACCCAAGAGGAAGCGGACTCTTTCGCATTCGAGGGAGGTGACAACCATGTGGATTTGGGAGGTCTCTAGGCTGTTTGTAAATACTGTATGAATGAGAACATTAAGCACAATTACTTATTGCCCAATAAGCCAGATTGTAATTTCATCATAATAAATATGCTGTTCTTGTAAACTAAGATCATAAATTTCGAACTGGTCGTCAGATTACCCAGAAGCACTCCCAACATAGGTACTAGAAAACCTGAGTCGTGAATCTCTTTTGATATGCAGATATCCGTGAATGGAAATTCGGATACTTTATAATTGCGGCGTTTCCATAATCGAGAGGTCGGATACCGACGGTTGAACACTCGACTTGGCAACGCTTCGAGTTATGGATGGTTACGGTCGGTGATTAAAAACTGAATTGCGCAAGGATACTTTCCCCCGTTGTAAATGAGGATTATCGCAATACTTCAGGGAAACAAGAGGCGTGAAGAGAAGACAATTTACCGCAAACCCGCAGGTTTTTGACAAATAATAATTGTTTTCTCACCGTTCCGAGAAATCTGTCAAGTGTGCAACGGAAGAGAACAATAGCGTGGCGTCTTGGTAGGGAGACTTGTTGTGTGATGCTAATCACCGGAAATAGAACCGACTAAGTGCGACAGCTACCAAGAAAAGTTCAGTTTAAGAAAAATTATCACCAGAGGATGTGACGTGAATATTATAACAAAGGCCTCGAAACCTCAATTACCTTACCAGAGCTAGGGCAACAAAGAAACACTGTAACAAATATTTAGTTTAGGCAAATATTGTTATTTAATCATAATACAAGCGTATCCAATCCTTTCAATTAAAAGTCCTGAAAACAATAGTAAATGCCCCTTATACGTCAGCAACAAAACCCTTCATAACGATCTAAATATACCTTACATTCTCGAACTCATCCCTTCCAAGTTCCTGAAATTCCATAGTAACCTATCCAACCACCCTAATCCCCTAGCACAGTCATTGCACTGCACCACTCATCCCTATAATCTTCCTCGGAGACTAAAAGGCAGTGGCATCGTGACCTGCTATGAATGCGTGACAATGGCAATGGCTAGTTTCTCCAATCATGTCCTGAGCGTATGTGGCTCTCGCGCTCTTGGTCAATCTCCGCTGGCTCTTATCCAGTGACGTGGCTGTCGGAGGAGCGTGGGGGACTTCCCAAGACTCCGCTTCCTCTCTCGCATGCGAGGGAGGTGACAACTATGTAGATTTTGGAGGCCTCTGAGCTGTTTGTAAATACTGCATAAATGAGCGAGTGAATGATGAATTGTAAATATGGTATGAATGAAAACGTTTATCACAATTACTTATTCAGAAAACACCAATAAGGCAGATTGTAATTTTATCATAATAAAATTGTTGTTGTTATCATAATACAAAGTATTTGTTATAACTTTGACTGAAGTTTAGGACCAGATAGAAAATAATCATGTTACAACAAGGTTTTAGGAAGGGCTAGAGATAAAATAATTTAAACTAGTATATGAACCATGAAGTTCCAAGTACTTTATTCAGCCATGTTGGACTTCGACAAAGCGTTTGACACTTAATCTAATTCCTTAGAATGCCCCCCCCTTAAACAGTTGATTTGCATCAAAAATTTTAGTAATCGACAAGGTTGAGGCTCTACTTTCAAAAAGTTAAAGTGTAATCATCTGGCTTCTCCCTGACCGTATTTTATAAGATAGCAGCATTAAAAATGATTCAATTGGTCGGAAATATCAAAAGTATATTCATCAATACACCGGACAATACTGAAGTATAATTTTTTTTATAATAACCATTTGAATTTTTTATTATTTTTTTTTTTTTTATTAAACCTCAAAAATTAATACAATGAACAAATAATATAATAACCATTTGAAGTAAATTTCCTTGCTATTTATTGTTACCGGTCACCCTCGGGTTATGAATGGACAACTCTATTAATCTTCTTAAAATACTTAATCTAAATTTACATTTATATGTTTGTAAGGATTCGTATTTGAACGTAGATAAACTACATTTACATTTGTTTATTACAATTGTGATTATAAAAATAACCTAACCGCAAGAACGAAATCGATTCTGGTTGGTTGTCACTAGCTACCATTGTTCGCCAGTACAACCAATTTCAAATAGAAGATTGGGGTGCCTTCTGGTCCCGGTACCAGGGAGGTTCTGCTGTCGTATTTGTATTCTCTCTGAGTCGCATCAACGCTCTATCCAAAATGAGCTTCGATATGAAAACAACGGCGTTGATGACCTGAACGTTTTACGCCAAAACATACACCAAAATACAAACAAACCTACCACTAAATACCTACTAGAGTCAACTTCCGACTACTGGAGCCAACATATGAGTTGTTCCCAGGGGCAATATATGCGATCACCGTTAATGTCAAAACATCAGAGCTCCCTGACATTGTTACGGAATTCTCCGCCAGTCGCATAATTAAACGAATTTTCATAATGTCAGTACCGTTATTAGACCTTCTCAAACAGCGACCGGAAAACGAGTTACATATTTCCCCTTGTTTTATGTAACAATGAGATGTTTCGATTTAGACTTCCGGTAAATATGTACCTAGTTCTACGTAAATTACGTGAGGAACTGTTTTTTCCCCCCTCAGGAAATGAGCGTTATGAACGAGAGCATTTAGCGTTATAAACATATCTATAGTTAGATTCAAACAAGTACTGGATTTTTATCGGTTATTACATTTCTCGCAGTCTGTGATAGCAGCTGTGAAAGTATTTAAATCAATCTGAGCATTTAAATGTATATTCAACAACTCCACCTATTCATTGTTGAATAAACTAAATATGTTTGTGAAAAAACATATCACTATTAACATTTTATTTCTTGATTCCATTATATTCTTTGATTATTGCCGTTTAAAAAACATTGAAAATGTCGTAATTACCTAAAACATGTACATAAAAACACTTATTCAAACCAGCTTTAAAAACGTAATTCAAGGTTTCAATCGGGTCTTAAAATTTTATTGTTTGCTATGTCTACAGATTCTTTTTTGTTTGGCCTTAATTAATGTGAATGTGAAAATTTTTTTGATGTTGGCGAAACGATCCCGACATTTTTCAATTTATTATTTTTTGTCATTACTTTCCGTTATTTTATCAAAAACGAAACAACTTATCGAGCGTTAGTGAAATATAGCTTTAAAATTTCATCAGAGTCAGGCAGATAGACAGACAGATAGAAGATCGTAACAAGATAAAAGTAGAGCCTCCACCTTCGGGCTCGGCAATAAAGTGGAAATGGGGCTGAGGTCGTAACCCCGGTACAGTTGATGAGCCTACATTGGAGGAATTAACTTGGAGGGCTACCCTCGTTTCAGGTCCTACCTTACTCTACTACTTATGGTGCAGTCAGGTAACACTTGAATAGAGTACCTTCGGCTCATGCAAGTTTCTTGCTATGCTCTTCATTAAATAATTAATTAATCATAATTCCTCTCCCTGTAACCGAGTCAGTACGGTAGGCTTCACACTTAGGCTTCCCATCTCTCAATAGAAAGCAAATTACTAATTTACAAAGTTATACTTAAGCCAATCTGGACATACGGAATAGAGCTGTGGGGGACAGCAAAAAAGTCGAACATCAAGCGTATCCAATCCTTTCAATCAAAAGTCCTGAGAACAATAGTAAATGCAACAAAAACCTTCATAACGATCTTAACATACCTTAGATTCTCACACTGTACCACTCATCCCTATAATCCTCCTCGGAGACTCCTCCTCGGTGACCTGCGTTAAATGCGTAACAGTGGGAGTCCTGACAATGGTCAGTTTATATAATCATGTCCTGAGCGTATGTGGCTCTCGCGCACTTCGTCAGCCTCCATAGGCTCGTATCAGGTGACGCGGGTGACGGAGGAGCGTGGGGGACCCAAAACTCCGCTTTCTCTTTCGCGTGCGAGGGGACAACCATGTCGATTTTGATGGTCTCTGGGCTGTTTGTAAATAAGGTATGAATGAAAACATTTATCAACATTGCTTATTGCACAATGAGGCAGAGTGTAATTTTATCATAATAAAGTTGTTGTTATATATATGTAATGAAAGTGTCCTCTCTTTAATTTGAATTTGCCGAGTTATCAGATAGAGAAGGTTATGTGAGGTAACAGAACATGTAAATAGTGTGAATAGAGAATGGATAATAATAAACTGTAATTGTCGTTTCTTTGTTTACAGGTAAAATTGTGTAAATCAATATTAATAATTGTTATAATATAATATATAGTGAATAAAATTGCTATCTTTGTTTACAGAGAAACTGATTTCAGTTTATTCACCCCACCTTCAATAATTGTCTTACATATATATATATATATATATAATTAATAATTATGACACTTCATGGCTTGGAATTAACTTTAATTTGAATTAATTGTTAGTTGTAATAGGGAATAGTCCAATGAAGAGAAGAAGATCGTGAATTATCAAAAAATTTAGTAGGTAGCCTTAGAAACACATTTCAGAGAATGACCCCTGAGTCAAAATAATTTTGTATTTTTTAATAATTAATAGGTTTTTTATTCCACTTAGAAGAAAATGATTGTTGATTTTATCAAGCTTTCAACCGGTAAACAAGTATACATTTTTCTTTCAGTATCAACAACTATTGATTTCTCGCATATGTCTGTTCTTGTGTCCTAGGAAATAGCCTGTTTGACCTATAGAAATGATATTTCACTCGATGATATCCACGAAGAAGAAAAGTATTCATTCGTACCAAGATCGTATTGGAGGTAGTACAAGCTTTAAACGTGCAGTAGTGTTTCCACCAAACCCTTACATTTCATCCCCTATATGCCCGGCTGTCAATGGTGATTGTAGGATATATGAAATTTTACATGTCGTTTCCAAATGTCTCAAAACCTAACTCCAAAAATTTAATGCCTAGTGGCACTAATTAATTTATCACTCGGCATTATTAACATTAACTTTCTTTAAACCTACTCAGTCGAATATTATATTAAAGATCTTGATGTTTTGATTAATAATCTGTAAACTTGTTTGGGCTATACTTATATTGTAATTACAAATATCATAAAAATCCTTTTATTCTTGCCTGACCATTTTTAAGCACTATATTTCATTTATAATATACATTATATTTATTATTGGCTAATTGGTGTAACAGTGTTGACTAGTTCAGACAACAACCAATAGATCAAGTTACCTCTCTGTGTAAGACGCCCTAGTGTGAGGTAAAAGACGGGACCTTCCCATCTACTGCTAGCACAATGCTTTCTCACTATTATTATTTGTGATAGAAACCAAATGGGAAATTTATATTTGTACAGAGGTTATTTTTGGCTAAAGGTTCAAACTATTTTCTCCACACTCTTAAACATATTCTGGGCCGTTAAACCTTTCTCTGCAGATAATTTTGACTGCAACTAGGACCAGTTTCGAAGATTGGGAATTTTCAATTAAATATTTTAGGATTATTACATTCGGGTTGCTTTCGGATGCTGCTGTTTCCTTTATTTTGTATTACGAACCACAGATCAAAACAAAGCAGTATCTAAGTCTTTCTAGAAATAATACAGTCACATTTTAATACCCGTCGGTAATAAACACTGGTGTTTATTCAGTGTGAACTGTATTTTAATAATTGGTAAAGAGTGGCTTGAATTATGCATAGGATGTTACTTTCGGAAACTGAATGACTTTTCTCACTAAGCGATTCTTGTAAGTTCAGTTTTCTGTATGCCGTTTCCCTCTCAAGTTTGTTAAAGTAATGGTGCTTGTAATCACCAAGTAAACAGGTCGAGTCATAAGTAACTTCCGATGCAGCTAAGTAGAATCTATTGTTCGTATCTACCCGCTATGAGTTACCATGACAACAAGTTTTTGTTTTCAATATATAGACGAGGCTTCAGTAAGTCTTTTGTCAACTGTTTTGTGTAATACACGTTACGTTAAACTGTTTTTTTAAACCTCTGAAATGGAGAGTCAAAAAGTACATATTCGTCATGTAATGCTTTGGGAATTTAAACAAGGCAATAGTGCTAGGGCGACAGCTAAACAAATATGCAGTGTATATGGTGAAGGACTAATAACTGATCGGGCTGTTAGAAATTGGTTTATAAAATTCCGTTTTGGAGATACGACCTTAAAAGTAGAACCGAGGACGGGACGTCCTTCCGACTTTGACGACAACCTTTTAAAGGCAATATCGGAGGAAAACCCACGTCAATCAACAAGAGGTATAGCAGAAAGGTTGAATACATCACAATCAACTGTTAACCGCCACCTGGAGAAATTAGGGAAAGTCAGCAAGTTAGGAGTGTGGGTACCTCACAATCTCAGTGAACGGAATAAAGAAGACCGCATGTCAATCACCACAAGTCTGCTCTCACGGGTAAAAATTGAGCCTTTTTTAAACAGGATTGTGACAGGCGATGAAGACGCAAAAGACAGTGGCTTGGTAAGGATCAACCACCATTACCAGACCCGAAAGCAAACATCCATGGCAAAAACATTTTATTGTGTGTATTGTCAAGGAATAATTCAACACGAGTTGTTAAAGTCAAATTTAACGATTATTGCGGATAGATACGTCCAGCAGTTGCAGAGTGCAAGAGAAACTCCATGAAAAGCGTCCTGCACTCGACAATGCGCGACCACATACAGCAAGGGTGACTCAAGAAAAAATTCTTGAGCTTGGATGGTCTGTTTTACCACATCCACCTTACTCCCCGGATCTTGCCCCGAGGGACTACCACCTTTTCTGTTCCTGACAAAACTTTTTGAATGGAGAAACCTCCAATTCTGAAGAGCAAGTCTGGCAGGCTGTCGAAAACTTCTTCCAGTCTAAACCAACCACATTTTACAAGGAAGGAATATTGATAAACTGCCAGGAAGATGGGAGAAGGTTGTAGATAATAGTGGTGAATACATAATATAATTTTGTTATTTAATGAGAGCAAAATGAATGTCTGATAACAAAAAGTTACTTATGACTCGACCATATATTTCTATAAAGGACGTTACTTAACCTTCTGGTCTCTGATAGTGTCAGATACTATTGCAAAGTGATGACGACTCCAGCACATGATATACGGTCAGAGCAGACACCGGCAAAGATAAAGGGATATGGGTAATCTCAGCCCTAAGTAGGCTAATTGGTTAATAGTGGACCGGGGACCGCCAGCCAGAACCGGGCCGCAGTCTCCTGTGCGTCGCATCGGAACGCGTTTCTTTTGAACGCGTCTTCCACCAGCTGTCACTGATGCGTTCTTATGCCGAAGGAGTTTTGGAAGGATGAAGGCTTTCAGCTACATCTACTGGACAGTGTTCGCTTCTGTCAGTGACGAAGTTCTCTCGGGGCCGCTTCTCGTCAATGGTACCTAATTACCTATTTACCCGGTATTTTTTTTTTATTGTTTCATTGTGTAACCATATTATTTATCGGCTGTCATATCTTTGAGGGACTTTAAGGTTTTAAAAAGTTGGCTTTGTCAGTGTTGGGTTTGTGAAAAGTTTGATGAAAAATTATAGCAATTCGCAGGACTTACGCGACAAAGTAGCAGAATGATAATTATGCTCTAGTGTTGAAAGCATAGATAGCTCAGTCGGAAAGAGCACCTGGTAATCAGAGGGTTTTTTTGTATCTCGGTTCTATTACTATTTTGCTCTTTCCTTAGTAAATAATTACTAAAAGGAAGTACCAACACCGTGTCATCAGCACTCTAATTCCAGTTCTCTCAGTCTAAATATCGATGAGGAAGTTGTGTCATTCGACGGAATTCTTTTGCGATGTCCAAAGAGACCGATATAAGCGACAAAGCATAAATTAAATAAAATGTTCACTCCATTGTGTGAAATGTAATAAATATTAATAATTAAATCCACTATTGACGATTGTCAATTGTGATTACAACCGCCTTGATCATAAATCAGTTAGGTGGTAGGTAAACAAGTGTCGTTGAAAAAATATGAATAATTTTATTCATTTGACGCAGAATCTATATTTATTATTAAAATTTCTAGTCTCGTTTGTCTTGATACTACTGTTCCCAGAGAGCTGGATGCAAATTTTTGTATATTTCAAAGTATTTATATAACTGACAGATAAGGAAAAAAATGTTTCCGACTCCTTACTATTGACGGGTCCCGACTATTGACTGCTAAGGATTTTCCCATGGGCATAGAAGGCGTCCACTTATCTCATAAAAGTAAATGATTTGCATACGGGAATAAATAGGGAACCCATTCCAGAACAGGAAAATAAAGGAATCTAGGATAACCATTGCTAATTAACATGTTTAATAAGTCTATCATTGCCATAAACATCAATTTTATAAAAATGTTTTGTAATTTTTACTTCACATTTTGCTATTATTGATGTTTTCATTCAATATGAGCTCTGAAAATGTCTGCATCGGACAAAATATTGTACCGAACAATTACAGACCTTGTGGATAGACTTTTTCATTGATTGATCAAGAGCTAATTTCGATTTTTCAAATCATTGAAATGGAATCATTTACTACGCAGCATTAAGTACGAATAAATTATTCCCTAAAATAAAACATTACCAAATTCATATCGTCATATTTTCTTTTAATGTTAAGTATAACAGTTCATATTGTCAATTAAGTGAACTGATATGATGGTGAGTATTCCATCCTAAAAAGAGTACCATTAACATCTCTTTTATAAAAATATTCTGTGTTTTCAAACAACATTAGCACTTAAATGACTGTGTAGCACATAAATGAAGACTTTATGGTTAGGCAATTAAATTTAATAGTCTGCTATACTGTAGACTATAAGTAAAACACAAGTATATTCAGTAGAATACTTGTATTGTACAAATGTAAGTGTTTTCATCCAACATCAGCACTTAAATGACTGTGTAGCACATAAATGAAGACTTTATGATTAGGCAATAAAATTTAATAGTCTGCTATACTGTAGACTATAAGTAAAATACAATACAGTACAATAAGTAAAATTATTGTCTTTTAACCGGTATGAACTACAGTCAATTTTAGAGCTATGAATTGAATACATGTATATAATTATAATTCTGGGACATGTATGACAATCCAAATTACAAGAAAATTAATCTGTCTTGAACGTAATGGTAATAATGTGTTGGTAATTGAAGCCACAAACTCATAGAAGTTTCTCACACCTCTGTTTCTGGTATTCTTGCCTCTTCATTTGACGAAAATCTCTGTCCTCCAAGCGCAATTTTTAGATGAGGGAACAAAAAGAAGTCGCTTGGGGCTTGATCTGGTGAGTAAGGTGGATGGTCAAGCAGTTTAAACCGTAATTCATGGATTTTCGCCATGGCAACCGCTGAGGTGTGAGACAGGATTTTCTTTTTCTGCAAATGTGGCCGTTTTTTCCGCAAGTTCTGCCTTCAGCTTGTCAAGTAATGATGCGTAGTAGTATGCTCCTGTAATGGTTTTTCCTTTTTGAAGATAATCGATTAAAATAACTCCATGACTATCCCCAAAAACAGTCGCCATCACTTTCCCAGCCGAAAAAAAAGTTTTTGCTTTTTTTGGAGCCGGTTCCCCCTTTGCAGTCCACTGTTTGGACTGTATTTTTGTTTCGGGCGTATAATGGTGTATCCAAGTTTCATCCACAGTAATTAATCAGTGCCAAAACTCGGATTTATTGCGCCTAAACTGCGCCAACAGAGCGTTGGAAATGTTCATTCGAACACGTTTTTGGTCTAACGTGAGCAAACGCGGCACCCAACGCGCGGGCAGCTTTCTCATCTCTAAATGTTGATTTAATATGTGACAAACACGTTCTTTTGACATGTTCATAACCTCTACTATCTCTCTCAATTTAATTCGGCGGTCGTCTAGCACCATTTGGTGAACTTTGGCGATGTTTTCGTCGGTAGTTGCAGTTTTTGGACGTCTCGAACGTTCATCGTCTCCCAAGCTCTTACGACCACGTTTAAATTCAGCTGCCCAAAATTTCACTGTGGTAAATGATGGTGCAGAGTCCCCATACACAGAATCCAACTCATCTTTGATTTGCGTAGGCGTATTGCCTTTCAAAAACAAATATTTAATGACAGCTCGATTTTGTCCATTTTCATAAAGATCGACTCACTCAAACGACTGTTACACAACAACTGCGCGTCTAAAATGGCTGAAACTTTGGAGAGTAACTGTCAACAGATGAACAACGAAATTCACTAGCTTTTATTTACGACTACTGGTGTCTTCATGTTGAGGTCGGAAACTTTTCAACAACGCTGTGCATTGTTTTATCTTTTTTATCATTTCATGTGCCCAGAATTCATTGCCCGTTCAGTCGGTTTGCTAAGACGTTATTGAATGATTGTTCTAATAACTAGTTCATGAGCCATTCGACTGTTTGCAACCTGGCTATGTTATCATCGATCTATTGCCTAGGTCGGTATGAAAGTATACTGCGCGCCGTCAACCGTTTTGCAATTGTCCAATAAATCTGGTTTGCGCAAGACGTCCTGTCGAGATAACTGGTACGTGTTAGGCCCAGCGCTCAGAGCCCTGCACACCTTTCCCTTTCCGTCCGTTGTGTAAAGCCTGGTACGGACAGAACAGAACTCACTGCTAGCGGCGAATCGGAAAACCAGAACAGAGATCCCCGCCAACCAAGAACCTGTGGCAGGGCAGTTGACATTTCTCGTACAAACAGTAACTTATTAACGGTTGAGAGTCTAGTCAAATAGTTCGAAATAAAATAAATACAACAATAAAAAAATGTTTGCATTCAGCTAAACATGATTAATATTCAATATGACTAAGATTATCACATAAACAACGTCGGATTACTGTAAATTGCCGTTGATCGGTCGGTACGTTTCGGTGTTATTCGTATTAATAATACTTTTTTTTCCCCCATATCCCGTTGTTATTATAAATTATCGAAATCAGTGTAGATTCTATATAAATTAATCTATTTACAAATGGTCATTCATTATATGTCCTGTAGCTTGGCTACATTTTATATAATTTTACATTAAGGTTTGTGATTTTACAAAAGTAATTATAATGAACATAATACATTCATTTTATAAACTTGCTTAAAAGTGATGGGGCTCACCTTATGAATTAAAAAACTTAAAGCTAACTTACATTTTTTTTTTTTTTTTTTTTCGCCCTTCCTGAGACTGAGCCTCAAACGGGCTTGCCCCACAAGCCCGTGAAGCGGGATCGTGGGGTTACGTAGCCTGTGGTGTGCGTATTGCAATTTTTGCGCGTAGCTAACTTACATCTAACAACAAAATCTTGGCCTAATTTTCCCCGACAGTCTGTTGCCATCGATGTAATCATAGTGTTAAACACTGGATTTGTTATGTACTACAACGAGTCAAAAACTTGATGTGCCTCCTGTGGATGAACTCATCAACCGACGGCACACCAAGCAACGGGTGCAGGTCAGTGTTCTGACCACTCTTTTCATGATCCCATTCTGAAATAGCTGGAGACTTTGTTCCTATATTTGATGAATAGTAATCATTTCTAGTCAGTAGACTATGGAATTTCCAAGGGATTGAGGTAGTTAACTCAAATTAAAATCAATGCTAATATTCAATGCATCTGGCCAAAAAATAAACACTCACATCATGGCTCTTGGTTGTGAATGAAACTTTCAATGAAGTGCACATGAATTTTAATTAATAAACAAAAAATGCTAATAAAAAACTTACCGGTATTAGCTAAGGTAGTATACTCTGATGTTTGGCACGGTCTGATTTATAAACGTGAGGACTGACTAGAACGCCGAACGTGGGAATATTTCTCCCTACTGGATTTGTTTGCTTACATCATCACGATATCCACACTGAACCTTAAAGCAGATGATAAGCAATAGGGCAAAGAGCACAAGCAAACTGCAGTTTTTTGTTAGAAACTTGTCAATTGCAGCATTACAAGCTTTTTTTGAATTTCCGAATTCATTTGACATTGACTGTCATTGTGTTGATCTGACCTTGGGGCTGGACACTGAATTACGTGAATTAATTTTCGAGAGGAAACGTATTTTGAGGTCGGAATTCCAATTTCGTCCTCCTCTTTTGGTTCCCAATTCATATTTATGAAACGCACGTAATTGAAAAAGCTTTCAATATTTTTCATGAGAAAGTAGTACATCACTCTTAATTCAATCGTCCCAAAGAGATATGAGGGAAATAATATAGATTTATTTGTTGTTTGTAAGAGCTGTATGGAAAAGTAATAATTTTAGATCTTTCATTTCATAGCCTAGATAGATATTTCTGATGAGGGATTCAATGTCACGTATGTGGGTAAGATAGATTGTGACAGGAAGTCCCATTTTTGGCAATCGTGCTCCTTTGTTTGACATACTGAACGAGGTATTGTCAGGACAGTTTGAACAGAGCTAAAATCGGATTCTGTCTTTCAAAAAATTAAAGCCTCTTAAGTTAAAGTTTGCCCTTACTTTCCAAATAAAATAATTTAAGCTACTTCTAATTGCAAAATATAATTTAAAAAGGCTAGAAACTATAAATCCGAAACAGTTTTTTTTGTTGATCAAATTTTATTAGGTTGGAAAATATTTATAATACACTGACAGGCGAAAAATTCCACCCATCTGATTTTTTCATCTCAAAATATTTCGGCTTTGGATTGGTCAATTTTTTTATGAATAAATAAGTATTTTTTTTTTTTTTAGAATGTCAATATAGAGAATAGTAACCCATAACCCTTAATTCAATTAAAGCAGGACTGTCGTTCCCAATGTTTACTTTCTATGGAATTGAAAATGTTTATTCAGTGTCATTTGCGTTCTGGTGCAGCAAATTTCTTAGTTTTCGGCTTCGATATTTTAATTTTCTCAATTTTAAGTTTAAAAATGCCTCTTCGTGCTGAGGATGTTGCACGTGGTGTGGCGCTTATTGATGATGGACGTTACATTAGATATGCAGCCTAATAAGAGTTCCTTATGAAACTCTACGAGACGCCGTCAGGCGTTTTCGTGGAACTGGGTCTTACCATAGAAGGGCCGGTTCTGGACGGCCTAGGACAACAGAACCACAGGATGACCGGTTTCTTACACACAGAATTCGTTGTTGTTCGTTAAGGGTCTTTGAAGGTCTCTCGCTACGTAGATGAGATTTTGGAATCTCAATTGGATCATGTGTTGCCTATCCTCATCGAAATCAGCGATCATTCATTTCTAATGCACGATATTGCACGTCCAAATGTCGCTCGCATAGTACAGACGTTCCTTCATCAGCACAACATTGAGGTCTTGGCCTGGCCAGCACGTTCTCCAGATTTGAACCCTGTCGAGCATTTATGGGATAACCTCGGAAGGTGAATAAGAGCGCGTTCATCACTTCCTGATACGCTGCAGGACCTTGAAAGGGCTCTTCTAAAAGAATGGACTAACCTCCAGCAAAGGGACATTTCCCGACTGGTGGAAAGTATGCCGAGGCGTCTTCAAGAAGTAATAAAGGCAAGAGGAGGAATAATTTAATAATAATAATAATTTCTTTTAGGATAAAAATGGTTATTTTTCAATTTTTTTTTTCATGTTTCTTAGCAGTTCACATTTTGATTTTAAATTTTTAAACAAAGACTCATTTAATAACCGTCAAAAACCTTATTAAAGGTAAAAAATATTTTATAAATTCAATAAATAATAAGTATTATATACAATTACCATGTATTATATACAAATACAATTCTTTTACAAGTGGGTGGAATTTTCCGCCTGTCAGTGTATAAGGCCAGAGTACATAACCTCTCAGATTAAGTTATTGTTCTATTGCCAGCTGGATAAATTGTGCGGAAAATAAATAACCACCTGCTCCCCTTATCACTTGTGCTTGAGAAGCAGTAGTATACATGAGGCAAAAACACGCGCACATTCTACTTTAGGTCAAGGCAACTTCCGAACGCCGACCCGTTTTCCTTCGTCCCGCCAGCAAATCCTCCATATCCCCGGTCGTTTCCGCCTATCACTCGGATCTCGTCGTAGCTTCCGGTCCAAATCTGACTTAACTAGCAGATGCCTTTAAAATATATAGCTCTTGTAATTATAGCCATATTTTATTTAAGTAGAAAACTCCTTTTGCGAAAACCATTTGTGGTTAACCGAGAAAATATATTTTATAGCCAGTTAAACTGCAACCTTCAGGACAATGTTGTGACTCTGAGTAATTCTTAAAATAGACATTTTCAGAGACAATATTTATTTATTATATTTCTTAGTTATCGACTCTTTGAACTAGACAAAGTTTGAGAGAACTCAATAACGCGATAAACGTTTTGATGAAACTAAATCCATTTAACGTTAGGCCCTGTGTTTACAAACTACAAAGAAGACTGCTAGATCAACACTAAAGCTACACACAAAACTCATAGTATATCAAGTAATTATCAAGCCAATAAGCTACAAAGTTCAAATACTCCAGTCACTTCAATGAAAACCCCTCGCAAAAATTACCATTTCCTCTTTCGATGTCTAAACTCCACTCTCCATTCTGACATTTTTACTCCATTTCTTACTCATAATTAAAAACATCTTGGAATTTCTGTTTGAACCTTTTCCCCGCCCTAACTCTAACACTAAGTCTAAAATGAAACAGCTCAGCTTTATGGTAATATTCCAATTTTCCCGGACCACTTGTTAGGTCTTCAATATTTTAGTGTACTTAATAATACTTAATACTTCAACTGTAATGTCATGTGTATGAATATCTAAAAACGGGAATAATATTTTAAACGTCAAGAATTTGAAGAAAACAAGTAAAATCTCAATGGTTTATGAAATTCAAAAGATTGACTAAACTATAAGTGAGTGAATGGGGGTGTTTCATTGTGACTTAGGTCAGGTTGTCCAAAGAAAAAAATAATGTTTTTTTGTCATCAAATTTATTAATTGACGAGGTTTCGAAGTACTGTGAATAAATATTATTTATTCATAAACATCTAAAGCCCGTTGTTTCATCAATCTAGTCCTCACATCTATATATAATTTCACGACTAACGATATACAGAAAGTGTTTTACCATGAAGTGATATTTTCAATCCATAGATGTAACTAGTTACCTGATTAATTTTGAGTTAAATTATAATAATGGGAAGTATTGATAAAAATGAATTGTTAAATAATATGGGTTCGTTTCACTAATTTTTAAGATTACTCAAGTACCAACTCAGAAAGTATTTAGAATTCAGCAACAGCAGTATTGAATATTTAGTAATATATAGTAGTAAGGTGTAATCGCCTGTTTAATACCTTCCAACCGGGTTTCAATAATTGTTTTTACGTCAATTTATCAACACCTTTAATTTCGTTATTTTTCTTTATTGTTAATTCAGTTCTTATTTTTCATAACATTTCCTGTAACAATAATATCAATCACTTCTAAATTACTTAGCTTATGGTTTACGTCCTGTAAAATTAAAATTAATACTGTTAAACCCTTACACAGGGCTTTCACCTTTTGATATGTTAAATGTCCTGCCGTAAATTTTGACAACAAACCTTTGACACAGTTAAATACTTAGATCTTACACTTGATAAGAGATTTGAACTTAAAAACGACTAACACTCAGTCACAGGATCAATTTTTTTGTTTTTGTTTCAAAACCCCTTTATTTAAATATTTTTAGCAACAAATGAACAATATCATGAACAAATATACAGATTTATGGCTCCTTTTCCTGCATAGATAACATTTATTTGAAGGAGGGTAAAATTACAAAAAACATTTTTCGTTTTACAGTTAAAATTTACAAAAACAATAGACTATGTGATGGGGCTCACCTTCGGTTTACAAATTTGGGAAAACTTTCATACTAAAACACCCAAACTATTGAAGCATCCAATAGACCAATGTTCAAAACTTCTTTTGTCCGAGAACTTCAAACTTCTGAAACTGAAACCAATTTTGGACTTGAAGAAAAATAGTTACATCAAAACTATACAGATGTTTCTATCAAAGGCTCTAAGACCAGATCACACACAGGTGCACCATTTTACGGTCGAAAACCCTTCACACGTGTTCTAAGAATTTCTCTACGTTAATGACTGCATCAGAACACTATGCAGAAACGTTCATGACAAACTGGACGGACAGCCAAACCCACTGAAAGAAGGACTCTCTACAGCTGAGTTACCTGGACATTCGTCGGAATGGAGATATTCTAATAACAATAAGATTAGCTTCAAACTTCGACAAAACAGGGAGGTATTAGTTACTGGATGTCATATTTACAACACATTCCCTGATTGTGACGCCAGTTACCTAGGATTTACAAACAAACATCCGCATTAAAAACAAATATGACGAGGCCACTGAGCCATGGATCCCGTCCACTAACTAGTTAATTTGTGAGTAGGTATCTATTAGTCTTCATTAAAGTCCTACAAAGCAGATGGCAGAGAGTCTCCCCTCCACACATGACAGAAGAGCGGGAGTGGGGAGGAAGGAGGAGGACAGTGAGGGAAGCGCGACATATGAAGACGCCGCCGAGCACTACCAGGCTATCAGCACTAGACAGGAGCTCCCGCCTCCGACAGCGAAGGCGTCCTGCCCCCAGTGGCTCCTGATAGCTGATGCTCTCCTGGTAGTTAGGTTTCACTGGCGGCAGTGATCCCTCGTGATGGGCGGCAAGCACTCCCGCCCTCACCTCCTTTTAAAATCTATCATCTGATTAATTATATCTTCCACATGCCTAATCTCCTTAGTCCTTTGTGGGCAGCTATATACATATATAATTATTGAAGGTGGGGTGAATACACTGAATGAAATCAGACAAATTCAAATTAAAGAAAGTATACTTTCTTTACATAATACTACACATGCATTGGTGTTGATAAATTGAAAAAATAACACCGAGAGTTGAAATATTGACGTAAAAAAATTATTAAAACCTAGTTGGAAGGTATTATTAAATAAGCGATTACCTTACTACTATGTATTACTAAATCTTCAATGCTGTTGCTGAATACGAAATACTTTCTGAGTTGGTACTTGAGAAATCTTAAAAGTAAATGAAACAGACACGTCTTATTTAACAATTCATTTTTATCAATACATCCAATTAATATATTTTAACTCAAAATCAGTGCAGTTGTAATATGTAATGTCGTGTCTGTCCTAATGCAGTCATTAACGTAGAGAAATTCTTAGAACCAGTGTGAAGGGTATGGTTTTCGACCGTAAAATGGTGCACCTGTGTGTGATCTGGTCTAAGAGCTTTTGATAGAAACATCTGTATAGTTTTGATGTAACTATTTTTCTTCAAGTCCAAAATAGGTTTCAGTTTCAGAAGTTTGAAGTTCTTGGACAAAAGAAGTTTTGAACATTGGTCTATTGGATGCTTCAATAGTTTGGGTGTTTTAGTATGAAAGTTTTCTCAAATTTGTAACCCGAAGGTGAGCCCCATCACCTAGTCCAGTCTATTGTTTTTGTAACTTTTACCTATAAAACGAAAAATGTTTATTGTAATTTTACCCTCCTTCAAAAAATGCATGTTATGGTATGCAGGAAAAGGAGCCATAAATCTGTATATTTGTTCATTTGTTTGTAAAAATATTTAATAAAAGGGGTTTTGAAACAAAAAAAAAAAATTTAGCCTGTGACTGACTGATAGTCGTTTTTAAGTTCAAATCTCTTATCAAGTGTATGAAGTATTTAACTGTGTCAAAGGTTGGTCGTCAAAATTTACGCAGGACATTTAACATATTAAAGGGTGAAAGCCCTGCGTAAGGGTTTAACAGTATTAATTTTAATTTTACAGGACGTGAACCATAATTTAAGTAATTTGGAAGTGCTTGATGCTATCGTTACAGGAAATGTATGAAAAATAAAAATTGAATTAATAATAAAGAAAAATAAATTAAATTAATTTTTGTTTAAATGTAGCCCTTTTTAAACAAAATTTAAGGTTTTGATAAATTGAAAAAATGATACCGAGAATTGAAATATTGATGTAAAAAAATTATTGAAAAACGGTTGGAAGGTATTGAATAGGCGATTACCTTACTATTACCTTATTAGTATTAGTAAATATTCAATACTGCTGTTGCTGAATACTAAATTTTAGTACTTATTTAACCTGTCTTATTTAACAATTCGTTTTTATCAATACTTCCCATTATAATTTAACTCCAAATTAATATAAGTATAAGATCGGTATCATTCGTCATAGTTTGTTCCGTGCTGGCTAGAAAATTCTCCTGTGATCGGTAAAAAGCGAAGTATCTGGCTTAAAACATACTTGGGGAGGCTTGATTTTTAGGACAATGATAGCCAGAAGAGTTTTGACGACTTCACTGAAATTATCTAACTGTATGTACCTCGTTTAAGTGTCTGTCAAACAGAACAAGCGATAATCTACAGATTACAGAACAGTTTTATTGTCTTTCCACAACCGATAACCTCTTCTTTATTGCAATAGGCGCTTTCGGCAGCTCTAAGCTGTTGTGTTCAGTTATCTCTACAATAAAATAGAAAGTCAAATCATAAAACTTTTGCCTTCGCAAATGGAGACAAACTAATGACTATTATTATACGTAACAACCGTTACTTATTTTGAAATTATCCTTCTATTCTACTACAATTAAAAATTATTAAAATTCAGAAATACAGCACCTACATAGTAAATAATTAAAATTCAAAAAAACAAAATTAAATATTACGAAATAACCATTAAAAGCATCGAAAATGAATTAAAAAACCGACACAGCTATATATCAAGCTTATGGCTACTCGCCTAATTTGTTATGTAGAGTATATAACTTATCTAAAACAATAGTATATTTTCATATTTTAACCAGGAGTTATGGAGGGGGTTTCCTAACGTATGCGTGATTGCTATTTTTTCCTTTTTATTAATATTATCTGACATTAGGGAATCTACTTTTATTTCGATATTTTCCAGGCTATTAATTAATCTTTTATCGTTTGTATGGTCTAGCGATGGAACTTTATGTGGTGCCTCAAGGTGCCCTTCTTCCTGTAGGTGTTGGTAGAATTGGCTTGTTTTTTGTTTCAGATGTTCTTTTCACCTAATTCATAATTTCCTACTTGTTCTACCAACATAAGATTTATTGCATTCCCCACACTCTAATCTATACACACCTGATCTACCTTTAATTGAATCGGGTTTTTAGTATGGGAAATTATGTTGCGTAAAGTTACTTTTGTAGGCTACACCAATGCCTGCTTTTTTCAAAATATTTCCTAATATGTCGGATATATTTCTAAGATTCTAAGATAAGATGGGGCACCATTTTTTAATGTATAGATTATTTGTTACTAACTTTATTAATGTTTTATATTCCATAATCCGTTTCATTCTCGTTATCAACTGTGTATTGTACCTATTAGCTATTGCTACATGTTGCATATATCTGAATTCTTTATAATATTCATTCCTGTCCAGTGGGATGTTAGGTAATCTATTGATGAAGAAGTGGAACATGGCCATCTTGTGATGATGCGAAGATTATTTATGTATCGCTACATCCGTCATCGTACCTTTCCTAAATATTCTAAATTTATGTATACTTCCACTTCTCCTCCGTCAACCGTGTCACCGGCTTCGAGCCAGCGGAGGCTGACAAAGAGGGCGAGAGCCACATACGCTCAGGACATGAGAGAAAGCTGGCCATTGCCAGGACTCCCACTGTCACACATTTATAGCAGGTCACGAGGCCACTGCCGTTTTAGCCTCCGAGGAGGATTATAGGGATGATTGGTGCAGTATAATAACTGTGCTAGGGGATAAGGGTGGTTGGACAGGTTACTATAGAATTTCATGAACTTGGAAGGGATAAGTTCAAGAATGTAAGGTATGTTAAGATCGTTATGAAGGGTATGATCGTTGCTGACGTAATAAGGGGCATTAACTATTGTTCTCAACACTTTTGATTGAAAGGATTGGATACGCTTGATGTTCGACTTTTTTGCTGTCCCACATAGCTCTATTCCGTATGTCCAGATTGGCTTAAGTAGAACTTTGTAGATTAGTAATTTATTTTCTATTGAGAGATGGGATGTCGAAGTAGTCTGTACAGTTGTCCAAAGCGTCTGTTCAGTACTTCTGCTCACTCTTAAATCTAGAAAATTAATTTCATTCTTTCTTTCTTTTCCAGTCGTAAATTTACTGTTTTTATTTATTCTGTAGCTCACCTAATTCTATATGGCTCCCCATGAAGCACGCCAGTACGTCGTCCACGTATCTTAACCAATATTTGATTTTGAATTGTATGGATTTTTGTTAGATATAATATGTACTTTTTCTAATTCATCTAGATACAGTTCCGCTAATAACGGATTCAAAAAGTTTCCCATTGCTAACCTTTTAGTTTTGTTTCGAGCACATTTATTAATCTACTGATTACCATTAACGAGACCTGAGCGACACTGACCACTTACCCTTAAGGGGGAATCAAACACAAGCATTATAAAAGTAAATTTTACCTATCTGTCACATTACTTACAAGTGGGCAATCAGCTTCGATAGTTCAATCACTGCTCCCATGGGTAGCGCCAGTAGCTGGAGCTAGTTCTCCTTTCTAGCATCAAAGGACATAAGCAAAACCACAGTGAACATGCGAGGTTTGATCAAAAAGTAACGAGAATTTTATAATAACTGTTTTTTTTTCGATTTCAATGGCGTAGTGACTCATGCGTTTCCGCCAGAAGGTCGTACGGTCAATAAAGTATATTACTTGGAAATAACGCTCCGTTTACGTGGAGCGATCCGACGAAAACGACCGGAATTGTGGCAAAACAATTCGTGGAAATTGCATCACGATAACGTTCCCGCTCACACCTCACTGATAGCTCGTAATTTTTTAGCAGAAAACAACACTGTTGTGTTACCCCAGCCACCGTATTCGCCGGATGGCTCCCTGTGACTTCTTTTTCTTCCAGAAGTTGAAAAAAACCTTGAAAGGGCGACGTTTTGACGCCATTGATGAGATAAAAGAAGAATCGCTGAAGGAGCTAAGAGCTATATCGAAAAGAGATTTAAAAAGTGCTTCGAAGATTGGAAAAAGCGCTGGCACAAGTGCATTTATTACAAATGAGAGGGATTAATTTGAAGGGGACGAAATAGCTATCAATGAATAAATAAAACTTTTTTAAGATAAACAAAAATTCTCGGTATTTTTAACCTCATATAAGGTTATTCGTATGACTGAGGTTGAAGCATGTTGGCAAACCCGCACGACAGTTCGGTCCTGAGTTTCTATTTGTCTCAGTCATGGAAGGCGCTCGAAGCAAACGCGCTACTGTAATTAGTTCGCGCCATACAATTATTAATTTCCCGACCACGAAGGGAGAGGTTCTACTTTTAAAAGGATTCGGTTCAATTGTCTACGGTTTGTCTGCATGAATGTTCAACGATGTATCATTCGATCTCAAAGTCATATCTTCCATGGTACCTCGATAAATCATAAGTGCTGCTTATGAAATAAAACCAAGTAAGAACAAAAATTAAACTTGAAACTTGAATTTTAACAAATCGTATCTTAGGTGTTTATTTAAAGTTCATATTGATACCTTTGGACTCTGTGAAGTGCAGTTTTTGTTTCAATCGACCTTAAGTGTAGTCTGTGTCTGTAGTATTATGTCTGTTATTCACTGTTTATTTAAAGAAAATTATTTACTATAGTGTCAAATTCGTGATGAAATAACTATTCTAGACTATAGCATTCAAGTTCATAAAATTCCATAGTAACCTATCCAACCACCCTAATCCCCTAACACAGTCATTGCACAGCACCACTCATTTCTATGATCCTCCTCGGAGACTAAAACGCAGTGCCCCGTGACCTGCTATAAATGCGTAACAGTGGGAGTCCTGGCAATGGCCAGTTTCTCAAATCATGTCCTGAGCGTATGTGGCTCTTGCGCTCTTGGTTGGTCAGCCACCGCTGGCTCGTATCCGGTGACGCGGCTGACGGAGGATTGTGGGAGACTTCCCAACACTCCGCTTCCTCTCTCGCATGCGAGGGAGGTGACAACTATGTGGATTTGGTAGGTCTCTGGGCTATTTGAAAATACTGTATGAATGAGTGAGCGAATGAAAATTGTAAATATGGTATGAATGAAAACATTTATCACAATTACTTATTGCCCGATGAGTCAGATTGGCTCCGCTTCCTCACATGCGAGGTCTTTAGTAGTAGCTTAAGAAGGGTTTAAAGGTGGAATGTGTATCCTTTTTTCTTTCCTAAGCTAAAGGACGGAAGTAGATAAAGACCCAAAATTAAAAAGATGTTTAAACCTAAACTTGAATATAGAAACTGCTTGAATCCAATAGCTTAGATTTAACCCTCCCTGAACTAACCTCAGGCGGATCCAACTGCTCCGAATAATTATTCATGACGAGTAGCGGTCAATTGTTTCAAAGGCAGTCTCGAGTGTCTTAAGGCTTGGGATTTCTGAACATCCCCGGACACTCATTGTTTCTTCATTTTAATTGTAAGTGAATCCAATTTTATTTATATACTTTCAAAACTATACATTAATTTCTTCTCATTGCCGTTGTGAAAACGAAGCATAATTACTCGTAGCGCCTTGGCATCCATCTTGTTAATGTTGCCAGGACCCGATTAACTATCGTTTCAAAACGTTCTCCGTTTCTTATGAATAATTTTCTATTTGTTCTGCTAACATAATATTTTTTGCAGTTTCCACGGCATATTTTGAATAATTTCCATCTATAATTTAACTGACTCAAGTTTTCAGTGAGGAAGATGAAGTTTCTGGGCGTATTATTTATGTTTTTAACTGATGAACTTCATCCTAAGTAAATGTTATGGCGTACCAAGGTGTTTTCGGACCCTGGGCAGAAGAGAAACTCTAACGTGTCAAAAGTACCCTATTATCGACAAATACCTAAACATCAAAATATGGATAGGGGATACCCTCGTCCAATATTGAAGCTATCATCACTTGATAGTATCACGGTATTAGGGACCAGATAATCTATCAAATGATAGAAACATCAAGAGTGATCGATAGACAAGAAACTTCATCACATATGTGTGGCATTGTGTATAGTGCGCAGACACCACCATAATCAACACGGATGATATACCTAAATAACAGAGCTAGGGATGTGATGTCTCTGAGCAGTTAAGTCGTGCAGTTTAAGCTCACAGATCAGTTTTTTTATTGACTAGTTTAATCAAACATTTTGTTCAGGACATATGAAAAGCATCTGACATTTGACTGTTTAATTCCACGGACGCAAGCTGAAGGTGAGCCTCATCACCTAGTGAGTGTATGTGTATTGGACTTATTTACAACAATCTGAAAGTATTATATTCTATGCATCTGCGAATGCAGCACGAGGAGACAGCTGTAATTCCAAATTTATTTATTTATTTTTGTCATTGTATATATATTATCAATAAAGAGGTTTTGAAAGAAAAAAAAAGAAACTGTTTAATTTAAAGTACTGATTTTTTTCCTCCTTAATTGATGAGGAGACGTTAAAAGTGGTAAAAAAAACTAGATAATATCTTTTTTAAAATACATTAGAAGTCAGCCAATGAAAATAGCAGACTTTTATTGATCTTTTTTATAGCCAACATTTTCTCCGAATTATTTCGGTTGTTCAAAAGATGATTTTCAATAGTGAATAATTATTTCATAGTAGTATTAACTAATTATTTGTAAGTGAGCTGTTAAAGGGACTTGATCGAAGCAGCAAGTAACTTAATAAAAATGGTAGATGGGAGAGAGAGGAAGAGAGAGGGAGAGAGAGAGAGAGAGAGAGAGAGAGAGAGAGAGAGAGAGAGAGAGAGAGAGAGAGAGAGAGAGAGAGAGAAAAGGAGGACTTGTTATTGACAGAAGAAGAAGGAAGGGGTGGGTGGTAGTAAGTAGGTGGAGTAAGTAGGTAGGTAGTGGTAGTAGTAGTACCTGACTGTCCATCAAACGTGATCACAGCCCGTAGTGACAGCTCTGTACCAGGAGCTCAGAATCAACCAAGAGCATTAGAGCCTACAGTTTCAACAAAAAGGAAGGCGTTGCTAACCCAAGAGTAGAGTATTGAACCAATGTCGAATCTTATCTAAGAAAAATTAAACAATTCAATTCCTCAAACCATTAATTACTATTCCAAATGTATTATATTACTTCCTCTTATTACACATATTATTCAAAAAGTATTCAGACAGCGGTTATCTGTTATTTGGAACTACTTTTCTCACGTGGAAATTCTCTGCATAAGTGACGACTATAAACAATCCTCATATGTTTTAATAATACATATGTTTTATTGCAGTTTTCAGGGGAGCTAATCATACAATAAAACTCGGATTAAGATTTTAAATAAAAGTTTTAAATTTTTCTTAACATTAGCCATATAGTTTATTAGGTAGGAAGGGATGAAATGTGAGATTTATTTATTTTGAAGAAATCATTATAACACAATGGGTATTAAATTAATCTGTGTATTTTTATCTTTCATTTTCATATTAAACCTTTCAATTTATTGTGAACTGTGTAAGTGTTTGTATATTTTTTTTACTATCAATGGTGGTTCTCTAGGTTTCAATCCGGCAATACAAGTCTCAAGAATGAATCTCGTCGAAGGCCAAAAACAAAATGATGAATTAATTAAAGGCTTTAGCCTGAATCCAATCCACAACGGACAAGTAGAGAACTTTTAACACACTTAAACGTCAACAATACTTCTCTTATACGACACAGTAGGTACCACATGATCTGACTGATCGCCAGAAACTTACTTAATAAGTTTTATAAATTAATACTTAATTTTTACTACATCCAGCATATTCACCTGACTTGTCACCAACTGACCGTCATTTTTTTCAGAGCGTTTAACGATTTAAAAAAAAAAAATACTCCAAAATAAATACGAGGTAAAATTTTCATTTATCGAATTCATTGAAGCCAAAACGTTTCTTTGAACAAGAGATAAAAACTTTGTTTGATGTTGGGAGAAATGTATTGAAGCTAATGGAAGTTATTTCGAATAAAAATAATATCGTTAAACTTGTTTTTTTTCTTTCATTTTATTTTGAAGTCATATTAATATTATAATGCATGTTATAAAAGAAGTGCTTATGCTACTTTATTCCCTTAATTACTTAAATGAATTTTCTCCAGAATATGATTTTTGAGTTATTCATAGATATATAAGAAAATTTAACTGGTCGATCGTAGAGATCAATAGCCTCTCGTCGTTTTTTAATTAATCAAATAATTGTTTTTGTATATTTTTTTATTAATTTACTTTTTCTACCTTCCTTCTATCTTTTTCACTGGTCTCCATCCTTGGCTCCAACCGTAGTGGTCCCTATAGAGAATTCAGGATCATTGGCCTTCACCTAGATAACTCCTCACCTCTAGGTTTTAGAAACATTTTTTAAAACAATTTTAATGCGTAGAACGTATTTCTTTTAAAGAAAAAAATTCCTTAAAAATCACAGAAATTATTTATCTATTATTAGTTATTGCCAATGACATCATAATAATAAAAATTGTCATGCATTTAAATTCAGCTAGCTGAATTAGCCTAGCCGGCATTTTTTTTATCTGGTAAAAACTTCTGTTTGAGCTATCTGTACCTTGGAACTACTTTCGCATATTCTAAACTGTTAGCTAGTATATTTGTATACTACTAGTATACTTAGTTTGTAAGTACTCTTAGCATACGGAAGTTAAATGGTCGCAGGCCGTTATTATCTACTAAATCATAAGGCAAGGCTGTCTCATCGCTCTTTCTATTCCATTGCAAAACATCTGCCGATAAATTATAAAGTAATAGTTTTATATGCTTGTCAGACCTCTATTAAACATCAAGACATTCATTTAGTCCTTAAGGACCACTAGAACTTATTATTTTAATTGTAGGTTGTTTTTTTTGTTTCTGTTTGCCTACAAATAAATGTGTGGATATATTATTTTTAGTTATTAATTGTTTTGGTGTTTATACGCCATATGGTAAATACATTGCCATATATATAGCAATCATGCGTAATGAACTCATGTTACATAAAATCTCTCTCTCGCTCACTCTCCAAAAAAAAAAACTTCTTCATTTTTAATAAACCTTTTTGTTTTTCTTTTTTTTCCTCCCCTTCCTGAGGTTTCCCCCACAAGGACGTTAAGCGAGCTTATGGGGGTACGTCGCCTGTGGTGCGCGTATTCCGATGAAATGTGATTGTTGCATCGGTCAGCGTACCTTATGTTTTTTTCCTTTATTTCATATCCTCAAAAACAAAAATTCAACAAAAACAAACTCTGGTCTTATTAGCTACTATTTACAGTTTCCTAACTATGGTTATTTTTTTTGCTTTTTTTTTTTTAAATAACTAATAAAACTAACCTAGCCTATTTACAATCGACCTTATCTACTAGTCCTTAATCATAAAAAACTTAAACTATATATACAAGGGGTGTGTATCCTTCATTTTTAATAAACAAGAGTATTATTTTTTTTTCCTTTTTACAGCCTATAAGCCGTATAAGAACTGCCATTAGTGATAGCGGACATTGAAAGTCCTAAGCAAAAACTATGGTTCTTTAGAAAGGAGGGTGAGGTCGAAACCGTGATCAAGGCACACCGCTGCTACTTAATCCTCTATCTAGCTGGCAGAGGTAATTAGAATTAATTACCGTTTGCCATAGCATCGGTGTGTCGGCATACCTGCATTCACTAAACCAGACGGTGAATAATTGTCCTCAAACTATTGTTACATCGATTACCCTATATACCTAGGCAAATAGGCAAATCGATTTATCACTAGACAAAGTCCTTCACAGTCTAAAAGACAAACAACCTGCACTAGATACCGCCCATTGGAAGGACAAAGAGTCGCCAGTGTCACCAGTCAGTATCTGTCCGGCCTCCTTTCCAGTGGTGAAACAAAACCTAGGGGAATGACTCCATAAAAATATGTACTGAGAAAAATAATGTTCGCGCTAGGGCTCTTGAGAATCAAGAATTCCACAAACGCCAGAACATTGCGCCGGTTACGTCATGAGAATCTGGATGATGGATTGAGTCGGTTAGCGTTACAAAATTGCCAACAGTAAAGCGTAAACATTAAACAAAGTACCAAAAATAATATATAATTATCCATTAATTTTATTCAAAAAAAAATAATAATAACTGATCAGCAATTTAACAGTTAATTTAACCAGGCCTGATTGTTAGTAACTATAAATAATGTATAATAAATAATGAAAAAAGTTTATAGTCACGATACGATGTTTCGGAGAAGAGTGCGTATAGTCAACTGCAGGGTGGCGATGCGCACGGAGAGCTCTGTAGGCAAGATAGGCCGAGAAGTCCAAATTCGTAGAAAAAACGACTTCTTGTTCACAGGGGAACAGGCCCGTATTCTGCTATCTTCAACACTGACTAAGCCAAGCTCCTTGTCCTCTGATACGCAAAGTTCTATTTATTTACTTCCTCGAGCTTTATAGTCCTTCAAACTATCTTCTCTGTATGTTGATGTAACGAAAAGAAAACTGCTGATAAAGAGAAATAAAACAAACTCAAATCAAACCAGCTGCAAGGCATAAAATTACACATATAACTATATTACAGTAATTCAGGACCTAACTACATTACATTAATGCAGGACATAACTATAATACAGTAACGCAGGAAGATGCGACTTGCTCAGAGGTACCGTCAAAAACCACCCTGTAATTGCTGTAGCAATCTGGTAGCTATAATAAATATATATCTGTATACTTAAATGCGAAAGCGTCTTCTACTTTGGGAGATTTCCTTAGGCAAATTATTACAATTTCAAACGTCCACTTCCTTATCTCAACGCCTGGAACTATTGACTAGCTAATGATAAAGTCAACTTACATCAATACAAATAATTAATTTTGTTCTAGAACGGGCAGGGCGTCATTGTCCCCCAACAAGAGATCATTATACCGCTCTATCATGTACCATTATGTTCCGTCCTTGCTTGGAGGACTTCCTTAATTCTTCCATCTGCGGCTACAGCTCGCGGTCTAGAGCTCGCTAATAGTATACCGGATAGAGAAAGTGGTGCCAGCCCATCGGATATTTTTAATAATCCGACTGGTCTATCAAGGAGGCTGTGTGGCCGAGACCGTTCTCAAGGTGCTCTTGACTCCTAAGGTTGGCACACGTGATAGTTAATTGTTCACTTCCGATAGTTGGTACTAATGACCCCGAAAATCCGGTTGCAGTTGAAGAACCGGAAAGCTTTGTAAAAACTGGTTTCTCATTTAGGTTAATAGGCTATTAGAGTTGAATATCTGAAATTAGATTTCTTTTTCGTTATTTTTTTTAAAGGTGAAACTGTAGTATCTAGTGGGATATTACCTGTTGTCGGGTCGTCACGAGGGGCTAGTTACCCTAGCCCTAGTGACGAAGTGAGGGTTGAATAGGCTATGACCTGGACAATTGCTTCATGACGGGTCTTACTACTGAACTATCTGGCTCCATATCTGATAGGCATGTGCCCCGACAATGCACTATGTTCAGGAGAAGAGGTATAGATTAGGTATTATAGGTAGTTTATGTGATCTTGGAGTGACCACGAATTCACACTCGGTATCTGAGGGTAGGCGAAAACCGTCCGGATCCCAAAGGCGAGTGTGAACCGGAGAGAACCAGACTGCCTCTGACACTACTAGGTAAAGATCGTAGGGCCCAGGTGACCGTCGTCCGCAAGGAAGAAATCTCTTACAAGGAGGTGCTAGTTTTAGCGAGACGAAGGCAGAGAATCCCACTAGGAAAGAGATGCAGAGGTTTTCATAAATGAGAAGGCCAAATCTGGAAACATCAGTCCAGCTGCAAGTACCAGTCCAGAGAGCCGTAGTTAGAATGAATTATCGGCTAAAACTAGGGGTATATATAGCCCCAAGTAGCCAATGAGGTGAGGTTTTATACTGGCCAACCGCATTGCAGGCCTGGATGAAGCTTGACTGTTCTAGACCAGGACCCAGCCCCTCTACAAGGGTCCAGGGGTCTTTGTACCTGACCCCTGCCTCTGAGCAGGTTTTGCAGCTGCGTCTTTTATTGCTTACTTATTGTTTACAATATTTACACTGATATGACTTGTGGTTTGGTAATATTATTTACATTTGTTAACAACATATATAACTAATTTACAATATATACAATAGAGTATAGAGTGATTTATCTTATGTAGTTAGCGGTCGCTAGTCGCTGTTTGTAGGGATGGGTTTGAGTCCCTTCAGGAGAGTAAAAGGGTGCCGTACCCTAGCGGGAGTAACCCACTCCTACTTTCGAGCAGCAATTCAAAAATACTTCGCAGTCCGCTTTGCCATTACAGCCACGGCTACTTCAATAAAATAAAATCGTTAAAAATCCCAACTATAATTTGTGATTTGACAACTTGTATTTTGATATGACACCTTTATGGTCTCCTACTCCAGTTTCAGTTTCAGGTTTCCAATCATTTCTGCATATTTGGGAATGCTGGGTTAAACTCCGTGTTTCAAAATCTGCTCTCCCAGCATTGCGAAAACCCGCAGTATTGGACTCGTGCAGTTCCACTCCAAAGGAAGACTAAGAAATAGAATAATATTCAAGAAATGTGTATATGCACTCTCGCCATCTGCTCCGCTAGGCTACACGTCGACTCCTTTTATCCTCCCTCATTATGATGACTATGGTGGTGAGATGTGTAGGGATCTCTGGGTGGGACTCAGGGGCAAATTGAAGCGAATTATAAATTGCTTTGTTAGATTTGTTTTTGGGAGTCCGCGACGCTCTACGCTGATTTAGGGTGACTCTTCCCCTCCTCCCGGGTACAATATTCCCTCCGTTTATTCCTTTTTCAAACCACAAATCGCAACACCCCCCCCCCTCTCCTTTACATACAATAGTTTACAGTTCAAACTCTGAACACAAGATCCCCGTCTCTCTGGCTTTTATATTCCTGCCTACAAAATATAGAAATTGGTAATAATAATTATAAAATAAAAATTGATTAAATGTTTTTAGTAAATAAAGTTCATCTACCTATAAGAGAACCTAACAAAAAAACAACATGGCAGGACATGAACATTTCCTCCTTGCTCGCTCCATTAATCTCTGGTATTCTCTACCTCCTAATATCCACCTTGCTTCATTCCTACGATCTTTTAAATCTCACCTACTCCAACACCTCCTCACCAACCAAAGAGACGCTCGTTAGTCTGAGAACTATTCATTAATTGCATTATATTTTCTGACTTTTATTTTTGTATTTAATAAGTTCGTTTAATTGTTTACTACATATATAAATATATATATATATATTGTTTACTATATTAAGATGGCTGTCAGTTTTTATTTAATGCCATACTGTACAAACTTCACAAATTGTTGTTTTTTTGTTAGGTTCTCTTATAGGTAGATCCTATGAACTTTATTTACTAAAAGCATTTAATCAATTTTTATTTTATAATTAGTAATATCAATTTATAATCACTTTATTTTACACAGTAATTTTTTTTTATTATGTAATGGTCCTATTTATTTGCCTGATGTGAATTTGTCATCTGAACATTAATGTTATTCATAGGGGACTTTGTCCCAAAATATTTTTTTTTCTAATATATTCTATTCTATATAAAAACCCAAAATAAACCATAAACCCCAAAGCTTCAATAAACGCTAACCAAAATTATATCACCAGGCACAGGTGCCTAGACATGAACTTTAGATAGGTAAACATGAACTAAAGTTAAAGCCTAAAGACAGAAAAAATCAAAATTCTAGAAAGATAAAAGGTAAACATTAACGGGTAAAGCAATTAATCGAAAATAATGGCAACAATATTACAATAATTGCTAACTACGCTCCAGCCCACTTAACCATTCCAACCATTTATTTAGTTTATTAAAATTGTCCTTTATTTAGTCAAATAAAGTTTGACTGGAAGTAACAGTTAGTAATTGTCAGCTCGAACAATAATTTGAGATGATGAGTGTTACCAGATTCGAGATATTTAATGATTGTAACTGTTATAGGTAAATTAATTAATGACATGTTACAGATTACATTCAAGTTATATAGACAATGGACCCGGCTTTCTCCCATTATAATGGTTCAAAACTAGATTAGATAACTGTAAACTGTCTGCTGAACTGAATGATTTGGCGAAGAGTTTCCGGCGAGAGATGTGAGCTTTCGCGAATGTCGTCACATCCGATAAGACAACGGCGTGCGGTAAATGGCGACAGTTCTAGGCCTACCTTGACCTTATTCTCTGAGCAGAACTAGACAAAAATAAAATGAAAGTGCTTGAGGTAAGATCCGCCAAAGGTGTCGCACCTTTCAAATCCTGACAGTGCAATCTTGATCAGTCTTAACTATTCGTCATATCTTGGTCGTTATCGCCAATTATCAATAAGGTTAAACCTTTTATGTTTGGCACAGGAAAAGCTAATAGTTAAACTATGTATTTTCAGTTATTATTCATTCTATTAGACGCTAACCGAGGTAGAAAATAATAAATAATGGTTTTGATCTGGCGATAAACTATTTCACGCTAACGCTGATCAGTAGTTCAACGCTGAATCCATCGCGAATCGCTTATGCTGAAACCATTGGCCTGTAGGAAGTAGTTAAGTGGTTATTTAGCCACCCACTGCTACCGGCTAGCTACTTAACAACAGTCAACTGTATAAGTGGGCGATATTAGAAATATTGAAACCTGACCTGTGCAATTGTAGGTAAAACAACAACTTTATTATGATAAAATTACAATCTGCCTCATTGGGCAATAAGTAATTGTGATAAATGTTTTCATTCACTCGCTCATTCATACAGTATTTACAAACATCCCAGCGATACACGGTTGTCACCTCCCTCGCGTGCGAAAAATGAAGCGGAGTCTGGGGAAGCCCCCCACGCTCGTCCGTCAGTCGCGTCACTGGATACAAGTCAGTGGAGGCTGGCCAAGAGAGCGAGAGCCACATACGCTCAGGACATGATTGGAGAAACTGGCCATTGCCAGGATTCCCACCGTTACGCATTTATATCAGGTCACGAGGTCACTGCCGTATTAGTCTCCGAGGAGGATTACAGGGATGAGTCGTGCAGTGCAATGACTGTGCTAGGGGGATTAGGGTGGTTGAATAGGTTACCATGGAATTTCATGAACTTGGATGAGTTCGAGAATGTAAGGTATATTGAGATCGTTATGGAGGGTTTTGTTGCTGACGTAATAAGGGGCGTTTACTATTGTTCTCGGGACTTTTAATTGAAAGGATTGGATACGCTTGATGTTCTGTGCAATTGTCTTTACACATCCGACACTTTAGTTTAGAGAAGCATGCACATACCTTCCAAGTCCACAACAGCAGAGAAGATTATTTGTTTTTTTAATTTAGAGTATTCGTTAGGTTTTTGTTATGCTTAGATAACTGCACTAAGGAACCACTTAGAGGCACAACTGTATCCATTACAAATTTGCAGTAATCTTTTCCAACGCTGACTTCAAAAACTTTCCTTACTCACTAAAAGCTTTCATTGCATCTTTACGTTGTAAGATCTCTTTTCTTTTTTTTTATCAAAACCCCCTTTAAAAAATGTTTGGTCATCTAAAGTGTTCCTCGAAGTGAGACAATGAGTCTACAAGGAATAATTTGGTGGTTATCCTCCTTGAATGGATGGTCCTTGCAATTTCATCGTTGCTGGATCATAATAAGAATGACTAAGATATATTTGACAAAAATTCCACTTCCTGTTAGGCATAGGTCATCCGTTCTGCTTCTCTTCTCGGCACGTACTCTTCCGGTGTTTTTGCTAGTTGTTGGTTTTCAATAGTACTGTACTTTTTCTTCAGAATATGATCTATCATCAAGAGTTCCTTCTTCCTTTTGGTTTCCTCTTTTCACCGCTCATTCCTAGTCCGGGCCACAATTAAGGGATCTCCATTCCCATCAATATCTTTCGCTCTCAACTTCGTAGAGTAGTTCCTTCCAGACTTTTTTGTTTTTCCATTACTTATAAGCCTTTCCTTGTTACTCAACTATTTTTTTTATTATTACACTCGTCGAAATCTATGTATTGTACAGAAAAGTTTTATTCAAGTTTCATATTTTTCTTTAGTCCTCCAATACTTTCTTCTAAAGTTCTGTTTTCATTCATTCATAAAAATTTCAGTTTCATCTGCACGCATTCTCATGTAAGCTACTTACTGCTTCATGTCTTTTCATATTCTCTATTCCCTATGTTTCAACTACAATTTCCCACGAGAACAAACAAAAATTTCCATACGATCGCTTGTTGTTTTGTTTTTTCGGAGAGGAGTAAATCTCTGTGATCATCAGCGCCAGATAATCTAAAACATATATTGAGCCCTTGCTGCTTTGCCGATCGTAATTGGGTGTTTATTACATAAAGTATTATTATAGCTTAGCCATGATACATGAAATTTGAATAAATTACTCTTTAATTTATTATTAGGGTAAATTCTCGTTGCCTGTACTAACTGAATTCGTCCTGGTTTCAGAGAGAAAGGGTATCCTTACCGGCGAGAACAAGATGACCGCCACAGACAGAGAGGACGCCGTGTCCCAGATCATCGGCGAGTTCGGAAGATGGCAGCTCCTGATGACATTTCTGCTGTCGCTTTTCAACTTCCCCTGCACCTTTCATATCTTCGCACCAACGTTCGAGGCCGGAATCCAGGACTTCCGCTGCTCCAAGCCATCCTACAGCTCCCTCACGCAGGAGCAGTGGCTTAACCTCAGCACGGTGACGGCCATTGACGTAAGTAGATCACAAGTCACTAAAATAGTAAATGTAAACAATTTAAAAAAAAAAAAGAAAAAAAAAGAACATGTAATAAAGGGTGTCCCAGAATTAACGCAAGATTTGAATTTGCCGCCAGTTGTGCAGTCAAGTGCTGGCAACCCTAAAAAAAAAACAATTTGACACCTGACAGTTTAGGGTTAGTAAAAATGGAGCGTTACACGATAGAACAACGTGTCTTTATTGTTGAACATTATCTCAAAAATAATGAAAGTTTGGCGGCCGCCGTTCGAAAATACAAAATATGGTCGGAATAGTTTTCTGACTTCATCAACTGTGAAGAGATTATTTGAAACATTTAGGGAGGCTACTAAACACTAGGAGACTAGTGTAGAGACTACTACAAAAGGCTAGGAGACACTAAACACACTGGTCGTTTAAAAACAAACCGTTCAAATGACAATATCCAAGCAGTGCGTGAGAGTGTTGTTGAAAATCCAGGAACATCAATTCGGCGTCGTAACACAGTTCTTTGTGCTGAAATTGGATGATATTGATGTGGCCAATATGTGGTTTCAACAAGATGGTGCCACAGACCATACAGCCCATGAAACAATTCAAATACTGCATGAGACATTTCCAGGTCGTGTACTCTCACGTTTCGGTGATCAGAATTTGCCCCCTAGATCGTGTGATTTAATACCTTTAGATTTCTTTTTATGGGGTTATTTGAAGTCAAAGGTGTATGTCAACAGGTTCACATCCACCCGTGCATTAAAAGAGGAAATTCAACCACATTTGTGCCAAATGGTCATGGAAAATTTCGACAAAAGAGTGCGTATGTGCCAGCAAAGTCGTGGAGCCCATTTGCCCGATGTGTTATTCCATAAATAACCCTATCCTATTTACTTTATAATTCAATAAAAAAAATACTAAAAACTGTGTTTTCTATTGAAATCAAATCTTGCGTTAATTCTGGGACACCGTATATATTATACTTTCAAATATGCCTGAAAATCATTTTTCATTATTAGGGTGGGAAGCTGAAAATAGACGAATGCAGGATACAGAATTTCGACTACCGCCTAAGCTATGAAGAACTGATCCATATAGAACCGAACGGGACACGCCCGTGCTCAGCATGGGACTATGACACCAGTAGTTTTGGGGACACCATTATCACTGAAGTAAGTATTTTTTAATATATATATTTCAAGTTTCTATGCCACATTGCAGGCATTAAAGTTCCTGAAGAAAAGTAAATCACTGACACCATCCTGACTTATGAAATTGGATGAAGACTCAATTTCTTCAGATTCTGTTATTACATCTTACTTATGCTAGTGAATCTATTATTTGTGTGAACCAAGGAGTTATAGTAAATATCTAGCAATATTTTCATTGTTCTTAATAATACAGCCAGTTCAAGAAAACATTTTTTTTTTTGGCTGTGTTAAGTACAATATAAGAACATCTTGCCCCCTGAAGAGGTTCCAGGATGTGGATGATGAAGATTGGTTTGACAAGCTTAGGCGAGCAGATGGAGTTAAGTAAAGTTTTCCAATGGGTGCGAGTCCACTCACTTGAAATCATATATCACATATTGAATGGAGGACAAATCATGAAGCAGCAAACATGGTTATGGGAGGCTCACACATAATTTTAAATACATTCACCTTTATTGATATAATGAGCTTATGATAAGAGTTCATACAAAAATAGACATTTTTCTATCATTAGTTTGTTTTATATGATTGTAAATTTATCTTTCTTTTTAATAGTGGGATTTAGTTTGTGAACGACAACAACTCAGCAACATCGCCGAAATGATGTTTCTTCTCGGAGTAGCTGTTGGTGGATTTGCCTGTGGTCTTATCTCTGATAAGTGAGCATATTAAATATCTTCAATCACACTCTCTAGTTTAAGATAAACTTCCTGACACTGATCGCTAACACCATTTTTCAGATTCGGCAGGAAGAAAACATTGATGGTTTCGTTATTGGCTCAGATTACTCTCGGAGTCGGCATAGCTCTTACTCCTTGGTTCTCGCTCTTCCTTGTTTTCAGAGCGATACTGGGTCTCTTCTCAGTCAGTATTGTTTTCTCTGGGTTTGTGCTTTGTAAGTACATACTTCATTTTGTCAAAGTAAAAAATATTTGTTGGTTATTTAAAATTAAATATTTAACTTATAAAATCCATATTACGGTAATAGCAAAATATAATCTACATTTTTAGCAATAATATGATTCTGGAGTAATTGAACTCCAAGAAATCTTTACACATTTCCATCCGCATCTCATTTCCTTAATATTTAATAGGGTGTGTTGTGGACTGGAGATAAAGTTATATTTCTGCATGTTCATACAACATTGATTTACTGCAAGCATATGATTTCCATACAATTTTTTAAAATCATTTTAAATATTAATAATATTTTAGTATATAATATTATGCTGTAAATAAATACATAATACATTATATCTATCTTATAGGCATGGAGCTGGTTGGAGGCAAATGGTTGACTATATCTGGAGTTTCTTATCTTTTTCCATTACCTCTCGGCTACATAACCATTTCCGGGATTGCCTACTTTGTCAAAGGCTGGAGGCACCTACAATTGGCAATTACTTTACCTGCACTAGTATTCCTTCCCTTATGGTGGTATGTTTGTTTTTAAAAGTAATAATTATTTGCAAATGTATTATTAATTGATTAATAAGTTACCACAATATTAGAGAAGAATTATTTAAATAATTTTACAAATAAGTGTGTCTGCTGAAATTATTAATGACTAATAGTGAGCATCCAATCAGAAAATATTCATTTTTATCATTCCCATAGACACCATTAATATTGCTACTCAAATTTAAATCATGTAAATATATAAAATACAATAAAACAGCAATCAAACATGTAAAATAACAATATAATTTAATAAGACAATATCAGTAATGTTCGTTATGTAACTAAAAATACAACGGATGACTATATAGACTTGTTGGATTATATTATTATCCCAAGTAAAGGTTACTTAATAAAGTTTCATAAAATTACTTTTTTGAATCAGGGTCCTTCCAGAGTCTCCGAGATGGCTTTTGACCATGTGTCAAGCGGAAAGAGTAATGGATGTACTTAAAAAAGCTGCCAAATTCAATAAAAAAGAAATTCCAGGAAATGCTGATAAAATAATAAAACAGGTAATTAAACCATTTAATTAATCATAAATCCAGAATAAATGTAAAAGAATGAATTTATTTGTTTTTGTAAATTTAAATATATTGGAAAAAAAAGTTTTTATAATTAAGATAAATACATTAAGATACAGAGGTTCAATTTCTTGAATTTTTTTCCCTCTTAATTGTTAATTTATTTTTATATTTTTTACCCTAAATGTATGGTTTTCATGTATGCTTAAGACGCTGCTAAGAAATAATTTAATCCATAGAGTGGAATATGTTTTATCAATAATTTTTTGTAATACCTATCCTAAGAAAACTCAAGTGTTACCCATTCACAAATCGAGTGATAGATGGGTTACCTACCGAAAGTAAGGGGTCCCATGGGAGCACCTTAACCAGCCAGTGCAGGTAGGCACTAGAAGATCAATTACAAATTTAATTGAATAAACAGCTTTTATGCCCTTAACACTTAATAGCCAATTTAGTGATAAATTGTGAGAACATTTTCAATTCAAATTCTATTCTATTTTCCGTGGTATTCTCTAACAAATTTTTATATGGAATGTTACTCATATCCTTTATTTGCAGTACTCAGTGTAGCTAATTAGCATATAAATTTCGTATTATTGTTTGTACTAAATACATTATTTAATTAATATAAAATGATTATAAACTGTGTTACCATGTTTCAGTATTATGTGCAAGGTAGTCAGTCATTAGCTTTTATAATTACGTAATAAAATAATAATTAATTAGAACTTTTAAAATGTTTAATAGAGCATGGCTAGAAGTGGAGAAGAGCCACCAAAAGTAAGCGTCGTCGACCTTTTTAGGACCGCTTATATGAGAAGGGTGTCATTACTTCTATATGTCGTATGGTTTTGCGTCTACATGGTGTATTATGGGCTTGTTCTCAACCTTTCCAACCTTGGTGGTGATGTTTATATAAATTCGATTATATCAGGTAATATTTTTTATACTAGCTTATAAAATGCTTAAATAAAGATTTTAATATAAATGTGATTTTCACCGACTAATATTCCTGAAAAAAATATAATCCCTTGCCCTAGCCGTTTTCTATTGTTTTATAACCTTGACGAACAAAGTACTCATTAGTTCAAGCGTATTTATTTAAGATTTAAACTACCTGAAGAAGAGAACAACATGCAATTCAAACATCGATTGAAGAGTGAGATAGCATCTCTAAAGGATGAGCCAACTAATCTGGTTATATTAACCTTCAAACATCTCATATTTACTTCAAAAACTATTTGCCAGAAAGTATTTCAAAAATAAAGCGTGTAGCCTAACTCCTACCAGTAATGCATGACCATCATTTTGACTATGGTATCAAGAAGATCAAGATTTCTACCACATAAGCCACAAGAATCAGACAACCTTACACCTTTTCAACAAATGGATGGAAAATTTTGTGAATATAAAATGAAAATTAAAGCATGTAAAGACAAATTAAAATGGGTACGTTTAGCAACCAATGAAAGCTAATGGACTTTAAATAAATAGATCTTGCCTCAGAATTGTTAATGATGAATATTCTTAGATTGACATTAGGGAAAAGGTTTTAGGAAAATTAAGTACTGAATGAAAGTGCTGCATAGCTACGGATCAGCACAACGCAGACAGTTGTAATTTAACATCTATCTTCCAGACAAAATCCTTCCAATGTGATTTCTCTCTTCGCACGATCAATACAAAATGGATAGCTTAATCTGTTCACACCCTTGACTGCAATGGATATCAAAGATAACTCCCCAAAGAAACAATCCGTCTGTTAAAAAGGGTCATCCGTCTCTAGGACTGCATTGTCAAGAATGGACCATGACCTTAAATGACCAGGTTATTCACTGCCCCTTTGCCGTGCCTAGGGAAATTTCCCAACCCAGGTAATTTTGTCGCCAACTTTAACAAATATAAATCTTGTACTAGTAACATTAATGCAACAATTACTATGTCTTAAAAACCTGCAAACTTCACCATAAAATAAAGAAATCATTAATAAAATGATGTAATTTTTATGGCATTATTTTTATATATTTGTTTACATGTAGTTTGTCTTTATTATTGTTTACACAGTAACCACAAATCTCTTAGTTGTTATCTCCATTTTGGAATCTGATTTTCCTCGACTTTGAAAGTCGTTAAATCATTTCACTGGAAATTACCTGTTATTGGATTTTTATTCTATTTCTTTGGTTTTAAAACAGGTGCTGTCGAGTTTCCTGCTATTGCCGTTAGCATTTTATTTCTTCTGAAGATGGGTAGAAGATGGCCACTCTCTCTGACTACAGCAGGTGCTGGGCTAGCATGCATGATGACTGTCGTTGTAAAGAACGGTAATTAACTAAGTAATTTACCATTATGTATGAGTGAAAGAAAAATTATCATAATTTTACTTCATGATAAAAGGAAATAACCTAATCAAAAATATATACTTATTGTAGTGTTTGTTATTTTTATAGTCGAAAAATATTTATTTAGTTAGTTTATAAAAGTAGAATCGTTGGAATTACTTAATGGATTAAACAATAAAAGTCGTTTGGTTACTTCTACAAATGGCGGGAAATGGTGATGACTAAAAGGACAATTAGCAAAAATACCAGTGATGTAGGGAGATTGCCACTTGGTGGTTACGCAAAGGAAGGTGCCAGTAAGAAAACATGGTAAAATCCAGTGGCATAGAGAGGTTGTAGCCAAGAAGGAAGAGGAGTGAATACCATGAGACCGAGGAGGGGGGAGACAGCTAGATAAGGAGCCTCTTTGAACAGTCAGGACATTCGTTTTCCAGTCCTATGAGAAACCGAGTGTGCACTATAGAAACTGTGGAAGACTTGAACAGGCAAAGCATGACTGAGGTATCTAGATATGAGATGTGAAAAATTTCTATCTTAGGTCACTGAAGAGTGCTGAGCAGTGGGCGGAGTTGAAACGAGGAATAGAACAGCAACACAGATGGAAGGATTTATTCCCTTGATGAAATAATACAACGGCACGTAATTCAAACCAACTGTGAGTACCAGAACAATTTAAATTTCTTGCAATTAGAGACAGTGAAAAAATCCACGTTTTCAAAGTGTAGTGTTAGATTATTAGGTTTTTAATGTAAAAGATAGCTGAGGCATGATGTAAAGTATGAGTGTTTGTTATATCAGAACCCAACCTGAGATTTTTATAAGAATAAAGAAGCTAAAGTAAATTCATAAATAAAATCAATGATTAATAAAGTTGTTTTATTATTAATATTATAGAAATCTGATATGAGTATTTGATTTTAATGAAGACATCATAGAGTAGACAGGTATAAAAGCATTATTATGAATAATTGATATAATTCGTGCAGCATAGTCTGTTTACGTGTTTATATGATAATTTACAACCCTATGAGGTTAAGGTCAAGTAAGGTAATTAATTGTTTTTACTACAGGTGAAATTTTTTATTGCTCTTATTTTTATATCACTATTTTATATTTTTCTGAAATCAACTGTAAATAATAATTTACCTCAGCATAACAAAAGCAATCATTAATTTGGTTAATTGTTTATTTTTTTGATTATATAGCTTTCTGTTGTTTTCTCTACTGTTAATTTCACCATTTGTAAAAATTAAATTAGTAGCATAAGAGCTATGCAGTGTAAACATGTCTATGGATTCAGTGAGCAAGCAAAATATCATTTTTATTATTCTTTTAAAAAATTGTAAATAATCAAACTTTAAAAAAAAAAAAGTTACATCTCGAAGCTTTTAACTGATTATTAAAAATAATTTTAAGTCATTATTATTTATCTATGACAGATGATTGGCTTCGCTTGGCTCTTGCTATGGTTGGTCGACTCTGCATCAGTTCTTCGAACGTCGTGATGCCTGTATTCACTGCAGAACTTTTCCCGACATCGATGAGAAACCTTGGTGTAGGAGCATCAAACGCTCCAGCTGGTGTCGCTCTCATACTGGTCCCTTACCTTTGGAATATGGTTAGTTAAGCTCTGTTATCATTTGGTGTATTACAGTAATCTTTAAATTATCTAAAAATTATTCATGTAATTTCGTTTATCAGGCCGGAATGAACGAAAACATGCCAATGGCGGTCCTAGGGCTTTGCGGAGTACTGGGAGGAGCAGCTGTTCTACTCCTTCCTGAGACCGGAGGTTTGGTTGACGAAGTCGGACAAACCTAAAGATTTCAACGGGGAAAATGTAAGGATGGAACCTTTTTGGGTATGCTCTCAGGGATTGGTCCCCCGCAATAGATGCACATGGTTGCTGGTTTACTCACAACGATCATAATGCTGAAAAAATGTTTATTACTACATCAAGAAATCTATTTTAAAATGGCAGATAAATATTTATATTATATTGATAGTTAAGTTTCCAAAAAAATGAAGAAAGCAGGAAAGACTTAAGAATGTTTTTAGTTTTTCATATAAATATGTAATGATTGTTGTTGTTGTATAGTTATTATTGTATTTAAAAAAATGTATTTAAGTTCCTACCTTTAAATTTGAAGATATAACTTTTTAAGAAATACTTCAACTCCAAATCATCTGCAACCATAAATTATTATAACCACTATGTATCAATGGTATTGCCGTTAATACAAAAATATGTTAAGTTCGAATTACGGAAAGATTTTATGCTTGTGATACTAGTAAATGGTTTTTTGTAATATCTTTTTGTCATTAATTTTAAGCGTTAGAATAAAGTTGTAGGCTTAATAAACTATACCAAAGATTTAAGGGTTTTGAGTACTTTAAAATATTCAGAAACGTAATGACATTAACTCCTTTTATTTAAATGTTCTATAAAAAAAATTTTTTTTATGAATTTCTCCAATAATATTTAAAAGATTAGTGTTGTATAAAGTTATCATTTTTTTTTTTTCTGTAAAACTTAAAGTAGAAAATGAACATTGTGTATGATTTAAATTAAATAATATATATTATTCATTTATCAGAAAGTGAAAACATTGTTTCTTGTTGAAAAATGAAAAGAATCGTGTAAATAATGATGATTGTATTTATTATTTTTTATCTTGATTTGCTTTGTAGAATAGGCTAAGAATGAAATTAAATAGCATATTTCACGCCCTTGTAAATGAAAGCACTAATAATAACCTGAATGGATCTAATTACATAAAAATCAAAAGTAATTAGTTCTAATAGTCTAGATAACCTATTAGTATTCCTTTCATTAATACGATTAAGTAATGTGTGTGCTAGATAAAATCAGTATTTTATATTTAATATTGTTATAGATCTATAATTATGTTGATCTACCAGTAAAATTTATTTTCTAATATAGGAAATAACGTGAGTTTATTTTTTATATAAGAATAAATACATAAAGAGTGTATTAATTAATACATGTAAATTTGTTGAGATTTTCTTTATAAGCTTTAAGTGAATATTTTAAAAATGTACTAAATCATGTGATGTTACTTAATTTTTTATATATATTTAAAACTATGTATTATATTGAATGACAGAGTTAAATGTTAGCTGTGCTTTAGTCTTTGACTGTAAAATTCAATAAAATGTAAATAAAAATAAGTGAAATGAAATCATTCTTTTTTATTCTTCAACATGTCAGTGATACATTCTTAACTGAAATCTGAAAAAAAAAAACCTAATTCTGTTCAATTATTTTATTTAAGGTGTGCGATACCAATTCTCTTCTCTGCCACATCAAAAATGGTATAGAATTTTCCTAAGAATACATCACCAAGAACCCACTTTATTTCAGCCATTTCGGCCCCAAGAAATCCAGAGATACAAGCAGATTCCTTTCCCCCTCCACTAAACTGAAAATATAAACAAAATTACGCATTTGTTTCTATGAAACAAGAGAGACACATTAATTGTGACTAGATAAAAAGTACCAGTATTTGCACGAAGTTCTATTTGATATACTGAATACTGTACAAAACTGGACCAAAGTCAGACTAATGAACTTCAGTGACTTTAGTTTTGATGAAACTATTACTTTTTTTTTTTAACATTAAATGTCATATCATTTGTTTGTTATACAGTTTTTATTGATAGAAACACTATGTAAAACAAAATTATTTATGCATAAAATGTGTGATATACCACAGTGTATGATACAGATTGCATAATAAAGTACCTTCCTATTGTACATTTGCAGAAAAGAATCAAATAAAATTAAATATTTATAGATTTGAATCAACATATGTGTCAATGAGTACAATGCTCCAGTCAGATACTAGGTTACTTTTAAAAGTAATGAAGTAAAGGTAGGATACTTATAATTTTAATTAGGTTGTAGTAAATTTGATCCAAAGGTTAGCATCATTTTAAAATTTAGGAGAGAAATTTCATGCACCTGTCCAACAGATGGCATTACTGGCAACAGCTACTACTATCAGAAGACATGTATCATAATCTTGATTAGGCCTGTTTTGTCTGTCCTCTGTTACCTGAATTGGTGTTAGTATAATTGGAACATGGGCCTTATGTGCTATTTATTTATACTTTACCAAAGTGTACTCTGTTTTAAAAATCGTTATATAAAACATCTTTACATTTCATTGCATGACTACTCTATTTTTTAGAAAATCCATAATGACCTTAAATATATAATCCTGTCCTTCAAAATCATAATCTTTGTTATTGATGTTAAAAGTTATCTTCGGAAGTTTGTCGATGTTGTTACAGTCTACCTATAGAACAGAAAAATTTATTATCAGATTACCAAACAGTAACTTACATTTGTTTAAACCAATGCAATAAAATTCTGTGTCAAATATAAATTAATCGATTTTGAATACTGTATACTTGCAATGGTCACGCCATACGAAGAAGAATTTCCTAGTTTTTCATTTATATTTTTTACATCTTCCGGTGGACCGATGATCATTGACGTTCCTGTATCCATCATAACTTCGCAACTGTTGTCACACACTGTATAGCTGCCAAATTTGACCCTGGAATAAACTATGCTCAGTTATTGGTAATATTTGCCCTATTATGAAATTAAAAAATAATATTTAAGATAGAGAACAACTTAAAAATCAAATAACATAAAACTAATAAAAAATAAAAACAAATTTAGATGCTTTGAAAAAATACATTCTATTCTTATTAAAAAATCGTACTTATTCAATGTAAACTGCCAGTACTGGTCTTTATTCAGGTTAATATAGTTGAGAGTATCTTTTTCAAACAAATTCTCATCTACCCCTCCAAATAAAACTTCGCCTCCAACTGTTGACGATGGATTCCTAAAACATATTAATGAATAAGAAATATTAAATGAGATGAGATCTCTCTGATGTAGTTGGCTACCAGTAAGTACCACATAACTTACTTTTTTAAATAGTGAGAAAAATTATTAAAAGTTCTGAAGCAGAATTAAAAACTCAGTATTTTTAACCAAAATTAATTAATCATATTTGTTAACCACACTAAAAATCCTCTTTTCAACAAATATGATCTGATAATTTTTGCAATGACCATTCTACTAAAGGTCTTTTACCTATTTCAAAATAAAGCCTCTTTCTTCAAGCTCAGAAAATACTCTACAGGATAAACGTATAGTTAAATTATAAGGTTTTAAATCAATTTCTTTATAGTTGTACCTGCTCAAATGGAAAGAGAAAATGGGTGCTACAAGGTTTTGACTGATCATATTCTGCAATGGAGGGACAACACTAAGGACAGAAATAGACGGAAAACCTAGTCCGAAAACTCCGTCATATTTTCCGAACATGTATGACAGGTCAGGCTCATTTGTCACTTCTGTGAATGTTTGATTATACACCTTCAGATCACCGACCTGAAACAAAAATATATATATTCAAAAAGTACTACTTACCCTCCAAATCTAATTTAATAATGACAAAGTAATTATATTTACCATCAATGTGTCAATTGATAGAAATCCTAATATTGACCCTGACATATAGCTTAATAATATTTTAGTACCATTCTTTTCATATGTCGAAGATTTTTTACTATCATAAGAAACATGCGCCCCTGAAAATAATATTTGAGAAGTTTATAGCTTTCTTAAGCTAATTAAAAACAATAATAATTGGAGAACATTGGTGACTTACTGCATCCCATACTGACTAGTTTACAATTTTTTGACGGGACCCATAAATTAGACGAGCCAGTATCGAAAATAACTTTAAACGATTGCGGCGGAGTCCCTAGAGAAATGTGACCATAATATTGGGCCTTGAATAAACATTTTCAAAATAGTATAAATTATTCAATCATTATAAATTTAAATGTTCAGAAAAGACCATTACATTTAGATAGTTACTAAGGCTTATAGCGGTTTTCTTCTGTTTATACTGCATATTACTAATTATAGTTAATTTTTTCAAAAATTCGTCCAAGGTTGGACTCGTTTTCATAAGTGGTACCCTGGAATGATGATTTTTATTTTATCAAGGGGGAAAAATACATATTTTAGGTACATACTTTGATTATAAAATATTTATTTCACATCTAATTTAAAGAATTGAAAACAAATTTAATTTAATAGCACTACTATTTTTTTTTTATTTTACTTGTGCATATTGCCAAAACAGGAGTTAATTTCAATGATACAACCAAGGATTATTGTTCTTTATTTTAGTTTTCACATGTAAAATAAAAATAAGAAGAACAACATTAAATTAAAAAAATGCTCCAAATTTGGCACAAATACTTTTGAAATAAATTTAATAACAGGATCTTCAGATTATAAAAATTAATAAAATTCTGATGTAATTTTTAAAAGATCCCTTAATCATTCTACTTTTAAACAATTATTATAATACCAAAACATCAATTTTACATACCTAATTAAAGCTGTGCTATAATCATTACCAGAGCAATAAAAAAAGATGATTAATACAATGTGCCATTTCATTATTACTGCCTTTTCACACATTCCGGTTTTACTGGTAAAAAATATTCTGTAGGAATAATTATAATAATATAATAAAAGTAATGTTCTAATGAAATTAACAAATCTCCAAAAATAATATCTATAATTTAAACAATAAGAAATATATTTTTATTATATGTTTCTCTTAGACACCTCCAAAACTAATTGTAAATAAAGGTTTTTCATATAATGTATATATAAGTGGAAGATTCTTCCTGCAATTTCAAAAAATCTTTAAATTTTATCAATCTAACTGTAACCACAAAAATATAATTGCTTATCTTTCTTATTCGTATTGTAATACAAATATTTTGTCTGTTCCAATTAATTTAAGGTCAAGCCATCAATCTGAATGAATGCTATAAAAGACCTGCCATGGAAACGTCAATAAACAAGTTTGTCATAAGTAGGGCACTGGATTGAAGGGAAGAAATAAAACAATGGATATAGGCCATCCTCATAAAAAGGATATGGCAAATAAGTATGCATCTATGAACGGGACATCATTTTACTACACGACAATAAATTTACCAGAAAGATTTGAGTATCCACGTAATTATATCATTTTTTTTTTCACTTCATGTACATATTTGTGTTTTTATTTCTTGCAATGGATACCCTTGTTGACTTTTGATATTTGGGCTTTACAGTGGTATGTTGTGTGCTCAAATTTTAAGCTTGGGACCGTTTAGGACAACCAAATAATCAGTTTTTTTTTTTGTTTTTGTTTTATAAAGTACAACTATTGTATGACATCATAAAAAATATATAATACTATTAATTCACCAATATTGGTAAAAATTAAGGGAAATTTTCATTTCAACATCTATTTTTAAAAAAGAATAAAACCAAAAAAAAACATTAACTTCTTTTTAATTTGTTATATGTAAACAACTATTAATTTCCATAGAAAAGGCAAGTGCAAAAGTATACTTATACTTAAGCTTGTACAGGATCTATTGGAAGTGCCTTATTTATGCTATCAACAATGAAATATACTCAATGTTATATCAAGTTTTGAAGCCCCTATGTTCATGTTTACGATTCAACACTGAGCTCAATAATAAGTCATTCAATAATCGCAGGCTAACAACTGACTCAGTGCGGTACTACTTTAGAAACCTAGTGACCTTGTCAACATGAGCTCTTGTTTCCTCTTCCTATTATATAATAAAAGGGAACCATTTCTCTTCCCCGACATAACCCCGATGATCCCATACAAACTGACTTTAGCCTTACTATGTCTCTCTCTACATATTACCCTATCCGCAGTGACAAGTTGTCCAGTCGTACTGGAGTCTTCAACGCTGGCTTAAGCTCCACCATGACAAATAATAACTAGCCTTTCATATAATAACAGCAAGTTTATCACTTTTCTGTATTGCGACAAAGAAATAACAAGGAGACAAAGTTAAGTTTTACATAAAGCTTTTGAAACAATTTTTTTTTTTTAATTAATTTTCTCTATCACATTTTACACTATCAACTTTCCTTTGCGCATGGAAGGGGTGGATTTTTTCATTTTCTTCACTGTTCTCTAGAGAAGAGAACTTTAAAAATAATGTGGGGGTGTCCTGCTATTGACACCTAAATATTTTCAAATATTCGTATTTGTTTTTAAGCAGTTCTTTCCCTTAAGTAACCATTTTGAAAATTGAAGTGAACAAATGAGAGGTTTCAATCAAAATTACACTGTTGATTCTTAAGCAATTTGCAAATTTAAGCAAATAATAAGTATTTAACTATTTAGTTTGTACTTTTTTTCATAAACTAAACAAACTGATAATTTTTTTATTTTCAGACCGTTTTAAGAATTTCGGCAGCCAGAAAACACCAGTGGACCACCCATTGTACAGAACCTCTTCTTCTGAATATGGGTTTTATCCTCCAAGTATCCACACCGTTCCTAAATGTTATTATGCTCTATCACAAAATTTCACTTTAGAATTATCAAATTTTGGAATGTATCGTAATCATTCACTGAACATGTAATTATGCTTTAAATATTATATTTTAGTTTGAAAGAGGAAAAAAATCTAGGCTAAGTGATTTCAACAGTGCCATTTAAATATTATTTCCAATATTAATTTGTTTTACTCATATTATTGTTATTTACCAAATTCTCATTAAATTTGGTTGCTGTTGTATATTTTACTCACTCCTTTAATAATTTTTCATTATAAAATTTTTAATCATAGTTCATATATAAAGTGTGAACTTACAATCAAGAAATTTTTAACAGCTGTTAAATATTATTAATATAATATATAATACTTTATATTAATATAATATGATAATTTAGTAGTAAAGTAGAATAAAATTCCCAGGAATGTCAGTTAATTTCTGAGCCCAAAGAGAGAGACTTTACTTTGAAACAGAGCCATCTTATTTTACCTGTGTTGTGTCAACTTCTTCACCATGAATGAATAGAAGTTCCCCTCTTCTCGGCCCAGAAAATACCCACCTACATTTCCATATTTTGATAATAAAAACGTTAATCATCAGTTAAGAGAGGAGGAAACTAGTGCATGAAACAGCTGAAGCCCACTAGGGGCACGGGTGAGGCCCAGCCTCTGACCTGCCTATATAAGGCCCAGATTTGGGGTTTTGTCCCATACTCTTGGAACCCGGCACCTGATGATCACTCTCCCTCTCTGCACTGGTGCTTGCTGTTCTACTTGAACCATGGCTTTCTTATTCAACTACCTCTGCATCTCTCTTTCCTAACCTCGCTATGTTTTAGTCCGGTGTTGTCAGACCCCACACCTTCCTAGTGGGATTTTCTGCCTCCGTCTCACTAAAACTAGCACCTCCTTGGAAGGGATCTCTTCCGTGCGGACAACCATCTCCTGGGGCCCTAAAAACTTTACCTAGTAGCGTCTCCCCCAGTGATCCAGTCTGCCTCTCTCTGGTTCACACTCGCCTTTGGGATCCGGATCCGGAACCCCTGGAAACCGAGTGTGAATTCGTGGTCATTCCAAGACCACATAAGCTACCTATAATACCTACCCTGTTCCTATTCCCCTGAACATAGTGCTTTGTCGGGGCACACCTTCTAAGATCTTATGGAGTCAGATCAATAGGAATAAAGCTGCCCGCCGACTAGGACCGCAAAGGTCAAAGACCACAGGTCTACCCATTTTATCTCTTTCTTGAAGCACACCGGACAGCGGCCGGGTCGTAGAGACCCTAGCCCACGGCGGGCATCCTCCCCCTTGGGGCGGCCCGACAGCCTGTAAGCATATTTATATGAAAAATGATAGCAGTCACAAAAATGATCTGATCCATTTGAAATTTTTAAAATAACATGTTGGATTTTCAAGTTTTCATTAAAATGCTTTGGATTAACTTATTTCTCTCTTACTGCTCTCAAGTTACAGTTGATAATATATATTATCCAACAGATGTATGGACACCAAAGCAAAAATGATTTCATACACAGTACAAAAATTAATTTTGGAGAGCTAACAACCAGAATTGTAAGCCATCTTTAATAGGTTTTTTAGTCAATATTTCAGCTGTTTACAATTTTTTTTTATTCGTTCGAGAAACAGATACCATTGACCAAAGTGGTTTAAATAATAAAATCAAGCATGTTTGAGTACCACCAAAATACCAAATAGTCACACATAGTTTAAAAACTCAATGACAAAGCAACAGAGCCAACAATGTTAGCACTAAAAAAATAAACAAAGAATGAATGAAAGTTAATTTATTTTTTTTAAATTGTTAAATTTTGTATTTATTTTTTAATTAATTTAATCTATACTAATTAATTTAATTTAATTCATATTTAATCTCAGTAAATTTTATGTATGAAAGCCGTGATAACCAGAAGGTTCCAATCAAACCACCAACAGTAATAAATGAATGAATATTCAGAAACAGATTAATGTACAATTATACTTTGTCATATTTGATTTTACAATTGTTTTGCACTATAACCACTCAATCTGGCATGGTCAGCTATTATCATAAAAATTCTAGAGAAAACCCTATGAGCAGAGTACCCTTGTTAATGAAATACGATTAATAAGTATTCTTTGATCCAATTTTTAGTGTCTGATTTTAAAACAAGAAAAAATTTTGAAATGCCAACAGTTTTACATTAAAGTGGAACAATTTTTGAAAATAATGACTCCAAACATATATACGTAAAGGATTTAAAATAAGCCTGATACAGTACAATAAAGTGAAAGAAATGAAATTAATAACTAGTTGAAGGTGAGCCTCATCACCTAGTGTTGAATATGAGACTATGAACTTTTAACCACAAAAACAAAATGTATTATATTTATGCACTCCTTCCAATGCATCTGTGAATGGCAGGAAGAGGAGAAATTTGTATTTCAATTATTTTATTATTTATTTTGTTCATGCTATAATGAAGAGGTTTTGAAATAAAAAAAAAAAAATTAATAACTACTACTTCAATGGTATTTTTACTTTATAATTTTAAAATACAGTATGAATTTGAAATTCCAAGAGTATTACATAAACAGTAAAGTTGGATTATTCTGAAAAGAATTAGATCAAACACTCATATTAAAACAATTTGAAATAAATTCAGTTTAGTACATTACATTTAAAATTAAACCAAAGCACTTAAAAACCCCGACTCATTTTTCCTTATCTTTTCATATACACAAAGTAGATTAGTTTAGAAAATTAGTATTACATTTTCATTCTTATATAATATTGATATGTACTCCAAAAGTAGGGAGGGCATATTATTTAAGCCGATGTCTCATGTTATACAGCCTGATGATTTCCTTCAAAACATTACATCATTTTAGAGCTTACCATAGAACAACATGATCGGGTTCAAACACTGGGTTTATTTTGGGATATTCTTATGAGTGAAGGGTTTTCTAATGATGGGTGGGATATCTGATACCCATTTCATAAAAGGCAGATTCACACTAGTAGTTTTGATAATGAACACTGACTAATATAATAACTGAACCTTCTCCATAAATTTATTTAATATAATAAACATATTTAAAAAATAACATCTAAAAAACTGAAACCCCCCAATTGTATTTGTATCCCAATTACAATAAAATGTTATATTTTTCTATTGTCATTGTTTTAATACAGCGAATCCAATCCTGTCTTGTTCCATATCAAAAATGGTGTAGAATTTTCCAATAAAAACATCACCAAGAATCCAATCAACTTCGGGTGTGTCAATTCCCTGGAATCCAGTCACACAGGTTTTTTCGGAAAAAAATAAGAACTGGAAAAAAAAAAATCAAAGTATTTAAAAGAAATTGCAGACATTTTTAAGTCAAATTTAAATTAAATGGGCAGTTATTACCTCAATAACATAATCTTTTCCTTGAAGGATGTATGATCTACCATTAATGGTGAAAGTAACATCGGGTAGTTGATCGACAGTGTTACAGTCCACCTAAAACCAGGTATAAAATACTTCTTTTTCAGCCCTTATTACATACATCAAACAAAGCCATACATTTCATAAATCAAAAGTAGTGACCATGTTAAAATATTGCAGACAAAAAAATTTTTAAATTCACTAAGTTTTGATTCTGACTCTTCAGATTTATGGATATTTTTGAATATGTGTTTTTTTGAGATTTCTTATTATGAACCAATTTTAGATTTCCCTTTTATTTTCTGCCAAAAAATATGTTTTAAATACTTATAAATGCTATATGGATAAGTAACATGATATTACAATACAAACTTTTCGCAAACCATTTTAATTATAAAATTTTTAAACAAAGTTAGTATAATTTTCTTTGTATTTAAATTCAGAAGTATATGTTCTTTCAAACCTTATTGATAACTTCTATTGATTTCAGTACTATCACTTTTGATTCTCTGTCTTGCCCAATCAAAATTCTTTCATGAGTAGTTATCTTCTGCAACAAACTCTCTCTCCAAATGTGACCTCCTCCATAAATTTTCTCTTATTAAACCAAACAGCTCTCCTGCTTGCCATATTTTTCCTGATGACTTTATTCTCACTTTCTGTCCACCCCAAGGACTTCATCGCAACTCCCTCCGTCCAGTTCAATTAACACAACCTGTAATTTCCACCCAAACAATTTCTTTGTCTCTTACATTTCTCCTTCTGACCTCAATTATGACACCTCAAGAACTAATCCGGTAGGTCCAGATAGCATTCCTGTGAAATTTCTCTGTCTCCTTACAATTCATACAAGTATGAGTTTTTTGTTTATTTTTTATGATTAATATTAAAAATAGAGGTATTTTAGAAAGTCAGTAAGCATAAAATTGACAGATGGACTTTCAAATATAAATAATCTTTTAAAAACTCTGAGCTCACAATTATGATGCCATTGCTGGTTGATGAGCCTCCAATCTTCGCATGTATTTTGTCAATCTCTGCAACAGGTCCTATTATCAATGAGGTTCCAGTGTCAGCAATGGCTCTGCATCCACTTAAGCAACCTAAAGTGACATTGTTCACTTCAACACTGAAACATGAACGCAAAGATATGCATTAGCATTTTAATTCTGGGGTGACTTTTTATAACAGGTTTTGCGGTTAGTGCCATCTACTGACAGATACATAAATCTTCTCTTGGACTTAAAAGCGTCAGGAGTGTCAATTCATCTCAGTTCTTGGAAAAACATGCCAATAACATTGCACATTAAAATGAGAGAGTCTGGATACTAAAGTTTAGAAAACTTTTAACAATAAAAATATCAATATTACAACTAATTATAATTTCTATTTATCAATGTCTTGGTATGAAATCAATTTGAAAACTTCTTAGCGTAAGTAGTCTTGCTGTTTCCGTGGCAGTTGCCTTTAATTGAGTTATATGTGAATTTTTAGGCATGTAATTTTACTTTTAATATTTCTTTGTTTTATCTTATACCAGTTTGACAAATATTTACTTCATATATTACATTTTAAATATTTTATTTATTGACAGTTTTATAATTGAGAGTAGTTTTATCAATTTAGATTTGTTCTTATATTACCTGCAAAAATAATTTAGTAGATGTTGTTGTGGTATGGATCTCTCTATCATTACTGTTAATTATGAGCAGAAAAAAAAAATCTACTGGCTGGTACCCAAACCTGGGATCCCCCGATATCTAGTCGTAGGTTAGTCCTGACCCTGTCAATATATTTTGTCCTTGGCTAATAATTACTAATAAATATTAATTAATGTTTTGTTATTTTATACCATAAACTGAAAATGACAAATTGGATATGCTGAAAGTGTTTACATAGAAAAATGAAATATTTATAGTTTGAAAAAGATTATTTCTGAGAACCTGAAAAATAATATATTGTAGCGATTCAGGTTTTGTTTAAAATATTTTTATACCTTCTTCTTATAACAGGTAAGGACATTCATAAAAAATCATAAAGAATAATGGTTTGCTATAAAGTTTTGTGTAATATTATCTCAGGTTCAATGAGGCCCTAGTGCATAATGTTATTACTTCAAATGTTTCATATCAACATAAACAGTTCATGTTTTATATAATTTAAAATATTTATCAAATATAAATAATAATAGCATAGATGTTCTTTGATCGTCAATACTGTTTTCTTGTACTCTCCAGTCTCAACATGTGACCATGGTACACCTGGTACATGTCAACTGTCCAACAAAATCCAACAACTCCTTGAATGAAAATAAAAACTTTCTTTTGCTGATAAAAATGGCATTACAATATAGATCATAAATTAAATTCATTTTCTTGTAATAATTAAAATAGTTTTTAAAATATTTATACTTGTCCATATTGAATTCCCAGTAGGCTTTTCTGGTCACTGGAACATAGTGCAACGATTCTTCAACAATGATATCAGTGTCTATACCGCCAAATATGATTTCTCCGCCTTGACTATATTGTTGATTCCTAAAAAATAATTAGACTGATAGAAATTACAGAATCATCAAAACAAAATTAATCCATACTGTGGTTAGCATCAGAACCATCCTAGTGGTTAGCATGCTGACTTCTGGCTGCGGAAACCCGCATTCAATTCCCAGCACCCTAAGGATTTTGTATTTGGAGATGGGTCTGGTTGGGGTTCACTCAACCTCCTAAGGATAAATGAGTACATACATAAAATAGTGAATCCGGTTAATAAAACTTAAGCCATCCAGTCTAATACCTCAGCACGACCTGCTAACTAAGAAGACATGAAGTGAAGGAACACTATTCCACTATGCCACCATCTAACGTCCCCTTAACCATGGAGAAAAAATCGGAACTTTAATAGCTTCTGAACTGAGTCTTGAGAAATCTTTTAAGTTAGTGAAACAAGCGGGGCTGTTTTCAAGTTAATTTTTTTCCATTGTTCCTCGTGTTGTATTTTAACCAAAAACTAATCAGCATATTTCTATGTGTTCTTAAATATACCTCTGAAATTTTGGGTTTGAATAATTTTCTTGGCCACTATTATAGAGCATTCATATGTTCATATAAGCTGACAGACAAATGATGATCACAAAGTTTGGAGCCTCTCCATTCAGGCTGAGCAATTCTAATTTAATTTTGTATGATCATGCATTACTTTGGTTATGACCTTAAATTTAGAAGATCAAAACTCACCTATTAAGATAAAAGGAGAAAACACTGGAAGAAAGACCTTGCCTCACCATATTCTCTAAAGGTGTAATAACATTAAGTTGTGAAATGGTTGGATAGGCAAGCCCTAATATTCCGTCAAATTTAGCCACAAGGAAGGCAATTCCGGGTTCATTTGTAGCTTCTGCAAACGTTTGGTTTTTAATTCTCATTCCGCCAAACTGAAATTTATATACATGATAAAAATATTACAGAAAAAAATATTAAGTGTGATACACCACACTACAAAGTATTTTTATTGGCGGTTGGGATTTTAATGACTTCTTGTAATATTAGTCTACTGAAGTCTCAACTCGTAATAAATACTATTAATCAGGACAGTGGGGTGTTTAAATTGATACCCTACTTATAAAGATAGGAAAATATTTCTTTTTCAATTAGTAGTCATTTATTAATAATTTACCCTTAATTGTTTTTATGAGGCTGCTATAATTTGTAACATCTGCAAGTGCAAACAAATTATGAATACAACATTCATGACAATTTTAATAGCTTAATGTAATTATCACCCATGTAAGCCCGAACACATAGTAGATAATATTAATCAGAATTTTGAGTTCTTTAATTTGACAACCTACTCAGTTTGGCCTTAGTCATTTAATGTTGAATATTTTATATAGGCTCAAAGATTATTTGATTTTCTAAAAGTGCTTATTTTCGAGAATAATTATAGTGCGCAACTACTGAAAAGAACGAGGATTTCTGTGAATTCTAGTGGCGTTCAATTTCCACTAAATAATGACAGAGGAGAAATAGTCAGCATCTATTCTAAAGTGATTAAGGTCACTTATCAAGTAGTGATAGCGAGACTGACCATAAACGAGAGGCCAACCTACACAATCTTCTGAATTATTTTATTCTCATACTTTTTTTCATTTTTTCTATTTTTATTTGTATTTTTTTACTTATTCTCGTAACTATCAGTATGGATACACCCTATGCATTGTCAAACCATTTTCCACAAGAAATGCATCAAAGTAGGTGACGTCACAGCACATCGAGAGGTAGCTGAGGCATTCAGAGCAGATGGAAAGTTGCAGAAATTCTACGAGTTCATCAATCGACATAGAAAACCTGCTAAAACCTCAACAGAAACATCCTCATAGAGAAAGAAGCCTGCATAAACCTACTGTAGAACCACTTTGTGGCAAATGAAAGAGCCACAAGGGGCCGGAGATAGATGACCTCCCAGCAGAGCTTCTTAAGGTATGGAGGCGCTGGTATTGAAAAAGCTATTCACAATCCTATCATGGACATATGGATGGATGAGGCCATCCTAGATGTATGAAAGAAATCCATAATATGCCCAATCTATAAGAAGAGAGGCATATGAATGCAGCATCTACCATAGTATATCTCTTCTCTCTTGTGCCTACAAAATTCTATCTAATATTTAGTTGAGTGCTTGCTCTCATTTGCTGAGAGAGGCCCCATCAATGTGGATTTCACAGAGGCGAATATGCAACTGACCAAATATTTAGCCTCAGTACAATACTAGATAGAAGGGTTGGGAGTTTATCACGACACACCTCCCCTTCTTAGATTTCAAAGCGGCTTACGATAGCATAAATCGGGGAGCTCTTTATAGTGCACTCAGGGAATCCTGAATTCCCTAGAAGCATATTAGACTATGACAGGCCTTTATTACGATGTATGTGTTGCATAGATTCAGGGAAATCAGTCGGAAGACTTTCCGTCAATGAGAGATGTCCGCCAAGGGGATGCCTGGCCATTTATGATTTTATTTGCTAAATGCATTTAAATAATATTATGTTAATATTATTATTATTAGTTTTTACAGAGGCTCTCTCTTTAATTAATCAGAATGTTGAGTTCTTTAATTTGATCCCCAACTCAGTATGAAATGAAAATTCATCATTACCTCAAGAGTATCGGTTGAAAGGAATCCAGAGAAACAGCCAGAAGCATAATTTAAAGTAATTTCGGTCCCGTTCGCAATATAAGTAGACGAACTCTTGCTGTTATACTTGTGATGAAACACTAAACAAAACCCATAACAACAGTTATTTTAATTTTAAATATCATAAATTTATTGATTATTGATTAATACTTACGGCAGGGAAGATTGAGCCAAGAGCAGTTCTTTGACGGGACCCATAAATTTGATGACCCAGTATCGAAGATAACTCTAAACTTTTGAGGTGGAGTTCCTAATCCGATTTCTCCATAGTATTGGACCTGAAATTCACAGTCATTGTAAAATTATTTTTTGAAATTGTTATTAATAATAACTTTTAATTTGTTTGTTTGTTTCGAACTTACATTCATAAAATTTCTTAGGGGCACAACGTGATCTCCGCTTTGATTCTTGGCATAATACAATTTGAAGTTACTGACTTGACTGTGGAATTCTTGAAGGTCGGGAAGTTTTCCTTGATTTACACTCTTTAAAGGCACTCTGTAAATCATTGAAATTTCATCGTAGATTTAAATAGGGACTTCCTTAAATAAAAAATAAATCCTAATCTGAAAATTAAAAGACAAGCTGGAGTACAGAAGTGTGTTAACCTCCCCCCCCCTCCCCAAAAATTAATTAATAATAGGTTCATGTTTTGAAGGAAAGCAACAAAATCCTAAAAACAGCATGAGTTTTAGATATATTTACTTCTGAAAATCAATTCCTGGTCCTTGGAACCAATGAGTTAATTTTATTCTTTTTTAATGAACTCGTGACAATTCTGAACTAGTTTTATCAATTGATCTGTTGTTAGTTATCTAATTACAATTAGCTAATGACAAAAATAACTTAATTTCTCAAAAAGTTTAATTACACTGAATCATAAAAAATTATAACAGTATTTTTTTTTATAATAAAACCTCTTTATTCCACCCAAAAAAATGATTTAAACAAGTTGATTTAAGGATCGTTAGCCTCCAGACATTTTTTTTTTTTACCATTTATACATTATGTCCTCTAATGTGTACGCAAGCAAGGAGAACTTTATGTATAAATGACTAATATTACTGCAAAAAATTCATCTAAAACTTTAAATGTCAAATAACCCCTGAACTGTGGCTTTAGAAATCTTAAAAGTAAACAAGACATTGAATTTGCAGCAGATATTCACTGATACAAGTTTTTGGGGGGATATTTGACTAAGATATTTCACTTTAATTTTTAAGATCATTTTTGACTCTTCTTTTCAATTTTAGGTATCTTGTTAAGGTAACTATTATTGACTAATTAGCCTGTTCATAGTTATTATGTATTAAATAAATAAGTTTGAATCATAAATTTAAATGTTTTAAAAACAATAAGTTTTATTTTAAATAAAATTTTTATTTCTCACAAATAAAAGTAAAAGTAAAAAAATCAAAATAAAATTTAACAATTATTTTTGTCCCTGAATTTTTCTACATATAATTTTTTTTGTATAAACCAATGCCTGCACTGTAAATTCTCAAATCTCAATATTTCAATTGATAGATAGATTAGTGCATTATTAAAAGAAAAAATATACAATTTGTATTTGTATTTTTTTTTGTCAAAGCAAATAGACAATGGACGGTAGTCCTCCGTCGAGTTCTCCATTAAATGTTTGTCCAAACATTCCCTTGTTGAGTTTTCCTTTAAATATTTGCAATGCACATAGTTATCAAGAACATGTTTTACATTTTTAGATTTTAATTATATAAGTTTAAAGCATATCAAAAATCAAGAAAAATAATAGCATTGTAATGATTATTATAATATATTTAGAATAAAACTAACAAAAATAAGAAATTAAAATAAATGATATGAAAAAATACAAAAGAAAAAACTGTTAATTATTTGATATCTCATTTTTATAAACTTTGCTAAATTAAATTAAAACCTAAACAGATTAATATAAAATGCAATATAGTATTTTGTTTTATATAGCTCATATTTTTTTCCAATTTGTTAGTTCTCTGGTCAGGATGTTAGTAACTTTTGGAATATAAAATATTTTCCCAGTTAACAAAATTGTAAAGTGAACTGTAAAAAATAATTTAATAATAATAATAATAATGACTGATTTAATATATACTCACCTCACCAATGCATGGGTTCCTATAGCAATGACAAAAATTAGAAAGAAGAAATTAGTAACGGAACCCATCACTCTGTTGGCTTCGGACTGTATGTTCAGTGATTTAATTGCCTACTTATACTGAACTACTTCTGATGGCCGTATTACAGCTTGAGGGCTACTCACTGAAATATCATTTATACATACATTTGCTTCTGTGTGAGACATATACTTACATTTTTTCAATTACAAAATACTAGTTTTTATTATTAATTACTGGAGATTAAATCTTCTTTAAATAATATCAAAAATCTTATGATAATTAAACAATAAAGTATTTAATATACTGCAAGGAAATAACATGTTTTCGACTGCAGAATAGCAGTTAGTTTATTACTAGTCAGGGGGATTTGTCTTACCTTTTGTATAGTTAAAGAAGACTAGTTTTTTTTTTGGTTTTTTTAGGTTGTATTTAAGCAACTTGAACACAATACAATTAATTAAGAGTTTTCAATTTTAGAGACTCTTTTAATTATTTTTTTTAAATAGAAAAGTTTTTAATGGATCTTTTTTAATGGAAATGCATTAAACACTGTATACTACTGACAGTAGGTACAATGTGAAAAAGATAAAAAGCACAATAAGCTAAGTCAATGAAAACAAATTAAAATGATGTATTAAATTATAGTATTCAATTTCTTCTGCGCACATTTTCTTAAATTAATTATTTTTATAATTAATAAAAATTAATATATAATTAATTTTTAGCAAAAAAGCTGTTGCTTTTTTTTTGTTTTTTATGAAGATTGATTTTGCATTCTAATACATACCTCACCGTGGTACAATTCATTACAATACATCCATACTGGTTCAGAAATGGTGGTTCAGTGATGATTAAAGCAGCTATGGGCTTTAGAATTGAAGGTAAAATCCCATTTGTATCTTATAGTGTAAACACTGATGCTCACAAAAATGTATTAGGAGTACAAAATGATCTCTTTCAGTTTGTCAGGTGACAATTTAATTTTTTTGCAGGGCAATGCTCTTATTAATGGCTTACAAATTAATAAGCCCAAGGCTAATGATGAACCAAACTTTTGCTTGGTCTGCAATCCATCCTGAATTTATGAAGACTTTCAGTTAGGAGAGTTTTAAGAATATGGACAGATGTTCAATAGGATTAAAGATGAAAACAGGAATTTTGTTGATATGACATGAAATCTGTATGACAAAAGGGCTGATATTACCACTATGTGCTGAAAGTGATAATGCTAATAAAGGAATGTTAAATGATAAACACGGATAAATAACAAATGGTATATACAATTGAATTAAACATGCTCCTGTTAAAAGGGGGGTTTAATAGCCAAAAATTAGGGTACAAAATTGGGTTTGTGTGCGATTAAAGACAATTTTTTCTATCAGTTTTAAATGAATCCTAAAATAAAAATAACACTTAGTACGGAAGGAATGGTTTGGATTGATGCAAATGATGAAATCGAAGGGGTGAATCATATTAATTTCTGTTGTCCTGATACTGGTCCATCACATTTTGTGAAAGGCCCTTACTCGGTGATATGAGGTCGTTGTTCTCTTCTCTCTCCTGCTCGACTCATTTGTCGTTCTTATCACTCACGGTCCTCATTAGAAACATAAAGTTAAATTAGTACTAAGCTCCAAACTAGTGAGACTTGCTAAGCTGTTCATGGGGTAAGTAGTCCCTATAGGCTTAACTCTTGAGAAAGTACGGTAGTACATAAAAGTTTTCAAAAGTTAGCTGCACTAGCATCTGTCAATGTGCAAATTGCTGAAAAATTCTCGGTTTGTGCTCTTGAGATGATCGCCTTAGGTCTTTATTTCCGTTTCATTATTTAATAACCAATTAATAATCTTTTTCTTTAATTATTTACATTTATTTTGTTTAATCCAAGAACCAAATGTCATAATTATGGCTATTTTAAAGTGTAGAATTTTTTTTAAAATCCTGTCACTTGTGATTCATCACACAATGAAAGGTTTTTTTTATGGTTGTGAAAATGATTTTATTGCTAGTTTTAATGAATTTTAATAATACTAGTCCAATAAATCCCCAACACATAATAGGTATTATTAGTCAGGACATCATAATCTTTAATTTTAGACCATAATCAATATGATGGTAGAATTATTTTTCATGTGGCTGGTTTTATATTTAGCATCATCAGGTCATCAAATGGAACTACCGTGCAAAATAGTATGCCCCAAAAAAACAAAAAAAAAACTGGTTGAGTTAAAGTTTTGAATGTGATGTTGATGACAGTTTTAATGATTTTTGTAATTATAATTTGAAAAAAAACAAAAAAACGTTATTATTGATCAGAATGCCAGGATCTTCAATTTGATACCCTACTCAAACTTACAAAAAATATTTGGTTTAAGATAATTAATTACTTACACTTATGTTTTGTAGAGGTGGCTATTTTTCTTGTCTTTCACCAAATAGGACTTTCACGTAAAGTTTCATGCCTTTTGCTTGATCATGGGACCCACAAATACCAGTGCAAAAATTTGCATTACATTTCTATACTTGTATAATATCGTTATTTACTTCAACTGCAGGATAGACTTGTTATTTAAGCCGATGTCTCGTGTTATACAACCTCATGATTTCCTTCAAACCATTACATCATTTTTAAGACAGTGATAGAAAAGCATGATTGGGTTCAACAAACATTTATTTTGGTATATTCATTATTGAAATAAAATGTACTCTATTTGACCTATTAAATTCACCTGAATTTGTTTTATAATAAAGTGCTGTATCAAATATGAATCCAACTGATAAGTTATCCAGCTTTAGTCAGGTAATTGAATAAAAAAAATCAGGTAATTGTTATAGTACTTTAGTGTTGTTTTTTTTAAGGGTAGGATATCAGGTACCCATTTTGAGTTCTCTTAGATGGTGGGGGGGGGGGAGAGGTTGAGGGCTGATTATACTCAGGATTTTTCATAATTAACAAACAAACACTAACTCATCACCCTCCTTTATAAATTAGAAATTATTTTCAATAAATAACTGAATGTTACATGTCAATTACAATGAAATGTTATATTTTTCTATTGTCATTGTTTTAATGCAGCAAATCCAATCCTGTCTTGCTCCATGTCAAAAACGGTGTAGAATTTTCCAATAAAAACATCACCAAGAATCCAATCGACTTGGGGTATGTCCATTCCCTGGAATCCAGTCACACAGGTTCTTACGAATAAAAATGAGAACTGAAAGGAAAAAAAAAATCAAAGTATTTAATAGAAATTGGAGACATTTTTAAATACAATTGAAATTAAATGGACAATTACTACCTCAATGACATAATCCTTTGCTTTGAGGGTGTATGATCTACCATTAATGGTGAAAGTAACATCGGGTAGTTGATCGATAGTATTACAGTCCACCTAAAACCAGGTATAAAATACATCTTTTTAAGACCTTACTACATATATCTAACAAAGACTTACATATTCTCATAACAGCGAAAATGGTCATAATTATAAAATATATTACAGACAAAAACATTTTAAAATTCATCAAATTTTCATTCTGTCTCTTCGTATCTACGTGAGTATTTCCATTTGTGAATAATATGTCGTTATAATTTTTAATAATAATAATAAGTTGGTCAGTAAACGTAAACTTGAAGAAGGGCGCAATGAAAGTAGTCTTAATGTGTAAAGATTTCCACACAAGTGAAGATGGGGGGAGAGAAGCTAGTTTAATGATAAAGTAGTAATTTGTATCCTAGGTTAATATTTATTTTTTTATTAATTAAATTCAAAAGAGAAGATTTATGTATCTGTCAGCAGATGGCACTAATGGCAAAACCTGTTATCAAAAGTCATATAAATGAGTTCTATCTGTTTAATTATTACAATTTGTTATTCGACAAAATAATCAGAAATTAAAGTAAGTACCCTTAAAATGATTATTGATTATTAAGAGGTTGAGTAAAAATAAACCAGGCATATAATTATGTTGGAAATTGTAGAACCAGAGCCATCCTTGGGAAAACCGAAGAGAAAGATTCTGTGAGGAAGTCGGGTAGAAAATACCTCTAAGAGCAATGCCTGATGATGAGCTCCCTACACCCTTCCCTCATTGATGGCAGCAGGTGGTCAAATAGGGTACTATCTGGGTTTAAGTTAGTTTTAGGTTCCCCATTTTGAAACCCAAAGGTGAGCCCCAACACCTAAGCCTGTTAGGATTGTATAACTTTTTAACAGCAATTCAATTTTTGTTAGCTTTAAGGACCTCCTTGAAATGCAGACCTAATGCAGAATATGGAGCCCATCCCAACCAAGGTAGATTTTATTATTTTAATTTGGTTCAGGGAGAAAAAGAAACCTAATTTGAACATGCCAGTGCATTACATGTTGTTGAGTGAGTGTTTTACCTAGATGTTGTTTAGTGAGTGTTTTACCTTATTGCAAACAAGAACTTGATGTACAGAACTAACCATAAAGTACTTGTTTGTTTTTAATAGTTTTTAGATAACCTTTTTGAAAACTGTATGATTTTTATGTTAATATTTTTTTCTTAGTTAAATAAATTCAGTTCCAACTAATAAAAATTGAGTTATTTCGGGACATGGTGGGCTTTCGAATATCTGAACTCACGACAACGATGCCATTGCTGCTTGATGAGCCTCCAATCGCCGCATTTATTTTGGCAATCTCCGCAACAGGTCCTATTATCAATGAGGTGCCAGTGTCAGCAATGGCTCTGCATCCACTTAAGCAACCTAAAGCGACATTGTTCACTTCAAGGCTGAAACATGAACGTAGAAATACGCATTAGCATTTTAATTGAGTAAACATAAAAATATAAGTACGTTTAATAAATAATTATACAAACAACAATTTATCTAATTATATTATAGATTAGAATAGGTGAAACTTTTTGGGATTTCAGAAATAATTTTTTTCAAACTCCTTCATAAATTATTTTATTTAGCTATGCAAACACTTGTTCTTGGAAAAACATGCCAATAACATTGCACATTAAAATGAGAGAGTCTGGATACAAAAGTTTAGAAAACTGTTAACAGTAAAAATATCAATATTACAACTAATTATAATTTCTATTTATCAATGTCTTGGTATGAAATCAATTTGAAAACTTCTTAGCGTAGGTAGTCTTGCTGTTTCCGTGGCAGTTTCCTTTAATTGAGTTATATGTGAATTTTTATGCATGTAATTTTACTTTTAATATTTCTTTGTTTTATCTTATACCAGTTTGACAAATATTTACTTCATATATTACATTTTAAATATTTTATTTATTGACAGTTTTATAATTGAGAGTAGTTTTATCAATTTAGATTTGTTCTTATATTACCTGCAAAAAGAATTTAGTAGATGTTGTTGTGGTATGGATCTCTCTATCATTACTGTTAATTATGAGCAGAAAAAAAAAATCTACTGGCTGGTACCCAAACCAGGGATTTTCCCGATATCTGGTCGTAGGTTAGTCCTGACCCTGTCAATATATTTTGTCCTTGGCTAATAATTACTAATAAATATTAATTAATGTTTTGTTATTTTATACCATAGACTGAAAATGACAAATTGAATACGCTGAAAGTGTTTACATAAAAAAATAAAATATTTATAGTTTGAAAAAGATTATTTCTGAGAACCTGGAAAATAATATATAGAACACATTTTAAATTCATTTTCTTGTAATAATTAAAATAATTTTTAAAATATTTATACTTGTCCATATTGAATTCCCAGTAGGCTTTCCTGGTCACTGGAACATAGGTCAACGATTCTTCAACAATGATATCAGTGTCAACACCACCAAATATGATTTCTCCGCCATTACTATCTTGTTTATTCCTGAAAAAGAATTAGACTGATAGAAGTTACAGAATCTATAAAAAATAAATAAATTAATTAATTCATAATGCAGTAACATTTTAGACTGTCCCCTAGTGACGAATTGCAGAGACCCGATTGATGTTCACTCAGCCTCATGAGGATAAATGACTTGAACAAAGTAGTAGCGAATTCAGTTAAGAAAACTGAAATTAAGGTTGAAAGCATCAACCAGGCTGGTACCTCAGTGTCACCTACCAAATATGTTTACAACTTTCAGTGAACCATACATCTTCTTGAGGTGTTGCCTTATAGATTTATATTATTTTTTTTACCATAAAAAAAAAGTAGCGAATCCGGTTAAGAAAACTTAATAGCTACCAACTACATGTCACCGTACTGAAGAAGTGAACGAACACTATAGGATAGTTAATCCAGGAGAGCGCACAAGCCTCTATAGTACTTACTAAATGATAATTATAAATGAAAGAATAAAGTAATCTGTATTTTTGATAAAAATAAGTCGTGCTTTTCAATTATTAATAAAAAAATTAATTAGCTAAAATACAGTTATAGTTATATATTATATATCTATTATATATTATAATAGTTATAACCCCTAATAAAATCTGATAAAAAATATATAAATAATACGAGATTTCTATTGTTATTAGGAATTTTTTTGTACCAAAACATCCATTAATCAATCCTGTTAAGAAAACTGAAATTAAGGTTGAACCCATTAAGTTGGTGAATATGAAAATATATTATCTGAGTGATTGACCAAAGCTAAAAACAACGATAGAAATCTCCTTCATAGTTGAGTAAGTCATCGTTTAATATTAATGTTAAAAATTTTATATTATATCTTTGAAATTCCATTCTGTTACCACCTAAATTCCCCTTAACCATGGAGAAAAATCATAACTTTAATAGCTTTACTTTTGCAGCTGGGACTTGATAAATCTTAAAAATTAGCAAAATGAAGACAGCTGTTTTCACAATTATTTGTTTCTGTAGATCCTGGTGTTGCATTTTAACCAAAACTAATCAGCTTATTTGTTATTTTGAAGGATATTTATGTCAAGAATTAGTTTTCCCAATGTGCATAATATCCTTCAGTATCAGTCTTTCTAATCAGCATATTTTGAGGTTTTGTTAAATATACCTCTAAAATTTTAGGTTTTACTCATTTTTGTGACCTCTGTGTGCATTCCTTGTACATATATACTGACAGATAGACAGACTAGTGATGATGAAACTGAGTGAAATTAGAGCTCTTCATTTGGACTGAACAACAATAATGTCATATTGTATGATCACCTTAAATTTAGAAGATGAAAACTCACCTATTAAGATAAAAGGAGAAAACACTCGAAGAAAGACCTTGCCTCACCATATTCTCTAAAGGTGTAATAACATTAAGTTGTGAAATGGTTGGATAGGCAAGCCCTAATATTCCGTCAAATTTAGCCGCAAGGAAGGCAATGCCGGGTTCTTTTGTAGCTTCTGCAAACGTTTGGTTTTTAATTTCCATTCCACCAAACTGAAATTTACACAATTAATTTATTAATAATTTAATCTTCATTGTTTTTATTTTTAGCATATTTACTTTAATAACATTATGTAATTATAGTCTGTGTAAACCCCAACGCATAGTGGGTAATATTAATCAGAATGCTGAGTTCTTTAATTTGATCCCCAACTCAGTATGAAATGAAAATTCATCATTACCTCAAGAGTATCGGTTGAAAGGAATCCAGAGAAACTGCCAGAAGCATAATTTAAAGTCATTTCGGTCCCGTTCGCAATATAAGTAGACGAACTCTTGCTGTTATACTTGCGATGAAACACTAAACAAAACCCATAACAACAGTTATTTTAATTTTAAATATCATAAATTTATTGATTATTGATTAATACTTACGGCAGGAAAGATTGAGCCAAGAGCATTTCTTTGATGGGACCCATAGATTTGATGACCCAGTATCGAAGATTACTCTGAACTTTTGAGATGGAGTACCTAATCCTATTTCGCCATAGTATTGTGTCTGAAATTCACGGCCATTGTAAAATATTTTTTTTGAAATTTTACTAAGATTAACTTTTCATTTTTTTTTTTTTTTTTTTGAACTTACATTCATATAATTGCTTAGAGCCTCAATGTGATCTCCACCTTGATTTGTGGCATAATACAATTTGAAGTTACTGACTTGACTGTGGAATTCTTGAAGGTCGGGAAGTTTTCCTTGATTTATCCTCTTTAAAGGCACTCTGTAAATGATAATAATAAATTTCATCGGGATTTAAATTGGGACTTTCTTAAATGAAAAATAAATCCTAATCTGAAAATTGAGAGACAAGTTAGAGTACATAAGTGTGTTAATTGCCCTACTCACCAAAAAAAAAAATTAATAAAGGGTTCATATTTTGAATAAAAACAACAAAATCCTAATGCAGAAAAAACGATTCCTGGTCATTGGAAACCAATTAGGTAATTTTATTCTTATTTAATAAACTCTTGACAATTCTGAACTGGTTTTAACAATTTTTCATTTGTAAATTTACATGTCTGCTTATGACAAAAATAGCCTAATTTATAACAAAATTTAATTTCACAGTATCGTCAAAAATTTTAACAGTATTTTTTTATTAAAGCCCCTTTATTCCCTTCAAAAAATGATTTAAACAAGTTGATTAAAGAATCTGTAGCCTCCCAATATTTGTTTTACTATTTCAAATAATTTTTATTGGCAGCTAGTATTTTTTAATACCAGTTAAAAATTTAAATTTATAAACAATCATATAAAAAATACTTTTATATGTTAAACCACCTCAGTGGCTATAAATTTCCTTTTATTTTTATATTTAGGATTAAAAAAATATATATATTTAAAATATTGACCAAAAATTTATCAAATTGGTTTGAATGACATTAAATACACTATAGCCACTCTTTAGTTCTCAAAATTTATTTTGTGTTATCTCCTCTAATGTGTACGCAACCAAGGAGAAGTTTATGTATAAATGACTAATTTTACTGCAAAAAATTCATCTAAAACTTTAAATGTCAAATAACCCCTGAACTGTGGCTTTAGAAATCTTAAAAGTAAACAAGACATTGAATTTGCAGCAGATATTCACTGATACAAGTTTTTGGGGGGATATTTGACTAAGATATTTTACTTTAATTTTTAAGATCAATTTTGACTCTTCTTATATATCTTGTTGAGGTACCTATTATTGACTGGTCAGCCTGTTCATAGATATTATGTATTAAATAAATAAGTTTGAATTATAAATTTAAAAGTTATATTTTAAATAAAATTTGTATTTCTCATGAATAAAAGTAAAAGTAAAAAAATCAAAATAAAATTATTTTTGTCCTTGAATCTTGCTATGTATAAAATTTGTTTTTTATAGACCAATGGCCTCACTATAAATTGTCAAATCTCAATATTTCTTAATAGATTAGAACTTTATTAAAAGTAATACAGTTTGTATTTATAATTTTTTTTTTAAAAGCAAATAGACAGTAGACGATAGTCTCTCAGTCGAGTTCTCCCTTAAACATTTATAATTCACTTAGTTATCAATAACATGTTTTACATTTTTATTTTGTAATTATATAAGCTTAAAGCATATTAAAGATCAAGAAAAATAATAGAATTATAATGATTATGTTTTGTTTTATATAGCACAAAAATAAGCAATTAAAATAAATAATGTGAAAAATTGGTGATTATTTGATGTCTCATTTTTATAAGCTTTGTTAAATTAAATAAAAAGTTTAACTGCTTGATAAAAAAAATGTAATTTACTAAGTTTTTTATAGTTTGATCTCACTTTTTCCAATTTGTCAGTTCTCTATTCAGGATGTTTGTACCTGTCTCTGTCGTCAATATGTTTTTTCCAAATAGTAATGAAATGTAAAGTATCTTCTCAGGTAACAAAATTGCAAAGTGAACAGCAAAAAATATTTCTGTATGGCTAATAAGGACTGCTTTAATATATACTCACCTCACCAATGCATGGGTTCCTATAGAAATTATGGAAAGGAGAAAGAAGAAATTAGTAACAGAACCCATCGCTCTGTTGGCTATGGACTGTATGGTCAACGATTTAATTGTCTACTTATACAAGATCTGCACTACTTCTGATGGCCGTATTACAGCTGATAGCTTATCACTGATCCAACAACAAAAGATATAATTAAATATATATAAATATGAAACTACTTCTGAACGAGAGTTATGCTGTCATTGTTTTGATTCTAGTAAACCAGGTTATATCATTAGAAACAAGAAATTAATGCCTCTTTAAGTAATATCACATAAGTAATTGAATGCACTACAGGGGAGTAAAGTGTTTTAAACTTAAAAAGAACAGTTATTTTGATACCAGTCAAAATATGTATGTAGGGAAGGAGGTCAGCTTCATCTTTTCTGTGGTCTGTCTGTCTTGTATTCTGAATAGTTTCAGAAGGCTGATTAAAAATGTTTTTTTTAGTTTGCATTTAAGTAGCCTAAACCCAAAACAATTAATTAAAAGTTATTGATTTTATAGACTACTTTATTTATTTTTTTAAGAAGGAAATGTTTTATTGAATTTTCTTCTTGAATTGTAATATATTAGACATGAAACTTTTGGATTACTGATAGAACAATGATAAATATAAATTAAAAAATAAATTAAGCTGAAGTAAATGAAAACTACACAATTAAAATGATATATTAAATTAGTTTCCAATTTCCCTGTACACATTTTCTTAAATTAATTATTTTAAAAAATTTGTTGTTTACAAACTTATTTAGATAAATATAAACAGAAATTTGATGGTCTACTACCAGCCTATAGGTAACCACCAATCATTTTAGCAAGCTCATCTAAGTTTGGGCCAAACAAAAAACCCTTTGATAGCCCAAAGACAAAATCCATCGAAGGGTGGGAGTAGGAAAAAATATATAGTAAAATGTTACATTGTTTTTTGTTTAGCTAAATTTTAAACACATAGTATAGATAACTTAAGGGTAGGAGAGTATCCCAAAATTTCATTAAATTAATAAAATAAAATTGTTTTGATAAATAATAACTAAAAAAAGTCAACGGATAATAATGGATGATTTTTCTTCAGTTGATTTATTTGCTTTGACTTTCTTGAATTTTTTTTATTTCTTAAATGAGAGGATCAAAGTTTCTCAAATATAAATATTCTTATTCAACTCATATATCAATATTCATTTAGATTGAAATCACTACCTGAAAGAAAATCTGAATTTAAATCATGTAATAATAAGAAAGCATTTTGGCAGTGAATAATCTGATAAGAGGCACTGAAATGAAATTTACTCGAGTAAATTACTACTCAACAGCAGTGACCCCTACATTTCAAACGTATACATTTCATGTTTTTTTTATTATAGAACTCTTGATAAGTTATAAGAACTGAAGGACTTTCAACGCAAATGTAAGAAAACAAGTTAAAATGTTAATTAATTAAAATGAATTATGTAATTAATTTATCATTTGTACCATGAAATTCAATTAACATTATATGTGATAAAATCCTCCTTCAATTTTTTAAGTGATTGTGCTAAGTGCTTTATTTTGTTTTTTAGATTGAAAGAAGTACTCTAGAATAATATATTTATTAATATAGTTAGTAAAGTGCGCAGTATGTTTTTTGATTATGAGTAATCTGCTTTGACTGTAATTTTTAAATGCATGTTGTAGGTTTACGAATGGGTTAAAATCATGCAGAATTCATTTTCAAAAATTATCAAAATTATTTTTTTATTTGAACCATCGCACTCCTGGAAGAATAAGAAATTATTATTATTATTATTATAAGAACAATTTTTAAAGTAATTCATTGTTGATAACATATCTAATATCAAACTATTAGTTCAGTTGATTTATTTGCTTTGACTTTCTTGAATTTTTTTTTTTTTCTTAAATGGGAGCATCAAATTTTATCAAAATTCTTCTTGTCTACCACAGAATAAGGATTAAACCCAGAAAGATGTTTTGTAAAAAAAAAAAAAAAAAGCCTTCATTTCATAACACAGAAACTGAAATGGACATTATTGCTCTTTCTTGATACAAAAATAATTTAACAACAAATATAACAAATTGTAATATATTCGTCCCAGTTCTTAAAAAAAGAGTATGTTCATAAGGAATGAAGAAAATCTATGCTCAAATATTAAAATACAATTTTTATTAAAATGTTTATAATATGTTGGTTTTCAATTGGCCGAAACCGACCCTGTCTTGTTCCATATCAAACACTGTATAGACACTTCTGAAGAAAACATCACCAAGAATCCAGGTCTTGTTTGGCAGATTCAAGCCCATAAACCCTGTTACACAAGTAGTGCCATAGAAAGAAGTTAGCTGAAATCATAAAAAAAAATTACATTGACATAATACCATCGAATCTAGAACCTTCTAAAATCTATCTAAAATAGAAAAAAATCTAATTATAAAAGAATAAGTTGAAATATTAAGGTCATTTTAATGATCATAGATGGATTGATGTAATAATGGTGGACCCATAAGAATTAACGGCCCGACAACTAGACCAATAGGGCTTTTTGTCAGTCCGTATACTATACCCATCCCATGCTACTGTTCCTCCTGGGATCTACCTTTTCTCTTAACAAATTCAAGAATTGACCTCCATTTAATGGAGTTGAATTCTTCTAGTGGAAATTTATTACAGCCTAAAGTGAAACCTTAATTTGCTGAACTCTCCCAAAAATTGATAGGCAGTTTCCTCTGCCAATTTTCTTTTGGGGCAATGGAGTTCTGGGATATGCCTATTACAGATATGTGTCGGCTTAATCTGCAGTGGTCAAAGTGCCTGTTAAGAGGTTAATGTTTTAACCATCTGCAGTTTAATAAATGCTAGTTATTTACTTTTGAGGGTCTGGTGATGAACAGGTTGGCCTGATTGCAGCTAGCACTGATGGACCAGTGCTCGTCTACCTCCATAGTCCATTCCAATATTGAGAGGAATAGGGTTTAACTATTTATTTAAAATTAATTTATTATTATTTTTTTTTTAATTAATTTATTATATTATTTTAAAAAATAAACCAATGAATCTGCTCCCTGCTTGGCCATTGGTCATCAACTATGATCACGAACAATTAATCATGAACTAAATTTTAAAATTTAGAGATAAGCTTTATTCATTTGTCAGCACACAGCATCACCATTAATAACTGCTGTGAGAAGTCTTATCAAGCTATCCTATCTGTTTAAGTGTCATAATTTATTACTAAAAAAGGATTAATAGCAAATATATTAAATTTTATAAATATAATTATTTGTAAGTAATCATAAGAACAGTGAATTTGTACAAAAAGCTCAGAGAAGCCATGGTGAAGTTGTGGAAGTCAAATAGTCTCCTGAGGTGTGCAAATGTTTAATGCAAATGATGTTGCTAAGCGACCACTTGGGCTAAACACATGTTATATGAGTCTACAGTGGAATTTTTTAATAACACAAAAGTGTTAGTTAGTCATATGTGCATTATGAGATGTAATTAAGTAACAGAAAAAAAAATGACTTCAAGTTGAAAAACTAATGTCATTTAATGGATCAAATATTATTTGCATTGTAATATTTTGTTAAAAGTATCATTTTATTACATTTTCAATAACACAGATTGAAACCTGAAAACTCCATTATAATATTATAAACTTTCTAAAATTGTATTATTTTTATGCTTATTTCTTTTTAAAAATTAAAAATAAATTATTATATCAAAGCTACTGAATCTTTAATTGCGGCATAAAATATTACTTGTTAAGATTCCTACAACACCAGTGCCTAGTAAAATTGCTATGTGAATATTTCCTTAAATCACAAATAAATATATAACTTTGGAAAGTGTAGGAAAACAATAATAACACAATAAACTTATATTTAAACTAATTTGTTCAAAAGTGATTAATTATATTTGCAAAATTTTGAAAAACGTATAGCAGTAACTGATATATGTTCTATTTTTTAGTTGAATATTGAAAAAATTTCTTCCATAAGTAAGCTGATGTCAGTGCTCTGATTTTCATTTCTTTTCATTAATTTATTTTTTTTTTTGTCCAGGAACCCTCTCTAGATACTGTCATTTGAAATGACTGATTGTGGTATATATAAATATTAGTGATACCTCTCATGTTGTTCTGGGCTAAATATAAGTTGATGGTTATAAAGAGCGTTATTTGATTTTTATGACAAGGATAGTTTTCTGTTGGGATTAAATCTAATGATACCTTAAATACATAGTCTTCTCCTTTTAGCTGATACCCTTGACCGTTTATGTTGATAGTAACATTTGGAAGAATGTTTATTCTGTCGCAATCCACCTGAAACAAACAAGTAAAAACAAATTATATTACATATCCGGTGTGTTTTTATCAGTACCCAGCGAATTGCAGCTGTTTGGGGAGTACAATAGGGCAGATGACCCGAACTGCCCACACTGTGGGAACAGGGCTATCACAGAGAATGTCGTCATCTCCAGTCATGCCTTGGAACAGGCAAGGATGTTCCTATCGATAGGGTACTAGCGTTGTATGTATCTGACCTGCCATCGCAGTAAACTAAGATGAGAAGTGGTCCCCCTCTCTTGGTCCGGAATTGTAAAGAGCTAAATGGGATGGGTCACTTCACCAAATCAAGGAGAACAGGACAAGAGGGGCAACCTTGATCTCAGAGGAGAGGCATCAAGCTCGCTGTACATATAGTTATGATATACTTATAAGTTATTATTAATTAGAATTAGGTAAGGAAGAGGATATTTATTTTTGAAAATATTTTTTACTTATATTTAACTTCCTTTTGTACAAAGCTTAGTTAGAATAGGAGTTATTTTAAGATATTTTCTTTATATACAAACAATTATGGCTTAAAAGGAAAGCCCAAGGTTTGTTGAATAATGCAACAATCCTAATTGCACTGGAATACCTGGATCTCAGAAGTTTTAAAATTGAGGTTTCTTATCATTACCTGGGGGCAAAAACATTTTCGATTCCATAAAACATAGTTTTACGTAGGATTACATAAACAGAAACATAATTAATTGCTTGGTAATAATAAAATGAATATTTTTCTATCATATTTAGTAGAGTATCAAATTAAAGTTGTTTATTTGCCGATTATTAACATGTAACATATTTAGGATTTTAATTGTGAATAATAAACAAAAATGAACTCAACCTGTTAAAGCACATTCTCAGACTATCATAGCAAGATGACATGCCCACCTCAGTCTTGCAAGGTGATTATGTTTCCTATGAAATATGCTTGAGCAAATATGGCATAAAGCTCCCTATTTTTCTTGTTTCTCCAGGGCTGTCCTTCCCTTCTAATAATAAAAAAAAAAATCTGTTATCTCTTAGTTTGTAGCATGCATATCTCTGACACAACTCCAACAAAGTGACAGGTCGAAGCGTGTGCGTGCACGAATCAACACTTAATTGGCTTCCGCGAAGAGCATTCTGTTGCATAAGCAAACTTCGAGATAATTCACGAGATCTTTTTTTTTATGATTACTATATACTATAATAGGAGATTTTCATAATATAATATCATTAAATTAAAGCGGCCTTTTCACCGGAAGTACCGTGGCAGTAAACGTGCTAAAGATTAGTAAGTCTTTCTCATCTGTCTTGGATAAATGTCCAGGTATGACAGGCATTTGTTTGAACGAATCGGACACAGTTTACCTTGTGAGGAGTAGGTTTCTGACTTGCAACCAATTGGCAGCTGCAATCCTAGGCTTTATTTCTGCAGTCTTCCAATTATGTCCTGAGCGTCTGTGGCTCTCGCGCTCTTGGTCAGCCTCCGATGGCTCGTATCCGGGGACGTGGCTGACAGAGGAGCGTGGGGGACTTCCCAAGATTCCGCTTCCTCTTTTGGTTGCGAGGGAGGTGACAACCATGTGGATTTGGGAGGTATCTGGGCTGTTTGTAAACACTGCATGAATGAGCGAGTGAATGAAGAATTGTAAATATTGTATGAATGAGAACATTTATCACAATTACTTATTGCACAGTAAAAGGCAGATTGTAATTTTATAACAATAAAGAAGTTTTTATCTATCTATTTCTGCAGAGGTGTTTGACCATTGTACACATTTTTGTTTTTGCCTAGTTGATTATTATGCCCGTTGGTATAAACCTGCTCTTTTTAGGTTCAGAAAAACTCTTTCTAGTAATATGAGGTATCGGGCTGTGATGTTCAGATAATATACGAAGCAACTGGAATATTGTTCTTGTCTGGGTCTCTATTTTAGTGTCTTGTCAACATTAAATTAGATATCATAATCAGACTAAATTTGCTCCTTACAGTATACGTCCTTCATGGTCATCTTAACCAAGGCAACCAACTTCGTAGAAAACCCTAACTGTTCCATGGCCTCATAAAGCTTGGGATGCTTAGGTAGCTTGTCGGGGCATGTCCTCAAGGGGGGAGGACGCCCACCGTGGGCTAGGGTCACTATACTGTCCGATGTTCGTCAAGAAAGAGATAAAATGGGTGGACCTGTGGTTTTTGACCTTTGCTGGCGGCGTAGTCAGCGGGCAGCTTTATTCGTATTGATGCGACTCCATAAGATCTTATAAGGTGTGTCCCGACAGTGCACTATGTTTAGGAGAAAAGGAACATGGTAGGTATTATAGGTAGTTTATGTGGTCTTAGAATGACCACGAATTCACACTCGATATCTAAGGGAAGGCGAAAACCGTCCGGATCCCAAAGGCGAGTGTGAACCAGAGAGATGCAGTCTGGATCACTGGGGGAGACACTACTAAAGTTTGCAGGGCCCTAGCTGACAGTCGTCCGCGAGGAGAGGTCTCCTCCAAGGAGGTGCTAGTTTTAGCGAGACGAAGGCAGAGAATCCCACTAGGAAGGTGTGGGGTCTGACAACGCCGGACGACCTTAAAAGAAGAACCGAGGGCGGGACGTCCTCCTTTGATGACAACCTTTTAAAGGCAACATTGGAACAAATCCACGTCAATCAACAAGAGGTATAGCAGAAATTTGAATACATCACAATCAATTGTTAATCAACCGCCACCTGAAGAAATTAGGGAAAGTCAGCAAGTTAGGAGTGTGGGGTAGCTCACAATCTCAGTGAACGGAATAAAGAAGATCGCATGTCAATCGCCACAAGTATGCTCTCACGGGTAAAAATTGAGCCTTTTTTAAACAGGATTGTGACAGGCGATGAAAAATGGGTTACCTATGACAATATAGTCCGCAAAAGACAGTGGCTTGATAAGGATCAACCACCCCTACCAGATCCGAAAGCAAACATCCATGGCAAAAAGATTTTATAGAGTGTATGGTGGGATTGTCAAGGAATAATTCCCCACGAGTTGTTGAAGTCAAATTTAACGATTACTGTGGATAGATACGTTCAACAGTTGCAAAGAGTGGAAGAGAAACTTCATGAAAAGCGTCCTGCACTCCTCAAAATTATTATAATTTTGTTATTTAATGAGAGCAAAATAAATGTCTGATAAAAAAAACGGAAGTTACTTATGACTCGATCTAATATATATATTTATTTTATTTTTTTTCCCCAATCCTTTTTTTAAAAATGACAAAATTATTATTCATTATAGATTCTCCGGCGAATATATTCACATATCACATTTTATATGTTCTGTATCATCGGTACATTCTATGCAAGGTCTAAATTTGGTATAAAAGTTATGTAATCAATACAAGTAAAGGTAGTTCCAGAATTAACGCAAGATTTGATTTAAATAGAAAACACAGTTTTTAGTATTTTTGTTGTTATTTTTTTATTGAATTATAAAGTAAATAGGATAGGGTTATTTATGGAATAACACATCGGGCAAATGGCCACCATAACTTTGCTGGCACATACGCACTCTTTTGTCGAAATTTCCCATGACCATTTGGCATAAATGTGGTTGAATTTCGTTGATGCAGCGTTGAACTTCCTCTTTTAATGCACGAGTGGATGTGAGCCTGTTGACATTCACCTTTGACTTTAAATAACCCCATAAAAAGAAATCTAAAGGTGTTAAATCACACGATCTAGGGGGCCAATTCTGATCACCGAAACAAGATAGTACACCACCTGGAAATGTCTCATGCAGTATTTGAATTGTTTCATGGGCTGTATGGTCTGTGGCACCATCTTGTTAAAACCACATATTGGACACATCAATATTATCCAATTTCGGCACAAAGAACTGAGTTTTTTTTTTTAGGGTTGCCAGCACTTTACTGCACAAATGGCAGTTCAAATCTTGCGTTAATTCTGGGACACCCTTTACAATGATACACAATGTTGGCTTCATTGACAAGACTCTACAAAATGATGGGGTTCACCTTTTTGATCAAACATTACGGTTGTCTCTTTTTCAGTCTCATTTTTTTTATCAAAACATAGTTCTCACTCACCGAGTATATGCAGTTGGACTGTTTGGCTGTCGCTCCTAACGCAATGTTGATCCTTTCAACTTCGTTGACCGGCCCCATGATGAGTGTCGTTCCGGAGTCGACGAGCGCTTGGCAACCACCTTCGCAAACTGTTGTCAAACCGTCGTCCACTGTAACACTATAACTAACTATTATACAATAATTATAAAATAGTATAATAGAACAATTGGCGATATATATAATATATATTTATATTATAATTATGAATAGGTTCAAACCTGTCCAAACCGATTTGCCAATACTTCTTTCTGGTCACAGGTGTGTAATTGATAGAGGACTCGTCGACGATATCTCCGTCTATTCCACCGAATGTTATTTCGCCTCCAACTTTAGCAGAAATATTCCTGCAACATTAAATAATTAAATTTAGAAAGGAAAATTGACCTGGAACCCACATACGAGGCTAAAAAGACAAGAACTAAACAGACGCTTTGGACAACTGTACAGACTACTTCAAAGGACATCCCATCTCTCAATAGAAAATAAATTACTAATCTACAAAGTTATACCTAAGCCAATCTGGACAAACGGAATAGAGCTATAAAGGACAGCAAAGAAGTCGAACATCAAGCGTATCCAATCTTTCAATCAAAAGTCCTGAGAACAATTGTAAATGCCCCTTATTACGTCAGCAACAAAACCCTTCATATATACTTAATATATATGATAGCTTCGATAGTGACATTTGAACGGCTTGTTTTCGGACGACCAGTGTGTTAAGTGTCTCCAACTGATCCAGTCTCCCTAATTTTTTCAATTAATCTCCTCACAGTTGATGATATTCCAATATATTCCAGGATATTCCAACCATAATTTGTATGAAATTCTCGAACTGCGACCGCCCAACTTTCATTATTTTTGAGATAATTTTCAACAATAAAGACACGTTGTTCTATCGTGAAACGCTCCATTTTTACTAACCCTAAACTGTCAGCTGTCATGTTTTTGTTTTTTTAGGGTTACCAGCAGTTTACTGCACAAATGGTGGCGAATTCAAATCTTGCGTTAATTCTGGGACACCCATTACATATCAAATTCTTTGATTCACTGCAATACATGACAAACCCAGTTTTTAACACCATTTCCCCCTCTCCGTTTCCCAGTCGATCATAAAAGGCATTCGAGGTGGGAATGCTCAGGGTTAAGTTAATATGCAAGGGTTAGTTTTTAGGGTAGTATGTAAGTCCCTAATGTAGTCCGAAGGTGAGCACCACCACCTGGGCCCCATTTACTTTATATAATTTGTTAACAATAAAAAGATGATGTTCGTTTTATAGTAAAACTAATAAAATGAGACACACACTCACAACTCAATTATATAGGGTATTGCACAAATTCAATCTTTAAAATATTAATTATAGGGGTTAAGGGGGGGATTATATATACATACGTTATCCCTCCACTCTCCAACCCGAAGGTGAGCCCCATCACGTAGTCCCTTTACATTAGATATTTCTTTTTAACAACAAACCGATTATGTTAATTTTTAAGACATCCACTTCTTAGCTGTGCAGTACAAGATGAAAACCTCATACAATATTATAGTTTATAATGTTCATTTTTAAAAAATAATTACTCACAGTGGTTGAGGGGGAAAAACTTCCACTATGTGTCCAGGTGGTCGAAGAAGGCACCGTTTAAGTCTAACTTAGTTTTAAGCCCCCCCATTTGTAACCCAAAGGTGAGCCCCACCACCTGATCCTGTTTACATCTTATCACTTTTTACTGTATTCCGGTTGTTGGTAGATTTATACACCTCTTAAAATGCAGCTCTGATACAGTACAAGGAGCTCATTCCAACCAATGTCTGTATATATTTTAGTTTGCAACCAATAATTTTTTTATGTTTCATAACCCCTTATTTAATTGTAGAATTGAATTGTATATGCATTTTAACAAAATAAATAAATTCTACATTGAATCATCATATAAACAGGGGTTTAAAAATTAAAAATATATGTATATGTATAATGATTCGTCAAGTGAATTCGGAGATCTACTATAACGCTTTTTTATACATCAAATATTTACTAAATTAAAAAAAAAAAATACCAGGAAATTTTCATACTATTTCCTTATATAACTCATATTCAAAAATCTACCTTTTATCTTTTAGATACACTCAACGATTAGGGCCGTCTAATCTGAAAAGTCATATTCCACAACACCTCAGATCATGGGCCATATTTAAATACAACGAAGGGGACTTTTAGGGGGAAAATAAACGTGGAAATGTCGATCCGAAAATGAATTGACCCGAAGCCTCATCTCTCGATGTCCTCTCACTTTCTACATCTTTTTTTTGAGATGTATCACACAATTTTGGGTTTTATTAAGCCTACAAAAACGATTAATGACAGGTTTGATGTCTTTGTGACAATAGTCCACTGAAGACCCAACTCATGGTCCATATTACCAACGAGGATGTCGAGATCCCTTTCAGTAGAATTGAAAAAAAAAAGTGTTTATTACTAATTAATTAATAAATGACCCTTCATCGTTTTTCTGATGAAGTTGGTATTATTTTTACCATCATCAAAATATGAATATTGAAAATTTGATCCCCCACTCAAAATTATTTTATAATTAATGAATCATTTTTTATAAAGGTTTTACTTTTTTATATTTGGATTTGGTGGATGGACTACCTTGTAAAATTTAGTGCCTCAAGATCAAACCGGCGGTTCTCAAAGACCTGAAGAGAATGACACACTGGTTTAAGAAAACAACAAATCCCCAATTTTCATCAGGCAATAAACTTTAGTACAATAAATCCCTGACACCTCGCATTGTAGGCGATGTCCTTATCTACATTAAGTGCTTTTATTAACTTCGTCAAATCGATATATCTTAATAACGCTAAATTAATATTTGAGTAGGTGCCCGTGTATTGACGATGAGTAGTTATTTTAAGAGAAATTGTTTAAGTTTTCATCTGTAAATTGAATATATATATATCGTTATATGTATTCCCTTTTTCAGTTCTGTTATAGGGTGCATAACTTATGACTCGTGTGAGCGGTAGAAAAAATTTAAGTAGTTATTAAGTATTTACTTCTAAGTAGAATCATTGACTCCTTTGCTTATGTTACCCAATGGTATTCGTGTTTTTTAATTGGTTTTTGTTTTTAAATTACCACAATCAAAGTCATATCAATACTGTACTAAGAAACCCAAGTTATCAGAACTCCAGTTCTACAGCTAAACCTATTTACAATGATGTCACAGGATAAGACATTTTTTTATTTGTATTTATATTTGAATTAACTGGATCATATTTCCACTTAAGGTCTTTTTCAGTTTTCAAGGAAAAGAAATGTTTTGAGATATTTTTTTATGTGATAATATACCGGACAAGGTTTACAGTTTTGAGTGCGCACTCAAAGCCATAAAACTTAAGTGGGAATCACTCAGGTATCGCAATAATTTGTAATTCCCCTTAATATCCACGGCATTAAACGTCTTAAAACAAGGCCATTGATCAGACTACTACTGTCTTAGGTCTGCCTGGCGTGGATAGGAAATGCAAATGCCAAATTTGTCCACGAGGCACAGTTTTCAGCACCAATTTTAATATTCAGTTTTGTGGAAGTAATCACGAAGGATGTCTTGCATCTTGTCTTGCAAGAGAAATAAGAATAAAACTTAAAAGAAATCTTCAGCGCCTTAAAGAATTGTCTAATTTAATTCTCTCAACAGTCCTGGAAGAATTAATATTTATTTTGTAATCGTTTCTTTGCTTTCCACTTGATCAATCTGTTTATACTATTGCACCAAAGCGTATTATGCCTGATTATTTATGTCCCGGGCATTATATTCTTTTCATTTAAGCCGCCATAAGAACGGAAAGCTCTTATATAAATAAATGAAATCCGAAAGACACGTGTACATTGTTGAAGATCTGCTGTAGCTAAACGACAATCTGATACACAAAAACCAGGAAAATTGAACAAGATTTGTGGCGATATTTGTGCAATTGGTCTCAAACCTTAAACCCCAACTAAAGGGTGTCCCAGAATTAACGCAAGATTTGAATTTGCCGCCATTTGTACAGTCAAGTGCTGGCAACCCTAAAAAAAAACAATTTGACAGCTGACAAATTAGGGTTAGTAAAAATGGAGCGTTACACAATAGAACAACGTGTCTTTATTGTTGAACATTATCTCAAACATAATGAAAGTTTGGCGGCCGCAGTTCGAAAATTTCACACAAAATATGGTCGGAATAGTGTTTTGACTTCATCAACTGTGAAGAGATTAATTGAAAAATTTAGGGAGACTGGAGACACTTAACACACTGGTCACAGTGTTGTTGGAAATCCAGGAACATCAATTCGGCGTCGTAAACACAGTTCTTTGTGCCGAAATTGGATGATATTGATGTGGCCAATATGTGGTTTCAACAAGATGGTGCCACATGCCATACAGCCCATGAAACAATTCAAATACTGCATGAGACATTTCCAGGTCGTGTACTCTCTCGTTTCGGTGATCAGAATTGGCCCCCTAGATCGTGTGATCTAACACCTTTAGATTTCTTTTTATGGGATTATTTGAAGTCAAAGGTGTATGTCAACAAGCCCACATCCACCCGGGCATTAAAAGAGGGAATTCAACCACATTTATGCCAAATGGTCATGGAAAATTTCGACAAAATAGTGCTTATGTGCCAGCAAAAACCTTGGAGGCCATTTTCCCGATGTGTTATTTACTAAATAACCCTATCCGTTTTACTTTATAATTCAATAAAAAAATAACAACAAAAATGCTAAAAACTGTGTTTTCTATTTAAATCAAATCTTGAGTTAATTCTGGGGCACCCATTACAAACACTGCGCAGTTCTCAGTTTTCCTGTCCCCACGCATCGACTTGTTAGCAAAGATCTGATTTGTAACGACAAGCCCTTGTGTGTTGGTTGATTATCTTGCTTGATAAGACTCTGTCTGTTCTACCGAGAATTTGGTATTTCCACAATGGACGAGTTCGTGAAAAAGCGCAATGGTGTATTAATTGTTGACCTCTTAATATTCGGTGGTTGAAAACTCATTATCCTATTCATCGTTCATTATTTTTAGTTTTAATGAACTTGTATCATATGATATATGAAATTGTATCTTTATGATTCCTTGAAAGGTTGTTTATGTATCGCATGTTTAGAGTTAAAATCAAAGTTTCTTATGTTCTGTTTTCCAATTAGAGCTACGGGGGACAGCAAAAAAGTCTAACATCAAGCGTGTCTAATCCTTTCAATCAATAGTCCTGAGAACATAGAAAATTCACCTTATTACGTCAGCAACAAAACCCTTCATAACGATCTTAATATACCTTACATTCTCGAACTCATCCCTTCCAAGTTCATAAAATTCCATAACAACCTATCCAAACACCCTAATCCCCTAGCACAGTTATTGTACTGCACCACTCATCCCTATAATCCTACTGGGAGACTAAAGTGACAAAGGCCTCGTGACCTGCTATAAATGCGTAACAGTGGGAGTCCTGGCAATGGCCAGTTTCCCCAATTACGTCCTGAGCGTCTGTGGCTCTCGCGCTCTTGGTCACCCTCCACTGGCTCGTACCCGGTTACGCGGCTGACCGAGTAGCGTAGGGGACTTCCCAAGATTCCGCTTCCTCTTTCGTATGAGAGAGAGGTGACAACCATGTGGATTTGGGAGGTCCCTGGGCTGTTTGTAAATACTTTATGAATGAGCGAGTGAATGAAAATTGTGGTATAAATGAGAAAATTTATCACAATTACTTATTACCCAATAAGGCAGATTGTAATTTTAATATAATAAAGTTTTTTTGAATTTGTTTTCAAATGAGGTTTTGAACATTACTAATGATGCGCAGAGGTAAAATAACACGAAAACTGCTTAAGTATTTCTATAAATCCTTATGCAAAACGTACACCAAATAAGTTCTCCCTTAACTTAAGATTAGTACTAAGATCCTGAAGTTGCTCAGCTTTTTTATCACTGATAGAATTTTTAAAGAGGTCTAAAATTTGCACTGGACTCTAACGCCATTGTATTAAATAGGAAGTATTTATTCCGCTTTAATGTCTAATTATGATGTTAAAAATGAACTAATTATTGTATAAATAAAGTAGAACTCGCAACTTTTCTGGGTACCTACCCCTTTTTTCCATGTTGGTAATGTTACTGAAAGAAAAAATGGTATATCCAATGCGCCTGTCTCGGTTGTGCATTGGGCATAATTAAATATATAGTAGCACTTGTTTTGCATTACCTGCAACAACATCCATGAACAATTACCTTGTTCATTAAAAAAAACACAACCAAGTATCAGGTCGACTCATAAGTAACTTCGGATGCAGCTAAGTAGAATCTATTGTTCGTATCTACCCGCTATGAGTTACCATGACAACAAGTTTTTGTTTTCACTATATAGACGAGGCTTCAGTTAGTCTTTTGTCAACTGTTTTGTGTGATACACGTTACGTTTAACTGTTTTTTTTAACCTCTGAAATGGAGAGTCAAAAAGTACATATTCGTCATGTAATGCTTTGGGAATTTAAACAAGGCAATAGTGCTAGGGCGACGGCTGAAAAAATATGCAGTGTATATGGCGAAGGACTAATAACTGATCGAGCAGTTAGAAATTGGTTTATAAAATTCCGTTCTGGAGATACGACCTTAAAAGACGAACCGAGGGCGGGACGTCCTTCCGACTTTGACGACAACCTTTTAAAGGCAATATTGGAGGAAAATCCACGTGAGGTATACCACATTTTATAATGAAGGAATTGGCAAACTGCCAGGAAGATGGGAGAAGGTTATAGATAATAGTGATGAATACATAATAAATTAATATAATTTTGTTATTTAATGAGAGTAAAATAAATGTCTGATAAAAAAACGGAAGTTACTTATGACTCGACCTAATATCTGTTCGTATAAAATTCTGCATGACATTTCATCGTTTTTAGCAGGACCAATCTTAATAATTATCTCTTATCAACTGTTTCCCGTACCTGTTTAGAAAGAAGGAAAACACGCCACGCGTGAGGCCTTGTGCTACCATATTTTGTAGAGGTGTGGCAACATGGTTGGCGGCAAGAGCTGAGTAAGCTAAGCCCAAGACCCCATCGAACAAGGCACTCGCCAAAGCCACCGAAGGTTCTTTGGTAGCTTCTGCGAACGTCTGATTTTGGATTTGCATCCCAGCCAACTAAACAACATCAACAATAATTGTACACTTTTCAATTAGCTTATGTATAGATATATTTTCCCGTTCTCTCCTTATGGATAGAGACATTAGATAAAAGCATTAACTAACTACCTTAAAACTGATAAGGTTGGTAAATATACCTTGATACAATCATATCACTTATAAACTTATCACATATTATGAAGCGACAACCTCTAGTTTATCTGTTGAAAGAAATCCACTGAATCTCCCAGAAATGTATTCTAAAAATATTTTTGTTCCGTTCTTCTCGTACGTTTTTGATTCTTCACTGTCGTAGTGCTGATGATGCCCTATAATTCAATTAAATTTATATATAAAGCAGGTAATAAATTTATGTATTTATAATAAACATGATACGTACTGCAGGCGTTATCTTCGCATTGTTTAGAAGGAACCCATAAATTCGAAGATCCAGTATCGAACAACACTTTGAACTTCTGAGGCGGTGTTCCAAGTTTTATTTCGCCGTAATATTGAACCTAGCATTCATTTTAAATAGTTATCGATCAAAATACATTATTTTATGTATATACAATGAAATAAAAATATCTCACGTTTTCATAATCTTTGAGATACAGACTATTCTGTCGCTCCGCGTTGATTTTCTGCGATTTGAAGATTTTGATATGCCGCTCAAACTCACGAACATGTGGGATTTTCCCCGTCCTTTTCAGTTGTACTCTGCAAAAAAATATAATGTTTTGAACGATTCTCACACTTCAAGAGAATGTGAACTTTGAGTGATATTATTCTGAAACAATGACGTTGTTTGAACCCGCGAACCAGGGCAAAGATTCCCGCCCTCTTGTGAACAATAGACGTACTTCCCGAACTAAACGGTCTCTACCCCCACCTTGATCTGGCGAGCAATAGTTTGAGAGATCTTTAATTGTAAACGAACCTCTGGACGGAAAAACAGTATTCTACCATGTTCATGAAAATGTCCGCTTTGAATGTTCATTGTGAATGTCTGTGTGGCTACAACCTCCAGGATGTAAAAATATTTCCAGATTCGGCTTCCTTGTTTCCCGCAGGTATCCGCCTTAACATTCGTGGGAATGTTGCGATTTTTTTACAGGGCATGGGTTGTTCTGAATTGAACAACTATAAAGACCTCCTTTCGAATTTCCTCACCTGAATAACGCGTCGTTTTCATGACAGAAGAGAGACAAGATGAGAAGGAAGCTGATAATTGCACTCATGACAACTGGCCGCGAGAACACCAACAGGCGCGGGATTGATAGAGATTGCCAATATATAGCCGGATTAAGCGATTTGATTTACGCTGTCAATTCACAATATCTTCCTCGATTAAAGGAATTATCCCTAAGATTAAGATGTAAACTATACAGGATTAAACTGTTGCATCATCGGACAAATCACCTTCGTCCCACGCCCATGCTAAATTGTGGTTCTGATGTAATTTAATGAGTGAACGGAGGAAATTCCTCGATGGAAATATGTGAAAACTTTTGGATTCTCGTTTGCTATAGACAGTTTCCATAGCCTGTATTATGAATGAAACATGTTGGACGCCGGTTCAATATTTAGTTTCTTTAAACTTCTTTTGTACTTTGAGCTTAATTCCGTTTTATGGCTTTGCCTCTTTGGTTTGAAGATGAACGCTTTGAAAGATCTCAAATGGAACTCCAACTTCCAGAATTTGATTTAAACTATTGAATTAGATGGTGTCCAACGAACGTGATGAGTTTGAGGCTTTTTAATAAACGAATCTAGTGTAATTCTTATCCGAAAATTATTGGATGGATATTATCCGTAAATTATGGAAAATTTACATTGGAGTAAATACAAATTTCTAATTACAAATTAAAAAATATATCCTATTGATTTAGGTGCTAAGAACATAATGATACTCAAATCTCAGTTATGAGATGTTGTAAATTATCATTATTTTAACCTCTTGTGTTTATTTGCATTAGGTAACTATTAGATTTTAATGGGATATACATTACACTTCGTATTTACGACAGGTTTCATATCGCCCAGTGGTTATGACCGGTTGGATGGGGACAGTTAGATTGCCAAAAACTCCACCAACATTTCGTCCACTTTATCTATTGACGTAATATGTCTTTCTTCAGTTAAAATCACGTTCTTCGTACGCGAAACACCACTGAAACTCAACATTTTTTTTTTGAGTTGGTGAAGCTTTTTTCCCCGTCAAAACGAGCCATCCCTCTTGCCCGTCAAAATGGACATCGTGTTCACAGTTTTCAGTCGACCAATCGAATTTAACAGGCATGATATTTTGATTGGGGTAGTTCAATTTGACGAGCCTACAATGCTAAAAATAATAGCAACCTTATGAAAAATAATTAAAAGTCATTGATAAACTACTTAGTAATTATGAAATAAAAATGTTTGTATCACGTTAAATAGAGTAAACTTCAGTGAACTATAGTTATCATGAAAACTGTCATTAAAGTCGTTTTTGCAGACCTAACGAATCCCTTTTTTTGTGTGATGCATCATACGTTTACTTGTTTTGTTTTTTTATAATACAAAAATAATCTTATAAATACTAATCAAAGGAGAGTCCATAGTTTGCCGTGAATATATAAATTACTAGAAGAGTTTATAGGGATATCGTCGTAGGTTGGTGTAAGATGGTTTCTGGAAGCCATGCATGTCTGTCTGCATCAGATCCTAACGTGGGATATTAGAATATGTTGACTGATTTAATCATTCTGTAACTGAGAAAGATTTAAACTTAAGGGTGTCCCAGAATTAAAGCAAGATTTGAATTTGCCACCATTTGTGCTGTAAAGTGCTGACAGTTTAGGGTTAGTAAAAATGGAGCGTTACACTATAGAACGACGTGTCTTTATTGTTGTGCCTTAACACATTATCTCGAAAATAATGGAAGTTTGGCGGCCACAGTTCGAAATTTTCATACAAAATATGGTCAGAATAGTGTTTTGACTTCAACTGTGAAGAGATTAATTGAAAAAATTAGGGAAACTGGAGACACTAAACATACTGGTCGTCCAAAAAAAAGCCGTTCAAATGTCAATACCGAAACAGTGCGTGAGAGTGTTGTTGAAAATCCATAACACAGTTCTTTGTGCCGAAATGGGATGATATTGATGAGGCAAATATGTGGTACCAACAAGATGGTGCCAGATGCCATACAGCCCATGAAACAATTCAAATACTGCATGAGACATTTCCTGGTCGTTTACTCTCTCGTTTCGGTGATCAGAATTGGCCCCCATAGATCGTGTGATTTAACACCTTTAGATTTCTTTTTATGAGGTTATTTGAAGTCAAAGGTGAATGATAACAAGCCCACATCCACCCGGGCATTAACAGAGGAAATTCAACGCTGCATCAACTACATTTATGCCAAATGGTCATGGAAATTTTCGACAAAAGAGTGCGTATGTACCAGCAAAGTCGTGGAAGCCATTTGCCCGATGTGTTATTCCATAAATAACCTATCCTATTAACTTTATAATTCAATAAAAAATACTAAAAACTGTGTTTTCTATTTAAATCAAACCTCGCGTTAATTCTGGGATACCCTTTATATGCATCATTCAGTTAGCTACAGTTCTGAAGAATGATTCAAGCAGTTAACTGACCTAGTCGAAACATTGTCCATTAATAAATTGATGAAAGCATAACAACTATCTTTCGTCAGTCAACCCATGCCTGTTTCCTAGCAAACTCACAAAATCCTTGGAATATCACTCTCTGTTACAGCCGTTTTTAAAGCAGTTTATGTAACCGTTTCATTTTCATATTATAGATGACGTGACCTAACTCTTTATTTCTTATCAGCCGGCTGATATCTCGCCAATGACTGAATGACAAGATTTTCGGTATTAATTATACATTGAATTTTAGCTATATTCTGTTCATTTTTTTTCAATGGCTGAACACCCAGAAATAGTAGTTTTCGGTTCTTGCATGATAGATTTGATATGGTGAGAAACAAAATAAGTGCTGTTTTGTCTAGCAATATCTGGAATCTGTTAGTCTTTTTTTTTCCCAGCTATTCTCCGAGACTACCAAAACCCGGAGAAACAATACATGGGACCGATTTCACATTGGGACATGGAGGGAAAGGGGCCAACCAGTGTGTGGCGGCTTCGAAGTTAGGAGCTAAGGCAGCTCTCATTGCAAGGGTAAAAAAATCATCATAGTGTTTAACAAACGTTTCAATTTTTTTTTTTTTTTTAATTTTTTTTCTAGTTAGGCAATGACTCTTTCGGGCAAGCTTACAAGAGCCAATTAAGTACCATTGGAATAAATACTGAGCATGTCCATCTAACTAATGATGCCAACAGCGGAATGGCTCAAATAACAGTTTCAGGAAATGGTAACTGAATAATGGTTGTACTATGTTCATTTTAGATGAACAGCAGAATAGCCAAATTTTCATTATAAAAGGATTTGTTTCCAGGTGAAAATGTCATCGTGATAGTGGCCGGGGCGAATGAACAACTTTCACTTCATGATGCTGAAAAAGCTGAAAGTTTCTTGATGAACTCGAAAGTTGTTATATTTCAATTCGAAACGCCTATTGATTCTACAATTCAAACCTTGCAGTTTATAAAGAGGGAAGGTATGTTTTGATTTAGCACAATTTATCTATGGTTGTGAGGTTTTATCTATATATGGGGTCATAAGTAAAATATTTGTTTCCGCCTTGAGTTAATGCCTTTATTCATTCATATATGTCCTTTTATCTAATATCTAAAGTTGAACAGTATGTAAGTACCATAATCGTTTCTAAACTAGTAAGGATATTTGCTGTAGATATACATATGAATCGCCCAGTTTAGTGTATTTTGTGCCACTGTAATTTTCTTTTTTCTAAAAAAGGACAAAATAATGTCTTCAATTGCTTTGGTTCTGTCTTTAAATCAGCTCAGTGATTGTTCGAGTTATAAATATTCATTAAATGTTTGTTAATTTTTTTTTTTATAGGTGGACCTTTTACAATTGTAAATGGAGCTCCGGCAATGTCTAACATTAATCACAAAATATACGAATTATGTGATATATTTTGTGTGAATGAAACTGAGGTGAGTGCCTATGCTTATATTTTTATTAGGCTTACACACAATTGATTAGGAGCACTCTACGAGTGCTAATAAAGTTTGTTTATATTATTTAATTGTTTGTGCTGTGGTATCTACTCCCATTTACGCCTGAAAGTCAGGATATCTGGAGCATCCCAATTCTATTTATAAAAATGAAATAAATTTCCATTTAGAGATTTGAACCCAGAACCTTCATATTGTGAAAGCGTTTACTGTAACCACATCTCTTTTAAACTTTAATAAATTAATTACAAATTTGATTGTGTTCACTATTGTTATTATTTTTAACATATTAATAATCAATAATTAAACTCTCCCACACAAATTTCATTTGTTTTCCTGCTGTCACCATAAAATCATTTATGATGCAGCAGCTTATCTGTTCAGGTACCCTGATGAACTCACTTAATTCCAAATTATTTTTGAAAAAAAACATTTCTTTCTTCTCTGTGAATCTGTTAATTCAAATATAAATTTTGAGCTCGTCCTTTAAATATTATTCCCAACAACCAACCTTACATTCGAATTATTGTTTAATTAATGCTTTTGATTAATATTGAAATCTAGGCTCCCATGTTAATTAAATTGACTTTAGCTTTCTTTTTTTATATTATTAATTTCCTCACCAATCTTCGGTCGAGTGCTATCCCTGCTTGAGCAAAGCTTACGAAAGGAGAGCTAAACAGATTTGATATTGACTAAGCTAGTATTCATAGATTAGTTTAGAGGTAGAACACCTGACTTGAGATTGCCAGGTCCCGAGTTCTGTCAGGCTAATAATTAGAAAAAGGCAAACAAACTACTTATCTAATTCTATTTTAAGTAGTCAATATTTTTCTATATGCATATCCATTTAAAATATGTTTTCAAAGAACGATTGTATACTGCAGTAAACAGTGAACACACATCGCATAATTCAGTACTAAATTATGCACAATTGTTTTTCAGAATTTTTGAATGTTTCACCCAAAATTGAATTTTTTTCTATTGATTTCTAACCTTGTGGTGTGTATCTCTTTTAATAAAATTTGATATATTTTTATAGGAGGTTCTCTTTGTACTCACAAATGAAGTAAACTATGATAAGAAAGTTCTCAAAATAAATATAGCTTTTCCAACTTGGATTCATACAAAATCATATTTTAAAGGGTTTCCTAAACAGTAATTGTGGTAAATACCTAAAACTACCTAACCGCCCATACATTCTGAGAATCTTCCCTTCTCATATATCTTGATATTGAGTGAATCTTTTATGAATATATACATATTTTTTATGACAATACATCTACCGAGTCAGTTTGTAACGTAATCAGTGACAGACTGGGCATGTTGAACATCAGTGTAAACACCGGGAAAACCAACTGCGTAATCTTCTCCCTCCAAAAGGGGAAAACAGCCTTGCCAAAATCATATGGTATAGGAGGGCAAGAGAACTCGCCACCTTTCTCAATGTACTATCTGGGTATAAAAATTGATAGGCATCTCTATTTCACTATTTTATATCTATCTATTTAGTAATAAAATAGAAAAAGTACGACACAGGTCTTACCGGCTATTGCACTTGCTAACTTCACCCAACCTTTCGCTTCGTCTGAAACTGATGATCTATAAATGTGTTCTCCGGCCAGCTCTGCCGTACGGTGCTCTGCTATTTACCCACTTCACTGACAATACTGACAATATGAATGGGATCATGCAAAAAGTGGTCCAACATACCTCTCTCGAGAGGTTAAAGAACGCTGCATCCGTTGCTTGGTGTGCCGTCGGTGGGTGAGTTCATCCGCCGGAGACACATCAAGTTTTTTTGACTTGTAGCACCTAGCCAACCCAGTTTTTAACGCTATGACCCCACCTCCCCTCCCGCATTGATGGCAACAGACTGTTGGGGAAAAGTTAGGTTAAGAATTAGTATGTAAGTTAGTTTTAAGTTTGATCAAAAAGATGAGCCCCTTTATTAGTCAGTTCAGTCCAGTCATGTATAATGCGTATCATTATAATTGTTTATTCCATTATATAATTTTTATAAAATAATAAAACCTGGATATAATGTAGCGATGCTACAGGAAATACAAAAATAATTTGTAAATAGATTCGCCTGAAGATCTATAATTGTATATAATTATCTCTAAATTTAAGGGGGCTATGAAAAAGGAAAGCAAAAACACAATACATTTAACTTACCATAACACACTATTTCATTACACTGAAATCAAACTTAATTTTAATTATTTAGAAAACTGAGTGAAAAGATGAATTTTTAAGACTCACCCCACTTTTTAATCTAAATTAATTGCCTTATACCCTAATAAATATTGTTGTATTTCATTAGTTGTTCAAATCTATGGTACATTTGACATTTTTACTATTATTTATTTCTAATTGGTAAGCCGATATGATATTTTGTTTCAGGCCGCTGAGATGACGGGTGTGCCTGTCACTTCCATCAACGAAGCAGGTGTGGCTATAGAAAAACTTCATTCTCTTGGCTGCAGAACCGCCATTATTACTCTAGGAGGTGATGGTGCAGTGTTTTCTGAAAACAGAAGCAAACCGACGCACATCCTTGCTCCACAAGTTACTCCTGTCGATACTACTGTAAGTACAAACATACTGTAGTAATAATATTATTTTATTATATTGTAATGTTATTGTTGAGGGGGTGTAAGACCAATTTCATAATGAATAATGAATTTTTGTTTAATATTACTATAACATGTTATATTAATATAACAAGAAAATTATTCCTTTCTTTCAATAATTAATTTTCATTCCTTTTAAATATGTGTTTTTAATTAGCGCTAAACAAAAAATACTATGGTTTAGTATTTGTAACATTAGGAAAGTTTTGATTTAATTTAGATTTAAATTACACTTATCGATAAATTTATTATCTATATATTACTACTTTGTAAAGCTGATTATTGACTTAGATTATAAAAGTAATGAACATATAACCTCAAGAGAGGGGGATAGGATATACTTTATTTTGTTAACCATTTTTAACAAAGTTCAGTTAAGGCCAGACATTGGGCAATATCAAGTCATCAATATACATCAATATATCAAGTGTGGTGAAGTATTTGCAGTTTCTTGTTTGTATTATTAAATCATCTATTAATGGGAATGGTTGAGCTTGTGGTATAACTAGTTTCATTTTTGTCTCTCTTTTTAAACCAGCATGAAGCTTCTGGATGATACCTGCTACCTTTGTTTAATTGTTCAGTTATTGCATGGGTTTTTCTCTTGAAATTTGTTTTTACTGTAAAGTTTTTCCCCTTTCTTTTTTATAAAATTATTTTTCTTCACTAGACCCTCACATTTTCTAATTTCATGAAATAATCTAGTTGAATTCTCACATTTTTCTTGATCTATCATATTTCTAATAAACTCAGGTAAACCTGCCGCTATAAGCATCACTAAAGTCTTTGAACTAATATTTTCATCCATATCTAACAATAATTTCTGTTTCTTCATGGCGTATTCCATCAGTAGACCTTCTTTATACCTATAGGATATAGCATTCATTTCTGTACTCCATCCTTGGTCTGCAATAGTTTCCAAAAACTTCTCTGTCTTTTGTGTGGACTCAATCATCTTATCTTTTTTCATTACTTGTTCTAAATATAAATCATCAAACATTATATTACCTTCTTCATCAAAATACATTGTTTTCATTTTTTCAGTTAATGTAATCCAGACTCTCTTCTGTTGACCTCTTTGAGTAAAACTGTTTCTCAATCTTTTATAAATAACTATCTTCGACAATTCTTCATGTTCACTCATAAACCTTTTCTCTTGTGGCAACACATATTCTTCGTTTTCCTCTGTTTTAATTGAGGTTATGGCGACTACATTTGTCTTCTTATCCTTCGGTGATGCCACAAAGTTAAATGTGAATTGCAATCTTTCTGCCATTATAACTCCCATTGTCGTTTTGTAAGACAATTATTGAAGGTGGGGTGAATAAACTGAAATCAGTTTCTCTGTAAACAAAGGAAGCAATTTTATTCACTATACATTATATTATAACAATTATTCATATTATTTACACAATCTTACCTCTAAACAAAGAAACGACAATTACAGTTTATAACTTCTCTATTGACACTCTAAATACAACTTTAGTTACTTAATATAACCTTCTCTATCCTCTCACATTTTGGAATCTTGCTGATACCTCCATCTAGTGGTGGTCAGTAGAAGCAGCATGGCAAATTCAAATTAAAGAAAGTATACTTTCTTTACATATACATATATATATATACTTTCTTAGACAAATGTCGTCGCCATAACCTCAATTAAAACAGAGGAAAACGAAGAATATGTGTTGCCACAAGAGAAAAGGTTTATGAGTGAACATGAAGAATTGTCGAAGACAGTTATTTATAAAAGATTGAGAAACAGTTTTACTCAAAGAGGTCAACAGAAGAGAGTCTGGATTACATTAACTGAAAAAATGAAAACAATGTATTTTGATGAAGAAGGTAATATAATGTTTGATGATTTATATTTAGAACAAGTAATGAAAAAAGATAAGATGATTGAGTCCACACAAAAGACAGAGAAGTTTTTGGAAACTATTGCAGACCAAGGATGGAGTACAGAAATGAATGCTATATCCTATAGGTATAAAGAAGGTCTACTGATGGAATACGCCATGAAGAAACAGAAATTATTGTTAGATATGGATGAAAATATTAGTTCAAAGACTTTAGTGATGCTTATAGCGGCAGGTTTACCTGAGTTTATTAGAAATATGATAGATCAAGAAAAATGTGAGAATTCAACTAGATTATTTCATGAAATTAGAAAATGTGAGGGTCTAGTGAAGAAAAATAATTTTATAAAAAAGAAAGGGGAAAAACTTTACAGTAAAAACAAATTTCAAGAGAAAAACCCATGCAATAACTGAACAATTAAACAAAGGTAGCAGGTATCATCCAGAAGCTTCATGCTGGTTTAAAAAGAGAGACAAAAATGAAACTAGTTATACCACAAGCTCAACCATTCCCATTAATAGATGATTTAATAATACAAACAAGAAACTGCAAATACTTCACCACACTTGATATAAATTCCGCTTTTTGGTCAATTCCATTACACATCGAAGAAAGACAGAAAACAGGATTTGTCGCACAAGAAGGGCACTTCCAATGGACATGCCTACCGTACGGTTTAAAGACATCACCAGCTATTTTCCAAAGAATTTCATCCAACATCTCTTAAAAAAGCACAATTTAAAAGACTTCTCAGAAAATTACATAGATGACATCTTAATTTTTTCAAAATAATTCAAAGAACACATAGAAAAGTAATAAAAACAATAGTAAATGAAGGTTTCAGTTACTAATTAAAATTAAAAAAATGTACATTTCCAGCAGAATCAGCAAAATACCTTGGACACATAATACAACACAATACAGTAAGACCAATAAAGGACAACTTAATTTCAATAAAAAACTTTCCTACTCCAAAAACCCAATAATAATTTTTATCACGAGTACAAACCAAAAAGCTCGATATTGCTAGATCCACTTCATAAATTATTAAGGAAAAATGAAATATTCTTATGGATGGAAGAGTGAAAAATCATTTGCAGAAATAAAAAAATTACTATGTTCCTAACCAGTGTTACAAATATTTGATAATTATAAACTGTAATTGTCGTTTCTTTGTTTACAGATAAACTGATTTCAGTTTATTCGCCCTTCCTTCAATAATTGTGTTACATATGTATTATACTGTCAATTTACTAATATAAAAAATAAATTAATGAAACCTTAAAACTTATAATTTATTATATCTCAGGAGGGTCCTTGCCAACCAAAAATTTACAGAAAATAAATAAAAATAAGACATATACTGTTTTTAAGTTCTGCACAATTTTTCCGTCTCGATTTTTCTTGTTTTAGCCCAAGCATTGTGTTTTATTGATCCTGACCTTCCAAATATAATGCTGCTCCAATGGCCTCCTACAGATTCTGTCAATGTGATGGATAAGGCTTTTATGTTTACGTATGTGTAAATATGAGGATTTTAGGAAATACAAAATGTATGATACAAGGAAACATGATGGTATGCGATGATATGAGGGCCCTCATGACACATAACATCTTTGACTATCTGACATACTCAACACTTGTCTTTTCAATTAATTCTAAACAATTGACAACATCTTTTAACAACTGACTCTCGTCATCCTTCCCACACAGGCCACGCCCACTGCTGTTCTATTCACTTGTTTGAATTTCAAGTTTTCATAATTTATTAAATCACTTCTTAAAAAAATAACATAAAAATGTATAATTTTTATGTTATATATTGTTGTGAATTTTTGTGATGTTGCCTTTGATTTGAATTAAAATAATCAAAAAATCAAGGATTGAAATTTGAAATTAGCGGGCATAAAAGGGCGGTAAACGACCCGTGGATCAAGGTGAGGAGAAAAAAAAGGACTTGAAAACCAATATGGCATTGTTCTTTTTGTGATCTCATGAGACAAACTGTTAAATTAAGATAGTGAATGTTGTGAAACTTTAAAAAAAATTTTATTAAATGGTGATTTGGCATAGGAGAACAATAGACGGAAGAGGAGTTGTCTCAAAGAAGGAGGATCATAACAATATATATATTAACGCAGACAGATAGTCAAATCTGTCATTTGCTCAAATAACTTGACACTTGCCAAAAATTTAATGATTTGAACATATGACTACACATTTGCTCAAATGCTTAGGCACCATTTGTCAAAAGCCGTTTGACTATCGTTTAGTCAGTTGGTGTTAATCGAACTTTTTTTTTTTTGGCGGTCAGGCTAATTGCAGGCAATCACTAAATGCAATTATAATTGTTGTAAGTTTTATAAAAAAAAAAATCAACTGCTGTATATGTTATAAGAAAAAAATAAAATGTTCTTCTAAATCCCACAATACTCCTCTGCCTGCATGAACACAAATAATTATATCTCTGTATCAAACAAATAATCATCTATTTTTTCATTAAATTTCATATACACTTATAATAAAGAGAATCTGCTTATTTTAAAATATATTTTTACTTTCTTATTATAAAAGGTAAAAGGACATTCATAAAAAATAATTAAGGATAACAGTTTATTTAATTAATGAACATGTCAACTTTATTTCCGAGTTCTAGTATTATAGCTCTTTACTATTTAAATTGTTTAGAGAGTGTATACTTAAAATAATAATTACATAATACAAAAAAAAAAAGATGATTACTCTGTGTTGTTGTGTGATGGGTTGTCTTTTACTGCTTATTTCTACCTTCTGTATGTCTCGTCTAGCAAACCACTCAAGCTTCCATACCTGGACTCATGACTGTGTTCGCGAACTAGGTAAGATGTAAGAATCGAGATCAAAGACGTGAGATAACTAATCTCTTGTGAACTAACACTAAGACTTTCTTGCTTCCTTCTAAACACTGGTATTTATAGACCACCTACTGCCACCACATAAAAGTGGTTTTTTTTCAAAGGGCCCTGTTTTTTGTTTTGTTTTTTAATAGAGGTACCTGCTTCCTAGTGATTATCAAAAAAGGTGCGACAAACTGACCAGAGCTTATTTCCTAATATTTGTCCTGGTATGTATACCTGTCTTCCAGCGGGTTTCCCTAAAGGTACAGATACTGGTCAGGTCAAAGGGCTTTTCCTGTTCTTTTTTCCCAAGGCCTCACAAAACATGCTCTATTTAACCAATATTTGTTTCAAAATAAAAATTAATTCAAGCAAAAAAATATTATTGATATATATATTAGGGGGATCGGAAAGTAATGTCGGTTTTTTTACATTAAATTCAAACAAATAAATTTTTAATCAATGAAGTAATCACCCTCGTTATCAACAACATTTTGCCATCTAGTGTGCAAATTTTCGATTCCAGATCGATAAAAGTCAATTGGTTTTTGAGCAGAATATCTGGAGATGACATTTTGAACATCTTCCAAATTTTTTGCCACTTGGAAAATGTAGCGATCAGAATAAATGGAAACCCGATGGCACAATATCGGGCGAGTATGGTGGGTGAGGCAAGCAATACCTCCCACCCCAATTCATTAGTTTTTTCCAAGGTTCGTGTTGCAGAATAACGCCAGGTTTCAGCACTTCAAAATGAACGACTCCGGGAATACTCCACCTAAAAAAAAAAACGCCTTTTTTGGAGTGTAAACCTGGCTTAGGTGTACTTCGTGACGATTCATTCGCAGAGAGTCACTACCTTTTGCATTTTGGATTATCATAGAGGACCCATTTTCCATCTCGTCTCACCCACCATACTCGCCTGATATTGGGCCTTGAATTTCAACTCGCATATTCTGTCATATAATTAAACGCTTTTTAAACACTTCCTGCTACAGTTTAAATTTCATAAATAAATTGTAATAAATATTGTCTATAATTATAAATGTTTGGAAGATGCAGCTATTCCACGAAGATCATAGCTTCATTGAGAGTAAATTTGTAGTTACACAATATAAAGGGTCTTTCATTAAGCGCTTCCTATCTTTAAATTTAAATAAAACAAAGTGTGTGTGTGAGATATCATCGACGTTTTTTATTCGTTTGAAAGGCCTATCGATGCCATTATGTATGGAATATAACATCGTGCCAATGTCCGCCGCGGCTTCGCTGGGTGGCGCGCTTGGCTTTGAGGACCGCTGTGATTTGTGGCTTATTCGCACAGACCTGCGACTTAAGAAAACCCCACAAGAAAAAGTCTAACGGGATCAAATCGCACGATCTCGGTGGCCAGTTCACATCACCTCCACGTCAGATGACCATGCCCTCAAATCGAGCTGTGTAGCACGTAGCGCCGTCCTGTTGAAACCACATGTCGTTGGTGTCCATATCATCCAATTCAGCCAAAAGAAGTCGGTAATCATCGACCTATAGCGCTCGCCGTTGACGGTGATGGCCTGGCCAACGTCGTTCTCAAAGAAATATGGACCGATGACGCCGCCAACCCAAAATCCACATCAAACAGTGACTTTTTCGGGATGCATTGGGCGTTCTTGGATCTCATGTGGATTAGTATCGCCCCAAATTCGACAATTGTGTTTGTTGACGTACCCATTCATTCAGAAATGGGCGTCATCGCTGAAGATGATTTTTCGATAAAAATTAGGGTCAGCTTCCAACTGACTTCAGGGCCCATTCAGCGAACACACGTCGTTGTCTGTGTTCGTTTACCTTCAGCTCCTGGGTCAGTTGAATTTTGTACGGGTGCAGGCCCAAGTCACGACGCAAATTTCGCCAAGTTGTGGTCTGCGAAAGACCGAGTTCTTGTGAGCGACGCGAAATCGACTGCCTCGGATTCTCCTGCACACTCTCACGGACAGCGGCGATGTTTTCGACAGATCTTGCGTTTAGTGTCGAACGGGTGTTGGTTGATTGTTTACTGAGCCAGTGGACTTAAATTTATCCACCACACTGCGAATAGTCCTCTCGGTAGGACGGTTATGGCGACCGTAAAATGGGCGAAGTGCGCGGAACGTTGCCCGAACAGAACACCCATATTGATAAAACAATTTTATCATTTGCACGTGTTGTTGAACGCTATATCCGTCCATGGTGATCTAGCAAAACAGACTAAATAAATGACAACCAATTCGACAGAAGCAGCTTCAACAGGATGGCCGCTATCAACTGTCGAAGTTCGTAAGTCCCTATTGGAAAACGAGTTATATATTTGTGTGTGTGTTACATACTATTTAAGCAGATTACTAAATCAAATTTTTATGTTTTACTATATACTTTGTTAATTGTATACATATATCTTAATAAGTCCTGTTCTTTTTTTGTTTTATAGGGTGCTGGTGATGCATTCATAGGTGCATTAGCGTTCTTAACTGCTCTGTGTCCAAATGTGAGCTTGGCAACTAGAATATCAAGGTCCTGCTCAATAGCATCGAGAAGTGTCATGTCTAAAGGAACTCAAACTAGTTTTCCATGCAGAAGCAATTTACCTTCAGAACTTTTCTTAGATAAAGAAGATTCATAAACAACATTTGTATTATTCTTTTTGTCCATAAGATAAACACATTGTTTATTTTACTGATAAAGCATTCAAATTAAGCCAAGAGCGATTTTTTTTTTTTTTTTACTTTATTGCACAATATTTTCCTCATTTTAACATATAAGCAGAATTTTTTTTTCTAGAGCAATGAAATCTTAATTAATCGATCATTTTGTTGATTTACAATATAATAAACGCAAGTTAAAGACTTGTACATCAATATTTTTAATGAATACTCTATGAAAGCTTTGTAGCTCAGAAGATATCTCTTTATTTTTGTATACAGTGGAGTATGTCACATTATCAATCAAATCCCAATGATGTTAATAAATATAAAAGTAGATATGTACCTATGGAATTAAATTACGTTCATTGGTTTATTAGTTTGATAAACGTTATATTTATCCTTTTTCTTACAGATTATATTTACATAGTTTATGTATTCACATATCATTTAATCATGTTTACAATTACCTAATAAATAATTCATCACTCTTAAAAATGTTGATTTTTTTTGTTTTATATCTTGAATGAATACATTTACCTGTTAATTACATGAATGAATACTTATATCTTGAAAGGATTATATGCAATTAATTCATAGTATTTTAAGGAGTGCTTAGTCCTTCCGTTTTTAACTCCTGGTTACTTTTTTGGGGGGTGGGAAGACTCATTAGCCAGAACCAGAAAACTTGACACTTGGAGGTCACCTCCGCCACCTTAGACGTTGCTCTGGGTTGCAGAGGATGGTATGTGAGTATATATAATATTAGGATGGCCACCATGGTGTCAGGAAAAGAAGTTCTGGCAGTTGGTAGCAGTATATTATGCATATGGCAGCGATGCAGGTACACTTTTTGTTGGGTTAATAATAATGGATTCCATACTAAAATGAAAATGACTATATTTACATTATACTTTCTGCATTGTTTTTCAACAGTTCAAAAGTACTCCGACCTCTTAATAATTGGTTATTTAACTCAAATTGTGGACACCATTCAAATAAAATTAAATTTATTCACAATGTTGGCTTCGTTAATCATATTTCAGGACTTTTCATTTTTTAAAAGACTAACTATGAATCGGTGAATGCTGAAGTGGCTTTAATATGACGATCAAACATCAGCTGTAATATTTAGGAATCGTCCAGGCATATTTTGGGGTATACATTTAAGGTTTAAAGATAAATAATTTATATTTACACTCCTTGTAATAGCTAACATTGCAACCAAGTGCTGGGTTGTACATAAGTTAACTGGGGGTGTACAGTCCATTCCAGGAAAGCGGTTCCGAGGACAAAGTTCCATTTCGGAAGGTAGTAGATTCAAAAACTGGAAAAATGTATTAGTTGAAAATAATTTGAATATATGTCACTACCTTAGTTATTGCTAAGTTAACCAACAGATGTCAACTTGAAAGAATTAACCGTCAATTAATTGTACTACATGATTTATTTCAGTAATAAGAAATGAATTACTTATTCATATTTAGTTGAAATCTAACATTTGTTTTTATTTAGGGATTAACTTATTTCTTAGGATGAGCAATTCTAATGAAACTAAATACTTATCAAGATAGTGGGTGGTATATACTTAAATTATTCTCAACTAACAAATAAAACGGGAGATCCATCCCCTTAGTAATAACTGTTTCCTTATAAAGGTCGCAGACCACCCTTTTGGGAGAAGTTTTGAACTTATTCTCAATACCGCATATAATCAATACTCAAATCATGTTTTTTGTTTTTTATTCATATATCTCTTTTTTTATTAATTCCTCATAATAACTCGTATAATTCGCTTCAAACTTGCATTTCTGTTTTTAAAAGGCTTTTGAGTTTATAGAACAACACATTTTTAATTTCAATAACTGAAATAATTTTGACTAATTCAAAATTTCATCGTTAGCACAATTTGAATCATAATTAATTTAATTATATGGGAAAAAATGGCATGGATGCAACATTACATAAAAATTTCTTTATTAAAGTAAATATAATTAATCAAATTGTATTATAAATTATTTACAAAAGAAAAATATTACATTATTTTTTTAAATTATTTTGTTTCTTTTCTTTGTTTGCTCTGCTTTTTCTTCTTTCACTGGCAGATTTTCGCAAACCTTTCATTTTACGTGTTTGCAACTTATTAACGTTTTGTCTGCCTACATGGACTCGGCCGAGTTTTGATCCAAAGACATCATGAGATACATTCTTCACCTTCTTAACCTAGATAAAAAACATAAATATCATATAAAAAAATACCCAAAGTTAAAATTATATACAGATGAAATAAACAATAATCTTTTTTTTTACATTGTAACAATTGTCCTTGATGTTGGATTGTCAAGGTGACTGAAGTGGACAGATTAATATTACTAATACCTAGTTGAGGTCTATAATCCTGATGGTTTATAACCCTGGCACCGACATTCCACGAGAAAAAATAACTACATAGATATAAGGAATGAATTTAAAAAAATTTGGCCAGAAAAAAAGTACTTCATTATTCTTATCAATTTTAACACCACCATTATGACAGGAAAATGAGATGGTATAGGAAATCAAGTTATTCATAATTGACACAAATTATTTTCTGTGATCTGTGGGCTTTGGATAGATGATGAACAGGCTGTGCTAGCTTAAATATATTGTTCTCTTGGGTGCAAGTAGCACTCTTTCCTTTTCTTTGTTTGATTTCCTGATGTAGTCGCCACAGGTTCAGACTCTTTTGCTGCTTCCATGTCCATCAGCACCATTTCCATCATAAATGTTGTTAAGGCGACCTGTATCTTCTCTAGCACCATTTTATACTGAGTGTTTAAAAGACAGTTAGCTCAACAAATAGTTTACTTTGAGTCAGCAAAAATAATCGTCTTTTTTGTAGGTAACCTTGTTCCCACTGGATGAACAAATCCATTCATTGCAGCTACACCTATCATGTTCATAAACAGAACTATTGATCATCTGCTTGTTTCTCTCTTGCAAGTAAATTTGCCGACCATTTTGTCAAGCGTGTGTACTGCTTGCTGCCTTTGTTTAGTTGTAATGAGCAATTATTGTAGGCTAGTTTTGCGTATCATCTTCCTGTCACTTCTAGAAAATGTTTACTCAATCTGAACGGTCACAGTGAATCTGAATCATTCCGGAGAAACTCATACCAACAAATACCATAGGAGTCTGCAAGGATCCGAAGCGGTGTTTTTATTTACAAAAAAAAAAGATAGTGACGGAACCTTGTACCCAGGACTTTTAGATCTCCGTCCAGGGGCCCCCTCCAACAGAGGGATAACTGTAAGCCAAGTCAATCTCTACAGTTACTGTCCGTTCGCTAAGAAAATGCCGTTGAAAAAACCTAATAGAAGCCAATCTAACTTGGCCCCTTCCACGCACTTGTCTGTTTCCCCTAGACTCCCATTGTCCCTTCATTCTTTATTGCCATTTAGTCATTCGGTGGAGGTAAGATTTTACTGATAGTGCCCCACAGCACGGATGCATTCTCTTGGCGAACTGAGTATAGTCCAGGTATACTTCTTAAAATTCCCGGAATGTCAATTATTCTGTAGTTTATTAAAAGTTGTAGAGAATAGTTTGCTTCTGGCACAATTATTTATACGGATAAAATATTAATATATATCGACTGAATATTAATAATTACTAAGTTGCCAGGAGGATTACCAACCAACTTTGGAACAGTCGGAAAGCCCTTCTCTAGAGAGTCTTGTTAATTCTGTGATTATAGCTTTATATCTTGGATTCAAATCTTGGCCCTATTCATTATTCTCTTAAACTAATAGCTAAGAGCCACTTTTCCTATTTAGAAATTTTCATTTGTGGTTTCTTCTTAAGCCAGGAATACAAAGAATTCAACTTGAATACTTAACAAAGATATAGATCAGGTATGGGCAACCTTTGACATGTTATGGGCCAAACTTTAGTGTGCAAATACGTTCGCGGGCCGCGTTTAAAAGTAGTGCATTTTAAAGTAGTGTTCATAATTTTTAGCGATAGATATCAGTCAGCCATGAAATAATACGACAATGTTATTACAACACAATTTATTAAAATAACAAAATGAAATGAAAAAATAGGTACCTACAGCATTAAATTAAATCGTTAAATTTAGAATTGTTACAAACTACGAAAGTTAAATAGCGACACCGAAATCAATGAGACACTTGAGCTTGAATTTGGGAAACTAATTCATCGATGTTTGGATTAATTCCACTGGTACAAAGACGTAAAGAATTTTCCAAATTATCGTCAGTCAGCCTTGTACGATGTTTTGATTTATTAACTTTCATCAATGAAAAGAACTGTTCGCATTTATAAGTACTGCCAAACGCACAAATCAATCTTCTTGCAAATTTTCTAAGCTGCGGAAAATGGTCTTCTTCAAGGTATTTTTTGTAGAAATCGCACAACTCCACGTCTTCAAATTTAGATTTTAGGAGTGAGTTTTCTTGAATCTCGATCAACTCCATTTGCAAGTGTATTGGAGCATTTTGTACATTACTTTTTGTTGGAGTAGCAAATAAATTGAAACAGTCTTCCATGTGTTTGAAATCGCTAAATCTGATCGAAAATTGCTCCGACAGTAACTTGAGTTCTTCAGCATATTGAGCGTAAGCAATATTTTCATACGCAGAGAGCGTGGTGAAATGGTAACTGTTACCAGACAGCATATGTGCCTCCCACAAGCGGATTTTGTTCTGAAACGCTTTCAAATGGCTGTACAAATCATTTACTAACTGTCCTTGTTTTTGAAGTTTCAAATTTAAATCATTCAAATGGCCTGTAAGGTCGACAAGAAATGCTAAGTCACATATCCATTTTGCGTCACTCAATTCAGATAGTGGTTTATCTTTTATTTGCATAAATTCTGCTATCTCATTTCTAAGCTCGTAAAACCGTTTCAGCATTTTCCCTTTGCTTAGCCATCTGACTTCACAATAATATGTTACGTCGTCATACTCGGCTGATATTTCATCCAAAAACGCCTTGAACTGACGATGGTTAAGCCCTCGGGATCGAATAAAATTGATGGTTTTTACTACCACATTCATAACATTCTGGAGTCGAATGGACTTAGAACACAAGTTCTGTTGGTGGATAATGCAATGAAGGACTATCAAACCATCTTTTTGCACATTTAATTCAGTTGCTTTTTCATTCAAAATTCCGATGAAACCTTTACGTAAGCCGACCATAGAAGGTGCACCATCTGTGCATACTCCAACTAATTTCGACCATGGCAAGCCAAAACTTGTGAATACCTTTTGAACTTCATTAAAAATGTCCTCTCCTGTAGTGGTTCCTTTTAGCGGCTGTAAAGCAAGCAATTCCTCAGTAATAGTGAATTCTTTATCAACACCTCGAATAAATATAGCCAGTTGAGCTATGTCAGACAAATCGGTGCTCTCGTCTAATGCTATGGAAAATGATTCAATACCAGTCATACGGCCAGTCAATGTTGTTTTTATATCATTAGCCATCATTTCTATACGTCGTACAACGGTTCGTCTTGACAAACTAATTTTTTCAAATTCATTTTTCTTTTCAGGACACAAAACACTGCAAACTTCTGACATACACTCCTTGATAAATTCTCCTTCGGCAAATGGTTTCAATGACTTTGCCAATTTTGAACTAACTATAAAACTAGCTTTCACAACATTATCAAGTTGTGTTCTTTGTCTATGAAATATTTGCTGCTGTTTTTCCAAATTTGCGGTAAGTTTCTGGATTTTGTCTTTTCTTATTTGTCCTGTCAGTGAGAGCAGCGTAGGATGCTTAGTTGAGTAATGCCTCTTTATATTGAATTCTTTCATCACCGAAATGGATTCATTACACATCAAACAAATAGGCTTACCATTGTGCAAGATAAAGAAGAATTCTTCAGTCCATTTTTCTTGAAACTGGCGACCCTCTGCATCTACTTTTCGTTTCCTTCCACCAGACATCATTTTCATTTACTTATCGTTCGATAAACTTAATAAGAAAATAGGTATAATTAGTAAGCACTCAAGATGCACACAAAGTCACAAAGCAAACTTATCACCACGGTAGCTCGAATAGGACTGAACTAAGTTCCGGCCATCCACCCGCTTATATAGGCAAAATGAAGGAATGATCTAGAATCGTCTAGTGTAGAACAATACAATTGCGAAGCAATAATCCTTTGTTGCGCCGCCAGCGTGGCGGCAAACATCAATGGCTTTGAACTTTGATGTTTGCCGCCTCACTCTTTGATGATCACCGCCACTCGGCTTGCTCGCTCACTTGATTCCATGAGTATGAGTAAGTAGTGTATTTTTTTTTTTTAAATTGGGTTTTTCAAAATGTCTCGCGGGCCGGATCAAATCTTACAGCGGGCCGGATCCGGCCCGCGGGCCGGCTGTTGCCCACATACGATATAGATCATAAAAAGAAATTCAAATCTTTTCAATATAAGTTATACCATATTATCATCTTTACTTAAAAAGGTTTGGCCAAAATATCAAGATTGAAGATGGACGAATAAAACTTACCTTTAGTTCTGAAGGAAGTCTGCAAGCTTGTTTGAAAAGGTCATCTGACGCTAACCGTGTCCTACGGATGGTAAAATCTATGGACGGTCCAAGTTCTTCAAGCTCAATACGTGGCGTTTTACAACCTGATTTTTTCAATTGAATCCTAAAATAATAATTTAAAAAATATTTAGTTTGGTAACAAAATTGTATTCTAATGCATCCCAACACAATTTGACAGCATTATAACAATTTGTATTAATAAACTAAAGGGTGTCCCAGAGTTAACACAAGATTTGAATTTACCGCCATTTGTGCAGCAAAGTGCTGGCAACCCTAAAAAAAAACCAATTTGACAGCTGACAGTTTAGGGTTAGTAAAAATGGAGCGTTACACGATAGAACAACGTGTCTTTATTGTTAAACATTATCTCAAAAATAATGAAAGTTTGGCAGCCGCAGTTCGAAAATTTCATACAAAATATAGTCGGAATAGTGTTTTGACTGTGAAGAGATTAATTGAAAAATTTAGGAAGACTGGATCAGTTGGAGACACCAAACACACTGGTCTTCCAAAAACAAGCCGTTCAAATGTCAATATCGAAGCAGTGCGTGAGTGTTGTTGAAAATTCAGGAACATCAATTCGGCGTCGTAAACACAGTTCTTTGCGCCGAAATTGGATGATATTGATGTGGCCAATATGTGGTTTCAACAAGATGGTGCCACATGCCATACAGCCCATAAAACAATTCAAATACTGCATGAGACATTTGCAGGTTGTGTACTCTCTCGTTTCGGTGATCAGAATTGGCCCCCTAGACTGTGATTTAAACCTTTAGATTTTTTTTTTTATGGGATTATTTGAAGTCAAAGGTGTATGTCAACAAGCCCACATCCACCCGTGCATTAAAAGAGGAAATTCAACCACATTTATGCCAAATGATCATGGAAAATTTCGACAAAAGAGTGCGTATGTGTCAGCAAAGTCGTGGAGGCCATTTGCCCGATGTGTTACTCCATAAATAACTCTATCCTATTTACTTTATAATTCAATAAAAAAATAACAACGAAAATACTAAAAACTGTGTTTTCTATTCAAATCAAATCTTGCGTTAATTCTGGGGCACCCTTTATTCCCCTCAACAGATAATTTATAAAATGGGTTCATAAACTAAAACATGTACAATGACTAGTTATGGATTTCTTTTTTCATAGTGCATTTGTAATACAATTAAGCATGGAGGACATGATACCCCTTCTAAAAATAGGAGATGTGAAAAAAAGCGCTTGTAAGTGGGCATTGAAAACAATAACATTTAATAATAAAAAAAATTTTACTAATAAATATGATATATATTTGAGCCTTAGAAGCAATCTTAATAAAAATTTAGTTGAAAAACAGTAATTCCCTCTTAACACTATTTTTTTTTGTTGATATTTTAAATTATAAGCCAGACTTATATTATATGTCATTCATCATTTCATGGTTACAGGTAAGATTTTTATTTTTGGTTAATGTAAAAACATGAAAAAAAATATTGTTTGTCTAGTGAGGCCATTGTGGAGGGCATGTAAGAATTCTAATTAATGATAAGAAGTGTATTATTCACTAATAATGATTTGTACATTCTTCATGACACTTTCTTTTTCTTATCTTGTTAAGAGGACATGAGTCAAAACATTGTTCATTTATAAATGTGTTAAAAAATTCAACATTTTTTTAATCATCTAAGCTAATTCCAACACTCATCGTTTATTTAACCGAATCGTTTTAAGCAAACCTTGTATATATTACCTGTAGCTCCTCATATAAAGAGTATCTTGTGCCGCTGTAAACATTATAACATGTTCAAGCCCCTGCAATCGCACGCTGTTGGCAACTTCCCTCTGAAAGAAATCTATCAGCATATTTTGAATCCTTTTCAATTCGTTATCCTGTTCAAACAAAGGACCAGAGAAAATCAAGCAAGGTTTCAAGCCTGTTGTGATCTTTTCATTCTTGAATTCGGACAGGCCCCGATATTCTTTAATTCCCAGCTCGACCATGTCCAAAACATCGCGGTTAAACATACGACCTACAAAAACAAAAAAAAAAATGCATAAATCTATATAAAATCAAACATAACTATTGATTTACTTTAATAGCAATATTCCTTACATAGTATTAAATTATTAGGTCTTTTCTTGGAATGAGATGCAAAGAATAACAGTGAAGCATCATATTTTTTGGAAAAATACTCTATTTGAGAGGTACTTTCAAAGGGCAGAACATCATTTTTTTCACCAAGTTTGATGGCATCTGGTTTCTTCAAATGGTACTGAAAATCAATTAATAAATTAAATCAATTAGATAAATTTACTCTTTGTGTGTCAGTTAGTCTCAGTGCTCTAGAACAGCAGCCAAAACAATTTTCACATAATTGAGGCCATATTATAAAAGAAAAAGAATTTATAAGAAAACCAAAATTTTAAAGCCAAAAATAGAAATTGTGTATTAGATAATGTTCCAGCCAATTGAACATTATTTGGGCTATTACGATTTTATCTATTTTTGATAAAGTCCCTGTGTAGTTGTTTAAAAAAAAACAAGTAAAATAAAGTATTTTAATTCAAAAACATATTAGTTTTTCATTAGTCAACAGGGTAGTTTTCGGCAATAGGTTTATAAGAACCTGAGGCAGACTCCAGCCTCTAGCTCAGACATCTCTTGGATATCATTTATTACTTATCCACATCTTTCACTACATTCAAATAGATTAATTAATAGACTTCATAATTGTTGTTAAAAAAAATTAAAATATTTAATATAAAAATGATGGCACTGCTAGTGATCAAAGGACCAATTGGTTGTATCTAGACTTCAAATAATCACAAGAATTTCCTGTTCTCAAGGTTTCCAGAAACTGAACCTCTGCAAATGGGTGTACTCATTGATGTAAATACCATGTCATTAAATTATGTTAAAATACGCTTTACTCACCAAATCTTTTAGACAATTATTAACGACATCACTTCCTTTACGCCCTTGTAGGAAAAGACATTCTTTCTTGTTTTCAATGAGCTTAGGCTCACGGTTCACAATAAATTTCTTTCCTTTGTGCGACACTGGTTTCCTGAAAATAAATAAAAATTTGTAACTTTAAAGTCATGTCAAGACACAACACAGTAAATTTTCAAACTGTCATAAAGCAGTACAGTCAACTAATCATTAACAAACTGTATTAAAGTATATTATTTCACAGAAATGTGCTGCAACAATAACTGGATAATAGACCTGGATGAATGAGGGAGTGGATCTATTAATTGGAAAATCGGTTGGGATTGAAAACCAAAAGATGTTAAATTTGAATCAAATTTATTAATGAACGAAATTAAACATATAATAGTTGTCTGCAACAGGCCCCTGCATAGGAACACTAATAAATTTCATAAAATTCCAACATCTGCCTTATATCAACCTAAGCCGATATTACAATAAAAACTCCCTGATATATAAACTACATAAAGTATCTTTTAAAATTATACTGACAGTGATGCTTTACTTACTTGACTCTCTGCATTGTGATTAATAGCTTTGGGTAGAGTTCTAGAGATGAGTACAATACATGTATTTAGGAAGGATACATAAAATTAAGAACCAAAGTACTTGAATCAAAAAAACATCAGTAAACACCTTACCCAGAAAGACATGTGCGTAAAATATAACCCTAACAGTAACTATTCTTATCCAGAGAGACTATTTGCAAAATGGACAAAGAGAAACACTACGGCTAGAGATGTTATCTGGTTAGATGTAACGGCCTATGACCTAGTCCAGTGGTCGGCAAACTTATTAGCCAAATATGAACATTACAACAATTTTTAAAAAAAATGGGAGCCAAATCTGCTTGTTTAGTAAACTTTTATTACACTAAATAAATAGTACACTAAATAAAACTAAATTTCATACTTAATCAATATTTATTAATGCAAACAATGTGCTTGCATCTCCTTGAAAAGTTTTAGTAAGTCAGGTTTGTATGTTGTTTATAAGTTTAGGCATGATTCCAAGTTCTCATCAATAAGACGACTTCTCAGTTTACTCTTGATAATGTTCATGCTTGAAAAAGATTGTTCGCATATATATGTAGAACCGAAAAGGGAAAGAACAGCAAACACGAGCTTTTTCAGCTAATCGTAAGAGTCAGGAATACTGTTCCAAGCGTTGAACATGATCATATCTTCCTTCTCCAGGTCATTCAAAGCAGACCACATGTGTTGTGAACTAAGATCACATTTTTTCTTCTCCAATATTTCAAATTCAACACAAAGACGTTCGAATTTAGAGCGCCATATCTCCTTGTTTTTTAAATCCAGCAATTGTATTTCAAAGCTACCAATGTCAATTTCAAAAGGAGAAAATTTCAACTCGGTTATCGTAGCATTAAGAGGATTTTTGACCAATGCTAAAGTTGCTCTGCTGTTATTAAATTCCTGAAACCTGTAGAGCCGCACTTAAGGAGCCAAAGAGCCACGTGCGGCTCTGGAGCTGTTAAAAATATAAATGATGTACAAACGTTTGCAATGTTTAAATTTTAAAATTTATTACGTTATTATGAATAGTATTTTTGATTTATTGCACTCAGAAATCAATGAAATAGGTGAGAATCCAAGTTGAGTCCTTTAGGGTTCAAGTCCCAGGGAGCTAAAATCTTTGACCATTTTGGCATGTTACCCGACAAACTGTCTACTCAATATTAAATCTTTCATTAATCCTCTCATGCAAACGTTTCAAATGAATCGTTTCTTCTTCGTCTTCTCCTTTGCTGTTACGACTTTGTTCACTTTTTAAGTCCAGCCAATAATTAATAATATCTACTATGTTTGCAAGGATTGAATTTAATTGAGGTAGACATGTTACTAATATGTCAGCACAAGGAACACACATGAGCATTATGAAATCCAACTGGTCTGTAGGTCTCTTCGATTTTGATTCTCGGTCCATCAGGGACACAGGTTTCAAATTGTGAGCCTTTTCTTGGTCACCTTGAAGATAGAACTCGTCATATAACTGAAAAGTTAAACCTACTGCCACCTCTTTAGGCTTAAACTGACCTGACAGATCACACGTTGTCATTATAATGCCTTTCAATAAGCTTGTATGTTCCGGTTTATCCCAAGAAAAAGATTGAGTTGTGATTATTGATGCAAGAGTACTGCTCGATTTGAAATAAACTGCTAAATCTGTATCGATTATAGCGACGTGGATTTCATTTAAAATAAATTTATAATCCTGCGGAGAAAAATTCGAAAATAAGTTTAGTTGTTTTATCAACAGATGAGCTACGTAAGAATGATGATTTTCTAAAACGGAGTCTTGATACAGCTCGACCATGTAATGTGACGTGGCTTTTAGGAAGCTATTGGTGAAACCAGGGTGATCAATATCGTGGCAAAAAGCTGCTATAATCAAGGCTTTCCACTGATTTGGACTAAAAACCTTCTCACATACATGTTTAATATTCATCATGAAGTGTGTAACATTGAAAGCGTGCTCGAAATTGTGATAATAGTTCTTCCTGTACATTTTGTTGGTCATCATAACAAAGCGAACCATGCTATCCTCGGATCCAAAAACATCCCTAACGCTGTAGTTAAGCATGGCAAGGGACAGCTCCATCAATTTTAATTCCCCTACTTGCCAGGGATAATAGGTGAATGTTAAAAAATTGTCAGGTAGATCTTTTCTTGCATTCCACGTGTTTATTAGTGCGTCATAATCATGTTCGCAAGGCTGCAACATGAAAAACAATAACTTCTTTTCATCTTGTAGTTGCACCTCTATTTTCTTCTGCTTCGATGAGACATTGGTGTAATGAAGAGCTAAAGAATAATATTTAGAAAAGTTTCCCAAAAACTCTTCGTCTTGGCTTGTAAAAACGTTTCCATTCAATTTATTAATTAATTCTATTATTCCTAATACACTGCCACTCCGTATGATAGGGACTAAGAGAACTGCATTAATTTTATCATTCTGCAATAAATTAAGATAATGAGAGGTGTTTTCATCTTTCTGATTGATATTCAAATTTTTATGTTTTTTAAGAACATTAGAAACTAAATCAGTTGACCTATTAATTTTTTTTGGTTCTTGAGTTCTTGTTAGTTTATTTGGTTCAACTTCTTCGTAAACGTAGGCCCAGTGTTCCTTATTTGGTATATTCCGATAAAATTTTATACTGCCTATTTCCATTGCACTTTTAATGAACATTGCGATAGATTGTATTAGCTTATCAATATCCTTGTTTACTTTAAAGAAATCGGTAAGTATAGTGAACATGCTTTGATGGAGGTTGTTTTCCTTGTTTAATGCTTGTGAACTAAAATGTTTATCGTAAGCAGCCGCTAGCCAATTTGTTATAGTCAGTCCTATCAGTTGATCCTCCTCCTTGTATTTCTCTCCCTTATAATCCCTGTACAATTCGATTACTGCTAATACCCTATCATTGGGAGTGACTACCGGCAATGAAAGTGCCTGCAAATCCGAGTTGGGCGAACTTTTTCCAAAACCGAAAGGATAATTCGGATCATAAGCCAATGACTCACCAACCTGGAGCTTTTTCGTGTAAGCTGAATACGCTGCTAGTATCGTCCCAGGTTTTATTTCAAAGCAATTGCGAGACATAGATCCCTTTATCCAAAGATGTAATTTCTTAGATTGGTCATTTACTACATATGTGCTTACACCAGTAGAAATAGTGATCGTCACAAGAGCTGTTGCCACCTCTTCTAGTAGGGCCCAAGAACTTTTCATCAATAGTTTTCTTATGTATTTAGTGGTAAATCGTTTATAATCTTTGTGTGGTTCTGGCATTGCCGATTCGCTAAGATGACGACATGCCTTCAGAGTGAAATTCAATGGTGGGATATTACTACCCTCTCCTACGCTAAGGCTCTCCAATCGTTTAGAAAAGTGGACGTAATCGGCTTTATACATGTTTCGGAATTTGATATTCTAATTGAGTTACCTAAATCAGAAATGAAAAATACATAAATGTTAATATTTTAATTCAAAGTGTTACATATGGTTGTATTAATACAATTTCGTTTATTGAAATATTTTCATGCAAGCGACACAAAGTATTTTAACAAGTGTTTGGTACTTCAGTTTGTACCGCCAGTATTGCAACCTTTTTAGGGAATTAGCTATTAGCTCTATTAGCACTATAAGGAATTTTAACTATTAGAGGGCCATTAGCCAAAACCACAAGTATAATAGCTATTTAGTGTGGTGGTAACAACGCTCTCAGGTGTGGCTCTGGTTTGTCGTGGAAGAGATGGGAGTATAGATTATTAGCGGATTAGGATGGCCAGGGAGACGGAACTGGAAGTTTTGATGGCTAGAACGTGACATAATGGAATGTTGAGATCAGGGTGAAGGGTACGGCTATTGATACAGAAGATAGGATTGGCTAGCTTGAGGAGAATTGGGGATTGCAGTGAGTTCTTCAAAGTTTTGGGGAGCGAGGATGGGTTCAGGATTGGAAGAGAGGATGGAAGGAAGTACTGCGTGTAAGGAAGGCTGTCTTTGATTTTACAGAAATAGCCCTGGTGCCATATTCGATCAAGGGCCTTGGATGTTGAAGTACAGACAGCAGTTATTGTATAATCGATATTACTCCTATGGATACTTTACAACCTCCTTAGCTTTAGGTTGCGTGTATAGCCATGTTGTGGAGTCGATTTGCTTTGTTCATTTGAATTATATGAGTCAATCAGTTCTTAAAGTGTTGGTCTTATTTCATTGTGAATATTTTAGCTAAAGATGAACATCACAGTGAACGACCGAAAGACTGACTTCGTTACATTTTCATTCCAGAAAGGAAAGAAAGAGCTGCCTGCTTTCTACACTATAGAAATGCAAAAGAATTCTCCTGCCTTCGAATACCTTGGCACAAAAGTGGGCCATCCCCTCCGCTTTTGCAGATATTTTGCAAGAAAACTGGATCAAGTACGCAAGAAGTCTTACCGGCTCTTATACTTGGTAAAATCCTCCAATTTTTTACGGCATCTCAAGCTGATAATGTAAAAGGGTCTACTCCGACCGGCTCTACTGTAAGGTGTAGCGCTTTTTACCCATTACAGTAATGAGCTACAAGAAGACTTTGATCTCTCAACGTCGATGAGTTTATCTTCCTTCCACATATTGAATTCTTTGATTTGCTTATTTCCTGGATCAATCCCGTGTTAAACGCGTTATATCCCTACCACACTTCTTCCATCGATGATAGCAGGTGGTTGGAGGGCATCATCTATGTTCAAGTTAGTTTTAAGGCCTCTCATTTTGTAACCCAAACGTGAGTGGTCTATATCAAGTGGTCCTATTTCATTTGGATGATTTTTTTTTTACTTTATTTATTTATTTATCCCAGTCGTTAGCTTTAAGGAATTCATTAAAATGACTCTCTTGTGCAGTAGAAGGAGCTCATTCCAGCCCATGTGCATGTTTGTATATATTTCCTTAGATTGCGAGACTTCTCAGCCTGAACACGCGCCTGTTTGTGTTACTTTACATCACTCCCTTAAACAACAGATATAGACATAAGAGGATGACCCTTTCATTCAATTCTGGAAGCTTTCATAGCATGGGACTTCCGGACTTCATCGTAAATGAATACAAGACCAAGTATAGGGTGTATATATGAAGAAAGAGGGAGAAAGAGAGAGAGAGAGAGAGTGAGAGAGAGAGAGAGAGAGAGACCATAGTAGAAACCAATAAAAAAGAAAATAAGATACCTAATTACAAGAACTCTTGTACCCAGGCGAAGGCGACTATACAAAACCCTAATACTCAAAGCTGATAACGAGGATTGGAAGTTCTCAAGAGGTGTTTTTGTCCAGTTTTAACATAGGAGAAAGACGCGAAGAACCAAAAGGGAGGTCTGCGAACTTTATAGAGAAACAGTCATTACTTGCAACTGTGAGAAAATGAGAAACGCTTAAATTAGCTAGCCGTTTTGAGAGAATATGTCTTCAATCCCTAGAAAACGTCTTGGCACTCTCCCAACTCCAACACGCCCTTGACTTGTCTCACGTGGGCTTTCGCTAGATCTGATATACCCACGTAAGGAAGGAGGAAACAAGTTTATCATTGACATTGAACATTACAAAAAAAATAAAATAAATAAAAATGGTTTGATATAATGGGTAATTTAGTTTTTGTTCTTCAAAATGAAATTCTTGATCTTAGTTTTTAACCTCGTATATGCAATTAACTCCTTGTAGATTTGCGGTATATTAGTTATACCTTGGGTGATCATATGTTTAGTTTCATTGGATAAAGTGTTATCGCTTACACGGATTGTATTACTTTTCGATTCTTATTTCTTTTTTATTTGTTCTAGCATCTTATACTTCCATTTTTGAAGAGATAGTGTCATTTAATCGATATCGACAAGGTTATTGAGTGCTTTATTGTAACGCACCCAAATAAACACAATTGTCCCAAACTTATTTGTTTTAGGCGCTCGCATTTCTCGCAAGTAGTTAATATAATTATATATTCAACTTTTAATGAGTTATATCCACTATGGAACGGACATCAAGTGCGTTTGAAAGTGTGACATATTTAAATTTGTAAAATGAAGTTTTTGCGTTAATTAATTGTCAGGTATAATCATGTTTTCGTCGAAAAAACCTAGAAGAAACTTCAGGTCTAGGGGGAATGAGGAAGATGACAGTGAAAACGAACTGCCTGAATTAGGGAATCCTGCGCCTTTTGATAAACCGCAGAAGAAAGTGAAAAAACCCCTCATCCATCAACCATTGTTAAGTTTCGGAGAAGACTTGAATGAAGGTTTGCCAGTTGTAATAGTTTTCTGTGATGCCATTATTGAAACATCTACAATATTACTCAATTATCTCAAACGATATTACCATATTAACATGTTTTGTAATAATGATCTTCTAACAGTGTAGTTGTCTCTTTTAGGTGACGATGGGGAGGTTTTTAAGGTCAAGAAATCTACCCAAAGTAAAAAAATTAAAAAGTTACTCGAGAAAGAAAGGAAGAAGAAAAAAGAAAAGGTTGAACCGAACAATGCTAACAATCAAGAAAAATCCATCCAAAATCTGTTAGATGATGGTGTGATAATAAAATTGAAAAATACTTTTGTTAGTACATCCCTCTTTCAGTAATCTTTCTTTTAGTGTCATAATAGATTTTACCATTCTAATGTATAACAATTTTTAGCCAATCCTCAACGGACGTGAAGCAGAGGTAGCTGAAGCTGATGGAGTGAGCTCTGAAGAAGAAACTGTTAATTCATCGGCTCATCATTTTTCTAAACAGTCAGATTCTGTTAAGCTTCTATTGAGAAGTAAGTACTTAGCCAAATCATTTGTTGTTTGGGATATATTTTATGTTGTGGATCACTGTTGTATACATTTGCTAGTCTTGACTGTGACATTTTCTTTAACGAAACCCATGTGTGAAATACTGGTACGGGTAGGTCCCTTAGATTGATATCAAACCAGGTTTTGTTGTAGAAACAAACTTTTTAAAATCTTAGTTTACTAAAGTTTTGCATAAGACTGTGAAAGGTCTTCTTATTCCTGTTGAAATTCAGTTGGTTTAATTATTAACTGTGGGTCATTTGGATTAATCTGATCATTGGCGTCTGAACCTAAATCAGAAAGTTCTGGATTTGATTCATTTCATTGTTACTGTTTGTTCTTTTTAATTAATGATTATTAATATAACCCTGTTTCATTATCAGTATAATTTAATAATAACTGTTAGCTAATTTTCAGATAACCAGGTAATTGTTTTGTTTTCTTTATTTCAGAAGGTGCAATCCCTGATGCGGCAACCATTCATGCTGCAAGGAAACAACGACAGCACGTAAGAGAAATGGGAGAGGTTTTACCAGTGATAGATGAAGTAAAAAGGTAATACTTACAGTATTTATATCTTTGCTTTTTATGAACGATCATTATTTATTTTTATTTGTCTACATTTTTAATTACAATAATGTAAACTCTTTATTTTACTACTAATCTCATTTATGTTGCTTAAGTATTGTTCTTTGATTCTTTCACGCATCAACTTTAATTATTCTTGTACAAATCATTATTGACTTATGCAGAACATAATCTTCCTATGTGTTTTTTAATGTAGCATTGTTCATTTTTATTACAGACCCGAAAGTAAATCACGTCTGATTAGAGAAGATGACAATGATGTTAGCGATGATGAAGAAGAAAGAATTAAAATGGCCGTTCACACAGCGGCCGAAGATAGGTTACGAAGGAAAGCAGAATTTGATGCAGCACAAGAAATAGGTTAGCGATTTTCACTTCAGTGGAACATAATCAGTATATATGGCCTTGCTCATTTACCACTAAATTTCTCTTACGAATGTATTTCCATATGTTAAATGTTTTTATTACCAGGTTCTACTGAGAGTGATAAAGGTGAAGACGATGAATGGGAAGCTCAGCAAATACGAAAAGGAGTTACTGGTGCTCAGGTTTGAATTAATGCATAGTTATTATTATTACCTATTATTTAAGTTTTTGTTCATAATCATAAAATTATTTTGAATTTATTTTGTAGATAGCAGCAGTTCAACAAGAAAACCTGTATTACCAACAGTATATAGAAAATGGCTTAGCTTTAAGCGTGGTAGCTCCTTGCGAGACAGTTGACCCTGTACAACAGGTTGACCAACCATTCATGGTGTTCCCTCCCCTCCCATCTACTGGAGCTATTGATCCTCAGGAAGTAATTAAAAAGTTGAAAGACAGGTAGAATTGATTTATGTTCCGTTTTAAAGGATTTAAACTGTACATCTGACAGTATTTACAACATATATTTTAGCTTATTTGTTTGTGTATCTTTGTTTGACTTGTATGGGAACAATTTGCAACTGACAAATAGATTAGTTATGAGCTTTCTAATTGTTTAAACAGAAAATGAGACTTGTCCCCCTTCATAATCACTGTACAATGGATGCCTAATTTAAAATTGGTCACACAACTCCCTTCAAGAGCCGAAATGTTGAATGCCAAAAAAGTGAGCATTAAAGTCTTCAATAAAAGCTATTGAACACACGCTTATTTTAGAAACCCTCGCCAATCTTGAACTGTTTTGGATTATGGGAGCTATGGAATATATGTGTGTACGCAATATATTTACAATGCTGGATACATATAAAAGAATGTTATACAAAGAAAATGTTACAAATTATTACATTATATACATCCCCCCATTATTTTTTTAAAATTAAGACTCATAAGGGAAAAAACCAAATCCAATGGAGAAAATGAAATAGCCAGAATTACCTTGCTTTTACCACTGCTGTCTACCAACTATGGCCTAATTCCTCCCAAAGATGTGCCATCTATAGCAAGGATTATTTTAGGGGGCTTTCGTTACTGAAAATTGATCAGATATTTATGCGCATTGATTTCGACTATAACAAGTACACATTTCATCATGCATCTCTATATGTGTTTCATATTGAATTCTGTAGTCTGTTATAATACTTGGTATTTCATCAAATTATATACTTATATTTTGGTCAGCTCTGAAATGAGTCTTGTCTGCAAATATTAAGAATTAAGTTGATATCTTATATGTCACAAATAAGTTACTGGAGCATAGCTCGACTATTTTTTGTTTTATTTTTCAGATTGACAGATTTGAATGAGGTTCATAGGCGCCATGAATTAGACTGTGGTTCAGCTAAGGATGAAATTGAATCCCTGAAGAGGGATTGTGTACGAATTAAAGAAGAGGGTCCTCGGAGAGCTGAGCGGTTCAGATTTTACCAAGACTTGCGTGGGTATGTCACTGACTTGGTAGAGTGTCTAGACGAGAAGGTGGGTCTCCTTCGTATTATTACGGGCGGGTCACCATTGTATGATCAAACAATTACCAAATTTAATTAAAATAACAAATCGGATTGAAAATCTTTAATTACATATGAGTTACAAAAGTTCATGGAAATGCCTTCAAATATCAACAAAAACCAGTTAACCATTTTAATTTATTGTTGTTATATGAAAAATAACTGAGTTGAAATTTTTCTTTGAATTATTTTTGACGAATATGATTTTTTTCTAAAAATTCAGCTTGGACATTTGGGTTTGTCATATCTACCAACTGTATCTTGAACATCAATCTATCGGGGGCTAATGCCCCCAGAAATTTTGGACAAATACCATTGTTATTGAGGAGAAAAAAATAAAATAATAGTGATAAAACAAGCAATGCTCACTAGAAAATTGTGTGACAAATACAAAATTTTCTATTAGGTCTTATTGATTTTCCTATTCTTTGAAACTTGAAGTCATATACTGTTAAAAATCAGGCACAAAAAAAATGATTCATCATTTTTTATCTAGAGAAAAATACCTATAATTAAGGCAAATCAAGTCCATTAAATAATAAAAAATAAAAAAGTGGCCTGCTTTGGTAAACTTGAATCCAAAAAATTTTTTTTTATCAAAAACATGTTTTTAAGAACAAAATTAGTATGGCCTGAATGTACAGAATTAAATATTTTTTTGTTTGCTCAGTTCGTTTGAATGCCTTTTCTTTAAATTATTTGAAAGATGATATTTAGTTATTATTAAATGTATTCAAAACATTTATCAGATTAGTTGTTTGATCATACTTGATGTTAAGGGGCTATGTTGATGATCTTCTCTGTATTTTTAACGACAAACCATTTATTTCAATTTATTATTACTACTTTCCTGAAAGTTTCCTCCAAAACTTTATTATAATGTTAATTTATTATTCCTAATGATATTTGAATGAAGTCGGGTGAGTTAGGTATATGGTAATCACAGGATAGGAAGAAAAAGTGAACTGAGCTGGGTGAAAAATCATAGTACTATATAATAATAAATTTATCACTGGAAGACCATTGTCGGTTACCTTTAGTCTTTCAAGTCTTATGTAAGCCTGGTGGTAGACAATCTACTCTAAATGGAGGAAATTAAACATGATGATTTCGATGAGAAGCAATGTAAAATAATGTTGTGACTCATTAATTGGAAAATTAGCGTTTTTGATTCATAATCAATTACTCTTGAGATGGAATAATTTGAATTTAATAAGAAAAATATAATAGAAGAAATAAGTATGGCATCATCAGATCATTAAGAGAAAAAAATTGAACAATTTTATGAAATTCTGACAAGATCTTAATTGCCTATAAGATTTTTATTCTTAACTATTTATGGCAAAAACAATTGTGCAAACGAACGATAACAAGAAAGTGAAGAAATGATTTAATGAGCGGTGTTACATACATATGTGCGACTTCAGCTGCCAGTAATTGCTGGACTGACAAATTTTTTTCTGGCTCATTTAATGATTTCAGTAAATGTATAGGAAAAAATAATGGTTATCTTATGTAATTAATGTTCTTATGACTTTTTGGTTGAGTCTAGAATTGGTCTAGAAGAGCTATAAAAACTACATCTATCCGTCTACCCTACTACATGTGGTAGGTATTGTATTTATGATGTCCCTAAACCGATATCAACTCCATAAAAAGTCATAAGAACGTAAATTATAGAAAATACAATATACCTAATTTAATTCATATATAACTATTTTCTTTCAACATAATGGGCCAGAAAAAAAATAATTTTTAGTTACAGTTTAACGCTTGTTGATACCCGCTGGCAGCAACAATCATTCATACCCCATTTAAGTGTTAACAAATAATTTATGTAAAATATGATATAATTAATAAATATTAATTCAATTAAGCTTATATAATTTTTTATAAGATGTTCGCTGATGTGTGCAGGTCCTTGGTTTATTCTAAACTTAAAGAATTTGCTAAGAATGTTTTTTGGTGAATTGACTTACTAAATTTGTCACTATAACGCATTTTATGTGGATTTTAACTCAAATTTATTATTTTTTAATTAGTGAAAAAAAATTGTTTAAGTAATAAATTAAACTAATATTTTATGAATACATTTACATAATTTACTTGTAAACATTTATAATATAATTTCACATTATTTTCCTTCGCCATTGTGTAATGGTTTCTTTGTTTGGGTAAAAATGCAGTTTTAAGTATAAATCATTATCATTTAACTCCTAAAAAAATTTCATTGTATTAATGACTTTTTTTTCTTTTTTATTAGATTGTAATTGTTGGACTACTGGAACAACGAGTACTGTCTCTTTTCTCACGGAAAATAACTGAGTATGTATCTAGAAGGCGACAGGATGTCATGGACCAATCACAAGAGCTTGCTCCGACAGTTCAAAGTCAGTTAAAATTATCAATTCTTTGTTTTTATACATATTTCTTAACTATTTTGAAAACTCATTTATCCGGACCATAAACTTCTGAAAATTGGATACTGTCATTAATTTCATATAAATAAATTGTATGTACAATAAAAAACAAAGGAGACTAAATGTCTCAGAACAGAGTTCTCAAATATTACATAAAACTGATGTTTTGAATTATTAGGTAATGCTGCGTTTAAACTAAGTTGGGACTTTTCATTAGTCGATGTATTGTTTAAAAGTAAAATTACTTAGCACCCTTTTATAATGAGGGGAGGATTCATTGTTCTAAAGTGTCATGCGATACAACGCGCCATCAAAGGAAGCTCACCCAAGTGAAAAATGGAAATGGAATCCATTAATAAATAAAGGATTACAATGAATAACATCAAGGGTTTTATTTTAATGGGACAGGAAGTGAGTATCTTATTGTGAATTTACTCTGTTCTGTGATCTCAATATAACTACTGTGTCTATTCACAAACTTCAGATTGTCAAAAGAAAATCGTCATCAACATTTCCCAGTTACTGCAGCCTCAAACCATGATTGTATAAAAAATAAAAGGTAAAATGGGAAATTCAGGTAACTGAGTTCTAAGAAATCATACCTATATTCCCTCGCTAGGCAGATAACACCCTGCCCAGACCCATCCCAGTTTGAAAAAAAATCTTTAGGGGAACGGGAAATAAAAATGTCTTATGCTGGTATTGCCCACTTCTCAATTTTAATTTTGTTTGAACAAGCATTCGTCTAGGTCTTGTATGGGGATAAAAGACTTCACAGTGAATTTTTTTTTATAATTTTTTCCCTTATGTAATGTGGTATTTCTCTTATTTAATTTCCTGGAACTTTTGTCAGGAATGTGAAAATCCTTTTTCAGCAAATGCTAATTTGCCATTTCAATTAATTTCCAAATGTATTTTACCAGAAAAGAAACTTAGTATTAACCTGTAGGCAATCTATCCTTAGAATGAGAGTAAACAGAGGGGCACTTTGTTAAATTATCATTCATTATCGGGTGGGGTGGTTCAATAAATATACTTTCAGTTTTTGAAAAAAAGTCAATTTCCTTGTTTAACTATTTATTTTTAGCCTTCAAAAATCTTTAGAGAATAATATTGTCAGTACCTTGTAAAGAATACTGTGATGACACAACAAGTTGTCTTGTCAATTTAAAACTTTTCAGAAGAGATGGTTATTTTTCAACTCTTAAGAATAATAGTTAGTTTGTTTTCTCTATGAACTATTCAGATAGTTTACCAGATCAAGAATTGAGGGTCTCGCCCCCGTTTTGCCTACAGTTTATTCTCCTCCTCATTGTATTGCCACTTCATATCTGATAATATCAATAGATGTCTTTTCCAAAGTACAGGTATCTTCTTATAAATATTACAAATATCGAATGAACTTCACAAATGTTTCTTTTATCATTATCCTGAATACGAGGTAAGGAATTTCAAGTAGTCACATTTAAAATAGTTAATGTACTTATTTTTCTTATTCTTTCCAGTTATTAACATTACTGGATAAAAGAAACGATTATTTAAATTGTATGTTTAGTTTTGCTCTTGTGTTGGTCTGATATCAATTTCTTTCTCGATGTTTTGTAGGGGTTCGATTGGAGAGGGACGAAGCGCAAGTGCGAAGGGTGGCAGAAAGAGAAGGAAGACGAATCAGGCGACAAAGGGTCCGGGAACTTAAAGGGGTCACAGGGCACATGGAAGGCATGTCGAGTGATGAAGAAATGACAGAAGCGGATGCTGTGACAATAAGATCTCAAAGAGGTAAGCAATAATAATTAGTCTTGATAATTTTCCAATGATATAACAAGCTTCGGAAAGTTATCTTACTTCTTTGAGAGCTCTTTAATAACATTTATTACACTTGAAAATTAAAATAAACATTATGACCTTTACAGCCACCTCATAATAACCTTGCGTAAGTTGCTATTTGTACTTTTTTTAGTTTCTAGTACCTTCTGGTTAAGGGGTGGGCACCCGTGACCAAAACCTAGCCTGGGGGCACTCAGGATTTTTTATTTTAAGTTAATTTTATCAAAGATTTTTTAGTTTGACTCAATGCACAGTTCCTGCATAGATTGTGCAATAAATTATGGTAATAAAATGCTTTTTGTTGTGTTTAAGAAAGCTTTACTAAATTTAACCTGATTCAAATTTATAATGCTGACAAAACTAGGCCTTTTACTGGATGCTTATACGGATAGCATCAAAGCTTGAAGATTTGGTTAAGGGCTACAAGATAAGTGAAGATGAGCTAATTGCTATGGCTTGTAGCAATGCATCAGGCAAACATAAGTTTCCTCTTGCCATTGTAGAGAAATCCAATAATACCCGAGTGCTAAAAAATGGGTACCACAATTCGTTGCCAGTGGTTTACCAACTACAAAAAAGTTAGTGGATAGACAGTTTTTTGTTTAAGAACTGGTTTTTTGATTAGTTTGTTCTTGAAGTTTGAAAATTCCTGAAAGAAAATAGTTTACCAGAAAAAGCAACAGTACCGATCGACAATTCTCCATTCTCTCCAAAGTCTTGAGACTAACTTTTGAATGGAGAAATTTAAGTAAAATTTCTACTACCGTGACCGTGATTCATGAAAAACGCCACACGAGTTTGTAACAGAAGACAGTGGAACAATTCTTTGTTAAGAAATGATGTGACATTTTGTAATGTTTTGTAAACAATACTATGTAATTTTGTTACTAAACACATTTTTATCATATAAACGGTAAGTTTGCTTATCAAAGACATAATAGGCTCTCGTGTGATTCGGAAAATAGGCAAGGGCTAAACAACAAACAAAGAGAATCGTGAGGCACCTCTACGAGGGTGGTCTGAAAAGTTTCCGACCTAACAAAGCTTTTATTTCACTAGCTTTTATTTATTTTATTATCATCTTCATGTTGAGGTCGGAAACTTTTCAGACCACCTGTAGACCTGTAGACCTGTAGACCAGCCGTTATTAAGTGACAGCAAATATAATAAAAATAAATGAGTGTCAATTGACAGAGATGCTTACTAACCAGTAAGTTACCCCTTGAAAACTGTGAAGATCACATCCGTTGTTATACAGCGCTCATCTATTTTTTTTATTTCTTAAATATATTTTGACATTTAATTGCACTTGATAATGTTATGCAGTATAGTTGAAAACTTTTGCTCTTTATCTCTCCGTAGAATAGAATTCCAACTTCCCCCACCCTCCTTTTTTATTATTACATTTGCTTCAAGTCTTCTCAGTCCTTTTCTTTCTTTGTTACAATAGGTACCACATACCATTACACGAGTAATATAGTTTTTGAATAAAATTATAGTGCCAAATAAATGTAAAATTAGTGCTTTGTGGCGTGAAAGTGATTCCATAGGTACCTTTAAAAACTTTTTTTCCCCGTTTGTTGCGAAATGAGCAAGCGGAAAGATTGAAGTGAGATTGTTTAACAGCAATTGAAAAGAACGGTTTTTGTTTAAGGATGCAAACTTATCAAAACTAGTGTTTTAGATCTGTGGTGGAAATTTTTTAATCCCTAAAAAATATAATTTGGGGAGGTAATTCACAAAGAATCATTCTGATTTTGATTCCAAGCGTCTGGTTGGTTCAGTCTTGAGATCGGATTTAATAAAAAAAAAGAAATAATTGTACGGACAGCAGTTAATTTAAAAAAAATTAAGTAATGAGATTTCTTCAATGGTTACAGCTTCCTATAAAATACCTTTGCTATTGGCACAACCCAAGCGGAGATGGAGAGCAAGTTATCAAGCCAAACTTAAAAATCTTTCTAAAACAGACAAACGATCTGAAAATTTTTAAACTAGTGGATGAAATAGCCCTCTCTTAAAATACGGTAATGCAGTGGATTGACAAATGGCAGAAGATGTGAGCTCGCAGGTCATTTCAAAGCCTTTGATTTGCAAATATTTTCTGTGGTTTTGGACGAAAGGTGCGGCTACAAATTATCTGCTCAGCTTGTGTGTTTACATGTTCTTAAAACATCTCAAGAATTCTTTGACTGCCATCAACTGACGTCACTACATCAATGTCTACAGAAGAAGATGTGTTTGAAAAGCTAAAAATCGCTATTGCAAGAAAAAAATTGGACTGGCAAAAATTAGTTAGATAGCGTTTGTCCTGATGGGGCTCCCTCCATGGTTGATAAAAACAAGGGCTGTATTGCACTATTGGAAAACTCCAATAGAAGAGATCTCTTCTTTAATATCACGGCATCATTCATCAGAAAGCGTTTTGTGCCAAGTAGCTGCATTTATCTTCTGTCCCAAAACCATGGTCGACTATACCAACAAAATACAAGGAAATGTTCCAAAAATACATCGAAGAACATGGAGAACTAGTTCTCCATTGCGATGTTCTGAGCTCCGTTCTGATTCTTTGGCATTCAAGAGGAAAGTCTTTGGGAAAGGTTCTGGAAACTATGCAGTGATGTCTCAACTTATCTGAAAGAAAATAAAGAACTTCCTTACATCTCTCCCCTGCTTAAAGACGATGAATTTGTTTGGGACCTCACTTTCCTTTGCGACATGACTGTACGTCTAAACTTGTTGATCACTTGATCGTAAGGTGAAACTAATCATTTACCAATACTAGTGTCTAATGCTGGGTCTTTCGAGGCTAAGTTAAAAAGTTTTTCTGAAAACTGGCTGCCTCATTTCCTTTGCAGGCAAGAACGTGCTGGTGAAACTGAATTGGCCCATGACTACGAAAAATATAAAATCAAAGTTTTATCTCTACTTCAATCCTTCAAAACCAGATTTGGTGACTTTGAGGGAGACAAATGTTTTTGTGTATCAATCTTTTGTAATTAAAGACACAGAACTGCAGCAGTACTTTCCTGGAATTCAAAGTGAATTAATTTACTTACAAAAGAACCTCCATTATCTGGAGTTTTATAAGTTCTTAAAAAATTAATTTTTGTTACGCGATTTAGTTCTTCGATATGCATATTCGATGTTAGCAATTGTTCTCCAAGATGATAACTGGGTGTCATTGTTGATAAATGATCGTGATAAATTCCTGGAATATAAGTTGTTCTCATCATGTTCTATGATTAAATTTTGTATAATAAGCAGGTACTTACCTACTTAAAATTACTTAGCATTGTGGTCCTTCAATTACCGAATAAGTATTCAGTAATGTGTATTTAATATGCATAGAAAATACAAGTTGTTCAAGGTTATGTAAATTGACTTTTTTATGATAGGTGGGGGGGGGAGGGTTGGCTCACCCGAGTTTGTGGAACCACAATTGTGGCCCATGACCGAAAAATATTGGCTACTCCTGTTCTAGAACATGAGCAATTCGATATCTATTTAATAGACTACTAAGTCCAGAACTCTCAAATGACATCACTTTCAATCTTATGTATTAAGTATCCACGATAATAAATAAAACTCATTGCAACTTCATTTAGCAACTTAAAAAAAATCAATCCCACAACTGTTATTGTTTATTAAATTGAATTATTTTTATTAGCATGCTCATTCAAAAGCAGTTTCTCTTACATCACCACTCCCATTCATTGGCTCTGTAGACGTGAATTTGCCACTGCTCCCACAAATATATTATTTAAATATAGTTTTTGTGTTAGTCCACTAAACACTCAACATATTCATATCCTTAATAAGCACTACAAGATCTCATATTTTTTTTACCATAAACTACCATATTTTATGGTATAAAATATGCTGGAACAAAAATTATTTTGTATAATGAAACACAGTGATTTATTGACTTATTATTTTACATCAAAGGAATCTACATACAAAGTATGTCGTTAAAAAAAATTTTTTTTTTTTATTTGATGACAGCTTTAGTGACTGTGATTACAGTAAAAAAAAAATTAACTTATTCCTGACACTTACTTTTTTTAATACGATTCCTTTTATTTTTGGCATAATCGGGGCATCAAATGGAATAAACGTGCAAAATATCAAGTTGAGTTAAAGTTTTGAACTCTATTTTAATGATTTTGTTTAGTTAAGTTCAAAAACAAAAATTGCACATTATTAATCAAGGATAAGAACAGCGACAAGATTTTAAAATTGACAGCCTACTCAATAGAATGGCCAAATATTTATTGTTCTACAGGTAACGGTATATTTATTGAGTGTAGTAACCGATATTTATTGTGATTAAAATAAATTGACATCATGTAACAACATATTTCGTCATTTTTGGCATCTAAAATTATTTATTTTTTATAACTCATTTTCCCATTCATTGGTTTTCTATCGCATTTGTGAAGTTATCTTGGGATTAGCTCTCACAGAGCCGTTAGTCTTTTTAAAAATTTTAGTTTTAAAAGGTTTTTTTTTATTTATCTTTTTTTTTATTCAGATGTGATAGAGCAAGATGCGAGGCATGTATTTGAAGATGTACTTGATGATTTCGCCACTGTTAGAGGCATATTACTACGATTTGAATCTTGGAGAAAAGAAGATCTAGATGCTTACGTTGAAGCCTTTGTGAGCATCTGCCTTCCGAAAATACTCGGTCCTATTCTACGGCTGAAATTGTTATTTTGGAATCCAATAAATCAAGTAAGAGCATATATTATGCAGCATTATATTATGTTGCTTTTGAAAAATTTATTTTAATGGTTTAACACCCTTTTGTACTCCAACTTAAGCATAACTAATGTGAGAGGACAGAAAAGGGGTTTTTACCTATAGGTTACCACTATCTTGGAATGCAACACTCACAGAAATATTAGGTTAATATTATTGCTTTTTATTTTAAATTGCTCATTGCCAAAAATAAATATATTGACTTCAGTTGTTTTTTCATCCATTTCAAGTTTATCTATATTATAAGGTATGAAACTCCCTTTGCAAATTGGTCAATCCAAGAATCATCAAATTTGAGCTGTTTGAAATATACATAAATGAAATAAAGGATGAAGAAACTATTAAAAAAAAAAACTATGCAGTATTTTAGACTCATAAATACTTTCTTTAATTTTTCAGTAACTGAATATTGCTTTAGAAATTGTAAATTACCAAAATATTGCCTGCAGTAGCAAATTTAATGTTTTCATCTCGATATATGATTGTGTTTGCAAAATACTTCTTTTAATATTCATTGGATTTGTTTTTTTAAACAGGGTGGAATTGAATTTGAAAAATCTCCTTGGTTTAACAGTTTACTTGTTTACGGATTGAATGACCCAGAAACAGAAGAGCAATTGAAAAAGGATCCCGACGCTCAGTTGCTTCCAAGGGTTGTTGAGAAAATATTAGTCCCTAAATTGACACGTAAGCCATTTCCATTCTTTGATTGTATAATAAGTTAGATAATGATCGATCCGGCGCATTCAAATATTTTTTAGTGCTAATTAGAAGTTATTTCTCAAATTAATGAACAACAATCATCTGCCTGCAAATTTTTATTGTAATGCCACAACCATATTTTGAGATTTTTAATTTTTAAATTACTTGTAGTTTTACAAAAAAAAATTTGTGGGAAGGCTAAAAATTGTTCCCTTATTCAATAGATAACCAAAAATCAGCTACCTGAGATTTTATATAGTATTATATTTAGATATAAGTTGATGAAAATAAGTTTTGTCTGTGGCATTAAGATAAAAATTTTGTAGAAAGACTAAAAATTATACATTCAAACAATTTGGATGCTTATATAAACTCCAAGCTGAGGATAACCTATTTAATAACCTTACAAAATATCTTGTGACGACCTCTTAGTCTTAGAGAAAACTCAATGTTTTTGTTACAGAATTGGTGTCTCAATGTTGGGATCCTCTGTCGAGCAGTCAAACCGTTGCATTAGTGGGCCTTGTTACTAAACTTATTCAAGATTACCCAACGCTGACTCACAAGTCGAAATTTTTAACCAGTTTTTTCGAAACGGTTCTTGGAAAAATGAAAGAGTCAGTGGAAAACGATGTTTACATTCCCATTTATCCACCTCAGTAAGTATTATTGTCATCATCTGTATCAATTTGTTATAACTAAATATTATAATATCATTAGCAATGTTTTTGGTGTTTGTAACCAATAGTGCCAGTTCCTTCATTATCTGTTTTCTTCACTCCATCTTCTTTTGTTACCAAGCATTGAATTGTTTGGTTAATTATATCCTCCTAGCATATTTGTCCTGAGGAAGAAGTGTCATCTTCTTGTAATTATGACACTTTAACAACTACAGAAAGTATAGAGAACAACATTTGAAAGAATCTGGTATTTCTAAATAAAGCCATAATCACCATTTATGTTAAAAACTCCCAGGGCTCACTGAAAAGTAAAATGTTTTCATAGGGTTTCTAAATGCCAGAAATCCTTATGTTTTCACTCTAGCAATTGTCTTTCTGTTCAGGTCAGTGTGTATGCTTTTTGATCTAAACCATCCTGGACAAAATTAGAGCATCACTTCATTTTTCATATCATCCAATAGATAAACAACAACCTTCATATTTTTCTTTAGATATTTACAATAAAGAATATTTGTTGGTAGGATGATCAACATTAGAAGGGTAAGCAAGAAAAAAACAACAAGGAAAATGTTACTAACAGTTCTAATGTGAAAATGAATCACAAACATGGCAAAGTATTAGAAAAAATGTTTACGGTGATGTTATCTGGTAACATCTCCTCTTGCTTGTCAAACTGCTCTGATACAAGTCTTCACCGTATTCCAGACGGGCTCTGTCGGATTAAAGGCCAGACTTCACACAGGAAGGGGCAAAAGTTTAATTAATTCCTGGAAGTAGGCAGTCATGGTATGTGGTCTCGCATTGTCTTGAAGATTAAGGAAAATTTCTCCATTAGACAGTGCAAATAGATTATATAATTGCTCCAAGATGTCAGTCACATACCTCTCTGAAGTCAGTGAGCCCCTGTTTATTATTTGTACCTCTGTGCGGGCTTCCAAACTTATGCCAGCCCACACCATGACAAAGGAATCTACATACTAAGTATGTCGGAAATTTTTTTTTTTTTTTTTTAACTTGATGACAGCTTTAGTGACTTTGTGTGATTGCAGTTAGAAAAAAGAAAAAAAAATTATAAAAAATAATTTACAATAAAGAATATTATTACGTTTTTTACCTTTTTATTTTAATTACTTTTTTATACTTGAGGTTTTATAGAGGTTCTGTTAATATAAAGAAGAATTCTGGCAAAAGGAATATTGTTTATTTACAAATTGAGTTATGGATTGAATGTACACTTAAGCGCGTACGTGATAAATTTTACAATGTTAAATTTAAACTTAATATGTACCGTATTATAATCGCGACTGGCCAGTTTTTCTTTGTTGTGCTCTACGCGTGGTGCTTCTTTGTGCTGAGTGTGGTCCCACAATGCGTTGTGTCTCAAGCGTGGTCCCGGTCGCATCCCTTGTGTCTCCTGGTGCTTCTTCTCTCGTTGGCGGGTCAAATTGAATGAGGACGATCCCGGGGTGATCCTAGCTTTTATACGCTCTGTTGCCATATTGGATCTGTTAACCTCTTTGGTTTTCCAGTGCTCGTTGTCTCATATATGATTAACTTTTCTTGTTTTAAAATTAACAAATCCAATATTAAAATATTTATATTTAATTCTTGATATTGTTTATTTGATAACTATTAATATTGGACATAACGCAACGAATAGTGTTCAAAGCATAAATGAACCGTGATCCATGGGTCGTATACCGTTCATTTATGCCTGCTGATTTTGAGTTTATATCAAAAACAACATCAAAATATCACAACATTCGGGTCCGCTCTGATTAAAAAAAAATTTTGAGCTTGTCTATAAAAAATTTTTTCTTTCACTTCACTATTGATTTTACTTTCACTTGTTCATCACTTTAACAATTTGGATTTTCTTACAACTAAATTACAATACCAAAATGTGCGTCACCAAAATTTTACATGTTTACAAATGTAATTGTACAATATAATATTTTAACATCCAATTATAGCGTCTATAATTCCCATAAGTTCTATTTTCTTAATTTTTCAAATTTTTACATGTGCTTGATTGACATTATTTTCATAATAAGGCTTTAATAGTGTGGCATGGAACATTCCACGAATATTTTCTCTATCATCTGCTATTATGAAAGTGGATTTACCAACTTGGTTAACATTTTTATATGGCCCTTCAAAAATAGGTTAAAGTTTTGCATGTTTTATACCTGCCTTAGGGATGTGTAAAGCTTTAACAAGGACTTTATCTTGTTATTTAAATTCAGTAAATTTTTTATTTTTATTATATTTGTTTTTATTTATATCTCCTATTTTATTTAAATTTTCGTATATGAATTTATTTATTTCTTCCGGGTCATTGAATTGTGATTTGTTTGGATTGTCTCCAATGTGTACTGACCAAAATCGTAATGGTTCTACTTCGAAAAAAGCTTAAATCGGCTTAATATTGGTAGTTGTATGATATCGACTATTTATTGTAGATTCTATCTTTTTAATTTCACTTAACCATTCTTTATGGTTTTTATTTCTCAGATATTTTAAAATATCTTGGTTAACCCGTTCTGAAATATTTCCTTGTGGATGTTTTATTGAAGTAAGGATTCTAACTATTTTATTTTTTCTTAAAAATTTTTCCCATTTGTCTGATGTAAAACAAGTGGCGTTATCACTCAAACATTTCTGTGATATGCCTATTTCCTGAAAAAATTTACTTAACGATGATATTGCACCCATTAGATTTGCTCTTTTCGTTGGATAGATTTTAATATACTTAGTAAAATTGTCTATTGCCACTAGTAAATATTGATAATTTTTATTATTAATAAAGGGACCCAAGTAGTCTATAGATATAATTTCTAACTTCATTTTAGGAATTATTGGCTGATACGGTACTATTGATTTAATTGATGATTTATTTATTTGACAATTACGACAGGTTTTTAATGTTTTACTTATTAACTTTCTTAAATTAACACATATATAATAAAATCTTTCTTTAATTATGTTTAAACATTTGCTCATTCCTGCATGACAAAATTTTAAATACACTATGTTTATTAGTTTTGTCACATCACTTTTTGTTAATGTGAGCCTCTGTTTATTATTTGTACCTCTGTGCGGGCTTCCAAACTTATGCCAGCCCACGCCAATTAAGAACCACCTCCAAACGCTACTCTTGGAGAAATTTTGCAGCCAGCAAACCACTCTCTGGAGTTTCTTAGCAACCTTATCCGACCCTCTGGAGAATGTAGGGCAAACCTTGACTTCTCACTGAACAAAACCACTTTCCAATCAGCGATTGTCCAATTTCCATACTGCCGTGAAAATTCAAGTCTGGCTACTTGATGCTGTCTGGTGAAAAGTGGACCAGTATCAGGGCGTTTGAAGGTTCGTAAGATTCGCTTCTCAGAGGTGTCTTATTGTTCTGTCTAAAATCTCCACATTTCTGGTCGAATGAAGTTCATTTCGAAGTTGAAGACTTTTTGGACCCCCTGTCTTAAGGCTGATAGAATTATGAAATGGTCATCTTTGGCTGAAGAAGCCCTTGGCTACCCTTGTCTGGGTCTCCTACAGTTTGCTGTCTGTCTCGACGGAGTATCCAAACCACCAACAATTGGTTTATTCCCAAGTGTATGGCCATTTGCCTTTGGAACCAAACCTTCACCCCAGAGTGTTAATGCTCTAATTGTGATTTCTTCAGACCTATCCATATTAAAGCTCCAGATAACTCGAAAATATCTTACATATACATTACATTATTTTAAATTAAATTCATGGATCAAATAAAAAAACTAAACAAGGAATTTACGTCATATACAAAGAGAGAGGAAAAATATTTAATTTACTATTATTATAATTTAATTTAATAATTTACATTATTTTTTAAGAATTATTTAGTTAGTGAATGTGTAGTTATTTTATTTATTTATTTTTTGACGAGTTATATAAAAATTTTATTCCAAATATTGAACTTTTAGTGACCTTAAAATGAGGGAAAAAATAGTAGTATATAAAAAATTAAGAAGTTATTTTGTAAGAATAGTTTGAATGAATGAAGTGCAATAGAAAAAATAATCATTTATACATTTTTTTTTATTTGGCTATTGCCACTGGTATGCTATCATGCAGGGATTGTCGATACTTATTCAACAGCTGTATTTAAAGTGTTAAATTAATTCATCAATACTAATTAATCAGCTCTCATGTTGAGGTAGTACAAGTGGTCTGGTGAGAATTCCATATGACAATTTTGGTGCTATGTGCATACACTAAATTCAACCAAATTTGAAATTTGGTTTGCTCATTAGACGCAGAATTCAATGCTCTACAACTTTCAATAAATAGGTTTTGCGTTTGGAATAAAACCATTTTGGAGTTAAATATGCTTGAAAAGTCATGAATTAGGAATTTCACCCAAAATTGAAAAAAAATTGTTAGTTTTCAACTGGCGATTATAATGATACTACTCATTCAAATATCAAGCATAAGTAAGTCATTTGATGCAGAATTTAATGCCCTTTCATTTTTGTACTAGATATTTTTTCGAAGCCCTGTTTAGAAATTATACTCAAAACTGAAAAAAAAAGTACGAAACTTTTGTGTTTTTTTTTGCTATAACTCAGTTTCCACAGAGCTCTGGGATTCGCATACTTGTTGTTTTTTTCTGGTCCTATTGGTCCCTACAACATACTAAACATTTATAACTACCCGACTTTTTGCACAAGTTGATGTATAAAGTGTGTGGGCTATTGTATATAGACATGAAATTTTACATGGAGGTTCCATTTGGTTTTGCAATGACATGAAAAATACTGTGATTTCTATTGGAAGAGATCTTACACTGTCCTATTAGTAGCAAAATGAGCACTTGAAAATGACTGTATGAGCTACTGAAAACGCTTGTGTGTCAATAAACTTATGTTACAACTGCGAGTATGGCATCTTTCAAATTCATCTTTTTCTTAATATGTACTGGAATCTCCTTAAAACATGATATAGTATTTAATATTTTTTTGTTATATTGAGTAAGGTATCAAATTAAATATCTCAATATCCTAATTACAGTAGAACCTCTTTGATCCAGATCAAATTTGTGGAAATTTTTTTTTATTTAATGTTCACATTAAAGCAAGACTGTATAACTGTTCTTATTCACTTCTGTGTACCTATTAAGATAAATAAAGATATATTATATAATAATGCATGGCTTGTAGCAATGCATCAGGCAAACATAAGTTTCCTTTTGTCAGTGTAGGGAAATCCAAGAATACCCGAGTGCTAAAAAGTGGGTACCACAATTCGTTGCCAGTGGTTTACCGACCACAAAAAAGTTAGTGGATAGACAGTTTTTTGTTTAAGAACTAGTTTTTTGATTAGTTTGTTCTTGAAGTTCGAAAATTCCTGAAAGAAAATAGTTTACCAGAAAAAGCTACAGTACCGATCAACAATTCTCCATTCTCTTCTGGGAGAAAAAGTCTTGAGACTAACTTTTGAATGGAGAAATTAAAGTGAAATTTCTTCTACCAGTTATTAATGATAAATCACTATTAGCGATAAAGCGTTTGCATGGCCGTGATTCATTCAAACACCACACGAGTTTGTAACAGAAGACAGTGGAACAATTCTTTGTTAAGAAATGATGTGAAATTTTTTAATGTCTTGTAAACAATACTATGTAATTTTGTTACTAAACACATTTTTATCATATGAACAGTAAGTTTGCTTATTTAAGGATTTTTTTTTATTGATTTTGCGAATTTTCGATTCACTGAAACTAAGTCATTAACTCAACCAGTGTTTGAAGAAGAGACATGATATTTTGCATAGTAGTGTCATTCGATACCCTGATGATACTAAAAATAAAAGCTACCTCTTGTAAAATAGCGAAGAATTATAAACTATTAAATAGTTTTCTATCATATTGAGTAAGTTATCAAATTAAAAATTTGATTGATACTATGTGTAATGTGCATTGATATCTCGGTGGATTATAATTTTAGTCATTAAAACTGGATTTTCCGGCTCTAGTATTTTTTTTTATCATTCTTAATCATTTTTAGAGAGTCTATTAAAAAAAATAATATGTACAAATTGGCTCTATTTTTGATAAGTGAAATGACCAAAATTTCTATATTTCCTAGCTAATGGTAATTTTAAATAACTTTTATGTATTCATTATTATTTAATGTTAATTTTAATTACATATTGTCTATTTTTTTGTACTGTAGGAGGTTATCTGAAGGAAAAGTTTTAAACTTTTTCATGAGACAGTGTACAGTTGCGATAAAGCTCCTCAGTAATTTAACACGATGGCAAGGCGTAATCAGCGACACTCTACTTTCAGAAATAGCTCTCAATTCCCTCCTCAACAGATATTTACTGTGTGGAATACGATCTTGCAATACACTACAGGCAGCTAACTTATGTCAAATGGTAACATACAACATATTATAATTGTTGATACAAAAGAATTTGTCATTTTTAGTATTATGTATAATGAAAAAATAACTTTACTGTATATTGCATATTTTTATCAATTAGTATATGTCCATCTTGATGTTGAATTAACCGCTCAAACTAACTTTGACAACTTTTACTATTTAATATCGCAAGTGTGATTTGAGTAGGAACTATCCAAAAGTTGATGTTATGATTTTATTAACTTTAATAACTTGAAACCATAATGCGTATCCACGTAAACAATATACTGTTCAAAAGAGAAAGGATGAAAGAATCCCACGCAATATTAACTGTGAGTGTGTGACACCGTTGCAAGATGATTGCCAATTTAGAGTGGAAAGTTACCAGTTTGGAGTCAGTTTAACTCTGCTTCCGATCTTCATCTGCCTCACCACCTATAATAAACGGCTATCATCATCGCCTGCTGGGGTGTGAATCTCTCCAATGGCTATTAATTTTACCATATATCAGATCCACACCTCATTATTATTCAAAATCTGTGGTTTGTAATGATTTGTTGGCTGAACTATGAAACTCTATTTATAAACTAAGATACAAAATTAGGTTTACATTTTAGGTGTTTTGCTAAACCCCATTTTGACAAAATTTCAATCCCGCGAGGGGCCTTCTTATTGCCAATTCCATTTTAATACCTTTATCAATTGTCCTTCCTACCATCAAAGACGTACAATTCCATCTAAAATTGTAAATAAAATAGTATTTAGGAAGAAAGAATTCGAGTGGCAGCCTATTGTTAAGTACCTTTGGGTTTATCTAGACCGCAGACTCATTTTCACACCACATATCTGTACCTCGGAGGGATACAACACTATGTCCATTTTTTTCCATATTGACTTTATTACAGAGTTAAAATCAGCTTTTTCATTTTATAACAACTGCATGATGTAAATAACAATAAATAGAATGTTCTGGTAAAATATTGTTTCAACATCTCAATAAATAGCTGTGCCAATAACACTTTTTGTTGAAAAAAAGTTTAAAACTCCTCTCCTGTAAAGTTATGAAAATGGACATAGTGTTGTATCCCTCCGAGGTACAGATATAAACCAAACCGTATATACAAAACTGAAAAATCAGCCATATTCTGAGCTTAGTAGCTAGACTAAATTACTCGTTTAGATTTGTTAATAAAGCCCATTCAAGTGCCTAGTTGGAGATTAGTCAATCATACCAATATCGGCAAACCATATTCAAATAAACCAAAATAAGTTTCTGTGAATAAAATACAAAAAACCAAGGTACACTAAAACAGTTAAGTTTCACGACATATACAAAGCTGATTATATTATAAATAGATAACTGTAAACATTGCTTGCATCCATTACCTTAAAATATTGCTAACGTAAACCAATTACCCGAACATAAGGGCTTAGGACATAACATATTGTGAAGAAATGTTTTTCTATTTGCATTTAATTTTATAAATTAAAATTTGTGTGTATTACAATAAAGACTTCATTCATAACCAGGAATGATGATGTTAGTTTATTTTAGACTAACTAAGATAAGATCCATTGCATAATACCATAAGATTATTTTTATTATGTAAATAAATTAATTTGGTTTGATAATTAATTTTAATAATCTTAGTCGTTCAATTAAATTATGACTAGTCGATCCAATTTTTTTTAATCGCCTAATTTTGTTGCATCAATTATCAACTAAATTTTGTATTTATAAAATATATGCAAACGCAATAATGCAAGAGAGGCGAGGTTGAGATGTTGTTTTCTCAAATACTTATATTATTATTGTGAAAAACTTTTCTGTATTGTTTTATAAAAAAATATTTCATTTTAATTGTTTTGAATCATTTCAGTCACTAAAATAGACTTTTTAACAAAGCAAAGTATAGTTGTTTGCAAGATCCTTAGATTAATTTTTATTTCTGTTGTTTAGATCGGTAATGTTCTTCCGAGGATTTGGCTTCAGGTATGTGTTCATCCACCTCAGCTCACACAGTTTCTAGACCAAGCTAAGTTAATAGCAAAGAAGTTGGATATTGACAAGCCCTTAGAAAGGTTGCTAATACAAATACATAATATATCAAATAAATTCTATCTTTTTGAGCGTTGAATTCATTCATATTTTTTTGTAGGGATGCATTAGAACGAATGTCTGGAGTCCTGAAGGCCGCTGCAACTGTATAACTCTTTAAGTTAAGATCTTTTGTTTGTACAAATTTTTAAAATTTATTGTTTTTTCATGTTTGTTTTTATTCATTGTGAAATTAATGGATCATATAAAAGTGCACGAGCATTTAATTTCATTTTCAAAATTGATAGATTATTTATATTTTAACTTTATCATTTTAATAAATTATTATTTTTGAAAAATATATGACATCTTGTATATAGGTTGTTATATGATTTATTTGTTTTAAATAAATACTCCCATCTATTTCCCCAAATATTTATTAGTCACAACAGAAATAAAAACCCATGTTGGAACTAAAGCCACGTTGACCAATAAAGGAAGGCTAAAGGGATATTGAGTCTTCATTTCTTTGGTTGCGTAGACAAATTGGTTCAATCGTATAGGTTCCATGCAATAGAGGACACCCAAGGATGGGTCAGGCAGGAAGATAAGGAATGTTAACAAGAGTATGCATATTATGTATTGTCCCTTCGAGGTAGTTTTTTAAAAAATCCTATAATAGTTTAAAAAAAATATCTGTACTGGTATTTTTATTGGGCTGATGTGTCAGGTGATAAGATTTCATTAATAAGAAAATAAATGCACTAAGCTGAGGATATGTGTATTTTACCTTTCTGATCAGTCTACAAGAATTAACAAAAAAAAAACTGGATATGCAATGGAAATTTAATAAAAAAGCAACTGAGAATAAAAGAAGAAAGTTGTAGGTATTATTACTACTGGCGGGCTTAAGTTTTTGAATGAATAACCTCTCATTCATACATTGCTATTAACAAGCCATTTTCAATTGCTGATAATAAATATCTCCGATCTGGGAGCTGTCTGCTATACCAGCTGTTTGCAGCGATAGATGTATGCTGTGTAGTAAGTATATTAATTAATGATCATTATCATGAGTCATTTACTGTTTGATAATTGTGATTATAATAAATTTTAAAACATGAAGAAGAAAAAAATCAAACAGAAATCACAATTTTGTCTTGAAATAATAATCGATTTTATATAATAAGTTGACAATCTTAGTTAATTTCTATATGATTAATTAAATAATAGTGAGCTTGAGAATCAGAGGGCTTTCCTTAAGTAAGTATTTATTTTTAGTATATAAAAAGTATTTATATGGAACTATCCCCCATCGGCATGCTCTGTATCTTTAAACCATTGTCTCCCAACTCTGCTATATAGAGCAGAGAGCTGGGTCGGTCATATTAGGTAAATAAACTAGCAGATTGACTGCAATTGGAATGAAGTACCTTTGGTGAGTGACTCGAAAAACTAACTGATATGGTTCAGACATGTCTGTTGAATGGATGAAAACCTAGAACCCAGAAAACTAATGAAGGCAAGGCCCACCAGAACACGCTCTTGAGGGAGACCTAGGAAAACCTACCTGAGCCATAGTGCCGACCTCAGACTGAAAAGGGCAAAACTTGGCTCAGAAAAGAAATGATAAGAGAAGATCAAAAGATTGCAGATGTTCTAAAAAAAAAAATAATTAATTGAGATTTCAGTGTAATATAAAATAAAATTAATATTCAAAATATAGGCAGTTGTGATAAACTGTCATTTGTCGCCTTTCAGCCAGTTCCTCCATCCTATGCTTCAAACACTAGAACACGTGTTCTAATCCTTGGGATGGATGTCAAAAATCTCTTGGTGGAAAGATCTTATGGAGTCAGATCAAAGCGAATTAAAGCTGCCCGCCGACTAGGTCGGCAGCCAGGGCGAAAGACTACAGGTCCGCCCGCCTTATGTCTTTCTGGGTGCTCGCCGGACGGCGGCTAAGAGGTTGTAGTGACCCTAGCCCGCGGCGGGCGTGGTCACAACGAGGTGGCCACAACACTCATCTTTGTCTAGAAGTGGAAGGAGCTGCAGGAACCAGCGCACTTCACCATCTCCAAAGGAGTGCTGCAGGTTGAGCAGCTGTATTACCGGTGGTGCTCATCAAGAGGCAACGTTGGACCAAGATGGATTGGAGTCCCTTTATGAGTTAGCCTTAAGAAAAAAAAAATGAATACAACAAAACCGGCTTAAAAGAACAAAATGTGCGCTGGATACCCCCAATTGCACTGGAATACGCGCACCACAAGCGACGAAATACCCCGTGGTCCCGTCAAAAGTGAGCGAGACCCATGAGGGAACCCCGTCGGGACACAGTTCCCGTGGTAGTGTTAAAAGAAGAAATAAAGGGCGCGGCCACCTCCACCTATTACCAGGTATCACTCCGGCTTGTCGGGGATGAGATGGAAATGGAGAGAATTAGAATGCAGATTAAGGTGCCATGGAGCCGGGAATGGAAGTTATGGTAGCGGCTGGGACCAAGATCTTGAATGATCAGGGTGAAGGAAATATTTGTTGATGTATAACGGAGTATTAGCTATCTTTTAGAGGATTCTGGATTGCAGGGGTTGGTTGCGAAGAATATTAGAGGGCTTGGCACTCCCCTAAACTTCTATTCTGCAGGACCAGGTAGGTTAGAGTATTGTTGTGTAAATCAGTTTCTTTTTCGCCCAGGAATAGTTTGAACCGTCTGTCAGTATCTTGTCATTTAGAACTGACGCATGGTACACCTGTGAGTCGCTCTAGTATAAGTCCCAGATAGGTGGTCTGGGATTTGGCAGGAATCGGTTGTTTGATAAGGAAAACTGGAAGTCAGGGTAATTGACGGTGAAGTTGCTATGAGAGGATTTGTCAGCATTCACTTTGTATCTCCATTTGAGCAGATGGAGGTCTAAACTAGAAAAGAAATGTCACCTGTGTAGACTGCAATTTCGACGCTGGAAGTTTAGTACTTTGCTGCTAGCTGTTCAATAGCCATAACCGTATAATCTAATTTTTAATTGTTTCGAAATAACCATATGTAAAATTTTTCATTTCTGATTTAGGTAACTCAATTAGAATATCAAATTCCGAAACATGTATAAAGCCGATTACGTCCACTTTTCTAAACGATTGGAGAGCCTTAGCGTAGGAGAGGGTAGTAATATCCCACCATTGAATTTCACTCTGAAGGCATGTCGTCATCTTAGCGAATCGGCAATGCCAGAACCACACAAAGATTATAAACGATTTACCACTAAATACATAAGAAAACTATTGATGAAAAGTTCTTGGGCCCTACTAGAAGAGGTGGCAACAGCTCTTGTGACGATCACTATTTCTACTGGTGTAAGCACATATGTAGTAAATGACCAATCTAAGAAATTACATCTTTGGATAAAGGGATCTATGTCTCGCAATTGCTTTGAAATAAAACCTGGGACGATACTAGCAGCGTATTCAGCTTACACGAAAAAGCTCCAGGTTGGTGAGTCATTGGCTTATGATCCGAATTATCCTTTCGGTTTTGGAAAAAGTTCGCCCAACTCGGATTTGCAGGCACTTTCATTGCCGGTAGTCACTCCCAATGATAGGGTATTAGCAGTAATCGAATTGTACAGGGATTATAAGGGAGAGAAATACAAGGAGGAGGATCAACTGATAGGACTGACTATAACAAATTGGCTAGCGGCTGCTTACGATAAACATTTTAGTTCACAAGCATTAAACAAGGAAAACAACCTCCATCAAAGCATGTTCACTATACTTACCGATTTCTTTAAAGTAAACAAGGATATTGATAAGCTAATACAATCTATCGCAATGTTCATTAAAAGTGCAATGGAAATAGGCAGTATAAAATTTTATCGGAATATACCAAATAAGGAACACTGGGCCTACGTTTACGAAGAAGTTGAACCAAATAAACTAACAAGAACTCAAGAACCAAAAAAAATTAATAGGTCAACTGATTTAGTTTCTAATGTTCTTAAAAAACATAAAAATTTGAATATCAATCAGAAAGATGAAAACACCTCTCATTATCTTAATTTATTGCAGAATGATAAAATTAATGCAGTTCTCTTAGTCCCTATCATACGGAGTGGCAGTGTATTAGGAATAATAGAATTAATTAATAAATTGAATGGAAACGTTTTTACAAGCCAAGACGAAGAGTTTTTGGGAAACTTTTCTAAATATTATTCTTTAGCTCTTCATTACACCAATGTCTCATCGAAGCAGAAGAAAATAGAGGTGCAACTACAAGATGAAAAGAAGTTATTGTTTTTCATGTTGCAGCCTTGCGAACATGATTATGACGCACTAATAAACACGTGGAATGCAAGAAAAGATCTACCTGACAATTTTTTAACATTCACCTATTATCCCTGGCAAGTAGGGGAATTAAAATTGATGGAGCTGTCCCTTGCCATGCTTAACTACAGCGTTAGGGATGTTTTTGAATCCGAGGATAGCATGGTTCGCTTTGTTATGATGACCAACAAAATGTACAGGAAGAACTATTATCACAATTTCGAGCACGCTTTCAATGTTACACACTTCATGATGAATATTAAACATGTATGTGAGAAGGTTTTTAGTCCAAATCAGTGGAAAGCCTTGATTATAGCAGCTTTTTGCCACGATATTGATCACCCTGGTTTCACCAATAGCTTCCTAAAAGCCACGTCACATTACATGGTCGAGCTGTATCAAGACTCCGTTTTAGAAAATCATCATTCTTACGTAGCTCATCTGTTGATAAAACAACTAAACTTATTTTCGAATTTTTCTCCGCAGGATTATAAATTTATTTTAAATGAAATCCACGTCGCTATAATCGATACAGATTTAGCAGTTTATTTCAAATCGAGCAGTACTCTTGCATCAATAATCACAACTCAATCTTTTTCTTGGGATAAACCGGAACATACAAGCTTATTGAAAGGCATTATAATGACAACGTGTGATCTGTCAGGTCAGTTCAAGACTAAAGAGGTGGCAGTAGGTTTAACTAAGCTATTGTGTGACGAGTTCTATCTTCAAGGTGACCAAGAAAAGGCTCACAATTTGAAACCTGTGTCCCTGATGGACCGAGAATTAATACATAAAAGACCTACAGACCAGTTGGATTTCATAATGCTCATGTGTGTTCCTTGTGCTGACATATTAGTAACATGTCTACCTCAATTAAAACCAATCCTTGCGAACGTAATAGATCTTATAAATTATTGGCTGGGAGTTAAAAGTGAGCAAAGTCGTAGTACCGGCAAAGGAGAAGAAGCCGAAAAGGAAAATGAAAAAGAAACGATTCATCTGAAACGTTTGCATGAGAGGATTAATGACAGATTTAATATAGAATAGGCAAATTTGTCCGATTTGCTAATCTCAAGTATTTAAATATTTCTGGTAACGCTTTTATTCCCTCCAAAAAAAATAACGAATCAGTCAATAAATAAATTTAACTTAAAAAGCTTAGTGCCATATAAACTGTAACTTATTTCACAAAGTAATAGGCAAGTTTCATTCAATAACAGTTGTATTTCCATGTTGATTTCTTTGCGCAAGAACCAGTTCTACTGTAAAAATATATTAACAAACAAGATATCGGGTCGTCACGAGGGGGTGCCTACATACCCTAGCCCAAGTGACGAAGTGAGGGTTGATTAGGCTATGGCCTGGACAACTGCTTCATGAAGGGTCTTACTATTGTACTATCTGACTCCATATTTAATATGTATGTGCCCCGACAGTGCACTATGTTCAGGAGAAGAGGTATAGGGTAGGTATTGTATGTAGTTTATGTGGTATTGGAATGACCACGAATTCACACTCGGTATCTGAGAATTGGCGAAAACCGTCCGGATCCCAAAGGCGAGGCAGACTGGATCGCCGTGGAAGACGCTACTAGGTAAAGTTTGTAGGGCCACGAATCCGTCGTCCACATGGAAGAGGTCCCTTCCAAGGTGGTGCTAGTTTTAACGAGACGAAGGCGAAGAATCCCACTAGGAGAGTGTGGGGTCTGACAACGCCTGACTAAGACATAGTGAGGTTAGAAAAGACAAATGCAGACGTAGTTCAATAAGAAAGCCATGGTTCGAGTAGTGCATCAAGGGCCAGTGCAGTATTAGACTTTGATTTTTTTTCAAAAAAATGGAGATATCGAACTGTAAGCTGTTAGAAACTATTTAGAATGTCCTTCTTTATAAATGGTGAAAGTTTCATAAAGTTTCATTTTTGAAAAAAAAATCAAGGTCTAATACATTTTTTTACCTAAAAAAAAATGTTCTTTGATTTGGATGAAACTTGGATGCTATATGAAGGACACTAAACTCTCTATATATGAGCAGTCTGTTCCTCTCTATATAAACAGGAGAGAGAGAGAAATTTTGTTAAAAATTTGAAAAAAATAGATTTCTTTTATATTGACGACCTTAATGCAGTGTTTCATCCTGAATCCAATAGTGGTATTAGTTTTTAAATATCCCCAATACTTTAGGAGGAGATATCGCAGTTTAAAGATAGTGTGTATTGCGGGTTTAGTATCCTTCCCGAAATGAAGGGGCAACGACGGTTTTGGAGGATAATTATTAAACCCCGGTTTCAATCAATTTTATTAAGATAAAATTACAATCTGCCTTTTATTAGGCAATGAGTAATTGAGATAAATGTCATCATTCATACCATATTTACAATTCATCATTCACTCGCTCATTCATACAATATTTACAAACAGCCCAGAGCCCCCCCAAGTCCACAAGGTTGTCACCTCCCTCGCATGCGAAGGAGGAAGCGGAGTCTTGGGGAGTCCCCCACGCTCCTACGTCAGCCGCGTCACTGGATAAGAGCCAGCGGAGGCTGACCAAGAGCGCGAGAGCCACAGACGCTCAGGACATGATTAGAGAAACTGGCCATTGCCAGAACTCCCACTATCACTTAGTTATAGCAGGTCACGAGGCCACTGCCGTTTTAATCTCCGAAGAGGATTATAGGGGTGAGTGGTGCAGTGCAATGACTGTGTTAGGGAATTAGAGTGATTGGATAGGTTACTATGGAATTTTATGAACTTGGAAGGGATGAGTTCAAGAATATAGAATATATTCAGATCATTGTGAAGGGTTTTGTTGCTGACGTAATAAGGGGCATTTACTATCGTTCTTAGGGCTTTTGATTGAAAGGATTGGATGCGCTTGATGTTCGACTTTTTTGCTGTCCCCCATAGCTCTATTCCGTATGTCCAGATTGGCTTAAGTATAACCTTGTAAATAAGTAGTTTGTTTTCTATTGAGAGGTGGGATGTCCTTCGAAGTAGTCTGTACAGTTGTCCAAAGCGTCTGTTTAGTTCTTGTCTTTTTAGCCTCGTGTGTGGGTTTCATGTCAGTCTTTTGTCGAGATGGAAGCCTAAATACCGAACTGTCTTAGACACAGGGAGAGGAATTGAATTTAAAAAGACTGGCGGGCAGGACTTGCGGCAGAGGGTAAAGTTTATGTGGGAACATTTTCCTTCATTGACTTTGATTCGCCATTGGTTGCACCAATACTCGATCTCGTTGAGGTGTTTTTGAAGGTTTTGGGATCCTATATCAGGGTCTGGATGGGTTGAAAGTACTGCAGTGTCATCTGCGAATGTTGCCAAGAAGGTATTGGTGGTAGAGGGGACATCAGCGGTGTATAGATTATAGAGGATGGGACCCAGGACGCTGCTCTGTGGAACTCCTGCTTTAATGGGATAGCAGTTAGAATATTCTAAACCACAGCGGACTTTGAAGAAACGGTTTGAAAGGTAGGATTGTAGGATTAGGAATAGGGTTTGAGGTAAATATCATTTGAGCTTGTAAAGCAAACCTGCGTGCCAGACTCTGTCAAAAGCTTGAGCTATGTACTATGTAATATTATATTACTATGCTATGTAATAGGAGTTTTTCAAATATTTTTGAGAGGATAGGGAGTAGGCTAATTGGACGGTAAGATGAGGCGTCATTCGGTGGTTTACCGGGTTTCGTGAATAGGACAATAATGGAATGTTTCCAGAGGAGAGGAAAGTGCGTCGTTCGGATAATGCAATTATATATATAGGTTAGGAAGATTATGGCTTTAAGAGGAAGTTGTTGGAGGATTCGAGGAGTAAAGAGATCGTATCCTGGAGATTTTCGGTAAGGTAATTTTTTCAGAAGATATTTAACCTCGGAGGGGTTAACGGCTTTTGGTGGTAGTGAGAGAGGGATAGGTGAAGTGAGGAAATCTTCAACAGTTGGACGGTGATTATTGTTTTGAGGAGTACGATGAGGAGTGAAAGTATGGGAAAGATGCAGTGCGAATTCCTCCACCCTCTCGCCATCCGAAGCCGCCCAGGACCCGTCATCACGACGGAGTGGGTGTGAAACAGGATGGAATTTTAGGATTTTCTTAGTTAGATTCCATAAGGAGTTGTCCCTGGTAGACAGGGAGGAGAGATAGGAATTGAAAGAATCGGAACGGAAGGATGCCAATCGCCACTTGACCAATCGGCAGTACTGATTGTACGTGCGGCGATCAGCAGGATGTTGGGATCTTTGCCACACTGTTCTTGAGTGGCGTTTGGATTTGATTAGGTCTTTGAGATACTGAGGTAAAGGAGTTTGATCGTGAATTTTTAGGTGACGGTGGGGTGACGATGCCTCCCAGGCCGACCTGGTCCTAGTCAACTGGGCCCCTAATAAATGAAGGAGGAGGCAGTTTGTGAATTGGATTTAGGGAAATGGTTAATAATAAGGGGCTATGGTCGGAGGAGAGGTCATCGAGGCGCTTGATTGAATAGTTTAGTGTTCCTAAACTATTGTAGAAGAAAAAGTCAAGGAGATCTGGATTTCGGTTGGGGTCTGATGGCCAATAGGTGGCTGTGTCAGGAGAGATAGTGGAGCAATGTCTCCATGTGAGTGCAGACAGCAAAGTACGTGCTCGTGTAATTGTGGATCTTGAGCCCCAGTGCTGGTGCTTTGCGTTAAAGTCCCCACCCACAAGGAAACGATGCCCGATGGAGTCTAGAAAGGAGATGAATTTGGAATCGGGAATGAATTTATTGGGAGGGCAGTACACTGATGCTAGAGTAAGGGGAAAAGTGAAGGTGGTGATTGACACTGCACTGGATTGAAGGAAATCATGTGCTACCAGAGGAACTATGTGGTGGGTTATGGAGTTATGGACAATGACAGCGGTACCTGCATGAGCTGTTCCATCTGGGTGATCAGTTCGATAAGTCTGGTACTGTCGAACGGTAAATGGTCGTTTACTTGTAAGTCTTGTTTCAGTAATAAGAGCTACGTCGATGTTTTTGTCATGGAGTAATGCTGTCAGTTCGTTAGTGTGGGTGCGAACACCATTCGCATTCCAAAGGAGAATGGATAAGGAGTCGGAAGGATCCACTTATGGATTTTGTTTAACGGGGATAAGGTAGGAGACAAGATTTGTAAGAAGGGAAATGAGAGGGGTAATTGGGGTTCTGAACTCTGTAAGGAATGAGGTTAAAAGGCTGGTGAGATCTGAAGAGCTTGAAGGGGGCGGGATATGCGAGATGTGTGGTTGAGGATGGGATTAAGTTTGCTGGTTGCTGGGATGAACGGAGTGCTGGGGAAGAAGAACTTGCGGAGGAGGAGTGGGCAATGCCTGTGACTGCTCTCTGTTCCGAACGGCGTCAGCAACAGATACTAAAGGCCTCAAACTTCTGGTGGGGGCGCTTCTTGGGCTACCTGTGGCTGGCGTTTCTTCTTCTGGACGACGACGTTGTTCGCTTCTGGACTTCAGAATACTATAGGCCTCACAGCCTTTATAGTTTGCCGGGTGGCCTTGTTGACAGAGCACGCATACAGCAGGTGATTTTAGGGGCTTCTTGCACAATTCGCTTTTGTGCTGCCCACTGTACTTTACACACCTGGGAGGGTGGTAGCAGTATGATTTTGTGTGCCCATATGCCTGACAATTATGGCATTGAACTATATCGCGTTTCGGGTAAGGCTTTTTGACCTGGACTCTTGTGTAATACAAGTGGGTGACCTCGTCGATTTTTTCCACTCCAGGTGTTCGCTCTAGATCCACAAAGAATAAGGGCAGTGGTGTCTTGATGCTTGCTTTATTTTCTTGTGTTTCCTCACGGATCACATTTGTAATTTGGCGATCCTTGTATCCTAGGCTTAAGAATGAAGTCAATGAAAGTCAGCCTTTGTTTCATCTAAGTATTTGATTATTGTTCGGTATGTGTCCGGAGTAACTTTTGTGTCTCGGGACCGATTTAGGCAAGTGTATTTCCCTGTACCTACAATTTTATTTAGTTGGGTACATAGTAATTTAAAATTACCAATGTTTCGTACGAATATTGCCGGTGGCTTGGGCTGTGTGGGTGTTTGTGTAGAGTCCATGTCCTCTACCTCAATATTTTTCAACACCTCGTAACTATTGGGCGTGAAAAACGGAGACTCATGAGTTGTTGTTTGTTTTGATGTGCTTGGTAGTGATGGTATTTCCTCCATAGAGCTGCTGGGAGCTGAAGAATTTACAGGGGCTATATTTCGGTTAGATCGCCGCGGCTTACGTTTGACCGGCAACGGAGTGGGGGTAGGTCCCAACGACCTTGTACGTTTTTTCTTATTTTCTGCTGAAGTTAACTGCTGATAGAAACGCATGTTTCATCAGCAGTATTTTTCTGAATTATTGAGTATTTAATAAAAAAAAAAATATATATGGCAAGTGGGAGCCGCGAACGCACTTAACTAAGAGCCTCCATCGCTAGCACCTGGCTGAGATGCTATGAGAGCTTTGCGGACTCCACACTATTATCTCTACTACAGCTGATAGTTAGCCTCGCCAATATGGCCGCCTTCTCTGTGCAATGTGAAGTGAATCTTGCTATTGGCTATCTAGTCCACAACTCAAAAATTACTGGCTCGACTAAAATCTTAGAGGAATGGATGCTAACCGAAGCGGCCTAAACTTCTACAGCCATCACAATGGCACAAGCTAGTTGAACAAATATGTAGCTTGACAGTTCTTTATAATTGCACATGGTTTAAAAATAGAAGTAAATGATGACATTTCAGCAGCTAGCAGGGGCATGAACCGAAACCAATGCCTTAACAGGAGCGACAATTGGACAAATGAGAAGAATGAGGAGGAATCATACTTCTACAACAATCCATAGCTGCAGTTATGAACTCGCTGGTAAGTACAAATTTATTATTTTCCAACGGTTTTTATTATGAAAGTCTAACTTTATTTTATATACTTTAATACTCTTTCTATGTATCTTCATGTATTTATGTAATTTTGCTTAAAAGTGCTCGGGTGTCTTGATAACTCATAACGGCTACGACGTTTGTTCTTGTAACATTCTTATATTATATAAGATTATATTACAATATAATATTGTCTATTTCCATTTGTTCTATATGTTCATTGAGTATCTGTTCAATTTCTTCTTTACTTGAATGGTGAATTAGGTTTTCATGGTGCCTCTAAAGCGTATCTGATTTACATCAAACGAACTCACCTAATTTCCATTTATTATTTTTGTCGTCAATCATTCGTGGCAGGGAGTCGGTATACTTTATTTCATGTTCATTTCTGATGGTGGAGGCTCGTTGGTGTTTGGGCCTAATTCTTAAAACTGATTTAGTCTTTCCTTCATTTGTTCTTGTAACATTCTTATTTGTCATTTTCTGTATAATGAACCCGATTGCTAGCTGTTCTTATGGATACAGTCTGATTCTCGCGGTCTTGTTGATAGTTTTGCTGATAATTTCCCAAAGAAGGTTTATTAAAGTACCGTCGTTGGCGCGGTGACCATTGTTGATTGTGGTTTTGGTTATAATCCTGTCACTGATATTCTTGTGTTGCAGTTGATTATTATATCTGTTGGTTTGTGTAAAAGGTTGTCTGTAATCGTTCCTGCGATCCTAACGATTGTAACGTTGCTGTTGCTCATGATGTGGGTTTCTTTCGAAATTTGGGTCATATCTCCTTCCTTTATAATTGGAATTCCTTTGTGAGTTAAGTTGAGAATGGTTTTTGTTTCCGAATAACCTTTGAAAATTATGCGCAGCGTGAGTTCTAAGAGTGTTGCCAAAGCCAACTATTTATAGATTATTGTTATAACCTATTAAAATTATTATAGATGAATTATGTTCTCTAATGGTGTATTCCATCCCGTTTTTGACCCTTATCGTTCAAAATTTTATTCTTTCTTTTGTGCTGAACCGTTTTATATTCTATATTCATTTAAAAATTAGATGTATACAATAAGATAATACATATATTGAGCCGTGAATGGCTCCTTGTACTGCTTGGTATGCATTGTACTAAGTTTTGGTAACGTAGACATTCACCTACTATGGGCAGGTTTATCACGTGGTCTTCGATACGGTCCTCAAAGATGTCGGTACCTTCGATTTTACTGGCGATTTGCAGTGTTACGCGTGGTGTCTTGTCTAACTGTTTCTTGTGTAAGCGGTCTGTATTGTAGTCGAGTTCTCTTAGTTGAGAGATATCAATCGAAACACCAGACGAGTTCCTTTAAGAATCACTGCTCGCCTCGTCATAGAGTGAAAATGGATTGAAGTTCAATAATTTTAACAGGTACGTAATGAGCTTATTGATAATGGTTATTCTAGTGCTTCTTAGTTCCAGTAGGAAAAAAAAAATAGTTAAGCTTATGTGGTAAATGATTACTAAAAAGAACGAAATATTGTTCACTGGTGCGCCTGGAATGAGTAAGACATGTGTTCCGCTACTAGTATAGCGCTTGGGTCGTTGCTGATGCTTGGTGATTTATTTTTTGACGGAATATATAAACTTTGTAGGTCCAGATAGGCTTAGGTGTAACTTTTTAGATTAGTTATTTATTTTCAACAATCGCTGTAATTAGATGTCGGTATCATCCCTTTTACTGATGATTCGTAGTGTTACACGTGGCGTCTTCTCTAACTATTTCTTGTGTAAGTGATCTTTTTTGTAGTCGAGTTCTCTAAGTTAAGAGATATCAAACCAAATGCCAGACGCTTTCCTTTGATTGCTTTGACTGAGGAAATGAATGCTGTAAAGAAGGAAATATTGTACACTAGTGCGCTTGGAATAAGTTTGAACATTGGTTTAGCATGTGTAGTTAATGGGGTGGGGCTTATGCTTGCTGATTTATTTTTTGTATGTGCTATATGAACTTGGTATGTCCAGATAGGCTTAAGCATAGCTTTTTAGATTAGTTATTTAATTTCAACAATCGTTGTGATTAGATGTCTGCCTCTTCGCTTTTAGTGATGATTAGTAGTGTTACACGTGGCCTCCTCTCTAACTATTTCTTGTGTTAGCGGTCTGTATTGCAGTCAAATTCTCTTAGTTGAGAGATATCAAACCAAATGCTGAATAATTTGCTTTGATTGAGCAATTTATTGCAGTAAAGAAGGAAATATTGTACACTAGTGCGCCTGGAATAAGTTTGAACATTTTTTTCGCATGTGTAGCGCTTTCCTTTCGCATTTTGTTGGGACGTTTTATCTTTGCCGCTTGTGTTTTTTTGATATTATTTGTATCCTTATACTGTAGAGTCACTAGTATAAAAGTATCTTTGCTTTTATGTATATTTTATAAGATTTTTAAATAAATTTGCACATCTAGGAGGATTTTCTCTATTCTTAGCTAACCTATTGGCTCTTTCAATTTTTTCTTTATGTATTTTATTATGAATCATTCATTGTTCGTCATGATACATTTGAACATATTTTTTAATTATATTATAATTAATGGTTTCTTACTCGCTCTGGTAGAATACCACCTACGTGATTTCATTAGTAGGTAAGTTTCAAGTAGTTATTAAGCGTGTCATTGTACGTTAGTGCAGCAAGTCTCAATTTATAATAAAATATTTCTTTATTGATGCTATGCTGTACTGTGTAGAATTTATCCTATTACTACAGTAACGATTCGATAGTCCTAAAGAGTTAGTATTTCCATGAGAACTCTACTGTGCTTCAATATTATTTATTTCTAATTAGTGTCTCATAAGTGTGTTGTTCCAATGTCTTACGGAATTTTCATTGGTTTAGGATAATGTTCAAAGTATTCTTTTAAGACATTGCAGATACCTATAGCACGTTTTGATGGCATAACTCTACCTAATTGACAATTTCAAAATGTTGGGTTATTCATGTTTCTACGATCCTATTGCGTTGTCATTTTCATATATGTTGTTTGAAATTAATTCAATTTGTTGTTCTTTTTCGGGTATATGTTCCTTTTTTTTATTTGATATTTATTAATCCTTCTCGCAGGATACAATATTTGTATTAACTTTTATATTTCTTTGAGGTATTCCTCAAACAAAGGTTCTAATATTTTTTTTTTTATGTGGTGCTTTAGAGTAAGTATTTTCCATAGTTTTGTTAGTTTGTGATATCTCCTCTAGTTGCGTTCCCATGTTATTTATATCATTAATTTATAGTTTGTTACGCAATTGGTTAAAGGGTTTCGTGAATTCCATGTCTTTAATTCCATGTTTTACTACAATCTGAAGTTTATCTACGTTTAAACCTTATTATTTTTTAACTATCCAAATTGGTTTATTTGAGGACAGTTCTGAGTGAATAGTAGCCATTACTTTTTCTTCTGATACTATTTCCATGAGTTTTAGTCTAATTTGTTCATACCGGGATGTGTTTTTTAGTGAACTAATAATATTGTCTATTTCCATTTGTTCTATATGTTCATTGAGTATCTGTTCAATTTCTTCTTTACTTGAATGGTGTATTAGGTTTTCATGGTGCCTCTAAAGCGTATCTGTTTTACATCAAACGAACTCACCTAATTTCCATTTATTATTTTTGTCGTCAATCATTTGTGGCAGGGAGTCGGTATAGTTTATTTCATGTTCATTTCTGATAGTGGAGGCTCGTTGGTGTTTGGACCTAATTCTTAAAAATGATTAAGTCTGATTCTTGCGGTCTTGTTGATAGTTTTGCTGATAATTTCCCAAAGAAGGTTTATTAAAGTACCGTCGTTGGCGCGGTGACCATTGTTGATTGTGGTTTTGGTTATAATCCTGTCACTGATATTCTTGTGTTGCGGTTGATTATTATATCTGTTGGTTTGTGTAAAAGGTTGTCTGTAATCGTTCCTGCAATCCTAACGATTGTAACGTTGCTGTTGCTCATGATGTGGGTTTCTTTCGAAATTTGGGTCATATCTCCTTCCTTTATAATTGGAATTCCTTTGTGAGTTAAGTTGAGAATGGTTTTTGTTTCCGAATAACCTTTGAAAATTATGCGCAGCGTGAGTTCTAAGAGTGTTGCCAAGGCCAACTATTTATAGATTATTGTTATAACCTATTAAAATTATTATAGATGAATTATGTTCTCTAATGGTGTATTCCATCCCGTTTTTGACCCTTATCGTTCAAAATTTTATTCTTTCTTTTGTGCTGAACCGTTTTATATTCTATATTCATTTAAAAATTAGATGTATACAATAAGATAATACATATATTGAGCCGTGAATGGCTCCTTGTACTGCTTGGTATGCATTGTACTAAGTTTTGGTAACGTAGACATTCACCTACTATGGGCAGGTTTATCACGTGGTCTTCGATACGGTCCTCAAAGATGTCGGTACCTTCGATTTTACTGGCGATTTGCAGTGTTACGCGTGGCGTCTTGTCTAACTGTTTCTTGTGTAAGCGGTCTGTATTGTAGTCGAGTTCTCTTAGTTGAGAGATATCAATCGAAACACCAGACGAGTTCCTCTAAGAATCACTGCTCGCCTCGTCATAGAGTGAAAATGGATTGAAGTTCAATAATTTTAACAGGTACGTAATGAGCTTATTGATAATGGTTATTCTAGTGCTTCTTAGTTCCAGTAGGAAAAAAAAATAGTTAAGCTTATGTGGTAAATGATTACTAAAAAGAACGAAATATTGTTCACTAGTGCGCCTGGAATGAGTAAGACATGTGTTCCGCTACTAGTATAGCGCTTGGGTCGTTGCTTATGCTTGGTGATTTATTTTTTGACGGAATATATAAACTTTGTAGGTCCAGATAGGCTTAGGTGTAACTTTTTAGATTAGTTATTTATTTTCAACAATCGCTGTAATTAGATGTCGGTATCTTCCCTTTTACTGATGATTCGTAGTGTTACACGTGGCGTCTTCTCTAACTATTTCTTTTGTAAGCGATCTTTTTTGTAGTCGAGTTCTCTAAGTTAAGAGATATCAAACCAAATGCCAGACGCTTTCCTTTTATTGCTTTGACTGAGGAAATGAATGCTGTAAAGAAGGAAATATTGTACACTAGTGCGCTTGGAATAAGTTTGAACATTGGTTTAGCATGTGTAGTTAATGGGGTGGGGCTTATGCTTGCTGATTTATTTTTTGTATGTGCTATATGAACTTGGTATGTCCAGATAGGCTTAAGCATAACTTTTTAGATTAGTTATTTAATTTCAACAATCGTTGTGATTAGATGTCTGCCTCTTCGCTTTTAGTGATGATTAGTAGTGTTACACGTGGCCTCCTCTCTAACTATTTCTTGTGTTAGCGGTCTGTATTGCAGTCAAATTCTCTTAGTTGAGAGATATCAAACCAAATGCTGAATAATTTGCTTTGATTGAGCAATTTATTGCAGTAAAGAAGGAAATATTGTACACTAGTGCGCCTGGAATAAGTTTGAACATTTTTTTCGCATGTGTAGCGCTTTCCTTTCGCATTTTGTTGGGACGTTTTATCTTTGCCGCTTGTGTTTTTTTGATATTATTTGTATCCTTATACTGTAGAGTCACTAGTATAAAAGTATCTTTGCTTTTATGTATATTTTATAAGATTTTTAAATAAATTTTCACATCTAGGAGGATTTTCTCTATTCTTAGCTAACCTATTGGATCTTTCAATTTTTTCTTTATGTATTTTATTATGAATCATTCATTGTTCGTCATGATACATTTGAACATATTTTTTAATTATATTATAATTAATGGTTTCTTACTCGCTCTGGTAGAATACCACCTACGTGATTTCATTAGTAGGTAAGTTTCAAGTAGTTATTAAGCGTGTCATTGTACGTTAGTGCAGCAAGTCTCAATTTATAATAAAATATTTCTTTATTGATGCTATGCTGTACTGTGTAGAATTTATCCTATTACTACAGTAACGATTCGATAGTCCTAAAGAGTTAGTATTTCCATGAGAACTCTACTGTGCTTCAATATTATTTATTTCTAATTAGTGTCTCATAAGTGTGTTGTTCCAATGTCTTACGGAATTTTCATTGGTTTAGGATAATGTTCAAAGTATTCTTTTAAGACATTGCAGATACCTATAGCACGTTTTGATGGCATAACTCTACCTAATTGACAATTTCAAAATGTTGGGTTATTCATGTTTCTACGATCCTATTGCGTTGTCATTTTCATATATGTTGTTTGAAATTAATTCAATTTGTTGTTCTTTTTCGGGTATATGTTCCTTTTTTTTATTTGATATTTATTAATCCTTCTCGCAGGATACAATATTTGTATTAACTTTGATATTTCTTTGAGGTATTCCTCAAACAAAGGTTCTAATATTTTTTTTTTTATGTGGTGCTTTAGAGTAAGTATTTTCCATAGTTTTGTTAGTTTGTGATATCTCCTCTAGTTGCGTTCCCATGTTATTTATATCATTAATTTATAGTTTGTTACGCAATTGGTTAAAGGGTTTCGTGAATTCCATGTCTTTAATTCCATGTTTTACTACAATCTGAAGTTTATCTACGTTTAAACCTTATTATTTTTTAACTATCCAAATTGGTTTATTTGAGGACAGTTCTGAGTGAATAGTAGCCATTACTTTTTCTTCTGATACTATTTCCATGAGTTTTAGTCTAATTTGTTCATACCGGGATGTGTTTTTTAGTGAACTAATAATATTGTCTATTTCCATTTGTTCTATATGTTCATTGAGTATCTGTTCAATTTCTTCTTTACTTGAATGGTGTATTAGGTTTTCATGGTGCCTCTAAAGCGTATCTGTTTTACATCAAACGAACTCACCTAATTTCCATTTATTATTTTTGTCGTCAATCATTTGTGGCAGGGAGTCGGTATAGTTTATTTCATGTTCATTTCTGATAGTGGAGGCTCGTTGGTGTTTGGACCTAATTCTTAAAAATGATTAAGTCTGATCCTTGCGGTCTTGTTGATAGTTTTGCTGATAATTTCCCAAAGAAGGTTTATTAAAGTACCGTCGTTGGCGCGGTGACCATTGTTGATTGTGGTTTTGGTTATAATCCTGTCACTGATATTCTTGTGTTGCGGTTGATTATTATATCTGTTGGTTTGTGTAAAAGGTTGTCTGTAATCGTTCCTGCAATCCTAACGATTGTAACGTTGCTGTTGCTCATGATGTGGGTTTCTTTCGAAATTTGGGTCATATCTCCTTCCTTTATAATTGGAATTCCTTTGTGAGTTAAGTTGAGAATGGTTTTTGTTTCCGAATAACCTTTGAAAATTATGCGCAGCGTGAGTTCTAAGAGTGTTGCCAAGGCCAACTATTTATAGATTATTGTTATAACCTATTAAAATTATTATAGATGAATTATGTTCTCTAATGGTGTATTCCATCCCGTTTTTGACCCTTATCGTTCAAAATTTTATTCTTTCTTTTGTGCTGAACCGTTTTATATTCTATATTCATTTAAAAATTAGATGTATACAATAAGATAATACATATATTGAGCCGTGAATGGCTCCTTGTACTGCTTGGTATGCATTGTACTAAGTTTTGGTAACGTAGACATTCACCTACTATGGGCAGGTTTATCACGTGGTCTTCGATACGGTCCTCAAAGATGTCGGTACCTTCGATTTTACTGGCGATTTGCAGTGTTACGCGTGGCGTCTTGTCTAACTGTTTCTTGTGTAAGCGGTCTGTATTGTAGTCGAGTTCTCTTAGTTGAGAGATATCAATCGAAACACCAGACGAGTTCCTCTAAGAATCACTGCTCGCCTCGTCATAGAGTGAAAATGGATTGAAGTTCAATAATTTTAACAGGTACGTAATGAGCTTATTGATAATGGTTATTCTAGTGCTTCTTAGTTCCAGTAGGAAAAAAAAATAGTTAAGCTTATGTGGTAAATGATTACTAAAAAGAACGAAATATTGTTCACTAGTGCGCCTGGAATGAGTAAGACATGTGTTCCGCTACTAGTATAGCGCTTGGGTCGTTGCTTATGCTTGGTGATTTATTTTTTGACGGAATATATAAACTTTGTAGGTCCAGATAGGCTTAGGTGTAACTTTTTAGATTAGTTATTTATTTTCAACAATCGCTGTAATTAGATGTCGGTATCTTCCCTTTTACTGATGATTCGTAGTGTTACACGTGGCGTCTTCTCTAACTATTTCTTTTGTAAGCGATCTTTTTTGTAGTCGAGTTCTCTAAGTTAAGAGATATCAAACCAAATGCCAGACGCTTTCCTTTTATTGCTTTGACTGAGGAAATGAATGCTGTAAAGAAGGAAATATTGTACACTAGTGCGCTTGGAATAAGTTTGAACATTGGTTTAGCATGTGTAGTTAATGGGGTGGGGCTTATGCTTGCTGATTTATTTTTTGTATGTGCTATATGAACTTGGTATGTCCAGATAGGCTTAAGCATAACTTTTTAGATTAGTTATTTAATTTCAACAATCGTTGTGATTAGATGTCTGCCTCTTCGCTTTTAGTGATGATTAGTAGTGTTACACGTGGCCTCCTCTCTAACTATTTCTTGTGTTAGCGGTCTGTATTGCAGTCAAATTCTCTTAGTTGAGAGATATCAAACCAAATGCTGAATAATTTGCTTTGATTGAGCAATTTATTGCAGTAAAGAAGGAAATATTGTACACTAGTGCGCCTGGAATAAGTTTGAACATTTTTTTCGCATGTGTAGCGCTTTCCTTTCGCATTTTGTTGGGACGTTTTATCTTTGCCGCTTGTGTTTTTTTGATATTATTTGTATCCTTATACTGTAGAGTCACTAGTATAAAAGTATCTTTGCTTTTATGTATATTTTATAAGATTTTTAAATAAATTTTCACATCTAGGAGGATTTTCTCTATTCTTAGCTAACCTATTGGATCTTTCAATTTTTTCTTTATGTATTTTATTATGAATCATTCATTGTTCGTCATGATACATTTGAACATATTTTTTAATTATATTATAATTAATGGTTTCTTACTCGCTCTGGTAGAATACCACCTACGTGATTTCATTAGTAGGTAAGTTTCAAGTAGTTATTAAGCGTGTCATTGTACGTTAGTGCAGCAAGTCTCAATTTATAATAAAATATTTCTTTATTGATGCTATGCTGTACTGTGTAGAATTTATCCTATTACTACAGTAACGATTCGATAGTCCTAAAGAGTTAGTATTTCCATGAGAACTCTACTGTGCTTCAATATTATTTATTTCTAATTAGTGTCTCATAAGTGTGTTGTTCCAATGTCTTACGGAATTTTCATTGGTTTAGGATAATGTTCAAAGTATTCTTTTAAGACATTGCAGATACCTATAGCACGTTTTGATGGCATAACTCTACCTAATTGACAATTTCAAAATGTTGGGTTATTCATGTTTCTACGATCCTATTGCGTTGTCATTTTCATATATGTTGTTTGAAATTAATTCAATTTGTTGTTCTTTTTCGGGTATATGTTCCTTTTTTTTATTTGATATTTATTAATCCTTCTCGCAGGATACAATATTTGTATTAACTTTGATATTTCTTTGAGGTATTCCTCAAACAAAGGTTCTAATATTTTTTTTTTTATGTGGTGCTTTAGAGTAAGTATTTTCCATAGTTTTGTTAGTTTGTGATATCTCCTCTAGTTGCGTTCCCATGTTATTTATATCATTAATTTATAGTTTGTTACGCAATTGGTTAAAGGGTTTCGTGAATTCCATGTCTTTAATTCCATGTTTTACTACAATCTGAAGTTTATCTACGTTTAAACCTTATTATTTTTTAACTATCCAAATTGGTTTATTTGAGGACAGTTCTGAGTGAATAGTAGCCATTACTTTTTCTTCTGATACTATTTCCATGAGTTTTAGTCTAATTTGTTCATACCGGGATGTGTTTTTTAGTGAACTAATAATATTGTCTATTTCCATTTGTTCTATATGTTCATTGAGTATCTGTTCAATTTCTTCTTTACTTGAATGGTGTATTAGGTTTTCATGGTGCCTCTAAAGCGTATCTGTTTTACATCAAACGAACTCACCTAATTTCCATTTATTATTTTTGTCGTCAATCATTTGTGGCAGGGAGTCGGTATAGTTTATTTCATGTTCATTTCTGAGAGTGGAGGCTCGTTGGTGTTTGGACCTAATTCTTAAAAATGATTAAGTCTGATCCTTGCGGTCTTGTTGATAGTTTTGCTGATAATTTCCCAAAGAAGGTTTATTAAAGTACCGTCGTTGGCGCGGTGACCATTGTTGATTGTGGTTTTGGTTATAATCCTGTCACTGATATTCTTGTGTTGCGGTTGATTATTATATCTGTTGGTTTGTGTAAAAGGTTGTCTGTAATCGTTCCTGCAATCCTAACGATTGTAACGTTGCTGTTGCTCATGATGTGGGTTTCTTTCGAAATTTGGGTCATATCTCCTTCCTTTATAATTGGAATTCCTTTGTGAGTTAAGTTGAGAATGGTTTTTGTTTCCGAATAACCTTTGAAAATTATGCGCAGCGTGAGTTCTAAGAGTGTTGCCAAGGCCAACTATTTATAGATTATTGTTATAACCTATTAAAATTATTATAGATGAATTATGTTCTCTAATGGTGTATTCCATCCCGTTTTTGACCCTTATCGTTCAAAATTTTATTCTTTCTTTTGTGCTGAACCGTTTTATATTCTATATTCATTTAAAAATTAGATGTATACAATAAGATAATACATATATTGAGCCGTGAATGGCTCCTTGTACTGCTTGGTATGCATTGTACTAAGTTTTGGTAACGTAGACATTCACCTACTATGGGCAGGTTTATCACGTGGTCTTCGATACGGTCCTCAAAGATGTCGGTACCTTCGATTTTACTGGCGATTGGCAGTGTTACGCGTGGCGTCTTGTCTAACTGTTTCTTGTGTAAGCGGTCTGTATTGTAGTCGAGTTCTCTTAGTTGAGAGATATCAATCGAAACACCAGACGAGTTCCTCTAAGAATCACTGCTCGCCTCGTCATAGAGTGAAAATGGATTGAAGTTCAATAATTTTAACAGGTACGTAATGAGCTTATTGATAATGGTTATTCTAGTGCTTCTTAGTTCCAGTAGGAAAAAAAAATAGTTAAGCTTATGTGGTAAATGATTACTAAAAAGAACGAAATATTGTTCACTAGTGCGCCTGGAATGAGTAAGACATGTGTTCCGCTACTAGTATAGCGCTTGGGTCGTTGCTTATGCTTGGTGATTTATTTTTTGACGGAATATATAAACTTTGTAGGTCCAGATAGGCTTAGGTGTAACTTTTTAGATTAGTTATTTATTTTCAACAATCGCTGTAATTAGATGTCGGTATCTTCCCTTTTACTGATGATTCGTAGTGTTACACGTGGCGTCTTCTCTAACTATTTCTTTTGTAAGCGATCTTTTTTGTAGTCGAGTTCTCTAAGTTAAGAGATATCAAACCAAATGCCAGACGCTTTCCTTTGATTGCTTTGACTGAGGAAATGAATGCTGTAAAGAAGGAAATATTGTACACTAGTGCGCTTGGAATAAGTTTGAACATTGGTTTAGCATGTGTAGTTAATGGGGTGGGGCTTATGCTTGCTGATTTATTTTTTGTATGTGCTATATGAACTTGGTATGTCCAGATAGGCTTAAGCATAACTTTTTAGATTAGTTATTTAATTTCAACAATCGTTGTGATTAGATGTCTGCCTCTTCGCTTTTAGTGATGATTAGTAGTGTTACACGTGGCCTCCTCTCTAACTATTTCTTGTGTTAGCGGTCTGTATTGCAGTCAAATTCTCTTAGTTGAGAGATATCAAACCAAATGCTGAATAATTTGCTTTGATTGAGCAATTTATTGCAGTAAAGAAGGAAATATTGTACACTAGTGCGCCTGGAATAAGTTTGAACATTTTTTTCGCATGTGTAGCGCTTTCCTTTCGCATTTTGTTGGGACGTTTTATCTTTGCCGCTTGTGTTTTTTTGATATTATTTGTATCCTTATACTGTAGAGTCACTAGTATAAAAGTATCTTTGCTTTTATGTATATTTTATAAGATTTTTAAATAAATTTTCACATCTAGGAGGATTTTCTCTATTCTTAGCTAACCTATTGGATCTTTCAATTTTTTCTTTATGTATTTTATTATGAATCATTCATTGTTCGTCATGATACATTTGAACATATTTTTTAATTATATTATAATTAATGGTTTCTTACTCGCTCTGGTAGAATACCACCTACGTGATTTCATTAGTAGGTAAGTTTCAAGTAGTTATTAAGCGTGTCATTGTACGTTAGTGCAGCAAGTCTCAATTTATAATAAAATATTTCTTTATTGATGCTATGCTGTACTGTGTAGAATTTATCCTATTACTACAGTAACGATTCGATAGTCCTAAAGAGTTAGTATTTCCATGAGAACTCTACTGTGCTTCAATATTATTTATTTCTAATTAGTGTCTCATAAGTGTGTTGTTCCAATGTCTTACGGAATTTTCATTGGTTTAGGATAATGTTCAAAGTATTCTTTTAAGACATTGCAGATACCTATAGCACGTTTTGATGGCATAACTCTACCTAATTGACAATTTCAAAATGTTGGGTTATTCATGTTTCTACGATCCTATTGCGTTGTCATTTTCATATATGTTGTTTGAAATTAATTCAATTTGTTGTTCTTTTTCGGGTATATGTTCCTTTTTTTTATTTGATATTTATTAATCCTTCTCGCAGGATACAATATTTGTATTAACTTTGATATTTCTTTGAGGTATTCCTCAAACAAAGGTTCTAATATTTTTTTTTTTATGTGGTGCTTTAGAGTAAGTATTTTCCATAGTTTTGTTAGTTTGTGATATCTCCTCTAGTTGCGTTCCCATGTTATTTATATCATTAATTTATAGTTTGTTACGCAATTGGTTAAAGGGTTTCGTGAATTCCATGTCTTTAATTCCATGTTTTACTACAATCTGAAGTTTATCTACGTTTAAACCTTATTATTTTTTAACTATCCAAATTGGTTTATTTGAGGACAGTTCTGAGTGAATAGTAGCCATTACTTTTTCTTCTGATACTATTTCCATGAGTTTTAGTCTAATTTGTTCATACCGGGATGTGTTTTTTAGTGAACTAATAATATTGTCTATTTCCATTTGTTCTATATGTTCATTGAGTATCTGTTCAATTTCTTCTTTACTTGAATGGTGTATTAGGTTTTCATGGTGCCTCTAAAGCGTATCTGTTTTACATCAAACGAACTCACCTAATTTCCATTTATTATTTTTGTCGTCAATCATTTGTGGCAGGGAGTCGGTATAGTTTATTTCATGTTCATTTCTGATAGTGGAGGCTCGTTGGTGTTTGGACCTAATTCTTAAAAATGATTAAGTCTGATCCTTGCGGTCTTGTTGATAGTTTTGCTGATAATTTCCCAAAGAAGGTTTATTAAAGTACCGTCGTTGGCGCGGTGACCATTGTTGATTGTGGTTTTGGTTATAATCCTGTCACTGATATTCTTGTGTTGCGGTTGATTATTATATCTGTTGGTTTGTGTAAAAGGTTGTCTGTAATCGTTCCTGCAATCCTAACGATTGTAACGTTGCTGTTGCTCATGATGTGGGTTTCTTTCGAAATTTGGGTCATATCTCCTTCCTTTATAATTGGAATTCCTTTGTGAGTTAAGTTGAGAATGGTTTTTGTTTCCGAATAACCTTTGAAAATTATGCGCAGCGTGAGTTCTAAGAGTGTTGCCAAGGCCAACTATTTATAGATTATTGTTATAACCTATTAAAATTATTATAGATGAATTATGTTCTCTAATGGTGTATTCCATCCCGTTTTTGACCCTTATCGTTCAAAATTTTATTCTTTCTTTTGTGCTGAACCGTTTTATATTCTATATTCATTTAAAAATTAGATGTATACAATAAGATAATACATATATTGAGCCGTGAATGGCTCCTTGTACTGCTTGGTATGCATTGTACTAAGTTTTGGTAACGTAGACATTCACCTACTATGGGCAGGTTTATCACGTGGTCTTCGATACGGTCCTCAAAGATGTCGGTACCTTCGATTTTACTGGCGATTTGCAGTGTTACGCGTGGCGTCTTGTCTAACTGTTTCTTGTGTAAGCGGTCTGTATTGTAGTCGAGTTCTCTTAGTTGAGAGATATCAATCGAAACACCAGACGAGTTCCTCTAAGAATCACTGCTCGCCTCGTCATAGAGTGAAAATGGATTGAAGTTCAATAATTTTAACAGGTACGTAATGAGCTTATTGATAATGGTTATTCTAGTGCTTCTTAGTTCCAGTAGGAAAAAAAAATAGTTAAGCTTATGTGGTAAATGATTACTAAAAAGAACGAAATATTGTTCACTAGTGCGCCTGGAATGAGTAAGACATGTGTTCCGCTACTAGTATAGCGCTTGGGTCGTTGCTTATGCTTGGTGATTTATTTTTTGACGGAATATATAAACTTTGTAGGTCCAGATAGGCTTAGGTGTAACTTTTTAGATTAGTTATTTATTTTCAACAATCGCTGTAATTAGATGTCGGTATCTTCCCTTTTACTGATGATTCGTAGTGTTACACGTGGCGTCTTCTCTAACTATTTCTTTTGTAAGCGATCTTTTTTGTAGTCGAGTTCTCTAAGTTAAGAGATATCAAACCAAATGCCAGACGCTTTCCTTTTATTGCTTTGACTGAGGAAATGAATGCTGTAAAGAAGGAAATATTGTACACTAGTGCGCTTGGAATAAGTTTGAACATTGGTTTAGCATGTGTAGTTAATGGGGTGGGGCTTATGCTTGCTGATTTATTTTTTGTATGTGCTATATGAACTTGGTATGTCCAGATAGGCTTAAGCATAACTTTTTAGATTAGTTATTTAATTTCAACAATCGTTGTGATTAGATGTCTGCCTCTTCGCTTTTAGTGATGATTAGTAGTGTTACACGTGGCCTCCTCTCTAACTATTTCTTGTGTTAGCGGTCTGTATTGCAGTCAAATTCTCTTAGTTGAGAGATATCAAACCAAATGCTGAATAATTTGCTTTGATTGAGCAATTTATTGCAGTAAAGAAGGAAATATTGTACACTAGTGCGCCTGGAATAAGTTTGAACATTTTTTTCGCATGTGTAGCGCTTTCCTTTCGCATTTTGTTGGGACGTTTTATCTTTGCCGCTTGTGTTTTTTTGATATTATTTGTATCCTTATACTGTAGAGTCACTAGTATAAAAGTATCTTTGCTTTTATGTATATTTTATAAGATTTTTAAATAAATTTTCACATCTAGGAGGATTTTCTCTATTCTTAGCTAACCTATTGGATCTTTCAATTTTTTCTTTATGTATTTTATTATGAATCATTCATTGTTCGTCATGATACATTTGAACATATTTTTTAATTATATTATAATTAATGGTTTCTTACTCGCTCTGGTAGAATACCACCTACGTGATTTCATTAGTAGGTAAGTTTCAAGTAGTTATTAAGCGTGTCATTGTACGTTTGTGCAGCAAGTCTCAATTTATAATAAAATATTTCTTTATTGATGCTATGTTGTACTGTGTAGAATTTATCCTATTACTACAGTAACGATTCGATAGTCCTAAAGAGTTAGTATTTCCATGAGAACTCTACTGTGCTTCAATATTATTTATTTCTAATTAGTGTCTCATAAGTGTGTTGTTCCAATGTCTTACGGAATTTTCATTGGTTTAGGATAATGTTCAAAGTATTCTTTTAAGACATTGCAGATACCTATAGCACGTTTTGATGGCATAACTCTACCTAATTGACAATTTCAAAATGTTGGGTTATTCATGTTTCTACGATCCTATTGCGTTGTCATTTTCATATATGTTGTTTGAAATTAATTCAATTTGTTGTTCTTTTTCGGGTATATGTTCCTTTTTTTTATTTGATATTTATTAATCCTTCTCGCAGGATACAATATTTGTATTAACTTTGATATTTCTTTGAGGTATTCCTCAAACAAAGGTTCTAATATTTTTTTTTTTATGTGGTGCTTTAGAGTAAGTATTTTCCATAGTTTTGTTAGTTTGTGATATCTCCTCTAGTTGCGTTCCCATGTTATTTATATCATTAATTTATAGTTTGTTACGCAATTGGTTAAAGGGTTTCGTGAATTCCATGTCTTTAATTCCATGTTTTACTACAATCTGAAGTTTATCTACGTTTAAACCTTATTATTTTTTAACTATCCAAATTGGTTTATTTGAGGACAGTTCTGAGTGAATAGTAGCCATTACTTTTTCTTCTGATACTATTTCCATGAGTTTTAGTCTAATTTGTTCATACCGGGATGTGTTTTTTAGTGAACTAATAATATTGTCTATTTCCATTTGTTCTATATGTTCATTGAGTATCTGTTCAATTTCTTCTTTACTTGAATGGTGTATTAGGTTTTCATGGTGCCTCTAAAGCGTATCTGTTTTACATCAAACGAACTCACCTAATTTCCATTTATTATTTTTGTCGTCAATCATTTGTGGCAGGGAGTCGGTATAGTTTATTTCATGTTCATTTCTGATAGTGGAGGCTCGTTGGTGTTTGGACCTAATTCTTAAAAATGATTAAGTCTGATCCTTGCGGTCTTGTTGATAGTTTTGCTGATAATTTCCCAAAGAAGGTTTATTAAAGTACCGTCGTTGGCGCGGTGACCATTGTTGATTGTGGTTTTGGTTATAATCCTGTCACTGATATTCTTGTGTTGCGGTTGATTATTATATCTGTTGGTTTGTGTAAAAGGTTGTCTGTAATCGTTCCTGCAATCCTAACGATTGTAACGTTGCTGTTGCTCATGATGTGGGTTTCTTTCGAAATTTGGGTCATATCTCCTTCCTTTATAATTGGAATTCCTTTGTGAGTTAAGTTGAGAATGGTTTTTGTTTCCGAATAACCTTTGAAAATTATGCGCAGCGTGAGTTCTAAGAGTGTTGCCAAGGCCAACTATTTATAGATTATTGTTATAACCTATTAAAATTATTATAGATGAATTATGTTCTCTAATGGTGTATTCCATCCCGTTTTTGACCCTTATCGTTCAAAATTTTATTCTTTCTTTTGTGCTGAACCGTTTTATATTCTATATTCATTTAAAAATTAGATGTATACAATAAGATAATACATATATTGAGCCGTGAATGGCTCCTTTTACTGCTTGGTATGCATTGTACTAAGTTTTGGTAACGTAGACATTCACCTACTATGGGCAGGTTTATCACGTGGTCTTCGATACGGTCCTCAAAGATGTCGGTACCTTCGATTTTACTGGCGATTTGAGTTTTACGCGTGGCGTCTTGTCTAACTGTTTCTTGTGTAAGCGGTCTGTATTGTAGTCGAGTTCTCTTAGTTGAGAGATATCAATCGAAACACCAGACGAGTTCCTCTAAGAATCACTGCTCGCCTCGTCATAGAGTGAAAATGGATTGAAGTTCAATAATTTTAACAGGTACGTAATGAGCTTATTGATAATGGTTATTCTAGTGCTTCTTAGTTCCAGTAGGAAAAAAAAATAGTTAAGCTTATGTGGTAAATGATTACTAAAAAGAACGAAATATTGTTCACTAGTGCGCCTGGAATGAGTAAGACATGTGTTCCGCTACTAGTATAGCGCTTGGGTCGTTGCTTATGCTTGGTGATTTATTTTTTGACGGAATATGTAAACTTTGTAGGTCCAGATAGGCTTAGGTGTAACTTTTTAGATTAGTTATTTATTTTCAACAATCGCTGTAATTAGATGTCGGTATCTTCCCTTTTACTGATGATTCGTAGTGTTACACGTGGCGTCTTCTCTAACTATTTCTTTTGTAAGTGATCTTTTTTGTAGTCGAGTTCTCTAAGTTAAGAGATATCAAACCAAATGCCAGACGCTTTCCTTTGATTGCTTTGACTGAGGAAATGAATGCTGTAAAGAAGGAAATATTGTACACTAGTGCGCTTGGAATAAGTTTGAACATTGGTTTAGCATGTGTAGTTAATGGGGTGGGGCTTATGCTTGCTGATTTATTTTTTGTATGTGCTATATGAACTTGGTATGTCCAGATAGGCTTAAGCATAACTTTTTAGATTAGTTATTTAATTTCAACAATCGTTGTGATTAGATGTCTGCCTCTTCGCTTTTAGTGATGATTAGTAGTGTTACACGTGGCCTCCTCTCTAACTATTTCTTGTGTTAGCGGTCTGTATTGCAGTCGAATTCTCTTAGTTGAGAGATATCAAACCAAATGCTGAACAATTTGCTTTGATTGAGCAATTTATTGCAGTAAAGAAGGAAATATTGTACACTAGTGCGCCTGGAATAAATTTGAACATTTTTTTCGCATGTGTAGCGCTTTCCTTTCGCATTTTGTTGGGACGTTTTATCTTTGCCGCTTGTGTTTTTTTGATATTATTTGTATCCTTATACTGTAGAGTCACTGGTATAAAAGTATCTTTTCTTTTATGTATATTTTATAAAATTTTTAAATAAATTTGCACATCTAGGAGGATTTTCTCTATTCTTAGCTAACCTATTGGCTCTTTCAATTTTTTCTTTATGTATTTTATTATGAATCATTCATTGTTCGTCATGATACATTTGAACATATTTTTCAATTATATTATAATTGATGGTTTCTTACTCGCTCTGATAGAATACTACCTACGTGATTTCATTAGTAGGTAAGTTTTAAGTAGTTATTAAGCGTGTCATTGTACGTTAGTGCAGCATGTACCAATTTATAATAAAATATTTCTTTATAAATGCTATGTTGTACTGTGTAGAATTTATCCTATTACTACAGTAACGATTCGATAGTCCTAAAGAGTTAGTATTTCCATGAGAACTCTACTGTGCTTCAATATTATTTATTTCTAATTAGTGTCTCATAAGTGTGTTGTTCCAATGTCCTACGGAATTTTCATTGGTTTAGGATAATGTTCAAAGTATTCTTTTAAGACATTGCACATACCTATAGCATGTTTTGATGGTATAACTGTAGTTAATAGACAATTCGAAAATGCTGAGTTTTTTATGTTTCTACGATCCTATTGTGTTGTCATTTTTCGATATGTTGTTTAAAATTAATTCAATTTGTCGTTCTTTTTTGGGTATATGTTCCTTTTTTTATATTTGAAATTTATTAATCCTTCTCGCAGGATACAATATTTGTATTAACTTTGATATTTCTTTGAGGTATTCCTCAAACAAAGGTTCTAATATTTTTTTTTATGTGGTGCTTTAGAGTAAGTATGTTCCATAGTTTTGTGAGTTTGTGATATTTCCTCTAGTTGCGTTCCCATGTTATTTATATCATTACTGGCTCCATAAAAATTACTCGCTCGACTAAATTCTTAGAGAAATGGATGCTAACCGAAGCGGCCTAAACATCTACAGCCATCACAATAGCACAAGCTAGTTGAACAAATATGTAGCTTGACAGTTATTTGTGATTTCACACGGTTTAAAAATAGAAGTAAATGATGACATTTCAGCAGCTAGCAAGGGCTTGAACCGAAACCAATGCTTTAATAGCAGCAAATATTCGACAAGTCAGAAGAATGAAAAGGAATTATACTTCTACAACAGTCCATAGCTGCAGTAATTGAACTCGCTGGTAAGTACAAATTTATTATTTTTGCACGTTTTTTATTATGAAAGTCTAACTTAATTTACATACTTTAATGATCTTCCTATATATCTTTATGTATTTATGTAACTTTGCTTAAACGTGTTCGGGCGTATTGATAACTCACAACGGCTACAACTAGCAAGTTGGTTATGTCTCTATTTTTTCTGCTCGTTTTACAGTTACTTTATAATGCTTGAACATCAGAAAATCTTTTAGAATTGCTCTACGTTTGTCTTTACCAAAAAAATGTTTTCAAGACCGTGTAGCCAAGGAGACTCGTACAAAACAAAAACTAATGGCTTGACTAAATCTTAAAGAAATGGATGCTACCCGAAGCGGCCTAAACTTCTACAGCTATGAGAATAGCACAAGCTAGTAGAACAAACATGTAGCTTGACAGTTCTTTATAATTGCCCATGGTTTAAAAATAGAAGTAAATGATGACATTTCCGCAGCTAGCAAGGGCTTGAACCGAAACCAATGCTTTAACAGCAGCAAATATTTGACAAATGAGAAGAATGAAAAGGAAATATACTTCTACAAGAATCTATAGCTGCAGTAATTGAACTCGCTGGTAAGTGCAAATTTATTATTTTTGCACGTTTTTTATTATGAAAGTCTAACTTAATTTATATACTTTAATGATCTTCCTATATATCTTTATGTATTTATGTAACTTTGCTTAAACGTGTTTGGGCGTCTTGATAACTCACAACGGCTACGACTAGCAAGTGGGTTATGTCTCTGTTCTTTCTGCTCGTGTTACGGTTACTTTTTAATGGTGGAACTTTAAAAAATCTTTTAGAATTGCTCTACGATTGTCTTCACTAAAAAAAAGATTTCAAGACCGTGTAGCCAAGGAGAATCGTATAAAACCAAAATTACTGGCTTGACTAAAATCTTAGAGAAATAGATGCTAACCGAAGCGGCCTAAACATCTACAGCCATCACAATAGCACAAGCTAGTTGAACAAATATACAGCTTGACAGTTCTTTATGATTTCACACGGTTTAAAAATAGAAGTAAATGATGACATTTCAGCAGCTAGCAAGGACTTGAACCGAAATCAATGCTTTAACAGCAGCAAATATTCGACAAATGAGAAGAATGAAAAGGAATTATACTTCTACAACAATCTATAGCTGCAGTAATTGAACTCGCTGGTAAGTACAAATTTATTATTTTTGCACGTTTTTTATTATGAAAGTCTAACTTAATTTAATATACTTTAATGATTTTCCTATATATCTTTATGTATTTATGTACTTTTGCTTAAACGTGTTCGGGCGTCTTGATAACTCACAACGGCTACGACTAGCAAGTGGGTTATGTCTCTATTCTTTCTGCTCGTGTTACGGTTACTTTATAATGCTGGAACATCAAAGAATCTTTTAGAATTGCTCCACGTTTGTCTTCACCAAAAAAAAGATTTCAAGACCGTGTGGCCAAGGAGACTCGTACAAAACAAAAATTACTGGCTCGACTAAAATCTTAGAGAAATGGATGCTAACCGAAGCGGCCTAAACATCTACAGCCATCACAATGGCACAAGCTAGTAGAACAAACATGTAGCTTGACAGTTCTTTATAATTGCCCATGGTTTAAAAATAGAAGTAAAAGATGACATTTCCGCAGCTAGCAAGGGCTTGAACCGAAACCAATGCTTTAACAGCAGCAAATATTTGACAAATGAAAAGAATGAAAAGGAATTATACTTCTACAACAATCTATAGCTGCAGTAATTGAACTCGCTGGTAAGTACAAGTTCATTATTTTTGCACGTTTTTTATTATGAAAGTCTAACTTAATTTATATACTTTAATGATCTTCCTGTATATCTTTATGTATTTATGTAACTTTGCTTAAACGTTTTCGGGCTTCTTGATAACTCACAACGGCTACGACTAGCAAGTGGGTTATGTCTCTATTTTTTCTGCTCGTGTTACAGTTACTTTATATTGCTTGAACATCAGAAAATCTTTTAGAATTGCTCCACGTTTGTCTTCACCCAAAAAAAGTTTTCAAGACCGTGTAGCCAAGGAGACTAGTACAAAACAAAAACAAATGGCTTGACTAAATCTTAAAGAAATAGATGCTACCCGAAGCGGCCTAAACTTCTACAGCTATCACAATAGCACAAGCTAGTAAAACAAACATGTAGCTTGACAGTTATTTATAATGGCCCATGGTTTAAAAATAGAAGTAAATGATGACATTTCACCAGTAAGCAGGGCCATGAACCGAAACTAATGCCATAACAGCAGCGAAAATTCGACAAATGAGAAGAATGAGGAGGAATTATACTTCTACAACAGACCATAGCTGAATTAATTTAACTCGCCGGTAAGTACAAGTTCATTATTTTTGCACTTTTTTTTTTTTTTATAAAAATCTAAATTTATTTTATATACTTTAATACTCCATCTATGCATCTTCACGTATTTAAGTAATTTTGCTTAAACGTGTTCGGGCGTCTTAATAACTCACAACGGCTACGACTAGCAAGTGGGTTATGTCTCTGTTCTTTCTGCTCGTGTTACGGTTACTTTATAATGGTGGAACATCAAAGAATCTTCTAGAATTGCTCCACGTTTGTCTTCACCAAAAAAAATTTTCATGACCGTGTAGCCAAGGAGACTCGTACAAAACAAAAGTTACTGGCTCGACTAAATCTTAGAGAAATAGATGTTATCCGAAGTGGCCTATACTTTTACATTTATCACAATGGCAGAAGTTAGTAGAACAAACATGTAGCTTGACAGTTCTTTATAATTGACCATGGTTTAAAAATAGAAGTAAATGATGACATTTTACCAGCTAGCAGGGGCATGAACCGAAACTAATGCCTTAACAGCAGCGACAATTCGACAAATGAGAAGAATGAGGAGGAATTATACTTCTACAACAGTCCATAGCTATATTAATTTAACTCGCTGGTAAGTAAAAGTTCATTATTTTTGCACGTTTTTTATTATGAAAGTCTAACTTAATTTTATATACTTTAATACTCTATCTATGTATCTTCACGTATTTATGTAATTTTGCTTAAACGTGTTCGGGCGTCTTGATGACTCACAACGGCTACGACTAGCAAGTGGGTTATGTCTCTATTCTTTCTGCTCGTGTTACGGTTACTTTATAATGGTGGAACATATAAGAATCTTTTAGAATTGCTCTACGTTTGTCTTTACCAAAAGGAATTATTCAAGACCGTGTAGCCAAGGAGACTCGTACAAAACTAAAACTAATGGCTTGACTAAATCTTAAAGAAATGGATGCTACCCGAAGCGGCCTAAACTTCTACAGCTATCACAATAGCACAAGTTGGTAGAACAAACATGTAGCTTGACAGTTCTTTATAATTGCCCATGGTTTAAAAATAGAAGTAAATGAGGACATTTAACCAGCTAGCAGGGGCATGAACCGAAACTAATGCCTTAACAGCAGCGACAATTCGACAAATGAGAAGAATGAGGAGGAATTATACTTCTACAACAGTCCATAGCTATATTAATTTAACTCGCTGGTAAGTACAAGTTCATTATTTTTGCTCGTTTTTTTTTATAAAAATCTAAATTTATTTTATATACTTTAATACTCTATCTATGTATCTTCACGTATTTATGTATTTTTGCTTAAACGTGTTCGGGCGTCTTGATGACTCACAACGGCTACGACTAGCAAGTGGGTTATGTCTCTGTTCTTTCTGCTCGTGTTACGGTTACTTTATAATGGTGGAACATTAAAAAATCTTTAAGAATTGCTCCACGTTTGTCTTCACCAAAAAAAAGATTTCAAGACCGTGTGGTTAAGGAGACTCGTACAAAACAAAAATTACTGGCTCGACTAAAATCTTAGACAAATGGATGCTAACCGAAGCGGCCTAAACGTCTACAGCCATCACAATGGCACAAGCTAGTTGAACAAATATCTAGCTTGACAGTTCTTTATGATTTCACACGGTTTAAAAATAGAAGTAAATGATGACATTTCAGCAGCTAGCAAGGGCTTGAACGAAACCAATGCCTTAACAGCAGCGACAATTCGACAAATGAGAAGAATGAGGAGGAATTATACTTCTACAACAGTCCATAGCTATATTAATTTAACTCGCTGGTAAATAAAAGTCCATTATTTTTGCACGTTTTTTTTCATAAAAATCTAAATTTATTTTATATACTTAAATACTCTATCTATGTATCTTCACGTAATTATGTAATTTTGGCTAAACGTGTTCGGGCGTCTTGATAACTCACAACGGCTACGACTAGCAAGTGGGTTATGTCTCTATTCTTTCTGCTCGTGTTACGGTTACTTTATAATGCTCGAACATCAGAAAACCTTTATGAATTGCTCTACGTTTGTCTTTACCAAAAGGAATTTTTCAAGACCGTGTAGCCAAGGAGACTCTTACAAAACAAAAATTACTGGCTCGACTAAAATCTTAGAGAAATGGATGCTAACCGAAGCGGCCTAAACCTCTACAGCCATCACAATGGCACAAGCTAGTTGAACAAATATGTAGCTTGACAGTTCTTTATGATTTCACACGGTATAGAAATAGCAGTAAATGATGACATTTCAGCAGCTAGCAAGGGCTTGAACCGAAATCAATGCTTTAACAGCAGCAAATATTCGACAAATGAAAAGAATGAAAAGGAATTATACTTCTACAACAATCTATAGCTGCAGTAATTGAACTCGCTGGAAAGTACAAATTTATTATTTTTGCACGTTTTTTATTATGAAAGTCTAACTAAATTTTATATACTTTAATGATCTTCCTATATATCTTTATGTATTTATGTAATTTTTCTTAAACGTGTTCGGGCGTCTTGATAACTCACAACGGCTACGACTAGCAAGTGGGTTATGTCTCTATTTTTTCTGCTCGTGTTACGGTTACTTTATAATGCTTGAACATCAGAAAATCTTTAAGAATTGCTCTACGTTTGTCTTTACCAAAAGGAATTATTCAAGACCGTGTAGCCAAGGAGACTCGTACAAAACAAAAACTAATGGCTTGTCTAAATCTTAAAGAAATGGATGCTACCCGAAGCGGCCTAAACTTCTACAGCTATCACAATAGCACAAGCTGGTAGAACAAACATGTAGCTTGACAGTTCTTTATAATAGCCCATGGTTTAAAAATAGAAGTAAATGAGGACATTTCACCTGCTAGCAGGGGCATGAACCGACACTAATGCCTTAACAGCAGCGACAATTCGACAAAAGAGAAGAATGAGGAGAAATTATACTTCTACAACAGTCCATAGCTGAATTAATTTAACTCGCTGGTAAGTACAAGTTCATTATTTTTGCTCGTTTTTTTTTATAAAAATCTAAATTTATTTTATATACTTTAATACTCTACCTATGTATCTTCACGTATTTATGTAATTTTGGCTAAACGTGTTCGGGCGTCTTGATGACTCACAACGGCTACGACTAGCAAGTGGGTTATGTCTCTGTTCTTTCTGCTCGTGTTACGGTTACTTTATAATGGTGGAACATTAAAAAATCTTTTAGAATTGCTCCACGTTTGTCTTCACCAAAAAAAAGATTTCAAGACCGTGTGGTTAAGGAGACTCGTACAAAACAAAAATTACTGGCTCGACTAAAATCTTAGAGAAATGGATGCTAACCGAAGCGGCCTAAACCTCTACAGCCATCACAATGGCACAAGCTAGTTGAACAAATATGTAGCTTGACAGTTCTTTATGATTTCACACGGTATAGAAATAGCAGTAAATGATGACATTTCAGCAGCTAGCAAGGGCTTGAACGAAACCAATGCCTTAACAGCAGCAAATATTCGACAAATGAAAAGAATGAAAAGGAATTATACTTCTACAACAATCTATAGCTGCAGTAATTGAACTCGCTGGAAAGTACAAATTTATTATTTTTGCACGTTTTTTATTATGAAAGTTTAACTAAATTTTATATACTTTAATGATCTTCCTATATAGCTTTATGTATTTATGTAATTTTGCTTAAACGTGTTCGGGCGTCTTGATAACTCACAACGGCTACGACTAGCAAGTGGGTTATGTCTCTATTTTTTCTGCTCGTGTTACGGTTACTTTATAATGCTTGAACATCAGAAAATCTTTAAGAATTGCTCTACGTTTGTCTTTACCAAAAGGAATTATTCAAGACCGTGTAGCCAAGGAGACTCGTACAAAACAAAAACTTATGGCTTGTCTAAATCTTAAAGAAATGGATGCTACCCGAAGCGGCCTAAACTTCTACTGCTATCACAATAGCACAAGCTGGTAGAACAAACATGTAGCTTGACAGTTCTTTATAATTGCCCATGGTTTAAAAATAGAAGCAAATGAGGACATTTCACCAGCTAGTAGGGGCATGAACCGACAGTAATGCCTTAACAGCAGCGACAATTCGACAAAAGAGAAGAATGAGGAGAAATTATACTTCTACAACAGTCCATAGCTGAATTAATTTAACTCGCTGGTAAGTACAAGTTCATTATTTTTGCACGTTTTTTTTTATAAAAATCTAAATTTATTTTATATATTTAAATACTCTATCTATGTATCTTCACGTATTTATGTAATTTTGGTTAAACGTGTTCGGGCGTCTTGATGACTCACAACGGCTACGACTAGCAAGTGGGTTATGTCTCTGTTCTTTCTGCTCGTGTTACGGTTACTTTATAATGGTGGAACATTAAAAAATCTTTAAGAATTGCTCCACGTTTGTCTTCACCAAAAAAAAGATTTCAAGACCGTGTGGTTAAGGAGACTCGTACAAAACAAAAATTACTGGCTCGACTAAAATCTTAGACAAATGGATGCTAACCGAAGCGGCCTAAACGTCTACAGCCATCACAATGGCACAAGCTAGTTGAACAAATATCTAGCTTGACAGTTCTTTATGATTTCACACGGTTTAAAAATAGAAGTAAATGATGACATTTCAGCAGCTAGCAAGGGCTTGAACGAAACCAATGCCTTAACAGCAGCGACAATTCGACAAATGAGAAGAATGAGGAGGAATTATACTTCTACAACAGTCCATAGCTATATTAATTTAACTCGCTGGTAAATAAAAGTCCATTATTTTTGCACGTTTTTTTTCATAAAAATCTAAATTTATTTTATATACTTAAATACTCTATCTATGTATCTTCACGTAATTATGTAATTTTGGCTAAACGTGTTCGGGCGTCTTGATAACTCACAACGGCTACGACTAGCAAGTGGGTTATGTCTCTATTCTTTCTGCTCGTGTTACGGTTACTTTATAATGCTCGAACATCAGAAAATCTTTATGAATTGCTCTACGTTTGTCTTTACCAAAAGGAATTTTTCAAGACCGTGTAGCCAAGGAGACTCTTACAAAACAAAAATTACTGGCTCGACTAAAATCTTAGAGAAATGGATGCTAACCGAAGCGGCCTAAACCTCTACAGCCATCACAATGGCACAAGCTAGTTGAACAAATATGTAGCTTGACAGTTCTTTATGATTTCACACGGTATAGAAATAGCAGTAAATGATGACATTTCAGCAGCTAGCAAGGGCTTGAACCGAAATCAATGCTTTAACAGCAGCAAATATTCGACAAATGAAAAGAATGAAAAGGAATTATACTTCTACAACAATCTATAGCTGCAGTAATTGAACTCGCTGGTAAGTACAAGTTCATTATTTTTGCACGTTTTTTATTATGAAAGTCTAACTTAATTTATATACTTTAATGATCTTCCTGTATATCTTTATGTATTTATGTAACTTTGCTTAAACGTTTTCGGGCTTCTTGATAACTCACAACGGCTACGACTAGCAAGTGGGTTATGTCTCTATTTTTTCTGCTCGTGTTACAGTTACTTTATATTGCTTGAACATCAGAAAATCTTTTAGAATTGCTCCACGTTTGTCTTCACCCAAAAAAAGTTTTCAAGACCGTGTAGCCAAGGAGACTAGTACAAAACAAAAACAAATGGCTTGACTAAATCTTAAAGAAATAGATGCTACCCGAAGCGGCCTAAACTTCTACAGCTATCACAATAGCACAAGCTAGTAAAACAAACATGTAGCTTGACAGTTATTTATAATGGCCCATGGTTTAAAAATAGAAGTAAATGATGACATTTCACCAGTAAGCAGGGCCATGAACCGAAACTAATGCCATAACAGCAGCGAAAATTCGACAAATGAGAAGAATGAGGAGGAATTATACTTCTACAACAGACCATAGCTGAATTAATTTAACTCGCCGGTAAGTACAAGTTCATTATTTTTGCACTTTTTTTTTTTTTTATAAAAATCTAAATTTATTTTATATACTTTAATACTCCATCTATGCATCTTCACGTATTTAAGTAATTTTGCTTAAACGTGTTCGGGCGTCTTAATAACTCACAACGGCTACGACTAGCAAGTGGGTTATGTCTCTGTTCTTTCTGCTCGTGTTACGGTTACTTTATAATGGTGGAACATTAAAAAATCTTTTAGAATTGCTCCACGTTTGTCTTCACCAAAAAAAAGATTTCAAGACCGTGTGGTTAAGGAGACTCGTACAAAACAAAAATTACTGGCTCGACTAAAATCTTAGAGAAATGGATGCTAACCGAAGCGGCCTAAACCTCTACAGCCATCACAATGGCACAAGCTAGTTGAACAAATATGTAGCTTGACAGTTCTTTATGATTTCACACGGTATAGAAATAGCAGTAAATGATGACATTTCAGCAGCTAGCAAGGGCTTGAACCGAAATCAATGCTTTAACAGCAGCAAATATTCGACAAATGAAAAGAATGAAAAGGAATTATACTTCTACAACAATCTATAGCTGCAGTAATTGAACTCGCTGGAAAGTACAAATTTATTATTTTTGCACGTTTTTTATTATGAAAGTCTAACTAAATTTTATATACTTTAATGATCTTCATATATATCTTTATGTATTTATGTAATTTTGCTTAAACGTGTTCGGGCGTCTTGATAACTCACAACGGCTACGACTAGCAAGTGGGTTATGTCTCTATTTTTTCTGCTCGTGTTACGGTTACTTTATAATGCTTGAACATCAGAAAATCTTTAAGAATTGCTCTACGTTTGTCTTTACCAAAAGGAATTATTCAAGACCGTGTAGCCAAGGAGACTCGTACAAAACAAAAACTAATGGCTTGTCTAAATCTTAAAGAAATGGATGCTACCCGAAGCGGCCTAAACTTCTACAGCTATCACAATAGCACAAGCTGGTAGAACAAACATGTAGCTTGACAGTTCTTTATAATAGCCCATGGTTTAAAAATAGAAGTAAATGAGGACATTTCACCTGCTAGCAGGGGCATGAACCGACACTAATGCCTTAACAGCAGCGACAATTCGACAAAAGAGAAGAATGAGGAGAAATTATACTTCTACAACAGTCCATAGCTGAATTAATTTAACTCGCTGGTAAGTACAAGTTCATTATTTTTGCTCGTTTTTTTTTATAAAAATCTAAATTTATTTTATATACTTTAATACTCTACCTATGTATCTTCACGTATTTATGTAATTTTGGCTAAACGTGTTCGGGCGTCTTGATGACTCACAACGGCTACGACTAGCAAGTGGGTTATGTCTCTGTTCTTTCTGCTCGTGTTACGGTTACTTTATAATGGTGGAACATTAAAAAATCTTTTAGAATTGCTCCACGTTTGTCTTCACCAAAAAAAAGATTTCAAGACCGTGTGGTTAAGGAGACTCGTACAAAACAAAAATTACTGGCTCGACTAAAATCTTAGAGAAATGGATGCTAACCGAAGCGGCCTAAACCTCTACAGCCATCACAATGGCACAAGCTAGTTGAACAAATATGTAGCTTGACAGTTCTTTATGATTTCACACGGTATAGAAATAGCAGTAAATGATGACATTTCAGCAGCTAGCAAGGGCTTGAACGAAACCAATGCCTTAACAGCAGCAAATATTCGACAAATGAAAAGAATGAAAAGGAATTATACTTCTACAACAATCTATAGCTGCAGTAATTGAACTCGCTGGAAAGTACAAATTTATTATTTTTGCACGTTTTTTATTATGAAAGTTTAACTAAATTTTATATACTTTAATGATCTTCCTATATATCTTTATGTATTTATGTAATTTTGCTTAAACGTGTTCGGGCGTCTTGATAACTCACAACGGCTACGACTAGCAAGTGGGTTATGTCTCTATTTTTTCTGCTCGTGTTACGGTTACTTTATAATGCTTGAACATCAGAAAATCTTTAAGAATTGCTCTACGTTTGTCTTTACCAAAAGGAATTATTCAAGACCGTGTAGCCAAGGAGACTCGTACAAAACAAAAACTTATGGCTTGTCTAAATCTTAAAGAAATGGATGCTACCCGAAGCGGCCTAAACTTCTACTGCTATCACAATAGCACAAGCTGGTAGAACAAACATGTAGCTTGACAGTTCTTTATAATTGCCCATGGTTTAAAAATAGAAGCAAATGAGGACATTTCACCAGCTAGTAGGGGCATGAACCGACAGTAATGCCTTAACAGCAGCGACAATTCGACAAAAGAGAAGAATGAGGAGAAATTATACTTCTACAACAGTCCATAGCTGAATTAATTTAACTCGCTGGTAAGTACAAGTTCATTATTTTTGCACGTTTTTTTTTATAAAAATCTAAATTTATTTTATATATTTAAATACTCTATCTATGTATCTTCACGTATTTATGTAATTTTGGTTAAACGTGTTCGGGCGTCTTGATGACTCACAACGGCTACGACTAGCAAGTGGGTTATGTCTCTGTTCTTTCTGCTCGTGTTACGGTTACTTTATAATGGTGGAACATTAAAAAATCTTTAAGAATTGCTCCACGTTTGTCTTCACCAAAAAAAAGATTTCAAGACCGTGTGGTTAAGGAGACTCGTACAAAACAAAAATTACTGGCTCGACTAAAATCTTAGACAAATGGATGCTAACCGAAGCGGCCTAAACGTCTACAGCCATCACAATGGCACAAGCTAGTTGAACAAATATCTAGCTTGACAGTTCTTTATGATTTCACACGGTTTAAAAATAGAAGTAAATGATGACATTTCAGCAGCTAGCAAGGGCTTGAACGAAACCAATGCCTTAACAGCAGCGACAATTCGACAAATGAGAAGAATGAGGAGGAATTATACTTCTACAACAGTCCATAGCTATATTAATTTAACTCGCTGGTAAATAAAAGTCCATTATTTTTGCACGTTTTTTTTCATAAAAATCTAAATTTATTTTATATACTTAAATACTCTATCTATGTATCTTCACGTAATTATGTAATTTTGGCTAAACGTGTTCGGGCGTCTTGATAACTCACAACGGCTACGACTAGCAAGTGGGTTATGTCTCTATTCTTTCTGCTCGTGTTACGGTTACTTTATAATGCTCGAACATCAGAAAATCTTTATGAATTGCTCTACGTTTGTCTTTACCAAAAGGAATTTTTCAAGACCGTGTAGCCAAGGAGACTCTTACAAAACAAAAATTACTGGCTCGACTAAAATCTTAGAGAAATGGATGCTAACCGAAGCGGCCTAAACCTCTACAGCCATCACAATGGCACAAGCTAGTTGAACAAATATGTAGCTTGACAGTTCTTTATGATTTCACACGGTATAGAAATAGCAGTAAATGATGACATTTCAGCAGCTAGCAAGGGCTTGAACCGAAATCAATGCTTTAACAGCAGCAAATATTCGACAAATGAAAAGAATGAAAAGGAATTATACTTCTACAACAATCTATAGCTGCAGTAATTGAACTCGCTGGAAAGTACAAATTTATTATTTTTGCACGTTTTTTATTATGAAAGTCTAACTAAATTTTATATACTTTAATGATCTTCCTATATATCTTTATGTATTTATGTAATTTTGCTTAAACGTGTTCGGGCGTCTTGATAACTCACAACGGCTACGACTAGCAAGTGGGTTATGTCTCTATTTTTTCTGCTCGTGTTACGGTTACTTTATAATGCTTGAACATCAGAAAATCTTTAAGAATTGCTCTACGTTTGTCTTTACCAAAAGGAATTATTCAAGACCGTGTAGCCAAGGAGACTCGTACAAAACAAAAACTAATGGCTTGTCTAAATCTTAAAGAAATGGATGCTACCCGAAGCGGCCTAAACTTCTACAGCTATCACAATAGCACAAGCTGGTAGAACAAACATGTAGCTTGACAGTTCTTTATAATAGCCCATGGTTTAAAAATAGAAGTAAATGAGGACATTTCACCAGCTAGCAGGGGCATGAACCGACACTAATGCCTTAACAGCAGCGACAATTCGACGAAAGAGAAGAATGAGGAGAAATTATACTTCTACAACAGTCCATAGCTGAATTAATTGAACTCGCTGGAAAGTACAAATTTATTATTTTTGCACGTTTTTTATTATGAAAGTTTAACTAAATTTTATATACTTTAATGATCTTCCTATATATCTTTATGTATTTATGTAATTTTGCTTAAACGTGTTCGGGCGTCTTGATAACTCACAACGGCTACGACTAGCAAGTGGGTTATGTCTCTATTTTTTCTGCTCGTGTTACGGTTACTTTATAATGCTTGAACATCAGAAAATCTTTAAGAATTGCTCTACGTTTGTCTTTACCAAAAGGAATTATTCAAGACCGTGTAGCCAAGGAGACTCGTACAAAACAAAAACTAATGGCTTGTCTAAATCTTAAAGAAATGGATGCTACCCGAAGCGGCCTAAACTTCTACAGCTATCACAATAGCACAAGCTGGTAGAACAAACATGTAGCTTGACAGTTCTTTATAATAGCCCATGGTTTAAAAATAGAAGTAAATGAGGACATTTCACCAGCTAGCAGGGGCATGAACCGACACTAATGCCTTAACAGCAGCGACAATTCGACAAAAGAGAAGAATGAGGAGAAATTATACTTCTACAACAGTCCATAGCTGAATTAATTTAACTCGCTGGTAAGTACAAGTTCATTATTTTTGCTCGTTTTTTTTTATAAAAATCTAAATTTATTTTATATACTTTAATACTCTACCTATGTATCTTCACGTATTTATGTAATTTTGGCTAAACGTGTTCGGGCGTCTTGATGACTCACAACGGCTACGACTAGCAAGTGGGTTATGTCTCTGTTCTTTCTGCTCGTGTTACGGTTACTTTATAATGGTGGAACATTAAAAAATCTTTAAGAATTGCTCCACGTTTGTCTTCACCAAAAAAAAGATTTCAAGACCGTGTGGTTAAGGAGACTCGTACAAAACAAAAATTACTGGCTCGACTAAAATCTTAGAGAAATGGATGCTAACCGAAGCGGCCTAAACCTCTACAGCCATCACAATGGCACAAGCTAGTTGAACAAATATGTAGCTTGACAGTTCTTTATGATTTCACACGGTATAGAAATAGCAGTAAATGATGACATTTCAGCAGCTAGCAAGGGCTTGAACGAAACCAATGCCTTAACAGCAGCAAATATTCGACAAATGAAAAGAATGAAAAGGAATTATACTTCTACAACAATCTATAGCTGCAGTAATTGAACTCGCTGGAAAGTACAAATTTATTATTTTTGCACGTTTTTTATTATGAAAGTTTAACTAAATTTTATATACTTTAATGATCTTCCTATATATCTTTATGTATTTATGTAATTTTGCTTAAACGTGTTCGGGCGTCTTGATAACTCACAACGGCTACGACTAGCAAGTGGGTTATGTCTCTATTTTTTCTGCTCATGTTACGGTTACTTTATAATGCTTGAACATCAGAAAATCTTTAAGAATTGCTCTACGTTTGTCTTTACCAAAAGGAATTATTCAAGACCGTGTAGCCAAGGAGACTCTTACAAAACAAAAATTACTGGCTCGACTAAAATCTTAGAGAAATGGATGCTAACCGAAGCGGCCTAAACCTCTACAGCCATCACAATGGCACAAGCTAGTTGAACAAATATGTAGCTTGACAGTTCTTTATGATTTCACACGGTATAGAAATAGCAGTAAATGATGACATTTCAGCAGCTAGCAAGGGCTTGAACCGAAATCAATGCTTTAACAGCAGCAAATATTCGACAAATGAAAAGAATGAAAAGGAATTATACTTCTACAACAATCTATAGCTGCAGTAATTGAACTCGCTGGAAAGTACAAATTTATTATTTTTGCACGTTTTTTATTATGAAAGTCTAACTAAATTTTATATACTTTAATGATCTTCCTATATATCTTTATGTATTTATGTAATTTTGCTTAAACGTGTTCGGGCGTCTTGATAACTCACAACGGCTACGACTAGCAAGTGGGTTATGTCTCTATTTTTTCTGCTCGTGTTACGGTTACTTTATAATGCTTGAACATCAGAAAATCTTTAAGAATTGCTCTACGTTTGTCTTTACCAAAAGGAATTATTCAAGACCGTGTAGCCAAGGAGACTCGTACAAAACAAAAACTAATGGCTTGTCTAAATCTTAAAGAAATGGATGCTACCCGAAGCGGCCTAAACTTCTACAGCTATCACAATAGCACAAGCTGGTAGAACAAACATGTAGCTTGACAGTTCTTTATAATAGCCCATGGTTTAAAAATAGAAGTAAATGAGGACATTTCACCAGCTAGCAGGGGCATGAACCGACACTAATGCCTTAACAGCAGCGACAATTCGACAAAAGAGAAGAATGAGGAGAAATTATACTTCTACAACAGTCCATAGCTGAATTAATTTAACTCGCTGGTAAGTACAAGTTCATTATTTCTGCTCGTTTTTTTTTATAAAAATCTAAATTTATTTTATATACTTTAATACTCTACCTATGTATCTTCACGTATTTATGTAATTTTGGCTAAACGTGTTCGGGCGTCTTGATGACTCACAACGGCTACGACTAGCAAGTGGGTTATGTCTCTGTTCTTTCTGCTCGTGTTACGGTTACTTTATAATGGTGGAACATTAAAAAATCTTTTAGAATTGCTCCACGTTTGTCTTCACCAAAAAAAAGATTTCAAGACCGTGTGGTTAAGGAGACTTGTACAAAACAAAAATTACTGGCTCGACTAAAATCTTAGAGAAATGGATGCTAACCGAAGCGGCCTAAACCTCTACAGCCATCACAATGGCACAAGCTAGTTGAACAAATATGTAGCTTGACAGTTCTTTATGATTTCACACGGTATAGAAATAGCAGTAAATGATGACATTTCAGCAGCTAGCAAGGGCTTGAACGAAACCAATGCCTTAACAGCAGCAAATATTCGACAAATGAAAAGAATGAAAAGGAATTATACTTCTACAACAATCTATAGCTGCAGTAATTGAACTCGCTGGAAAGTACAAATTTATTATTTTTGCACGTTTTTTATTATGAAAGTTTAACTAAATTTTATATACTTTAATGATCTTCCTATATATCTTTATGTATTTATGTAATTTTGCTTAAACGTGTTCGGGCGTCTTGATAACTCACAACGGCTACGACTAGCAAGTGGGTTATGTCTCTATTTTTTCTGCTCGTGTTACGGTTACTTTATAATGCTTGAACATCAGAAAATCTTTAAGAATTGCTCTACGTTTGTCTTTACCAAAAGGAATTATTCAAGACCGTGTAGCCAAGGAGACTCGTACAAAACAAAAACTTATGGCTTGTCTAAATCTTAAAGAAATGGATGCTACCCGAAGCGGCCTAAACTTCTACAGCTATCACAATAGCACAAGCTGGTAGAACAAACATGTAGCTTGACAGTTCTTTATAATTGCCCATGGTTTAAAAATAGAAGTAAATGAGGACATTTCACCAGCTAGTAGGGGCATGAACCGACAGTAATGCCTTAACAGCAGCGACAATTCGACAAAAGAGAAGAATGAGGAGAAATTATACTTCTACAACAGTCCATAGCTGAATTAATTTAACTCGCTGGTAAGTACAAGTTCATTATTTTTGCACGTTTTTTTTTATAAAAATCTAAATTTATTTTATATATTTAAATACTCTATCTATGTATCTTCACGTATTTATGTAATTTTGGTTAAACGTGTTCGGGCGTCTTGATAACTCACAACGGCTACGACTAGCAAGTGGGTTATGTCTCTATTCTTTCTGCTCGTGTTACGGTTACTTTATAATGCTCGAACATCAGAAAATCTTTATGAATTGCTCTACGTTTGTCTTCACCAAAAAAAAGATTTCAAGACCGTGTGGTTAAGGAGACTCGTACAAAACAAAAATTACTGGCTCGACTAAAATTTTAGAGAAATGGATGCTACCCGAAGCGGCCTAAACGTCTTTATTCTAAATTTACATCCACAACAATCAATTGCTACAGTATATGAATTTACCTGTATGTACCACTCTCAACCTAAAATTTCGTTTTCTTAATCAGATTTACTTTTTTTTTATGTACTCATTTAATCTCACAAGGCTTCATTAACCCCTTACTCTGTGCTCCCAATATTTTTTTAGATACCCTACTCATAAACAGCTTCTCAAATTTAGCCATGCTCTATAGATTTATTGTTTCTCTTTAACATTTAGTTAACAGCCAGTTAACTAAGCCATAACCGAGGCAGTTGTCAGTGTTGCGATTTGAGTGATGACTTTTTAGGCTTCTTCTAATTTTGTCAGTTGTCTGGCAACTGACACTGGCAGTTGTCAGTACTTACACGGTTATTATATAAGTAGAATATCACTGCTCTTCAGCTTGTCCCTGCCTCTTTTTTTCCTGAGTCAACGCTGTCAATCACCAATTGCCTCTTCCTTCCATTCACCACACTCTTCATAAATGAGCGATGATCACCTTCTTCCTTCTTCTAGGACTACAAACCAGAGGTGGTCTTGGCCACATCCATGAGTTTCCTATAAGCATTCCTGTCCTGCAAATATACCTCCAGGCAGTTCCTCCAAGCCTATTATCTTGGATAGACCAATGTACCACTTATTAGTTGCCATGATTCACCTGTGGGCTGTTGTGATTATTTTCACTGATGAAGGATCCATGGTGGAAAAAGTATTCCACTCTTTTAAAGTTATAGTTCACTACGCAAATTGATGCTTTACACTTTGAACGTCCAGAACTATGACTTTATCAAATAGTGCAGTTTCACCCATCTTCCATCTTCCAGTGAGATAGCATGGCGATTGCTCAAGAATAAAGGACTGATGGATTCAAATCCAACTAAGGTAGATATCAATTTATGTTGAAATATTGTATCTCTTTGGTTGATGTAGGCACCCATGGTAAGGCAGGAGTTTATATAACAGTGTGTGTAATAAAGTTGTTCCCAAGTAATGTGTGTGTAATGTGCTGGCTGTGCGCCGCTAGTTTATTATATTTTTCCCTTGCCTGAATCATATAATTTGACAGGTTATGGGCCCAGAAGTACGTAGTGCCGTGTTATAATCGTGGAAAGTCCCGGGGTCGTGAATCGTGTGATTGAGACTGATAAATCCGACGTATCCGTTCGAGAACTATGGCCGCCAACAACAACGTAACGATCTTTCCCCAACTAACAGATACAAATTTTAAAAACTGGAAGTTCCGTGTCACCACCTTACTGGATGAGAAAGGGTTCAAAGAAACGATTGAAGATGATTGGAAGCCGGACACCAACGAGAAGAAGTCTATGGATAAAAAGGCAATGAATGTAATTATTAATTGTGTTACTGATCGTCATATAGACTACATTCGAGGCGCGGAATCAGCCAAGGGAATGATGAAATCGCTTAGTAATGTGTTTGAACGGAAGAGTACGATATCTAAACTCTTAGTTCGGAAGAAATTGTTAACATTAAAGTGCACTACGAGTCTGCAAGACCATTTTAATAAATTTGATGCTCTAGTCAGAGATCTTGAATCTATGGGATCCAAGATGGCAGAAGACGATCAGGTCTGTCACTTATTATTAACTCTTCCCGATAAATATGAACATATTGTGACAGTGTTGGAAGCAATGGATACGGAGCTCACTGTGGACTTTGTAAAATCAAGGCTTTTAGATGCAGAACTCAAAATGAATATGCAAGGCACCGTTATCAACGAAGCATCATTCATATCACGCCCTAAAAGTGTACATTCCGTCAGGAAATGTTTCGAATGCGGTGACACCAGAAACTTAGTGGCGAAATGTCCAAAACTCAAATTCAAAAGCAGTTCTAAACAAAATAATGCTAATTACAATAAAGTTGGTAATCGGGAATATCGATCATCGAACGATAACAACAATCGACATCGGCCTTTTGATAACAACAACCAACCAAGGAGAGGTTATTGTTGTGAAACCGAGGAAAAAGAAATTGTTTTCGTTGCCGTTGAAAATAGTGTAAAAAATGCTGTGTTTTCGGGTAGAAATTTAAGTGACCTACAAGTGCGATTTGTTTTGGACTCCGGATGCACTGATCACCTTGTTCGCGCAGAGATGAGACAATATATGTCCGGTATAGTGGAATTGAAACCACCCATCAGAATAAATGTGGCCAACGGAGAATCACTTTTAGCCAAGGAAAAAGGTATTTTACACGTTACAAATAATCAAGTAAAAATTCGACTGGAGGCGTTTGTTGTACCAAATCTGACATTAAATTTATTATCAGTGAAGAAAATAGTGGAATCTGGAAAGGAGGTAATTTTCAGAAATGATAAGACAATGATTGTTCATAATAACAATAACATTATAGAGGGCCAATTATGTGGAAAGCTTTATATACTAAACCTGTTTATTAATGTTGAAAAGTGTAACATCACCTTTGGGACCCTGAAGCTAATACCATACAGATATCCAGAGACGTCACATTCGATGAAAATAATATAAAATACAGTGATTGGAAAACAACCGACAAAACACCAATAAGAGTCATTACGGAAGAGAATAGTGAACCTGAAGAAAAAGAACAGGCAATGCAAGATGAAAACAGTGATGAGGAGTCGTTTCATGAATTTGAAGATGATGAAGAGAAAGAAGCTCGAGAGAAGATAAGAAGAGAGACGCGACTTCCAAAAAGGTTTGATGATTATGAATTGTATAGTGCATATTGTTTATTAGCTGGTGATCCATCTTCATATTCTGAAGCTGTAAAATCTGGTGAAGGCTGGAATAAAGCTATTGAAACCGAACTAGAAGCACTTGAAAAGTTTGAAACTTGGGAGCCAGCTAAACTTCCTGAGGGTGTTAAGCCCATCGATACTAAATGGGTCTTCACGACTAAACAGAATGGTCTTAAAAAAGCCAGATTAGTGGCTTGTGGCTTTCAAGAAGAATGTACTTACGATGTATATTCCCCTGTTGCAAAAATGTCTACTGTACGAATGATGTTGTCTTTTGCATTAAACAAAAATTATTTGACTAGACAGCTGGATATTCCAACTGCATTTTTAAACGGTGAGCTAGAACAAGATATATACATCAAGACTCCAGAAGGGGTAGATAGTGAAAGCCCAGTGTTAAAACTAAGGAAAGCATTATATGGACTTAAAGAAGCACCAAGAAGCTGGAACCGGAAATTTCACGAATTTGTAACAAAAAATGGACTTATTAGATCAAGTTGTGATGTTTGTCTCTATTCTGGAAGAAATATATGGCTAGTACTGTTTGTAGACGATATACTACTTGTTGGAAAGAAAGAAGAGCTAAGTAATTTTACTTCATTGTTGAAAGGTGAATTTAATGCTAAGGATTTAGGAGAAATTAACTGTTACCTTGGTGCCAACATTTCAAGGAACAAAGAAGAAATCAAGATTTCACAAAAAACCATGATTAGTGCATTGCTAGACAGATTCAATATGTCTGACTGCAAAGGTGTTTCCACTCCTTTAGCTAGTGACGGTTTACCACAAGGAGACGGAAAAGTGATACATGTTCCCTACCGTCAATTGATTGGAGGTTTAATGTACCTTTGTATGATAAGTAGACCAGACATTATGTTTGCTACCTCATATTTGAGTCGATTTTTAGATAGACCAAATCCCAGTTTATGGAAATCAGCCAAACGTATATTGAGATATTTAAACCAAACTAAAGACTTTAAACTTGAATTTAAGAAGAATCCATCATTGGACATCATAGCATACTCTGATGCGGACTGGGCAGGCGATCGTCGAGACCGAAAAAGCACCAGTGGCACTGCTGTCTACTTCGGTGGGAATCTTATTTCATGGAAGTCTGTAAAGCAGCAGAGCGTCGCACTCTCTACAGCCGAGGCGGAGTATGTAGCAGCAGCACAGACAGCGGCAGAGGTCATACATCTCCACAACTTAGCAAGAAGTGTGTCAGTGAGTGCTAGTGATAAAGTGCCCTTAATAAAGGTGGATAACAAAAGTGCCATATTTATGTTATGTAATTATGAAAATTCAAAAAGATCAAAGCATATTGACATAAAAGTAAATTTTATAAAGGATTTAATTGCAAATAATAAAATTAAAATTGAATATGTACAGTCAGAAAATAACATAGCAGATATTTTAACAAAAGGTTTAGTGGCTCAAAGGTTTGAATTTTTAAGAGAGAAATTGTCAATTTTGTAATGAACTTATGTACTTAACTGTTTTTTTTTAGATTATGCTTTTGTGGCAATTTTGTTTTTTGTATATTTTTTTTAAATTCTTTTTTCTTAAAAAAAAAAAAAAAAAATCAAAATTGAGAAGGGGTGTTGAAATAATATTGTATCTCTTTGGTTGATGTAGGCACCCATGGTAAGGCAGGAGTTTATATAACAGTGTGTGTAATAAAGTTGTTCCCAACTAATGTGTGTGTAATGTGCTGGCTGTGCGCCGCTAGTTTATTATATTTTTCCCTTGCCTGAATCATATAATTTGACAATTTAATCCCTAGACTGTGACAGCATGCCCAAAAGAAACTGAACTGGTGTATTTGGCAGAGTTTTTATATTACTGGGTTTCGCCGGTAGGACCGTGTAAAGAAACTATTCACCATCAGTATGCTTAGTGCCGTCTCTGGAGAAGTTTCTATTTTACTTCTGTTATTTATTACTATGTAATTTATTTGTGACAGTTGCTTTGCAGTCTGATTGGTTGTGATGGCTGATTTTCACGAACAATGCTAGTTTTGATTTTGAAATTTGGAAAATAAACACTAAATGCGAAGAATATTTTGGTTGAAGGAATAGTAGACATGTCAGCTGAAAACAAAACAAACAGGATGTAACTTGAGACATCACCATGGGGAACATCAGCAACCAAGTAATGAAATTGTTGACTGTATCTAAAATTTTTATATAGGAAGAAGATCAGTAGATAGGTTTAGTAGGACTGTTGAGCAAAAGAAAGTAAGGACAGACCTAAAGAAATTCCTCTGGGATAAGATATTCACCTGGGAAATTACAATAGTTTTGTAAACGTACCTCCTAATGCTTGTTCCTGTTCTCTCATTTATTTCAGTTTCAGAGGACCTAATTGTGGATTCAGAAAGGATGAAGCTGTAAATCTTTCAAAGGTGCCAACATTATTTTATCCACCACTCCAAAAGCAATTACTAGATGGACATTGCATGGATAAAGATAAATTAGAATCATTTTTTGCCGATGCTAAAAACATTTCGTAAAATTACCACCCTATGTATTATAATGAGATAATAATAATTTTCTAAATATTCTAAAATATGAAGAAGTTAAATATTGTATTTAAAAACAGTGAAATTGTATTATTTTTATAACTATGTTTTGCTAACTTTAATAAATTAATTTATGAATGTTTGCTTTTTTTTTTTTGTTTTACTCCCCTATAAAACATATATTCTTGTAAGATATCAGTTATTGTCGTTATTTATGAATGGAAATACAAATGCTTTCTTCTCATAGGTTTTCCTGGGTACAAATTTTGTAATAACCTTATTTCACTTATGACAGTCTGGGTATTTTCACATTTCTTGTGCCATTGGGGAAATCTCTATTTGTTCTTCCAAGCTTGATGAATTCTGTTATTTCTGGTTGATTGTAATGTGCCTTAATACTTCGTGATATGTTCTTCTCTTTACCCAAAAATTTCCAATTCGAAACATTTATGAAGAACTTAGTGGATGAAAATGTTATGAGACAAATAAGTGAAATCGAGAAAATCAGCTTTAAAGTTGTTAGTGTTTTCTTTTTTTTTGATTAACACCATTAGTAGATTTTCAGAAAATAGCCTTCCTTAGAAGGGAAAAATATGCTATGTATAAAGGAGATAATAACATGTTCATCCACATGATTTAACCAGGCGAGATCTCACTGCCCAGGACAGAGGCATATTACTAAGGTGCATAATATAATATATATTATAATATAAATCCAAGTGTTTACAAGCTATTTTTGTTAGCTTTTTTGAGCTTATTAAAGCTGCTGTGGCCATTTGCATAAAAACTTGAATAATTCTTTTACAGCATTCGGAAGAGAGGTTTTATTTTATAAATATTATAGTGGTATTAAATAAACGATATTAATATGTTTTACCTCATAGTAAAATACCACAGTATAATTACCTTACTTTAACACTTTTAACCTCTTAGGGGAGTAAATTTAATGTAATGAACACTACTACTATGCTGTCGATTTATATTGATCCTCAATATAATATCTACTCGTGGTGACACTGTGTAACATTTTTGTTACAAACAAATACTAATATGAGGTTTCAATAATATTAATAATAAAACAACTTTATTAAACATTTATTTTATTTATGCATTTACTTTAAATTATTTACTCTTTTAATAATCATCAAGTTTGGGTTCTGACATACCAAATACTCATACATTACACTTTGCTATCTTTAAACATATATAATTTAATGATTTTAAACCTACACTTAACATAAATTATGGTCACTGTCTCTATCTGTGGGGAAATGTAAATTGTTGTACTCAGAGTTTCAGAGGTCCAACTTCTAGCTGCAAAAGTGGGAACTAAAACTAGCTATAAACGAGGCCATGTTGATCTCATCAGTATGTTTTTAGCCATTATCGGGACTGGTGTCCTCTGGACCATGGTTTTGATATAGGCTACCAGTTGGCCTAAGACAGTCATAAAGGTCCCCATCCCAGGTGGGGACCTTTTAAAATGGGTGTTGCTCAGCAGGCACAATGATATGCCAAGGAGTCAAGCCTTCGGTCTGGGGTTGTTTGTGTCCTCTAGAAAATCTCATGCCGCATGCGCCAAGCATTTTAAGCAGTTTCTGTTCACTAATACTATCTGTGATTACAGTTAAAAAATCATACAATGTAAAAGGGGTTAGGTGATGGGCGCACATTTGGATAGATGTGGGGGCCTAGAACTATCTATAAACTACTTTGGACGGGGGCCTAAATATTTGATATATCTGTGTCGAATGAACTCACCCACTGTAGGTAACTCAAAGTCTTTGTGGAGTTCATTGTTCCTGCTTATTACTCTTGTATATCATCAAGACAGAGATAGATTGGGGGAGGTCAGCAGGTGTACAAGCCAGTAAGACTTTGTGCTTGTTTGTTTTTAATTTCCTAGCAAAATGGCCACAAAAAAAGGGTGTTGGTCTATTTGTATGCCCAAATATACCAGGCTGTTCATGGGAGAATTCTGCTGTGTTCCTGCAGCATAGGAAGTTCTTTCCTTTCTGAAAGGAGAATATTATGCTGTCAGGTCCACAGTAATTAACGCCCATGTTCATATTAATGTTCACAGCAAATCTCCAACTCATTTCTCCTTTATAGCTGTTTCTCGGTGTCATAGGTCATAAATTAAATAAGCTCCAAGTGACTTAGACTTTTTAAAAAGTTTTATTTTAAATAAACAGACAAATGGTAATTAGGGCAGAGTGAAGATACATTAATCCGATCATAGAATGGAATAGGTTCTGTCATGGAAGGGGAACAATATATAACCAGAGGAAAAGGAGTTGTCAGCTGTGTAGTGAATCAGCTGTTCTCATCCTATAACTATTTCCATCTTAAGTTCCAAGGACCTCCGCTGGTACATATTTCCTGAGTAGGATCTGGTGCTGTTTGGGTAAACTTTATGGTACAATTGGGTACAATTTTGATATGGCGTCTTTTGTTGCAATAACAATGTAGGTCTGGTTGTTGAAACAGTTTGTCATCTTGGTGACGTTAAAAGATACATATCGGTTTAATTCGCCTGTGGGGGTAGAGTTACATTGCTCTAATTTCCCATTATTTACTATATTAGTTATACATTTATTTTTCTATTGGTTAATATTTGTACGATAATAGTTATTTCCAATTAGAGTACATTTTCCTACAAATAAGTCATTATTCTTATAAATAGAGGGTTAATATAGTGATAGGGGGATATGTAACGATTATACATAAACGTGTATAATAACTATTAAAGCTCACTTCATGTTGCGGTGCATGATAATGTACCATGTAAATAAAATACAATGTACAATGTTGTCATGTATTGTACAGTAAATCTTGTTATTTTTCCATAATACCACTGGATTTCTAAATACTAGTGTTATATTATGATTAATATCTCTCAGTATGCCAGTTATTAAGTTTGTATGTATAATTCCAGTTTTACAAAATTTGAGCAATATTGTCATTATTCATTTATATATATATATATATATATATCATATATGTATGGACAGCAGTGGAAACATCCATTTTATTCATATTTTATGGTTTGCTCCAAAATTCGTATTTATTAGTTTTACATTATCTTTTTAGTCCTGTATATTCTTATTATATTAATATTGACCGTGGTCTGGATATTATTTTGAACTTTGTATTTATTCTGTTTCATTTATAACTTTTTGATAGTGTTCTTTGTCATCGGAAACATTATTATTATTCTTTTATTTGTTGCTTTCTGTATAAAGTCTAATTTATTTTGTACTTTATTTGTTAAGTATAGTAATAGATTATAAAGCGTATGGTCATGGTATAATGGTGAGTGGTACTTAATATTTAATAATTATTTTTCTAATAATTTACTATTCAAAAAATGATATGTTTCATGATAATCCTTAATTATTTTTACAATATTTAGTGTGTAGTGATTGACTCCAGGTAAATTTGTGATATCAACCACTTTTAATGTTTTAGCCCCTAGAGCGAGAAGAATAATCATCAGACTAGTTATATTCCACACTTTCTTCTTTATCTTTATCTGAAACAATAGGTCTATTCATTCTTTTCTTCCTTTTTCTTGGAGCGTTTTATCCTTGCCGCATGTGTTTTATTTATATAATATTTTTATCCTTATACTGTGGAGTCACTGGTATAAAAGTATCTTTGCTTTTATGTATATTTTATAAAGGTTTAAAATAAATTTGTTCATCTAGGAGGATTTTCTCTATTCTTAGCTAACCTATTGGCTCTTTCAATTTTTTCTTTATGTATTTTATTATTAATCATTAGTAGTTATTAAGCATGTCATTGTACATTAGCGCAGCAAGTCTCAATTCATAATAAAATATTTCTTTATTAATGCTATGTTGTACTGTGTAGAATTTATCCTATTACTACAGTAACGATTCGATAGTCCTAAAGAGTTAGTATTTCCATGAGAACTCTACTGTGCTTCAATATTATTTATTTCTTATAAGTGTCTCATAAGTGAGTTGTTCCATTGTCCCTTGGAATTGTCATTGGTTTAGGATAATGTTCAAAGTATTCTTTTAAGACATTGCACATACCTATAGCATGTTTTGATAGTATAACTCTAGGTAATAGACGATTCGAAAATGCTGAGTTTTTCATGTTTCTACGATCCTATTGTGTTGTCATTTTCCTATATGTTGTTTAAAATTAATTCAATTTGTTGTTCTTTTTCGGGTATATTACCTTTTTTTTTATTTGATATTTATTAATCCTTCTCGTAGGATACAATATTTGTATTAACTTTGATATTTCTTTGAGGTATTTCTCAAACAAAGGTTCTAATATTTTTTATTTTATGTGGTGCTTTAGAGTAAGTATGTTCCATAGTTTTGTTAGTTTGTGATATTTCCTCTAGTTGCGTTCCCATGTTATTTATATCATTAATTTATAGCTTGTAACGCAATTGGTTAAAGGGTTTCGTGAATTCCATGTCTTTAATTCCATGTTTTACTACAATCTGAAGTTTATCTACGTTTAAAGCTTATTATTTTTTAACTATCCAAATTGGTTTATTTGAGGACAGTTCTGAGTGAATAGTAGCCATTACTTTTTCTTCTGATACCATTTCCATGAGTTTTAGTCTAATTTGTTCATACCGGGATGTGTTTTTTAGTGAACTAATAATATTGTCTATTTCCATTTGTTCTATATGTTCATTGAGTATCTGTTCAATTTCTTCTTTACTTGAATGGTGTATTAGGTTTTCTTGGTGCCTCTAAAGCATATCTGTTTTTCATCGAACGAACTCACCTAATTTCCATTTATTATTTTTGTCGTCAATCACTTGTGGCAGGGAGTCGGTATAGTTTATTTCATGTTCATTTCTGATAGTGGAGGCTCGTTAGTGTTTGGACCTAATTCTTAAAAATGATTAAGTCTTTCCTTCATTTGTTCTTGTAACATTCTTATTTGTCATTTTCTGTATAATGAACCCGATTGCTAGGTGTTCTTATGGATACAGTCTGATTCTCGCGGTCTTGTTGATAGTTTTGCTGATAATTTCCCAAAGAAGGTTTATTAAAGTACCGTCGTTGGCGCGGTGACCATTGTTGATTGTGGTTTTGGTTATAATCCTGTCACTGATATTCTTGTGTTGCAGTTGATTATTATATCTGTTGGTTTGTGTAAAAGGTTGTCTGTAATCGTTCCTGCGATCCTAACGATTGTAACGTTGCTGTTGCTCATGATGTGGGTTTCTTTCGAAATTTGGGTCATATCTCCTTCCTTTATAATTGGAATTCCTTTGTGAGTTAAGTTGAGAATGGTTTTTGTTTCCGAATAACCTTTGAAAATTATGCGCAGCGTGAGTTCTAAGAGTGTTGCCAAGGCCAACTATTTATAGATTATTGTTATAACCTATTAAAATTATTATAGATGAATTATGTTCTCTAATGGTGTATTCCATCCCGTTTTTGACCCTTATCGTTCAAAATTTTATTCTTTCTTTTGTGCTGAACCGTTTTATATTCTATATTCATTTAAAAATTAGATGTATACAATAAGATAATACATATATTGAGCCGTGAATGGCTCCTTGTACTGCTTGGTATGCATTGTACTAAGTTTTGGTAACGTAGACATTCACCTACTATGGGCAGGTTTATCACGTGGTCTTCGATACGGTCCTCAAAGATGTCGGTACCTTCGATTTTACTGGCGATTTGCAGTGTTACGCGTGGCGTCTTGTCTAACTGTTTCTTGTGTAAGCGGTCTGTATTGTAGTCGAGTTCTCTTAGTTGAGAGATATCAATCGAAACACCAGACGAGTTCCTCTAAGAATCACTGCTCGCCTCGTCATAGAGTGAAAATGGATTGAAGTTCAATAATTTTAACAGGTACGTAATAAGCTTATTGATAATGGTTATTCTAGTGCTTCTTAGTTCCAGTAGGAAAAAAAAAATAGTTGAGCTTATGTGGTAAATGATTACTAAAAAGAACGAAATATTGTTCACTAGTGCGCCTGGAATGAGTAAGACATGTGTTCAGCTACTAGTACAGCGCTTGGGTCGTTGCTTATGCTTGGTGATTTATTTTTTTACGGAATATATAAACTTTGTAGGTCAAGATAGGCTTAAGTATAACTTTTTAGATTAGTTATTTGATTTCAACAATCGTTGTGATTAGATGTCTGCCTCTTCGCTTTTAGTGATGATTAGTAGTGTTACACGTGGCCTCCTCTCTAACTATTTCTTGTGTTAGCGGTCTGTATTGCAGTCGAATTCTCTTAGTTGAGAGATATCAAACCAAATGCTGAATAATTTGCTTTGATTGAGATATTTATTGCAGTAAAGAAGGAAATATTGTACACTAGTGCGCTTGGAATAAGTTTGAACATTGGTTTAGCATGTGTAGTTAATGGGGTGGGGCTTATGCTTGCTGATTTATTTTTTGTATGTGCTATATGAACTTTGTAGGTCAAGATAGGCTTAAGTATAACTTTTTAGATTAGTTATTTGATTTCAACAATCGTTGTGATTAGATGTCTGCCTCTTCGCTTTTAGTGATGATTAGTAGTGTTACACGTGGCCTCCTCTCTAACTATTTCTTGTGTTAGCGGTCTGTATTGCAGTCGAATTCTCTTAGTTGAGAGATATCAAACCAAATGCTGAATAATTTGCTTTGATTGAGATATTTATTGCAGTAAAGAAGGAAATATTGTACACTAGTGCGCTTGGAATAAGTTTGAACATTGGTTTAGCATGTGTAGTTAATGGGGTGGGGCTTATGCTTGCTGATTTATTTTTTGTATGTGCTATATGAACTTGGTATGTCCAGATAGGCTTAAGCATAACTTTTTAGATTAGTCATTTAATTTCAACAATCGTTGTGATTAGATGTCTGCCTCTTCGCTTTTAGTGATGATTAGTAGTGTTACACGTGGCCTCCTCTCTAACTATTTCTTGTGTTAGCGGTCTGTATTGCAGTCGAATTCTCTTAGTTGAGAGATATCAAACCAAATGCTGAATAATTTGCTTTGATTGAGATATTTATTGCAGTAAAGAAGGAAATATTGTACACTAGTGCGCTTGGAATAAGTTTGAACATTGGTTTAGCATGTGTAGTTAATGGGGTGGGGCTTATGCTTGCTGATTTATTTTTTGTATGTGCTATATGAACTTGGTATGTCCAGATAGGCTTAAGCATAACTTTTTAGATTAGTTATTTGATTTCAACAATCGTTGTGATTAGATGTCTGCCTCTTCGCTTTTAGTGATGATTAGTAGTGTTACACGTGGCCTCCTCTCTAACTATTTCTTGTGTTAGCGGTCTGTATTGCAGTCGAATTCTCTTAGTTGAGAGATGTCAAACCAAATGCTGAATAATTTGCTTTGATTGAGATATTTATTGCAGTAAAGAAGGAAATATTGTACACTAGTGCGCTTGGAATAAGTTTGAACATTGGTTTAGCATGTGTAGTTAATGGGGTGGGGCTTATGCTTGCTGATTTATTTTTTGTATGTGCTATATGAACTTGGTATGTCCAGATAGGCTTAAGCATAACTTTTTAGATTAGTCATTTAATTTCAACAATCGTTGTGATTAGATGTCTGCCTCTTCGCTTTTAGTGATGATTAGTAGTGTTACACGTGGCCTCCTCTCTAACTATTTCTTGTGTTAGCGGTCTGTATTGCAGTCGAATTCTCTTAGTTGAGAGATATCAAACCAAATGCTGAATAATTTGCTTTGATTGAGATATTTATTGCAGTAAAGAAGGAAATATTGTACACTAGTGCGCTTGGAATAAGTTTGAACATTGGTTTAGCATGTGTAGTTAATGGGGTGGGGCTTATGCTTGCTGATTTATTTTTTGTATGTGCTATATGAACTTGGTATGTCCAGATAGGCTTAAGCATAACTTTTTAGATTAGTCATTTAATTTCAACAATCGTTGTGATTAGATGTCTGCCTCTTCGCTTTTAGTGATGATTAGTAGTGTTACACGTGGCCTCCTCTCTAACTATTTCTTGTGTTAGCGGTCTGTATTGCAGTCGAATTCTCTTAGTTGAGAGATATCAAACCAAATGCTGAATAATTTGCTTTGATTGAGATATTTATTGCAGTAAAGAAGGAAATATTGTACACTAGTGCGCTTGGAATAAGTTTGAACATTGGTTTAGCATGTGTAGTTAATGGGGTGGGGCTTATGCTTGCTGATTTATTTTTTGTATGTGCTATATGAACTTGGTATATCCAGATAGGCTTAAGCATAACTTTTTAGATTAGTCATTTAATTTCAACAATCGTTGTGATTAGATGTCTGCCTCTTCGCTTTTAGTGATGAATAGTAGTGTTACACGTGGCCTCCTCTCTAACTATTTCTTGTGTTAGCGGTCTGTATTGCAGTCGAATTCTCTTAGTTGAGAGATATCAAACCAAATGCTGAATAATTTGCTTTGATTGAGATATTTATTGCAGTAAAGAAGGAAATATTGTACACTAGTGCGCTTGGAATAAGTTTGAACATTGGTTTAGCATGTGTAGTTAATGGGGTGGGGCTTATGCTTGCTGATTTATTTTTTGTATGTACTATATGAACTTGGTATGTCCAGATAGGCTTAAGCATAACTTTTTAGATTAGTTATTTGATTTCAACAATCGTTGTGATTAGATGTCTGCCTCTTCGCTTTTAGTGATGATTAGTAGTGTTACACGTGGCCTCCTCTCTAACTATTTCTTGTGTTAGCGGTCTGTATTGCAGTCGAATTCTCTTAGTTGAGAGATGTCAAACCAAATGCTGAATAATTTGCTTTGATTGAGATATTTATTGCAGTAAAGAAGGAAATATTGTACACTAGTGCGCTTGGAATAAGTTTGAACATTGGTTTAGCATGTGTAGTTAATGGGGTGGGGCTTATGCTTGCTGATTTATTTTTTGTATGTGCTATATGAACTTGGTATGTCCAGATAGGCTTAAGCATAACTTTTTAGATTAGTCATTTAATTTCAACAATCGTTGTGATTAGATGTCTGCCTCTTCGCTTTTAGTGATGATTAGTAGTGTTACACGTGGCCTCCTCTCTAACTATTTCTTGTGTTAGCGGTCTGTATTGCAGTCGAATTCTCTTAGTTGAGAGATGCCCAATGCCCTTCGGAATTTTCTTTGGTTTAGGATAATGTTCAAAGTTCTCTTTTAAGACATTGCAGATACCTATAGCACGTTTTGATGGTATAACTCTACCTAATTGACAATTTCAAAATGTTGGGTTATTCATGTTTCTACGATCCTATTGCGTTGTCATTTTCATATATGTTGTTTGAAATTAATTCAATTTGTTGTACTTTTTCGGGTATATGTTCCTTTTTTTTATTTGATATTTATTAATCCTTCTCGCAGGATACAATATTTGTATTAACTTTGATATTTCTTTGAGGTATTCCTCAAACAAAGGTTCTAATATTTTTTTTTTATGTGGTGCTTTAGAGTAAGTATTTTCCATAGTTTTGTTAGTTTGTGATATCTCCTCTAGTTGCGTTCCCATGTTATTTATATCATTACTGGCTCCATAAAAATTACTCGCTCGACTAAAATCTTAGAGAAATGGATGCTAACCGAAGCGGCCTAAACGTCGCCTAAAAAGCCATCACAATGGCACAAGCTAGTTGAACAAATATGTAGCTTGGCAGTTATTTGTGATTTCACACGGTTTAAAAATAGAAGTAAATGATGACATTTCAGCAGCTATCAAGGGCTTGAACCGAAACCAATGCTTTAATAGCAGCAAATATTCGACAAGTCAGAAGAATGAAAAGGAATTATACTTCTGCAACAGTCCATAGCTGTAGTAATTGAACTCGCTGGTAAGTTCAAATTTATTATTTTTGGACGTTTTTTATTATGAAAGTCTAACTTAATTTATATACTTTAATGATCTTCCTATATATCTTTATGTAACTTTGCTTAAACGTGTTCGGGCGTCTTGATAACTCACAACTGCTACGACTAGCAAGTGGGTTATGTCTCTATTCTTTCTGCTCGTGTTACGGTTACTTTATAATGCTGGAACATCAAAGAATCTTTTAGAATTGCTCTACGTTTGTCTTCACCTAAAGGAATTATTCAAGACCGTGTAGCCAAGGAGACTCGTACAAAACAAAAACTAATGGCTTGACTAAATCTTAAAGAAATGGATGCTACCCGAAGCGGCCTAAACTTCTACAGCTATGAGAATAGCACAAGCTAGTAGAACAAACGTCTAGCTTGACAGTTCTTTATAATTGCCCATGGTTTAAAAATAGAAGTAAATGATGACATTTCAGCAGCTAGCAAGGGCTTGAACCGAAACCAATGCTTTAATAGCAGCAAATATTCGACAAGTCAGAAGAATGAAAAGGAATTATACTTCTGCAACAGTCCATAGCTGTAGTAATTGAACTCGCTGGTAAGTTCAAATTTATTATTTTTGGACGTTTTTTATTATGAAAGTCTAACTTAATTTATATACTTTAATGATCTTCCTATATATCTTTATGTAACTTTGCTTAAACGTGTTCGGGCGTCTTGATAACTCACAACTGCTACGACTAGCAAGTGGGTTATGTCTCTATTCTTTCTGCTCGTGTTACGGTTACTTTATAATGCTGGAACATCAAAGAATCTTTTAGAATTGCTCTACGTTTGTCTTCACCTAAAGGAATTATTCAAGACCGTGTAGCCAAGGAGACTCGTACAAAACAAAAACTAATGGCTTGACTAAATCTTAAAGAAATGGATGCTACCCGAAGCGGCCTAAACTTCTACAGCTATGAGAATAGCACAAGCTAGTAGAACAAACGTCTAGCTTGACAGTTCTTTATAATTGCCCATGGTTTAAAAATAGAAGTAAATGATGACAATTCAGCAGCTAGCAGGGGCATGAACCGAAACTAATGACTTAACAGCAGCGACAATTCGACAAATGAGAAGAATGAGGAGTCATTATGCTTCTACAACAGTCCATAGCTGCAGTAATTGAACTCGCTGGTAAGTGCAAATTTATTATTTTTGCACGTTTTTTATTATGAAAGTCTAACTTAATTTATATACTTTAATGATCTTCCTATATATCTTTATGTATTTATGTAACTTTGCTTAAACGTGTTCGGGCGTCTTGATAACTCACAACGGCTACGACTAGCAAGTGGGTTATGTCTCTATTTTTTCTGCTCGTGTTACAGTTACTTTATAATGCATGAACATCAGAAAACCTTTTAGAATTGCTCCACGTTTGTCTTCACCAAAAAAAAGTTTTCAAGACCGTGTAGCCAAGGAGAATCGTACAAAACCAAAATTACTGGCTCGACTAAAATCTTAGAGATATAGATGCTACCCGAAGCGGCCTAAACTTCTACAGCTATCACAAGAGCACAAGCTAGTAGAACAAACATGTAGCTTGACATTTCTTTATAATTGCCCATGGTTTAGAAATAGAAGTAAATGATGACATTTCAGCAGTTAGCAGAGGCATGAACCGAAACTAATGCCTTAACAGCAGCGACAATTCGACAAATGAGAAGAATAAGGAGTCATTATGCTTCTACAACAGTCCATAGCTGCAGTAATTGAACTCACTGGTAAACGCAAATTTATTATTTTTGCACGTTTTTTATTATGAAAGTCTAACTTAATTTATATACTTTAATGATCTTCCTATATATCTTTATGTATTTATGTAACTTTACTTAAACGTGTTCGGGCGTCTTGATAACTCACAACGACTACGACTAGCAAGTGGGTTATGTCTCTATTTTTTCTGCTCGTGTTACAGTTACTTTATAGTGCTTGAACATCAGAAAATATTTTAGAATTGCTCCACGTTTGTCTTCACCAAAAAAAAGTTTTCAAGACCGTGTAGCCAAGGAGACTAGTACAAAACAAAAACAAATGGCTTGACTAAATCTTAAAGAAATGGATGCTACCCGAAGCGGCCTAAACTTCTACAGCTATCACAATAGCACAAGCTAGGAGAACAAACATGTAGCTTGACAGTTCTTTATAATGGCCCATGGTTTAAAAATAGAAGTAAATGATGACATTTCACCAGTAAGCAGGGCCATGAACCGAAACTAATGTCTTAACAGCAGCGACAATTCGACAAATGAGAAGAATGAGGAAGAATTATACTTCTACAACAGTCCCTAGCTGAATTAATTTAACTCGCTGGTAAGTACAAGTTCATTATTTTTGCACGTTTTTTATTATGAAAGTCTAACTTAATTTTATATACTTAAATGATCTTCCTATATATCTTTATGTATTTATGTAATTTTGCTTAAACGTGTTCGGGCGTCTTGATAACTCACAACGGCTACGACTAGCAAGTGGGTTATGTCTCTATTTTTTCTGCTCGTGTTACAGTTACTTTATAGTGATTGAACATCAGAAAACCTTTTAGAATTGCTCCACGTTTGTCTTCACCAAAAAAAAGTTTTCAAGACCGTGTAGCCAAGGAGAATCGTACAAAACCAAAATTACTGGCTCGACTAAAATCTTAGAGATATAGATGCTACCCGAAGCGGCCTAAACTTCTACAGCTATGACAATAGCACAAGCTAGGAGAACAAACATGTAGCTTGACAGTTCTTTATAATGGCCCATGGTTTAAAAATAGAAGTAAATGATGACATTTCACCAGTAAGCAGGGCCATGAACCGAAACTAATGTCTTAACAGCAGCGACAATTCGACAAATGAGAAGAATGAGGAAGAATTATACTTCTACAACAGTCCCTAGCTGAATTAATTTAACTCGCTGGTAAGTACAAGTTCATTATTTTTGCACGTTTTTTATTATGAAAGTCTAACTTAATTTTATATACTTAAATGATCTTCCTATATATCTTTATGTATTTATGTAATTTTGCTTAAACGTGTTCGGGCGTCTTGATAACTCACAACGGCTACGTCTAGCAAGTGGGTTATGTCTCTATTTTTTTTGCTCGTGTTACAGTTACTTTATAATGCTCGAACATCATAAAATCTTTAAGAATTGCTCTACGTTTGTATTTACCAAAAGGAATTATTCAAGACCGTGTAGCCAAGGAGACTAGTACAAAACAAAAACTAATGACTTGACTAAATCTTAAAGAAATGGATGCTATCCGAAGCGGTCTAAACTTCTACAGCTATGACAATAGCACAAGCTAGGAGAACAAACATGTAGCTTGACAGTTCTTTATAATGGCCCATGGTTTAAAATAACAAGTAAATGATGACATTTCAGCAGCTAGCAGGGGCATGAACCGAAACTAATGCCTTAACAGCAGCGACAATTCGACAAATGAGAAGAATGAGGAGTCATTATGCTTCTACAACAGTCCATAGCTGCAGTAATTGAACTCATTGGTAAGCGCAAATTTATTATTTTTGCACGTTTTTTATTATGAAAGTCTAACTTAATTTATATACTTTAATGATCTTCCTATATATCTTTATGTATTTATGTAACTTTACTTAAACGTGTTCGGGCGTCTTAATAACTCACAACGGCTACGACTAGAAAGTGGGTTATGCCTCTATTTTTTCTGCTCGTGTTACAGTTACTTTATAATGCTTGAACATCAGAAAATCTTTTAGAATTGCTCCACGTTTGTCTTCACCAAAAAAATGTTTTCAAGACCGTGTAGCCAAGGAAACTAGTACAAAACAAAAACAAATGGCTTGACTAAATCTTAAAGAAATGGATGCTACCCGAAGCGGCCTAAACTTCTACAGCTATGACAATAGCACAAGCTAGGAGAACAAACATGTAGCTTGACAGTTCTTTATAATTGTCCATGGTTTAAAATAAGAAGTAAATGATGACATTTCAGCAGCTAGCAAGGGCTTGAACCAAAATCAATGCCTTAACAGCAGCGACAATTCGACAAATGAGAAGAATGAAAAGGAATTATACTTCTACAACAATCTATAGCTATAGTAGTTGAACTCGCTGGTACGTACTAATTTATTATTTTTGCACGTTTTTTATTATGAAAGTCTAACTTAATTTTATATACTTTAATGATCATCCTACATATCTTTATGTATTTATGTACTTTTGCTTAAACGTGTTGGGCGTCTTGATAACTCACAACGGCTACGACTAGCAAGTGGGTTATGTCTCTACTTTTTCTGCTCGTGTTACAGTTACTTTATAATGCTTGAACATCAGAAAATCTTTTAGAATTGCTCCATGTTTGTCTTCACCAAAAAAAAATTTTCATGACCGTGTAGCCAAGGAGAATCGTACAAAACCAATATTACTGGCTCGACTAAAATCTTAGAGATATATATGCTACCCGAAGCGGCCTAAACTTCTACAGCTATCACAATAGCACAAGCTAGTAGAACAAACATGTAGCTTGACAGTTCTTTATAATTGCCCATGGTTTAAAAATAGAAGTAAATGATGACATTTCAGCAGCTAGCAGGGGCATGAACCGAAACTAATGCCTTAACAGCAGCGACAATTCGACAAATGAGAAGAACGAGGAGTCATTATGCTTCTACAACAGTCCATAGCTGCAGTAATTGAACTCACTGGTAAACGCAAATTTATTATTTTTGCACGTTTTTTATTATGAAAGTCTAACTTAATTTATATACTTTAATGATCTTCCTATATATCTTTATGTATTTATGTAATTTTGCTTAAACGTGTTCGGGCGTCTTGATAACTCACAACGGCTACGTCTAGCAAGTGGGTTATGTCTCTACTTTTTCTGCTCGTGTTACAGTTACTTTATAATGCTTGAACATCAGAAAATCTTTTAGAATTGCTCCACGTTTGTCTTCACCAAAAAAAAATTTTCATGACCGTGTAGCCAAGGAGAATCGTACAAAACCAATATTACTGGCTCGACTAAAATCTTAGAGATATATATGCTACCCGAAGCGGCCTAAACTTCTACAGCTATCACAATAGCACAAGCTAGTAGAACAAACATGTAGCTTGACAGTTCTTTATAATTGCCCATGGTTTAAAAATAGAAGTAAATGATGACATTTCAGCAGCTAGCAGGGGCATGAACCGAAACTAATGCCTTAACAGCAGCGACAATTCGACAAATGAGAAGAACGAGGAGTCATTATGCTTCTACAACAGTCCATAGCTGCAGTAATTGAACTCACTGGTAAACGCAAATTTATTATTTTTGCACGTTTTTTATTATGAAAGTCTAACTTAATTTATATACTTTAATGATCTTCCTATATATCTTTATGTATTTATGTAATTTTGCTTAAACGTGTTCGGGCGTCTTGATAACTCACAACGGCTACGTCTAGCAAGTGGGTTATGTCTCTACTTTTTCTGCTCGTGTTACAGTTACTTTATAATGCTTGAACATCAGAAAATCTTTTAGAATTGCTCCACGTTTGTCTTCACCAAAAAAAAATTTTCATGACCGTGTAGCCAAGGAGAATCGTACAAAACCAATATTACTGGCTCGACTAAAATCTTAGAGATATATATGCTACCCGAAGCGGCCTAAACTTCTACAGCTATCACAATAGCACAAGCTAGTAGAACAAACATGTAGCTTGACAGTTCTTTATAATTGCCCATGGTTTAAAAATAGAAGTAAATGATGACATTTCAGCAGCTAGCAGGGGCATGAACCGAAACTAATGCCTTAACAGCAGCGACAATTCGACAAATGAGAAGAACGAGGAGTCATTATGCTTCTACAACAGTCCATAGCTGCAGTAATTGAACTCACTGGTAAACGCAAATTTATTATTTTTGCACGTTTTTTATTATGAAAGTCTAACTTAATTTATATACTTTAATGATCTTCCTATATATCTTTATGTTTTTATGTAACTTTACTTAAACGTGTTCGGGCGTCTTGATAACTCACAACGGCTACGACTAGAAAGTGGGTTATGCCTCTATTTTTTCTGCTCGTGTTACAGTTACTTTATAATGCTTGAACATCAGAAAATCTTTTAGAATTGCTCCACGTTTGTCTTCACCAAAAAAATGTTTTCAAGACCGTGTAGCCAAGGAGACTAGTACAAAACAAAAACAAATGGCTTGACTAAATCTTAAAGAAATGGATGCTACCCGAAGCGGCCTAAACTTCTACAGCTATGACAATAGCACAAGCTAGGAGAACAAACATGTAGCTTGACAGTTCTTTATAATGGCCCATGGTTTAAAAATAGAAGTAAATGATGACATTTCACCAGTAAGCAGGGCCATGAACCGAAACTAATGTCTTAACAGCAGCGACAATTCGACAAATGAGAAGAATGAGGAAGAATTATACTTCTACAACAGTCCCTAGCTGAATTAATTTAACTCGCTGGTAAGTACAAGTTCATTATTTTTGCACGTTTTTTATTATGAAAGTCTAACTTAATTTTATATACTTAAATGATCTTCCTATATATCTTTATGTATTTATGTAATTTTGCTTAAACGTGTTCGGGCGTCTTGATAACTCACAACGGCTACGTCTAGCAAGTGGGTTATGTCTCTATTTTTTTTGCTCGTGTTACAGTTACTTTATAATGCTCGAACATCAGAAAATCTTTAAGAATTGCTCTACGTTTGTATTTACCAAAAGGAATTATTCAAGACCGTGTAGCCAAGGAGACTAGTACAAAACAAAAACTAATGACTTGACTAAATCTTAAAGAAATGGATGCTATCCGAAGCGGTCTAAACTTCTACAGCTATGACAATAGCACAAGCTAGGAGAACAAACATGTAGCTTGACAGTTCTTTATAATGGCCCATGGTTTAAAATAACAAGTAAATGATGACATTTCAGCAGCTAGCAAGGGCTTGAACCAAAATCAATGCTTTAACAGCAGCGACAATTCGACAAATGAGAAGAATGAAAAGGAATTATACTTCTACAACAATCTATAGCTATAGTAGTTGAACTCGCTGGTACGTACTAATTTATTATTTTTGCACGTTTTTTATTATGAAAGTCTAACTTAATTTTATATACTTTAATGATCTTCCTATATATCTTTATGTATTTATGTACTTTTGCTTAAACGTGTTGGGCGTCTTGATAACTCACAACGGCTACGACTAGCAAGTGGGTTATGTCTCTATTTTTTCTGCTCGTGTTACAGTTACTTTATAATGCTTGAACATCAGAAAATCTTTTAGAATTGCTCCACGTTTGTCTTCACCAAAAAAAAATTTTCATGACCGTGTAGCCAAGGAGAATCGTACAAAACCAATATTACTGGCTCGACTAAAATCTTAGAGATATAGATGCTACCCGAAGCGGCCTAAACTTCTACAGCTATCACAATAGCACAAGCTAGGAGAACAAACATGTAGCTTGACAGTTCTTTATAATGGCCCATGGTTTAAAATAACAAGTAAATGATGACATTTCCGCAGCTAGCAAGGGCTCGAACCGAAACCAATGCTTTAACAGCAGCAAATATTCGACAAATGAGAAGAATGAGGAGTCATTATGCTTCTACAACAGTCCATAGCTGCAGTAATTGAACTCACTGGTAAGCGCAAATTTATTATTTTTGCACGTTTTTTATTATGAAAGTCTAACTTAATTTATATACTTTAATGATCTTCCTATATATCTTTATGTATTTATGTAACTTTACTTAAACGTGTTCGGGCGTCTTGATAACTCACAACGGCTACGACTAGAAAGTGGGTTATGCCTCTATTTTTTCTGCTCGTGTTACAGTTACTTTATAATGCTTGAACATCAGAAAATCTTTTAGAACTGCTCCACGTTTGTCTTCACCAAAAAAATGTTTTCAAGACCGTGTAGCCAAGGAGACTAGTACAAAACAAAAACAAATGGCTTGACTAAATCTTAAAGAAATGGATGCTACCCGAAGCGGCCTAAACTTCTACAGCTATGACAATAGCACAAGCTAGGAGAACAAACATGTAGCTTGACAGTTCTTTATAATTGTCCATGGTTTAAAATAAGAAGTAAATGATGACATTTCAGCAGCTAGCAAGGGCTTGAACCAAAATCAATGCTTTAACAGCAGCAAATATTCGACAAATGAGAAGAATGAAAAGGAATTATACTTCTACAACAATCTATAGCTATAGTAGTTGAACTCGCTGGTACGTACTAATTTATTATTTTTGCACGTTTTTTATTATGAAAGTCTAACTTAATTTTATATACTTTAATGATCTTCCTATATATCTTTATGTATTTATGTACTTTTGCTTAAACGTGTTGGGCGTCTTGATAACTCACAACGGCTACGACTAGCAAGTGGGTTATGTCTCTATTTTTTCTGCTCGTGTTACAGTTACTTTATAATGCTTGAACATCAGAAAATCTTTTAGAATTGCTCCACGTTTGTCTTCACCAAAAAAAAATTTTCATGACTCGTAGCCAAGGAGAATCGTACAAAACCAATATTACTGGCTCGACTAAAATCTTAGAGATATAGATGCTACCCGAAGCGGCCTAAACTTCTACAGCTATCACAATAGCACAAGCTAGTAGAACAAACATGTAGCTTGACAGTTCTTTATAATTGCCCATGGTTTAAAAATAGAAGTAAATGATGACATTTTAGCAGCTAGCAGGGGCATGAACCGAAACTAATGCCTTAACAGCAGCGACAATTCGACAAATGAGAAGAACGAGGAGTCATTATGCTTCTACAACAGTCCATAGCTGCAGTAATTGAACTCGCTGGTAAGTACAAATTTATTATTTTTGCACATTTTTTTATTATGAAAGTCTAACTTTATTTATATACTTTAATGATCTTCCTATATATCTTTTTGTAACTTTGCTTAAACGTGTTCGGGCGTCTTGATAACTCACAACGGCTACGACTAGCAAGTGGGTTATGTCTCTATTTTTTCTGCTCTTGTTACAGTTACTTTATAATGCATGAACATCAGAAAACCTTTTAGAATTGCTCCACGTTTGTCTTCACCAAAAAAAAGTTTTCAAGACCGTGTAGCCAAGGAGAATCGTACAAAACTAAAATTACTGGCTCGACTAAAATCTTAGAGATATAGATGCTACCCGAAGCGGCCTAAACTTCTACAGCTATCACAATAGCCCAAGCTAGTAGAACAAACATGTAGCTTGACATTTCTTTAAAATTGCCCATGGTTTAGAAATAGAAGTAAATGATGACATTTCAGCAGTTAGCAGGGGCATGAACCGAAACTAATGCCTTAACAGCAGCGACAATTCGACAAATGAGAAGAACGAGGAGTCATTATGCTTCTACAATAGTCCATAGCTGCAGTAATTGAACTCGCTGGTAAGTACAAATTTATTATTTTTGCACGTTTTTTTATTATGAAAGTCTAACTTTATTTATATACTTTAATGATCTTCCTATATATCTTTATGTATTTATGTCACTTTACTTAAACGTGTTCGGGCGTCTTGATAACTCACAACGACTACGACTAGCAAGTGGGTTATGTCTCTATTTTTTCTGCTCGTGTTACAGTTACTTTATAGTGCTTGAACATCAGAAAATATTTTAGAATTGCTCCTCGTTTGTCTTCACCAAAAAAAAGTTTTCAAGACCGTGTAGCCAAGGAGACTAGTACAAAACAAAAACAAATGGCTTGACTAAATCTTAAAGAAATGGATGCTACCCGAAGCGGCCTAAACTTCTACAGCTATGACAATAGCACAAGCTAGGAGAACAAACATGTAGCTTGACAGTTCTTTATAATTGTCCATGGTTTAAAATAAGAAGTAAATGATGACATTTCAGCAGCTAGCAAGGGCTTGAACCAAAATCAATGCCTTAACAGCAGCGACAATTCGACAAATGAGAAGAACGAGGAGTCATTATACTTCTACAACAGTCCCTAGCTGAATTAATTTAACTCGCTGGTAAGTACAAGTTCATTATTTTTGCACGTTTTTTATTATGAAAGTCTAACTTAATTTTATATACTTAAATGATCTTCCTATATATCTTTATGTATTTATGTAATTTTGCTTAAACGTGTTCGGGCGTCTTGATAACTCACAACGGCTACGACTAGCAAGTGGGTTATGTCTCTATTTTTTCTGCTCGTGTTACAGTTACTTTATAGTGATTGAACATCAGAAAACCTTTTAGAATTGCTCCACGTTTGTCTTCACCAAAAAAAAGTTTTCAAGACCGTGTAGCCAAGGAGAATCGTACAAAACCAAAATTACTGGCTCGACTAAAATCTTAGAGATATAGATGCTACCCGAAGCGGCCTAAACTTCTACAGCTATCACAAGAGCACAAGCTAGTAGAACAAACATGTAGCTTGACATTTCTTTATAATTGCCCATGGTTTAGAAATAGAAGTAAATGATGACATTTCAGCAGTTAGCAGAGGCATGAACCGAAACTAATGCCTTAACAGCAGCGACAATTCGACAAATGAGAAGAATAAGGAGTCATTATGCTTCTACAACAGTCCATAGCTGCAGTAATTGAACTCACTGGTAAACGCAAATTTATTATTTTTGCACGTTTTTTATTATGAAAGTCTAACTTAATTTATATACTTTAATGATCTTCCTATATATCTTTATGTATTTATGTAACTTTACTTAAACGTGTTCGGGCGTCTTGATAACTCACAACGACTACGACTAGCAAGTGGGTTATGTCTCTATTTTTTCTGCTCGTGTTACAGTTACTTTATAGTGCTTGAACATCAGAAAATATTTTAGAATTGCTCCACGTTTGTCTTCACCAAAAAAAAGTTTTCAAGACCGTGTAGCCAAGGAGACTAGTACAAAACAAAAACAAATGGCTTGACTAAATCTTAAAGAAATGGATGCTACCCGAAGCGGCCTAAACTTCTACAGCTATCACAATAGCACAAGCTAGGAGAACAAACATGTAGCTTGACAGTTCTTTATAATGGCACATGGTTTAAAAATAGAAGTAAATGATGACATTTCACCAGTAAGCAGGGCCATGAACCGAAACTAATGTCTTAACAGCAGCGACAATTCGACAAATGAGAAGAATGAGGAAGAATTATACTTCTACAACAGTCCCTAGCTGAATTAATTTAACTCGCTGGTAAGTACAAGTTCATTATTTTTGCACGTTTTTTATTATGAAAGTCTAACTTAATTTTATATACTTAAATGATCTTCCTATATATCTTTATGTATTTATGTAATTTTGCTTAAACGTGTTCGGGCGTCTTGATAACTCAAACGGCTACGACTAGCAAGTGGGTTATGTCTCTATTTTTTCTGCTCGTGTTACAGTTACTTTATAGTGATTGAACATCAGAAAACCTTATAGAATTGCTCCACGCTTGTCTTCACCAAAAAAAAGTTTTCAAGACCGTGTAGCCAAGGAGAATCGTACAAAACCAAAATTACTGGCTCGACTAAAATCTTAGAGATATAGATGCTACCCGAAGCGGCCTAAACTTCTACAGCTATCACAAGAGCACAAGCTAGTAGAACAAACATGTAGCTTGACATTTCTTTAAAATTGCCCATGGTTTAGAAATAGAAGTAAATGATGACATTTCAGCAGTTAGCAGAGGCATGAACCGAAACTAATGCCTTAACAGCAGCGACAATTCGACAAATGAGAAGAATAAGGAGTCATTATGCTTCTACAACAGTCCATAGCTGCAGTAATTGAACTCACTGGTAAACGCAAATTTATTATTTTTGCACGTTTTTTATTATGAAAGTCTAACTTAATTTATATACTTTAATGATCTTCCTATATATCTTTATGTATTTATGTAACTTTACTTAAACGTGTTCGGGCGTCTTGATAACTCACAACGACTACGACTAGCAAGTGGGTTATGTCTCTATTTTTTCTGCTCGTGTTACAGTTACTTTATAGTGCTTGAACATCAGAAAATATTTTAGAATTGCTCCACGTTTGTCTTCACCAAAAAAAAGTTTTCAAGACCGTGTAGCCAAGGAGACTAGTACAAAACAAAAACAAATGGCTTGACTAAATCTTAAAGAAATGGATGCTACCCGAAGCGGCCTAAACTTCTACAGCTATGACAATAGCACAAGCTAGGAGAACAAATATGTAGCTTGACAGTTCTTTATAATTGTCCATGGTTTAAAATAAGAAGTAAATGATGACATTTCAGCAGCTAGCAAGGGCTTGAACCAAAATCAATGCCTTAACAGCAGCGAAAATTCGACAAATGAGAAGAATGAAAAGGAATTATACTTCTACAACAATCTATAGCTATAGTAGTTGAACTCGCTGGTACGTACTAATTTATTATTTTTGCACGTTTTTTATTATGAAAGTCTAACTTAATTTTATATACTTTAATGATCTTCCTACATATCTTTATGTATTTATGTACTTTTGCTTAAACGTGTTGGGCGTCTTGATAACTCACAACGGCTATTACTAGCAAGTGGGTTATGTCTCTACTTTTTCTGCTCGTGTTACAGTTACTTTATAATGCTTGAACATCAGAAAATCTTTTAGAATTGCTCCACGTTTGTCTTCACCAAAAAAAAATTTTCATGACCGTGTAGCCAAGGAGAATCGTACAAAACCAATATTACTGGCTCGACTAAAATCTTAGAGATATAGATGCTACCCGAAGCAGCCTAAACTTCTACAGCTATCACAATAGCACAAGCTAGTAGAACAAACATGTAGCTTGACAGTTCTTTATAATTGCCCATGGTTTAAAAATAGAAGTAAATGATGACATTTCAGCAGCTAGCAGGGGCATGAACCGAAACTAATGCCTTAACAGCAGCGACAATTCGACAAATGAGAAGAACGAGGAGTCATTATGCTTCTACAACAGTCCATAGCTGCAGTAATTGAACTCACTGGTAAACGCAAATTTATTATTTTTGCACGTTTTTTATTATGAAAGTCTAACTTAATTTATATACTTTAATGATCTTCCTATATATCTTTATGTATTTATGTAACTTTACTTAAACGTGTTCGGGCGTCTTGATAACTCACAACGGCTACGACTAGAAAGTGGGTTATGCCTCTATTTTGTCTGCTCGTGTTACAGTTACTTTATAATGCTTGAACATCAGAAAATCTTTTAGAATTTCTCCACGTTTGTCTTCACCAAAAAAATGTTTTCAAGACCGTGTAGCCAAGGAGACTAGTACAAAACAAAAACAAATGGCTTGACTAAATCTTAAAGAAATGGATGCTACCCGAAGCGGCCTAAACTTCTACAGCTATGACAATAGCACAAGCTAGGAGAACAAACATGTAGCTTGACAGTTCTTTATAATTGTCCATGGTTTAAAATAAGAAGTAAATGATGACATTTCAGCAGCTAGCAAGGGTTTGAACCAAAATCAATGCTTTAACAGCAGCAAATATTCGACAAATGAGAAGAATGAAAAGGAATTATACTTCTACAACAATCTATAGCTATAGTAGTTGAACTCGCTGGTACGTACTAATTTATTATTTTTGCACGTTTTTTATTATGAAAGTCTAACTTAATTTTATATACTTTAATGATCTTCCTATATATCTTTATGTATTTATGTAACTTTACTTAAACGTGTTCGGACGTCTTGATAACTCACAACGGCTACGACTAGAAAGTGGGTTATGCCTCTATTTTTTCTGCTCGTGTTACAGTTACTTTATAATGCTTGAACATCAGAAAATCTTTTAGAATTGCTCCATGTTTGTCTTCACCAAAAAAATGTTTTCAAGACCGTGTAGCCAAGGAGACTAGTACAAAACAAAAACAAATGGCTTGACTAAATCTTAAAGAAATGGATGCTACCCGAAGCGGCCTAAACTTCTACAGCTATCACAATAGCCCAAGCTAGTAGAACAAACATGTAGCTTGACATTTCTTTAAAATTGCCCATGGTTTAGAAATAGAAGTAAATGATGACATTTCAGCAGTTAGCAGGGGCATGAACCGAAACTAATGCCTTAACAGCAGCGACAATTCGACAAATGAGAAGAACGAGGAGTCATTATGCTTCTACAATAGTCCATAGCTGCAGTAATTGAACTCGCTGGTAAGTACAAATTTATTATTTTTGCACGTTTTTTTATTATGAAAGTCTAACTTTATTTATATACTTTAATGATCTTCCTATATATCTTTATGTATTTATGTCACTTTACTTAAACGTGTTCGGGCGTCTTGATAACTCACAACGACTACGACTAGCAAGTGGGTTATGTCTCTATTTTTTCTGCTCGTGTTACAGTTACTTTATAGTGCTTGAACATCAGAAAATATTTTAGAATTGCTCCTCGTTTGTCTTCACCAAAAAAAAGTTTTCAAGACCGTGTAGCCAAGGAGACTAGTACAAAACAAAAACAAATGGCTTGACTAAATCTTAAAGAAATGGATGCTACCCGAAGCGGCCTAAACTTCTACAGCTATGACAATAGCACAAGCTAGGAGAACAAACATGTAGCTTGACAGTTCTTTATAATGGCCCATGGTTTAAAATAAGAAGTAAATGATGACATTTCAGCAGCTAGCAGGGGCATGAACCGAAACTAATGCCTTAACAGCAGCGACAATTCGACAAATGAGAAGAATGAGGAGTCATTATGCTTCTACAACAGTCCATAGCTGCAGTAATTGAACTCACTGGTAAGCGCAAATTTATTATTTTTGCACGTTTTTTATTATGAAAGTCTAACTTAATTTATATACTTTAATGATCTTCCTATATATCTTTATGTATTTATGTAACTTTACTTAAACGTGTTCGGGCGTCTTGATAACTCACAACGGCTACGACTAGAAAGTGGGTTATGCCTCTATTTTTTCTTCTCGTGTTACAGTTACTTTATAATGCTTGAACATCAGAAAATCTTTTAGAATTGCTCCACGTTTGTCTTCACCAAAAAAATGTTTTCAAGACCGTGTAGCCAAGGAGACTAGTACAAAACAAAAACAAATGGCTTGACTAAATCTTAAAGAAATGGATGCTACCCGAAGCGGCCTAAACTTCTACAGCTATGACAATAGCACAAGCTAGGAGAACAAACATGTAGCTTGACAGTTCTTTATAATTGTCCATGGTTTAAAATAAGAAGTAAATGATGACATTTCAGCAGCTAGCAGGGGCATGAACCGAAACTAATGCCTTAACAGCAGCGACAATTCGACAAATGAGAAGAACGAGGAGTCATTATGCTTCTACAACAGTCCATAGCTGCAGTAATTGAACTCACTGGTAAACGCAAATTTATTATTTTTGCACGTTTTTTATTATGAAAGTCTAACTTAATTTTATATACTTTAATGATCTTCCTATATATCTTTATGTATTTATGTACTTTTGCTTAAACGTGTTGGGCGTCTTGATAACTCACAACGGCTACGACTAGCAAGTGGGTTATGTCTCTACTTTTTCTGCTCGTGTTACAGTTACTTTATAATGCTTGAACATCAGAAAATCTTTTAGAATTGCTCCACGTTTGTCTTCACCAAAAAAAAATTTTCATGACCGTGTAGCCAAGGAGAATCGTACAAAACCAATATTACTGGCTCGACTAAAATCTTAGAGATATAGATGCTACCCGAAGCGGCCTAAACTTCTACAGCTATCACAATAGCACAAGCTAGTAGAACAAACATGTAGCTTGACAGTTCTTTATAATTGCCCATGGTTTAAAAATAGAAGTAAATGATGACATTTCAGCAGCCAGCAGGGGCATGAACCGAAACTAATGCCTTAACAGCAGCGACAATTCGACAAATGAGAAGAACGAGGAGTCATTATGCTTCTACAACAGTCCATAGCTGCAGTAATTGAACTCGCTGGTAAGTACAAATTTATTATTTTTGCACATTTTTTTATTATGAAAGTCTAACTTTATTTATATACTTTAATGATCTTCCTATATATCTTTTTGTAACTTTGCTTAAACGTGTTCGGGCGTCTTGATAACTCACAACGGCTACGACTAGCAAGTGGGTTATGTCTCTATTTTTTCTGCTCGTGTTACAGTTACTTTATAATGCATGAAAATCAGAAAACCTTTTAGAATTGCTCCACGTTTGTCTTCACCAAAAAAAAGTTTTCAAGACCGTGTAGCCAAGGAGAATCGTACAAAACTAAAATTACTGGCTCGACTAAAATCTTAGAGATATAGATGCTACCCGAAGCGGCCTAAACTTCTACAGCTATCACAATAGCCCAAGCTAGTAGAACAAACATGTAGCTTGACATTTCTTTATAATTGCCCATGGTTTAGAAATAGAAGTAAATGATGACATTTCAGCAGTTAGCAGGGGCATGAACCGAAACTAATGCCTTAACAGCAGCGACAATTCGACAAATGAGAAGAATAAGGAGTCATTATGCTTCTACAACAGTCCATAGCTGCAGTAATTGAACTCACTGGTAAACGCAAATTTATTATTTTTGCACGTTTTTTATTATGAAAGTCTAACTTTATTTATATACTTTAATGATCTTCCTATATATCTTTATGTATTTATGTCACTTTACTTAAACGTGTTCGGGCGTCTTGATAACTCACAACGACTACGACTAGCAAGTGGGTTATGTCTCTATTTTTTCTGCTCGTGTTACAGTTACTTTATAGTGCTTGAACATCAGAAAATATTTTAGAATTGCTCCTCGTTTGTCTTCACCAAAAAAAAATTTTCATGACCGTGTAGCCAAGGAGAATCGTACAAAACCAATATTACTGGCTCGACTAAAATCTTAGAGATATAGATGCTACCCGAAGCGGCCTAAACTTCTACAGCTATCACAATAGCACAAGCTAGTAGAACAAACATGTAGCTTGACAGTTCTTTATAATTGCCCATGGTTTAAAAATAGAAGTAAATGATGACATTTCAGCAGCCAGCAGGGGCATGAACCGAAACTAATGCCTTAACAGCAGCGACAATTCGACAAATGAGAAGAACGAGGAGTCATTATGCTTCTACAACAGTCCATAGCTGCAGTAATTGAACTCGCTGGTAAGTACAAATTTATTATTTTTGCACATTTTTTTATTATGAAAGTCTAACTTTATTTATATACTTTAATGATCTTCCTATATATCTTTTTGTAACTTTGCTTAAACGTGTTCGGGCGTCTTGATAACTCACAACGGCTACGACTAGCAAGTGGGTTATGTCTCTATTTTTTCTGCTCGTGTTACAGTTACTTTATAATGCATGAAAATCAGAAAACCTTTTAGAATTGCTCCACGTTTGTCTTCACCAAAAAAAAGTTTTCAAGACCGTGTAGCCAAGGAGAATCGTACAAAACTAAAATTACTGGCTCGACTAAAATCTTAGAGATATAGATGCTACCCGAAGCGGCCTAAACTTCTACAGCTATCACAATAGCCCAAGCTAGTAGAACAAACATGTAGCTTGACATTTCTTTATAATTGCCCATGGTTTAGAAATAGAAGTAAATGATGACATTTCAGCAGTTAGCAGGGGCATGAACCGAAACTAATGCCTTAACAGCAGCGACAATTCGACAAATGAGAAGAACGAGGAGTCATTATGCTTCTACAACAGTCCATAGCTGCAGTAATTGAACTCGCTGGTAAGTACAAATTTATTATTTTTGCACATTTTTTTATTATGAAAGTCTAACTTTATTTATATACTTTAATGATCTTCCTATATATCTTTTTGTAACTTTGCTTAAACGTGTTCGGGCGTCTTGATAACTCACAACGGCTACGACTAGCAAGTGGGTTATGTCTCTATTTTTTCTGCTCGTGTTACAGTTACTTTATAATGCATGAAAATCAGAAAACCTTTTAGAATTGCTCCACGTTTGTCTTCACCAAAAAAAAGTTTTCAAGACCGTGTAGCCAAGGAGAATCGTACAAAACTAAAATTACTGGCTCGACTAAAATCTTAGAGATATAGATGCTACCCGAAGCGGCCTAAACTTCTACAGCTATCACAATAGCCCAAGCTAGTAGAACAAACATGTAGCTTGACATTTCTTTATAATTGCCCATGGTTTAGAAATAGAAGTAAATGATGACATTTCAGCAGTTAGCAGGGGCATGAACCGAAACTAATGCCTTAACAGCAGCGACAATTCGACAAATGAGAAGAATAAGGAGTCATTATGCTTCTACAACAGTCCATAGCTGCAGTAATTGAACTCACTGGTAAACGCAAATTTATTATTTTTGCACGTTTTTTATTATGAAAGTCTAACTTTATTTATATACTTTAATGATCTTCCTATATATCTTTATGTATTTATGTCACTTTACTTAAACGTGTTCGGGCGTCTTGATAACTCACAACGACTACGACTAGCAAGTGGGTTATGTCTCTAATTTTTCTGCTCGTGTTACAGTTACTTTATAGTGCTTGAACATCAGAAAATATTTTAGAATTGCTCCTCGTTTGTCTTCACCAAAAAAAAGTTTTCAAGACCGTGTAGCCAAGGAGACTAATACAAAACAAAAACAAATGGCTTGACTAAATCTTAAAGAAATGGATGCTACCCGAAGCGGCCTAAACTTCTACAGCTATGACAATAGCACAAGCTAGGAGAACAAACATGTAGCTTGACAGTTCTTTATAATGGCCCATGGTTTAAAATAAGAAGTAAATGATGACATTTCAGCAGCTAGCAGGGGCATGAACCGAAACTAATGCCTTAACAGCAGCGACAATTCGACAAATGAGAAGAATGAGGAGTCATTATGCTTCTACAACAGTCCATAGCTGCAGTAATTGAACTCACTGGTAAGCGCAAATTTATTATTTTTGCACGTTTTTTATTATGAAAGTCTAACTTAATTTATATACTTTAATGATCTTCCTATATATCTTTATGTATTTATGTAACTTTACTTAAACGTGTTCGGGCGTCTTGATAACTCACAACGGCTACGACTAGAAAGTGGGTTATGCCTCTATTTTTTCTGCTCGTGTTACAGTTACTTTATAATGCTTGAACATCAGAAAATCTTTTAGAATTGCTCCACGTTTGTCTTCACCAAAAAAATGTTTTCAAGACCGTGTAGCCAAGGAGACTAGTACAAAACAAAAACAAATGGCTTGACTAAATCTTAAAGAAATGGATGCTACCCGAAGCGGCCTAAACTTCTACAGCTATGACAATAGCACAAGCTAGGAGAACAAACATGTAGCTTGACAGTTCTTTATAATTGTCCATGGTTTAAAATAAGAAGTAAATGATGACATTTCAGCAGCTAGCAAGGGCTTGAACCAAAATCAATGCTTTAACAGCAGCAAATATTCGACAAATGAGAAGAATGAAAAGGAATTATACTTCTACAACAATCTATAGCTATAGTAGTTGAACTCGCTGGTACGTACTACCCTTCAGCAGCTAGCAAGGGCTTGAACGAAACCAATGCCTTAACAGCAGCAAATATTCGACAAATGAGAAGAATGAAAAGGAATTATACTTCTACAACAATCTATAGCTATAGTAGTTGAACTCGCTGGTACGTACTAATTTATTATTTTTGCACGTTTTTTATTATGAAAGTCTAACTTAATTTTATATACTTTAATGATCTTCCTATATATCTTTATGTATTTATGTACTTTTGCTTAAACGTGTTGGGCGTGTTGATAACTCACAACGGCTACGACTAGCAAGTGGGTTATGTCTCTATTTTTTCTGCTCGTGTTACAGTTACTTTATAATGCTTGAACATCAGAAAATCTTTTAGAATTGCTCCACGTTTGTCTTCACCAAAAAAAAATTTTCATGACCGTGTAGCCAAGGAGAATCGTACAAAACCAATATTACTGGCTCGACTATAATCTTAGAGATATAGATGCTACCCGAAGCGGCCTAAACTTCTACAGCTATCACAATAGCACAAGCTAGTAGAACAAACATGTAGCTTGACAGTTCTTTATAATTGCCCATGGTTTAAAAATAGAAGTAAATGATGACATTTCAGCAGCTAGCAGGGGCATGAACCGAAACTAATGCCTTAACAGCAGCGACAATTCGACAAATGAGAAGAATGAGGAGTCATTATGCTTCTACAACAGTCCATAGCTGCAGTAATTGAACTCACTGGTAAGCGCAAATTTATTATTTTTGCACGTTTTTTATTATGAAAGTCTAACTTAATTTATATACTTTAATGATCTTCCTATATATCTTTATGTATTTATGTAACTTTACTTAAACGTGTTCGGGCGTCTTGATAACTCACAACGGCTACGACTAGAAAGTGGGTTATGCCTCTATTTTTTCTGCTCGTGTTACAGTTACTTTATAATGCTTGAACATCATAAAATCTTTTAGAATTGCTCCACGTTTGTCTTCACCAAAAAAATGTTTTCAAGACCGTGTAGCCAAGGAGACTAGTACAAAACAAAAACAAATGGCTTGACTAAATCTTAAAGAAATGGATGCTACCCGAAGCGGCCTAAACTTCTACAGCTATGACAATAGCACAAGCTAGGAGAACAAACATGTAGCTTGACAGTTCTTTATAATTGTCCATGGTTTAAAATAAGAAGTAAATGATGACATTTCAGCAGCTAGCAAGGGCTTGAACCAAAATCAATGCTTTAACAGCAGCAAATATTCGACAAATGAGAAGAATGAAAAGGAATTATACTTCTACAACAATCTATAGCTATAGTAGTTGAACTCGCTGGTACGTACTAATTTATTATTTTTGCACGTTTTTTATTATGAAAGTCTAACTTAATTTTATATACTTTAATGATCTTCCTATATATCTTTATGTATTTATGTACTTTTGCTTAAACGTGTTGGGCGTCTTGATAACTCACAACGGCTACGACTAGCAAGTGGGTTATGTCTCTACTTTTTCTGCTCGTGTTACAGTTACTTTATAATGCTTGAACATCAGAAAATCTTTTAGAATTGCTCCACGTTTGTCTTCACCAAAAAAAAATTTTCATGACCGTGTAGCCAAGGAGAATCGTACAAAACCAATATTACTGGCTCGACTAAAATCTTAGAGATATAGATGCTACCCGAAGCGGCCTAAACTTCTACAGCTATCACAATAGCACAAGCTAGTAGAACAAACATGTAGCTTGACAGTTCTTTATAATTGCCCATGGTTTAAAAATAGAAGTAAATGATGACATTTCAGCAGCTAGCAGGGGCATGAACCGAAACTAATGCCTTAACAGCAGCGACAATTCGACAAATGAGAAGAACGAGGAGTCATTATGCTTCTACAACAGTCCATAGCTGCAGTAATTGAACTCGCTGGTAAGTACAAATTTATTATTTTTGCACATTTTTTTATTATGAAAGTCTAACTTTATTTATATACTTTAATGATCTTCCTATATATCTTTTTGTAACTTTGCTTAAACGTGTTCGGGCGTCTTGATAACTCACAACGGCTACGACTAGCAAGTGGGTTATGTCTCTATTTTTTCTGCTCGTGTTACAGTTACTTTATAATGCATGAAAATCAGAAAACCTTTTAGAATTGCTCCACGTTTGTCTTCACCAAAAAAAAGTTTTCAAGACCGTGTAGCCAAGGAGAATCGTACAAAACTAAAATTACTGGCTCGACTAAAATCTTAGAGATATAGATGCTACCCGAAGCGGCCTAAACTTCTACAGCTATCACAATAGCCCAAGCTAGTAGAACAAACATGTAGCTTGACATTTCTTTATAATTGCCCATGGTTTAGAAATAGAAGTAAATGATGACATTTCAGCAGTTAGCAGAGGCATGAACCGAAACTAATGCCTTAACAGCAGCGACAATTCGACAAATGAGAAGAATAAGGAGTCATTATGCTTCTACAACAGTCCATAGCTGCAGTAATTGAACTCACTGGTAAACGCAAATTTATTATTTTTGCACGTTTTTTATTATGAAAGTCTAACTTAATTTATATACTTTAATGATCCTCCTATATATCTTTATGTATTTATGTAACTTTACTTAAATGTGTTCGGGCGTCTTGATAACTCACAACGACAACGACTAGCAAGTGGGTTATGTCTCTATTTTTTCTGCTCGTGTTACAGTTACTTTATAGTGCTTGAACATCAGAAAATATTTTAGAATTGCTCCACGTTTGTCTTCACCAAAAAAAAGTTTTCAAGACCGTTTAGCCAAGGAGACTAGTACAAAACAAAAACAAATGGCTTGACTAAATCTTAAAGAAATGGATGCTACCCGAAGCGGCCTAAACTTCTACAGCTATCACAATAGCACAAGCTAGGAGAACAAACATGTAGCTTGACAGTTCTTTATAATGGCCCATGGTTTAAAATAAGAAGTAAATGATGACATTTCAGCAGCTAGCAGGGGCATGAACCGAAACTAATGCCTTAACAGCAGCGACAATTCGACAAATGAGAAGAATGAGGAGGAATTATACTTCTACAACAGTCCCTAGCTGAATTAATTGAACTCACTGGTAAGCGCAAATTTATTATTTTTGCACGTTTTTTATTATGAAAGTCTAACTTAATTTATATACTTTAATGATCTTCCTATATATCTTTATGTATTTATGTAACTTTACTTAAACGTGTTCGGGCGTCTTGATAACTCACAACGGCTACGACTAGAAAGTGGGTTATGCCTCTATTTTTTCTGCTCGTGTTACAGTTACTTTATAATGCTTGAACATCAGAAAATCTTTTAGAATTGCTCCACGTTTGTCTTCACCAAAAAAATGTTTTCAAGACCGTGTAGCCAAGGAGACTAGTACAAAACAAAAACAAATGGCTTGACTAAATCTTAAAGAAATGGATGCTACCCGAAGCGGCCTAAACTTCTACAGCTATGACAATAGCACAAGCTAGGAGAACAAACATGTAGCTTGACAGTTCTTTATAATTGTCCATGGTTTAAAATAAGAAGTAAATGATGACATTTCAGCAGCTAGCAAGGGCTTGAACCAAAATCAATGCTTTAACAGCAGCAAATATTCGACAAATGAGAAGAATGAAAAGGAATTATACTTCTACAACAATCTATAGCTATAGTAGTTGAACTCGCTGGTACGTACTAATTTATTATTTTTGCACGTTTTTTATTATGAAAGTCTAACTTAATTTTATATACTTTAATGATCTTCCTATATATCTTTATGTATTTATGTACTTTTGCTTAAACGTGTTGGGCGTCTTGATAACTCACAACGGCTACGACTAGCAAGTGGGTTATGTCTCTACTTTTTCTGCTCGTGTTACAGTTACTTTATAATGCTTGAACATCAGAAAATCTTTTAGAATTGCTCCACGTTTGTCTTCACCAAAAAAAAATTTTCATGACCGTGTAGCCAAGGATTATCGTACAAAACCAATATTACTGGCTCGACTAAAATCTTAGAGATATAGATGCTACCCGAAGCGGCCTAAACTTCTACAGCTATCACAATAGCACAAGCTAGTAGAACAAACATGTAGCTTGACGGTTCTTTATAATTGCCCATGGTTTAAAAATAGAAGTAAATGATGACATTTCAGCAGCTAGCAGGGGCATGAACCGAAACTAATGCCTTAACAGCAGCGACAATTCGACAAATGAGAAGAACGAGGAGTCATTATGCTTCTACAACAGTCCATAGCTGCAGTAATTGAACTCGCTGGTAAGTACAAATTTATTATTTTTGCACATTTTTTTATTATGAAAGTCTAACTTTATTTATATACTTTAATGATCTTCCTATATATCTTTTTGTAACTTTGCTTAAACGTGTTCGGGCGTCTTGATAACTCACAACGGCTACGACTAGCAAGTGGGTTATGTCTCTATTTTTTCTGCTCGTGTTACAGTTACTTTATAATGCATGAAAATCAGAAAACCTTTTAGAATTGCTCCACGTTTGTCTTCACCAAATAAAAGTTTTCAAGACCGTGTAGCCAAGGAGAATCGTACAAAACTAAAATTACTGGCTCGACTAAAATCTTAGAGATATAGATGCTACCCGAAGCGGCCTAAACTTCTACAGCTATCACAATAGCCCAAGCTAGTAGAACAAACATGTAGCTTGACATTTCTTTATAATTGCCCATGGTTTAGAAATAGAAGTAAATGATGACATTTCAGCAGTTAGCAGGGGCATGAACCGAAACTAATGCCTTAACAGCAGCGACAATTCGACAAATGAGAAGAATAAGGAGTCATTATGCTTCTACAACAGTCCATAGCTGCAGTAATTGAACTCACTGGTAAACGCAAATTTATTATTTTTGCACGTTTTTTATTATGAAAGTCTAACTTTATTTATATACTTTAATGATCTTCCTATATATCTTTATGTATTTATGTCACTTTACTTAAACGTGTTCGGGCGTCTTGATAACTCACAACGACTACGACTAGCAAGTGGGTTATGTCTCTATTTTTTCTGCTCGTGTTACAGTTACTTTATAGTGCTTGAACATCAGAAAATATTTTAGAATTGCTCCTCGTTTGTCATCACCAAAAAAAAGTTTTCAAGACCGTGTAGCCAAGGAGACTAGTACAAAACCAATATTACTGGCTCGACTAAAATCTTAGAGATATAGATGCTACCCGAAGTGGCCTAAACTTCTACAGCTATCACAATAGCACAAGCTAGTAGAACAAACATGTAGCTTGACAGTTCTTTATAATTGCCCATGGTTTAAAAATAGAAGTAAATGATGACATTTCAGCAGCTAGCAGGGGCATGAACCGAAACTAATGCCTTAACAGCAGCGACAATTCGACAAATGAGAAGAACGAGGAGTCATTATGCTTCTACAACAGTCCATAGCTGCAGTAATTGAACTCGCTGGTAAGTACAAATTTATTATTTTTGCACATTTTTTTATTATGAAAGTCTAACTTTATTTATATACTTTAATGATCTTCCTATATATCTTTTTGTAACTTTGCTTAAACGTGTTCGGGTGTCTTGATAACTCACAACGGCTACGACTAGCAAGTGGGTTATGTCTCTATTTTTTCTGCTCGTGTTACAGTTACTTTATAATGCATGAAAATCAGAAAACCTTTTAGAATTGCTCCACGTTTGTCTTCACCAAATAAAAGTTTTCAAGACCGTGTAGCCAAGGAGAATCGTACAAAACTAAAATTACTGGCTCGACTAAAATCTTAGAGATATAGATGCTACCCGAAGCGGCCTAAACTTCTACAGCTATCACAATAGCCCAAGCTAGTAGAACAAACATGTAGCTTGACATTTCTTTATAATTGCCCATGGTTTAGAAATAGAAGTAAATGATGACATTTCAGCAGTTAGCAGGGGCATGAACCGAAACTAATGCCTTAACAGCAGCGACAATTCGACAAATGAGAAGAATAAGGAGTCATTATGCTTCTACAACAGTCCATAGCTGCAGTAATTGAACTCACTGGTAAACGCAAATTTATTATTTTTGCACGTTTTTTATTATGAAAGTCTAACTTTATTTATATACTTTAATGATCTTCCTATATATCTTTATGTATTTATGTCACTTTACTTAAACGTGTTCGGGCGTCTTGATAACTCACAACGACTACGACTAGCAAGTGGGTTATGTCTCTATTTTTTCTGCTCGTGTTACAGTTACTTTATAGTGCTTGAACATCAGAAAATATTTTAGAATTGCTCCTCGTTTGTCTTCACCAAAAAAAATTTTCAAGACCGTGTAGCCAAGGAGACTAGTACAAAACAAAAACAAATGGCTTGACTAAATCTTAAAGAAATGGATGCTACCCGAAGCGGCCTAAACTTCTACAGCTATGACAATAGCACAAGCTAGGAGAACAAACATGTAGCTTGACAGTTCTTTATAATGGCCCATGGTTTAAAATAAGAAGTAAATGATGACATTTCAGCAGCTAGCAGGGGCATGAACCGAAACTAATGCCTTAACAGCAGCGACAATTCAACAAATGAGAAGAATGAGGAGGAATTATACTTCTACAACAGTCCCTAGCTGAATTAATTGAACTCACTGGTAAGCGCAAATTTATTATTTTTGCACGTTTTTTATTATGAAAGTCTAACTTAATTTATATACTTTAATGATCTTCCTATATATCTTTATGTATTTATGTAACTTTACTTAAACGTGTTCGGGCGTCTTGATAACTCACAACGGCTACGACTAGAAAGTGGGTTATGCCTCTATTTTTTCTGCTCGTGTTACAGTTACTTTATAATGCTTGAACATCAGAAAATCTTTTAGAATTGCTCCACGTTTGTCTTCACCAAAAAAATGTTTTCAAGACCGTGTAGCCAAGGAGACTAGTACAAAACAAAAACAAATGGCTTGACTAAATCTTAAAGAAATGGATGCTACCCGAAGCGGCCTAAACTTCTACAGCTATGACAATAGCACAAGCTAGGAGAACAAACATGTAGCTTGACAGTTCTTTATAATTGTCCATGGTTTAAAATAAGAAGTAAATGATGACATTTCAGCAGCTAGCAAGGGCTTGAACCAAAATCAATGCTTTAACAGCAGCAAATATTCGACAAATGAGAAGAATGAAAAGGAATTATACTTCTACAACAATCTATAGCTATAGTAGTTGAACTCGCTGGTACGTACTAATTTATTATTTTTGCACGTTTTTTATTATGAAAGTCTAACTATTTTATATACTTTAATGATCTTCCTATATATCTTTATGTAACTTTGCTTAAACGTGTTCGGGCGTCTTGATAACTCACAACGGCTACGACTAGCAAGTGGGTTATGTCTCTATTTTTTCTGCTCGTGTTACAGTTACTTTATAATGCATGAACATCAGAAAACCTTTCAGAATTGCTCCACGTTTGTCTTCACCAAAAAAAAGTTTTCAAGACCGTGTAGCCAAGGAGAATCGTACAAAACCAAAATTACTGGCTCGACTAAAATCTTAGAAATATAGATGCTACCCGAAGCGGCCTAAACTTCTACAGCTATCACAATAGCCCAAGCTAGTAGAACAAACATGTGGCTTGACAGTTCTTTATAATTGCCCATGGTTTAAAAATAGAAGTAAATGATGAAATTTCCGCAGCTAGCAAGGGCTCGAACCGAAACTAATGCCTTAACAGCAGTGACAATTCGACAAATGAGAAGAATGAGGAGGAATTATACTTCTACAACAGTCCATAGCTGAATTAATTTAACTCGCTGGTAAGTACAAGTTCATTATTTTTGCTAATTTTTTTTTATAAAAATCTAAATTTATTTTATATATTTTAATACTCTATCTATGTATCTTCACGTATTTATGTATTTTGCTTAAACGTGTTCGGGCGTCTTAATAACTCACAACGGCTACGACTAGCAAGTGGGTTATGTCTCTATTTTTTCTGCTCGTGTTACAGTTAGTTTATAATGCTTTAACATCAGAAAATCTTTTAGAATTGCTCCACGTTTGTCTTCACCAAAAAAAAGTTTTCAAGACCGTGTAGCCAAGGAGACTAGTACAAAACAAAAACAAATGGCTTGACTAAATCTTAAAGAAATGGATGCTACCCGAAGCGGCCTAAACTTCTACAGCTATGACAATAGCACAAGCTAGGAGAACAAACATGTAGCTTGACAGTTCTTTATAATTGTCCATGGTTTAAAATAAGAAGTAAATGATGACATTTCAGCAGCTAGCAAGGGCTTGAACCAAAATCAATGCTTTAACAGCAGCAAATATTCGACAAATGAGAAGAATGAGGAGGAATTATACTTCTACAACAGTCCCTAGCTGAATTAATTGAACTCACTGGTAAGCGCAAATTTATTATTTTTGCACGTTTTTTATTATGAATGTCTAACTTAATTTATATACTTTAATGATCTTCCTATATATCTTTATGTATTTATGTAACTTTACTTAAACGTGTTCGGGCGTCTTGATAACTCACAACGGCTACGACTAGCAAGTGGGTTATGTCTCTACTTTTTCTGCTCGTGTTACAGTTACTTTATAATGCTTGAACATCAGAAAATCTTTTAGAATTGCTCCACGTTTGTCTTCACCAAAAAAAAATTTTCATGACCGTGTAGCCAAGGAGAATCGTACAAAACCAATATTACTGGCTCGACTAAAATCTTAGAGATATAGATGCTACCCGAAGTGGCCTAAACTTCTACAGCTATCACAATAGCACAAGCTAGTAGAACAAACATGTAGCTTGACAGTTCTTTATAATTGCCCATGGTTTAAAAATAGAAGTAAATGATGACATTTCAGCAGCTAGCAGGGGCATGAACCGAAACTAATGCCTTAACAGCAGCGACAATTCGACAAATGAGAAGAACGAGGAGTCATTATGCTTCTACAACAGTCCATAGCTGCAGTAATTGAACTCGCTGGTAAGTACAAATTTATTATTTTTGCACATTTTTTTATTATGAAAGTCTAACTTTATTTATATACTTTAATGATCTTCCTATATATCTTTTTGTAACTTTGCTTAAACGTGTTCGGGTGTCTTGATAACTCACAACGGCTACGACTAGCAAGTGGGTTATGTCTCTATTTTTTCTGCTCGTGTTACAGTTACTTTATAATGCATGAAAATCAGAAAACCTTTTAGAATTGCTCCACGTTTGTCTTCACCAAATAAAAGTTTTCAAGACCGTGTAGCCAAGGAGAATCGTACAAAACTAAAATTACTGGCTCGACTAAAATCTTAGAGATATAGATGCTACCCGAAGCGGCCTAAACTTCTACAGCTATCACAATAGCCCAAGCTAGTAGAACAAACATGTAGCTTGACATTTCTTTATAATTGCCCATGGTTTAGAAATAGAAGTAAATGATGACATTTCAGCAGTTAGCAGGGGCATGAACCGAAACTAATGCCTTAACAGCAGCGACAATTCGACAAATGAGAAGAATAAGGAGTCATTATGCTTCTACAACAGTCCATAGCTGCAGTAATTGAACTCACTGGTAAACGCAAATTTATTATTTTTGCACGTTTTTTATTATGAAAGTCTAACTTTATTTATATACTTTAATGATCTTCCTATATATCTTTATGTATTTATGTCACTTTACTTAAACGTGTTCGGGCGTCTTGATAACTCACAACGACTACGACTAGCAAGTGGGTTATGTCTCTATTTTTTCTGCTCGTGTTACAGTTACTTTATAGTGCTTGAACATCAGAAAATATTTTAGAATTGCTCCTCGTTTGTCTTCACCAAAAAAAAGTTTTCAAGACCGTGTAGCCAAGGAGACTAGTACAAAACAAAAACAAATGGCTTGACTAAATCTTAAAGAAATGGATGCTACCCGAAGCGGCCTAAACTTCTACAGCTATGACAATAGCACAAGCTAGGAGAACAAACATGTAGCTTGACAGTTCTTTATAATTGTCCATGGTTTAAAATAAGAAGTAAATGATGACATTTCAGCAGCTAGCAAGGGCTTGAACCAAAATCAATGCTTTAACAGCAGCAAATATTCGACAAATGAGAAGAATGAAAAGGAATTATACTTCTACAACAATCTATAGCTATAGTAGTTGAACTCGCTGGTACGTACTAATTTATTATTTTTGCACGTTTTTTATTATGAAAGTCTAACTTAATTTTATATACTTTAATGATCTTCCTATATATCTTTATGTAACTTTGCTTAAACGTGTTGGGCGTCTTGATAACTCACAACGGCTACGACAAGCAAGTGGGTTATGTCTCTACTTTTTCTGCTCGTGTTACAGTTACTTTATAATGCTTGAACATCAGAAAATCTTTTAGAATTGCTCCACGTTTGTCTTCACCAAAAAAAAATTTTCATGACCGTGTAGCCAAGGAGAATCGTACAGAACCAATATTACTGGCTCGACTAAAATCTTAGAGATATAGATGCTACCCGAAGTGGCCTAAACTTCTACAGCTATCACAATAGCACAAGCTAGTAGAACAAACATGTAGCTTGACAGTTCTTTATAATTGCCCATGGTTTAAAAATAGAAGTAAATGATGACATTTCAGCAGCTAGCAGGGGCATGAACCGAAACTAATGCCTTAACAGCAGCGACAATTCGACAAATGAGAAGAACGAGGAGTCATTATGCTTCTACAACAGTCCATAGCTGCAGTAATTGAACTCGCTGGTAAGTACAAATTTATTATTTTTGCACATTTTTTTATTATGAAAGTCTAACTTTATTTATATACTTTAATGATCTTCCTATATATCTTTTTGTAACTTTGCTTAAACGTGTTCGGGCGTCTTGATAACTCACAACGGCTACGACTAGCAAGTGGGTTATGTCTCTATTTTTTCTGCTCGTGTTACAGTTACTTTATAATGCATGAAAATCAGAAAACCTTTTAGAATTGCTCCACGTTTGTCTTCACCAAAAAAAAGTTTTCAAGACCGTGTAGCCAAGGAGAATCGTACAAAACTAAAATTACTGGCTCGACTAAAATCTTAGAGATATAGATGCTACCCGAAGCGGCCTAAACTTCTACAGCTATCACAATAGCCCAAGCTAGTAGAACAAACATGTAGCTTGACATTTCTTTATAATTGCCCATGGTTTAGAAATAGAAGTAAATGATGACATTTCAGCAGTTAGCAGGGGCATGAACCGAAACTAATGCCTTAACAGCAGCGACAATTCGACAAATGAGAAGAATAAGGAGTCATTATGCTTCTACAACAGTCCATAGCTGCAGTAATTGAACTCACTGGTAAACGCAAATTTATTATTTTTGCACGTTTTTTATTATGAAAGTCTAACTTAATTTATATACTTTAATGATCCTCCTATATATCTTTATGTATTTATGTAACTTTACTTAAATGTGTGCGGGCGTCTTGATAACTCACAACGACAACGACTAGCAAGTGGGTTATGTCTCTATTTTTTCTGCTCGTGTTACAGTTACTTTATAGTGCTTGAACATCAGAAAATATTTTAGAATTGCTCCACGTTTGTCTTCACCAAAAAAAAGTTTTCAAGACCGTTTAGCCAAGGAGACTAGTACAAAACAAAAACAAATGGCTTGACTAAATCTTAAAGAAATGGATGCTACCCGAAGCGGCCTAAACTTCTACAGCTATGACAATAGCACAAGCTAGGAGAACAAACATGTAGCTTGACAGTTCTTTATAATGGCCCATGGTTTAAAATAAGAAGTAAATGATGACATTTCAGCAGCTAGCAGGGGCATGAACCGAAACTAATGCCTTAACAGCAGCGACAATTCAACAAATGAGAAGAATGAGGAGGAATTATACTTCTACAACAGTCCCTAGCTGAATTAATTGAACTCACTGGTAAGCGCAAATTTATTATTTTTGCACGTTATTTATTATGAAAGTCTAACTTAATTTATATACTTTAATGATCTTCCTATATATCTTTATGTATTTATGTAACTTTACTTATACGTGTTCGGGCGTCTTGATAACTCACAACGGCTACGACTAGAAAGTGGGTTATGCCTCTATTTTTTCTGCTCGTGTTACAGTTACTTTATAATGCTTGAACATCAGAAAATCTTTTAGAATTGCTCCACGTTTGTCTTCACCAAAAAAATGTTTTCAAGACCGTGTAGCCAAGGAGACTAGTACAAAACAAAAACAAATGGCTTGACTAAATCTTAAAGAAATGGATGCTACCCGAAGCGGCCTAAACTTCTACAGCTATGACAATAGCACAAGCTAGGAGAACAAACATGTAGCTTGACAGTTCTTTATAATTGTCCATGGTTTAAAATAAGAAGTAAATGATGACATTTCAGCAGCTAGCAAGGGCTTGAACCAAAATCAATGCTTTAACAGCAGCAAATATTCGACAAATGAGAAGAATGAAAAGGAATTATACTTCTACAACAATCTATAGCTATAGTAGTTGAACTCGCTGGTACGTACTAATTTATTATTTTTGCACGTTTTTTATTATGAAAGTCTAACTATTTTATATACTTTAATGATCTTCCTATATATCTTTATGTAACTTTGCTTAAACGTGTTCGGGCCTCTTGATAACTCACAACGGCTACGACTAGCAAGTGGGTTATGTCTCTATTTTTTCTGCTCGTGTTACAGTTACTTTATAATGCATGAACATCAGAAAACCTTTCAGAATTGCTCCACGTTTGTCTTCACCAAAAAAAAGTTTTCAAGACCGTGTAGCCAAGGAGAATCGTACAAAACCAAAATTACTGGCTCGACTAAAATCTTAGAAATATAGATGCTACCCGAAGCGGCCTAAACTTCTACAGCTATCACAATAGCCCAAGCTAGTAGAACAAACATGTGGCTTGACAGTTCTTTATAATTGCCCATGGTTTAAAAATAGAAGTAAATGATGAAATTTCCGCAGCTAGCAAGGGCTCGAACCGAAACTAATGCCTTAACAGCAGTGACAATTCGACAAATGAGAAGAATGAGGAGGAATTATACTTCTACAACAGTCCATAGCTGAATTAATTTAACTCGCTGGTAAGTACAAGTTCATTATTTTTGCTAATTTTTTTTTATAAAAATCTAAATTTATTTTATATATTTTAATACTCTATCTATGTATCTTCACGTATTTATGTATTTTGCTTAAACGTGTTCGGGCGTCTTAATAACTCACAACGGCTACGACTAGCAAGTGGGTTATGTCTCTATTTTTTCTGCTCGTGTTACAGTTAGTTTATAATGCTTTAACATCAGAAAATCTTTTAGAATTGCTCCACGTTTGTCTTCACCAAAAAAAAGTTTTCAAGACCGTGTAGCCAAGGAGACTAGTACAAAACAAAAACAAATGGCTTGACTAAATCTTAAAGAAATGGATGCTACCCGAAGCGGCCTAAACTTCTACAGCTATCACAATAGCACAAGCTAGTAGAACAAACATGTAGCTTGACAGTTCTTTATAATGGCCCATGGTTTAAAAATAGAAGTAAATGATGACATTTCACCAGTAAGCAGGGCCATGAACCGAAACTAATGCTTTAACAGCAGCAAGTATTCGACAAATGAAAAGAATGAAAAGGAATTATACTTCTACAACAATCTATAGCTGCAGTAATTGAACTCGCTGGTAAGTAAAAATTTATTATTTTTGCATGTTTTTTATTATGAAAGTCTAACTTAATTTATATACTTTAATGATCTTCCTATATATCTTTATGTATTTATGTAACTTTACTTAAACGTGTTCGGGCGTCTTGATAACTCACAACGGCTACGACTAGCAAGTGGGTTATGTCTCTATTTTTTCTTCTCGTGTTACAGTTACTTTATAATGCTTGAACATCAGAAAATCTTTTAGAATTGCTTCACGTTTGTCTTCACCAAAAAATAGTTTTCAAGACCGTGTAGCCAAGGAGACTAGTACAAAACAAAAACAAATGGCTTGACTAAATCTTAAAGAAATGGATGCTACCCGAAGCGGCCTAAACTTCTACAGCTATCACAATAGCACAAGCTAGTAGAACAAACATGTAGCTTGACAGTTCTTTATAATGGCCCATGGTTTAAAAATAGAAGTAAATGATGACATTTCACCAGTAAGCAGGGCCATGAACCGAAACTAATGCTTTAACAGCAGCAAGTATTCGACAAATGAGAAGAATGAAAAGGAATTATACTTCTACAACAATCTATAGCTGCAGTAATTGAACTCGCTGGTAAGTAAAAATTTATTATTTTTGCACGTTTTTTATTATGAAAGTCTAACTTAATTTATATACTGTAATGATCTTCCTATATATCTTTATGTATTTATGTAACTTTACTTAGCTAGTTGAACAAATATGTAGCTTGACAGTTCTTTATGATTTCACACGGTTTAAAAATAGCAGTAAATGATGACATTTCAGCAGCTAGCAAGGGCTTGAACTGAAATCAATGCTTTGACAGCAGCAAATATTTGACAAATGAGAAGAATAAAAAGGAATTATACTTCTACAACAATCTATAGCTGCAGTAATTGAACTCGCTGGTAAGTACAAATTTGTTATTTTTGCACGTTTTTTATTATGAAAGTCTAACTTAGTTTTATATACTTTAATGATCTTCCTATATATCTTTATGTATTTATGTAATTTTGCTTAAACGTGTTCGGGCGTCTTCATAACTCACAACGGCTACGATTAGCAAGTGGGTTATGTCTCTACTTTTTCTGCTCGTGTTACAGTTACTATATAATGCGCGAACATCAGAAAATCTTTAAGAATTGCTCTACGTTTGTCTTTACCAAAAGAAATTATTCAAGACCGTGTAGCCAAGGAGACTAGTACAAAACAAAAACTAATGATTTGACTAAATCTTAAAGAAATGGATGCTACCCGAAGCGGCCTAAACTTCTACAGCTATCACAATAGCACAAGCTAGTAGAACAAACATGTAGCTTGACAATTCTTTATAATTGACCATGGTTTAAAAATAGAAATAAATGATGACATTTCACCAGCTAGCAGGGGCATGAACCGAAACTAATGCCTTAACAGCAGCGACAATTCGACAAATGAGAAGAATGAGGAGGAATTATACTTCTACAACAGTCCATAGCTGAATTAATTTAACTCGCTGGTAAGTACAAGTTCATTATTTTTGCACGTTTTTTTTTATAAAAATCTAAATTATTTTATATACTTTAATACTCTATCTATGAATCTTTACGTATTTATGTATTTTTGCTTAAAAGTGTTCGGGAGTCTTAATAACTCACAAAGGCTACGACTAGCAAGGGGGTTATGTCTCTATTCTTTCTGCTCGTGTTACGGTTACTTTATAATGCTGGAACATCAAAGAATCTTTTAGAATTGCTCCACGTTTGTATTCACCAAAAAAAAGTTTTCAAGACCGTGTAGCCAAGGAGACTAGTACAAAACAAAAACAAATGACTTGACTAAATCTTAAAGAAATGGATGCTACCCGAAGGGGCCTAAACTTCTACAGCTATCACAATAGCACAAGCTAGTAGAACAAACATGTAGCTTGACAGTTCTTTATAATTGCCCATGGTTTAAAAATAGAAGTAAATGATGAAATTTCCGCAGCTAGCAAGGGCTCGAACCGAAAACAATGCTATAACAGCAGCAAATATTCGACAAATAAGAAGAATGAGGAGGAATTATACTCCTACAACAATCTATAGCTGCAGTAGTTGAACTCGCTGGTAAGTACAAATTTATTATTTTTGCACGTTTTTTATTATGAAAGTCTAACTTAATTTTATATACTTTTATGATCTTCCTTTATATCTTTATGTATTAATGTAATTTTGCTTAAACGTGTTCGGGCGTCTTGATAACTCACAACGGCTACGACTAGCAAGTGGGTTATGTCTCTATTCTTTCTGCTCGTGTTACAGATACTTTATAATGCTTGAACATCAGAAAATCTTTTAGAATTGCTCTACGTTTGTCTTTACCAAAAGGAATTATTCAAGACCCTGTAGCCAAGGAGACTCGTACAAAACTAATGGCTTGACTAAATCTTAAAGAAATGGATGCTACCCGAAGCGGCCAAAACTTCTACAGCTATGACAATAGCACAAGCTAGTAGAACAAACATCTAGCTTGACAGTTCTTTATAATTGCCCATGGTTTAAAAATAGAAGTAAATGATGACATTTTCGCAGCTAGCAAGGGCTCGAACCGAAACCAATGCTTTAACAGCAGCAAATATTCGACAAATGAGAAGAATGAAAAGTAATTATACTTCTACAACAATCTATAGCTGCAGTAATTGAACTTGCTGGTATGTACAAATTTATTATTTTTGCACGTTTTTTATTATGAAAGTCTAACTTAATTTTATATACTTTTATGATCTTCTTATAAATCTTTATGTATTTATGTAAATTTGCTTAAACATGTTCGGGCGTCTTGATAACTCACAACGGCTACGACTAGCAAGTGGGTTATGTCTCTATTCTTTCTGCTCGTGTTACGGTTACTTTATAATGCTGGAACATCAAAGAATCTTTTAGAATTGCTCTACGTTTGTCTTTACCAAAAGGAATTATTCAAGACCGTGTAGCCAAGGAGACTCGTACAAAACAAAAACTAATGGCTTGACTAAATCTTAAAGAAATGGATGCTACCCGAAGTGGCCTTAACGTCTACAGCTATCACAATAGCACAAGCTAGTAGAACAAACATGTAGCTTGACAGTTCTTTATAATTGCCCATGGTTTAAAAATAGAAGTAAATGATGAAATTTCCGCAGCTAGCAAGGGCTCGAACCGAAACTAATGCCTTAACAGCAGTGACAATTCGACAAATGAGAAGAATGAGGAGGAATTATACTTCTACAACAGTCCATAGCTGAATTAATTTAACTCGCTGGAAAGTACAAGTTCATTATTTTTGCTAATTTTTTTTTATAAAAATCTAAATTTATTTTATATATTTTAATACTCTATCTATGTATCTTCACGTATTTATGTATTTTGCTTAAACGTGTTCGGGCGTCTTCATAACTCACAACGGCTACGACTAGCAAGTGGGTTATGTCTCTATTTTTTCTGCTCGTGTTACAGTTAGTTTATAATGCTTGAACATCAGAAAATCTTTTAGAATTGCTCCACGTTTGTCTTCACCAAAAAAAAGTTTTCAAGACCGTGTAGCCAAGGAGACTAGTACAAAACAAAAACAAATGGCTTGACTAAATCTTAAAGAAATGGATGCTACCCGAAGCGGCCTAAACTTCTACAGCTATCACAATAGCACAAGCTAGTAGAACAAACATGTAGCTTGACAGTTCTTTATAATGGCCCATGGTTTAAAAATAGAAGTAAATGATGACATTTCACCAGTAAGCAGGGCCATGAACCGAAACTAATGCTTTAACAGCAGCAAGTATTCGACAAATGAGAAGAATGAAAAGGAATTATACTTCTACAACAATCTATAGCTGCAGTAATTGAACTCGCTGGTAAGTAAAAATTTATTATTTTTGCATGTTTTTTATTATGAAAGTCTAACTTAATTTATATACTTTAATGATCTTCCTATATATCTTTATGTATTTATGTAACTTTACTTAAACGTGTTCGGGCGTCTTGATAACTCACAACGGCTACGACTAGCAAGTGGGTTATGTCTCTATTTTTTCTGCTCGTGTTACAGTTACTTTATAATGCTTGAACATCAGAAAATCTTTTAGAATTGCTTCACGTTTGTCTTCACCAAAAAATAGTTTTCAAGACCGTGTAGCCAAGGAGACTAGTACAAAACAAAAACAAATGGCTTGACTAAATCTTAAAGAAATGGATGCTACCCGAAGCGGCCTAAACTTCTACAGCTATCACAATAGCACAAGCTAGTAGAACAATCATGGAGCTTGACAGTTCTTTATAATGGCCCATGGTTTAAAAATAGAAGTAAATGATGACATTTCACCAGTAAGCAGGGCCATGAACCGAAACTAATGCTTTAACAGCAGCAAGTATTCGACAAATGAGAAGAATGAAAAGGAATTATACTTCTACAACAATCTATAGCTGCAGTAATTGAACTCGCTGGTAAGTAAAAATTTATTATTTTTGCATGTTTTTTATTATGAAAGTCTAACTTAATTTATATACTTTAATGATCTTCCTATATATCTTTATGTATTTATGTAACTTTACTTAAACGTGTTCGGGCGTCTTGATAACTCACAACGGCTACGACTAGCAAGTGGGTTATGTCTCTATTTTTTCTGCTCGTGTTACAGTTACTTTATAATGCTTGAACATCAGAAAATCTTTTAGAATTGCTTCACGTTTGTCTTCACCAAAAAATAGTTTTCAAGACCGTGTAGCCAAGGAGACTAGTACAAAACAAAAACAAATGGCTTGACTAAATCTTAAAGAAATGGATGCTACCCGAAGCGGCCTAAACTTCTACAGCTATCACAATAGCACAAGCTAGTAGAACAATCATGTAGCTTGACAGTTCTTTATAATGGCCCATGGTTTAAAAATAGAAGTAAATGATGACATTTCACCAGTAAGCAGGGCCATGAACCGAAACTAATGCTTTAACAGCAGCAAGTATTCGACAAATGAGAAGAATGAAAAGGAATTATACTTCTACAACAATCTATAGCTGCAGTAATTGAACTCGCTGGTAAGTAAAAATTTATTATTTTTGCACGTTTTTTATTATGAAAGTCTAACTTAATTTATATACTTTAATGATCTTCCTATATATCTTTATGTATTTATGTAACTTTACTTAGCTAGTTGAACAAATATGTAGCTTGACAGTTCTTTATGATTTCACACGGTTTAAAAATAGCAGTAAATGATGACATTTCAGCAGCTAGCAAGGGCTTGAACTGAAATCAATGCTTTAACAGCAGCAAATATTCGACAAATGAGAAGAATGAAAAGGAATTATACTTCTACAACAATCTATAGCTGCAGTAATTGAACTCGCTGGTAAGTACAAATTTATTATTTTTGCACATTTTTTTATTATGAAAGTCTAACTTTATTTATATACTTTAATGATCTTCCTATATATCTTTTTGTAACTTTGCTTAAACGTGTTCGGGCGTCTTGATAACTCACAACGGCTACGACTAGCAAGTGGGTTATGTCTCTATTTTTTCTGCTCGTGTTACAGTTACTTTATAATGCATGAAAATCAGAAAACCTTTTAGAATTGCTCCACGTTTTTCTTCACCAAAAAAAAATTTTCATGACCGTGTAGCCAAGGAGAATCGTACAAAACCAATATTACTGGCTCGACTAAAATCTTAGAGATATAGATGCTACCCGAAGCGGCCTAAACTTCTACAGCTATCACAATAGCACAAGCTAGTAGAACAAACATGTAGCTTGACAGTTCTTTATAATTGCCCATGGTTTAAAAATAGAAGTAAATGATGACATTTCAGCAGCCAGCAGGGGCATGAACCGAAACTAATGCCTTAACAGCAGCGACAATTCGACAAATGAGAAGAACGAGGAGTCATTATGCTTCTACAACAGTCCATAGCTGCAGTAATTGAACTCGCTGGTAAGTACAAATTTATTATTTTTGCACATTTTTTTATTATGAAAGTCTAACTTTATTTATATACTTTAATGATCTTCCTATATATCTTTTTGTAACTTTGCTTAAACGTGTTCGGGCGTCTTGATAACTCACAACGGCTACGACTAGCAAGTGGGTTATGTCTCTATTTTTTCTGCTCGTGTTACAGTTACTTTATAATGCATGAAAATCAGAAAACCTTTTAGAATTGCTCCACGTTTGTCTTCACCAAAAAAAAGTTTTCAAGACCGTGTAGCCAAGGAGAATCGTACAAAACTAAAATTACTGGCTCGACTAAAATCTTAGAGATATAGATGCTACCCGAAGCGGCCTAAACTTCTACAGCTATCACAATAGCCCAAGCTAGTAGAACAAACATGTAGCTTGACATTTCTTTATAATTGCCCATGGTTTAAAAATAGAAGTAAATGATGACATTTCAGCAGTTAGCAGGGGCATGAACCGAAACTAATGCCTTAACAGCAGCGACAATTCGACAAATGAGAAGAATAAGGAGTCATTATGCTTCTACAACAGTCCATAGCTGCAGTAATTGAACTCACTGGTAAACGCAAATTTATTATTTTTGCACGTTTTTTATTATGAAAGTCTAACTTTATTTATATACTTTAATGATCTTCCTATATATCTTTATGTATTTATGTCACTTTACTTAAACGTGTTCGGGCGTCTTGATAACTCACAACGACTACGACTAGCAAGTGGGTTATGTCTCTATTTTTTCTGCTCGTGTTACAGTTACTTTATAGTGCTTGAACATCAGAAAATATTTTAGAATTGCTCCTCGTTTGTCATCACCAAAAAAAAGTTTTCAAGACCGTGTAGCCAAGGAGACTAGTACAAAACAAAAACAAATGGCTTGACTAAATCTTAAAGAAATGGATGCTACCCGAAGCGGCCTAAACTTCTACAGCTATGACAATAGCACAAGCTAGGAGAACAAACATGTAGCTTGACAGTTCTTTATAATTGTCCATGGTTTAAAATAAGAAGTAAATGATGACATTTCAGCAGCTAGCAAGGGCTTGAACCAAAATCAATGCTTTAACAGCAGCAAATATTCGACAAATGAGAAGAATGAGGAGGAATTATACTTCTACAACAGTCCCTAGCTGAATTAATTGAACTCACTGGTAAGCGCAAATTTATTATTTTTGCACGTTTTTTATTATGAATGTCTAACTTAATTTATATACTTTAATGATCTTCCTATATATCTTTTTGTAACTTTGCTTAAACGTGTTCGGGCGTCTTGATAACTCACAACGGCTACGACTAGCAAGTGGGTTATGTCTCTATTTTTTCTGCTCGTGTTACAGTTACTTTATAATGCATGAAAATCAGAAAACCTTTTAGAATTGCTCCACGTTTGTCTTCACCAAAAAAAAGTTTTCAAGACCGTGTAGCCAAGGAGAATCGTACAAAACTAAAATTACTGGCTCGACTAAAATCTTAGAGATATAGATGCTACCCGAAGCGGCCTAAACTTCTACAGCTATCACAATAGCCCAAGCTAGTAGAACAAACATGTAGCTTGACATTTCTTTATAATTGCCCATGGTTTAGAAATAGAAGTAAATGATGACATTTCAGCAGTTAGCAGGGGCATGAACCGAAACTAATGCCTTAACAGCAGCGACAATTCGACAAATGAGAAGAATAAGGAGTCATTATGCTTCTACAACAGTCCATAGCTGCAGTAATTGAACTCACTGGTAAACGCAAATTTATTATTTTTGCACGTTTTTTATTATGAAAGTCTAACTTAATTTATATACTTTAATGATCCTCCTATATATCTTTATGTATTTATGTAACTTTACTTAAATGTGTGCGGGCGTCTTGATAACTCACAACGACAACGACTAGCAAGTGGGTTATGTCTCTATTTTTTCTGCTCGTGTTACAGTTACTTTATAGTGCTTGAACATCAGAAAATATTTTAGAATTGCTCCACGTTTGTCTTCACCAAAAAAAAGTTTTCAAGACCGTTTAGCCAAGGAGACTAGTACAAAACAAAAACAAATGGCTTGACTAAATCTTAAAGAAATGGATGCTACCCGAAGCGGCCTAAACTTCTACAGCTATGACAATAGCACAAGCTAGGAGAACAAACATGTAGCTTGACAGTTCTTTATAATGGCCCATGGTTTAAAATAAGAAGTAAATGATGACATTTCAGCAGCTAGCAGGGGCATGAACCGAAACTAATGCCTTAACAGCAGCGACAATTCAACAAATGAGAAGAATGAGGAGGAATTATACTTCTACAACAGTCCCTAGCTGAATTAATTGAACTCACTGGTAAGCGCAAATTTATTATTTTTGCACGTTTTTTATTATGAAAGTCTAACTTAATTTATATACTTTAATGATCTTCCTATATATCTTTATGTATTTATGTAACTTTACTTAAACGTGTTCGGGCGTCTTGATAACTCACAACGGCTACGACTAGAAAGTGGGTTATGCCTCTATTTTTTCTGCTCGTGTTACAGTTACTTTATAATGCTTGAACATCAGAAAATCTTTTAGAATTGCTCCACGTTTGTCTTCACCAAAAAAATGTTTTCAAGACCGTGTAGCCAAGGAGACTAGTACAAAACAAAAACAAATGGCTTGACTAAATCTTAAAGAAATGGATGCTACCCGAAGCGGCCTAAACTTCTACAGCTATGACAATAGCACAAGCTAGGAGAACAAACATGTAGCTTGACAGTTCTTTATAATTGTCCATGGTTTAAAATAAGAAGTAAATGATGACATTTCAGCAGCTAGCAAGGGCTTGAACCAAAATCAATGCTTTAACAGCAGCAAATATTCGACAAATGAGAAGAATGAAAAGGAATTATACTTCTACAACAATCTATAGCTATAGTAGTTGAACTCGCTGGTACGTACTAATTTATTATTTTTGCACGTTTTTTATTATGAAAGTCTAACTATTTTATATACTTTAATGATCTTCCTATATATCTTTATGTAACTTTGCTTAAACGTGTTCGGGCGTCTTGATAACTCACAACGGCTACGACTAGCAAGTGGGTTATGTCTCTATTTTTTCTGCTCGTGTTACAGTTACTTTATAATGCATGAACATCAGAAAACCTTTCAGAATTGCTCCACGTTTGTCTTCACCAAAAAAAAGTTTTCAAGACCGTGTAGCCAAGGAGAATCGTACAAAACCAAAATTACTGGCTCGACTAAAATCTTAGAAATATAGATGCTACCCGAAGCGGCCTAAACTTCTACAGCTATCACAATAGCCCAAGCTAGTAGAACAAACATGTGGCTTGACAGTTCTTTATAATTGCCCATGGTTTAAAAATAGAAGTAAATGATGAAATTTCCGCAGCTAGCAAGGGCTCGAACCGAAACTAATGCCTTAACAGCAGTGACAATTCGACAAATGAGAAGAATGAGGAGGAATTATACTTCTACAACAGTCCATAGCTGAATTAATTTAACTCGCTGGTAAGTACAAGTTCATTATTTTTGCTAATTTTTTTTTATAAAAATCTAAATTTATTTTATATATTTTAATACTCTATCTATGTATCTTCACGTATTTATGTATTTTGCTTAAACGTGTTCGGGCGTCTTAATAACTCACAACGGCTACGACTAGCAAGTGGGTTATGTCTCTATTTTTTCTGCTCGTGTTACAGTTAGTTTATAATGCTTTAACATCAGAAAATCTTTTAGAATTGCTCCACGTTTGTCTTCACCAAAAAAAAGTTTTCAAGACCGTGTAGCCAAGGAGACTAGTACAAAACAAAAACAAATGGCTTGACTAAATCTTAAAGAAATGGATGCTACCCGAAGCGGCCTAAACTTCTACAGCTATGACAATAGCACAAGCTAGGAGAACAAACATGTAGCTTGACAGTTCTTTATAATTGTCCATGGTTTAAAATAAGAAGTAAATGATGACATTTCAGCAGCTAGCAAGGGCTTGAACCAAAATCAATGCTTTAACAGCAGCAAATATTCGACAAATGAGAAGAATGAGGAGGAATTATACTTCTACAACAGTCCCTAGCTGAATTAATTGAACTCACTGGTAAGCGCAAATTTATTATTTTTGCACGTTTTTTATTATGAATGTCTAACTTAATTTATATACTTTAATGATCTTCCTATATATCTTTATGTATTTATGTAACTTTACTTAAACGTGTTCGGGCGTCTTGATAACTCACAACGGCTACGACTAGCAAGTGGGTTATGTCTCTACTTTTTCTGCTCGTGTTACAGTTACTTTATAATGCTTGAACATCAGAAAATCTTTTAGAATTGCTCCACGTTTGTCTTCACCAAAAAAAAATTTTCATGACCGTGTAGCCAAGGAGAATCGTACAAAACCAATATTACTGGCTCGACTAAAATCTTAGAGATATAGATGCTACCCGAAGTGGCCTAAACTTCTACAGCTATCACAATAGCACAAGCTAGTAGAACAAACATGTAGCTTGACAGTTCTTTATAATTGCCCATGGTTTAAAAATAGAAGTAAATGATGACATTTCAGCAGCTAGCAGGGGCATGAACCGAAACTAATGCCTTAACAGCAGCGACAATTCGACAAATGAGAAGAACGAGGAGTCATTATGCTTCTACAACAGTCCATAGCTGCAGTAATTGAACTCGCTGGTAAGTACAAATTTATTATTTTTGCACATTTTTTTATTATGAAAGTCTAACTTTATTTATATACTTTAATGATCTTCCTATATATCTTTTTGTAACTTTGCTTAAACGTGTTCGGGTGTCTTGATAACTCACAACGGCTACGACTAGCAAGTGGGTTATGTCTCTATTTTTTCTGCTCGTGTTACAGTTACTTTATAATGCATGAAAATCAGAAAACCTTTTAGAATTGCTCCACGTTTGTCTTCACCAAAAAAAAGTTTTCAAGACCGTGTAGCCAAGGAGAATCGTACAAAACTAAAATTACTGGCTCGACTAAAATCTTAGAGATATAGATGCTACCCGAAGCGGCCTAAACTTCTACAGCTATCACAATAGCCCAAGCTAGTAGAACGAACATGTAGCTTGACATTTCTTTATAATTGCCCATGGTTTAGAAATAGAAGTAAATGATGACATTTCAGCAGTTAGCAGGGGCATGAACCGAAACTAATGCCTTAACAGCAGCGACAATTCGACAAATGAGAAGAATAAGGAGTCATTATGCTTCTACAACAGTCCATAGCTGCAGTAATTGAACTCACTGGTAAACGCAAATTTATTATTTTTGCACGTTTTTTATTATGAAAGTCTAACTTAATTTATATACTTTAATGATCCTCCTATATATCTTTATGTATTTATGTAACTTTACTTAAATGTGTGCGGGCGTCTTGATAACTCACAACGACAACGACTAGCAAGTGGGTTATGTCTCTATTTTTTCTGCTCGTGTTACAGTTACTTTATAGTGCTTGAACATCAGAAAATATTTTAGAATTGCTCCACGTTTGTCTTCACCAAAAAAAAGTTTTCAAGACCGTTTAGCCAAGGAGACTAGTACAAAACAAAAACAAATGGCTTGACTAAATCTTAAAGAAATGGATGCTACCCGAAGCGGCCTAAACTTCTACAGCTATGACAATAGCACAAGCTAGGAGAACAAACATGTAGCTTGACAGTTCTTTATAATGGCCCATGGTTTAAAATAAGAAGTAAATGATGACATTTCAGCAGCTAGCAGGGGCATGAACCGAAACTAATGCCTTAACAGCAGCGACAATTCAACAAATGAGAAGAATGAGGAGGAATTATACTTCTACAACAGTCCCTAGCTGAATTAATTGAACTCACTGGTAAGCGCAAATTTATTATTTTTGCACGTTTTTTATTATGAAAGTCTAACTTAATTTATATACTTTAATGATCTTCCTATATATCTTTATGTATTTATGTAACTTTACTTAAACGTGTTCGGGCGTCTTGATAACTCACAACGGCTACGACTAGAAAGTGGGTTATGCCTCTATTTTTTCTGCTCGTGTTACAGTTACTTTATAATGCTTGAACATCAGAAAATCTTTTAGAATTGCTCCACGTTTGTCTTCACCAAAAAAATGTTTTCAAGACCGTGTAGCCAAGGAGACTAGTACAAAACAAAAACAAATGGCTTGACTAAATCTTAAAGAAATGGATGCTACCCGAAGCGGCCTAAACTTCTACAGCTATGACAATAGCACAAGCTAGGAGAACAAACATGTAGCTTGACAGTTCTTTATAATTGTCCATGGTTTAAAATAAGAAGTAAATGATGACATTTCAGCAGCTAGCAAGGGCTTGAACCAAAATCAATGCTTTAACAGCAGCAAATATTCGACAAATGAGAAGAATGAAAAGGAATTATACTTCTACAACAATCTATAGCTATAGTAGTTGAACTCGCTGGTACGTACTAATTTATTATTTTTGCACGTTTTTTATTATGAAAGTCTAACTATTTTATATACTTTAATGATCTTCCTATATATCTTTATGTAACTTTGCTTAAACGTGTTCGGGCGTCTTGATAACTCACAACGGCTACGACTAGCAAGTGGGTTATGTCTCTATTTTTTCTGCTCGTGTTACAGTTACTTTATAATGCATGAACATCAGAAAACCTTTCAGAATTGCTCCACGTTTGTCTTCACCAAAAAAAAGTTTTCAAGACCGTGTAGCCAAGGAGAATCGTACAAAACCAAAATTACTGGCTCGACTAAAATCTTAGAAATATAGATGCTACCCGAAGCGGCCTAAACTTCTACAGCTATCACAATAGCCCAAGCTAGTAGAACAAACATGTGGCTTGACAGTTCTTTATAATTGCCCATGGTTTAAAAATAGAAGTAAATGATGAAATTTCCGCAGCTAGCAAGGGCTCGAACCGAAACTAATGCCTTAACAGCAGTGACAATTCGACAAATGAGAAGAATGAGGAGGAATTATACTTCTACAACAGTCCATAGCTGAATTAATTTAACTCGCTGGTAAGTACAAGTTCATTATTTTTGCTAATTTTTTTTTATAAAAATCTAAATTTATTTTATATATTTTAATACTCTATCTATGTATCTTCACGTATTTATGTATTTTGCTTAAACGTGTTCGGGCGTCTTAATAACTCACAACGGCTACGACTAGCAAGTGGGTTATGTCTCTATTTTTTCTGCTCGTGTTACAGTTAGTTTATAATGCTTTAACATCAGAAAATCTTTTAGAATTGCTCCACGTTTGTCTTCACCAAAAAAAAGTTTTCAAGACCGTGTAGCCAAGGAGACTAGTACAAAACAAAAACAAATGGCTTGACTAAATCTTAAAGAAATGGATGCTACCCGAAGCGGCCTAAACTTCTACAGCTATCACAATAGCACAAGCTAGTAGAACAAACATGTAGCTTGACAGTTCTTTATAATGGCCCATGGTTTAAAAATAGAAGTAAATGATGACATTCCACCAGTAAGCAGGGCCATGAACCGAAACTAATGCTTTAACAGCAGCAAGTATTCGACAAATGAAAAGAATGAAAAGGAATTATACTTCTACAACAATCTATAGCTGCAGTAATTGAACTCGCTGGTAAGTAAAAATTTATTATTTTTGCATGTTTTTTATTATGAAAGTCTAACTTAATTTATATACTTTAATGATCTTCCTATATATCTTTATGTATTTATGTAACTTTACTTAAACGTGTTCGGGCGTCTTGATAACTCACAACGGCTACGACTAGCAAGTGGGTTATGTCTCTATTTTTTCTTCTCGTGTTACAGTTACTTTATAATGCTTGAACATCAGAAAATCTTTTAGAATTGCTTCACGTTTGTCTTCACCAAAAAATAGTTTTCAAGACCGTGTAGCCAAGGAGACTAGTACAAAACAAAAACAAATGGCTTGACTAAATCTTAAAGAAATGGATGCTACCCGAAGCGGCCTAAACTTCTACAGCTATCACAATAGCACAAGCTAGTAGAACAAACATGTAGCTTGACAGTTCTTTATAATGGCCCATGGTTTAAAAATAGAAGTAAATGATGACATTTCACCAGTAAGCAGGGCCATGAACCGAAACTAATGCTTTAACAGCAGCAAGTATTCGACAAATGAGAAGAATGAAAAGGAATTATACTTCTACAACAATCTATAGCTGCAGTAATTGAACTCGCTGGTAAGTAAAAATTTATTATTTTTGCACGTTTTTTATTATGAAAGTCTAACTTAATTTATATACTGTAATGATCTTCCTATATATCTTTATGTATTTATGTAACTTTACTTAGCTAGTTGAACAAATATGTAGCTTGACAGTTCTTTATGATTTCACACGGTTTAAAAATAGCAGTAAATGATGACATTTCAGCAGCTAGCAAGGGCTTGAACTGAAATCAATGCTTTGACAGCAGCAAATATTTGACAAATGAGAAGAATAAAAAGGAATTATACTTCTACAACAATCTATAGCTGCAGTAATTGAACTCGCTGGTAAGTACAAATTTGTTATTTTTGCACGTTTTTTATTATGAAAGTCTAACTTAGTTTTATATACTTTAATGATCTTCCTATATATCTTTATGTATTTATGTAATTTTGCTTAAACGTGTTCGGGCGTCTTCATAACTCACAACGGCTACGATTAGCAAGTGGGTTATGTCTCTACTTTTTCTGCTCGTGTTACAGTTACTATATAATGCGCGAACATCAGAAAATCTTTAAGAATTGCTCTACGTTTGTCTTTACCAAAAGAAATTATTCAAGACCGTGTAGCCAAGGAGACTAGTACAAAACAAAAACTAATGATTTGACTAAATCTTAAAGAAATGGATGCTACCCGAAGCGGCCTAAACTTCTACAGCTATCACAATAGCACAAGCTAGTAGAACAAACATGTAGCTTGACAATTCTTTATAATTGACCATGGTTTAAAAATAGAAATAAATGATGACATTTCACCAGCTAGCAGGGGCATGAACCGAAACTAATGCCTTAACAGCAGCGACAATTCGACAAATGAGAAGAATGAGGAGGAATTATACTTCTACAACAGTCCATAGCTGAATTAATTTAACTCGCTGGTAAGTACAAGTTCATTATTTTTGCACGTTTTTTTTTATAAAAATCTAAATTATTTTATATACTTTAATACTCTATCTATGAATCTTTACGTATTTATGTATTTTTGCTTAAAAGTGTTCGGGAGTCTTAATAACTCACAAAGGCTACGACTAGCAAGGGGGTTATGTCTCTATTCTTTCTGCTCGTGTTACGGTTACTTTATAATGCTGGAACATCAAAGAATCTTTTAGAATTGCTCCACGTTTGTATTCACCAAAAAAAAGTTTTCAAGACCGTGTAGCCAAGGAGACTAGTACAAAACAAAAACAAATGGCTTGACTAAATCTTAAAGAAATGGATGCTACCCGAAGGGGCCTAAACTTCTACAGCTATCACAATAGCACAAGCTAGTAGAACAAACATGTAGCTTGACAGTTCTTTATAATTGCCCATGGTTTAAAAATAGAAGTAAATGATGAAATTTCCGCAGCTAGCAAGGGCTCGAACCGAAAACAATGCTATAACAGCAGCAAATATTCGACAAATAAGAAGAATGAGGAGGAATTATACTCCTACAACAATCTATAGCTGCAGTAGTTGAACTCGCTGGTAAGTACAAATTTATTATTTTTGCACGTTTTTTATTATGAAAGTCTAACTTAATTTTATATACTTTTATGATCTTCCTTTATATCTTTATGTATTAATGTAATTTTGCTTAAACGTGTTCGGGCGTCTTGATAACTCACAACGGCTACGACTAGCAAGTGGGTTATGTCTCTATTCTTTCTGCTCGTGTTACAGATACTTTATAATGCTTGAACATCAGAAAATCTTTTAGAATTGCTCTACGTTTGTCTTTACCAAAAGGAATTATTCAAGACCCTGTAGCCAAGGAGACTCGTACAAAACTAATGGCTTGACTAAATCTTAAAGAAATGGATGCTACCCGAAGCGGCCAAAACTTCTACAGCTATGACAATAGCACAAGCTAGTAGAACAAACATCTAGCTTGACAGTTCTTTATAATTGCCCATGGTTTAAAAATAGAAGTAAATGATGACATTTTCGCAGCTAGCAAGGGCTCGAACCGAAACCAATGCTTTAACAGCAGCAAATATTCGACAAATGAGAAGAATGAAAAGTAATTATACTTCTACAACAATCTATAGCTGCAGTAATTGAACTTGCTGGTATGTACAAATTTATTATTTTTGCACGTTTTTTATTATGAAAGTCTAACTTAATTTTATATACTTTTATGATCTTCTTATAAATCTTTATGTATTTATGTAAATTTGCTTAAACATGTTCGGGCGTCTTGATAACTCACAACGGCTACGACTAGCAAGTGGGTTATGTCTCTATTCTTTCTGCTCGTGTTACGGTTACTTTATAATGCTGGAACATCAAAGAATCTTTTAGAATTGCTCTACGTTTGTCTTTACCAAAAGGAATTATTCAAGACCGTGTAGCCAAGGAGACTCGTACAAAACAAAAACTAATGGCTTGACTAAATCTTAAAGAAATGGATGCTACCCGAAGTGGCCTTAACGTCTACAGCTATCACAATAGCACAAGCTAGTAGAACAAACATGTAGCTTGACAGTTCTTTATAATTGCCCATGGTTTAAAAATAGAAGTAAATGATGAAATTTCCGCAGCTAGCAAGGGCTCGAACCGAAACTAATGCCTTAACAGCAGTGACAATTCGACAAATGAGAAGAATGAGGAGGAATTATACTTCTACAACAGTCCATAGCTGAATTAATTTAACTCGCTGGAAAGTACAAGTTCATTATTTTTGCTAATTTTTTTTTATAAAAATCTAAATTTATTTTATATATTTTAATACTCTATCTATGTATCTTCACGTATTTATGTATTTTGCTTAAACGTGTTCGGGCGTCTTCATAACTCACAACGGCTACGACTAGCAAGTGGGTTATGTCTCTATTTTTTCTGCTCGTGTTACAGTTAGTTTATAATGCTTGAACATCAGAAAATCTTTTAGAATTGCTCCACGTTTGTCTTCACCAAAAAAAAGTTTTCAAGACCGTGTAGCCAAGGAGACTAGTACAAAACAAAAACAAATGGCTTGACTAAATCTTAAAGAAATGGATGCTACCCGAAGCGGCCTAAACTTCTACAGCTATCACAATAGCACAAGCTAGTAGAACAAACATGTAGCTTGACAGTTCTTTATAATGGCCCATGGTTTAAAAATAGAAGTAAATGATGACATTTCACCAGTAAGCAGGGCCATGAACCGAAACTAATGCTTTAACAGCAGCAAGTATTCGACAAATGAGAAGAATGAAAAGGAATTATACTTCTACAACAATCTATAGCTGCAGTAATTGAACTCGCTGGTAAGTAAAAATTTATTATTTTTGCATGTTTTTTATTATGAAAGTCTAACTTAATTTATATACTTTAATGATCTTCCTATATATCTTTATGTATTTATGTAACTTTACTTAAACGTGTTCGGGCGTCTTGATAACTCACAACGGCTACGACTAGCAAGTGGGTTATGTCTCTATTTTTTCTGCTCGTGTTACAGTTACTTTATAATGCTTGAACATCAGAAAATCTTTTAGAATTGCTTCACGTTTGTCTTCACCAAAAAATAGTTTTCAAGACCGTGTAGCCAAGGAGACTAGTACAAAACAAAAACAAATGGCTTGACTAAATCTTAAAGAAATGGATGCTACCCGAAGCGGCCTAAACTTCTACAGCTATCACAATAGCACAAGCTAGTAGAACAATCATGGAGCTTGACAGTTCTTTATAATGGCCCATGGTTTAAAAATAGAAGTAAATGATGACATTTCACCAGTAAGCAGGGCCATGAACCGAAACTAATGCTTTAACAGCAGCAAGTATTCGACAAATGAGAAGAATGAAAAGGAATTATACTTCTACAACAATCTATAGCTGCAGTAATTGAACTCGCTGGTAAGTAAAAATTTATTATTTTTGCATGTTTTTTATTATGAAAGTCTAACTTAATTTATATACTTTAATGATCTTCCTATATATCTTTATGTATTTATGTAACTTTACTTAAACGTGTTCGGGCGTCTTGATAACTCACAACGGCTACGACTAGCAAGTGGGTTATGTCTCTATTTTTTCTGCTCGTGTTACAGTTACTTTATAATGCTTGAACATCAGAAAATCTTTTAGAATTGCTTCACGTTTGTCTTCACCAAAAAATAGTTTTCAAGACCGTGTAGCCAAGGAGACTAGTACAAAACAAAAACAAATGGCTTGACTAAATCTTAAAGAAATGGATGCTACCCGAAGCGGCCTAAACTTCTACAGCTATCACAATAGCACAAGCTAGTAGAACAATCATGTAGCTTGACAGTTCTTTATAATGGCCCATGGTTTAAAAATAGAAGTAAATGATGACATTTCACCAGTAAGCAGGGCCATGAACCGAAACTAATGCTTTAACAGCAGCAAGTATTCGACAAATGAGAAGAATGAAAAGGAATTATACTTCTACAACAATCTATAGCTGCAGTAATTGAACTCGCTGGTAAGTAAAAATTTATTATTTTTGCACGTTTTTTATTATGAAAGTCTAACTTAATTTATATACTTTAATGATCTTCCTATATATCTTTATGTATTTATGTAACTTTACTTAGCTAGTTGAACAAATATGTAGCTTGACAGTTCTTTATGATTTCACACGGTTTAAAAATAGCAGTAAATGATGACATTTCAGCAGCTAGCAAGGGCTTGAACTGAAATCAATGCTTTAACAGCAGCAAATATTCGACAAATGAGAAGAATGAAAAGGAATTATACTTCTACAACAATCTATAGCTGCAGTAATTGAACTCGCTGGTAAGTACAAATTTATTATTTTTGCACATTTTTTTATTATGAAAGTCTAACTTTATTTATATACTTTAATGATCTTCCTATATATCTTTTTGTAACTTTGCTTAAACGTGTTCGGGCGTCTTGATAACTCACAACGGCTACGACTAGCAAGTGGGTTATGTCTCTATTTTTTCTGCTCGTGTTACAGTTACTTTATAATGCATGAAAATCAGAAAACCTTTTAGAATTGCTCCACGTTTTTCTTCACCAAAAAAAAATTTTCATGACCGTGTAGCCAAGGAGAATCGTACAAAACCAATATTACTGGCTCGACTAAAATCTTAGAGATATAGATGCTACCCGAAGCGGCCTAAACTTCTACAGCTATCACAATAGCACAAGCTAGTAGAACAAACATGTAGCTTGACAGTTCTTTATAATTGCCTATGGTTTAAAAATAGAAGTAAATGATGACATTTCAGCAGCCAGCAGGGGCATGAACCGAAACTAATGCCTTAACAGCAGCGACAATTCGACAAATGAGAAGAACGAGGAGTCATTATGCTTCTACAACAGTCCATAGCTGCAGTAATTGAACTCGCTGGTAAGTACAAATTTATTATTTTTGCACATTTTTTTATTATGAAAGTCTAACTTTATTTATATACTTTAATGATCTTCCTATATATCTTTTTGTAACTTTGCTTAAACGTGTTCGGGCGTCTTGATAACTCACAACGGCTACGACTAGCAAGTGGGTTATGTCTCTATTTTTTCTGCTCGTGTTACAGTTACTTTATAATGCATGAAAATCAGAAAACCTTTTAGAATTGCTCCACGTTTGTCTTCACCAAAAAAAAGTTTTCAAGACCGTGTAGCCAAGGAGAATCGTACAAAACTAAAATTACTGGCTCGACTAAAATCTTAGAGATATAGATGCTACCCGAAGCGGCCTAAACTTCTACAGCTATCACAATAGCCCAAGCTAGTAGAACAAACATGTAGCTTGACATTTCTTTATAATTGCCCATGGTTTAGAAATAGAAGTAAATGATGACATTTCAGCAGTTAGCAGGGGCATGAACCGAAACTAATGCCTTAACAGCAGCGACAATTCGACAAATGAGAAGAATAAGGAGTCATTATGCTTCTACAACAGTCCATAGCTGCAGTAATTGAACTCACTGGTAAACGCAAATTTATTATTTTTGCACGTTTTTTATTATGAAAGTCTAACTTTATTTATATACTTTAATGATCTTCCTATATATCTTTATGTATTTATGTCACTTTACTTAAACGTGTTCGGGCGTCTTGATAACTCACAACGACTACGACTAGCAAGTGGGTTATGTCTCTATTTTTTCTGCTCGTGTTACAGTTACTTTATAGTGCTTGAACATCAGAAAATATTTTAGAATTGCTCCTCGTTTGTCTTCACCAAAAAAAAATTTTCATGACCGTGTAGCCAAGGAGAATCGTACAAAACCAATATTACTGGCTCGACTAAAATCTTAGAGATATAGATGCTACCCGAAGCGGCCTAAACTTCTACAGCTATCACAATAGCACAAGCTAGTAGAACAAACATGTAGCTTGACAGTTCTTTATAATTGCCCATGGTTTAAAAATAGAAGTAAATGATGACATTTCAGCAGCCAGCAGGGGCATGAACCGAAACTAATGCCTTAACAGCAGCGACAATTCGACAAATGAGAAGAACGAGGAGTCATTATGCTTCTACAACAGTCCATAGCTGCAGTAATTGAACTCGCTGGTAAGTACAAATTTATTATTTTTGCACATTTTTTTATTATGAAAGTCTAACTTTATTTATATACTTTAATGATCTTCCTATATATCTTTTTGTAACTTTGCTTAAACGTGTTCGGGCGTCTTGATAACTCACAACGGCTACGACTAGCAAGTGGGTTATGTCTCTATTTTTTCTGCTCGTGTTACAGTTACTTTATAATGCATGAAAATCAGAAAACCTTTTAGAATTGCTCCACGTTTGTCTTCACCAAAAAAAAGTTTTCAAGACCGTGTAGCCAAGGAGAATCGTACAAAACTAAAATTACTGGCTCGACTAAAATCTTAGAGATATAGATGCTACCCGAAGCGGCCTAAACTTCTACAGCTATCACAATAGCCCAAGCTAGTAGAACAAACATGTAGCTTGACATTTCTTTATAATTGCCCATGGTTTAGAAATAGAAGTAAATGATGACATTTCAGCAGTTAGCAGGGGCATGAACCGAAACTAATGCCTTAACAGCAGCGACAATTCGACAAATGAGAAGAACGAGGAGTCATTATGCTTCTACAACAGTCCATAGCTGCAGTAATTGAACTCGCTGGTAAGTACAAATTTATTATTTTTGCACATTTTTTTATTATGAAAGTCTAACTTTATTTATATACTTTAATGATCTTCCTATATATCTTTTTGTAACTTTGCTTAAACGTGTTCGGGCGTCTTGATAACTCACAACGGCTACGACTAGCAAGTGGGTTATGTCTCTATTTTTTCTGCTCGTGTTACAGTTACTTTATAATGCATGAAAATCAGAAAACCTTTTAGAATTGCTCCACGTTTGTCTTCACCAAAAAAAAGTTTTCAAGACCGTGTAGCCAAGGAGAATCGTACAAAACTAAAATTACTGGCTCGACTAAAATCTTAGAGATATAGATGCTACCCGAAGCGGCCTAAACTTCTACAGCTATGACAATAGCACAAGCTAGGAGAACAAACATGTAGCTTGACATTTCTTTATAATTGCCCATGGTTTAGAAATAGAAGTAAATGATGACATTTCAGCAGTTAGCAGGGGCATGAACCGAAACTAATGCCTTAACAGCAGCGACAATTCGACAAATGAGAAGAATAAGGAGTCATTATGCTTCTACAACAGTCCATAGCTGCAGTAATTGAACTCACTGGTAAACGCAAATTTATTATTTTTGCACGTTTTTTATTATGAAAGTCTAACTTTATTTATATACTTTAATGATCTTCCTATATATCTTTATGTATTTATGTCACTTTACTTAAACGTGTTCGGGCGTCTTGATAACTCACAACGACTACGACTAGCAAGTGGGTTATGTCTCTATTTTTTCTGCTCGTGTTACAGTTACTTTATAGTGCTTGAACATCAGAAAATATTTTAGAATTGCTCCTCGTTTGTCTTCACCAAAAAAAAGTTTTCAAGACCGTGTAGCCAAGGAGACTAATACAAAACAAAAACAAATGGCTTGACTAAATCTTAAAGAAATGGATGCTACCCGAAGCGGCCTAAACTTCTACAGCTATGACAATAGCACAAGCTAGGAGAACAAACATGTAGCTTGACAGTTCTTTATAATGGCCCATGGTTTAAAATAAGAAGTAAATGATGACATTTCAGCAGCTAGCAGGGGCATGAACCGAAACTAATGCCTTAACAGCAGCGACAATTCGACAAATGAGAAGAATGAGGAGTCATTATGCTTCTACAACAGTCCATAGCTGCAGTAATTGAACTCACTGGTAAGCGCAAATTTATTATTTTTGCACGTTTTTTATTATGAAAGTCTAACTTAATTTATATACTTTAATGATCTTCCTATATATCTTTATGTATTTATGTAACTTTACTTAAACGTGTTCGGGCGTCTTGATAACTCACAACGGCTACGACTAGAAAGTGGGTTATGCCTCTATTTTTTCTGCTCGTGTTACAGTTACTTTATAATGCTTGAACATCAGAAAATCTTTTAGAATTGCTCCACGTTTGTCTTCACCAAAAAAATGTTTTCAAGACCGTGTAGCCAAGGAGACTAGTACAAAACAAAAACAAATGGCTTGACTAAATCTTAAAGAAATGGATGCTACCCGAAGCGGCCTAAACTTCTACAGCTATGACAATAGCACAAGCTAGGAGAACAAACATGTAGCTTGACAGTTCTTTATAATGGCCCATGGTTTAAAATAAGAAGTAAATGATGACATTTCAGCAGCTAGCAGGGGCATGAACCGAAACTAATGCCTTAACAGCAGCGACAATTCGACAAATGAGAAGAATGAGGAGTCATTATGCTTCTACAACAGTCCATAGCTGCAGTAATTGAACTCACTGGTAAGCGCAAATTTATTATTTTTGCACGTTTTTTATTATGAAAGTCTAACTTAATTTATATACTTTAATGATCTTCCTATATATCTTTATGTATTTATGTAACTTTACTTAAACGTGTTCGGGCGTCTTGATAACTCACAACGGCTACGACTAGAAAGTGGGTTATGCCTCTATTTTTTCTGCTCGTGTTACAGTTACTTTATAATGCTTGAACATCAGAAAATCTTTTAGAATTGCTCCACGTTTGTCTTCACCAAAAAAATGTTTTCAAGACCGTGTAGCCAAGGAGACTAGTACAAAACAAAAACAAATGGCTTGACTAAATCTTAAAGAAATGGATGCTACCCGAAGCGGCCTAAACTTCTACAGCTATGACAATAGCACAAGCTAGGAGAACAAACATGTAGCTTGACAGTTCTTTATAATTGTCCATGGTTTAAAATAAGAAGTAAATGATGACATTTCAGCAGCTAGCAAGGGCTTGAACCAAAATCAATGCTTTAACAGCAGCAAATATTCGACAAATGAGAAGAATGAAAAGGAATTATACTTCTACAACAATCTATAGCTATAGTAGTTGAACTCGCTGGTACGTACTACCCTTCAGCAGCTAGCAAGGGCTTGAACGAAACCAATGCCTTAACAGCAGCAAATATTCGACAAATGAGAAGAATGAAAAGGAATTATACTTCTACAACAATCTATAGCTATAGTAGTTGAACTCGCTGGTACGTACTAATTTATTATTTTTGCACGTTTTTTATTATGAAAGTCTAACTTAATTTTATATACTTTAATGATCTTCCTATATATCTTTATGTATTTATGTACTTTTGCTTAAACGTGTTGGGCGTGTTGATAACTCACAACGGCTACGACTAGCAAGTGGGTTATGTCTCTATTTTTTCTGCTCGTGTTACAGTTACTTTATAATGCTTGAACATCAGAAAATCTTTTAGAATTGCTCCACGTTTGTCTTCACCAAAAAAAAATTTTCATGACCGTGTAGCCAAGGAGAATCGTACAAAACCAATATTACTGGCTCGACTAAAATCTTAGAGATATAGATGCTACCCGAAGCGGCCTAAACTTCTACAGCTATCACAATAGCACAAGCTAGTAGAACAAACATGTAGCTTGACAGTTCTTTATAATTGCCCATGGTTTAAAAATAGAAGTAAATGATGACATTTCAGCAGCTAGCAGGGGCATGAACCGAAACTAATGCCTTAACAGCAGCGACAATTCGACAAATGAGAAGAATGAGGAGTCATTATGCTTCTACAACAGTCCATAGCTGCAGTAATTGAACTCACTGGTAAGCGCAAATTTATTATTTTTGCACGTTTTTTATTATGAAAGTCTAACTTAATTTATATACTTTAATGATCTTCCTATATATCTTTATGTATTTATGTAACTTTACTTAAACGTGTTCGGGCGTCTTGATAACTCACAACGGCTACGACTAGAAAGTGGGTTATGCCTCTATTTTTTCTGCTCGTGTTACAGTTACTTTATAATGCTTGAACATCATAAAATCTTTTAGAATTGCTCCACGTTTGTCTTCACCAAAAAAATGTTTTCAAGACCGTGTAGCCAAGGAGACTAGTACAAAACAAAAACAAATGGCTTGACTAAATCTTAAAGAAATGGATGCTACCCGAAGCGGCCTAAACTTCTACAGCTATGACAATAGCACAAGCTAGGAGAACAAACATGTAGCTTGACAGTTCTTTATAATTGTCCATGGTTTAAAATAAGAAGTAAATGATGACATTTCAGCAGCTAGCAAGGGCTTGAACCAAAATCAATGCTTTAACAGCAGCAAATATTCGACAAATGAGAAGAATGAAAAGGAATTATACTTCTACAACAATCTATAGCTATAGTAGTTGAACTCGCTGGTACGTACTAATTTATTATTTTTGCACGTTTTTTATTATGAAAGTCTAACTTAATTTTATATACTTTAATGATCTTCCTATATATCTTTATGTATTTATGTACTTTTGCTTAAACGTGTTGGGCGTCTTGATAACTCACAACGGCTACGACTAGCAAGTGGGTTATGTCTCTACTTTTTCTGCTCGGTTTACAGTTACTTTATAATGCTTGAACATCAGAAAATCTTTTAGAATTGCTCCACGTTTGTCTTCACCAAAAAAAAATTTTCATGACCGTGTAGCCAAGGAGAATCGTACAAAACCAATATTACTGGCTCGACTAAAATCTTAGAGATATAGATGCTACCCGAAGCGGCCTAAACTTCTACAGCTATCACAATAGCACAAGCTAGTAGAACAAACATGTAGCTTGACAGTTCTTTATAATTGCCCATGGTTTAAAAATAGAAGTAAATGATGACATTTCAGCAGCCAGCAGGGGCATGAACCGAAACTAATGCCTTAACAGCAGCGACAATTCGACAAATGAGAAGAACGAGGAGTCATTATGCTTCTACAACAGTCCATAGCTGCAGTAATTGAACTCGCTGGTAAGTACAAATTTATTATTTTTGCACATTTTTTTATTATGAAAGTCTAACTTTATTTATATACTTTAATGATCTTCCTATATATCTTTTTGTAACTTTGCTTAAACGTGTTCGGGCGTCTTGATAACTCACAACGGCTACGACTAGCAAGTGGGTTATGTCTCTATTTTTTCTGCTCGTGTTACAGTTACTTTATAATGCATGAAAATCAGAAAACCTTTTAGAATTGCTCCACGTTTGTCTTCACCAAAAAAAAGTTTTCAAGACCGTGTAGCCAAGGAGAATCGTACAAAACTAAAATTACTGGCTCGACTAAAATCTTAGAGATATAGATGCTACCCGAAGCGGCCTAAACTTCTACAGCTATCACAATAGCCCAAGCTAGTAGAACAAACATGTAGCTTGACATTTCTTTATAATTGCCCATGGTTTAGAAATAGAAGTAAATGATGACATTTCAGCAGTTAGCAGGGGCATGAACCGAAACTAATGCCTTAACAGCAGCGACAATTCGACAAATGAGAAGAATAAGGAGTCATTATGCTTCTACAACAGTCCATAGCTGCAGTAATTGAACTCACTGGTAAACGCAAATTTATTATTTTTGCACGTTTTTTATTATGAAAGTCTAACTTTATTTATATACTTTAATGATCTTCCTATATATCTTTATGTATTTATGTCACTTTACTTAAACGTGTTCGGGCGTCTTGATAACTCACAACGACTACGACTAGCAAGTGGGTTATGTCTCTATTTTTTCTGCTCGTGTTACAGTTACTTTATAGTGCTTGAACATCAGAAAATATTTTAGAATTGCTCCTCGTTTGTCTTCACCAAAAAAAAATTTTCATGACCGTGTAGCCAAGGAGAATCGTACAAAACCAATATTACTGGCTCGACTAAAATCTTAGAGATATAGATGCTACCCGAAGCGGCCTAAACTTCTACAGCTATCACAATAGCACAAGCTAGTAGAACAAACATGTAGCTTGACAGTTCTTTATAATTGCCCATGGTTTAAAAATAGAAGTAAATGATGACATTTCAGCAGCCAGCAGGGGCATGAACCGAAACTAATGCCTTAACAGCAGCGACAATTCGACAAATGAGAAGAACGAGGAGTCATTATGCTTCTACAACAGTCCATAGCTGCAGTAATTGAACTCGCTGGTAAGTACAAATTTATTATTTTTGCACATTTTTTTATTATGAAAGTCTAACTTTATTTATATACTTTAATGATCTTCCTATATATCTTTTTGTAACTTTGCTTAAACGTGTTCGGGCGTCTTGATAACTCACAACGGCTACGACTAGCAAGTGGGTTATGTCTCTATTTTTTCTGCTCGTGTTACAGTTACTTTATAATGCATGAAAATCAGAAAACCTTTTAGAATTGCTCCACGTTTGTCTTCACCAAAAAAAAGTTTTCAAGACCGTGTAGCCAAGGAGAATCGTACAAAACTAAAATTACTGGCTCGACTAAAATCTTAGAGATATAGATGCTACCCGAAGCGGCCTAAACTTCTACAGCTATCACAATAGCCCAAGCTAGTAGAACAAACATGTAGCTTGACATTTCTTTATAATTGCCCATGGTTTAGAAATAGAAGTAAATGATGACATTTCAGCAGTTAGCAGGGGCATGAACCGAAACTAATGCCTTAACAGCAGCGACAATTCGACAAATGAGAAGAACGAGGAGTCATTATGCTTCTACAACAGTCCATAGCTGCAGTAATTGAACTCGCTGGTAAGTACAAATTTATTATTTTTGCACATTTTTTTATTATGAAAGTCTAACTTTATTTATATACTTTAATGATCTTCCTATATATCTTTTTGTAACTTTGCTTAAACGTGTTCGGGCGTCTTGATAACTCACAACGGCTACGACTAGCAAGTGGGTTATGTCTCTATTTTTTCTGCTCGTGTTACAGTTACTTTATAATGCATGAAAATCAGAAAACCTTTTAGAATTGCTCCACGTTTGTCTTCACCAAAAAAAAGTTTTCAAGACCGTGTAGCCAAGGAGAATCGTACAAAACTAAAATTACTGGCTCGACTAAAATCTTAGAGATATAGATGCTACCCGAAGCGGCCTAAACTTCTACAGCTATCACAATAGCCCAAGCTAGTAGAACAAACATGTAGCTTGACATTTCTTTAAAATTGCCCATGGTTTAGAAATAGAAGTAAATGATGACATTTCAGCAGTTAGCAGGGGCATGAACCGAAACTAATGCCTTAACAGCAGCGACAATTCGACAAATGAGAAGAATAAGGAGTCATTATGCTTCTACAACAGTCCATAGCTGCAGTAATTGAACTCACTGGTAAACGCAAATTTATTATTTTTGCACGTTTTTTATTATGAAAGTCTAACTTTATTTATATACTTTAATGATCTTCCTATATATCTTTATGTATTTATGTCACTTTACTTAAACGTGTTCGGGCGTCTTGATAACTCACAACGACTACGACTAGCAAGTGGGTTATGTCTCTATTTTTTCTGCTCGTGTTACAGTTACTTTATAGTGCTTGAACATCAGAAAATATTTTAGAATTGCTCCTCGTTTGTCTTCACCAAAAAAAAATTTTCATGACCGTGTAGCCAAGGAGAATCGTACAAAACCAATATTACTGGCTCGACTAAAATCTTAGAGATATAGATGCTACCCGAAGCGGCCTAAACTTCTACAGCTATCACAATAGCACAAGCTAGTAGAACAAACATGTAGCTTGACAGTTCTTTATAATTGCCCATGGTTTAAAAATAGAAGTAAATGATGACATTTCAGCAGCCAGCAGGGGCATGAACCGAAACTAATGCCTTAACAGCAGCGACAATTCGACAAATGAGAAGAACGAGGAGTCATTATGCTTCTACAACAGTCCATAGCTGCAGTAATTGAACTCGCTGGTAAGTACAAATTTATTATTTTTGCACATTTTTTTATTATGAAAGTCTAACTTTATTTATATACTTTAATGATCTTCCTATATATCTTTTTGTAACTTTGCTTAAACGTGTTCGGGCGTCTTGATAACTCACAACGGCTACGACTAGCAAGTGGGTTATGTCTCTATTTTTTCTGCTCGTGTTACAGTTACTTTATAATGCATGAAAATCAGAAAACCTTTTAGAATTGCTCCACGTTTGTCTTCACCAAAAAAAAGTTTTCAAGACCGTGTAGCCAAGGAGAATCGTACAAAACTAAAATTACTGGCTCGACTAAAATCTTAGAGATATAGATGCTACCCGAAGCGGCCTAAACTTCTACAGCTATCACAATAGCCCAAGCTAGTAGAACAAACATGTAGCTTGACATTTCTTTATAATTGCCCATGGTTTAGAAATAGAAGTAAATGATGACATTTCAGCAGTTAGCAGGGGCATGAACCGAAACTAATGCCTTAACAGCAGCGACAATTCGACAAATGAGAAGAACGAGGAGTCATTATGCTTCTACAACAGTCCATAGCTGCAGTAATTGAACTCGCTGGTAAGTACAAATTTATTATTTTTGCACATTTTTTTATTATGAAAGTCTAACTTTATTTATATACTTTAATGATCTTCCTATATATCTTTTTGTAACTTTGCTTAAACGTGTTCGGGCGTCTTGATAACTCACAACGGCTACGACTAGCAAGTGGGTTATGTCTCTATTTTTTCTGCTCGTGTTACAGTTACTTTATAATGCATGAAAATCAGAAAACCTTTTAGAATTGCTCCACGTTTGTCTTCACCAAAAAAAAGTTTTCAAGACCGTGTAGCCAAGGAGAATCGTACAAAACTAAAATTACTGGCTCGACTAAAATCTTAGAGATATAGATGCTACCCGAAGCGGCCTAAACTTCTACAGCTATCACAATAGCCCAAGCTAGTAGAACAAACATGTAGCTTGACATTTCTTTATAATTGCCCATGGTTTAGAAATAGAAGTAAATGATGACATTTCAGCAGTTAGCAGGGGCATGAACCGAAACTAATGCCTTAACAGCAGCGACAATTCGACAAATGAGAAGAATAAGGAGTCATTATGCTTCTACAACAGTCCATAGCTGCAGTAATTGAACTCACTGGTAAACGCAAATTTATTATTTTTGCACGTTTTTTATTATGAAAGTCTAACTTTATTTATATACTTTAATGATCTTCCTATATATCTTTATGTATTTATGTCACTTTACTTAAACGTGTTCGGGCGTCTTGATAACTCACAACGACTACGACTAGCAAGTGGGTTATGTCTCTATTTTTTCTGCTCGTGTTACAGTTACTTTATAGTGCTTGAACATCAGAAAATATTTTAGAATTGCTCCTCGTTTGTCTTCACCAAAAAAAAATTTTCATGACCGTGTAGCCAAGGAGAATCGTACAAAACCAATATTACTGGCTCGACTAAAATCTTAGAGATATAGATGCTACCCGAAGCGGCCTAAACTTCTACAGCTATCACAATAGCACAAGCTAGTAGAACAAACATGTAGCTTGACAGTTCTTTATAATTGCCCATGGTTTAAAAATAGAAGTAAATGATGACATTTCAGCAGCCAGCAGGGGCATGAACCGAAACTAATGCCTTAACAGCAGCGACAATTCGACAAATGAGAAGAACGAGGAGTCATTATGCTTCTACAACAGTCCATAGCTGCAGTAATTGAACTCGCTGGTAAGTACAAATTTATTATTTTTGCACATTTTTTTATTATGAAAGTCTAACTTTATTTATATACTTTAATGATCTTCCTATATATCTTTTTGTAACTTTGCTTAAACGTGTTCGGGCGTCTTGATAACTCACAACGGCTACGACTAGCAAGTGGGTTATGTCTCTATTTTTTCTGCTCGTGTTACAGTTACTTTATAATGCATGAAAATCAGAAAACCTTTTAGAATTGCTCCACGTTTGTCTTCACCAAAAAAAAGTTTTCAAGACCGTGTAGCCAAGGAGAATCGTACAAAACTAAAATTACTGGCTCGACTAAAATCTTAGAGATATAGATGCTACCCGAAGCGGCCTAAACTTCTACAGCTATCACAATAGCCCAAGCTAGTAGAACAAACATGTAGCTTGACATTTCTTTATAATTGCCCATGGTTTAGAAATAGAAGTAAATGATGACATTTCAGCAGTTAGCAGGGGCATGAACCGAAACTAATGCCTTAACAGCAGCGACAATTCGACAAATGAGAAGAACGAGGAGTCATTATGCTTCTACAACAGTCCATAGCTGCAGTAATTGAACTCGCTGGTAAGTACAAATTTATTATTTTTGCACATTTTTTTATTATGAAAGTCTAACTTTATTTATATACTTTAATGATCTTCCTATATATCTTTTTGTAACTTTGCTTAAACGTGTTCGGGCGTCTTGATAACTCACAACGGCTACGACTAGCAAGTGGGTTATGTCTCTATTTTTTCTGCTCGTGTTACAGTTACTTTATAATGCATGAAAATCAGAAAACCTTTTAGAATTGCTCCACGTTTGTCTTCACCAAAAAAAAGTTTTCAAGACCGTGTAGCCAAGGAGAATCGTACAAAACTAAAATTACTGGCTCGACTAAAATCTTAGAGATATAGATGCTACCCGAAGCGGCCTAAACTTCTACAGCTATCACAATAGCCCAAGCTAGTAGAACAAACATGTAGCTTGACATTTCTTTATAATTGCCCATGGTTTAGAAATAGAAGTAAATGATGACATTTCAGCAGTTAGCAGGGGCATGAACCGAAACTAATGCCTTAACAGCAGCGACAATTCGACAAATGAGAAGAATAAGGAGTCATTATGCTTCTACAACAGTCCATAGCTGCAGTAATTGAACTCACTGGTAAACGCAAATTTATTATTTTTGCACGTTTTTTATTATGAAAGTCTAACTTTATTTATATACTTTAATGATCTTCCTATATATCTTTATGTATTTATGTCACTTTACTTAAACGTGTTCGGGCGTCTTGATAACTCACAACGACTACGACTAGCAAGTGGGTTATGTCTCTATTTTTTCTGCTCGTGTTACAGTTACTTTATAGTGCTTGAACATCAGAAAATATTTTAGAATTGCTCCTCGTTTGTCTTCACCAAAAAAAAATTTTCATGACCGTGTAGCCAAGGAGAATCGTACAAAACCAATATTACTGGCTCGACTAAAATCTTAGAGATATAGATGCTACCCGAAGCGGCCTAAACTTCTACAGCTATCACAATAGCACAAGCTAGTAGAACAAACATGTAGCTTGACAGTTCTTTATAATTGCCCATGGTTTAAAAATAGAAGTAAATGATGACATTTCAGCAGCCAGCAGGGGCATGAACCGAAACTAATGCCTTAACAGCAGCGACAATTCGACAAATGAGAAGAACGAGGAGTCATTATGCTTCTACAACAGTCCATAGCTGCAGTAATTGAACTCGCTGGTAAGTACAAATTTATTATTTTTGCACATTTTTTTATTATGAAAGTCTAACTTTATTTATATACTTTAATGATCTTCCTATATATCTTTTTGTAACTTTGCTTAAACGTGTTCGGGCGTCTTGATAACTCACAACGGCTACGACTAGCAAGTGGGTTATGTCTCTATTTTTTCTGCTCGTGTTACAGTTACTTTATAATGCATGAAAATCAGAAAACCTATTAGAATTGCTCCACGTTTGTCTTCACCAAAAAAAAGTTTTCAAGACCGTGTAGCCAAGGAGAATCGTACAAAACTAAAATTACTGGCTCGACTAAAATCTTAGAGATATAGATGCTACCCGAAGCGGCCTAAACTTCTACAGCTATCACAATAGCCCAAGCTAGTAGAACAAACATGTAGCTTGACATTTCTTTATAATTGCCCATGGTTTAGAAATAGAAGTAAATGATGACATTTCAGCAGTTAGCAGGGGCATGAACCGAAACTAATGCCTTAACAGCAGCGACAATTCGACAAATGAGAAGAACGAGGAGTCATTATGCTTCTACAACAGTCCATAGCTGCAGTAATTGAACTCGCTGGTAAGTACAAATTTATTATTTTTGCACATTTTTTTATTATGAAAGTCTAACTTTATTTATATACTTTAATGATCTTCCTATATATCTTTTTGTAACTTTGCTTAAACGTGTTCGGGCGTCTTGATAACTCACAACGGCTACGACTAGCAAGTGGGTTATGTCTCTATTTTTTCTGCTCGTGTTACAGTTACTTTATAATGCATGAAAATCAGAAAACCTTTTAGAATTGCTCCACGTTTGTCTTCACCAAAAAAAAGTTTTCAAGACCGTGTAGCCAAGGAGAATCGTACAAAACTAAAATTACTGGCTCGACTAAAATCTTAGAGATATAGATGCTACCCGAAGCGGCCTAAACTTCTACAGCTATCACAATAGCCCAAGCTAGTAGAACAAACATGTAGCTTGACATTTCTTTATAATTGCCCATGGTTTAGAAATAGAAGTAAATGATGACATTTCAGCAGTTAGCAGGGGCATGAACCGAAACTAATGCCTTAACAGCAGCGACAATTCGACAAATGAGAAGAATAAGGAGTCATTATGCTTCTACAACAGTCCATAGCTGCAGTAATTGAACTCACTGGTAAACGCAAATTTATTATTTTTGCACGTTTTTTATTATGAAAGTCTAACTTTATTTATATACTTTAATGATCTTCCTATATATCTTTATGTATTTATGTCACTTTACTTAAACGTGTTCGGGCGTCTTGATAACTCACAACGACTACGACTAGCAAGTGGGTTATGTCTCTATTTTTTCTGCTCGTGTTACAGTTACTTTATAGTGCTTGAACATCAGAAAATATTTTAGAATTGCTCCTCGTTTGTCTTCACCAAAAAAAAGTTTTCAAGACCGTGTAGCCAAGGAGACTAATACAAAACAAAAACAAATGGCTTGACTAAATCTTAAAGAAATGGATGCTACCCGAAGCGGCCTAAACTTCTACAGCTATGACAATAGCACAAGCTAGGAGAACAAACATGTAGCTTGACAGTTCTTTATAATGGCCCATGGTTTAAAATAAGAAGTAAATGATGACATTTCAGCAGCTAGCAGGGGCATGAACCGAAACTAATGCCTTAACAGCAGCGACAATTCGACAAATGAGAAGAATGAGGAGTCATTATGCTTCTACAACAGTCCATAGCTGCAGTAATTGAACTCACTGGTAAGCGCAAATTTATTATTTTTGCACGTTTTTTATTATGAAAGTCTAACTTAATTTATATACTTTAATGATCTTCCTATATATCTTTATGTATTTATGTAACTTTACTTAAACGTGTTCGGGCGTCTTGATAACTCACAACGGCTACGACTAGAAAGTGGGTTATGCCTCTATTTTTTCTGCTCGTGTTACAGTTACTTTATAATGCTTGAACATCAGAAAATCTTTTAGAATTGCTCCACGTTTGTCTTCACCAAAAAAATGTTTTCAAGACCGTGTAGCCAAGGAGACTAGTACAAAACAAAAACAAATGGCTTGACTAAATCTTAAAGAAATGGATGCTACCCGAAGCGGCCTAAACTTCTACAGCTATGACAATAGCACAAGCTAGGAGAACAAACATGTAGCTTGACAGTTCTTTATAATTGTCCATGGTTTAAAATAAGAAGTAAATGATGACATTTCAGCAGCTAGCAAGGGCTTGAACCAAAATCAATGCTTTAACAGCAGCAAATATTCGACAAATGAGAAGAATGAAAAGGAATTATACTTCTACAACAATCTATAGCTATAGTAGTTGAACTCGCTGGTACGTACTACCCTTCAGCAGCTAGCAAGGGCTTGAACGAAACCAATGCCTTAACAGCAGCAAATATTCGACAAATGAGAAGAATGAAAAGGAATGATACTTCTACAACAATCTATAGCTATAGTAGTTGAACTCGCTGGTACGTACTAATTTATTATTTTTGCACGTTTTTTATTATGAAAGTCTAACTTAATTTTATATACTTTAATGATCTTCCTATATATCTTTATGTATTTATGTACTTTTGCTTAAACGTGTTGGGCGTGTTGATAACTCACAACGGCTACGACTAGCAAGTGGGTTATGTCTCTATTTTTTCTGCTCGTGTTACAGTTACTTTATAATGCTTGAACATCAGAAAATCTTTTAGAATTGCTCCACGTTTGTCTTCACCAAAAAAAAATTTTCATGACCGTGTAGCCAAGGAGAATCGTACAAAACCAATATTACTGGCTCGACTATAATCTTAGAGATATAGATGCTACCCGAAGCGGCCTAAACTTCTACAGCTATCACAATAGCACAAGCTAGTAGAACAAACATGTAGCTTGACAGTTCTTTATAATTGCCCATGGTTTAAAAATAGAAGTAAATGATGACATTTCAGCAGCTAGCAGGGGCATGAACCGAAACTAATGCCTTAACAGCAGCGACAATTCGACAAATGAGAAGAATGAGGAGTCATTATGCTTCTACAACAGTCCATAGCTGCAGTAATTGAACTCACTGGTAAGCGCAAATTTATTATTTTTGCACGTTTTTTATTATGAAAGTCTAACTTAATTTATATACTTTAATGATCTTCCTATATATCTTTATGTATTTATGTAACTTTACTTAAACGTGTTCGGGCGTCTTGATAACTCACAACGGCTACGACTAGAAAGTGGGTTATGCCTCTATTTTTTCTGCTCGTGTTACAGTTACTTTATAATGCTTGAACATCATAAAATCTTTTAGAATTGCTCCACGTTTGTCTTCACCAAAAAAATGTTTTCAAGACCGTGTAGCCAAGGAGACTAGTACAAAACAAAAACAAATGGCTTGACTAAATCTTAAAGAAATGGATGCTACCCGAAGCGGCCTAAACTTCTACAGCTATGACAATAGCACAAGCTAGGAGAACAAACATGTAGCTTGACAGTTCTTTATAATTGTCCATGGTTTAAAATAAGAAGTAAATGATGACATTTCAGCAGCTAGCAAGGGCTTGAACCAAAATCAATGCTTTAACAGCAGCAAATATTCGACAAATGAGAAGAATGAAAAGGAATTATACTTCTACAACAATCTATAGCTATAGTAGTTGAACTCGCTGGTACGTACTAATTTATTATTTTTGCACGTTTTTTATTATGAAAGTCTAACTTAATTTTATATACTTTAATGATCTTCCTATATATCTTTATGTATTTATGTACTTTTGCTTAAACGTGTTGGGCGTCTTGATAACTCACAACGGCTACGACTAGCAAGTGGGTTATGTCTCTACTTTTTCTGCTCGTGTTACAGTTACTTTATAATGCTTGAACATCAGAAAATCTTTTAGAATTGCTCCACGTTTGTCTTCACCAAAAAAAAATTTTCATGACCGTGTAGCCAAGGAGAATCGTACAAAACCAATATTACTGGCTCGACTAAAATCTTAGAGATATAGATGCTACCCGAAGCGGCCTAAACTTCTACAGCTATCACAATAGCACAAGCTAGTAGAACAAACATGTAGCTTGACAGTTCTTTATAATTGCCCATGGTTTAAAAATAGAAGTAAATGATGACATTTCAGCAGCTAGCAGGGGCATGAACCGAAACTAATGCCTTAACAGCAGCGACAATTCGACAAATGAGAAGAACGAGGAGACATTATGCTTCTACAACAGTCCATAGCTGCAGTAATTGAACTCGCTGGTAAGTACAAATTTATTATTTTTGCACATTTTTTTATTATGAAAGTCTAACTTTATTTATATACTTTAATGATCTTCCTATATATCTTTTTGTAACTTTGCTTAAACGTGTTCGGGCGTCTTGATAACTCACAACGGCTACGACTAGCAAGTGGGTTATGTCTCTATTTTTTCTGCTCGTGTTACAGTTACTTTATAATGCATGAAAATCAGAAAACCTTTTAGAATTGCTCCACGTTTGTCTTCACCAAATAAAAGTTTTCAAGACCGTGTAGCCAAGGAGAATCGTACAAAACTAAAATTACTGGCTCGACTAAAATCTTAGAGATATAGATGCTACCCGAAGCGGCCTAAACTTCTACAGCTATCACAATAGCCCAAGCTAGTAGAACAAACATGTAGCTTGACATTTCTTTATAATTGCCCATGGTTTAGAAATAGAAGTAAATGATGACATTTCAGCAGTTAGCAGGGGCATGAACCGAAACTAATGCCTTAACAGCAGCGACAATTCGACAAATGAGAAGAATAAGGAGTCATTATGCTTCTACAACAGTCCATAGCTGCAGTAATTGAACTCACTGGTAAACGCAAATTTATTATTTTTGCACGTTTTTTATTATGAAAGTCTAACTTTATTTATATACTTTAATGATCTTCCTATATATCTTTATGTATTTATGTCACTTTACTTAAACGTGTTCGGGCGTCTTGATAACTCACAACGACTACGACTAGCAAGTGGGTTATGTCTCTATTTTTTCTGCTCGTGTTACAGTTACTTTATAGTGCTTGAACATCAGAAAATATTTTAGAATTGCTCCTCGTTTGTCATCACCAAAAAAAAGTTTTCAAGACCGTGTAGCCAAGGAGACTAGTACAAAACAAAAACAAATGGCTTGACTAAATCTTAAAGAAATGGATGCTACCCGAAGCGGCCTAAACTTCTACAGCTATGACAATAGCACAAGCTAGGAGAACAAACATGTAGCTTGACAGTTCTTTATAATTGTCCATGGTTTAAAATAAGAAGTAAATGATGACATTTCAGCAGCTAGCAAGGGCTTGAACCAAAATCAATGCTTTAACAGCAGCAAATATTCGACAAATGAGAAGAATGAGGAGGAATTATACTTCTACAACAGTCCCTAGCTGAATTAATTGAACTCACTGGTAAGCGCAAATTTATTATTTTTGCACGTTTTTTATTATGAATGTCTAACTTAATTTATATACTTTAATGATCTTCCTATATATCTTTATGTATTTATGTAACTTTACTTAAACGTGTTCGGGCGTCTTGATAACTCACAACGGCTACGACTAGCAAGTGGGTTATGTCTCTACTTTTTCTGCTCGTGTTACAGTTACTTTATAATGCTTGAACATCAGAAAATCTTTTAGAATTGCTCCTCGTTTGTCTTCACCAAAAAAAAGTTTTCAAGACCGTGTAGCCAAGGAGACTAGTACAAAACAAAAACAAATGGCTTGACTAAATCTTAAAGAAATGGATGCTACCCGAAGCGGCCTAAACTTCTACAGCTATGACAATAGCACAAGCTAGGAGAACAAACATGTAGCTTGACAGTTCTTTATAATTGTCCATGGTTTAAAATAAGAAGTAAATGATGACATTTCAGCAGCTAGCAAGGGCTTGAACCAAAATCAATGCTTTAACAGCAGCAAATATTCGACAAATGAGAAGAATGAAAAGGAATTATACTTCTACAACAATCTATAGCTATAGTAGTTGAACTCGCTGGTACGTACTAATTTATTATTTTTGCACGTTTTTTATTATGAAAGTCTAACTTAATTTTATATACTTTAATGATCTTCCTATATATCTTTATGTAACTTTGCTTAAACGTGTTGGGCGTCTTGATAACTCACAACGGCTACGACTAGCAAGTGGGTTATGTCTCTACTTTTTCTGCTCGTGTTACAGTTACTTTATAATGCATGAAAATCAGAAAACCTTTTAGAATTGCTCCACGTTTGTCTTCACCAAAAAAAAGTTTTCAAGACCGTGTAGCCAAGGAGAATCGTACAAAACTAAAATTACTGGCTCGACTAAAATCTTAGAGATATAGATGCTACCCGAAGCGGCCTAAACTTCTACAGCTATCACAATAGCCCAAGCTAGTAGAACAAACATGTAGCTTGACATTTCTTTATAATTGCCCATGGTTTAGAAATAGAAGTAAATGATGACATTTCAGCAGTTAGCAGGGGCATGAACCGAAACTAATGCCTTAACAGCAGCGACAATTCGACAAATGAGAAGAATAAGGAGTCATTATGCTTCTACAACAGTCCATAGCTGCAGTAATTGAACTCACTGGTAAACGCAAATTTATTATTTTTGCACGTTTTTTATTATGAAAGTCTAACTTAATTTATATACTTTAATGATCCTCCTATATATCTTTATGTATTTATGTAACTTTACTTAAATGTGTGCGGGCGTCTTGATAACTCACAACGACAACGACTAGCAAGTGGGTTATGTCTCTATTTTTTCTGCTCGTGTTACAGTTACTTTATAGTGCTTGAACATCAGAAAATATTTTAGAATTGCTCCACGTTTGTCTTCACCAAAAAAAAGTTTTCAAGACCGTTTAGCCAAGGAGACTAGTACAAAACAAAAACAAATGGCTTGACTAAATCTTAAAGAAATGGATGCTACCCGAAGCGGCCTAAACTTCTACAGCTATGACAATAGCACAAGCTAGGAGAACAAACATGTAGCTTGACAGTTCTTTATAATGGCCCATGGTTTAAAATAAGAAGTAAATGATGACATTTCAGCAGCTAGCAGGGGCATGAACCGAAACTAATGCCTTAACAGCAGCGACAATTCAACAAATGAGAAGAATGAGGAGGAATTATACTTCTACAACAGTCCCTAGCTGAATTAATTGAACTCACTGGTAAGCGCAAATTTATTATTTTTGCACGTTTTTTATTATGAAAGTCTAACTTAATTTATATACTTTTATGATCTTCCTATATATCTTTATGTATTTATGTAACTTTACTTAAACGTGTTCGGGCGTCTTGATAACTCACAACGGCTACGACTAGAAAGTGGGTTATGCCTCTATTTTTTCTGCTCGTGTTACAGTTACTTTATAATGCTTGAACATCAGAAAATCTTTTAGAATTGCTCCACGTTTGTCTTCACCAAAAAAATGTTTTCAAGACCGTGTAGCCAAGGAGACTAGTACAAAACAAAAACAAATGGCTTGACTAAATCTTAAAGAAATGGATGCTACCCGAAGCGGCCTAAACTTCTACAGCTATGACAATAGCACAAGCTAGGAGAACAAACATGTAGCTTGACAGTTCTTTATAATTGTCCATGGTTTAAAATAAGAAGTAAATGATGACATTTCAGCAGCTAGCAAGGGCTTGAACCAAAATCAATGCTTTAACAGCAGCAAATATTCGACAAATGAGAAGAATGAAAAGGAATTATACTTCTACAACAATCTATAGCTATAGTAGTTGAACTCGCTGGTACGTACTAATTTATTATTTTTGCACGTTTTTTATTATGAAAGTCTAACTATTTTATATACTTTAATGATCTTCCTATATATCTTTATGTAACTTTGCTTAAACGTGTTCGGGCGTCTTGATAACTCACAACGGCTACGACTAGCAAGTGGGTTATGTCTCTATTTTTTCTGCTCGTGTTACAGTTACTTTATAATGCATGAACATCAGAAAACCTTTCAGAATTGCTCCACGTTTGTCTTCACCAAAAAAAAGTTTTCAAGACCGTGTAGCCAAGGAGAATCGTACAAAACCAAAATTACTGGCTCGACTAAAATCTTAGAAATATAGATGCTACCCGAAGCGGCCTAAACTTCTACAGCTATCACAATAGCCCAAGCTAGTAGAACAAACATGTGGCTTGACAGTTCTTTATAATTGCCCATGGTTTAAAAATAGAAGTAAATGATGAAATTTCCGCAGCTAGCAAGGGCTCGAACCGAAACTAATGCCTTAACAGCAGTGACAATTCGACAAATGAGAAGAATGAGGAGGAATTATACTTCTACAACAGTCCATAGCTGAATTAATTTAACTCGCTGGTAAGTACAAGTTCATTATTTTTGCTAATTTTTTTTTATAAAAATCTAAATTTATTTTATATATTTTAATACTCTATCTATGTATCTTCACGTATTTATGTATTTTGCTTAAACGTGTTCGGGCGTCTTAATAACTCACAACGGCTACGACTAGCAAGTGGGTTATGTCTCTATTTTTTCTGCTCGTGTTACAGTTAGTTTATAATGCTTTAACATCAGAAAATCTTTTAGAATTGCTCCACGTTTGTCTTCACCAAAAAAAAGTTTTCAAGACCGTGTAGCCAAGGAGACTAGTACAAAACAAAAACAAATGGCTTGACTAAATCTTAAAGAAATGGATGCTACCCGAAGCGGCCTAAACTTCTACAGCTATCACAATAGCACAAGCTAGTAGAACAAACATGTAGCTTGACAGTTCTTTATAATGGCCCATGGTTTAAAAATAGAAGTAAATGATGACATTTCACCAGTAAGCAGGGCCATGAACCGAAACTAATGCTTTAACAGCAGCAAGTATTCGACAAATGAAAAGAATGAAAAGGAATTATACTTCTACAACAATCTATAGCTGCAGTAATTGAACTCGCTGGTAAGTAAAAATTTATTATTTTTGCATGTTTTTTATTATGAAAGTCTAACTTAATTTATATACTTTAATGATCTTCCTATATATCTTTATGTATTTATGTAACTTTACTTAAACGTGTTCGGGCGTCTTGATAACTCACAACGGCTACGACTAGCAAGTGGGTTATGTCTCTATTTTTTCTTCTCGTGTTACAGTTACTTTATAATGCTTGAACATCAGAAAATCTTTTAGAATTGCTTCACGTTTGTCTTCACCAAAAAATAGTTTTCAAGACCGTGTAGCCAAGGAGACTAGTACAAAACAAAAACAAATGGCTTGACTAAATCTTAAAGAAATGGATGCTACCCGAAGCGGCCTAAACTTCTACAGCTATCACAATAGCACAAGCTAGTAGAACAAACATGTAGCTTGACAGTTCTTTATAATGGCCCATGGTTTAAAAATAGAAGTAAATGATGACATTTCACCAGTAAGCAGGGCCATGAACCGAAACTAATGCTTTAACAGCAGCAAGTATTCGACAAATGAGAAGAATGAAAAGGAATTATACTTCTACAACAATCTATAGCTGCAGTAATTGAACTCGCTGGTAAGTAAAAATTTATTATTTTTGCACGTTTTTTATTATGAAAGTCTAACTTAATTTATATACTGTAATGATCTTCCTATATATCTTTATGTATTTATGTAACTTTACTTAGCTAGTTGAACAAATATGTAGCTTGACAGTTCTTTATGATTTCACACGGTTTAAAAATAGCAGTAAATGATGACATTTCAGCAGCTAGCAAGGGCTTGAACTGAAATCAATGCTTTGACAGCAGCAAATATTTGACAAATGAGAAGAATAAAAAGGAATTATACTTCTACAACAATCTATAGCTGCAGTAATTGAACTCGCTGGTAAGTACAAATTTGTTATTTTTGCACGTTTTTTATTATGAAAGTCTAACTTAGTTTTATATACTTTAATGATCTTCCTATATATCTTTATGTATTTATGTAATTTTGCTTAAACGTGTTCGGGCGTCTTCATAACTCACAACGGCTACGATTAGCAAGTGGGTTATGTCTCTACTTTTTCTGCTCGTGTTACAGTTACTATATAATGCGCGAACATCAGAAAATCTTTAAGAATTGCTCTACGTTTGTCTTTACCAAAAGAAATTATTCAAGACCGTGTAGCCAAGGAGACTAGTACAAAACAAAAACTAATGATTTGACTAAATCTTAAAGAAATGGATGCTACCCGAAGCGGCCTAAACTTCTACAGCTATCACAATAGCACAAGCTAGTAGAACAAACATGTAGCTTGACAATTCTTTATAATTGACCATGGTTTAAAAATAGAAATAAATGATGACATTTCACCAGCTAGCAGGGGCATGAACCGAAACTAATGCCTTAACAGCAGCGACAATTCGACAAATGAGAAGAATGAGGAGGAATTATACTTCTACAACAGTCCATAGCTGAATTAATTTAACTCGCTGGTAAGTACAAGTTCATTATTTTTGCACGTTTTTTTTTATAAAAATCTAAATTATTTTATATACTTTAATACTCTATCTATGAATCTTTACGTATTTATGTATTTTTGCTTAAAAGTGTTCGGGAGTCTTAATAACTCACAAAGGCTACGACTAGCAAGGGGGTTATGTCTCTATTCTTTCTGCTCGTGTTACGGTTACTTTATAATGCTGGAACATCAAAGAATCTTTTAGAATTGCTCCACGTTTGTATTCACCAAAAAAAAGTTTTCAAGACCGTGTAGCCAAGGAGACTAGTACAAAACAAAAACAAATGGCTTGACTAAATCTTAAAGAAATGGATGCTACCCGAAGGGGCCTAAACTTCTACAGCTATCACAATAGCACAAGCTAGTAGAACAAACATGTAGCTTGACAGTTCTTTATAATTGCCCATGGTTTAAAAATAGAAGTAAATGATGAAATTTCCGCAGCTAGCAAGGGCTCGAACCGAAAACAATGCTATAACAGCAGCAAATATTCGACAAATAAGAAGAATGAGGAGGAATTATACTCCTACAACAATCTATAGCTGCAGTAGTTGAACTCGCTGGTAAGTACAAATTTATTATTTTTGCACGTTTTTTATTATGAAAGTCTAACTTAATTTTATATACTTTTATGATCTTCCTTTATATCTTTATGTATTAATGTAATTTTGCTTAAACGTGTTCGGGCGTCTTGATAACTCACAACGGCTACGACTAGCAAGTGGGTTATGTCTCTATTCTTTCTGCTCGTGTTACAGATACTTTATAATGCTTGAACATCAGAAAATCTTTTAGAATTGCTCTACGTTTGTCTTTACCAAAAGGAATTATTCAAGACCCTGTAGCCAAGGAGACTCGTACAAAACTAATGGCTTGACTAAATCTTAAAGAAATGGATGCTACCCGAAGCGGCCAAAACTTCTACAGCTATGACAATAGCACAAGCTAGTAGAACAAACATCTAGCTTGACAGTTCTTTATAATTGCCCATGGTTTAAAAATAGAAGTAAATGATGACATTTTCGCAGCTAGCAAGGGCTCGAACCGAAACCAATGCTTTAACAGCAGCAAATATTCGACAAATGAGAAGAATGAAAAGTAATTATACTTCTACAACAATCTATAGCTGCAGTAATTGAACTTGCTGGTATGTACAAATTTATTATTTTTGCACGTTTTTTATTATGAAAGTCTAACTTAATTTTATATACTTTTATGATCTTCTTATAAATCTTTATGTATTTATGTAAATTTGCTTAAACATGTTCGGGCGTCTTGATAACTCACAACGGCTACGACTAGCAAGTGGGTTATGTCTCTATTCTTTCTGCTCGTGTTACGGTTACTTTATAATGCTGGAACATCAAAGAATCTTTTAGAATTGCTCTACGTTTGTCTTTACCAAAAGGAATTATTCAAGACCGTGTAGCCAAGGAGACTCGTACAAAACAAAAACTAATGGCTTGACTAAATCTTAAAGAAATGGATGCTACCCGAAGTGGCCTTAACGTCTACAGCTATCACAATAGCAAAAGCTAGTAGAACAAACATGTAGCTTGACAGTTCTTTATAATTGCCCATGGTTTAAAAATAGAAGTAAATGATGAAATTTCCGCAGCTAGCAAGGGCTCGAACCGAAACTAATGCCTTAACAGCAGTGACAATTCGACAAATGAGAAGAATGAGGAGGAATTATACTTCTACAACAGTCCATAGCTGAATTAATTTAACTCGCTGGAAAGTACAAGTTCATTATTTTTGCTAATTTTTTTTTATAAAAATCTAAATTTATTTTATATATTTTAATACTCTATCTATGTATCTTCACGTATTTATGTATTTTGCTTAAACGTGTTCGGGCGTCTTCATAACTCACAACGGCTACGACTAGCAAGTGGGTTATGTCTCTATTTTTTCTGCTCGTGTTACAGTTAGTTTATAATGCTTGAACATCAGAAAATCTTTTAGAATTGCTCCACGTTTGTCTTCACCAAAAAAAAGTTTTCAAGACCGTGTAGCCAAGGAGACTAGTACAAAACAAAAACAAATGGCTTGACTAAATCTTAAAGAAATGGATGCTACCCGAAGCGGCCTAAACTTCTACAGCTATCACAATAGCACAAGCTAGTAGAACAAACATGTAGCTTGACAGTTCTTTATAATGGCCCATGGTTTAAAAATAGAAGTAAATGATGACATTTCACCAGTAAGCAGGGCCATGAACCGAAACTAATGCTTTAACAGCAGCAAGTATTCGACAAATGAGAAGAATGAAAAGGAATTATACTTCTACAACAATCTATAGCTGCAGTAATTGAACTCGCTGGTAAGTAAAAATTTATTATTTTTGCATGTTTTTTATTATGAAAGTCTAACTTAATTTATATACTTTAATGATCTTCCTATATATCTTTATGTATTTATGTAACTTTACTTAAACGTGTTCGGGCGTCTTGATAACTCACAACGGCTACGACTAGCAAGTGGGTTATGTCTCTATTTTTTCTGCTCGTGTTACAGTTACTTTATAATGCTTGAACATCAGAAAATCTTTTAGAATTGCTTCACGTTTGTCTTCACCAAAAAATAGTTTTCAAGACCGTGTAGCCAAGGAGACTAGTACAAAACAAAAACAAATGGCTTGACTAAATCTTAAAGAAATGGATGCTACCCGAAGCGGCCTAAACTTCTACAGCTATCACAATAGCACAAGCTAGTAGAACAATCATGGAGCTTGACAGTTCTTTATAATGGCCCATGGTTTAAAAATAGAAGTAAATGATGACATTTCACCAGCTAGCAGGGGCATGAACCGAAACTAATGCCTTAACAGCAGTGACAATTCGACAAATGAGAAGAATGAGGAGGAATTATACTTCTACAACAGTCCATAGCTGAATTAATTTAACTCGCTGGAAAGTACAAGTTCATTATTTTTGCTAATTTTTTTTTATAAAAATCTAAATTTATTTTATATATTTTAATACTCTATCTATGTATCTTCACGTATTTATGTATTTTGCTTAAACGTGTTCGGGCGTCTTCATAACTCACAACGGCTACGACTAGCAAGTGGGTTATGTCTCTATTTTTTCTGCTCGTGTTACAGTTAGTTTATAATGCTTGAACATCAGAAAATCTTTTAGAATTGCTCCACGTTTGTCTTCACCAAAAAAAAGTTTTCAAGACCGTGTAGCCAAGGAGACTAGTACAAAACAAAAACAAATGGCTTGACTAAATCTTAAAGAAATGGATGCTACCCGAAGCGGCCTAAACTTCTACAGCTATCACAATAGCACAAGCTAGTAGAACAAACATGTAGCTTGACAGTTCTTTATAATGGCCCATGGTTTAAAAATAGAAGTAAATGATGACATTTCACCAGTAAGCAGGGCCATGAACCGAAACTAATGCTTTAACAGCAGCAAGTATTCGACAAATGAGAAGAATGAAAAGGAATTATACTTCTACAACAATCTATAGCTGCAGTAATTGAACTCGCTGGTAAGTAAAAATTTATTATTTTTGCATGTTTTTTATTATGAAAGTCTAACTTAATTTATATACTTTAATGATCTTCCTATATATCTTTATGTATTTATGTAACTTTACTTAAACGTGTTCGGGCGTCTTGATAACTCACAACGGCTACGACTAGCAAGTGGGTTATGTCTCTATTTTTTCTGCTCGTGTTACAGTTACTTTATAATGCTTGAACATCAGAAAATCTTTTAGAATTGCTTCACGTTTGTCTTCACCAAAAAATAGTTTTCAAGACCGTGTAGCCAAGGAGACTAGTACAAAACAAAAACAAATGGCTTGACTAAATCTTAAAGAAATGGATGCTACCCGAAGCGGCCTAAACTTCTACAGCTATCACAATAGCACAAGCTAGTAGAACAATCATGGAGCTTGACAGTTCTTTATAATGGCCCATGGTTTAAAAATAGAAGTAAATGATGACATTTCACCAGTAAGCAGGGCCATGAACCGAAACTAATGCTTTAACAGCAGCAAGTATTCGACAAATGAGAAGAATGAAAAGGAATTATACTTCTACAACAATCTATAGCTGCAGTAATTGAACTCGCTGGTAAGTAAAAATTTATTATTTTTGCATGTTTTTTATTATGAAAGTCTAACTTAATTTATATACTTTAATGATCTTCCTATATATCTTTATGTATTTATGTAACTTTACTTAAACGTGTTCGGGCGTCTTGATAACTCACAACGGCTACGACTAGCAAGTGGGTTATGTCTCTATTTTTTCTGCTCGTGTTACAGTTACTTTATAATGCTTGAATATCAGAAAATCTTTTAGAATTGCTTCACGTTTGTCTTCACCAAAAAATAGTTTTCAAGACCGTGTAGCCAAGGAGACTAGTACAAAACAAAAACAAATGGCTTGACTAAATCTTAAAGAAATGGATGCTACCCGAAGCGGCCTAAACTTCTACAGCTATCACAATAGCACAAGCTAGTAGAACAATCATGTAGCTTGACAGTTCTTTATAATGGCCCATGGTTTAAAAATAGAAGTAAATGATGACATTTCACCAGTAAGCAGGGCCATGAACCGAAACTAATGCTTTAACAGCAGCAAGTATTCGACAAATGAGAAGAATGAAAAGGAATTATACTTCTACAACAATCTATAGCTGCAGTAATTGAACTCGCTGGTAAGTAAAAATTTATTATTTTTGCACGTTTTTTATTATGAAAGTCTAACTTAATTTATATACTTTAATGATCTTCCTATATATCTTTATGTATTTATGTAACTTTACTTAGCTAGTTGAACAAATATGTAGCTTGACAGTTCTTTATGATTTCACACGGTTTAAAAATAGCAGTAAATGATGACATTTCAGCAGCTAGCAAGGGCTTGAACTGAAATCAATGCTTTGACAGCAGCAAATATTTGACGAATGAGAAGAATAAAAAGGAATTATACTTCTACAACAATCTATAGCTGCAGTAATTGAACTCGCTGGTAAGTACAAATTTGTTATTTTTGCACGTTTTTTATTATGAAAGCCTAACTTAGTTTTATATACTTTAATGATCTTCCTATATATCTTTATGTATTTATGTAATTTTGCTTAAACGTGTTCGGGCGTCTTTATAACTCACAACGGCTACGATTAGCAAGTGGGTTATGTCTCTACTTTTTCTGCTCGTGTTACAGTTACTTTATAATGCTCGAACATCAGAAAATCTTTAAGAATTGCTCTACGTTTTTCTTTACCAAAAGGAATTATTCAAGACCGTGTAGCCAAGGAGACTAGTACAAAACAAAAACTAATGACTTGACTAAATCTTAAAGAAATGGATGCTACCCGAAGCGGCCTAAACTTCTACAGCTATCACAATAGCACAAGCTAGTAGAACAAACATGTAGCTTGACAATTCTTTATAATTGACCATGGTTTAAAAATAGAAATAAATGATGACATTTCACCAGCTAGCAGGGGCATGAACCGAAACTAATGCCTTAACAGCAGCGACAATTCGACAAATGAGAAGAATGAGGAGGAATTATACTTCTACAACAGTCCATAGCTGAATTAATTTAACTCGCTGGTAAGTACAAGTTCATTATTTTTGCACGTTTTTTTTTATAAAAATCTAAATTATTTTATATACTTTAATACTCTATCTATGAATCTTTACGTATTTATGTATTTTTGCTTAAAAGTGTTCGGGAGTCTTAATAACTCACAACGGCTACGACTAGCAAGGGGGTTATGTCTCTATTCTTTCTGCTCGTGTTACGGTTACTTTATAATGCTGGAACATCAAAGAATCTTTTAGAATTGCTCCACGTTTGTATTCACCAAAAAAAAGTTTTCAAGACCGTGTAGCCAAGGAGACTCGTACAAAACAATATTTACTGGCTCGACTAAAATCTTAGAGAAATGGATGCTACCCGAAGCGGCCTTAACATCTACAGCTATCACAATAGCACAAGCTAGTAGAACAAACATGTAGCTTGACAGTTCTTTATAATTGCCCATGGTTTAAAAATAGAAGTAAATGATGAAATTTCCGCAGCTAGCAAGGGCTCGAACCGAAAACAATGCTATAACAGCAGCAAATATTCGACAAATAAGAAGAATGAGGAGGAATTATACTCCTACAACAATCTATAGCTGCAGTAGTTGAACTCGCTGGTAAGTACAAATTTATTATTTTTGCACGTTTTTTATTATGAAAGTCTAACTTAATTTTATATACTTTTATGATCTTCCTTTATATCTTTATGTATTTATGTAATTTTGCTTAAACGTGTTCGGGCGTCTTGATAACTCACAACGGCTACGACTAGCAAGTGGGTTATGTCTCTATTTTTTCTGCTCGTGTTACAGTTACTTTATAATGCTTGAACATCAGAAAATCTTTTAGAATTGCTCTACGTTTGTCTTTACCAAAAGGAATTATTCAAGACCCTGTAGCCAAGGAGACTCGTACAAAACTAATGGCTTGACTAAATCTTAAAGAAATGGATGCTACCCGAAGCGGCCTAAACTTCTACAGCTATCACAATAGCACAAGCTAGTAGAACAAACATGTAGCTTGACAGTTCTTTATAATGGCCCATGGTTTAAAAATAGAAGTAAATGATGACATTTCACCAGTAAGCAGGGCCATGAACCGAAACTAATGCTTTAACAGCAGCAAGTATTCGACAAATGAGAAGAATGAAAAGGAATTATACTTCTACAACAATCTATAGCTGCAGTAATTGAACTCGCTGGTAAGTAAAAATTTATTATTTTTGCATGTTTTTTATTATGAAAGTCTAACTTAATTTATATACTTTAATGATCTTCCTATATATCTTTATGTATTTATGTAACTTTACTTAAACGTGTTCGGGCGTCTTGATAACTCACAACGGCTACGACTAGCAAGTGGGTTATGTCTCTATTTTTTCTGCTCGTGTTACAGTTACTTTATAATGCTTGAACATCAGAAAATCTTTTAGAATTGCTTCACGTTTGTCTTCACCAAAAAATAGTTTTCAAGACCGTGTAGCCAAGGAGACTAGTACAAAACAAAAACAAATGGCTTGACGAAATCTTAAAGAAATGGATGCTACCCGAAGCGGCCTAAACTTCTACAGCTATCACAATAGCACAAGCTAGTAGAACAATCATGGAGCTTGACAGTTCTTTATAATGGCCCATGGTTTAAAAATAGAAGTAAATGATGACATTTCACCAGTAAGCAGGGCCATGAACCGAAACTAATGCTTTAACAGCAGCAAGTATTCGACAAATGAGAAGAATGAAAAGGAATTATACTTCTACAACAATCTATAGCTGCAGTAATTGAACTCGCTGGTAAGTAAAAATTTATTATTTTTGCATGTTTTTTATTATGAAAGTCTAACTTAATTTATATACTTTAATGATCTTCCTATATATCTTTATGTATTTATGTAACTTTACTTAAACGTGTTCGGGCGTCTTGATAACTCACAACGGCTACGACTAGCAAGTGGGTTATGTCTCTATTTTTTCTGCTCGTGTTACAGTTACTTTATAATGCTTGAACATCAGAAAATCTTTTAGAATTGCTTCACGTTTGTCTTCACCAAAAAATAGTTTTCAAGACCGTGTAGCCAAGGAGACTAGTACAAAACAAAAACAAATGGCTTGACTAAATCTTAAAGAAATGGATGCTACCCGAAGCGGCCTAAACTTCTACAGCTATCACAATAGCACAAGCTAGTAGAACAATCATGTAGCTTGACAGTTCTTTATAATGGCCCATGGTTTAAAAATAGAAGTAAATGATGACATTTCACCAGTAAGCAGGGCCATGAACCGAAACTAATGCTTTAACAGCAGCAAGTATTCGACAAATGAGAAGAATGAAAAGGAATTATACTTCTACAACAATCTATAGCTGCAGTAATTGAACTCGCTGGTAAGTAAAAATTTATTATTTTTGCACGTTTTTTATTATGAAAGTCTAACTTAATTTATATACTTTAATGATCTTCCTATATATCTTTATGTATTTATGTAACTTTACTTAGCTAGTTGAACAAATATGTAGCTTGACAGTTCTTTATGATTTCACACGGTTTAAAAATAGCAGTAAATGATGACATTTCAGCAGCTAGCAAGGGCTTGAACTGAAATCAATGCTTTGACAGCAGCAAATATTTGACAAATGAGAAGAATAAAAAGGAATTATACTTCTACAACAATCTATAGCTGCAGTAATTGAACTCGCTGGTAAGTACAAATTTGTTATTTTTGCACGTTTTTTATTATGAAAGCCTAACTTAGTTTTATATACTTTAATGATCTTCCTATATATCTTTATGTATTTATGTAATTTTGCTTAAACGTGTTCGGGCGTCTTTATAACTCACAACGGCTACGATTAGCAAGTGGGTTATGTCTCTACTTTTTCTGCTCGTGTTACAGTTACTTTATAATGCTCGAACATCAGAAAATCTTTAAGAATTGCTCTACGTTTTTCTTTACCAAAAGGAATTATTCAAGACCGTGTAGCCAAGGAGACTAGTACAAAACAAAAACTAATGACTTGACTAAATCTTAAAGAAATGGATGCTACCCGAAGCGGCCTAAACTTCTACAGCTATCACAATAGCACAAGCTAGTAGAACAAACATCTAGCTTGACAGTTCTTTATAATTGCCCATGGTTTAAAAATAGAAGTAAATGATGACATTTTCGCAGCTAGCAAGGGCTCGAACCGAAACCAATGCTTTAACAGCAGCAAATATTCGACAAATGAGAAGAATGAAAAGTAATTATACTTCTACAACAATCTATAGCTGCAGTAATTGAACTTGCTGGTATGTACAAATTTATTATTTTTGCACGTTTTTTATTATGAAAGTCTAACTTAATTTTATATACTTTTATGATCTTCTTATAAATCTTTATGTATTTATGTAAATTTGCTTAAACGTGTTCGGGCGTCTTGATAACTCACAACGGCTACGACTAGCAAGTGGGTTATGTCTCTATTTTTTCTGCTCGTGTTACAGTTAGTTTATAATGCTTGAACATCAGAAAATCTTTTAGAATTGCTCCACGTTTGTCTTCACCAAAAAAAAGTTTTCAAGACCGTGTAGCCAAGGAGACTAGTACAAAACAAAAACAAATGGCTTGACTAAATCTTAAAGAAATGGATGCTACCCGAAGCGGCCTAAACTTCTACAGCTATCACAATAGCACAAGCTAGTAGAACAAACATGTAGCTTGACAGTTCTTTATAATGGCCCATGGTTTAAAAATAGAAGTAAATGATGACATTTCACCAGTAAGCAGGGCCATGAACCGAAACTAATGCTTTAACAGCAGCAAGTATTCGACAAATGAGAAGAATGAAAAGGAATTATACTTCTACAACAATCTATAGCTGCAGTAATTGAACTCGCTGGTAAGTAAAAATTTATTATTTTTGCATGTTTTTTATTATGAAAGTCTAACTTAATTTATATACTTTAATGATCTTCCTATATATCTTTATGTATTTATGTAACTTTACTTAAACGTGTTCGGGCGTCTTGATAACTCACAACGGCTACGATTAGCAAGTGGGTTATGTCTCTATTTTTTCTGCTCGTGTTACAGTTACTTTATAATGCTTGAACATCAGAAAATCTTTTAGAATTGCTCCACGTTTGTCTTCACCAAAAAATTTTTTTCAAGACCGTATAGCCAAGGAGACTAGTACAAAACAAAAACAAATGGCTTGACTAAATCTTAAAGAAATGGATGCTACCCGAAGCGGCCTAAACTTCTACAGCTATCACAATAGCACAAGCTAGGAGAACAAACATGTAGCTTGACAGTTCTTTATAATTGCCCATGGTTTAAAAATAGAAGTAAATGATGACATTTCAGCAGCTAGCAAAGCCTTGAACGAAACCAATGCCTTAACAGCAGTGACAATTCGACAAATGAGAAGAATGAGGAGGAATTATACTGCTACCACAGTCCATAGCTGAATTAATTTAACTTGCCGGTAAGTACAAGTTCATTATTTTTGCACGTTTTTTTTTATAAAAATCTTAATTTATTTTATATACTTTAATACTCCATCTATGTATCTTTACGTATTTAAGTAATTTTGCTTAAACGTGTTCGGGCGTCTTAATAACTCACAACGGCTACGACTAGCAAGTGGGTTATGTCTCTATTTTTTCTGCTCGTGTTACAGTTACTTTATAATGCTCGAACATCAGAAAATCTTTAAGAATTGCTCTACGTTTGTCTTTACCAAAAGGAATTATTCAAGACCGTGTAGCCAAGGAGACTAGTACAAAACAAAAACTAATGACTTGACTAAATCTTAAAGAAATGGATGCTACCCGAAGCGGCCTAAACTTCTACAGCTATCACAATAGCACAAGCTAGTAGAACAAACATGTAGCTTGACAATTCTTTATAATTGACCATGGTTTAAAAATAGAAATAAATGATGACATTTCACCAGCTAGCAGGGGCATGAACCGAAACTAATGCCTTAACAGCAGCGACAATTCGACAAATGAGAAGAATGAGGAGGAATTATACTTCTACAACAGTCCATAGCTGAATTAATTTAACTCGCTGGTAAGTACAAGTTCATTATTTTTGCACGTTTTTTTTTATAAAAATCTAAATTATTTTATATACTTTAATACTCTATCTATGAATCTTTACGTATTTATGTATTTTTGCTTAAAAGTGTTCGGGAGTCTTAATAACTCACAACGGCTACGACTAGCAAGGGGGTTATGTCTCTATTCTTTCTGCTCGTGTTACGGTTACTTTATAATGCTGGAACATCAAAGAATCTTTTAGAATTGCTCCACGTTTGTATTCACCAAAAAAAAGTTTTCAAGACCGTGTAGCCAAGGAGACTCGTACAAAACAATATTTACTGGCTCGACTAAAATCTTAGAGAAATGGATGCTACCCGAAGCGGCCTTAACATCTACAGCTATCACAATAGCACAAGCTAGTAGAACAAACATGTAGCTTGACAGTTCTTTATAATTGCCCATGGTTTAAAAATAGAAGTAAATGATGAAATTTCCGCAGCTAGCAAGGGCTCGAACCGAAAACAATGCTATAACAGCAGCAAATATTCGACAAATAAGAAGAATGAGGAGGAATTATACTCCTACAACAATCTATAGCTGCAGTAGTTGAACTCGCTGGTAAGTACAAATTTATTATTTTTGCACGTTTTTTATTATGAAAGTCTAACTTAATTTTATATACTTTTATGATCTTCCTTTATATCTTTATGTATTTATGTAATTTTGCTTAAACGTGTTCGGGCGTCTTGATAACTCACAACGGCTACGACTAGCAAGTGGGTTATGTCTCTATTTTTTCTGCTCGTGTTACAGTTACTTTATAATGCTTGAACATCAGAAAATCTTTTAGAATTGCTCTACGTTTGTCTTTACCAAAAGGAATTATTCAAGACCCTGTAGCCAAGGAGACTCGTACAAAACTAATGGCTTGACTAAATCTTAAAGAAATGGATGCTACCCGAAGCGGCCAAAACTTCTACAGCTATGACAATAGCACAAGCTAGTAGAACAAACATCTAGCTTGACAGTTCTTTATAATTGCCCATGGTTTAAAAATAGAAGTAAATGATGACATTTTCGCAGCTAGCAAGGGCTCGAACCGAAACCAATGCTTTAACAGCAGCAAATATTCGACAAATGAGAAGAATGAAAAGTAATTATACTTCTACAACAATCTATAGCTGCAGTAATTGAACTTGCTGGTATGTACAAATTTATTATTTTTGCACGTTTTTTATTATGAAAGTCTAACTTAATTTTATATACTTTTATGATCTTCTTATAAATCTTTATGTATTTATGTAAATTTGCTTAAACGTGTTCGGGCGTCTTGATAACTCACAACGGCTACGACTAGCAAGTGGGTTATGTCTCTATTTTTTCTGCTCGTGTTACAGTTAGTTTATAATGCTTGAACATCAGAAAATCTTTTAGAATTGCTCCACGTTTGTCTTCACCAAAAAAAAGTTTTCAAGACCGTGTAGCCAAGGAGACTAGTACAAAACAAAAACAAATGGCTTGACTAAATCTTAAAGAAATGGATGCTACCCGAAGCGGCCTAAACTTCTACAGCTATCACAATAGCACAAGCTAGTAGAACAAACATGTAGCTTGACAGTTCTTTATAATGGCCCATGGTTTAAAAATAGAAGTAAATGATGACATTTCACCAGTAAGCAGGGCCATGAACCGAAACTAATGCTTTAACAGCAGCAAGTATTCGACAAATGAGAAGAATGAAAAGGAATTATACTTCTACAACAATCTATAGCTGCAGTAATTGAACTCGCTGGTAAGTAAAAATTTATTATTTTTGCATGTTTTTTATTATGAAAGTCTAACTTAATTTATATACTTTAATGATCTTCCTATATATCTTTATGTATTTATGTAACTTTACTTAAACGTGTTCGGGCGTCTTGATAACTCACAACGGCTACGATTAGCAAGTGGGTTATGTCTCTATTTTTTCTGCTCGTGTTACAGTTACTTTATAATGCTTGAACATCAGAAAATCTTTTAGAATTGCTCCACGTTTGTCTTCACCAAAAAATTTTTTTCAAGACCGTATAGCCAAGGAGACTAGTACAAAACAAAAACAAATGGCTTGACTAAATCTTAAAGAAATGGATGCTACCCGAAGCGGCCTAAACTTCTACAGCTATCACAATAGCACAAGCTAGGAGAACAAACATGTAGCTTGACAGTTCTTTATAATTGCCCATGGTTTAAAAATAGAAGTAAATGATGACATTTCACCAGTAAGCAGGGCCATGAACCGAAACTAATGCTTTAACAGCAGCAAGTATTCGACAAATGAGAAGAATGAAAAGGAATTATACTTCTACAACAATCTATAGCTGCAGTAATTGAACTCGCTGGTAAGTAAAAATTTATTATTTTTGCATGTTTTTTATTATGAAAGTCTAACTTAATTTATATACTTTAATGATCTTCCTATATATCTTTATGTATTTATGTAACTTTACTTAAACGTGTTCGGGCGTCTTGATAACTCACAACGGCTACGATTAGCAAGTGGGTTATGTCTCTATTTTTTCTGCTCGTGTTACAGTTACTTTATAATGCTTGAACATCAGAAAATCTTTTAGAATTGCTCCACGTTTGTCTTCACCAAAAAATTTTTTTCAAGACCGTATAGCCAAGGAGACTAGTACAAAACAAAAACAAATGGCTTGACTAAATCTTAAAGAAATGGATGCTACCCGAAGCGGCCTAAACTTCTACAGCTATCACAATAGCACAAGCTAGGAGAACAAACATGTAGCTTGACAGTTCTTTATAATTGCCCATGGTTTAAAAATAGAAGTAAATGATGACATTTCAGCAGCTAGCAAAGCCTTGAACGAAACCAATGCCTTAACAGCAGTGACAATTCGACAAATGAGAAGAATGAGGAGGAATTATACTGCTACCACAGTCCATAGCTGAATTAATTTAACTTGCCGGTAAGTACAAGTTCATTATTTTTGCACGTTTTTTTTTATAAAAATCTTAATTTATTTTATATACTTTAATACTCCATCTATGTATCTTTACGTATTTAAGTAATTTTGCTTAAACGTGTTCGGGCGTCTTAATAACTCACAACGGCTACGACTAGCAAGTGGGTTATGTCTCTATTTTTTCTGCTCGTGTTACAGTTAGTTTATAATGCTTGAACATCAGAAAATCTTTTAGAATTGCTCCACGTTTGTCTTCACCAAAAAAAAGTTTTCAAGACCGTGTAGCCAAGGAGACTAGTACAAAACAAAAACAAATGGCTTGACTAAATCTTAAAGAAATGGATGCTACCCGAAGCGGCCTAAACTTCTACAGCTATCACAATAGCACAAGCTAGTAGAACAAACATGTAGCTTGACAGTTCTTTATAATGGCCCATGGTTTAAAAATAGAAGTAAATGATGATATTTCACCAGTAAGCAGGGCCATGAACCGAAACTGATGCTTTAACAGCAGCAAGTATTCGACAAATGAGAAGAATGAAAAGGAATTATACTTCTACAACAATCTATAGCTGCAGTAATTGAACTCGCTGGTAAGTAAAAATTTATTATTTTTGCATGTTTTTTATTATGAAAGTCTAACTTAATTTATATACTTTAATGATCTTCCTATATATCTTTATGTATTTATGTAACTTTACTTAAACGTGTTCGGGCGTCTTGATAACTCACAACGGCTACGACTAGCAAGTGGGTTATGTCTCTATTTTTTCTGCTCGTGTTACAGTTACTTTATAATGCTTGAACATCAGAAAATCTTTTAGAATTGCTCCACGTTTGTCTTCACCAAAAAAAAGTTTTCAAGACCGTGTAGCCAAGGAGACTAGTACAAAACAAAAACAAATGGCTTGACTAAATCTTAAAGAAATGGATGCTACCCGAAGCGGCCTAAACTTCTACAGCTATCACAATAGCACAAGCTAGTAGAACAAACATGTAGCTTGACAGTTCTTTATAATGGCCCATGGTTTAAAAATAGAAGTAAATGATGACATTTCACCAGTAAGCAGGGCCATGAACCGAAACTGATGCTTTAACAGCAGCAAGTATTCGACAAATGAGAAGAATGAAAAGGAATTATACTTCTACAACAATCTATAGCTGCAGTAATTGAACTCGCTGGTAAGTAAAAATTTATTATTTTTGCATGTTTTTTATTATGAAAGTCTAACTTAATTTATATACTTTAATGATCTTCCTATATATCTTTATGTAACTTTACTTAAACGTGTTCGGGCGTCTTGATAACTCACAACGGCTACGACTAGCAAGTGGGTTATGTCTCTATTTTTTCTGCTCGTGTTACAGTTACTTTATAATGCTTGAACATCAGAAAATCTTTTAGAATTGCTCCACGTTTGTCTTCACCAAAAAAAAGTTTTCAAGACCGTGTAGCCAAGGAGACTAGTACAAAACAAAAACAAATGGCTTGACTAAATCTTAAAGAAATGGATGCTACCCGAAGCGGCCTAAACTTCTACAGCTATCACAATAGCACAAGCTTGTAGAACAAACATGTAGCTTGACAGTTCTTTATAATGGCCCATGGTTTAAAAATAGAAGTAAATGATGACATTTCACCAGTAAGCAGGGCCATGAACCGAAACTAATGCTTTAACAGCAGCAAATATTCGACAAATGAGAAGAATGAGGAGGAATTATACTTCTACAACAATCTATAGCTGCAGTAATTGAACTCGCTGGTAAGTACAAATTTATTATTTTTGCACATTTTTTATTATGAAAGTCTAACTTAATTTTATATACTTTAATGATCTTTCTTTATATCCTTATGGATTTATGTAATTTTGCTTAAACGTGTTCGGGCGTCTTGATAACTCACAACGGCTACGACTAGCAAGTGGGTTATGTCTCTATTTTTTCTGCTCGTGTTACAGTTACTTTATAATGCTTGAACATCAGAAAATCTTTTAGAATTCCTCCACGTTTGTATTCACCAAAAAAAAGTTTTCAAGACCGTGTAGCCAAGGAGACTCGTACAAAACAATAATTACTGGCACGACTAAAATCTTAGACAAATGGATGCTAACCGAAGCGGCCTAAACGTCTACAGCCATCACAATGGCACAAGCTAGTTGAACAAATATGTAGCTTGAGAGTTCTTTATGATTTCACACGGTTTAAAAATAGAAGAAAATGATGACATTTCAGCAGCTAGCAAAGCCTTGAACGAAACCAATGCCTTAACAGCAGCGACAATTCGACAAATGAGAAGAATGAGGAGGAATTATACTTCTACAACAGTCCATAGCTATATTAATTTAACTCGCTGGTAAGTAAAAGTTCATTATTTTTGCTAATTTTTTTTTATAAAAATCTAAATTTATTTTATATACTTAAATACTCTATCTATGTATCTTCACGTATTTATGTATTTTGCTTAAATGTGTTCGGGCGTCTTGATGTCTCACAACGGCTACGACTAGCAAGTGGGTTATGTCTCTATTCTTTCTGCTCCTGTTACGGTTACTTTATAATGATCGAACATCAAAGAATCTTTTAGAATTGCTCCACGTTTGTCTTCCCAAAAAAAAATTTTCATGACCGTGTAGCCAAGGAGACTCGTACAAAACAAAAGTTACTGGCTCGACTAAATCTTAGAGAAATAGATGCTATCCCAAGTGGCCTATACTTCTACATCCATCACAACAGCACAAGCTAGTTGAACAAACATGTAACTTGACAGTTCTTTATGATTTCACACGGCTTAAAAATAGAAGTAAATGATGACGTTTTAGCAGCTAGCAGGGGTATGAACCTAATGCCTTAACAGCAGCGACAATTTGACAAATGAGAAGAATGAGGAGGATATATCAACAATCCATAGCTGTAGTTAATGAACTCGCTGGTAAGTATAAATTCATTATTTTCGCACGGTTTTTATTATGTATGAAAGTCTAACTTTTTTTTATATACTTTAATGCTCATGCTATATGACTTCATGTATTTATGAAATTCAGCTTAAAAGTGTTCGGGCGTCTTGATAACTCACAACGGCTACGATTAGCAAGTGGGTTATGTCTCTGTTCTTTCTGCTCGTGTTACGGTTACTTTATAATGGTAGAACATTAAAAAATCTTTTAGAATTGCTCCAAGTTTGTCTTCACCAAAAAAAAGATTTCAAGACCGTGTGGCCAAGGAGACTCGTACAAAACGAAAATTACTTGCTCGACTAAAATCTTAGACAAATGGATGCTAACCGAAGCGGCCTAAACGTCTACAGCCATCACAATGGCACAAGCTAGTTGAACAAATATGTAGCTTGAGAGTTCTTTATGATTTCACACGGTTTAAAAATAGAAGTAAATGATGACATTTCAGCAGCTAGCAAAGCCTTGAACGAAACCAATGCCTTAACAGCAGCGACAATTCGACAAATGAGAAGAATGAGGAGGAATTATACTTCTATAACAGTCCATAGCTATATTAATTTAACTCGCTGGTAAGTAAAAGTTCATTATTTTTGCACGTTTTTTTTTCATAAAAATCTAAATTTGTTTTATATACTTAAATACTCTATCTATGTATCTTCACGTATTTATGTATTTTGCTTAAATGTGTTCGGGCGTCTTGATGTCTCACAACGGCTACGACTAGCAAGTGGGTTATGTCTCTATTCTTTCTCCTCCTGTTACGGTTACTTTATAATGATCGAACATCAAAGAATCTTTTAGAATTGCTCCACGTTTGTCTTCACCAAAAAAAAGTTTTCAAGACCGTGTAGCCAAGGAGACTCGTACAAAACAAAAGTTACTGGCTCGACTAAATCTTAAAGAAATGGATGCTACCCAAAGCGGCCTAAACTTCTACAGCTATCACAATAGCACAAGCTAGTAGAACAAACATGTAGCTTGACAGTTCTTTATAATGGCCCATGGTTTAAAAATAGAAGTAAATGATGACATTTCACCAGTAAGCAGGGCCATGAACCGAAACTAATGCTTTAACAGCAGCAAGTATTCGACAAATGAGAAGAATGAAAAGGAATTATACTTCTACAACAATCTATAGCTGCAGTAATTGAACTCGCTGGTAAGTAAAAATTTATTATTTTTGCATGTTTTTTATTATGAAAGTCTAACTTAATTTATATACTTTAATGATCTTCCTATATATCTTTATGTATTTATGTAACTTTACTTAAACGTGTTCGGGCGTCTTGATAACTCACAACGGCTACGACTAGCAAGTCGGTTATGTCTCTATTTTTTCTGCTCGTGTTACAGTTACTTTATAATGCTTGAACATCAGAAAATCTTTTAGAATTGCTCCACGTTTGTCTTCACCAAAAAAAAGATTTCAAGACCGTGTGGCCAAGGAGACTCGTACAAAACAAAAATTACTGTCTTGACTAAAATCTTAGACAAATGGATGCTAACCGAAGCGGCCTAAACGTCTACAGCCATCACAATGGCACAAGCTAGTTGAACAAATATGTAGCTTGAGAGTTCTTTATGATTTCACACGGTTTAAAAATAGAAGTAAATGATGACATTTCAGCAGCTAGCAAAGCCTTAAACGAAACCAATGCCTTAACAGCAGCGACAATTCGACAAATGAGAAGAATGAGGAGGAATTATACTTCTACAACAGTCCATAGCTATATTATTTTAACTCGCTGGTAAGTAAAAGTTCATTATTTTTGCACGTTTTTTTTTCATAAAAATCTAAATTTGTTTTATATACTTAAATACTCTATCTATGTATCTTCACGTATTTATGTAATTTTGGTTTAACGTGTTCGGGCGTCTTGATGACTCACAACGGCTACGATTAGCAAGTGGGTTATGTCTCTATTTTTTCTGCTCGTGTTACAGTTACTTTATAATGCTTGAACATCAGAAAATCTTTTAGAATTGCTCCACGTTTGTCTTCACCAAAAAAAAGATTTCAAGACCGTGTGGCCAAGGAGACTAGTACAAAACAAAAACAAATGGCTTGACTAAATCTTAAAGAAATGGATGCTACCCGAAGGGGCCTAAACTTCTACAGCTATCACAATAGCACAAGCTAGTAGAACAAACATGTAGCTTGACAGTTCTTTATAATGGCCCATGGTTTAAAAATAGAAGTAAATGATGACATTTCACTAGTAAGCAGGGCCATGAACCGAAACTAATGCTTTAACAGCAGCAAATATTCGACAAATAAGAAGAATGAAATGGAATTATACTTCTACAACAATCTATAGCTGCAGTAATTGAACTCGCTGGTAAGTAAAAATTTATTATTTTTGCACATTTTTTATTATGAAAGTCTAACTTAATTTTATATACTTTAATGATCTTTCTTTATATCCTTATGGATTTATGTAATTTTGCTTAAACGTGTTCGGGCGTCTTGATAACTCACAACGGCTACGATTAGCAAGTGGGTTATGTCTCTATTTTTTCTGCTCGTGTTACAGTTACTTTATAATGCTTGAACATCAGAAAATCTTTTAGAATTGCTCCACGTTTGTCTTCACCAAAAAAAAGATTTCAAGACCGTGTGGCCAAGGAGACTCGTACAAAACAAAAATTACTGTCTTGACTAAAATCTTAGACAAATGGATGCTAACCGAAGCGGCCTAAACGTCTACAGCCATCACAATGGCACAAGCTAGTTGAACAAATATGTAGCTTGAGAGTTCTTTATGATTTCTCACGGTTTAAAAATAGAAGTAAATGATGACATTTCAGCAGCTAGGAAAGCCTTGAACGAAACCAATACCTTAACAGCAGCGACAATTCGACAAATGAGAAGAATGAGGAGGAATTATACTTCTACAACAGTCCATAGCTATATTAATTTAACTCGCTGGTAAGTAAAAGTTCATTATTTTTGCACGTTTTTTTTCATAAAAATCTAAATTTGTTTTATATACTTAAATACTCTATCTATGTATCTTCACGTATTTATGTAATTTTGGTTTAACGTGTTCGGGCGTCTTGATGACTCACAACGGCTACGATTAGCAAGTGGGTTATGTCTCTATTTTTTCTGCTCGTGTTACAGTTACTTTATAATGCTTGAACATCAGAAAATCTTTTAGAATTGCTCCACGTTTGTCTTCACCAAAAAAAAGATTTCAAGACCGTGTGGCCAAGGAGACTCGTACAAAACAAAAATTACTGTCTTGACTAAAATCTTAGACAAATGGATGCTAACCGAAGCGGCCTAAACGTCTACAGCCATCACAATGGCACAAGCTAGTTGAACAAATATGTAGCTTGAGAGTTCTTTATGATTTCACACGGTTTAAAAATAGAAGTAAATGATGACATTTCAGCAGCTAGGAAAGCCTTGAACGAAACCAATACCTTAACAGCAGCGACAATTCGACAAATGAGAAGAATGAGGAGGAATTATACTTCTACAACAGTCCATAGCTATATTAATTTAACTCGCTGGTAAGTAAAAGTTCATTATTTTTGTACGTTTTTTTTCATAAAAATCTAAATTTGTTTTATATACTTAAATACTCTATCTATGTATCTTCACGTATTTATGTAATTTTGGTTTAACGTGTTCGGGCGTCTTGATGACTCACAACGGCTACGATTAGCAAGTGGGTTATGTCTCTATTTTTTCTGCTCGTGTTACAGTTACTTTATAATGCTTGAACATCAGAAAATCTTTTAGAATTGCTCCACGTTTGTCTTCACCAAAAAAAAGTTTTCAAGACCGTGTAGCCAAGGAGACTAGTACAAAACAAAAACAAATGGCTTGACTAAATCTTAAAGAAATGGATGCTACCCGAAGGGGCCTAAACTTCTACAGCTATCACAATAGCACAAGCTAGTAGAACAAACATGTAGCTTGACAGTTCTTTATAATGGCCCATGGTTTAAAAATAGAAGTAAATGATGACATTTCACCAGTAAGCAGGGCCATGAACCGAAACTAATGCTTTAACAGCAGCAAGTATTCGACAAATGAGAAGAATGAAAAGGAATTATACTTCTACAACAATCTATAGCTGCAGTAATTGAACTCGCTGGTAAGTAAAAATTTATTATTTTTGCATGTTTTTTATTATGAAAGTCTAACTTAATTTATATACTTTAATGATCTTCCTATATATCTTTATGTATTTATGTAACTTTACTTAAACGTGTTCGGGCGTCTTGATAACTCACAACGGCTACGACTAGCAAGTCGGTTATGTCTCTATTTTTTCTGCTCGTGTTACAGTTACTTTATAATGCTTGAACATCAGAAAATCTTTTAGAATTGCTCCACGTTTGTCTTCACCAAAAAAAAGATTTCAAGACCGTGTGGCCAAGGAGACTCGTACAAAACAAAAATTACTGTCTTGACTAAAATCTTAGACAAATGGATGCTAACCGAAGCGGCCTAAACGTCTACAGCCATCACAATGGCACAAGCTAGTTGAACAAATATGTAGCTTGAGAGTTCTTTATGATTTCACACGGTTTAAAAATAGAAGTAAATGATGACATTTCAGCAGCTAGGAAAGCCTTGAACGAAACCAATACCTTAACAGCAGCGACAATTCGACAAATGAGAAGAATGAGGAGGAATTATACTTCTACAACAGTCCATAGCTATATTAATTTAACTCGCTGGTAAGTAAAAGTTCATTATTTTTGTACGTTTTTTTTCATAAAAATCTAAATTTGTTTTATATACTTAAATACTCTATCTATGTATCTTCACGTATTTATGTAATTTTGGTTTAACGTGTTCGGGCGTCTTGATGACTCACAACGGCTACGATTAGCAAGTGGGTTATGTCTCTATTTTTTCTGCTCGTGTTACAGTTACTTTATAATGCTTGAACATCAGAAAATCTTTTAGAATTGCTCCACGTTTGTCTTCACCAAAAAAAAGTTTTCAAGACCGTGTAGCCAAGGAGACTAGTACAAAACAAAAACAAATGGCTTGACTAAATCTTAAAGAAATGGATGCTACCCGAAGGGGCCTAAACTTCTACAGCTATCACAATAGCACAAGCTAGTAGAACAAACATGTAGCTTGACAGTTCTTTATAATGGCCCATGGTTTAAAAATAGAAGTAAATGATGACATTTCACCAGTAAGCAGGGCCATGAACCGAAACTAATGCTTTAACAGCAGCAAGTATTCGACAAATGAGAAGAATGAAAAGGAATTATACTTCTACAACAATCTATAGCTGCAGTAATTGAACTCGCTGGTAAGTAAAAATTTATTATTTTTGCATGTTTTTTATTATGAAAGTCTAACTTAATTTATATACTTTAATGATCTTCCTATATATCTTTATGTATTTATGTAACTTTACTTAAACGTGTTCGGGCGTCTTGATAACTCACAACGGCTACGACTAGCAAGTGGGTTATGTCTCTATTTTTTCTGCTCGTGTTACAGTTAGTTTATAATGCTTGAACATCAGAAAATCTTTTAGAATTGCTCCACGTTTGTCTTCACCAAAAAAAAGTTTTCAAGACCGTGTAGCCAAGGAGACTAGTACAAAACAAAAACAAATGGCTTGACTAAATCTTAAAGAAATGGATGCTACCCGAAGCGGCCTAAACTTCTACAGCTATCACAATAGCACAAGCTAGTAGAACAAACATGTAGCTTGACAGTTCTTTATAATGGCCCATGGTTTAAAAATAGAAGTAAATGATGATATTTCACCAGTAAGCAAAGCCTTAAACGAAACCAATGCCTTAACAGCAGCGACAATTCGACAAATGAGAAGAATGAGGAGGAATTATACTTCTACAACAGTCCATAGCTATATTATTTTAACTCGCTGGTAAGTAAAAGTTCATTATTTTTGCACGTTTTTTTTTCATAAAAATCTAAATTTGTTTTATATACTTAAATACTCTATCTATGTATCTTCACGTATTTATGTAATTTTGGTTTAACGTGTTCGGGCGTCTTGATGACTCACAACGGCTACGATTAGCAAGTGGGTTATGTCTCTATTTTTTCTGCTCGTGTTACAGTTACTTTATAATGCTTGAACATCAGAAAATCTTTTAGAATTGCTCCACGTTTGTCTTCACCAAAAAAAAGATTTCAAGACCGTGTGGCCAAGGAGACTCGTACAAAACAAAAATTACTGTCTTGACTAAAATCTTAGACAAATGGATGCTAACCGAAGCGGCCTAAACGTCTACAGCCATCACAATGGCACAAGCTAGTTGAATAAATATGTAGCTTGAGAGTTCTTTATGATTTCACACGGTTTAAAAATAGAAGTAAATGATGACAATTTCAGCAGCTAGCAAAGCCTTAAACGAAACCAATGCCTTAACAGCAGCGACAATTCGACAAATGAAAAGAATGAGGAGGAATTATACTTCTACAACAGTCCATAGCTATATTATTTTAACTCGCTGGTAAGTAAAAGTTCATTATTTTTGCACGTTTTTTTTTCATAAAAATCTAAATTTGTTTTATATACTTAAATACTCTATCTATGTATCTTCACGTATTTATGTAATTTTGGTTTAACGTGTTCGGGCGTCTTGATGACTCACAACGGCTACGATTAGCAAGTGGGTTATGTCTCTATTTTTTCTGCTCGTGTTACAGTTACTTTATAATGCTTGAACATCAGAAAATCTTTTAGAATTGCTCCACGTTTGTCTTCACCAAAAAAAAGTTTTCAAGACCGTGTAGCCAAGGAGACTAGTACAAAACAAAAACAAATGGCTTGACTAAATCTTAAAGAAATGGATGCTACCCGAAGGGGCCTAAACTTCTACAGCTATCACAATAGCACAAGCTAGTAGAACAAACATGTAGCTTGACAGTTCTTTTTAATGGCCCATGGTTTAAAAATAGAAGTAAATGATGACATTTCACCAGTAAGCAGGGCCATGAACCGAAACTAATGCTTTAACAGCAGCAAGTATTCGACAAATGAGAAGAATGAAAAGGAATTATACTTCTACAACAATCTATAGCTGCAGTAATTGAACTCGCTGGTAAGTAAAAATTTATTATTTTTGCATGTTTTTTATTATGAAAGTCTAACTTAATTTATATACTTTAATGATCTTCCTATATATCTTTATGTATTTATGTAACTTTACTTAAACGTGTTCGGGCGTCTTGATAACTCACAACGGCTACGACTAGCAAGTCGGTTATGTCTCTATTTTTTCTGCTCGTGTTACAGTTACTTTATAATGCTTGAACATCAGAAAATCTTTTAGAATTGCTCCACGTTTGTCTTCACCAAAAAAAAGATTTCAAGACCGTGTGGCCAAGGAGACTCGTACAAAACAAAAATTACTGTCTTGACTAAAATCTTAGACAAATGGATGCTAACCGAAGCGGCCTAAACGTCTACAGCCATCACAATGGCACAAGCTAGTTGAACAAATATGTAGCTTGAGAGTTCTTTATGATTTCACACGGTTTAAAAATAGAAGTAAATGATGACATTTCAGCAGCTAGCAAAGCCTTAAACGAAACCAATGCCTTAACAGCAGCGACAATTCGACAAATGAGAAGAATGAGGAGGAATTATACTGCTACAACAGTCCATAGCTGAATTAATTTATTTTGCCGGTAAGTACAAGTTCATTATTTTTGCACGTTTTTTTTATAAAAATCTTAATTTATTTTATATACTTTAATACTCCATCTATGTATCTTTACGTATTTAAGTAATTTTGCTTAAACGTGTTCGGGCGTCTTAATAACTCACAACGGCTACGACTAGCAAGTGGGTTATGTCTCTATTTTTTCTGCTCGTGTTACAGTTAGTTTATAATGCTTGAACATCAGAAAATCTTTTAGAATTGCTCCACGTTTGTCTTCACCAAAAAAAAGTTTTCAAGACCGTGTAGCCAAGGAGACTAGTACAAAACAAAAACAAATGGCTTGACTAAATCTTAAAGAAATGGATGCTACCCGAAGGGGCCTAAACTTCTACAGCTATCACAATAGCACAAGCTAGTAGAACAAACATGTAGCTTGACAGTTCTTTATAATGGCCCATGGTTTAAAAATAGAAGTAAATGATGACATTTCACCAGTAAGCAGGGCCATGAACCGAAACTAATGCTTTAACAGCAGCAAGTATTCGACAAATGAGAAGAATGAAAAGGAATTATACTTCTACAACAATCTATAGCTGCAGTAATTGAACTCGCTGGTAAGTAAAAATTTATTATTTTTGCATGTTTTTTATTATGAAAGTCTAACTTAATTTATATACTTTAATGATCTTCCTATATATCTTTATGTATTTATGTAACTTTACTTAAACGTGTTCGGGCGTCTTGATAACTCACAACGGCTACGACTAGCAAGTCGGTTATGTCTCTATTTTTTCTGCTCGTGTTACAGTTACTTTATAATGCTTGAACATCAGAAAATCTTTTAGAATTGCTCCACGTTTGTCTTCACCAAAAAAAAGATTTCAAGACCGTGTGGCCAAGGAGACTCGTACAAAACAAAAATTACTGTCTTGACTAAAATCTTAGACAAATGGATGCTAACCGAAGCGGCCTAAACGTCTACAGCCATCACAATGGCACAAGCTAGTTGAACAAATATGTAGCTTGAGAGTTCTTTATGATTTCACACGGTTTAAAAATAGAAGTAAATGATGACATTTCAGCAGCTAGGAAAGCCTTGAACGAAACCAATACCTTAACAGCAGCGACAATTCGACAAATGAGAAGAATGAGGAGGAATTATACTTCTACAACAGTCCATAGCTATATTAATTTAACTCGCTGGTAAGTAAAAGTTCATTATTTTTGTACGTTTTTTTTCATAAAAATCTAAATTTGTTTTATATACTTAAATACTCTATCTATGTATCTTCACGTATTTATGTAATTTTGGTTTAACGTGTTCGGGCGTCTTGATGACTCACAACGGCTACGATTAGCAAGTGGGTTATGTCTCTATTTTTTCTGCTCGTGTTACAGTTACTTTATAATGCTTGAACATCAGAAAATCTTTTAGAATTGCTCCACGTTTGTCTTCACCAAAAAAAAGTTTTCAAGACCGTGTAGCCAAGGAGACTAGTACAAAACAAAAACAAATGGCTTGACTAAATCTTAAAGAAATGGATGCTACCCGAAGGGGCCTAAACTTCTACAGCTATCACAATAGCACAAGCTAGTAGAACAAACATGTAGCTTGACAGTTCTTTATAATGGCCCATGGTTTAAAAATAGAAGTAAATGATGACATTTCACCAGTAAGCAGGGCCATGAACCGAAACTAATGCTTTAACAGCAGCAAGTATTCGACAAATGAGAAGAATGAAAAGGAATTATACTTCTACAACAATCTATAGCTGCAGTAATTGAACTCGCTGGTAAGTAAAAATTTATTATTTTTGCATGTTTTTTATTATGAAAGTCTAACTTAATTTATATACTTTAATGATCTTCCTATATATCTTTATGTATTTATGTAACTTTACTTAAACGTGTTCGGGCGTCTTGATAACTCACAACGGCTACGACTAGCAAGTGGGTTATGTCTCTATTTTTTCTGCTCGTGTTACAGTTAGTTTATAATGCTTGAACATCAGAAAATCTTTTAGAATTGCTCCACGTTTGTCTTCACCAAAAAAAAGTTTTCAAGACCGTGTAGCCAAGGAGACTAGTACAAAACAAAAACAAATGGCTTGACTAAATCTTAAAGAAATGGATGCTACCCGAAGCGGCCTAAACTTCTACAGCTATCACAATAGCACAAGCTAGTAGAACAAACATGTAGCTTGACAGTTCTTTATAATGGCCCATGGTTTAAAAATAGAAGTAAATGATGATATTTCACCAGTAAGCAAAGCCTTAAACGAAACCAATGCCTTAACAGCAGCGACAATTCGACAAATGAGAAGAATGAGGAGGAATTATACTTCTACAACAGTCCATAGCTATATTATTTTAACTCGCTGGTAAGTAAAAGTTCATTATTTTTGCACGTTTTTTTTTCATAAAAATCTAAATTTGTTTTATATACTTAAATACTCTATCTATGTATCTTCACGTATTTATGTAATTTTGGTTTAACGTGTTCGGGCGTCTTGATGACTCACAACGGCTACGATTAGCAAGTGGGTTATGTCTCTATTTTTTCTGCTCGTGTTACAGTTACTTTATAATGCTTGAACATCAGAAAATCTTTTAGAATTGCTCCACGTTTGTCTTCACCAAAAAAAAGATTTCAAGACCGTGTGGCCAAGGAGACTCGTACAAAACAAAAATTACTGTCTTGACTAAAATCTTAGACAAATGGATGCTAACCGAAGCGGCCTAAACGTCTACAGCCATCACAATGGCACAAGCTAGTTGAATAAATATGTAGCTTGAGAGTTCTTTATGATTTCACACGGTTTAAAAATAGAAGTAAATGATGACAATTTCAGCAGCTAGCAAAGCCTTAAACGAAACCAATGCCTTAACAGCAGCGACAATTCGACAAATGAAAAGAATGAGGAGGAATTATACTTCTACAACAGTCCATAGCTATATTATTTTAACTCGCTGGTAAGTAAAAGTTCATTATTTTTGCACGTTTTTTTTTCATAAAAATCTAAATTTGTTTTATATACTTAAATACTCTATCTATGTATCTTCACGTATTTATGTAATTTTGGTTTAACGTGTTCGGGCGTCTTGATGACTCACAACGGCTACGATTAGCAAGTGGGTTATGTCTCTATTTTTTCTGCTCGTGTTACAGTTACTTTATAATGCTTGAACATCAGAAAATCTTTTAGAATTGCTCCACGTTTGTCTTCACCAAAAAAAAGTTTTCAAGACCGTGTAGCCAAGGAGACTAGTACAAAACAAAAACAAATGGCTTGACTAAATCTTAAAGAAATGGATGCTACCCGAAGGGGCCTAAACTTCTACAGCTATCACAATAGCACAAGCTAGTAGAACAAACATGTAGCTTGACAGTTCTTTTTAATGGCCCATGGTTTAAAAATAGAAGTAAATGATGACATTTCACCAGTAAGCAGGGCCATGAACCGAAACTAATGCTTTAACAGCAGCAAGTATTCGACAAATGAGAAGAATGAAAAGGAATTATACTTCTACAACAATCTATAGCTGCAGTAATTGAACTCGCTGGTAAGTAAAAATTTATTATTTTTGCATGTTTTTTATTATGAAAGTCTAACTTAATTTATATACTTTAATGATCTTCCTATATATCTTTATGTATTTATGTAACTTTACTTAAACGTGTTCGGGCGTCTTGATAACTCACAACGGCTACGACTAGCAGGTCGGTTATGTCTCTATTTTTTCTGCTCGTGTTACAGTTACTTTATAATGCTTGAACATCAGAAAATCTTTTAGAATTGCTCCACGTTTGTCTTCACCAAAAAAAAGATTTCAAGACCGTGTGGCCAAGGAGACTCGTACAAAACAAAAATTACTGTCTTGACTAAAATCTTAGACAAATGGATGCTAACCGAAGCGGCCTAAACGTCTACAGCCATCACAATGGCACAAGCTAGTTGAACAAATATGTAGCTTGAGAGTTCTTTATGATTTCACACGGTTTAAAAATAGAAGTAAATGATGACATTTCAGCAGCTAGCAAAGCCTTAAACGAAACCAATGCCTTAACAGCAGCGACAATTCGACAAATGAGAAGAATGAGGAGGAATTATACTGCTACAACAGTCCATAGCTGAATTAATTTATTTTGCCGGTAAGTACAAGTTCATTATTTTTGCACGTTTTTTTTATAAAAATCTTAATTTATTTTATATACTTTAATACTCCATCTATGTATCTTTACGTATTTAAGTAATTTTGCTTAAACGTGTTCGGGCGTCTTAATAACTCACAACGGCTACGACTAGCAAGTGGGTTATGTCTCTATTTTTTCTGCTCGTGTTACAGTTAGTTTATAATGCTTGAACATCAGAAAATCTTTTAGAATTGCTCCACGTTTGTCTTCACCAAAAAAAAGTTTTCAAGACCGTGTAGCCAAGGAGACTAGTACAAAACAAAAACAAATGGCTTGACTAAATCTTAAAGAAATGGATGCTACCCGAAGCGGCCTAAACTTCTACAGCTATCACAATAGCACAAGCTAGTAGAACAAACATGTAGCTTGACAGTTCTTTATAATGGCCCATGGTTTAAAAATAGAAGTAAATGATGACATTTCACCAGTAAGCAGGGCCATGAACCGAAACTAATGCTTTAACAGCAGCAAATATTCGACAAATGAGAAGAATGAAAAGGAATTATACTTCTACAACAATCTATAGCTGCAGTAATTGAACTCGCTGGTAAGTAAAAATTTATTATTTTTGCATGTTTTTTATTATGAAAGTCTAACTTAATTTATATACTTTACTGATCTTCCTATATATCTTTATGTATTTATGTAACTTTACTTAAACGTGTTCGGGCGTCTTGATAACTCACAACGGCTACGACTAGCAAGTGGGTTATGTCTCTATTTTTTCTGCTCGTGTTACAGTTACTTTATAATGCTTGAACATCAGAAAATCTTTTAGAATTGCTCCACGTTTGTCTTCACCAAAAAAAAGATTTCAAGACCGTGTGGCCAAGGAGACTCGTACAAAACAAAAATTACTGTCTTGACTAAAATCTTAGACAAATGGATGCTAACCGAAGCGGCCTAAACGTCTACAGCCATCACAATGGCACAAGCTAGTTGAACAAATATGTAGCTTGAGAGTTCTTTATGATTTCACACGGTTTAAAAATAGAAGTAAATGATGACATTTCAGCAGCTAGGAAAGCCTTGAACGAAACCAATACCTTAACAGCAGCGACAATTCGACAAATGAGAAGAATGAGGAGGAATTATACTTCTACAACAGTCCATAGCTATATTAATTTAACTCGCTGGTAAGTAAAAGTTCATTATTTTTGCACGTTTTTTTTCATAAAAATCTAAATTTGTTTTATATACTTAAATACTCTATCTATGTATCTTCACGTATTTATGTAATTTTGGTTTAACGTGTTCGGGCGTCTTGATGACTCACAAGGGCTACGATTAGCAAGTGGGTTATGTCTCTATTTTTTCTGCTCGTGTTACAGTTACTTTATAATGCTTGAACATCAGAAAATCTTTTAGAATTGCTCCACGTTTGTCTTCACCAAAAAAAAGATTTCAAGACCGTGTGGCCAAGGAGACTCGTACAAAACAAAAATTACTGTCTTGACTAAAATCTTAGACAAATGGATGCTAACCGAAGCGGCCTAAACGTCTACAGCCATCACAATGGCACAAGCTAGTTGAACAAATATGTAGCTTGAGAGTTCTTTATGATTTCACACGGTTTAAAAATAGAAGTAAATGATGACAATTTCAGCAGCTAGCAAAGCCTTAAACGAAACCAATGCCTTAACAGCAGCGACAATTCGACAAATGAGAAGAATGAGGAGGAATTATACTTCTACAACAGTCCATAGCTATATTATTTTAACTCGCTGGTAAGTAAAAGTTCATTATTTTTGCACGTTTTTTTTTCATAAAAATCTAAATTTGTTTTATATACTTAAATACTCTATCTATGTATCTTCACGTATTTATGTAATTTTGGTTTAACGTGTTCGGGCGTCTTGATGACTCACAACGGCTACGATTAGCAAGTGGGTTATGTCTCTATTTTTTCTGCTCGTGTTACAGTTACTTTATAATGCTTGAACATCAGAAAATCTTTTAGAATTGCTCCACGTTTGTCTTCACCAAAAAAAAGTTTTCAAGACCGTGTAGCCAAGGAGACTAGTACAAAACAAAAACAAATGGCTTGACTAAATCTTAAAGAAATGGATGCTACCCGAAGGGGCCTAAACTTCTACAGCTATCACAATAGCACAAGCTAGTAGAACAAACATGTAGCTTGACAGTTCTTTATAATGGCCCATGGTTTAAAAATAGAAGTAAATGATGACATTTCACTAGTAAGCAGGGCCATGAACCGAAACTAATGCTTTAACAGCAGCAAATATTTGACAAATGAGAAGAATGAAATGGAATTATACTTCTACAACAATCTATAGCTGCAGTAATTGAACTCGCTGGTAAGTAAAAATTTATTATTTTTGCACATTTTTTATTATGAAAGTCTAACTTAATTTTATATACTTTAATGATCTTTCTTTATATCCTTATGGATTTATGTAATTTTGCTTAAACGTGTTCGGGCGTCTTGATAACTCACAACGGCTACGACTAGCAAGTGGGTTATGTCTCTATTTTTTCTGCTCGTGTTACAGTTACTTTATAATGCTTGAACATCAGAAAATCTTTTAGAATTGCTCCACGTTTGTCTTCACCAAAAAAAAGATTTCAAGACCGTGTGGCCAAGGACTCTCGTACAAAACAAAAAAAAAATTACTGTCTTGACTAAAATCTTAGACAAATGGATGCTAACCGAAGCGGCCTAAACGTCTACAGCCATCACAATAGCACAAGCTAGTAGAACAAACATGTAGCTTGACAGTTCTTTATGATTTCACACGGTTTAAAAATAGAAGTAAATGATGACATTTCACTAGTAAGCAGGGCCATGAACCGAAACTAATGCTTTAACAGCAGCAAATATTTGACAAATGAGAAGAATGAAATGGAATTATACTTCTACAACAGTCCATAGCTGAATTAATTTATTTTGCCGGTAAGTACAAGTTCATTATTTTTGCACGTTTTTTTTATAAAAATCTTAATTTATTTTATATACTTTAATACTCCATCTATGTATCTTTACGTATTTAAGTAATTTTGCTTAAACGTGTTCGGGCGTCTTAATAACTCACAACGGCTACGACTAGCAAGTGGGTTATGTCTCTATTTTTTCTGCTCGTGTTACAGTTACTTTATAATGCTTGAACATCAGAAAATCTTTTAGAATTGCTCCACGTTTGTCTTCACCAAAAAAAAGATTTCAAGACCGTGTGGCCAAGGGCTCTCGTACAAAACAAAAATTACTGTCTTGACTAAAATCTTAGACAAATGGATGCTAACCGAAGCGGCCTAAACGTCTACAGCCATCACAATGGCACAAGCTAGTTGAACAAATATGTAGCTTGAGAGTTCTTTATGATTTCACACGGTTTAAAAATAGAAGTAAATGATGACATTTCAGCAGCTAGCAAAGCCTTGAACGAAACCAATGCCTTAACAGCAGCGACAATTCGACAAATGAGAAGAATGAGGAGGAATTATACTTCTACAACAGTCCATAGCTATATTATTTTAACTCGCTGGTAAGTAAAAGTTCATTATTTTTGCACGTTTTTTTTTCATAAAAATCTAAATTTGTTTTATATACTTAAATACTCTATCTATGTATCTTCACGTATTTATGTAATTTTGGTTTAACGTGTTCGGGCGTCTTGATGACTCACAACGGCTACGATTAGCAAGTGGGTTATGTCTCTATTTTTTCTGCTCGTGTTACAGTTACTTTATAATGCTTGAACATCAGAAAATCTTTTAGAATTGCTCCACGTTTGTCTTCACCAAAAAAAAGATTTCAAGACCGTGTGGCCAAGGAGACTCGTACAAAACAAAAATTACTGTCTTGACTAAAATCTTAGACAAATGGATGCTAACCGAAGCGGCCTAAACGTCTACAGCCATCACAATGGCACAAGCTAGTTGAACAAATATGTAGCTCGAGAGTTCTTTATGATTTCACACGGTTTAAAAATAGAAGTAAATGATGACATTTCAGCAGCTAGCAAAGCCTTGAACGAAACCAATACCTTAACAGCAGCGACAATTCGACAAATGAGAAGAATGAGGAGGAATTATACTTCTACAACAGTCCATAGCTATATTAATTTAACTCGCTGGTAAGTAAAAGTTCATTATTTTCGCACGGTTTTTATTATGTATGATAGTCTAACTTTATTTTATATACTTTAATGCTCATGCTATATGACTTCATGTATTTATGAAATTTAGCTTAAAAGTGTTAGGGCGTCTTGATAACTCACAACGGCTACGATTAGCAAGTGGGTTATGTCTCTGTTCTTTCTGCTCGTGTTACGGTTACTTTATAATGGTGGAACATTAAAAAATCTTTTAGAATTGCTCCAAGTTTGTCTTTACCAAAAAAAAGATTTCAAGACCGTGTGGCCAAGGAGACTCGTACAAAACGAAAATTACTGTCTTGACTAAAATCTTAGACAAATGGATGCTAACCGAAGCGGCCTAAACGTCTACAGCCATCACAATGGCACAAGCTAGTTGAACAAATATGTAGCTTGAGAGTTCTTTATGATTTCACACGGTTTAAAAATAGAAGTAAATGATGACATTTCAGCAGCTAGCAAAGCCTTAAACGAAACCAATGCCTTAACAGCAGCGACAATTCGACAAATGAGAAGAATGAGGAGGAATTATACTTCTATAACAGTCCATAGCTATATTAATTTAACTCGCTGGTAAGTAAAAGTTCATTATTTTTGCACGTTTTTTTTTCATAAAAATCTAAATTTGTTTTGTATACTTAAATACTCTATCTATGTATCTTCACGTATTTATGTATTTTGCTTAAATGTGTTCGGGCGTCTTGATGTCTCACAACGGCTACGACTAGCAAGTGGGTTATGTCTCTATTCTTTCTGCTCCTGTTACGGTTACTTTATAATGATCGAACATCAAAGAATCTTTTAGAATTGCTCGACGTTTGTCTTCACCAAAAAAAATTTGCATGACCGTGTAGCCAAGGAGACTCGTACAAAACAAAAGTTACTGGCTCGACTAAATCTTAGAGAAATAGATGCTATCCCAAGTGGCCTATACTTCTACATCCATCACAACAGCACAAGCTAGTTGAACAAACATGTAACTTGACAGTTCTTTATGATTTCACACGGCTTAAAAATAGAAGTAAATGATGACATTTTAGCAGCTAGCAGGGGTATGAACCTAATGCCTTAACAGCAGCGACAATTTGACAAATGAGAAGAATGAGGAGGATATATCAACAATCCATAGCTGTAGTTAATGAACTCGCTGGTAAGTATAAATTCATTATTTTCGCACGGTTTTTATTATGTATGAAAGTCTAACTTTATTTTATATACTTTAATGCTCATGCTATATGACTTCATGTATTTATGAAATTCAGCTTAAAAGTGTTCGGGCGTCTTGATAACTCACAACGGCTACGATTAGCAAGTGGGTTATGTCTCTGTTCTTTCTGCTCGTGTTACGGTTACTTTATAATGGTGGAACATTAAAAAATCTTTTAGAATTGCTCCAAGTTTGTCTTCACCAAAAAAAAGATTTCAAGACCGTGTGGCCAAGGAGACTCGTACAAAACGAAAATTACTGGCTCGACTAAAATCTTAGACAAATGGATGCTAACCGAAGCGGCCTAAACGTCTACAGCCATCACAATGGCACAAGCTAGTTGAACAAATATGTAGCTTGAGAGTTCTTTATGATTTCACACGGTTTAAAAATAGAAGTAAATGATGACATTTCAGCAGCTAGCAAAGCCTTGAACGAAACCAATGCCTTAACAGCAGCGACAATTCGACAAATGAGAAGAATGAGGAGGAATTATACTGCTACAACAGTCCATAGCTGAATTAATTTATTTTGCCGGTAAGTACAAGTTCATTATTTTTGCACGTTTTTTTTATAAAAATCTTAATTTATTTTATATACTTTAATACTCCATCTATGTATCTTTACGTATTTAAGTAATTTTGCTTAAACGTGTTCGGGCGTCTTAATAACTCACAACGGCTACGACTAGCAAGTGGGTTATGTCTCTATTTTTTCTGCTCGTGTTACAGTTAGTTTATAATGCTTGAACATCAGAAAATCTTTTAGAATTGCTCCACGTTTGTCTTCACCAAAAAAAAGTTTTCAAGACCGTGTAGCCAAGGAGACTAGTACAAAACAAAAACAAATGGCTTGACTAAATCTTAAAGAAATGGATGCTACCCGAAGCGGCCTAAACTTCTACAGCTATCACAATAGCACAAGCTAGTAGAACAAACATGTAGCTTGACAGTTCTTTATAATGGCCCATGGTTTAAAAATAGAAGTAAATGATGACATTTCACCAGTAAGCAGGGCCATGAACCGAAACTAATGCTTTAACAGCAGCAAATATTCGACAAATGAGAAGAATGAAAAGGAATTATACTTCTACAACAATCTATAGCTGCAGTAATTGAACTCGCTGGTAAGTAAAAATTTATTATTTTTGCATGTTTTTTATTATGAAAGTCTAACTTAATTTATATACTTTAATGATCTTCCTATATATCTTTATGTATTTTTGTAACTTTACTTAAACGTGTTCGGGCGTCTTGATAACTCACAACGGCTACGACTAGCAAGTGGGTTATGTCTCTATTTTTTCTGCTCGTGTTACAGTTACTTTATAATGCTTGAACATCAGAAAATCTTTTAGAATTGCTCCACGTTTGTCTTCACCAAAAAAAAGATTTCAAGACCGTGTGGCCAAGGAGACTCGTACAAAACAAAAATTACTGTCTTGACTAAAATCTTAGACAAATGGATGCTAACCGAAGCGGCCTAAACGTCTACAGCCATCACAATGGCACAAGCTAGTTGAACAAATATGTAGCTTGAGAGTTCTTTATGATTTCACACGGTTTAAAAATAGAAGTAAATGATGACATTTCAGCAGCTAGCAAAGCCTTGAACGAAACCAATACCTTAACAGCAGCGACAATTCGACAAATGAGAAGAATGAGGAGGAATTATACTGCTACAACAGTCCATAGCTGAATTAATTTATTTTGCCGGTAAGTACAAGTTCATTATTTTTGCACGTTTTTTTTTATAAAAATCTTAATTTATTTTATATACTTTAATACTCCATCTATGTATCTTTACGTATTTAAGTAATTTTGCTTAAACGTGTTCGGGCGTCTTAATAACTCACAACGGCTACGACTAGCAAGTGGGTTATGTCTCTATTTTTTCTGCTCGTGTTACAGTTAGTTTATAATGCTTGAACATCAGAAAATCTTTTAGAATTGCTCCACGTTTGTCTTCACCAAAAAAAAGTTTTCAAGACCGTGTAGCCAAGGAGACTAGTACAAAACAAAAACAAATGGCTTGACTAAATCTTAAAGAAATGGATGCTACCCGAAGCGGCCTAAACTTCTACAGCTATCACAATAGCACAAGCTAGTAGAACAAACATGTAGCTTGACAGTTCTTTATAATGGCCCATGGTTTAAAAATAGAAGTAAATGATGACATTTCACCAGTAAGCAGGGCCATGAACCGAAACTAATGCTTTAACAGCAGCAAGTATTCGACAAATGAGAAGAATGAAAAGGAATTATACTTCTACAACAATCTATAGCTGCAGTAATTGAACTCGCTGGTAAGTAAAAATTTATTATTTTTGCATGTTTTTTATTATGAAAGTCTAACTTAATTTATATACTTTAATGATCTTCCTATATATCTTTATGTATTTATGTAACTTTACTTAAACGTGTTCGGGCGTCTTGATAACTCACAACGGCTACGACTAGCAAGTGGGTTATGTCTCTATTTTTTCTGCTCGTGTTACAGTTACTTTATAATGCTTGAACATCAGAAAATCTTTTAGAATTGCTCCACGTTTGTCTTCACCAAAAAAAAGTTTTCAAGACCGTGTAGCCAAGGAGACTAGTACAAAACAAAAACAAATGGCTTGACTAAATCTTAAAGAAATGGATGCTACCCGAAGCGGCCTAAACTTCTACAGCTATCACAATAGCACAAGCTAGTAGAACAAACATGTAGCTTGACAGTTCTTTATAATGGCCCATGGTTTAAAAATAGAAGTAAATGATGACATTTCACCAGTAAGCAGGGCCATGAACCGAAACTAATGCTTTAACAGCAGCAAATATTCGACAAATGAGAAGAATGAAAAGGAATTATACTTCTACAACAATCTATAGCTGCAGTAATTGAACTCGCTGGTAAGTAAAAATTTATTATTTTTGCACATTTTTTATTATGAAAGTCTAACTTGCTTTTATATACTTTAATGATCTTTCTTTATATCCTTATGGATTTATGTAATTTTGCTTAAACGTGTTCGGGCGTCTTGATAACTCACAACGGCTACGACTAGCAAGTGGGTTATGTCTCTATTTTTTCTGCTCGTGTTACAGTTACTTTATAATGCTTGAACATCAGAAAATCTTTTAGAATTGCTCCACGTTTGTCTTCACCAAAAAAAAGATTTCAAGACCGTGTGGCCAAGGAGACTCGTACAAAACAAAAATTACTGTCTTGACTAAAATTCTAGACAAATGGATGCTAACCGAAGCGGCCTAAACGTCTACAGCCATCACAATGGCACAAGCTAGTTGAACAAATATGTAGCTTGAGAGTTCTTTATGATTTCACACGGTTTAAAAATAGAAGTAAATGATGACATTTCAGCAGCTAGCAAAGCCTTGAACGAAACCAATACCTTAACAGCAGCGACAATTCGACAAATGAGAAGAATGAGGAGGAATTATACTTCTACAACAGTCCATAGCTATATTAATTTAACTCGCTGGTAAGTAAAAGTTCATTATTTTTGCACGTTTTTTTTTCATAAAAATCTAAATTTGTTTTATATACTTAAATACTCTATCTATGTATCTTCACGTATTTATGTAATTTTGGTTTAACGTGTTCGGGCGTCTTGATGACTCACAACGGCTACGATTAGCAAGTGGGTTATGTCTCTGTTCTTTCTGCTCGTGTTACGGTTACTTTATAATGGTGGAACATTAAAAAATCTTTTAGAATTGCTCCACGTTTGTCTTCACCAAAAAAAGATTTCAAGACCGTGTGGCCAAGGAGACTCGTACAAAACGAAAATTACTGGCTCGACTAAAATCTTAGACAAATGGATGCTAACCGAAGCGGCCTAAACGTCTACAGCCATCACAATAGCACAAGCTAGTTGAACAAATATGTAGCTTGAGAGTTCTTTATGATTTCACACGGTTTAAAAATAGAAGTAAATGATGACATTTCAGCAGCTAGCAAGGGCTTGAACGAAACCAATGCCTTAACAGCAGCGACAATTCGACAAATGAGAAGAATGAGGAGGAATTATACTTCTACAACAGTCCATAGCTATATTAATTTAACTCGCTGGTAAGTACAAGTTCATTATTTTTGCACGTTTTTTTTTTATAAAAATCTAAATTATTTTTTATACTTTAATACTCTATCTATGAATCTTTACGTATTTATGTATTTTTGCTTAAAAGTGTTCGGGTGTCTTAATAACTCACAACGGCTACGACTAGCAAGTGGGTTATGTCTCTATTCTTTCTGCTCGTGTTACGGTTACTTTATAATGCTGGAACATATAAGAATCTTTTAGAATTGCTCCACGTTTGTATTCACCAAAAAAAAGTTTTCAAGACTGTGTAGCCAAGGAGACTCGTACAAAACAATAATTACTGGCTCGACTAAAATCTTAGAGAAATGGATGCTAACCGAAGCGGCCTAAACGTCTACAGCCATCACAATGGCACAAGCTAGTTGCACAAATATGTAGCTTGAGAGTTCTTTATGATTTCACACGGTTTAAAAATAGAAGTAAATGATGACATTTCAGCAGCTAGCAAAGCCTTGAACGAAACCAATGCCTTAACAGCAGCGACAATTCGACAAATGAGAAGAATGAGGAGGAATTATACTTCTACAACAGTCCATAGCTATATTAATTTAACTCGCTGGTAAGTGAAAGTTCATTATTTTTGCACGTTTTTTTTTCATAAAAATCTAAATTTGTTTTATATACTTAAATACTCTATCTATGTATCTTCACGAATTTATGTAATTTTGGTTTAACGTGTTCGGGCGTCTTGATAACTGACAACGGCTGCGACTAGCAATTGGGTTATGTCTCTATTCTCTCTGCTCGTGTTACGGTTACTTTATAATTGTGGAACATCAAAGAATCTTTTAGAATTGCTCCACGTTTGTATTCACCAAAAAAAAGTTTTTAAGACCGTGTAGGTAAGAAGACTCTTACAAAACAAAAATTACTGGCTCGACTAAAATCTTAGAGAAATGGATGCTAACCGAAGCGGCCTAAACGTCTACAGCCATCACAATGGCACAAGCCAGTTGAACAAATATGTAGCTTGACAGTTCTTTAAGATTTCACACGGTTTAAAAATAGCAGTAAATGATGACATTTCAGCAGCTAGCAAGGGCTTGAACTAAAATCAATGCTTTAACAGCAGCAAATATTCGACGAATGAGAAGAATAAAAAGGAATTATACTTCTACAACAATCTATATCTGCAGTAATTGAACTCGCTGGTAAGTACAAATTTATTATTTTTGCACGTTTTTTATTATAAAAGTCTAACTTAGTTTTATATACTTTAATGATCTTCCTATATATCTTTATGTATTTATGTAATTTTGCTTAAACGTGTTCGGGCGTCTTCATAACTCACAACGGCTACGATTAGCAAGTGGGTTATGTCTCTACTTTTTCTACTCGTGTTACAGTTACTTTATAATGCTCGAACATCAGAAAATCTTTAAGAATTGCTCTACGTTTGTCTTTACCAAAGGGAATTATTCAAGACCGTGTAGCCAAGGAGACTAGTACAAAACAAAAACTAATGACTTGACTAAATCTTAAAGAAATGGATGCTACCCGAAGCGGCCTAAACTTCTACAGCTATCACAATAGCACAAGCTAGTAGAACAAACATGTAGCTTGACAGTTCTTTATGATTTCACACGGCTTAAAAATAGAAGTAAATGATGACATTTTAGCAGCTAGCAGGGGTATGAACCTAATGCCTTAACAGCAGCGACAATTTGACAAATGAGAAGAATGAGGAGGAATTATACTTCTACAACAGTCCATAGCTATATTAATTTAACTCGCTGGTAAGTAAAAGTTCATTATTTTTGCACGTTTTTTATTATGAAAGTCTAACTTAGTTTTATATACTTTAATGATCTTCCTATATATCTTTATGTATTTATGTAATTTTGCTTAAACGTGTTCGGGCGTCTTCATAACTCACAACGGCTACGATTAGCAAGTGGGTTATGTCTCTACTTTTTCTGCTCGTGTTACAGTTACTTTATAATGCTCGAACATCAGAAAATCTTTAAGAATTGCTCTACGTTTGTCTTTACCAAAAGGAATTATTCAAGACCGTGTAGCCAAGGAGACTAGTACAAAACAAAAACTAATGTCTTGACTAAATCTTAAAGAAATGGATGCTACCCGAAGCGGCCTAAACTTCTACAGCTATCACAATAGCATAAGCTAGTAGAACAAACATGTAGCTGACAGTTCTTTATAATTGCCCATGGTTTACTCATTTAATCTCACAAGGCTTCATTAACCCCTTACCCTGTGCTCCCAATATTTTTTTAGATACCCTACTCATAAACAGCCTCTCAAATTTAGCCATGCTCTATTGATTTATTGTTTCTCTTTAACATTTAGTTAACAGCCAGTTAACTAAGCCATAACCGAGCCAGTTGTCAGTGTTGCGATTTGAGTGATGACTTTTTAGGCTTCTTCAAATTTTGTCAGTTGTCTGTCAACTGACACTGGCAGTTCTCAGTACTTGCACGGTTATTATATAAGTAGAATATCACTGCTCTGCAGCTTGTCCCTGCCTTTTTTTTTCCTGAGTCAGCGCTGTCAATCACCAATTGCCTCTTCCTTCCATTCACCACACTCTTTATAAATGAGCGATGATCACCTTCTTCCTTCTTCTAGGACTACAAACCAGAGGTGGTCTTGGCCACATCCATGAGTTTCCTATAAGCATTCCTGTCCTGCAAATATACCTCCAGGCAGTTCCTCCAAGCCTATTATCTTGGATAGACCAATGTACCACTTATTAGTTGCCATGATTCACCTGTGGGCTGTTGTGATTATTTTCACTGATGAAGGATCCATGGTGGAAAAAGTATTCCACTCTTTTAAAGTTATAGTTCACTACGCAAATTGATGCTTTACACTTTGAACGTCCAGAACTATGACTTTATCAAATAGTGCAGTTTCACCCATCTTCCATCTTCCAGTGAGATAGCATGGCGATTGCTCAAGAATAAAGGACTGATGGATTCAAATCCAACTAAGGTAGATATCAATTTAATCCCTAGACTGTGACAGCATGCCCAAAAGAAACTGAGCTGGTGTATTTGGCAGAGTTTTTATATTACTGGGTTTCGCCGGTAGGACCGTGTAAAGAAACTATTCACCATCAGTATGCTTAGTGCCGTCTCTGGAGAAGTTTCTATTTTACTTCTGTTATTTATTACTATGTAATTTATTTGTGACAGTTGCTTTGCAGTCTGATTGGTTGTGATGGCTGATTTTCACGAACAACGCTAGTTTTGCTCCCTCCTCAGGAAAACTTTATTTTTAAATCAGCAAGATAAATTGTCATTTTTTAGGACTCATCTTAATATTATACTTACTGAAACTCATGTCACAGAAGACGACTTTACTAAATATGAAAAATATTTTATTCAGCCTTGAAGTGATCTCGGTCTTGAAAAAAAATTAGTTATTAAAAAAATTACAAATTAATCAAACTTCCTGAAATATGTAAATATTGATCAGATAAAAAAGTTTGCTTGCTTTTCTAAGTCATCTGAGAAAATCTGTAAGTGACCTATGACTAATTAAGGTTGGCAATCTTTATAAAAAGTAATATAGTAAAGAATAAATCACTGAAAACCGTCGAGCTTACTTCCCTCTTCTGGCAAACCATAAATGTTTATGCTTATATTTAAGTTGTATTAAGGAGGAGACAAAAACGGATTGCTTGTAAAATATTTTTTGGGAAGACTAGACTTTTATTTTACAAATATCCAGTAGACAAGTCGGAATGCCAGATATCGTTGAAGAAGGTTTGGTTTGTTAATTATTTAGATAAGAGGGGCTGCACATAGAGGAATATTTATATTGATTAATTTTTTCCCCGTAGTTTTACAGCCATTTCTGGTCGTTAAGAAGATATTCATTTTAGTTTCTAAGATTGTTAATTACTGAGTATTTACTGTGCAATGATTGTGTTATATATTGGCATAATTCCGCATTTGTATTATTAGTTGTTTATATGATTTATATTTAGTTGTAACGATAAGGGCAGCACTGTTGTGTTTTGGTGATCAGGTTGGCATGTGCCTCTTTGATTCCTATTGTGACCGTCTATGAGTGAGTACTGTCCGTATATGTATCCAAATAAATCTGTGCTCTTCTTCGTTTAACTTGCATTTATTCTTTATTTCTCTGCACCTTAAAAGGTTATGGGCCCAGGGTATTGATGTTGCAAGTTTTGTTTTAACGAAAGAGTCGGATTCAGTTTTTGTTTGTTTGTTTGTGCTGTGTTAACCTGTTGTTGGACTCACGTGCGCGGTCGGTTTCGGTTTGTTCGTTTATGCGATGGCTAGTTCATATATGAACCTTCCTTTTGGTATAAAGCCATTCGATGGCTCAAATTTTGGTAGTTGGGACTTCAGGATAAAATTGTTACTTGAGCAAAACGGAGTACTTCGAGTTCTGAAAGAGGACCCCCCAACTGGGGAAGCCGAACTCAAGTTGTTTAATCAAGAAGATGTAAGAGCCCGTAATGTTATTGTGCAAGGACTTGCCGATAATATATTACCTACAATCAAGGAAAAGAAGACGGCGAAGGGGATAATGGATGCCCTAGCAGCGACTTATGAAAAGCGTGGAATGAAATCGCTAGTTACCGCCCAGAAGGCTTGGAGAAAATTGGAATATAATAATGATCGCCCTCTCCAAGAGTTTTTCCAAACGTTTGATTCAATGGCTTTGGAGGTGAGAGTGGCTGGTGGTAATTTAAAAGAGGATGAGGTTGTAAACCAGCTTCTTGTTGCAATGCCGTCCGATTATGATTCTGTGGTGTCTGCGATGGACATTTTGTGTAGTAAGGACAATACGGCCGTTACTTTGGAGTATGTGAAAAATACACTTCTGGCTGAATATGAGAGGAATTTGAAGAAAGAAGATCACCCGTCTGCAAATGTTTTTTCAGCTTATAAAAATAGAGCTAAAAGCTTTAATAAAAATTTGAAGGTTGGTCAAAACAAAAGTATGTCTAATGTTATTTGTCATTATTGCAAAAATCGAGGTCATTTTAAGAATAATTGTCCTAAACTTAAAAATAAAGGAGTTGCCGCCATTTCTAGTGATAACAACTGTGAGAAATTTCTGTTTACTACCCAGGATAACAGTAGTGATACCTCAACAGATAAGGCAGTAGCTTGTAAACAATTGTCTGATGAAGCATGCTTCCTAGTCGATTCAGGTGCGACATGTCATCTTATAAGGGACGAGCTCAATGTTTTTCTAAGAGATTCAACTCCAGTAAATGTTAATATTAGTGTGGCAAAGGCAGGTGAATCAGTGGTTGCGTTAAGGAAAGGAAATTTGTTTTGTATGTCAGAAGATGGAAATAAGGTTCGTGTAACTGATGCATTTGTGTGCAAAAATTTAACAATGAATCTCTTATCTGTTATGAAGTTGGTGGAGAAGGGATGCAGAGTAGTATTTGAAAATTCCTGTGTTAAAATATTTAGGGGATCAAATGTTATGACAGGCTATCTCGTTGGCAATCGGTATGTAATTAAACTTCACCTTCTTAAGGAACAAGCAAATTTTGTTGGTGCATGTAACAGTCTAATGCATCGAAGGATGGGGCATAGTGCATTATATCCTGTTGGAATTTGTTTAAAGGGGAAGCAAACTAAATTATCATTCATGAAGAGCAACGAACCTAAGCACATCATAGTATCTCCTGAAGATCAGAGTAAATCTCCCACACCTCAGGGCAAATGTAAGTCACTCATACCTGGACCGAGTGATGTTATAGAAGATATTGCAGGTGATTCTGATTCAGAAAGTATTTTCCGTGGTTTTCCTAACGAAACGACTGGTTATCCCAAGAAAGAACAAAAATCAACAAGGAAAAAGGTAAAACCAAAGCATTTGGATGATTTTGTTATTAATTTTGCCTTAAATGAAATGGCTTTGTCCACTAATGCCGAAATAGATGTTCCCAAGACCTTTTCAGATGCGATTCACGATCCCGATTGGCAGCAAGCCATTAACGAAGAATTAACCTCATTAGAAAGTAATAAGACTTGGGAAGAGGTAGATGTTCCACCGGATTTGACCCCCATTGACTGTAAGTGGGTTTTCACCATAAAGACTTCCAACGGTGAATCTAAGAAGAAGGCGCGCTTAGTGGCTCGCGGTTTTCAACAACATCTATGCACCGGTTGCCCGTTCCACGACACTTCGAGTACTTCTTTCTATGGCTGCAGAGAAGGATCTATTAATAGATCAGCTTGATGTTAGAAGTGCGTTTCTTAAAAGTGATCTAAAGGTGCCAGTTTATATAAAGCCACCGGAAGGCTATAAAAGTGGAAGTGTTAAAATTGAAAAAGGCTTTATATGGTCTCGAACAAAGTCCAAAAGTGTGGAATGACCATTTAAATGATAGATTATTGAAATTTGGAATTTGTAGATCTAATGTAGACCCATGTTTATATTTTGTGTTTATATTCTTGTATGGGTTGATGATTTTCTATTGATAGCTAATTGTAAATCTAAATTGGAAAATGTTAAGAAATTATTAATGACAGATTTAGAATGTAAAGATTATGATAATAATGGTAATTTAGAATTTTTAGGGTTGAATATTTACAGAAATAAACTAGGGAATATTGTAATTAAACAGGATAATCTTATTAAGAAAATATTTTATAAGTTTAATATGTCAGATGCTAAATCTAAGCGAATACCTATTGAGCCTAAGCTTAATCTCGAAAAAGGAGATCCGAATAATTGTCCAAAGCTACCTTATAAAGAACTTTTAGGAAGCTTAATGTATTTGATGGTCGCTTCTCGACCAGATCTAACTTATGCAATTTCATATTTTGGTAGATTTCAAAACTGTTTTACTGTAACTCATTGGAAGCACTTGAAAAATGTTGTAAGATACTTGAAACATAGTCCTGACATGGCTCTTAGCTTTGACAAATCTAACTCTAGTGATGTTCATATAAATGCATATGCTGATGCAGACTTTGCATTTGACAAAAATGACAGAAAAAGTGTATCTGGTTACGTTATCAAGGTAAATAATAATGTTGTTTCATGGGGATCCAGGAAACAAGGCGTAGTTGCTTTAAGTAGCTGTGAAGCCGAATATTATGCACTAGGTGACTGTATTAAAGAGGTACTATTTCTGAACAAATTATTAAATGAGAGTTTTAACTTTAAAGGTAAAATTAATATTTTTGAAGACAACCAGGGCACTATTAAAATTGCAAGTACCTGTGAGACCAAAAGGTCCAAACATTTTGATGTAAAGTTTAACTTCGTAAAAGATATTGTAGATAAAAATTTAGTTAAATTGCATTATGTTGAATCTTCTAATCAAATAGCGGATTTGATGACCAAATCCTTAGCTTTTAGTAAATTTTCGATTTTTGTTGAACATTTAAACTTAATAGATTGTAAGTAATGCGAAATTAGAAGGGTGTATTGGTATAATTCCGCATTTGTATTATTAGTTGTTTATATGATTTATATTTAGTTGTAACGATAAGGGCAGCACTGTTGTGTTTTGGTGATCAGGTTGGCATGTGCCTCTTTGATTCCTATTGTGACCGTCTATGAGTGAGTACTGTCCGTATATGTATCCAAATAAATCTGTGCTCTTCTTCGTTTAACTTGCATTTATTCTTTATTTCTCTGCACCTTAAAATTATATATGTATCTTTATTTATATATTTTTTAATTCTTTACCAATATTCTTTATGATAGTAACTGGTGTTAAATTACAATAGTACTGATTATAAATTCATACAAACTCAAAACAAGTACATTGGGGTAAAAAAGTCTCATTGCCTTTTCAAAATTTACCATTTCGCTTGTAGCTTTATGAGGTAACTTTTATACACAATGATTATAGGAGGTCATGAGGCTTCCTCCTCCTTAGGTGTCGCTCTGAATCACTAGGGATGAGATGGGAGAAGAGATCATTCGCATAGGGATTGGGATTAGGGTTACCAGGAAGATGGGAATGATGGTTGGCTTGATCCAGGATGAATGGAATGTCGAGGTTGAGTGAAGGGCCTCAGTTCTGGTAATTGACATAAAAAAGAGCATTGGCCACATGTTAGAGGATCCTGGATTTTGAAATTTGGAAAATAAACACTAAATGCGAAGAATATTTTGGTTGAAGGAATAGTAGACATGTCAGCTGAGAACAAAACAAACAGGATGTAACTTGAGACATCACCATGGGGAACATCAGCAACCAAGTAATGAAATTGTTGACTGTATCTAAAATTTTTATATAGGAAGAAGATCAGTAGATAGGTTTAGTAGGACTGTTGAGCAAAAGAAAGTAAGGACAGACCTAAAGAAATTCCTCTGGGATAAGATATTCACCTGGGAAATTACAATAGTTTTGTAAACGTACCTCCTAATGCTTGTTCCTGTTCTCTCATTTATTTCAGTTTCAGAGGACCTAATTGTGGATTCAGAAAGGATGAAGCTGTAAATCTTTCAAAGGTGCCAACATTATTTTATCCACCACTCCAAAAGCAATTACTAGATGGACATTGCATGGATAAAGATAAATTAGAATCATTTTTTGCCGATGCTAAAAATGTTTCGTAAAATTACCACCCTATGTATTATAATGAGATAATAATAATTTTCTAAATATTCTAAAATATGAAGAAGTTAAATATTGTATTTAAAAACAGTGAAATTGTATTATTTTTATAACTATGTTTTGCTAAATTTAATAAATTAATTTATGAATGTTTGCTTTTTTTTTTTTTTGTTTTACTCCCCTATAAAACATATATTCTTGTAAGATATCAGTTATTGTCGTTATTTATGAATGGAAATACAAATGCTTTCTTCTCATAGGTTTTCCTGGGTACAAATTTTGTAATAACCTTATTTCACTTATGACAGTCTGGGTATTTTCACATTTCTTGTGCCATTGGGGAAATCTCTATTTGTTCTTCCAAGCTTGATGAATTCTGTTATTTCTGGTTGATTGTTGTTTACGCGGGAGGATTACCGCGAGAGATTTTGATTTATCTGTAGGGGAAATAGCTCTGGGAGGTGCTGCGCTCTGGCAAGCCAATTCTACAATTCTACAAGGAAACCGTTTTGGGGAGTAATGGGCCATTGTGTTCTATTAGTTTGAAGAGGCTGGATCTGTGCTCCGATCGAGTGGGGTGTTTGCCAGAACCAGAGAAAGTTATTTCCGGTTTTTTTTATTTTCAAATTTTGCCGATGGTTGGTGCATGGTTTTATTTTCCGTTATAGTTATAGTTTCATATGGGTAAAACGATCCTTTCATCGCCAACCACTGGGGAAGAATTGTTCGCTGCTTCTGAATTCTTGGCGTGGTCATCAGGTGGATTCGGGCTTGTCCTAGACTTTCTTTATCCTTTCCTATCCCTCATATTCCTCCTAGAAGCCGAACCGCTCGAGAAAGAAGCTATCAGACCCCAGGTAAGTGTGAACAGTTTTTCGTTATTGGGGGTTTTGAGAGGACGAATAAATATTTGGGTTTTCGATCGTTTGGAAAGCCGATTGATAGTTTTGAAATTCTCAGATTCAATTATTTTATTGATTTGAATAAATTTTTAAACTTTTGCTAATTAATTACAGTCCACTGGCTAAACCATTTGGCCTCCTAAACCGGATTCAAACCGATTTTGGAAAAAAAAAAAAAAAAAAAAAAATTGTTTTTGTTCTTTTCCGTGTTTATGTATTGATTATATTGAAAGTTCGTTGTTTCAATTAATTAAAATACAGTTCCTGATTGAAAGGAGTTCGAAGATGGTTATTGGAAAAATACGATAGTATTATTATGAACTAAATTGGAAAATTAATTTAATTTAAAAAAGTTAGCGACGATCAACTGGCTGGAACTGGTTTCGCGTAAGCCCGGCATATTTTATCCCGATTTGGTGGGATATTTATATTTCTAAGTTTTTTTGTTTGTTTCGTTTGGTAAAATTATTGCTCAAATTAAAGTAGAAATTATTTATTCTAGATTGCTAATGGTTGATAAGTTAGAATTGATATAAATAAATTTCATTGAGACAGTTTTAATTTTGCTACAGTTCAAACTCGTAAAGTTTTAACAATTTTTCTACCCGTCATCCCTTTATATTAACAAGTTTGAGGTTCAGGGTCCAACCGAGGAATTCAATCTCCGGATTGCCCTTTCAACTGATAAGAAAATCACAATAAGGTTATTATTTCTAACTCTAGTGGATTTATGGTTTTCCTTTTATTCGTTTTTTATTTTATTTTTATTTCCGTATTTGTTTGAATAGTTTATTGGAACTGGTTCGATTAGGAATTGTTCAATAAGGTCGATTTAATTAATAATATAGACAAATCCAATTTGACCGTTTAATTTTGTTGATTTGTTGGCTACTCATTTTTGAAAATGAGCGAGAAAAGGGCTATTGAATCGTCTTTAAAAATTTATAAAGCAAAACAAATAAAACTTTTTCAGCGCATTCAAAGAATTTATGATCTGTCGAAAGGCATTGCGGATAAAAAAGTTTTACAGCAATTTGAAACTACTTACCGTCTAATACCAAAAACCTTGACCGAATATGACGAAGTAGAATTCAAAATTAATGAATTAGAGTTGGAGTTGGATTCGGAATTTACTCCGACCTTTAACGATTCCCATATGGAGATGATTGAGTACATTGAAGAGATGGCCGAGAGCCTTGCGACGAAGAAAAAAGTGGCCGCTACTACCGCGGTTCCTGAAACTCTTTTACCAACCCTGGCGACGAACAAAATTGAAGTACACCTTCCAAAATTAGAGTTACCTTGTTTTAGAGGGGATCAAACGCAATGGTCGGTCTTTTATGAAATGTTTAAATCGTTAGTACATGAAAATAAATCGTTGACCGATCAACATAGAGTTCAATATTTAGTATCAAAGCTTGGTGGGGAAGCCTCGAATATTTGTAAGCACCTGCCACCAGTGGCGGCAAATTACCCAGTGATTTGGGACGCGTTACAGAGACGTTACAATGACCCTAGAGCTCAAGCAGATACCTATTTAGAGCAAATTTTTGAATTCAAACCATTAAAGTCAGAATCATGGGGGAGTTTAAGCTCAGTATTGGATAAATTTTGTGGGCCCATAACAGCCCTTAAAAGATTAAACACCGGAAATTTGGCTGATTCGATATTTTTAAATCGTGGTTTGAAAATTTTAGACCCCGTGTCCCGCCGGGCGTTCGAAGCCGCGGTTCGCGAAAAGGATATTCCTACTTATGAGGATTTTGTAACGTTCGTCGAGAAACAAATTAAAACCCTTCCTTGGGAATATAACTCAATGTCAACGACCAGATCGGAAAAACCGATAAAAAATTACAGACCAAAGGTTTTTGTAACTCAGTCGGGAGGAAGTACTAGCGATGGTCTTGATAAAACTACAAATTGCTTGAAATGCAATCAGGGATCTCATCAATTAGTTGATTGTAAAGGATTTTTGAAAATGTCTCCTTGGGATAGATTTCGTTTTATTAAACAAAAGGCATGTTGTTTAAAGTGTTTTTCTTCTAACCATTTAGCGCCTAATTGTAAAAAAGGTAATCCCTGTTCGCAATGTAATAAGCCCCATCATTCGCTGTTACATTTTGAGTTTTCAAAGAATCCCCCAGACCGTGTAAATTCGGGGGCGGAGGGTCAGCAGAATTCCTCGATCAACTGCTGTTCGATGGCGAATTGTAAAGATCGTTTTTCCGCCCAGCGTTCTTCTATGGTTTTGCTGTCTACTGCGGTAGTAACTATGCAAAATGGCGGGGGAAAACTGCATGATGCGCGGTTTTTGATTGATTCGGGCAGTCAGTGCCATTTTCTAACGGCGAAAACATGCCGAAAACTTAAATTGCCTATTTCGCCTTTAAAAACATCGGTAGTAGGTTTTGGAGGAGCAGTCAATCCGGTTCTAGGGAAGACAGTTTGTAGTTTCAGTTCGAGGATCAATCCGGATATTTCATTTACGATCGAGCCTTTAGTGGTCGATAAGATTGTCGAGAAATTGCCGGCTAGGGAAATTGATCGATCTCAGCTGTCTTATCTATTAAATCTGGAACTTGCAGATGAGACATTTCATTTACCGGGTGATATTGATGGAATCATAGGGGCTGAGCTGGTGCCTCATTTATTGAAAGAAAATAAATACAGAGGAAAACCTCTTCAGTTGATGGCAGTGGATAGTGTTTTGGGTTACATTTTGATGGGAAAAGCCCCAGTTTTGGACCTAACATCCGAGAGTAATAATTGTATGTCTGTTTGCCGTTCATCATTGGATAGTTTGGTGAGACGGTTTTGGGAAATTGAAGAGGTCCCAAACTTAATTACTTCTCTTTCGCCCGGAGAATCAGAATGTGAGAATATTTTTAAATCTTCGGTGCGTCGTTTGGTATCAGGACGGTTTGTTGTGTCGTTGCCTTTCCAGGAGCATCCCGATCGGTTGGGAGATTCATTTGAGATGGCCAAACGAAGATTTATGAACCTAGAAAAGCGCTTAGATCGCTGCCCGGAAAGTCGAGTATTATATCACGAGGTAATGTTGGACTATTTACAGCAAGGGCACATGTCATTAGTAACAAATCCGATGGATAAACATGGCTATTACATACCACATCATGGTATATTAAAGCCTGGTAGTTCGAGCACGCCTCTAAGAATAGTGTTTGATGCCAGTGCAAAAACTACGGCTCATTTGTCATTAAATGACGTTTTACATGTGGGTCCAAAATTACAAACGGATATCTTCGTATTACTATTGCACTTCCGTTTATTTTCAATAGCATTGACGGCAGATATTAAACAAATGTATCGGCAAATTCAGATTGATGACTCTCACCGAAGATTCAACGGGTATTATGGAGATTTTCGTCAGAGGATCCAGTGGAGATCTACGAATTAAATTGTGTAGTGTTTGGCATCACCTCGTCACCTTATTTGGCTCTTCGAACTGTTCGTCAATTGGTCGAAGAAGAAGGAAAAAATTTCCCGGCTACCAAAGATCGAATTCCACAGGATATGTATATGGACGATCTTATCACTTCCGTCCCCTCGTTGCAAGATGCTGAACGACTTTATCAGCAAACAAAAAGGTTATTCGAAAATGGAGGTTTTCAGTTTACCAAATGGATCTCTAATTCTTCCGAAATGCTCACTCTTTTCCCCGACGAGGATAAATCCTTTTCGACAAAGGATTTTGAAACGGGCACTTCTTTAGCGGTTTTGGGTCTTGAGTGGCAACCCAGCACAGATATTTTTTGTTTTCGGGTCAGTCACGAACATAAAGCCGGCACAAAACGAAATATCCTTTCGTCGGTTGCAAGAATTTTCGACCCCTTGGGACTACTGGCCCCCCTGACTTTATTTCTCAAGTGCCTGATTAAGGAACTGTGGCGTTTGGGTTTGGACTGGGATCAGGTTCCACCAGCTTCTATTAAAATTCGGTGGGAACGTTGTCAAGGGGAATTGGTAGTTTTGTCGAATCTTTCTATTCCGAGACACATTGGAGTGTTGGTTGGTTCGCGAGTTGCGTTGGTTGGGTTTTGTGACGCCTCCGAGATGGGTTATGGAGCCGTGATTTATTTAAAGGGCGTGACGGGAGAGGAAACTGTCAAGGTTTCTTTATTATGTGCAAAATCTAAAGTAGCTCCATCCAAGGTCCTGACTATTCCCCGCTTAGAGCTTTGTGCCGCCCTTTTGTTGGCAAATCTGCTGCAGGCTACAGCATCTACTCTTCGCACACGCTGTAACGTTGAGCGTGTTGTTGCACTGTCTGATTCAACGGTAGCTTTGCATTGGATTAAAGCTGCTCCGTCCAGATGGCAGACGTTTGTAGCTCATCGGGTGTCTAAAATCCAAGATTGTGGCATCGATAGTTGGATGCATGTATCAGGCACCGAGAATCCAGCGGATTGCCTGTCCAGGGGCTTAACGCCATGCGAGCTCGTTGATCATACCCTATGGTGGAATGGACCGCTTTGGCTGGGTTCGGAAGAAACTTGCTGGCCCGTTAAATTAGACTTGGAGGAGCTGGAAAGCCCACCGGAAATTAAAAGCAGCAACATTTTAACAGTGGCGCGATCAGAAAAAATGGAAGAAAACTCCATTTGTGCTCTTGTTGATCGTTGCTCAAGCTACCTACAGTTATTACGAACGATGGTGCTAGTTTTAAAGTTTGTGAAAATATTACCAAACCAAATGAGAGTAGGGGAAAGGGAGTTAGACACAGCGGAAATTTATCTGTGTAGAGTGATCCAGCTACTTCATTTTACACGAGAATTCGATAGATTAAAGAAGGGGGAAACTTGTTCACCAAAACTTCAACGTTTATCTCCATTTCTCGACCGTGGAATTATTCGAGTCGGTGGTCGTTTGCAGAATGCTGATATAGGGTTTGATAGTTGTCACCCGATTGTCTTGCCAAAGAAGGATCCCTTTGTTATTCGGTTGATTGATTATTATCATCAGGAAAATTGTCATGCCGGACCCCACCTGTTATTATCGTTAATTAGGCAAAAATTTTGGATTATATCCGCCTGAGAAATAATCAGAAGTCGGATAAGAAAATGTAACCGTTGTTTCAGAGTTCGCCCGTCGGTTGTGCCTCCAAAAATGGGTGACCTCCCTACTTGTAGAGTTACACAATGTAAGCCATTCGAACAAACTGGAGTGGACTACGCTGGGCCGATTCGCATTACTATGGCTAGGAGACGAAACCCTTTCATATTTAAGGCGTATATTTGTTTATTTATATGTATGTCGACCAAGGCAGTTCACATTGAACTGGTATCTGACTTGTCTACTCCCATGTTCTTGGCGGCTTTCCGGCGATTTTTGTCGCGCCGTGGTCCATGTAGAATTATATACTCAGATTGCGGGACAAATTTTGTGGGGGCTGATGAGCAATTGTCAAAATGGTTGAATTCTTCCGGGTATCAGGATGCGCTGACTAATCAACTGTCGGAGCATCGAATCGAGTGGAAATTTATTCCACCCGGAGCTCCTCACTTCGGAGGGATCTGGGAAGCTAATGTTAAATCGGTGAAGTCCCACTTATTTCGAGTTATTGGAACCCAGCTTCTGACTTATGAAGAGCTGAACACAGTGTTGGTTCAGATTGAAGCTGTCCTCAATTCGAGGCCCCTTTGCCCCCTAAGTTCTGATCCGCGGGAGCCACTCGCGTTAACCCCTGCTCATTTTTTGAACCTGACTCCACTGAAATATTTTCCTGCTCGAGATGTACAGAACAGCGAAATTAATCGTCTTACCCGCTACGAGCTAGTCGATCAGCTGGTCCGGTCGTTTTGGAATAGGTGGAGAAAAGAGTACCTGCATGAGTTGCAGATTCGACACAAATGGTCAAAGTCCTCTGCTTCGCTCACTGTGGGAACTGTTGTAATCGTGGATCAGCCCAACCTCCTTCCTTTAAAATGGCCAATTGGAGTAGTTGAGGAGGTGTTTCCGGGAACCGATGGGGTCGTGAGAGTGGCACTTGTACGGGTAGCTACGGGTCGGTATAAGAGGCCGGTAACTAAGCTTTACCCTTTGCCGTCACAGTAGTACCAGTATTTTGTTTGTTGATATTATTTTATTTTGTTTTTTTTTGTTTGTTGTATAGTAAGCTCATGTGTTTCTTTGTATGATTTATGATGATGGATAAGTGTTTTTTTTTTTTGTGTGTGTGTATTCTGACCTTATCTGAAAATAACCTTGAGGCGGGGGGATGTTTACGCGGGAGGATTACCACGAGAGATTTTGATTTATCTGTAGGGGAAATAGCTCTGGGAGGTGCTGCGCTCTGGCAAGCCAATTCTACAATTCTACAAGTAATACAAGGAAACCGTTTTTGGGAGTAATGGGCCATTGTGTTCTATTAGTTTGAAGAGGCTGGATCTGTGCTCCGATCGAGTGGGGTGTTTGCCAGAACCAGAGAAAGTTATTTCCGGTTTTTTTTATTTTCAAATTTTGCCGATGGTTGGTGCATGGTTTTATTTTCCGTTATAGTTATAGTTTCATATGGGTAAAACGATCCTTTCATCGCCAACCACTGGGGAAGAATTGTTCGCTGCTTCTGAATTCTTGGCGTGGTCATCAGGTGGATTCGGGCTTGTCCTAGACTTTCTTTATCCTTTCCTATCCCTCATATTCCTCCTAGAAGCCGAACCGCTCGAGAAAGAAGCTATCAGACCCCAGGTAAGTGTGAACAGTTTTTCGTTATTGGGGGTTTTGAGAGGACGAATAAATATTTGGGTTTTCGATCGTTTGGAAAGCCGATTGATAGTTTTGAAATTCTCAGATTCAATTATTTTATTGATTTGAATAAATTTTTAAACTTTTGCTAATTAATTACAGTCCACTGGCTAAACCATTCGTGCCTTAATACTTCGTGATACGTTCTTCTCTTTACCCAAAAATTTCCAATTCGAAACATTTATGAAGAACTTAGTGGATGAAAATGTTATGAGACAAATAAGTGAAATCGAGAAAATCAGCTTTAAAGTTGTTAGTGTTTTCTTTTTTTTTGATTAACACCATTAGTAGATTTTCAGAAAATAGCCTTCCTTAGAAGGGAAAAATATGCTATGTATAAAGGAGATAATAACATGTTCATCCACATGATTTAACCAGGCGAGATCTCACTGCCCAGGACAGAGGCATATTACTAAGGTGCATAATATAATATATATTATAATATAAATCCAAGTGTTTACAAGCTATTTTTGTTAGCTTTTTTGAGCTTATTAAAGCTGCTGTGGCCATTTGCATAAAAACTTGAATAATTCTTTTACAGCATTCGGAAGAGAGGTTTTATTTTATAAATATTATAGTGGTATTAAATAAACGATAATAATATGTTTTACCTCATAGTAAAATACCACAGTATAATTACCTTACTTTAACACTTTTAACCTCTTAGGGGAGTAAATTTAATGTAATGAACACTACTACTATGCTGTCGATTTATATTGATCCTCAATATAATATCTACTCGTGGTGACACTGTGTAACATTTTTGTTACAAACAAATACTAATATCAGATTTCAATAATATTAATAATAAAACAACTTTATTAAACATTTATTTTATTTATGCATTTACTTTAAATTATTTACTCTTTTAATAATCATCAAGGTTGGGTTCTGACATACCAAATACTCATACATTACACTTTGCTATCTTAAAACATATATAATTTAATGATTTTAAACCTACACTTAACATAAATTATGGTCACTGTCTCTATCTGTGGGGAAATGTAAATTGTTGTACTCAGAGTTTCAGAGGTCCAACTTCTAGCTGCAAAAGTGGGAACTAAAACTAGCTATAAACGAGGCCATGTTGATCTCATCAGTATGTTTTTAGCCATTATCGGGACTGGTGTCCTCTGGACCATGGTTTTGATATAGGCCACCAGTTGGCCTAAGACAGTCATAAAGGTCCCCATCCCAGGTGGGGACCTTTTAAAATGGGTGTTGCTCAGCAGGCACAATGATATGCCAAGGAGTCAAGCCTTCGGTCTGGGGTTGTTTGTGTCCTCTAGAAAATCTCATGCCGCATGCGCCAAGCATTTTAAGCAGTTTCTGTTCACTAATACTATCTGTGATTACAGTTAAAAAATCATACAATGTAAAAGGGGTTAGGTGATGGGCGCACATTAGGATAGATGTGGGGGCCTAGAACTATCTATAAACTACTTTGGACGGGGGCCTAACTATTTGATATATCTGTGTCGAATGAACTCACCCACTGTAGGTAACTCAAAGCCTTTGTGGAGTTCATTGTTCCTGCTTATTACTCTTGTATATCATCAAGACAGAGATAGATTGGGGGAGGTCAGCAGGTGTACAAGCCAGTAAGACTTTGTGCTTGTTTGTTTTTAATTTCCTAGCAAAATGGCCACAAAAAAAGGGTGTTGGTCTATTTGTATGCCCAAATATACCAGGCTGTTCATGGGAGAATTCTGCTGTGTTCCTGCAGCATAGGAAGTTCTTTCCTTTCTGAAAGGAGAATATTATGCTGTCAGGTCCACAGTAATGCCTGTGTTCACAATTAACACCCATGTTCATATTAATGTTCACAGCAAATCTCCAACTCATTTCTCCTTTATAGCTGTTTCTCGGTGTCATAGGTCATAAATTAAATAAGCTCCAAGTGACTTAGACTTTTTAAAAAGTTTTATTTTAAATAAACAGACAAATGGTAATTAGGGCAGAGTGAAGATACATTAATCCGATCATAGAATGGAATAGGTTCTGTCATGGAAGGGGAACAATATATAACCAGAGGAAAAGGAGTTGTCAGCTGTGTAGTGAATCAGCTGTTCTCATCCTATAACTATTTCCATCTTAAGTTCCAAGGACCTCCGCTGGTACATATTTCCTGAGTAGGATCTGGTGCTGTTTGGGTAAACTTTATGGTACAATTGGGTACAATTTTGATATGGCGTCTTTTGTTTGCAATAACAATGTAGGTCTGGTTGTTGAAACAGTTTGTCATCTTGGTGACGTTAAAAGATACATATCGGTTTAATTCGCCTGTGGGGGTAGAGTTACATTGCTCTAATTTCCCATTATTTACTATATTAGTTATACATTTATTTTTCTATTGGTTAATATTTGTACGATAATAGTTATTTCCAATTAGAGTACATTTTCCTACAAATAAGTCATTATTCTTATAAATAGAGGGTTAATATAGTGATAGGGGGATATGTAACGATTATACATAAACGTGTATAATAACTATTAAAGCTCACTTCATGTTGCGGTGCATGATAATGTACCATGTAAATAAAATTCAATGTACAATGTTGTCGTGTATTGTACAGTAAATCTTGCTATTTTTCCATAATACCACTGGATTTCTAGATACTATTGTTATATTATGATTAATATCTCTCAGTATGCCAGTTATTAAGTTTGTATGTATAATTCCAGTTTTACAAAATTTGAGCAATATTGTCATTATTTATTTATATATATATATATATATATATATATATATATATATATATATCATATATGTATGGAAAGCAGTGGAAACATCCATTTTATTCATATTTTATGGTTTGCTCCAAAATTCTTATTTATTAGTTTTACATTATCTTTTTAGTCCTGTATATTCTTATTATATTAATATTGACCGTGGTCTGGATATTATTTTGAACTTTGTATTTATTCTGTTTCATTTATAACTTTTTGATAGTGTTCTTTGTCATCGGAAACATTATTATTATTCTTTTATTTGTTGCTTTCTGTATAAAGTCTAATTTATTTTGTACTTTATTTGTTAAGTATAGTAATAGATTATAAAGCGTATGGTCATGGTATAATGGTGAGTGGTACTTAATATTTAATAATTATTTTTCTAATAATTTACTATTCAAAAAATGATATGTTTCATGATAATCCTTAATTATTTTTACATTATTTAGTGTGTAGTGATTGACTCCAGGTAAATTTGTGATATCAACCACTTTTAATGTTTTAGCCCCTAGAGCGAGAAGAATAATCATCAGACTAGTTATATTCCACACTTTCTTCTTTATCTTTATCTGAAACAATAGGTCTATTCATTCTTTTCTTCCTTTTTCTTGGAGCGTTTTATCCTTGCCGCATGTGTTTTATTGATATAATATTTTTATCCTTATACTGTGGAGTCACTGGTATAAAAGTATCTTTGCTTTTATGTATATTTTATAAAGGTTTAAAATAAATTTGTTCATCTAGGAGGATTTTCTCTATTCTTAGCTAACCATGTCATTGTACATTAGCGCAGCAAGTCTCAATTCATAATAAAATATTTCTTTATTGATGCTATGTTGTACTGTGTAGAATTTATCCTATTACTACAGTGCCGGTTCAATAGTCCTAAAGAGTTAGTATTTCCAAGAGAACTCTACTGTGCTTCAATATTATTTATTTCTTATAAGTGTCTCATAAGTGAGTTGTTCCATTGTCCCTTGGAATTGTCATTGGTTTAGGATAATGTGCAAAGTATTCTTTTAAGACATTGCACATACCTATAGCATGTTTTGATAGTATAACTCTAGGTAATAGACGATTCGAAAATGCTGAGTTTTTCATGTTTCTACGATCCTATTGTGTTGTCATTTTCCTATATGTTGTTTGAAATTAATTCAATTTGTCGTTATTTTTTGGATATACGTTCCTTTTTTTTTATTGGATATTTATTAATCCTTCTCGTAGGATACAATATTTGTATTAACTTTGATATTTCTTTGAGGTATTCCTCAAACAAAGGTTCTAATATTTTTTATTTTATGTGGTGCTTTAGAGTAAGTATGTTCCATAGTTTTGTTAGTTTGTGATATTTCCTCTAGTTGCGTTCCCATGTTATTTATATCATTAATTTATAGCTTGTAACGCAATTGGTTAAAGGGTTTCGTGAATTCCATGTCTTTAATTCCATGTTTTACTACAATCTGAAGTTTATCTACGTTTAAAGCTTATTATTTTTTAACTATCCAAATTGGTTTATTTGAGGACAGTTCTGAATGAATAGTAGCCATTACTTTTTCTTCTGATACTATTTCCATGAGTTTTAGTCTAATTTGTTCATACCGGGATGTGTTTTTTAATGAACTAATAATATTGTCTATTTCCATTTGTTCTATATGTTCATTGAGTATCTGTTCAATTTCTTCTTTACTTGAATGGTGTATTAGGTTTTCATGGGGCCTCTAAAGCGTATCTGTTTTACATCCAACGAACTCACCTAATTTCCATTTATTATTTTTGTCGTCAATCACTTGTGGCAGGGAGTCGGTATAGTTTATTTCATGTTCATTTCTGATGGTGGAGGCTCGTTGGTGTTTGGACCTAATTTCTAAAAATAATTAAGTCTTTCCTTCATTTGTTCTTGTAACATTCTTATTTGTCATTTTCTGTATAATGAACCCGATTGCTAGCTGTTCTTATGGATACAGTCTGATTCTCGCGGTCTTGTTGATAGTTTTGCTGATAATTTCCCAAAGAAGGTTTATTAAAGTACCGTCGTTGGCGCGGTGACCATTGTTGATTGTGGTTTTGGTTATAATCCTGTCACTGATATTCTTGTGTTGCGGTTGATTATTATATCTGTTGGTTTGTGTAAAAGGTTGTCTGTAATCGTTCCGGCGATCCTAACGATTGTAACGTAGCTGTTGCTCATGAAGTGGGTTTCTTTCGAAATTTGGGTCATATCTCCTTCCTTTATAATTGGAATTCCTTTGTGAGTTAAGTTGAGAATGGTTTTTGTTTCCGAATAACCTTTGAAAATTATGCGCAGCGTGAGTTCTAAGAGTGTTGCCAAGGCCAACTATTTATAGATTATTGTTATAACCTATTAAAATTATTATAGATGAATTATGTTCTCTAATGGTGTATTCCATCCCATTTTTGACCCTTATCGTTCAAAATTTTATTCTTTCTTTTGTGCTGAACCGTTTTATATTCTATATTCATTTAAAAATTAGATGTATACAATAAGATAATACATATATTGAGCCGTGAATGGCTCCTTGTACTGCTTGGTATGCATTGTACTAAGTTTTGGTAACGTAGACATTCACCTACTATGGGCAGGTTTATCACGTGGTCTTCGATACGGTCCTCAAAGATGTCGGTACCTTCGATTTTACTGGCGATTTGCAGTGTTACGCGTGGCGTCTTGTCTAACTGTTTCTTGTGTAAGCTGTCTATATTGTAGTCGAGTTCTCTTAGTTGAGAGATATCAATCAAAACACCAGACGAGTTCCTTTAAGAATCACTGCTCGCCTCTTCATAGAGTGAAAATGGATTGAAGTTCAATAGTTTTAACAGGTACGTAATAAGCTTATTGATAATGGTTATTCTAGTGCTTCTTAGTTCCAGAAGGAAAAAAAAAATAGTTGAGCTTATGTGGTAAATGATTACTAAAAAGAACGAAATATTGTTCACTAGTGCGCCTGGAATGAGTAAGACGTGTGTTCAGCTACTAGTATAGCGCTTGGGTCGTTGCTTATGCTTGGTGATTTTTTTTTTGACGGAATATATAAACTTTGTAGGTCCAGATAGGGTTAAGTATAACTTTTTAGATTAGTTATTTATTTTCAACAATCGCTGTAATTAGATGTCGGTATCTTCCCTTTTACCGATGATTCGTAGTGTTACACGTGGCGTCTTCTCTAACTATTTCTTGTGTAAGTGATCTTTTTTGTAGTCGAGTTCTCTAAGTTAAGAGATATCAAACCAAATGCCAGACGCTTTCCTTTGATTGCTTTGACTGAGGAAATGAATGCTGTAAAGAAGGAAATATTGTACACTAGTGCGCTCGGAATAAGTTTGAACATTGGTTTAGCATGTGTAGTTAATGGGGTGGGGCTTATGCTTGCTGATTTATTTTTTGTATGTGCTATATGAACTTGGTATGTCCAGATAGGCTTAAGCATAACTTTTTAGATAGTTATTTAATTTCAACAATCGTTGTGATTAGATGTCTGCCTCTTCGCTTTTAGTGATGATTAGTAGTGTTACACGTGGCCTCCTCTCTAACTATTTCTTGTGTTAGCGGTCTGTATTGCAGTCGAATTCTCTTAGTTGAGAGATATCAAACCAAATGCTGAATAATTTGCTTTGATTGAGATATTTATTGCAGTAAAGAAGGAAATATTGTACACTAGTGCGCTTGGAATAAGTTTGAACATTGGTTTAGCATGTGTAGTTAATGGGGTGGGGCTTATGCTTGCTGATTTATTTTTTGTATGTGCTATATGAACTTGGTATGTCCAGATAGGCTTAAGCATAACCTTTTAGATTAGTAATTTAATTTCAACAATCGTTGTGATTAGATGTCTGCCTCTTCGCTTTTAGTGATGATTAGTAGTGTTACACGTGGCCTTCTCTCTAACTATTTCTTGCGTTAGCGGTCTGTATTGCAGTCGAATTCTCTTAGTTGAGAGATATCAAACCGAATGCTGAATAATTTGCTTTGATTGAGATATTTATTGCAGTAAAGAAGGAAATATTGTACACTAGTGCGCTTGGAATAAGTTTGAACATTGGTTTAGCATGTGTAGTTAATGGGGTGAGGCTTATGCTTGCTGATTTATTTTTTGTATGTGCTATATGAACTTGGTATGTCCAGATAGGCTTGAGCATAACCTTTTAGATTAGTTATTTAATTTCAACAATCGTTGTGATTAGATGTCTGCCTCTTCGCTTTTAGTGATGATTAGTAGTGTTACACGTGGCCTCCTCTCTAACTATTTCTTGTGTTAGCGGTCTGTATTGCAGTCGAATTCTCTTAGTTGAGAGATATCAAACCAAATGCTGAATAATTTGCTTTGATTGAGATATTTATTGCAGTAAAGAAGGAAATATTGTACACTAGTGCGCTTGGAATAAGTTTGAACATTGGTTTAGCATGTGTAGTTAATGGGGTGGGGCTTATGCTTGCTGATTTATTTTTTGTATGTGCTATATGAACTTGGTATGTCCAGATAGGCTTAAGCATAACCTTTTAGATTAGTAATTTAATTTCAACAATCGTTGTGATTAGATGTCTGCCTCTTCGCTTTTAGTGATGATTAGTAGTGTTACACGTGGCCTTCTCTCTAACTATTTCTTGCGTTAGCGGTCTGTATTGCAGTCGAATTCTCTTAGTTGAGAGATATCAAACCGAATGCTGAATAATTTGCTTTGATTGAGATATTTATTGCAGTAAAGAAGGAAATATTGTACACTAGTGCGCTTGGAATAAGTTTGAACATTGGTTTAGCATGTGTAGTTAATGGGGTGAGGCTTATGCTTGCTGATTTATTTTTTGTATGTGCTATATGAACTTGGTATGTCCAGATAGGCTTGAGCATAACCTTTTAGATTAGTTATTTAATTTCAACAATCGTTGTGATTAGATGTCTGCCTCTTCGCTTTTAGTGATGATTAGTAGTGTTACACGTGGCCTCCTCTCTAACTATTTCTTGTGTTAGCGGTCTGTATTGCAGTCGAATTCTCTTAGTTGAGAGATGTCAAACCAAATGCTGAATAATTTGCTTTGATTGAGCAATTTATTGCAGTAAAGAAGGAAATATTGTACACTAGTTCGCCTGGAATAAGTTTGAACATTTTTTTCGCATGTGTAGCGCTTTCCTTTCGCATTTTGTTGGGACGTTTTATCTTTGCCGCTTGTGTTTTTTTGATATTATTTGTATCCTTATACTGTAGAGTCACTGGTATAAAAGTATCTTTGCTTTTATGTATATTTTATAAAATTTTTAAATAAATTTGTTCATCTAGGAGGATTTTCTCTATTCTTAGCTAACCTATTGGCTCTTTCAATTTTTTCTTTATGTATTTTATTATGAATCATTCATTGTTTGTCATGATACATTTGAACATATTTTTCAATTATATTATAATTGATGGTTTCTTACTCGCTCTGGTAGAATACTACCTACGTGATTTCATTAGTAGGTAAGTTTTAAGTAGTTATTAAGCGTGTCATTGTACGTTAGTGCGGCAAGTCTCAATTTATAATAAAATATTTCTTTATTGATGCTATGTTGTACTGTGCAGAATTTATGCTATTACTACAGTCACGATTCGATAGTCCTAAAGAGTTAGTATTTCCATGAGAACTCTACTGTGCTTCAATATTATTTATTTCTAATAAGTGTCTCATAAGTGTGTTGTTCCAATGCCCTTCGGAATTTTCTTTGGTTTAGGATAATGTTCAAAGTATTTCTAAGACATTGCACATACCTATAGCATGTTTTGATAGTATAACTCTAGGTAATAGACGATTCGAAAATGCTGAGTTTTTCATGTTTCTACGATCCTATTGTGTTGTCATTTTCCTATATGTTGTTTGAAATTAATTCAATTTGTCGTTATTTTTTGGATATACGTTCCTTTTTTTTATTGGATATTTATTAATCCTTCTTGTAGGATACAATATTTGTATTAACTTTGATATTTCTTTGAGGTATTTCTCAAACAAAGGTTCTAATATTTTTTTTTTATGTGGTGCTTTAGAGTAAGTATGTTCCATAGTTTTGTTAGTTTGTGATATTTCCTCTAGTTGCGTTCCCATGTTATTTATATCATTAATTTATAATTTGTAACGCAATTGGTTAAAGGGTTTCGTGAATTCCATGTCTTTAATTCCATGTTTTACTACAATCTGAAGTTTATCTACGTTTAAAGCTTATTATTTTTTAACTATCCAAATTGGTTTATTTGAGGACAGTTCTGAGTGAATAGTAGCCATTACTTTTTCTTCTGATACTATTTCCATGAGTTTTAGTCTAATTTGTTCATACCGGGATGTGTTTTTTAATGAACTAATAATATTGTTTATTTCCAATTGTTCTATATGTTCATTGAGTATCTGTTCAATTTCTTCTTTACTTGAATGGTGTATTAGGTTTTTATGGTGCCTCTAAAGCGTATCTGTTTTACATTAAACGAACTCACCTAATTTCCATTTATTATTTTTGTCGTCAATCATTTGTGGCAGGGAGTTGGTATAGTTTATTTCATGTTCATTTCTGATAGTGGAGGCTCGTTGGTGTTTGGACCTAATTCTTAAAAATGATTAAGTCTTTCCTTCATTTGTTCTTCTAACATTCTTATTTGTTCATATTTGTCATTTTCTGTATAATGAACCCGATTGCTAGCTGTTCTTATGGATACAGTCTGATTCTCGCGGTCTTGTTGATAGTTTTGCTGATAATTTCCCAAAGAAGGTTTATTAAAGTACACACCATTCACCTACTATGGGCAGGTTTATCACGTGGTCTTCGATACGGTCCTCAAAGATGTCGGTACCTTCGATTTTACTGGCGATTTGAGTTTTACGCGTGGCGTCTTGTCTAACTGTTTCTTGTGTAAGCGGTCTGTATTGTAGTCGAGTTCTTTTAGTTGAGAGATATCAATCAAAACACCAGACGAGTTCCTTCAAGAATCACTGCTCGCCTCATCATAGAGTGAAAATGGATTGAAGTTCAATAATTTTAACAGGTACGTAATGAGCTTATTGATAATGGTTATTCTAGTGCTTCTTAGTTCCAGTAGGAAAAAAAATTAGTTGAGCTTATGTGGTAAATGATTACTAAAAAGAACGAAATATTGTTCACTAGTGCGCCTGGAATGAGTAAGACATGTGTTCAGCTACTAGTATAGCGCTTGGGTCGTTGCTTATGCTTGGTGATTTATTTTTTGACGGAATATATAAACTTTGTAGGTCCAGATAGGGTTAAGTATAACTTTTTAGATTAGTTATTTATTTTCAACAATCGCTGTAATTAGATGTCGGTATCTTCCCTTTTACTGATGATTCGTAGTGTTACACGTGGCGTCTTCTCTAACTATTTCAAGTGTAAGTGATCTTTTTTGCAGTCGAGTTCTCTAAACTAAGAGATATCAAACCAATATTTTTGCACGTTTTTTTTTATAAAAATCTAAATTTATTTTATATACTTAAATACTCTATCTATGTATCTTCACGTATTTATGTAATTTTGGTTAAACGTGTTCGGGCGTCTTGATAACTCACAACGGCTACGACTAGCAAGTGGGTTATGTCTCTATTCTTTCTGCTCATGTTACGGTTACTTTATAATGCTGGAACATCAAAGAATCTTTTTGAATTGCTCCACGTTTGTCTTCACAAAAAAAAAAGTTTTCAAGACCGTGTAGCCAAGGAGACTCGTACAAAACAAAAATTACTGGCTCGACTAAAATCTAAGAGATATAGATGCTACCCGAAGCGGCCTAAACTTCTACAGCTATCACAATAGCACAAGCTAGTAGAACAAACATGTAGCTTGACAGTTCTTTATAATTGCCCATGGTTTAAAAATAGAAGTAAATTATGACATTTCACCAGCTAGCAGGGGCACGAACCGAAACTAATGCCTTAACAGCAGCGACAATTCGACAAATGAGAAGAATGAGGAGGAATTATACTTTTACAACAGTCCATAGCTGAATTAATTTAACCCGCTGGTAAGTACAAGTTCATTATTTTTGCACGTTTTTTTTTTCATAAAAATCTAAATTTGTTTTATATACTTAAATACTCTATCTATGTATCTTCACGTATTTATGTAATTTTGGTTTAACGTGTTCGGACGTCTTGATAACTCACAACGGCTACGACTAGCAAGTGGGTTATGTCTCTATTCTCTCTGCTCGTGTTACGGTTACTTTATAATTGTGGAACATCAAAGAATCTTTTAGAATTGCTCCACGTTTGTATTCACCAAAAAAAAGTTTTTAAGACCGTGTAGGTAAGAAGACTCTTACAAAACAAAAATTACTGGCTCGACTAAAATCTTAGAGAAATGGATGCTAACCAAAGCGGCCTAAACGTCTACAGCCATCACAATGGCACAAGCCAGTTGAACAAATATGTAGCTTGACATTTCTTTAAGATTTCACACGGTTTAAAAATAGCAGTAAATGATGACATTTCAGCAGCTAGCAAGGGCTTGAACTGAAATCAATGCTTTAACAGCAGCAAATATTCGACAAATGAGAAGAATAAAAAGGAATTATACTTCTACAACAAGACTCGTACAAAACGAAAATTACTGGCTCGACTAAAATCTTAGACAAATGGATGCTAACCGAAGCGGCCTAAACGTCTACAGCCATCACAATGGCACAAGCTAGTTGAACAAATATGTAGCTTGAGAGTTCTTTATGATTTCACACGGTTTTAAAATAGAAGTAAATGATGACATTTCAGCAGCTAGCAAAGCCTTGAACGAAACCAATGCCTTAACAGCAGCGACAATTCGACAAATGAGAAGAATGAGGAGGAATTATACTTCTACAACAGTCCATAGCTGAATTAATTTAACTCGCTGGTAAGTACAAGTTCATTATTTTTGCACGTTTTTTTTTTATAAAAATCTAAATTATTTTTTATACTTTAATACTCTATCTATGAATCATTACGTATTTATGTATTTTTGCTTAAAAGTGTTCGGGTGTCTTAATAACTCACAACGGCTACGACTAGCAAGTGGGTTATGTCTCTATTCTTTCTGCTCGTGTTACGGTTACTTTATAATGCTGGAACATATAAGAATCTTTTAGAATTGCTCCACGTTTGTATTCACCAAAAAAAAGTTTTCAAGACCGTGTAGCTAAGGAGACTCGTACAAAACAATAATTACTGGCTCGACTAAAATCTTAGAGAAATGGATGCTAACCGAAGCGGCCTAAACGTCTACAGCCATCACAATGGCACAAGCTAGTTGAACAAATATGTAGCTTGAGAGTTCTTTATGATTTCACACGGTTTAAAAATAGAAGTAAATGATGACATTTCAGCAGCTAGCAAAGCCTTGAACGAAACCAATGCCTTAACACCAGCGACAATTCGACAAATGAGAAGAATAAGGAGGAATTATACTTCTACAACAGTCCATAGCTATATTAATTTAACTCGCTGGTAAGTAAAAGTTCATTATTTTTGCACGTTTTTTTTTCATAAAAATCTAAATTTGTTTTATATACTTAAATACTCTATCTATGTATCTTCACGTATTTATGTAATTTTGGTTTAACGTGTTCGGGCGTCTTGATAACTCACAACGGCTACGACTAGCAAGTGGGTTATGTCTCTATTCTCTCTGCTCGTGTTACGGTTACTTTATAATCGTGGAACATATTGCTCCACGTTTGTATTCACCAAAAAAAAGTTTTTAAGACCGTGTAGGTAAGAAGACTCTTACAAAACAAAAATTACTGGCTCGACTAAAATCTTAGAGAAATGGATGCTAACCGAAGCGGCCTAAACGTCTACAGCCATCACAATGGCACAAGCCAGTTGAACAAATATGTAGCTTGACAGTTCTTTAAGATTTCACACGGTTTAAAAATAGCAGTAAATGATGACATTTCAGCAGCTAGCAAGGGCTTCAACTGAAATCAATGCTTTAACAGCAGCAAATATTCGACAAATGAGAAGAATAAAAAGGAATTATACTTCTACAACAATCTATAGCTGCAGTAATTGAACTCGCTGGTAAGTACAAATTTATTATTTTTGCACGTTTTTTATTATGAAAGTCTAACATATTTTTATATACTTTAATGATCTTCCTATATATCTTTATGTATTTATGTAATTTTGCTTAAATGTGTTCGGGCGTCTTCATAACTCACAACGGCTACGACTAGCAAGTTGGTTATGTCTCTATTCTTTCTGCTCATGTTACGGTTACTTTATAATACGTTATAATGCTGGAACATCAAAGAATCTTTTAGAATTGCTCCACGTTTGTTTTCACAAAAAAAAAGTTTTCAAGACCGTGTAGCCAAGGAGACTAGTACAAAAATAAACTAATGACTTGACTAAATCTTAAAGAAATGGATGCTACCCGAAGCGGCCTAAACTTCTACAGCTATCACAATAGCACAAGCTAGTAGAACAAACATGTAGCTTGACAGTTCTTTATAATTGACCATGGTTTAAAAATAGAAGTAAATGATGACATTTCACCAGCTAGCAGGGGCATGAACCGAAACTAATGCCTTAACAGCAGTGACAATTCGACAAATGAGAAGAATGAGGAGGAATTATACTTCTACAACAGTCCATAGCTGAATTAATTTAACTCACTGGTAAGTACAAGTTCATTATTTTTGCACGTTTTTTTTTTATAAAAATCTAAATTATTTTTTATACTTTAATACTCTATCTATGAATCTTTACGTATTTATGTATTTTTGCTTAAAAGTGTTCGGGTGTCTTAATAACTCACAACGGCCACGACTAGCAAGTGGGTTATGTCTCTATTCTTTCTGCTCCTGTTACGGTTACTTTATAATGATCGAACATCAAAGAATCTTTTAGAATTGCTCCACGTTTGTCTTCACCAAAAAAAATTTTCATGACCGTGTAGCCAAGGAGACTCGTACAAAACAAAAGTTACTGGCTCGACTAAATCTTAGAGAAATAGATGCTATCCGAAGTGGCCTATACTTCTACAGCTATCACAATAGCACAAGCTAGTAGAACAAACATGTAGCTTGACAGTTCTTTATAATTGACCATGGTTTAAAAATAGAAGTAAATGATGACATTTTAGCAGCTAGCAGGGGTATGACCCTAATGCCTTAACAGCAGCGACAATTTGACAAATGAGAAGAATGAGGAGGATATTTCAACAATCCATAGCTGTAGTTAATGAACTCGCTGGTAAGTATAAATTCATTATTTTCGCACGGTTTTTATTATGTATGAAAGTCTAACTTTATTTTATATACTTTAATGCTCATGCTATATGACTTCATGTATTTATGAAATTCAGCTTAAAAGTGTTCGGGCGTCTTGATAACTCACAACGGCTACGATTAGCAAGTGGGTTATGTCTCTGTTCTTTCTGCTCGTGTTACGGTTACTTTATATTGGTGGAACATTAAAAAATCTTTTAGAATTGCTCCACGTTTGTCTTCACCAAAAAAAAGATTTCAAGACCGTGTGGCCAAGGAGACTCGTACAAAACGAAAATTACTGGCTCGACTAAAATCTTAGACAAATGGATGCTAACCGAAGCGGCCTAAACGTCTACAGCCATCACAATGGCACAAGCTAGTTGAACAAATATGTAGCTTGACAGTTCTTTATGATTTCACACGGTTTAAAAATAGAAGTAAATGATGACATTTCAGCAGCTAGCAAGGACTTGAACGAAACCAATGCCTTAACAGCAGCGACAATTCGACAAATGAGAAGAATGAGGAGGAATTATACTTCTACAACAGTCCATAGCTGAATTAATTTAACTCGCTGGTAAGTACAAGTTCATTATTTTTGCACGTTTTTTTTTTATAAAAATCTAAATTATTTTTTATACTTTAATACTCTATCTATGAATCTTCACGTATTTATGTATTTTTGCTTAAAAGTGTTCGGGTGTCTTAATAACTCACAACGGCTACGACTAGCAAGTGGGTTATGTCTCTATTCTTTCTGCTCGTGTTACGGTTACTTTATAATGCTGGAACATATAAGAATCTTTTAGAATTGCTCCACGTTTGTATTCACCAAAAAAAAGTTTTCAAGACCGTGTAGCCAAGGAGACTCGTACAGAACAATAATTACTGGCTCGACTAAAATCTTAGGGAAATGGATGCTAACCGAAGCGGCCTAAACGTCTACAGCCATCACAATGGCACAAGCTAGTTGAACAAATATGTAGCTTGAGAGTTCTTTATGATTTCACGCGGTTTAAAAATAGAAGTAAATGATGACATTTCAGCAGCTAGCAAAGCCTTGAACGAAACCAATGCCTTAACAGCAGCGACAATTCGACAAATGAGAAGAATGAGGAGAAATTATACTTCTACAACAGTCCATAGCTGAATTAATTTAACTCGCTGGTAAGTACAAGTTCATTATTTTTGCACGTTTTTTTTTTATAAAAATCTAAATTATTTTTTATACTTTAATACTCTATCTATGAATCTTTACGTATTTATGTATTTTTGCTTAAAAGTGTTCGGGTGTCTTAATAACTCACAACGGCTACGACTAGCAAGTGGGTTATGTCTCTATTATCTCTGCTCGTGTTACGGTTACTTTATAATGCTGGAACATATAAGAATCTTTTTGAATTGCTCCACGTTTGTATTCACCAAAAAAAAGTTTTCAAGACCGTGTAGCCAAGGAGACTCGTACAGAACAATAATTACTGGCTCGACTAAAATCTTAGAGAAATGGATGCTAACCGAAGCGGCCTAAACGTCTACAGCCATCACAATGGCACAAGCTAGTTGAACAAATATGTAGCTTGACAGTTCTTTAAGATTTCACACGGTTTAAAAATAGCAGTAAATGATGACATTTCAGCAGCTAGCAAGGGCTTGAACTGAAATCAATGCTTTAACAGCAGCAAATATTCTACAAATGAGAAGAATAAAAAGGAATTATACTTCTACAACAATCTATAGCTGCAGTAATTGAACTCGCTGGTAAGTACAAATTTATTATTTTTGCACGTTTTTTATTATGAAAGTCTAACATATTTTTATATACTTTAATGATCTTCCTATATATCTTTATGTATTTATGTAATTTTGCTTAAACGTGTTCGGGCGTCTTCATAACTCACAACGGCTACGACTAGCAAGTTGGTTATGTCTCTATTCTTTCTGCTCATGTTACGGTTACTTTATAATACGTTATAATGCTGGAACATCAAAGAATCTTTTAGAATTGCTCCACGTTTGTCTTCACAAAAAAAAAGTTTTCAAGACCGTGTAGCCAAGGAGACTAGTACAAAAATAAACTAATGACTTGACTAAATCTTAAAGAAATGGATGCTACCTGAAGCGGCCTAAACTTCTACAGCTATCACAATAGCACAAGCTAGTAGAACAAACATGTAGCTTGACAGTTCTTTATAATTGACCATGGTTTAAAAAAAGAAGTAAATGATGACATTTCAGCAGCTAGCAAGGACTTGAACGAAACCAATGCCTTAACAGCAGCGACAATTCGACAAATGAGAAGAATGAGGAGGAATTATACTTCTACAACAGTCCATAGCTATATTAATTTAACTCGCTGGTAAATAAAAGTCCATTATTTTTGCACGTTTTTTTTCATAAAAATCTAAATTTATTTTATATACTTAAATACTCTATCTATGTATCTTCACGTATTTATGTAATTTTGGTTTAACGTGTTCGGGCGTCTTGATAACTCACAACGGCTACGACTAGCAAGTGGGTTATGTCTCTATTCTCTCTGCTCGTGTTACGGTTACTTTATAATGCTGGAACATATAAGAATCTTTTAGAATTGCTCCACGTTTGTATTCACAAAAAAAAAGTTTTCAAGACCGTGTAGCCAAGGAGACTAGTACAAAACAATAATTACTGGCTCGACTAAAATCTTAGAGAAATGGATGCTAACCGAAGCGGCCTAAACGTCTACAGCCATCACAATGGCACAAGCTAGTTGAACAAATATGTAGCTTGAGAGTTCTTTATGATTTCACACGGTTTAAAAATAGAAGTAAATGATGACATTTCAGCAGCTAGCAAAGCCTTGAACGAAACCAATGCCTTAACAGCAGCGACAATTCGACAAATGAGAAGAATGAGGAGAAATTATACTTCTACAACAGTCCATAGCTGAATTAATTTAACTCGCTGGTAAGTACAAGTTCATTATTTTTGCACGTTTTTTTTTTATAAAAATCTAAATTATTTTTTATACTTTAATACTCTATCTATGAATCTTTACGTATTTATGTATTTTTGCTTAAAAGTGTTCGGGTGTCTTAATAACTCACAACGGCTACGACTAGCAAGTGGGTTATGTCTCTATTCTTTCTGCTCGTGTTACGGTTACTTTATAATGCTGGAACATATAAGAATCTTTTAGAATTGCTCCACGTTTGTATTCACCAAAAAAAAGTTTTCAAGACCGTGTAGCCAAGGAGACTCGTACAAAACAATAATTACTGGCTCGACTAAAATCTTAGAGAAATGGATGCTAACCGAAGCGGCCTAAACGTCTACAGCCATCACAATGGCACAAGCTAGTTGAACAAATATGTAGCTTGAGAGTTCTTTATGATTTCACACGGTTTAAAAATAGAAGTAAATGATGACATTTCAGCAGCTAGCAAAGCCTTGAACGAAACCAATGCCTTAACAGCAGCGACAATTCGACAAATGAGAAGAATGAGGAGAAATTATACTTCTACAACAGTCCATAGCTGAATTAATTTAACTCGCTGGTAAGTACAAGTTCATTATTTTTGCACGTTTTTTTTTTATAAAAATCTAAATTATTTTTTATACTTTAATACTCTATCTATGAATCTTTACGTATTTATGTATTTTTGCTTAAAAGTGTTCGGGTGTCTTAATAACTCACAACGGCTACGACTAGCAAGTGGGTTATGTCTCTATTCTTTCTGCTCGTGTTACGGTTACTTTATAATGCTGGAACATATAAGAATCTTTTAGAATTGCTCCACGTTTGTATTCACCAAAAAAAAGTTTTCAAGACCGTGTAGCCAAGGAGACTCGTACAAAACAATAATTACTGGCTCGACTAAAATCTTAGAGAAATGGATGCTAACCGAAGCGGCCTAAACGTCTACAGCCATCACAATGGCACAAGCTAGTTGAACAAATATGTAGCTTGAGAGTTCTTTATGATTTCACACGGTTTAAAAATAGAAGTAAATGATGACATTTCAGCAGCTAGCAAAGCCTTGAACGAAACCAATGCCTTAACACCAGCGACAATTCGACAAATGAGAAGAATGAGGAGGAATTATACTTCTACAACAGTCCATAGCTATATTAATTTTACTCGCTGGTAAGTAAAAGTTCATTATTTTTGCACGTTTTTTTTTCATAAAAATCTAAATTTGTTTTATATACTTAAATACTCTATCTATGTATCTTCACGTATTTATGTAATTTGTGTTTAACGTGTTCGGGCGTCTTGATAACTCACAACGGCTACGACTAGCAAGTGGGTTATGTCTCTATTATCTCTGCTCGTGTTACGGTTACTTTATAATGCTGGAACATATAAGAATCTTTTTGAATTGCTCCACGTTTGTATTCACCAAAAAAAAGTTTTCAAGACCGTGTAGCCAAGGAGACTCGTACAGAACAATAATTACTGGCTCGACTAAAATCTTAGAGAAATGGATGCTAACCGAAGCGGCCTAAACGTCTACAGCCATCACAATGGCACAAGCTAGTTGAACAAATATGTAGCTTGACAGTTCTTTAAGATTTCACACGGTTTAAAAATAGCAGTAAATGATGACATTTCAGCAGCTAGCAAGGGCTTGAACTGAAATCAATGCTTTAACAGCAGCAAATATTCTACAAATGAGAAGAATAAAAAGGAATTATACTTCTACAACAATCTATAGCTGCAGTAATTGAACTCGCTGGTAAGTACAAATTTATTATTTTTGCACGTTTTTTATTATGAAAGTCTAACATATTTTTATATACTTTAATGATCTTCCTATATATCTTTATGTATTTATGTAATTTTGCTTAAACGTGTTCGGGCGTCTTCATAACTCACAACGGCTACGACTAGCAAGTTGGTTATGTCTCTATTCTTTCTGCTCATGTTACGGTTACTTTATAATACGTTATAATGCTGGAACATCAAAGAATCTTTTAGAATTGCTCCACGTTTGTCTTCACAAAAAAAAAGTTTTCAAGACCGTGTAGCCAAGGAGACTAGTACAAAAATAAACTAATGACTTGACTAAATCTTAAAGAAATGGATGCTACCTGAAGCGGCCTAAACTTCTACAGCTATCACAATAGCACAAGCTAGTAGAACAAACATGTAGCTTGACAGTTCTTTATAATTGACCATGGTTTAAAAATAGAAGTAAATGATGACATTTCAGCAGCTAGCAAGGACTTGAACGAAACCAATGCCTTAACAGCAGCGACAATTCGACAAATGAGAAGAATGAGGAGGAATTATACTTCTACAACAGTCCATAGCTGAATTAATTTAACTCGCTGGTAAGTACAAGTTCATTATTTTTGCACGTTTTTTTTTTTATAAAAATCTAAATTATTTTTTATACTTTAATACTCTATCTATGAATCTTCACGTATTTATGTATTTTTGCTTAAAAGTGTTCGGGTGTCTTAATAACTCACAACGGCTACGACTAGCAAGTGGGTTATGTCTCTATTCTTTCTGCTCGTGTTACGGTTACTTTATAATGCTGGAACATATAAGAATCTTTTAGAATTGCTCCACGTTTGTATTCACCAAAAAAAAGTTTTCAAGACCGTGTAGCCAAGGAGAATCGTACAAAACAATAATTACTGGCTCGACTAAAATCTTAGAGAAATGGATGCTAACCGAAGCGGCCTAAACGTCTACAGCCATCAAAATGGCACAAGCTAGATGAACAAATATGTAGCTTGAGAGTTCTTTATGATTTCACACGGTTTAAAAATAGAAGTAAATGATGACATTTCAGCAGCTAGCAAAGCCTTGAACGAAACCAATGCCTTAACAGCAGCGACAATTTGACAAATGAGAAGAATGAGGAGGAATTATACTTCTACAACAGTCCATAGCTATATTAATTTTACTCGCTGGTAAGTAAAAGTTCATTATTTTTGCACGTTTTTTTTTCATAAAAATCTAAATTTGTTTTATATACTTAAATACTCTATCTATGTATCTTCACGTATTTATGTAATTTTGGTTTAACGTGTTCGGGCGTCTTGATAACTCACAACGGCTACGACTAGCAAGTGGGTTATGTCTCTATTTTCTCTGCTCGTGTTACGGTTACTTTATAATCGTGGAACATCAAAGAATCGCTTAGAATTGCTCCACGTTTGTATTCACCAAAAAAAAGTTTTTAAGACCGTGTAGGTAAGAAGACTCTTACAAAACAAAAATTACTGGCTCGACTAAAATCTTAGAGAAATGGATGCTAACCGAAGCGGCCTAAACGTCTACAGCCATCACAATGGCACAAGCCAGTTGAACAAATATGTAGCTTGACATTTCTTTAAGATTTCACACGGTTTAAAAATAGCAGTAAATGATGATATTTCAGCAGCTAGCAAGGGCTTGAACTGAAATCAATGCTTTAACAGCAGCAAATATTCGACAAATGAGAAGAATAAAAAGGAATTATACTTCTACAACAATCTATAGCTGCAATAATTGAACTCGCTGGTAAGTACAAATTTATTATTTTTGCACGTTTTTTATTAAGAAAGTCTAACATATTTTTATATACTTTAATGATCTTCCTATATATCTTTATGTATTTATGTAATTTTGCTTAAACGTGTTCGGGCGTCTTCATAACTCACAACGGCTACGACTAGCAAGTTGGTTATGTCTCTATTCTTTCTGCTCGTGTTACGGTTACTTTATAATGCTGGAACATATAAGAATCTTTTAGAATTGCTCCACGTTTGTATTCACCAAAAAAAAAGTTTTCAAGACCGTGTAGCCAAGGAGACTCGTACAAAACAATAATTACTGGCTCGACTAAAATCTTAGGGAAATGGATGCTAACCGAAGCGGCCTAAACGTCTACAGCCATCACAATGGCACAAGCTAGTTGAACAAATATGTAGCTTGAGAGTTCTTTATGATTTCACACGGTTTAAAAATAGAAGTAAATGATGACATTTTAGCAGCTAGCAGGGGTATGACCCTAATGCCTTAACAGCAGCGACAATTTGACAAATGAGAAGAATGAGGAGGATATATCAACAATCCATAGCTGTAGTTAATGAACTCGCTGGTAAGTATAAATTCATTATTTTCGCACGGTTTTTATTATGTATGAAAGTCTAACTTTATTTTATATACTTTAATGCTCATGCTATATGACTTCATGTATTTATGAAATTCAGCTTAAAAGTGTTCGGGCGTCTTGATAACTCACAACGGCTACGATTAGCAAGTGGGTTATGTCTCTGTTCTTTCTGCTCGTGTTACGGTTACTTTATAATGCTGGAACATATAAGAATCTTTTAGAATTGCTCCACGTTTGTATTCACAAAAAAAAAGTTTTCAAGACCGTGTAGCCAAGGAGACTAGTACAAAACAATAATTACTGGCTCGACTAAAATCTTAGAGAAATGGATGCTAACCGAAGCGGCCTAAACGTCTACAGCCATCACAATGGCACAAGCTAGTTGAACAAATATGTAGCTTGAGAGTTCTTTATGATTTCACATGGTTTAAAAATAGAAGTAAATGATGACATTTCAGCAGCTAGCAAAGCCTTGAACGAAACCAATGCCTTAACACCAGCGACAATTCGACAAATGAGAAGAATGAGGAGGAATTATACTTCTACAACAGTCCATAGCTATATTAATTTTACTCGCTGGTAAGTAAAAGTTCATTATTTTTGCACGTTTTTTTTTCATAAAAATCTAAATTTGTTTTATATACTTAAATACTCTATCTATGTATCTTTACGTATATATGTAATTTTGGTTTAACGTGTTCGGGCGTCTTGATAACTCACAACGGCTACGACTAGCAAGTGGGTTATGTCTCTATTCTCTCTGCTCGTGTTACGGTTACTTTATAATGCTGGAACATATAAGAATCTTTTAGAATTGCTCCACGTTTGTATTCACCAAATAAAAGTTTTCAAGACCGTGTAGCCAAGGAGACTCGTACAGAACAATAATTACTGGCTCGACTAAAATCTTAGAGAAATGGATGCTAACCGAAGCGGCCTAAACGTCTACAGCCATCACAATGGCACAAGCTAGTTGAACAAATATGTAGCTTGACAGTTCTTTATGATTTCACACGGTTTAAAAATAGAAGTAAATGATGACATTTCAGCAGCTAGCAAAGCCTTGAACGAAACCAATGCCTTAACAGCAGCGACAATTCGACAAATGAGAAGAATGAGGAGGAATTATACTTCTACAACAGTCCATAGCTGAATTAATTTAACTCGCTGGTAAGTACAAGTTCATTATTTTTGCACGTTTTTTTTTTTTATAAAAATCTAAATTATTTTTTATACTTTAATACTCTATCTATGAATCTTTACGTATTTATGTATTTTTGCTTAAAAGTGTTCGGGTGTCTTAATAACTCACAACGGCTACGACTAGCAAGTGGGTTATGTCTCTATTCTCTCTGCTCGTGTTACGGTTACTTTATAATGCTGGAACATATAAGAATCTTTTAGAATTGCTCCACGTTTGTATTCACCAAAAAAAAGTTTTCAAGACCGTGTAGCCAAGGAGACTCGTACAGAACAATAATTACTGGCTCGACTAAAATCTTAGAGAAATGGATGCTAACCGAAGCGGCCTAAACTTCTACAGCCATCACAATGGCACAAGCTAGTTGAACAAATATGTAGTCTGACAGTTCTTTAAGATTTCACACGGTTTAAAAATAGCAGTAAATGATGACATTTCAGCAGCTAGCAAGGGCTTGAACTGAAATCAATGCTTTAACAGCAGCAAATATTCTACAAATGAGAAGAATAAAAAGGAATTATACTTCTACAACAATCTATAGCTGCAGTAATTGAACTCGCTGGTAAGTACAAATTTATTATTTTTGCACGTTTTTTATCATGAAAGTCTAACATATTTTTATATACTTTAATGATCTTCCTATATATCTTTATGTATTTATGTAATTTTGCTTAAATGTGTTCGGGCGTCTTCATAACTCACAACGGCTACGACTAGCAAGTTGGTTATGTCTCTATTCTTTCTGCTCATTTTACGGTTACTTTATAATACGTTATAATGCTGGAACATCAAAGAATCTTTTAGAATTGCTCCACGTTTGTCTTCACAAAAAAAAAGTTTTCAAGACCGTGTAGCCAAGGAGACTAGTACAAAAATAAACTAATGACTTGACTAAATCTTAAAGAAATGGATGCTACCCGAAGCGGCCTAAACTTCTACAGCTATCACAATAGCACAAGCTAGTAGAACAAACATGTAGCTTGACAGTTCTTTATAATTGACCATGGTTTAAAAATAGAAGTAAATGATGACATTTCACCAGCTAGCAGGGGCATGAACCGAAACTAATGCCTTAACAGCAGTGACAATTCGACAAATGAGAAGAATGAGGAGGAATTATACTTCTACAACAGTCCATAGCTGAATTAATTTAACTCACTGGCAAGTACAAGTTCATTATTTTTGCACGTTTTTTTTTTATAAAAATCTAAATTATTTTTTATACTTTAATACTCTATCTATGAATCTTTACGTATTTATGTATTTTTGCTTAAAAGTGTTCGGGTGTCTTAATAACTCACAACGGCCACGACTAGCAAGTGGGTTATGTCTCTATTCTTTCTGCTCCTGTTACGGTTACTTTATAATGATCGAACATCAAAGAATCTTTTAGAATTGCTCCACGTTTGTCTTCACCAAAAAAAATTTTCATGACCGTGTAGCCAAGGAGACTCGTACAAAACAAAAGTTACTGGCTCGACTAAATCTTAGAGAAATAGATGCTATCCGAAGTGGCCTATACTTCTACAGCTATCACAATAGCACAAGCTAGTAGAACAAACATGTAGCTTGACAGTTCTTTATAATTGACCATGGTTTAAAAATAGAAGTAAATGATGAAATTTTAGCAGCTAGCAGGGGTATGACCCTAATGCCTTAACAGCAGCGACAATTTGACAAATGAGAAGAATGAGGAGGATATATTAACAATCCATAGCTGTAGTTAATGAACTCGCTGGTAAGTATAAATTCATTATTTTCGCACGGTTTTTATTATGTATGAAAGTCTAACTTTATTTTATATACTTTAATGCTCATGCTATATGACTTCATGTATTTATGAAATTCAGCTTAAAAGTGTTCGGGCGTCTTGATAACTCACAACGGCTACGATTAGCAAGTGGGTTATGTCTCTGTTCTTTCTGCTCGTGTTACGGTTACTTTATAATGCTGGAACATATAAGAATCTTTTAGAATTGCTCCACGTTTGTATTCACAAAAAAAAAGTTTTCAAGACCGTGTAGCCAAGGAGACTAGTACAAAACAATAATTACTGGCTCGACTAAAATCTTAGAGAAATGGATGCTAACCGAAGCGGCCTAAACGTCTACAGCCATCACAATGGCACAAGCTAGTTGAACAAATATGTAGCTTGAGAGTTCTTTATGATTTCACACGGTTTAAAAATAGAAGTAAATGATGACATTTCAGCAGCTAGCAAAGCCTTGAACGAAACCAATGCCTTAACACCAGCGACAATTCGACAAATGAGAAGAATGAGGAGGAATTATACTTCTACAACAGTCCATAGCTATATTAATTTTACTCGCTGGTAAGTAAAAGTTCATTATTTTTGCACGTTTTTTTTTCATAAAAATCTAAATTTGTTTTACATACTTAAATACTCTATCTATGTATCTTTACGTATTTATGTAATTTTGGTTTAACGTGTTCGGGCGTCTTGATAACTCACAACGGCTACGACTAGCAAGTGGGTTATGTCTCTATTCTCTTTGCTCGTGTTACGGTTACTTTATAATGCTGGAACATATAAGAATCTTTTAGAATTGCTCCACGTTTGTATTCACCAAATAAAAGTTTTCAAGACCGTGTAGCCAAGGAGACTCGTACAGAACAATAATTACTGGCTCGACTAAAATCTTAGAGAAATGGATGCTAACCGAAGCGGCCTAAACGTCTACAGCCATCACAATGGCACAAGCTAGTTGAACAAATATGTAGCTTGACAGTTCTTTATGATTTCACACGGTTTAAAAATAGAAGTAAATGATGACATTTCAGCAGCTAGCAAAGCCTTGAACGAAACCAATGCCTTAACAGCAGCGACAATTCGACAAATGAGAAGAATGAGGAGGAATTATACTTCTACAACAGTCCATAGCTGAATTAATTTAACTCGCTGGTAAGTACAAGTTCATTATTTTTGCACGTTTTTTTTTTATAAAAATCTAAATTATTTTTTATACTTTAATACTCTATCTATGAATCTTTACGTATTTATGTATTTTTGCTTAAAAGTGTTCGGGTGTCTTAATAACTCACAACGGCTACGACTAGCAAGTGGGTTATGTCTCTATTCTTTCTGCTCGTGTTACGGTTACTTTATAATGCTGGAACATATAAGAATCTTTTAGAATTGCTCCACGTTTGTATTCACCAAAAAAAAGTTTTCAAGACCGTGCAGCCAAGGAGACTCGTACAAAACAATAATTACTGGCTCGACTAAAATCTTAGAGAAATGGATGCTAACCGAAGCGGCCTAAACGTCTACAGCCATCACAATGGCACAAGCTAGTTGAACAAATATGTAGTCTGACAGTTCTTTAAGATTTCACACGGTTTAAAAATAGCAGTAAATGATGACATTTCAGCAGCTAGCAAGGGCTTGAACTGAAATCAATGCTTTAACAGCAGCAAATATTCTACAAATGAGAAGAATAAAAAGGAATTATACTTCTACAACAATCTATAGCTGCAGTAATTGAACTCGCTGGTAAGTACAAATTTATTATTTTTGCACGTTTTTTATCATGAAAGTCTAACATATTTTTATATACTTTAATGATCTTCCTATATATCTTTATGTATTTATGTAATTTTGCTTAAATGTGTTCGGGCGTCTTCATAACTCACAACGGCTACGACTAGCAAGTTGGTTATGTCTCTATTCTTTCTGCTCATGTTACGGTTACTTTATAATACGTTATAATGCTGGAACATCAAAGAATCTTTTAGAATTGCTCCACGTTTGTCTTCACAAAAAAAAAGTTTTCAAGACCGTGTAGCCAAGGAGACTAGTACAAAAATAAACTAATGACTTGACTAAATCTTAAAGAAATGGATGCTACCCGAAGCGGCCTAAACTTCTACAGCTATCACAATAGCACAAGCTAGTAGAACAAACATGTAGCTTGACAGTTCTTTATAATTGACCATGGTTTAAAAATAGAAGTAAATGATGACATTTCACCAGCTAGCAGGGGCATGAACCGAAACTAATGCCTTAACAGCAGTGACAATTCGACAAATGAGAAGAATGAGGAGGAATTATACTTCTACAACAGTCCATAGCTGAATTAATTTAACTCACTGGTAAGTACAAGTTCATTATTTTTGCACGTTTTTTTTTTATAAAAATCTAAATTATTTTTTATACTTTAATACTCTATCTATGAATCTTTACGTATTTATGTATTTTTGCTTAAAAGTGTTCGGGTGTCTTAATAACTCACAACGGCCACGACTAGCAAGTGGGTTATGTCTCTATTCTTTCTGCTCCTGTTACGGTTACTTTATAATGATCGAACATCAAAGAATCTTTTAGAATTGCTCCACGTTTGTCTTCACCAAAAAAAATTTTCATGACCGTGTAGCCAAGGAGACTCGTACAAAAGAAAAGTTACTGGCTCGACTAAATCTTAGAGAAATAGATGCTATCCGAAGTGGCCTATACTTCTACATCCATCACAACGGCACAAGCTAGTTGAACAAACATGTAACTTGAGAGTTCTTTATGATTTCACACGGCTTAAAAATAGAAGTAAATGATGACATTTTAGCAGCTAGCAGGGGTATGACCCTAATGCCTTAACAGCAGCGACAATTTGACAAATGAGAAGAATGAGGAGGATATATCAACAATCCATAGCTGTAGTTAATGAACTCGCTGGTAAGTATAAATTCATTATTTTCGCACGGTTTTTATTATGTATGAAAGTCTAACTTTATTTTATATACTTTAATGCTCATGCTATATGACTTCATGTATTTATGAAATTTAGCTTAAAAGTGTTCGGGCGTCTTGATAACTCACAACGGCTACGATTAGCAAGTGGGTTATGTCTCTGTTCTTTCTGCTCGTGTTACGGTTACTTTATATTGGTGGAACATTAAAAAATCTTTTAGAATTGCTCCACGTTTGTCTTCACCAAAAAAAAGATTTCAAGACCGTGTAGCCAAGGAGACTCGTACAGAACAATAATTACTGGCTCGACTAAAATCTTAGACAAATGGATGCTAACCGAAGCGGCCTAAACGTCTACAGCCATCACAATGGCACAAGCTAGTTGAACAAATATGTAGCTTGACAGTTCTTTATGATTTCACACGGTTTAAAAATAGAAGTAAATGATGACATTTCAGCAGCTAGCAAGGACTTGAACGAAACCAATGCCTTAACAGCAGCGACAATTCGACAAATGAGAAGAATGAGGAGGAATTATACTTCTACAACAGTCCATAGCTGAATTAATTTAACTCGCTGGTAAGTACAAGTTCATTATTTTTGCACGTTTTTTTTTTATAAAAATCTAAATTATTTTTTATACTTTAATACTCTATCTATGAATCTTCACGTATTTATGTATTTTTGCTTAAAAGTGTTCGGGTGTCTTAATAACTCACAACGGCTACGACTAGCAAGTGGGTTATGTCTCTATTCTTTCTGCTCGTGTTACGGTTACTTTATAATGCTGGAACATATAAGAATCTTTTAGAATTGCTCCACGTTTGTATTCACAAAAAAAAAGTTTTCAAGACCGTGTAGCCAAGGAGACTAGTACAAAACAATAATTACTGGCTCGACTAAAATCTTAGAGAAATGGATGCTAACCGAAGCGGCCTAAACGTCTACAGCCATCACAATGGCACAAGCTAGTTGAACAAATATGTAGCTTGAGAGTTCTTTATGATTTCACACGGTTTAAAAATAGAAGTAAATGATGACATTTCAGCAGCTAGCAAAGCCTTGAACGAAACCAATGCCTTAACACCAGCGACAATTCGACAAATGAGAAGAATGAGGAGGAATTATACTTCTACAACAGTCCATAGCTATATTAATTTTACTCGCTGGTAAGTAAAAGTTCATTATTTTTGCACGTTTTTTTTTCATAAAAATCTAAATTTGTTTTATATACTTAAATACTCTATCTATGTATCTTTACGTATTTATGTAATTTTGGTTTAACGTGTTCGGGCGTCTTGATAACTCACAACGGCTACGACTAGCAAGTGGGTTATGTCTCTATTCTCTCTGCTCGTGTTACGGTTACTTTATAATGCTGGAACATATAAGAATCTTTTAGAATTGCTCCACGTTTGTATTCACCAAATAAAAGTTTTCAAGACCGTGTAGCCAAGGAGACTCGTACAGAACAATAATTACTGGCTCGACTAAAATCTTAGAGAAATGGATGCTAACCGAAGCGGCCTAAACGTCTACAGCCATCACAATGGCACAAGCTAGTTGAACAAATATGTAGCTTGACAGTTCTTTATGATTTCACACGGTTTAAAAATAGAAGTAAATGATGACATTTCAGCAGCTAGCAAAGCCTTGAACGAAACCAATGCCTTAACAGCAGCGACAATTCGACAAATGAGAAGAATGAGGAGGAATTATACTTCTACAACAGTCCATAGCTGAATTAATTTAACTCGCTGGTAAGTACAAGTTCATTATTTTTGCACGTTTTTTTTTTATAAAAATCTAAATTATTTTTTATACTTTAATACTCTATCTATGAATCTTTACGTATTTATGTATTTTTGCTTAAAAGTGTTCGGGTGTCTTAATAACTCACAACGGCTACGACTAGCAAGTGGGTTATGTCTCTATTCTTTCTGCTCGTGTTACGGTTACTTTATAATGCTGGAACATATAAGAATCTTTTAGAATTGCTCCACGTTTGTATTCACCAAAAAAAAGTTTTCAAGACCGTGTAGCCAAGGAGACTAGTACAAAAATAAACTAATGACTTGACTAAATCTTAAAGAAATGGATGCTACCCGAAGCGGCCTAAACTTCTACAGCTATCACAATAGCACAAGCTAGTAGAACAAACATGTAGCTTGACAGTTCTTTATAATTGACCATGGTTTAAAAATAGAAGTAAATGATGACATTTCACCAGCTAGCAGGGGCATGAACCGAAACTAATGCCTTAACAGCAGTGACAATTCGACAAATGAGAAGAATGAGGAGGAATTATACTTCTACAACAGTCCATAGCTGAATTAATTTAACTCACTGGTAAGTACAAGTTCATTATTTTTGCACGTTTTTTTTTTATAAAAATCTAAATTATTTTTTATACTTTAATACTCTATCTATGAATCTTTACGTATTTATGTATTTTTGCTTAAAAGTGTTCGGGTGTCTTAATAACTCACAACGGCCACGACTAGCAAGTGGGTTATGTCTCTATTCTTTCTGCTCCTGTTACGGTTACTTTATAATGATCGAACATCAAAGAATCTTTTAGAATTGCTCCACGTTTGTCTTCACCAAAAAAAATTTTCATGACCGTGTAGCCAAGGAGACTCGTACAAAAGAAAAGTTACTGGCTCGACTAAATCTTAGAGAAATAGATGCTATCCGAAGTGGCCTATACTTCTACATCCATCACAACGGCACAAGCTAGTTGAACAAACATGTAACTTGAGAGTTCTTTATGATTTCACACGGCTTAAAAATAGAAGTAAATGATGACATTTTAGCAGCTAGCAGGGGTATGACCCTAATGCCTTAACAGCAGCGACAATTTGACAAATGAGAAGAATGAGGAGGATATATCAACAATCCATAGCTGTAGTTAATGAACTCGCTGGTAAGTATAAATTCATTATTTTCGCACGGTTTTTATTATGTATGAAAGTCTAACTTTATTTTATATACTTTAATGCTCATGCTATATGACTTCATGTATTTATGAAATTTAGCTTAAAAGTGTTCGGGCGTCTTGATAACTCACAACGGCTACGATTAGCAAGTGGGTTATGTCTCTGTTCTTTCTGCTCGTGTTACGGTTACTTTATATTGGTGGAACATTAAAAAATCTTTTAGAATTGCTCCACGTTTGTCTTCACCAAAAAAAAGATTTCAAGACCGTGTGGCCAAGGAGACTCGTACAAAACGAAAATTACTGGCTCGACTAAAATCTTAGACAAATGGATGCTAACCGAAGCGGCCTAAACGTCTACAGCCATCACAATGGCACAAGCTAGTTGAACAAATATGTAGCTTGACAGTTCTTTATGATTTCACACGGTTTAAAAATAGAAGTAAATGATGACATTTCAGCAGCTAGCAAAGCCTTGAACGAAACCAATGCCTTAACACCAGCGACAATTCGACAAATGAGAAGAATGAGGAGGAATTATACTTCTACAACAGTCCATAGCTGAATTAATTTAACTCGCTGGTAAGTACAAGTTCATTATTTTTGCACGTTTTTTTTTTATAAAAATCTAAATTATTTTTTATACTTTAATACTCTATCTATGAATCTTCACGTATTTATGTATTTTTGCTTAAAAGTGTTCGGGTGTCTTAATAACTCACAACGGCTACGACTAGCAAGTGGGTTATGTCTCTATTCTTTCTGCTCGTGTTACGGTTACTTTATAATGCTGGAACATATAAGAATCTTTTAGAATTGCTCCACGTTTGTATTCACAAAAAAAAAGTTTTCAAGACCGTGTAGCCAAGGAGACTAGTACAAAACAATAATTACTGGCTCGACTAAAATCTTAGAGAAATGGATGCTAACCGAAGCGGCCTAAACGTCTACAGCCATCACAATGGCACAAGCTAGTTGAACAAATATGTAGCTTGAGAGTTCTTTATGATTTCACACGGTTTAAAAATAGAAGTAAATGATGACATTTCAGCAGCTAGCAAAGCCTTGAACGAAACCAATGCCTTAACACCAGCGACAATTCGACAAATGAGAAGAATGAGGAGGAATTATACTTCTACAACAGTCCATAGCTATATTAATTTTACTCGCTGGTAAGTAAAAGTTCATTATTTTTGCACGTTTTTTTTTCATAAAAATCTAAATTTGTTTTATATACTTAAATACTCTATCTATGTATCTTTACGTATTTATGTAATTTTGGTTTAACGTGTTCGGGCGTCTTGATAACTCACAACGGCTACGACTAGCAAGTGGGTTATGTCTCTATTCTCTCTGCTCGTGTTACGGTTACTTTATAATGCTGGAACATATAAGAATCTTTTAGAATTGCTCCACGTTTGTATTCACCAAATAAAAGTTTTCAAGACCGTGTAGCCAAGGAGACTCGTACAGAACAATAATTACTGGCTCGACTAAAATCTTAGAGAAATGGATGCTAACCGAAGCGGCCTAAACGTCTACAGCCATCACAATGGCACAAGCTAGTTGAACAAATATGTAGCTTGACAGTTCTTTATGATTTCACACGGTTTAAAAATAGAAGTAAATGATGACATTTCAGCAGCTAGCAAAGCCTTGAACGAAACCAATGCCTTAACAGCAGCGACAATTCGACAAATGAGAAGAATGAGGAGGAATTATACTTCTACAACAGTCCATAGCTGAATTAATTTAACTCGCTGGTAAGTACAAGTTCATTATTTTTGCACGTTTTTTTTTTATAAAAATCTAAATTATTTTTTATACTTTAATACTCTATCTATGAATCTTTACGTATTTATGTATTTTTGCTTAAAAGTGTTCGGGTGTCTTAATAACTCACAACGGCTACGACTAGCAAGTGGGTTATGTCTCTATTCTTTCTGCTCGTGTTACGGTTACTTTATAATGCTGGAACATATAAGAATCTTTTAGAATTGCTCCACGTTTGTATTCACCAAAAAAAAGTTTTCAAGACCGTGTAGCCAAGGAGACTCGTACAAAACAATAATTACTGGCTCGACTAAAATCTTAGAGAAATGGATGCTAACCGAAGCGGCCTAAACGTCTACAGCCATCACAATGGCACAAGCTAGTTGAACAAATATGTAGCTTGAGAGTTCTTTATGATTTCACACGGTTTAAAAATAGAAGTAAATGATGACATTTCAGCAGCTAGCAAAGCCTTGAACGAAACCAATGCCTTAACACCAGCGACAATTCGACAAATGAGAAGAATAAGGAGGAATTATACTTCTACAACAGTCCATAGCTATATTAATTTAACTCGCTGGTAAGTAAAAGTTCATTATTTTTGCACGTTTTTTTTTCATAAAAATCTAAATTTGTTTTATATACTTAAATACTCTATCTATGTATCTTCACGTATTTATGTAATTTTGGTTTAACGTGTTCGGGCGTCTTGATAACTCACAACGGCTACGACTAGCAAGTGGGTTATGTCTCTATTCTCTCTGCTCGTGTTACGGTTACTTTATAATGCTGGAACATATAAGAATCTTTTAGAATTGCTCCACGTTTGTATTCACCAAAAAAAAGTTTTCAAGACCGTGCAGCCAAGGAGACTCGTACAGAACAATAATTACTGGCTCGACTAAAATCTTAGAGAAATGGATGCTAACCGAAGCGGCCTAAACGTCTACAGCCATCACAATGGCACAAGCTAGTTGAACAAATATGTAGCTTGACAGTTCTTTATGATTTCACACGGTTTAAAAATAGAAGTAAATGATGACATTTCAGCAGCTAGCAAAGCCTTGAACGAAACCAATGCCTTAACAGCAGCGACAATTCGACAAATGAGAAGAATGAGGAGGAATTATACTTCTACAACAGTCCATAGCTGAATTAATTTAACTCGCTGGTAAGTACAAGTTCATTATTTTTGCACGTTTTTTTTTTATAAAAATCTAAATTATTTTTTATACTTTAATACTCTATCTATGAATCTTTACGTATTTATGTATTTTTGCTTAAAAGTGTTCGGGTGTCTTAATAACTCACAACGGCTACGACTAGCAAGTGGGTTATGTCTCTATTCTTTCTGCTCGTGTTACGGTTACTTTATAATGCTGGAACATATAAGAATCTTTTAGAATTGCTCCACGTTTGTATTCACCAAAAAAAAGTTTTCAAGACCGTGCAGCCAAGGAGACTCGTACAAAACAATAATTACTGGCTCGACTAAAATCTTAGAGAAATGGATGCTAACCGAAGCGGCCTAAACGTCTACAGCCATCACAATGGCACAAGCTAGTTGAACAAATATGTAGTCTGACAGTTCTTTAAGATTTCACACGGTTTAAAAATAGCAGTAAATGATGACATTTCAGCAGCTAGCAAGGGCTTGAACTGAAATCAATGCTTTAACAGCAGCAAATATTCTACAAATGAGAAGAATAAAAAGGAATTATACTTCTACAACAATCTATAGCTGCAGTAATTGAACTCGCTGGTAAGTACAAATTTATTATTTTTGCACGTTTTTTATCATGAAAGTCTAACATATTTTTATATACTTTAATGATCTTCCTATATATCTTTATGTATTTATGTAATTTTGCTTAAATGTGTTCGGGCGTCTTCATAACTCACAACGGCTACGACTAGCAAGTTGGTTATGTCTCTATTCTTTCTGCTCATGTTACGGTTACTTTATAATACGTTATAATGCTGGAACATCAAAGAATCTTTTAGAATTGCTCCACGTTTGTCTTCACAAAAAAAAAGTTTTCAAGACCGTGTAGCCAAGGAGACTAGTACAAAAATAAACTAATGACTTGACTAAATCTTAAAGAAATGGATGCTACCCGAAGCGGCCTAAACTTCTACAGCTATCACAATAGCACAAGCTAGTAGAACAAACATGTAGCTTGACAGTTCTTTATAATTGACCATGGTTTAAAAATAGAAGTAAATGATGACATTTCACCAGCTAGCAGGGGCATGAACCGAAACTAATGCCTTAACAGCAGTGACAATTCGACAAATGAGAAGAATGAGGAGGAATTATACTTCTACAACAGTCCATAGCTGAATTAATTTAACTCACTGGTAAGTACAAGTTCATTATTTTTGCACGTTTTTTTTTTATAAAAATCTAAATTATTTTTTATACTTTAATACTCTATCTATGAATCTTTACGTATTTATGTATTTTTGCTTAAAAGTGTTCGGGTGTCTTAATAACTCACAACGGCCACGACTAGCAAGTGGGTTATGTCTCTATTCTTTCTGCTCCTGTTACGGTTACTTTATAATGATCGAACATCAAAGAATCTTTTAGAATTGCTCCACGTTTGTCTTCACCAAAAAAAATTTTCATGACCGTGTAGCCAAGGAGACTCGTACAAAAGAAAAGTTACTGGCTCGACTAAATCTTAGAGAAATAGATGCTATCCGAAGTGGCCTATACTTCTACATCCATCACAACGGCACAAGCTAGTTGAACAAACATGTAACTTGAGAGTTCTTTATGATTTCACACGGCTTAAAAATAGAAGTAAATGATGACATTTTAGCAGCTAGCAGGGGTATGACCCTAATGCCTTAACAGCAGCGACAATTTGACAAATGAGAAGAATGAGGAGGATATATCAACAATCCATAGCTGTAGTTAATGAACTCGCTGGTAAGTATAAATTCATTATTTTCGCACGGTTTTTATTATGTATGAAAGTCTAACTTTATTTTATATACTTTAATGCTCATGCTATATGACTTCATGTATTTATGAAATTTAGCTTAAAAGTGTTCGGGCGTCTTGATAACTCACAACGGCTACGATTAGCAAGTGGGTTATGTCTCTGTTCTTTCTGCTCGTGTTACGGTTACTTTATATTGGTGGAACATTAAAAAATCTTTTAGAATTGCTCCACGTTTGTCTTCACCAAAAAAAAGATTTCAAGACCGTGTGGCCAAGGAGACTCGTACAAAACGAAAATTACTGGCTCGACTAAAATCTTAGACAAATGGATGCTAACCGAAGCGGCCTAAACGTCTACAGCCATCACAATGGCACAAGCTAGTTGAACAAATATGTAGCTTGACAGTTCTTTATGATTTCACACGGTTTAAAAATAGAAGTAAATGATGACATTTCAGCAGCTAGCAAAGCCTTGAACGAAACCAATGCCTTAACAGCAGCGACAATTCGACAAATGAGAAGAATGAGGAGGAATTATACTTCTACAACAGTCCATAGCTGAATTAATTTAACTCGCTGGTAAGTACAAGTTCATTATTTTTGCACGTTTTTTTTTTATAAAAATCTAAATTATTTTTTATACTTTAATACTCTATCTATGAATCTTTACGTATTTATGTATTTTTGCTTAAAAGTGTTCGGGTGTCTTAATAACTCACAACGGCTACGACTAGCAAGTGGGTTATGTCTCTATTCTTTCTGCTCGTGTTACGGTTACTTTATAATGCTGGAACATATAAGAATCTTTTAGAATTGCTCCACGTTTGTATTCACCAAAAAAAAGTTTTCAAGACCGTGTAGCCAAGGAGACTCGTACAAAACAATAATTACTGGCTCGACTAAAATCTTAGAGAAATGGATGCTAACCGAAGCGGCCTAAACGTCTACAGCCATCACAATGGCACAAGCTAGTTGAACAAATATGTAGCTTGAGAGTTCTTTATGATTTCACACGGTTTAAAAATAGAAGTAAATGATGACATTTCAGCAGCTAGCAAAGCCTTGAACGAAACCAATGCCTTAACACCAGCGACAATTCGACAAATGAGAAGAATAAGGAGGAATTATACTTCTACAACAGTCCATAGCTATATTAATTTAACTCGCTGGTAAGTAAAAGTTCATTATTTTTGCACGTTTTTTTTTCATAAAAATCTAAATTTGTTTTATATACTTAAATACTCTATCTATGTATCTTCACGTATTTATGTAATTTTGGTTTAACGTGTTCGGGCGTCTTGATAACTCACAACGGCTACGACTAGCAAGTGGGTTATGTCTCTATTCTCTCTGCTCGTGTTACGGTTACTTTATAATGCTGGAACATATAAGAATCTTTTAGAATTGCTCCACGTTTGTATTCACCAAAAAAAAGTTTTCAAGACCGTGTAGCCAAGGAGACTCGTACAGAACAATAATTACTGGCTCGACTAAAATCTTAGAGAAATGGATGCTAACCGAAGCGGCCTAAACTTCTACAGCCATCACAATGGCACAAGCTAGTTGAACAAATATGTAGTCTTACAGTTCTTTAAGATTTCACACGGTTTAAAAATAGCAGTAAATGATGACATTTCAGCAGCTAGCAAGGGCTTGAACTGAAATCAATGCTTTAACAGCAGCAAATATTCTACAAATGAGAAGAATAAAAAGGAATTATACTTCTACAACAATCTATAGCTGCAGTAATTGAACTCGCTGGTAAGTACAAATTTATTATTTTTGCACGTTTTTTATCATGAAAGTCTAACATATTTTTATATACTTTAATGATCTTCCTATATATCTTTATGTATTTATGTAATTTTGCTTAAATGTGTTCGGGCGTCTTCATAACTCACAACGGCTACGACTAGCAAGTTGGTTATGTCTCTATTCTTTCTGCTCATGTTACGGTTACTTTATAATACGTTATAATGCTGGAACATCAAAGAATCTTTTAGAATTGCTCCACGTTTGTCTTCACAAAAAAAAAGTTTTCAAGACCGTGTAGCCAAGGAGACTAGTACAAAAATAAACTAATGACTTGACTAAATCTTAAAGAAATGGATGCTACCCGAAGCGGCCTAAACTTCTACAGCTATCACAATAGCACAAGCTAGTAGAACAAACATGTAGCTTGACAGTTCTTTATAATTGACCATGGTTTAAAAATAGAAGTAAATGATGACATTTCACCAGCTAGCAGGGGCATGAACCGAAACTAATGCCTTAACAGCAGTGACAATTCGACAAATGAGAAGAATGAGGAGGAATTATACTTCTACAACAGTCCATAGCTGAATTAATTTAACTCACTGGTAAGTACAAGTTCATTATTTTTGCACGTTTTTTTTTTATAAAAATCTAAATTATTTTTTATACTTTAATACTCTATCTATGAATCTTTACGTATTTATGTATTTTTGCTTAAAAGTGTTCGGGTGTCTTAATAACTCACAACGGCCACGACTAGCAAGTGGGTTATGTCTCTATTCTTTCTGCTCCTGTTACGGTTACTTTATAATGATCGAACATCAAAGAATCTTTTAGAATTGCTCCACGTTTGTCTTCACCAAAAAAAATTTTCATGACCGTGTAGCCAAGGAGACTCGTACAAAAGAAAAGTTACTGGCTCGACTAAATCTTAGAGAAATAGATGCTATCCGAAGTGGCCTATACTTCTACATCCATCACAACGGCACAAGCTAGTTGAACAAACATGTAACTTGAGAGTTCTTTATGATTTCACACGGCTTAAAAATAGAAGTAAATGATGACATTTTAGCAGCTAGCAGGGGTATGACCCTAATGCCTTAACAGCAGCGACAATTTGACAAATGAGAAGAATGAGGAGGATATATCAACAATCCATAGCTGTAGTTAATGAACTCGCTGGTAAGTATAAATTCATTATTTTCGCACGGTTTTTATTATGTATGAAAGTCTAACTTTATTTTATATACTTTAATGCTCATGCTATATGACTTCATGTATTTATGAAATTTTGCTTAAAAGTGTTCGGGCGTCTTGATAACTCACAACGGCTACGATTAGCAAGTGGGTTATGTCTCTGTTCTTTCTGCTCGTGTTACGGTTACTTTATATTGGTGGAACATTAAAAAATCTTTTAGAATTGCTCCACGTTTGTCTTCACCAAAAAAAAGATTTCAAGACCGTGTGGCCAAGGAGACTCGTACAAAACGAAAATTACTGGCTCGACTAAAATCTTAGACAAATGGATGCTAACCGAAGCGGCCTAAACGTCTACAGCCATCACAATGGCACAAGCTAGTTGAACAAATATGTAGCTTGACAGTTCTTTATGATTTCACACGGTTTAAAAATAGAAGTAAATGATGACATTTCAGCAGCTAGCAAGGACTTGAACGAAACCAATGCCTTAACAGCAGCGACAATTCGACAAATGAGAAGAATGAGGAGGAATTATACTTCTACAACAGTCCATAGCTGAATTAATTTAACTCGCTGGTAAGTACAAGTTCATTATTTTTGCACGTTTTTTTTTTATAAAAATCTAAATTATTTTTTATACTTTAATACTCTATCTATGAATCTTCACGTATTTATGTATTTTTGCTTAAAAGTGTTCGGGTGTCTTAATAACTCACAACGGCTACGACTAGCAAGTGGGTTATGTCTCTATTCTTTCTGCTCGTGTTACGGTTACTTTATAATGCTGGAACATATAAGAATCTTTTAGAATTGCTCCACGTTTGTATTCACAAAAAAAAAGTTTTCAAGACCGTGTAGCCAAGGAGACTAGTACAAAACAATAATTACTGGCTCGACTAAAATCTTAGAGAAATGGATGCTAACCGAAGCGGCCTAAACGTCTACAGCCATCACAATGGCACAAGCTAGTTGAACAAATATGTAGCTTGAGAGTTCTTTATGATTTCACACGGTTTAAAAATAGAAGTAAATGATGACATTTCAGCAGCTAGCAAAGCCTTGAACGAAACCAATGCCTTAACACCAGCGACAATTCGACAAATGAGAAGAATGAGGAGGAATTATACTTCTACAACAGTCCATAGCTATATTAATTTTACTCGCTGGTAAGTAAAAGTTCATTATTTTTGCACGTTTTTTTTTCATAAAAATCTAAATTTGTTTTATATACTTAAATACTCTATCTATGTATCTTTACGTATTTATGTAATTTTGGTTTAACGTGTTCGGGCGTCTTGATAACTCACAACGGCTACGACTAGCAAGTGGGTTATGTCTCTATTCTCTCTGCTCGTGTTACGGTTACTTTATAATGCTGGAACATATAAGAATCTTTTAGAATTGCTCCACGTTTGTATTCACCAAATAAAAGTTTTCAAGACCGTGTAGCCAAGGAGACTCGTACAGAACAATAATTACTGGCTCGACTAAAATCTTAGAGAAATGGATGCTAACCGAAGCGGCCTAAACGTCTACAGCCATCACAATGGCACAAGCTAGTTGAACAAATATGTAGCTTGACAGTTCTTTATGATTTCACACGGTTTAAAAATAGAAGTAAATGATGACATTTCAGCAGCTAGCAAAGCCTTGAACGAAACCAATGCCTTAACAGCAGCGACAATTCGACAAATGAGAAGAATGAGGAGGAATTATACTTCTACAACAGTCCATAGCTGAATTAATTTAACTCGCTGGTAAGTACAAGTTCATTATTTTTGCACGTTTTTTTTTTATAAAAATCTAAATTATTTTTTATACTTTAATACTCTATCTATGAATCTTTACGTATTTATGTATTTTTGCTTAAAAGTGTTCGGGTGTCTTAATAACTCACAACGGCTACGACTAGCAAGTGGGTTATGTCTCTATTCTTTCTGCTCGTGTTACGGTTACTTTATAATGCTGGAACATATAAGAATCTTTTAGAATTGCTCCACGTTTGTATTCACAAAAAAAAAGTTTTCAAGACCGTGTAGCCAAGGAGACTAGTACAAAACAATAATTACTGGCTCGACTAAAATCTTAGAGAAATGGATGCTAACCGAAGCGGCCTAAACGTCTACAGCCATCACAATGGCACAAGCTAGTTGAACAAATATGTAGCTTGAGAGTTCTTTATGATTTCACACGGTTTAAAAATAGAAGTAAATGATGACATTTCAGCAGCTAGCAAAGCCTTGAACGAAACCAATGCCTTAACACCAGCGACAATTCGACAAATGAGAAGAATGAGGAGGAATTATACTTCTACAACAGTCCATAGCTATATTAATTTTACTCGCTGGTAAGTAAAAGTTCATTATTTTTGCACGTTTTTTTTTCATAAAAATCTAAATTTGTTTTATATACTTAAATACTCTATCTATGTATCTTTACGTATTTATGTAATTTTGGTTTAACGTGTTCGGGCGTCTTGATAACTCACAACGGCTACGACTAGCAAGTGGGTTATGTCTCTATTCTCTCTGCTCGTGTTACGGTTACTTTATAATGCTGGAACATATAAGAATCTTTTAGAATTGCTCCACGTTTGTATTCACCAAATAAAAGTTTTCAAGACCGTGTAGCCAAGGAGACTCGTACAGAACAATAATTACTGGCTCGACTAAAATCTTAGAGAAATGGATGCTAACCGAAGCGGCCTAAACGTCTACAGCCATCACAATGGCACAAGCTAGTTGAACAAATATGTAGCTTGACAGTTCTTTATGATTTCACACGGTTTAAAAATAGAAGTAAATGATGACATTTCAGCAGCTAGCAAGGGCTTGAACTGAAATCAATGCTTTAACAGCAGCAAATATTCTACAAATGAGAAGAATAAAAAGGAATTATACTTCTACAACAATCTATAGCTGCAGTAATTGAACTCGCTGGTAAGTACAAATTTATTATTTTTGCACGTTTTTTATCATGAAAGTCTAACATATTTTTATATACTTTCATGATCTTCCTATATATCTTTATGTATTTATGTAATTTTGCTTAAATGTGTTCGGGCGTCTTCATAACTCACAACGGCTACGACTAGCAAGTTGGTTATGTCTCTATTCTTTCTGCTCGTGTTACGGTTACTTTATAATGCTGGAACATATAAGAATCTTTTAGAATTGCTCCACGTTTGTATTCACCAAAAAAAAGTTTTCAAGACCGTGTAGCCAAGGAGACTCGTACAAAACAATAATTACTGGCTCGACTAAAATCTTAGGGAAATGGATGCTAACCGAAGCGTCCTAAACGTCTACAGCCATCACAATGGCACAAGCTAGTTGAACAAATATGTAGCTTGAGAGTTCTTTATGATTTCACACGGTTTAAAAATAGAAGTAAATGATGACATTTTAGCAGCTAGCAGGGGTATGACCCTAATGCCTTAACAGCAGCGACAATTTGACAAATGAGAAGAATGAGGAGGATATATCAACAATCCATAGCTGTAGTTAATGAACTCGCAGGTAAGTATAAATTCATTATTTTCGCACGGTTTTTATTATGTATGAAAGTCTAACTTTATTTTATATACTTTAATGCTCATGCTATATGACTTCATGTATTTATGAAATTCAGCTTAAAAGTGTTCGGGCGTCTTGATAACTCACAACGGCTACGATTAGCAAGTGGGTTATGTCTCTGTTCTTTCTGCTCGTGTTACGGTTACTTTATAATGCTGGAACATATAAGAATCTTTTAGAATTGCTCCACGTTTGTATTCACCAAAAAAAAGTTTTCAAGACCGTGTAGCCAAGGAGACTCGTACAGAACAATAATTACTGGCTCGACTAAAATCTTAGAGAAATGGATGCTAACCGAAGCGGCCTAAACGTCTACAGCCATCACAATGGCACAAGCTAGTTGAACAAATATGTAGCTTGACAGTTCTTTAAGATTTAACACGGTTTAAAAATAGCAGTAAATGATGACATTTCAGCAGCTAGCAAGGGCTTGAACTGAAATCAATGCTTTAACAGCAGCAAATATTCTACAAATGAGAAGAATAAAAAGGAATTATACTTCTACAACAATCTATAGCTGCAGTAATTGAACTCGCTGGTAAGTACAAATTTATTATTTTTGCACGTTTTTTATTATGAAAGTCTAACATATTTTTATATACTTTTATGATCTTCCTATATATCTTTATGTATTTATGTAATTTTGCTTAAACGTGTTCGGGCGTCTTCATAACTCACAACGGCTACGACTAGCAAGTTGGTTATGTCTCTATTCTTTCTGCTCATGTTACGGTTACTTTATAATACGTTATAATGCTGGAACATCAAAGAATCTTTTAGAATTGCTCCACGTTTGTCTTCACAAAAAAAAAGGTTTTCAAGACCGTGTAGCCAAGGAGACTAGTACAAAAATAAACTAATGACTTGACTAAATCTTAAAGAAATGGATGCTACCCGAAGCGGCCTAAACTTCTACAGCTATCACAATAGCACAAGCTAGTAGAACAAACATGTAGCTTGACAGTTCTTTATAATTGACCATGGTTTAAAAATAGAAGTAAATGATGACATTTCACCAGCTAGCAGGGGCATGAACCGAAACTAATGCCTTAACAGCAGCGACAATTCGACAAATGAGAAGAATGAGGAGGAATTATACTTCTACAACAGTCCATAGCTGAATTAATTTAACTCACTGGTAAGTACAAGTTCATTATTTTTGCACGTTTTTTTTTTATAAAAATCTAAATTTATTTTATATACTTTAATACTCTATCTATGAATCTTTACGTATTTATGTATTTTTGCTTAAAAGTGTTCGGGTGTCTTAATAACTCACAACGGCTACGACTAGCAAGTGGGTTATGTCTCTATTCTTTCTGCTCCTGTTACGGTTACTTTATAATGATCGAACATCAAAGAATCTTTTAGAATTGCTCCACGTTTGTCTTCACCAAAAAAAATTTTCATGACCGTGTAGCCAAGGAGACTCGTACAAAACAAAAGTTACTGGCTCGACTAAATCTTAGAGAAATAGATGCTATCCGAAGTGGCCTATACTTCTACATCCATCACAACGGCACAAGCTAGTTGAACAAACATGTAACTTGACAGTTCTTTATGATTTCACACGGCTTAAAAATAGAAGTAAATGATGACATTTTAGCAGCTAGCAGGGGTATGACCCTAATGCCTTAACAGCAGCGACAATTTGACAAATGAGAAGAATGAGGAGGATATATCAACAATCCATAGCTGTAGTTAATGAACTCGCTGGTAAGTATAAATTCATTATTTTCGCACGGTTTTTATTATGTATGAAAGTCTAACTTTATTTTATATACTTTAATGCTCATGCTATATGACTTCATGTATTTATGAAATTTAGCTTAAAAGTGTTCGGGCGTCTTGATAACTCACAACGGCTACGATTAGCAAGTGGGTTATGTCTCTGTTCTTTCTGCTCGTGTTACGGTTACTTTATATTGGTGGAACATTAAAAAATCTTTTAGAATTGCTCCACGTTTGTCTTCACCAAAAAAAAGATTTCAAGACCGTGTGGCCAAGGAGACTCGTACAAAACGAAAATTACTGGCTCGACTAAAATCTTAGACAAATGGATGCTAACCGAAGCGGCCTAAACGTCTACAGCCATCACAATGGCACAAGCTAGTTGAACAAATATGTAGCTTGACAGTTCTTTATGATTTCACACGGTTTAAAAATAGAAGTAAATGATGACATTTCAGCAGCTAGCAAGGACTTGAACGAAACCAATGCCTTAACAGCAGCGACAATTCGACAAATGAGAAGAATGAGGAGGAATTATACTTCTACAACAGTCCATAGCTATATTATTTTAACTCGCTGGTAAGTAAAAGTTCATTATTTTTGCACGTTTTTTTTTCATAAAAATCTAAATTTGTTTTATATACTTAAATACTCTATCTATGTATCTTCACGTATTTATGTAATTATGGTTTAACGTGTTCGGGCGTCTTGATGACTCACAACGGCTACGATTAGCAAGTGGGTTATGTCTCTGTTCTTTCTGCTCGTGTTACGGTTACTTTATAATGGTGGAACATTAAAAAATCTTTTAGAATTGCTCCACGTTTGTCTTCACCAAAAAAAGATTTTAAGACCGTGTGGCCAAGGAGACTCGTACAAAACGAAAATTACTGGCTCGACTAAAATCTTAGACAAATGGATGCTAACCGAAGCGGCCTAAACGTCTACAGCCATCACAATGGCACAAGCTAGTTGAACAAATATGTAGCTTGAGAGTTCTTTATGATTTCACACGGTTTAAAAATAGCAGTAAATGATGACATTTCAGCAGCTAGCAAGGGCTTGAACTAAAATCAATGCTTTAACAGCAGCAAATATTCGACGAATGAGAAGAATAAAAAGGAATTATACTTCTACAACAATCTATAGCTGCAGTAATTGAACTCGCTGGTAAGTACAAATTTATTATTTTTGCACGTTTTTTATTATAAAAGTCTAACTTAGTTTTATATACTTTAATGATCTTCCTATATATCTTTATGTATTTATGTAATTTTGCTTAAACGTGTTCGGGCGTCTTCATAACTCACAACGGCTACGATTAGCAAGTGGGTTATGTCTCTACTTTTTCTGCTCGTGTTACAGTTACTTTATAATGCTCGAACATCAGAAAATCTTTAAGAATTGCTCTACGTTTGTCTTTACCAAAGGGAATTATTCAAGACCGTGTAGCCAAGGAGACTAGTACAAAACAAAAACTAATGACTTGACTAAATCTTAAAGAAATGGATGCTACCCGAAGCGGCCTAAACTTCTACAGCTATCATAATAGCACAAGCTAGTAGAACAAACATGTAGCTTGACAGTTCTTTATGATTTCACACGGCTTAAAAATAGAAGTAAATGATGACATTTTAGCAGCTAGCAGGGGTATGAACCTAATGCCTTAACAGCAGCGACAATTTGACAAATGAGAAGAATGAGGAGGAATTATACTTCTACAACAGTCCATAGCTATATTAATTTAACTCGCTGGTAAGTAAAAGTTCATTATTTTTGCACGTTTTTTATTATGAAAGTCTAACTTAGTTTTATATACTTTAATGATCTTCCTATATATCTTTATGTATTTATGTAATTTTGCTTAAACGTGTTCGGGCGTCTTCATAACTCACAACGGCTACGATTAGCAAGTGGGTTATGTCTCTACTTTTTCTGCTCGTGTTACAGTTACTTTATAATGCTCGAACATCAGAAAATCTTTAAGAATTGCTCTACGTTTGTCTTTACCAAAAGGAATTATTCAAGACCGTGTAGCCAAGGAGACTAGTACAAAACAAAAACTAATGACTTGACTAAATCTTAAAGAAATGGATGCTACCCGAAGCGGCCTAAACTTCTACAGCTATCACAATAGCACAAGCTAGTAGAACAAACATGTAGCTTGACAGTTCTTTATAATTGCCCATGGTTTACTCATTTAATCTCACAAGGCTTCATTAACCCCTTACCCTGTGCTCCCAATATTTTTTTAGATACCCTACTCATAAACAGCTTCTCAAATTTAGCCATGCTCTATTGATTTATTGTTTCTCTTTAACATTTAGTTAACAGCCAGTTAACTAAGCCATAACCGAGCCAGTTGTCAGTGTTGCGATTTGAGTGATGACTTTTTAGGCTTCTTCAAATTTTGTCAGTTGTCTGTCAACTGACACTGGCAGTTCTCAGTACTTGCACGGTTATTATATAAGTAGAATATCACTGCTCTGCAGCTTGTCCCTGCCTTTTTTTTTCCTGAGTCAGCGCTGTCAATCACCAATTGCCTCTTCCTTCCATTCACCACACTCTTCATAAATGAGCGATGATCACCTTCTTCCTTCTTCTAGGACTACAAACCAGAGGTGGTCTTGGCCACATCCATGAGTTTCCTATAAGCATTCCTGTCCTGCAAATATACCTCCAGGCAGTTCCTCCAAGCCTATTATCTTGGATAGACCAATGTACCACTTATTAGTTGCCATGATTCACCTGTGGGCTGTTGTGATTATTTTCACTGATGAAGGATCCATGGTGGAAAAAGTATTCCACTCTTTTAAAGTTATAGTTCACTACGCAAATTGATGCTTTACACTTCTCTCTGTTGGTACAAGGGTGTTTGGTCTTGAATGCCATCACTGAGTGTAGCCTTGTATTTATCTTCTTAAAGGTAAAAAAAGAGATGTATCAGCTGGCCCACGTGGGAAAAGAGGCCTGCATTTACATTTCCCATCAAATCCGAACAGCTTTGAACGTCCTATTGAATAGTTTCTTTACACGGTCCTACCGGCGAAACCCAGTAATATAAAAACTCTGCCAAATACACCAGTTCAGTTTCTTTTGGGCATGCTGTCACAGTCTAGGGATTAAATTGATATCTACCTTAGTTGGATTTGAATCCATCAGTCCTTTATTCTTGAGCAATCGCCATGCTATCTCACTGGAAGATGGAAGATGGGTGAAACTGCACTATTTGATAAAGTCGTAGTTCTATCAAATAGTGCAGTTTCACCCATCTTCCATCTTCCAGTGAGATAGCATGGCGATTGCTCAAGAATAAAGGACTGATGGATTCAAATCCAACTAAGGTAGATATCAATTTAATCCCTAGACTGTGACAGCATGCCCAAAAGAAACTGAACTGGTGTATTTGGCAGAGTTTTTATATTACTGGGTTTCGCCGGTAGGACCGTGTAAATAAACTATTCACCATCAGTATGCTTAGTGCCGTCTCTGGAGAAGTTTCTATTTTACTTCTGTTATTTATTACTATGTAATTTATTTGTGGCAGTTGCTTTGCAGTCTGATTGGTTGTGATGGCTGATTTTCACGAACAACGCTAGTTTTGCTCCCTCCTCAGGAAAACTTTATTTTTAAATCAGCAAGATAAATTGTCATTTTTTAGGACTCATCTTAATATTATACTTACTGAAACTCATGTCACAGAAGACGACTTTACTAAATATGAAAAATATTTTATTCAGCCTTGAAGTGATCTCGGTCTTGAAAAAAAATTAGTTATTAAAAAAATTACAAATTAATCAAACTTCCTGAAATATGTAAATATTGATCAGATAAAAAAGTTTGCTTGCTTTTCTAAGTCATCTGAGAAAATCTGTAAGTGACCTATGACTAATTAAGGTTGGCAATCTTTATAAAAAGTAATATAGTAAAGAATAAATCACTGAAAACCGTCGAGCTTACTTCCCTCTTCTGGCAAACCATAAATGTTTATGCTTATATTTAAGTTGTATTAAGGAGGAGACAAAAACGGATTGCTTGTAAAATATTTTTTGGGAAGACTAGACTTTTATTTTACAAATATCCAGTAGACAAGTCGGAATGCCAGATATCGTTGAAGAAGGTTTGGTTTGTTAATTATTTAGATAAGAGGGGCTGCACATAGAGGAATATTTATATTGATTAATTTTTTCCCCGTAGTTTTACAGCCATTTCTGGTCGTTAAGAAGATATTCATTTTAGTTTCTAAGATTGTTAATTACTGAGTATTTACTGTGCAATGATTGTGTTATATATTGGCATAATTCCGCATTTGTATTATTAGTTGTTTATATGATTTATATTTAGTTGTAACGATAAGGGCAGCACTGTTGTGTTTTGGTGATCAGGTTGGCATGTGCCTCTTTGATTCCTATTGTGACCGTCTATGAGTGAGTACTGTCCGTATATGTATCCAAATAAATCTGTGCTCTTCTTCGTTTAACTTGCATTTATTCTTTATTTCTCTGCACCTTAAAAGGTTATGGGCCCAGGGTATTGATGTTGCAAGTTTTGTTTTAACGAAAGAGTCGGATTCAGTTTTTGTTTGTTTGTTTGTGCCGTGTTAACCTGTTGGACTCACGTGCGCGGTCGGTTTCGGTTTGTTCGTTTATGCGATGGCTAGTTCATATATGAACCTTCCTTTTGGTATAAAGCCATTCGATGGCTCAAATTTTGGTAGTTGGGACTTCAGGATAAAATTGTTACTTGAGCAAAACGGAGTACTTCGAGTTCTGAAAGAGGACCCCCCAACTGGGGAAGCCGAACTCAAGTTGTTTAATCAAGAAGATGTAAGAGCCCGTAATGTTATTGTGCAAGGACTTGCCGATAATATATTACCTACAATCAAGGAAAAGAAGACGGCGAAGGGGATAATGGATGCCCTAGCAGCGACTTATGAAAAGCGTGGAATGAAATCGCTAGTTACCGCCCAGAAGGCTTGGAGAAAATTGGAATATAATAATGATCGCCCTCTCCAAGAGTTTTTCCAAACGTTTGATTCAATGGCTTTGGAGGTGAGAGTGGCTGGTGGTAATTTAAAAGAGGATGAGGTTGTAAACCAGCTTCTTGTTGCAATGCCGTCCGATTATGATTCTGTGGTGTCTGCGATGGACATTTTGTGTAGTAAGGACAATACGGCCGTTACTTTGGAGTATGTGAAAAATACACTTCTGGCTGAATATGAGAGGAATTTGAAGAAAGAAGATCACCCGTCTGCAAATGTTTTTTCAGCTTATAAAAATAGAGCTAAAAGCTTTAATAAAAATTTGAAGGTTGGTCAAAACAAAAGTATGTCTAATGTTATTTGTCATTATTGCAAAAATCGAGGTCATTTTAAGAATAATTGTCCTAAACTTAAAAATAAAGGAGTTGCCGCCATTTCTAGTGATAACAACTGTGAGAAATTTCTGTTTACTACCCAGGATAACAGTAGTGATACCTCAACAGATAAGGCAGTAGCTTGTAAACAATTGTCTGATGAAGCATGCTTCCTAGTCGATTCAGGTGCGACATGTCATCTTATAAGGGACGAGCTCAATGTTTTTCTAAGAGATTCAACTCCAGTAAATGTTAATATTAGTGTGGCAAAGGCAGGTGAATCAGTGGTTGCGTTAAGGAAAGGAAATTTGTTTTGTATGTCACCCTATGTATTATAATGAGATAATAATAATTTTCTAAATATTCTAAAATATGAAGAAGTTAAATATTGTATTTAAAAACAGTGAAATTGTATTATTTTTATAACTATGTCTTGCTAAATTTAATAAATTAATTTATGAATGTTTGCTTTTTTTTTTTTTGTTTTACTCCCCTATAAAACATATATTCTTGTAAGATATCAGTTATTGTCGTTATTTATGAATGGAAATACAAACGCTTTCTTCTCATAGGTTTTCCTGGGTACAAATTTTGTAATAACCTTATTTCACTTATGACAGTCTGGGTATTTTCACATTTCTTGTGCCATTGGGGAAATCTCTATTTGTTCTTCCAAGCTTGATGAATTCTGTTATTTCTGGTTGATTGTAATGTGCCTTAATACTTCGTGATATGTTCTTCTCTTTACCCAAAAATTTCCAATTCGAAACATTTATGAAGAACTTAGTGGATGAAAATGTTATGAGACAAATAAGTGAAATCGAGAAAATCAGCTTTAAAGTTGTTAGTGTTTTCTTTTTTTTTGATTAACACCATTAGTAGATTTTCAGAAAATAGCCTTCCTTAGAAGGGAAAAATATGCTATGTATAAAGGAGATAATAACATGTTCATCCACATGATTTAACCAGGCGAGATCTCACTGCCCAGGACAGAGGCATATTACTAAGGTGCATAATATAATATATATTATAATATAAATCCAAGTGTTTACAAGCTATTTTTGTTAGCTTTTTTGAGCTTATTAAAGCTGCTGTGGCCATTTGCATAAAAACTTGAATAATTCTTTTACAGCATTCGGAAGAGAGGTTTTATTTTATAAATATTATAGTGGTATTAAATAAACGATAATAATATGTTTTACCTCATAGTAAAATACCACAGTATAATTACCTTACTTTAACACTTTTAACCTCTTAGGGGAGTAAATTTAATGTAATGAACACTACTACTATGCTGTCGATTTATATTGATCCTCAATATAATATCTACTCGTGGTGACACTGTGTAACATTTTTGTTACAAACAAATACTAATATCAGATTTCAATAATATTAATAATAAAACAACTTTATTAAACATTTATTTTATTTATGCATTTACTTTAAATTATTTACTCTTTTAATAATCATCAAGGTTGGGTTCTGACATACCAAATACTCATACATTACACTTTGCTATCTTTAAACATATATAATTTAATGATTTTAAACCTACACTTAACATAAATTATGGTCACTGTCTCTATCTATGGGGAAATGTAAATTGTTGTACTCAGAGTTTCAGAGGTCCAACTTCTAGCTGCAAAAGTGGGAACTAAAACTAGCTATAAACGAGGCCATGTTGATCTCATCAGTATGTTTTTACCCATTATCGGGACTGGTGTCCTCTGGACCATGGTTTTGATATAGGCCACCAGTTGGCCTAAGACAGTCATAAAGGTCCCCATCCCAGGTGGGGACCTTTTAAAATGGGTGTTGCTCAGCAGGCACAATGATATGCCAAGGATCAAGCCTTCGGTTTGGGGTTGTTTGTGTCCTCTAGAAAATCTCATGCCGCATGCGCCAAGCATTTTAAGCAGTTTCTGTTCACTAATACTATCTGTGATTACAGTTAAAAAATCATACAATGTAAAAGGGGTTAGGTGATGGGCGCACATTAGGATAGATGTGGGGGCCTAGAACTATCTATAAACTACTTTGGACGGGGGCCTAAATATTTGATATATCTGTGTCGAATGAACTCACCCACTGTAGGTAACTCAAAGTCTTTGTGGAGTTCATTGTTCCTGCTTATTACTCTTGTATATCATCAAGACAGAGATAGATTGGGGGAGGTCAGCAGGTGTACAAGCCAGTAAGACTTTGTGCTTGTTTGTTTTTAATTTCCTAGCAAAATGGCCACAAAAAAAGGGTGTTGGTCTATTTGTATGCCCAAATATACCAGGCTGTTCATGGGAGAATTCTGCTGTGTTCCTGCAGCATAGGAAGTTCTTTCCTTTCTGAAAGGAGAATATTATGCTGTCAGGTCCACAGTAATTAACGCCCATGTTCATATTAATGTTCACAGCAAATCTCCAACTCATTTCTCCTTTATAGCTGTTTCTCGGTGTCATAGGTCATAAATTAAATAAGCTCCAAGTGACTTAGACTTTTTAAAAAGTTTTATTTTAAATAAACAGACAAATGGTAATTAGGGCAGAGTGAAGATACATTAATCCGATCATAGAATGGAATAGGTTCTGTCATGGAAGGGGAACAATATATAACCAGAGGAAAAGGAGTTGTCAGCTGTGTAGTGAATCAGCTGTTCTCATCCTATAACTATTTCCATCTTAAGTTCCAAGGACCTCCACTGGTACATATTTCCTGAGTAGGATCTGGTGCTGTTTGGGTAAACTTTATGGTACAATTGGGTACAATTTTGATATGGCGTCTTTTGTTTGCAATAACAATGTAGGTCTGGTTGTTGAAACAGTTTGTCATCTTGGTGACGTTAAAAGATACATATCGGTTTAATTCGCCTGTGGGGGTAGAGTTACATTGCTCTAATTTCCCATTATTTACTATATTAGTTATACATTTATTTTTCTATTGGTTAATATTTGTACGATAATAGTTATTTCCAATTAGAGTGCATTTTCCTACAAATAAGTCATTATTCTTATAAATAGAGGGTTAATATAGTGATAGGGGGATATGTAACGATTATACATAAACGTGTATAATAACTATTAAAGCTCACTTCATGTTGCGGTGCATGATAATGTACCATGTAAATAAAATACAATGTACAATGTTGTCATGTATTGTAGAGTAAATCTTGCTATTTTTCCATAATACCACTGGATTTCTAGATACTATTGTTATATTATGATTAATATCTCTCAGTATGCCAGTTATTAAGTTTGTATGTATAATTCCAGTTTTACAAAATTTGAGCAATATTGTCATTATTTATTTATATATATATATATATATATATATATATATATATATATATATAAGTTAAGTCCAGGCGCCGCTAGTGCCCAGCCTTAATCCCCAAACATATGTTATCTGTATATGTTTACAGGTAATACCTATAGATAGAGGTATCTTGGTCTAAATAAAGCAGTCTTGTTATAACGTTCTACGTGTTCTTATTACCAACCTTTCTTAGCTTGTAATTTAATAAACATTAACTGGTGCCGAAACCCGGGAACCGTGGAGAAAGAGAGTTATCGAGTGCGAGCGTAATTTTTTTTTGTTTTTTTTTCTTCTATACGCGAAAGAGAGAAGATGACTGAAGGAGGAGTTTTGAGACAGCCCGTCTTGAATCTCGTAGAGGGAGCAGATATTAGAAGAGTTGGAACTATGCCAGAAGTTCATGCCACGGCGCTCGCGCTGATGAGGGTAAAAGCGATGAATACCCAGGATCTGAGGAAGGCTGTTGCGGAGCTGGAGAGATTCACTGGGGAACTGGGTGAGCTGAACCATTTCCTAAAAGGAGGAGACCGTCTCACAGCTTTAATTGGAGCTAAAGCAGAAGAAAATTTAATAGATCCCAGAGACGCGGAATCGTTGAAGGCGGCCCTGATATGTCGGGTCAAGAGAAGTATACTGAATCAAATTCAGGCAGATGAAGAAACCCCGTGGGAATTAATTAAGATGAGATTGAAGAAGGCGTACGGAGGAGGACGATGGACTCCCGAGGAGGACATATTCCAAATGTTTAGGGAGACAAAGTCCCCAAGACAAAGTAACGGGCAATATGCTGCGGGGTTAGTAGTCCGTTTCAATAAGATAACGGAGAAGATGAGAGAGTCGATTAGCGTAGAAGAGGTGGAGGGTAGAATGGGATTCTTATCCACAATTCTAAAAGTGCAACTGGCCAAGGAGACAGGAAGAAAGGAAGGATTCTCTGATGAGCGCTCGTTCTCGGAGTGTGCACAATCAATGATCGACACTAGTGCCAAGGAGGAAGAAGTGAGGGTGCAAGACGTCGACAATGAGTGGAGCCGAGTTGCATACAAAAGAACCCGGACCCTGAAACCAACCTGGAGGAGACCAGAAACGTCCGTTATTGGCAGAGACAAGGGAACGACAGGAGAAAGAAGATTTAGAGGAACGAGACCGAGGTATGCCCCGCCCAGGGAAGAAAGAAAATGCCACGGATGTAGGAAGGCAGGACATTTAGTGGCACAGTGTCCTCGAACAAAATGTTTTGAGTGTGGCGAGGAAGGACACATCGCGAGGCATTGCCCGTATATCTTCCGGAGGAGAGAATACCAACGACCAGAACCAATGGAGGTAAACACTCAAGAAGTAAGAGAGAGACGGAGCATGACACATGGGGAGAGTGGATCATCAGAAGATGAGTCATCAGGGACTTCGGGAACTGAAGGAGAAGAAGCGAGGCGCAGCAGAAACAGGAGACAGACAGGGCAGAAGGTCGAGTCACGTAGATGGGAGCAACGTGATGAAGCCTGAGGAGCGTGTCGGCAGAGAGGCGACCGCATCCTGAGATGTAATGCAATTCGGGAGAGGATGTGTGCGTTGCCAATAATTAGGGTCAAAGGAGGAGAGATGTGTCTGGTGGACACGGGAAGCACCAACACCATCATGTCCCGCGGAGCGCTGGAGAGGCTGTATGGTGGAGAGAGGGCACTCCAGATTCAGGTATGTAATTGTAGTTTAATCACCCTGGGAGGCCCTTGCGAGGTAGTGGGAGAGTTAGTCATAGGGCTAAATAGGTGGGCGAAGAAAGGGGGAGATCTAAAGATACATATCGTAGGAAACATGCCGCGGGAGTACCAGGTGATAGTTGGGTGCGACATGTTGGGGAAGGTAGGCGCGCGTGTGGAGAATATCGGGGAAAAATGGAACATTAAGTTGGGGAAAGTGGAATATAAATGTCAAGGGACTATATGGGACGGAAGAGCGCGGATAGGGGCGGTTAATAAAATAGAGGGCTGGAGGGAAGGCCTACAGAGGGAGTTTGAGGATATTTTTTACGTAGAGGGAGACACGCTAGGAGCGACTGGGAAGACGGTCCACGAGATCCAGTTAAAGAAAGAACGCGTCACATACGTGAAAGAGAGACGATATCCGCAGGCACTACGTAGGCATATTAGAGAGGAGCTAGAGAGTCTCAAACGGCAAGGGATTATAATTGATAGCACTTCGCCATATAACAGTCCTCTATGGGCAGTGAGGAAGAAAAATAGACCTGGGGACGAGACGGAGAAATACAGGGTAGTTATCGATTATCGGAAGTTAAACGAGAACACGACGGACGAGAAGTATCCTATTCCCCGATTTGAGGACATATTAGACAGATTGAACGGGGCGACAATATTTAGTACCCTAGATCTAAAGGGAGGCTATCACCAGATCAAGATGAGTGCGAACGACCAAGACAAAACGGCCTTTACATTTGAGAGGGGGCATTATCAATTTACCAGGATGCCATTTGGACTGAAAAACGCCCCGATTACCTTTCAACGCCTAATGGATGAATTTTTGAGGGGAATAGACGAAGCGGTATGCCAGGTCTACATGGACGATCTGTTAGTTTTCAGCAGAACGGAGGCAGAGCACGTTGAGCACCTAAGAAGTGTATTTCAAAGAGTCCGCGAATTCGGATTAAAATTGTCCATGGAGAAGTCTCTGTTGGGGAAGAAAAAAATCAATTTTTTGGGCCACACCATCTCACAGGAGGGGGTTAAGCCAGACTCTACGAAGGTCGAGGCGATTAGAAGGATGGTGGTGCCCACAGATGTAAAGGGGATCCGTCGACTTCTGGGGACGCTTAATTATTACAGAAGATTTGTGCCGGACATGGCGGCATACCTGGTGCCTATTAATAATTTACTGCGAAAGGGAGCGAGGGTGGTAATTACCCCAATCATGGAGCAGAACATCCGGAAATGTATGTCTAGCTTACAAGAGGAACCAATATTAGCATTTCCCGATTTCCAACATCCCTTCACAATCACCACTGATGCCAGTGAATATGCACTGGGGGCAGTGTTGTCGCAGGAGAGAGACGGTGGGGAGCGCCCGGTGGCGTACGCTAGTCGACGGCTCACAGAAACGGAAGCGCGGTATAGTGCTCTAGAGAGAGAGCTCCTAGGTATCGTCTGGGCTATAGACCATTTCCGCCCATATGTCTTCGGCAGAAAATTCCGTGTTCACACCGACCACAGACCCCTACAATGGGTAGGAAAGTTAAAGGAGTCCTCGGCGCGGGTCACGAGGTGGAAAGAGTTTTTGTCCCAGTACAATATGGAGATCATATATAAACCCGGGAAAGAGAACGTAGTGGCAGACTGGCTGTCCAGAGCCATTACTGTGAATGCATTGGAAGAAGGGGAACCATCCGGGGAAATCCAACAGTTTCTCCGGGATTGGACACCCGGGGAGGATGGAAGCCTCGGTACGCGAGGAGATAGCGAAGGTGAGGAAACCCTTGAAGAGGAAGGTTCCGCCGCCGAAAGACCTGTTGAAATGGAAGTAACAGAAGGGATCGTGAACGACAAAAGACGGCAGATCATTTGGAAATCCAAGACCTCAGGGCGGCTGCAGATCGCATATGACAGTTATGGGAGAAGTAAAATCGCGACGATTTGGTCGCCACCAGGGGTTAGGAACGACCAAATTTGCCGTGCATTGAAAGATGCCTCGGAACCCGGAAAGACCCATCATGTATTTGTAGGGAATGCCACTATTTGGGAGAAAATTCGTAGACTCTGGCGAACGGAACAACTTGGAGTGGATAGGATATTTATTCGGTGCACGTCGATGGTGGAGACACTCAAAGACAGAGAACAGCAGCTGGAAGTGACGCTGGCCTATCACCAAGGAAAAACGAACCACCGTGGAGTTCAGGAAACGTTGCAAGCGTTGCGGCGGAGGTACTTTTGGTGGGGAATGAAAAAGAGCATACAAGAAATGATAGGGGCATGTGCAGTTTGTCTCACTACGAAGTATGACAGACATCCGCCACGGGGGCGACAAGAAGAATCGCCCACCGCCGAGACACCGTTGAGTGACTTACAAGTGGATACCTTCACTTGGAGGGGGTATAAGTGGGTTACCACAATCGACAGCTTTAGCAAAGTGGCCATGGCGCACCCGGTGCAAGATCGGTCATCAGACGCGGTAATGCTGGCATTAAATACCTGGTTCCAGTTTTACGGAGTACCAGACCGGATCTCGTCGGATGGGGGCAGAGAATTTGACAATGCCAACATCCGAAAAGAAATGAAGACTCTCGATGTCTCTTGGCATCTTAATACCCCAGGGCACCCTAAGAGTAGAGGAGGGATAGAAAGATTGCACAGCACCCTGAGTGACCACCTGCGGGTATATCACGCGGAAAAGGGTCTGCCGGCGAATGAGGCAATGCCGAAGGCGGTGGCCGCTTACAATCATTCGATCCACACCGCGACGGGGTTCTCCCCGTTCGAGATCCTCTTTGGGCTGCGCGAAAGACGGAGAAATGGGGCAGAGACGGTAGCAGACGAGGGAATGGCGGAGAAAATGGCGAGTAATACTGTCGGTTTGAGGAAAATATGTGACAAAGTCCGAGAAAGGCTAACAAGGGACAAAGCGAGACGAGTGGAACGGGAAAACCTCAAAGTCCGGGATCGAATGGGGGAACTTAAAATCGGGACTATCGTCTATAAAAAACTAGGGTCAAATAGGAGCAAAGAGCTGGTGCGATATGAGGGCCCATTTAAAGTGGTCGTGATTAGGGAACACAACGTCGTGACAATTGAGAGTATACGACGCCCTAAGAAGCGGCGAAATGTCCACATAGAACAGTTAAAGCTTCCACCAGGGGGGGAGGTTTTAGATCAGGAATGAGCTGGAGTGTCCTCGCAGCATACACGCGAGGAACATTGTAAATAAGTATAGTTATGTGATTTTTCCCACAGAAGTATTGTTTTTTTTTCAAAGTCAAAGTTTTCTTTTATGTTTTTTTTTACAAGTGACAGTTGGTTTTTACGCTTTATAGGTTTAGAGCTTAATGTGAGGGATTACAGGCTGTGTACGGGCGGGGCTGGCCTTTGCTCCTTTGTAACATTAGCGGAGCATTATTTGAATGGACTAAGACGTCCGAGTGTTGGACTTCAAAGTTTTCGAATGGGTGTTCGTAAACTGGTGGGGGGGAGTTAAGTCCAGGCGCCGCTAGTGCCCAGCCTTAATCCCCAAACATATGTTATCTGTATATGTTTACAGGTAATACCTATAGATAGAGGTATCTTGGTCTAAATAAAGCAGTCTTGTTATAACGTTCTACGTGTTCTTATTACCAACCTTTCTTAGCTTGTAATTTAATAAACATTAACTTATATATATATATATATATATATATATATATCATATATGTATGGACAGCAGTGGAAACATCCATTTTATTCATATTTTATGGTTTGCTCCAAAATTCTTATTTATTAGTTTTACATTATCTTTTTAGTCCTGTATATTCTTATTATATTAATATTGACCGTGGTCTGGATATTATTTTGAACTTTGTATTTATTCTGTTTCATTTATAACTTTTTGATAGTGTTCTTTGTCATCGGAAACATTATTATTATTCTTTTATTTGTTGCTTTCTGTATAAAGTCTAATTTATTTTGTACTTTATTTGTTAAGTATAGTAATAGATTATAAAGCGTATGGTCATGGTATAATGGTGAGTGGTACTTAATATTTAATAATTATTTTTCTAATAATTTACTATTCAAACAATGATATGTTTCATGATAATCCTTAATTATTTTTACATTATTTAGTGTGTAGTGATTGACTCCAGGTAAATTTGTGATATCAACCACTTTTAATGTTTTAGCCCCTAGAGCGAGAAGAATAATCATCAGACTAGTTATATTCCACACTTTCTTCTTTATCTTTATCTGAAACAATAGGTCTATTCATTCTTTTCTTCCTTTTTCTTGGAGCGTTTTATCCTTGCCGCATGTGTTTTATTGATATAATATTTTTATCCTTATACTGTGGAGTCACTGGTATAAAAGTATCTTTGCTTTTATGTATATTTTATAAAGGTTTAAAATAAATTTGTTCATCTAGGAGGATTTTCTCTATTCTTAGCTAACCTATTGGCTCTTTCAATTTTTTCTTTATGTATTTTATTATTAATCATTAGTAGTTATTAAGCATGTCATTGTACATTAGCGCAGCAAGTCTCAATTCATAATAAAATATTTCTTTATTGATGCTATGTTGTACTGTGTAGAATTTATCCTATTACTACAGTGCCGGTTCAATAGTCCTAAAGAGTTAGTGTTTCCAAGAGAACTCTACTGTGCTTCAATATTATTTATTTCTTATAAGTGTCTCATAAGTGAGTTGTTCCATTGTCCCTTGGAATTGTCATTGGTTTAGGATAATGTGCAAAGTATTCTTTTAAGACATTCCACATACCTATAGCATGTTTTGATAGTATAACTCTAGGTAATAGACGATTCGAAAATGCTGAGTTTTTCATGTTTCTACGAACCTATTGTGTTGTCATTTTCCTATATGTTGTTTGAAATTAATTCAATTTGTCGTTATTTTTTGGATATACGTTCCTTTTTTTTATTGGATATTTATTAATCCTTGAATGGTGTATTAGGTTTTCTTGGTGCCTCTAAAGCATATCTGTTTTTCATCGAACGAACTCACCTAATTTCCATTTATTATTTTTGTCGTCAATCACTTGTGGCAGGGAGTCGGTATAGTTTATTTCATGTTCATTTCTGATAGTGGAGGCTCGTTAGTGTTTGGACCTAATTCTTAAAAATGATTAAGTCTTTCCTTCATTTGTTCTTGTAACATTCTTATTTGTCATTTTCTGTATAATGAACCCGATTGCTAGGTGTTCTTATGGATACAGTCTGATTCTCGCGGTCTTGTTGATAGTTTTGCTGATAATTTCCCAAAGAAGGTTTATTAAAGTACCGTCGTTGGCGCGGTGACCATTGTTGATTGTGGTTTTGGTTATAATCCTGTCACTGATATTCTTGTGTTGCGGTTGATTATTATATCTGTTGGTTTGTGTAAAAGGTTGTCTGTAATCGTTCCGGCGATCCTAACGATTGTAACGTTGCTGTTGCTCATGATGTGGGTTTCTTTCAAAATTTGGGTCATATCTCCTTCCTTTATAATTGGAATTCCTTTGTGAGTTAAGTTGAGAATGGTTTTTGTTTCCGAATAACCTTTGAAAATTATGCGCAGCGTGAGTTCTAAGAGTGTTGCCAAGGCCAACTATTTATAGATTATTGTTATAACCTATTAAAATTATTATAGATGAATTATGTTCTCTAATGGTGTATTCCATCCCGTTTTTGACCCTTATCGTTCAAAATTTTATTCTTTCTTTTGTGCTGAACCGTTTTATATTCTATATTCATTTAAAAATTAGATGTATACAATAAGATAATACATATATTGAGCCGTGAATGGCTCCTTGTACTGCTTGGTATGCATTGTACTAAGTTTTGGTAACGTAGACATTCACCTACTATGGGCAGGTTTATCACGTGGTCTTCGATACGGTCCTCAAGTTGTCGGTACCTTCGATTTTACTGGCGATTTGCAGTGTTACGCGTGGCGTCTTGTCTAACTGTTTCTTGTGTAAGCGGTCTGTATTGTAGTCGAGTTCTCTTAGTTGAGAGATATCAATCGAAACACCAGACGAGTTCCTTTAAGAATCACTGCTCGCTTCGTCATAGAGTGAAAATGGATTGAAGTTCAATAATTTTAACAGGTACGTAATAAGCTTATTGATAATGGTTATTCTAGTGCTTCTTAGATCCAGTAGGAAAAAAAAAAATAGTTGAGCTTATGTGGTAAATGATTACTAAAAAGAACGAAATATTGTTCACTAGTGCGCCTGGAATGAGTAAGACATGTGTTCAGCTAGTAGTATAGCGCTTGGGTCGTTGCTTATGCTTGGTGATTTATTTTTTTACGGAATATATAAACTTTGTAGGTCCAGATAGGCTTAAGTATAACTTTTTAGATTAGTTATTTATTTTCAACAATCGCTGTAATTAGATGTCGGTATCTTCCCTTTTACCGATGATTCGTAGTGTTACACGTGGCGTCTTCTCTAACTATTTCTTGTGTAAGTGATCTTTTTTGTAGTCGAGTTCTCTAAGTTAAGAGATATCAAACCAAATGCCAGACGCTTTCCTTTGATTGCTTTGACTGAGGAAATGAATGCTGTAAAGAAGAAAATATTGTACACTAGTGCGCTCGGAATAAGTTTGAACATTGGTTTAGCATGTGTAGTTAATGGGGTGGGGCTTATGCTTGCTGATTTATTTTTTGTATGTGCTATATGAACTTGGTATGTCCAGATAGGCTTAAGCATAACTTTTTAGATTAGTTAGTTAATTTCAACAATCGTTGTGATTAGATGTCTGCCTCTTCGCTTTTAGTGATGATTAGTAGTGTTACACGTGGCCTCCTCTCTAACTATTTCTTGTGTTAGCGGTCTGTATTACAGTCGAATTCTCTTAGTTGAGAGATATCAAACCAAATGCTGAATAATTTGCTTTGATTAAGATATTTATTGCAGTAAAGAAGAAAATATTGTACACTAGTGCGCTTGGAATAAGTTTGAACATTGGTTTAGCATGTGTAGTTAATGGGGTGGGGCTTATGCTTGCTGATTTATTTTTTGTATGTGCTATATGAACTTGGTATGTCCAGATAGGCTTAAGCATAACTTTTTAGATTAGTTATTTGATTTCAACAATCGTTGTGATTAGATGTCTGCCTCTTCGCTTTTAGTGATGAGTAGTAGTGTTACACGTGGCCTCCTCTCTAACTATTTCTTGTGTTAGCGGTCTGTATTGCAGTCGAATTCTCTTAGTTGAGAGATATCAAACCAAATGCTGAATAATTTGCTTTGATTAAGATATTTATTGCAGTAAAGAAGGAAATATTGTACACTAGTGCGCTTGGAATAAGTTTGAACATTGGTTTAGCATGTGTAGTTAATGGGTCGGGGCTTATGCTTGCTGATTTATTTTTTGTATGTGCTATATGAACTTGGTATGTCCAGATAGGCTTAAGCATAACCTTTTAGATTAGTTATTTAATTTCAACAATCGTTGTGATTAGATGTCTGCCTCTTCGCTTTTAGTGATGAGTAGTAGTGTTACACGTGGCCTCCTCTCTAACTATTTCTTGTGTTAGCGGTCTGTATTGCAGTCGAATTCTCTTAGTTGAGAGATATCAAACCATATGCTGAATAATTTGCTTTGATTGAGATATTTATTGCAGTAAAGAAGGAAATATTGTACACTAGTGCGCTTGGAATAAGTTTGAACATTGGTTTAGCATGTGTAGTTAATGGGTCGGGGCTTATGCTTGCTGATTTATTTTTTGTATGTGCTATATGAACTTGGTATGTCCAGATAGGCTTAAGCATAACCTTTTAGATTAGTTATTTAATTTCAACAATCGTTGTGATTAGATGTCTGCCTCTTCGCTTTTAGTGATGATTAGTAGTGTTACACGTGGCCTCCTCTCTAACTATTTCTTGTGTTAGCGGTCTGTATTGCAGTCGAATTCTCTTAGTTGAGAGATGTCAAACCAAATGCTGAATAACTTGCTTTGATTGAGATATTTATTGCAGTAAAGAAGAAAATATTGTACACTAGTGCGCTCGGAATAAGTTTGAACATTGGTTTAGCATGTGTAGTTAATGGGGTGGGGCTTATGCTTGCTGATTTATTTTTTGTATGTGCTATATGAACTTGGTATGTCCAGATAGGCTTAAGCATAACTTTTTAGATTAGTTATTTGATTTCAACAATCGTTGTGATTAGATGTCTGCCTCTTCGCATTTAGTGATGAGTAGTAGTGTTACACGTGGCCTCCTCTCTAACTATTTCTTGTGTTAGCGGTCTGTATTGCAGTCGAATTCTCTTAGTTGAGAGATATCAAACCAAATGCTGAATAATTTGCTTTGATTGAGATATTTATTGCAGTAAAGAAGGAAATATTGTACACTAGTGCGCTTGGAATAAGTTTGAACATTGGTTTAGCATGTGTAGTTAATGGGTCGGGGCTTATGCTTGCTGATTTATTTTTTGTATGTGCTATATGAACTTGGTATGTCCAGATAGGCTTAAGCATAACCTTTTAGATTAGTTATTTAATTTCAACAATCGTTGTGATTAGATGTCTGCCTCTTCGCTTTTAGTGATGATTAGTAGTGTTACACGTGGCCTCCTCTCTAACTATTTCTTGTGTTAGCGGTCTGTATTGCAGTCGAATTCTCTTAGTTGAGAGATGTCAAACCAAATGCTGAATAACTTGCTTTGATTGAGATATTTATTGCAGTAAAGAAGGAAATATTGTACACTAGTGCGCTCGGAATAAGTTTGAACATTGGTTTAGCATGTGTAGTTAATGGGGTGGGGCTTATGCTTGCTGATTTATTTTTTGTATGTGCTATATGAACTTGGTATGTCCAGATAGGCTTAAGCATAACCTTTTAGATTAGTTATTTAATTTCAACAATCGTTGTGATTAGATGTCTGCCTCTTCGCTTTTATTGATGATTAGTAGTGTTACACGTGGCCTCCTCTCTAACTATTTCTTGTGTTAGCGGTCTGTATTGCAGTCGAATTCTCTTAGTTGAGAGATATCAAACCATATGCTGAATAATTTGCTTTGATTGAGATATTTATTGCAGTAAAGAAGGAAATATTGTACACTAGTGCGCTTGGAATAAGTTTGAACATTGGTTTAGCATGTGTAGTTAATGGGTCGGGGCTTATGCTTGCTGATTTATTTTTTGTATGTGCTATATGAACTTGGTATGTCCAGATAGGCTTAAGCATAACCTTTTAGATTAGTTATTTAATTTCAACAATCGTTGTGATTAGATGTCTGCCTCTTCGCTTTTAGTGATGATTAGTAGTGTTACACGTGGCCTCCTCTCTAACTATTTCTTGTGTAAGTGATCTTTTTTGTAGTCGAGTTCTCTAAGTTAAGAGATATCAAACCAAATGCCGGACGCTTTCCTTTGATTGCTTTGACTGAGGAAATGAATGCTGTAAAGAAGAAAATATTGTACACTAGTGCGCTCGGAATAAGTTTGTACATTGGTTTAGCATGTGTAGTTAATGGGGTGGGGCTTATGCTTGCTGATTTATTTTTTGTATGTGCTATATGAACTTGGTATGTCCAGATAGGCTTAAGCATAACTTTTTAGATTAGTTATTTAATTTCAACAATCGTTGTGATTAGATGTCTGCCTCTTGTCTTTTAGTGATGATTAGTTGTGTTACACGTGGCCTCCTCTCTAACTATTTCTTGTGTTAGCGGTCTGTATTGCAGTCGAATTCTCTTAGTTGAGAGATGTCAAACCAAATGCTGAATAATTTGCTTTGATTGAGCAATTTATTGCAGTAAAGAAGGAAATATTGTACACTAGTTCGCCTGGAATATGTTTGAACATTTTTTTCGCATGTGTAGCGCTTTCCTTTCGCATTTTGTTGGGACGTTTTATCTTTGCCGCTTGTGTTTTTTTGATATTATTTGTATCCTTATACTGTAGAGTCACTGGTATAAAAGTATCTTTGCTTTTATGTATATTTTATAAAATTTTTAAATAAATTTGTTCATCTAGGAGGATTTTCTCTATTCTTAGCTAACCTATTGGCTCTTTCAATTTTTTCTTTATGTATTTTATTATGAATCATTCATTGTTCGTCATGATACATTTGAACATATTTTTCAATTATATTATAATTGATGGTTTCTTACTCGCTCTGGTAGAATACTACCTACGTGATTTCATTAGTAGGTAAGTTTTAAGTAGTTATTAAGCGTGTCATTGTACGTTAGTGTCATTTTATAATAAGTCTCAATTTATAATAAAATATTTCATTATTGATGCTATGTTGTACTGTGCAGAATTTATCCTATTACTACAGTAACGATTCGATAGTCCTAAAGAGTTAGTATTTCCATGAGAACTCTACTGTGCTTCAATATTATTTATTTCTAATAAGTGTCTTATAAGTGTGTTGTTCTAATGCCCTTCGGAATTTTCTTTGGTTTATGATAATGTTCAAAGTATTTCTAAGACATTGCACATACCTATAGCATGTTTTGATAGTATAACTCTAGGTAATAGACGATTCGAAAATGCTGAGTTTTTCATGTTTCTACGATCCTATTGTGTTGTCATTTTCCTATATGTTGTTTGAAATTAATTCAATTTGTCGTTTTGTTTTGGATATACGTTCCTTTTTTTTATTGGATATTTATTAATCCTTCTCGTAGGATACAATATTTGTATTAACTTTGATATTTCTTTGAGGTATTTCTCAAACAAAGGTTCTAATATTTTTTTTTTATGTGGTGCTTTAGAGTAAGTATGTTCCATAGTTTTGTTAGTTTGTGATATTTCCTCTAGTGTCGTTCCCATGTTATTTATATCATTAATTTATAGTTTGTAACGCAATTGGTTAAAGGGTTTCGTGAATTCCATGTCTTTAATTCCATAATTTACTACAATCTGAAGTTTATCTACGTTTAATGCTTATTTTTTTTTAACTATCCAAATTGGTTTATTTGAGGACAGTTCTGAGTGAATAGTAGCCATTACTTTTTCTTCTGATACCATTTCCATGAGTTTTAGTCTAATTTGTTCATACCGGGATGTGTTTTTTAGTGAACTAATAATATTGTCTATTTCCATTTGTTCTATATGTTCATTGAGTATCTGTTCAATTTCTTCTTTACTTGAATGGTGTATTAGGTTTTCTTGGTGCCTCTAAAGCATATCTGTTTTTCATCGAACGAACTCACCTAATTTCCATTTATTATTTTTGTCGTCAATCACTTGTGGCAGGGAGTCGGTATAGTTTATTTCATGTTCATTTCTGATAGTGGAGGCTCGTTAGTGTTTGGACCTAATTCTTAAAAATGATTAAGTCTTTCCTTCATTTGTTCTTGTAACATTCTTATTTGTCATTTTCTGTATAATGAACCCGATTGCTAGGTGTTCTTATGGATACAGTCTGATTCTCGCGGTCTTGTTGATAGTTTTGCTGATAATTTCCCAAAGAAGGTTTATTAAAGTACCGTCGTTGGCGCGGTGACCATTGTTGATTGTGGTTTTGGTTATAATCCTGTCACTGATATTCTTGTGTTGCGGTTGATTATTATATCTGTTGGTTTGTGTAAAAGGTTGTCTGTAATCGTTCCTGCGATCCTAACGATTGTAACGTTGCTGTTGCTCATGATGTGGGTTTCTTTCGAAATTTGGGTCATATCTCCTTCCTTTATAATTGGAATTCCTTTGTGAGTTAAGTTGAGAATGGTTTTTGTTTCCGAATAACCTTTGAAAATTATGCGCAGCGTGAGTTCTAAGAGTGTTGCCAAGGCCAACTATTTATAGATTATTGTTATAACCTATTAAAATTATTATAGATGAATTAGATTCTCTAATGGTGTATTCCATCCCGTTTTTGACCCTTATCGTTCAAAATTTTATTCTTTCTTTTGTGCTGAACCGTTTTATATTCTATATTCATTTAAAAATTAGATGTATACAATAAGATAATACATATATTGAGCCGTGAATGGCTCCTTGTACTGCTTGGTATGCATTGTACTAAGTTTTGGTAACGTAGACATTCACCTACTATGGGCAGGTTTATCACGTGGTCTTCGATACGGTCCTCAAAGATGTCGGTACCTTCGATTTTACTGGCGATTTGCAGTGTTACGCGTGGCGTCTTGTCTAACTGTTTCTTGTGTAAGCGGTCTGTATTGTAGTCGAGTTCTCTTAGTTGAGAGATATCAATCGAAACACCAGACGAGTTCCTTTAAGAATCACTGCTCGCCTCGTCATAGAGTGAAAATGGATTGAAGTTCAATAATTTTAACAGGTACGTAATAAGCTTATTGATAATGGTTATTCTAGTGCTTCTTAGTTCCAGTAGGAAAAAAAAAAATAGTTGAGCTTATGTGGTAAATGATTACTAAAAAGAACGAAATATTGTTCACTAGTGCGCCTGGAATGAGTAAGACATGTGTTCAGCTACTAGTATAGCGCTTGGGTCGTTGCTTATGCTTGGTGATTTATTTTTTTACGGAATATATAAACTTTGTAGGTCCAGATAGGCTTAAGTATAACTTTTTAGATTAGTTATTTATTTTCAACAATCGCTGTAATTAGATGTCGGTATCTTCCCTTTTACCGATGATTCGTAGTGTTACACGTGGCGTCTTCTCTAACTATTTCTTGTGTAAGTGATCTTTTTTGTAGTCGAGTTCTCTAAGTTAAGAGATATCAAACCAAATGCCGGACGCTTTCCTTTGATTGCTTTGACTGAGGAAATGAATGCTGTAAAGAAGAAAATATTGTACACTAGTGCGCTCGGAATAAGTTTGAACATTGGTTTAGCATGTGTAGTTAATGGGGTGGGGCTTATGCTTGCTGATTTATTTTTTGTATGTGCTATATGAACTTGGTATGTCCAGATAGGCTTAAGCATAGCTTTTTAGATTAGTTAGTTAATTTCAACAATCGTTGTGATTAGATGTCTGCCTCTTCGCTTTTAGTGATGATTAGTAGTGTTACACGTGGCCTCCTCTCTAACTATTTCTTGTGTTAGCGGTCTGTATTACAGTCGAATTCTCTTAGTTGAGAGATATCAAACCAAATGCTGAATAATTTGCTTTGATTGAGATATTTATTGCAGTAAAGAAGAAAATATTGTACACTAGTGCGCTTGGAATAAGTTTGAACATTGGTTTAGCATGTGTAGTTAATGAGGTGGGGCTTATGCTTGCTGATTTATTTTTTGTATGTGCTATATGAACTTGGTATGTCCAGATAGGCTTAAGCATAACTTTTTAGATTAGTTATTTGATTTCAACAATCGTTGTGATTAGATGTCTGCCTCTTCGCTTTTAGTGATGAGTAGTAGTGTTACACGTGGCCTCCTCTCTAACTATTTCTTGTGTTAGCGGTCTGTATTGCAGTCGAATTCTCTTAGTTGAGAGATATCAAACCAAATGCTGAATAATTTGCTTTGATTGAGATATTTATTGTAGTAAAGAAGGAAATATTGTACACTAGTGCGCTTGGAATAAGTTTGAACATTGGTTTAGCATGTGTAGCGCTTTCCTTTCGCATTTTGTTGGGACGTTTTATCTTTGCCGCTTGTGTTTTTTTGATATTATTTGTATCCTTATACTGTAGAGTCACTGGTATAAAAGTATCTTTGCTTTTATGTATATTTTATAAAATTTTTAAATAAATTTGTTCATCTAGGAGGATTTTCTCTATTCTTAGCTAACCTATTGGCTCTTTCAATTTTTTCTTTATGTATTTTATTATGAATCATTCATTGTTTGTCATGATACATTTGAACATATTTTTCAATTATATTATAATTGATGGTTTCTTACTCGCTCTGGTAGAATACTACCTACGTTATTTCATTAGTAGGTAAGTTTTAAGTAGTTATTAAGCGTGTCATTGTACGTTAGTGTCATTTTATAATAAGTCTCAATTTATAATAAAATATTTCATTATTGATGCTATGTTGTACTGCGCAGAATTTATCCTATTACTACAGTAACGATTCGATAGTCCTAAAGAGTTAGTATTTCCATGAGAACTCTACTGTGCTTCAATATTATTTATTTCTAATAAGTGTCTTATAAGTGTGTTGTTCTAATGCCCTTCGGAATTTTCTTTGGTTTATGATAATGTTCAAAGTATTTCTAAGACATTGCACATACCTATAGCATGTTTTGATAGTATAACTCTAGGTAATAGACGATTCGAAAATGCTGAGTTTTTCAAGTTTCTACGATCCTATTGTGTTGTCATTTTCCTATATGTTGTTTGAAATTAATTCAATTTGTCGTTTTTTTTTGGATATACGTTCCTTTTTTTTATTGGATATTTATTAATTCTTCTCGTAGGATACAATATTTGTATTAACTTTGATATTTCTTTGAGGTATTTTTCAAACAAAGGTTCTAATATTTTTTTTTTATGTGGTGCTTTAGAGTAAGTATGTTCCATAGTTTTGTTAGTTTGTGATATTTCCTCTAGTTGCGTTCCCATGTTATTTATATCATTAATTTATAGTTTGTAACGCAATTGGTTAAAGGGTTTCGTGAATTCCATGTCTTTAATTCCATGTTTTACTACAATCTGAAGTTTATCTACGTTTAATGCTTATTATTTTTTAACTATCCAAATTGGTTTATTTGAGGACAGTTCTGAGTGAATAGTAGCCATTACTTTTTCTTCTGATACCATTTCCATGAGTTTTAGTCTAATTTGTTCATACCGGGATGTGTTTTTTAGTGAACTAATAATATTGTCTATTTCCATTTGTTCTATATGTTCATTGAGTATCTGTTCAATTTCTTCTTTACTTGAATGGTGTATTAGGTTTTCTTGGTGCCTCTAAAGCATATCTGTTTTTCATCGAACGAACTCACCTAATTTCCATTTATTATTTTTGTCGTCAATCACTTGTGGCAGGGAGTCGGTATAGTTTATTTCATGTTCATTTCTGATAGTGGAGGCTCGTTAGTGTTTGGACCTAATTCTTAAAAATGATTAAGTCTTTCCTTCATTTGTTCTTGTAACATTCTTATTTGTCATTTTCTGTATAATGAACCCGATTGCTAGGTGTTCTTATGGATACAGTCTGATTCTCGCGGTCTTGTTGATAGTTTTGCTGATAATTTCCGAATGAAGGTTTATTAAAGTACCGTCGTTGGCGCGGTGACCATAGTTGATTGTGGTTTTGGTTATAATCCTGTCACTGATATTCTTGTGTTGCGGTTGATTATTATATCTGTTGGTTTGTGTAAAAGGTTGTCTGTAATCGTTCCTGCGATCCTAACGATTGTAACGTTGCTGTTGCTCATGATGTGGGTTTCTTTCGAAATTTGGGTCATATCTCCTTCCTTTATAATTGGAATTCCTTTGTGAGTTAAGTTGAGAATGGTTTTTGTTTCCGAATAACCTTTGAAAATTATGCGCAGCGTGAGTTCTAAGAGTGTTGCCAAGGCCAACTATTTATAGATTATTGTTATAACCTATTAAAATTATTATAGATGAATTAGATTCTCTAATGGTGTATTCCATCCCGTTTTTGACCCTTATCGTTCAAAATTTTATTCTTTCTTTTGTGCTGAACCGTTTTATATTCTATATTCATTTAAAAATTAGATGTATACAATAAGATAATACATATATTGAGCCGTGAATGGCTCCTTGTACTGCTTGGTATGCATTGTACTAAGTTTTGGTAACGTAGACATTCACCTACTATGGGCAGGTTTATCACGTGGTCTTCGATACGGTCCTCAAAGATGTCGGTACCTTCGATTTTACTGGCGATTTGCAGTGTTACGCGTGGCGTCTTGTCTAACTGTTTCTTGTGTAAGCGGTCTGTATTGTAGTCGAGTTCTCTTAGTTGAGAGATATCAATCGAAACACCAGACGAGTTCCTTTAAGAATCACTGCTCGCCTCGTCATAGAGTGAAAATGGATTGAAGTTCAATAATTTTAACAGGTACGTAATAAGCTTATTGATAATGGTTATTCTAGTGCTTCTTAGTTCCAGTAGGAAAAAAAAAAATAGTTGAGCTTATGTGGTAAATGATTACTAAAAAGAACGAAATATTGTTCACTAGTGCGCCTGGAATGAGTAAGACATGTGTTCAGCTACTAGTATAGCGCTTGGGTCGTTGCTTATGCTTGGTGATTTATTTTTTTACGGAATATATAAACTTTGTAGGTCCAGATAGGCTTAAGTATAACTTTTTAGATTAGTTATTTATTTTCAACAATCGCTGTAATTAGATGTCGGTATCTTCCCTTTTACCGATGATTCGTAGTGTTACACGTGGCGTCTTCTCTAACTATTTCTTGTGTAAGTGATCTTTTTTGTAGTCGAGTTCTCTAAGTTAAGAGATATCAAACCAAATGCCGGACGCTTTCCTTTGATTGCTTTGACTGAGGAAATGAATGCTGTAAAGAAGAAAATATTGTACACTAGTGCGCTCGGAATAAGTTTGAACATTGGTTTAGCATGTGTAGTTAATGGGGTGGGGCTTATGCTTGCTGATTTATTTTTTGTATGTGCTATATGAACTTGGTATGTCCAGATAGGCTTAAGCATAGCTTTTTAGATTAGTTAGTTAATTTCAACAATCGTTGTGATTAGATGTCTGCCTCTTCGCTTTTAGTGATGATTAGTAGTGTTACACGTGGCCTCCTCTCTAACTATTTCTTGTGTTAGCGGTCTGTATTACAGTCGAATTCTCTTAGTTGAGAGATATCAAACCAAATGCTGAATAATTTGCTTTGATTGAGATATTTATTGCAGTAAAGAAGAAAATATTGTACACTAGTGCGCTTGGAATAAGTTTGAACATTGGTTTAGCATGTGTAGTTAATGAGGTGGGGCTTATGCTTGCTGATTTATTTTTTGTATGTGCTATATGAACTTGGTATGTCCAGATAGGCTTAAGCATAACTTTTTAGATTAGTTATTTGATTTCAACAATCGTTGTGATTAGATGTCTGCCTCTTCGCTTTTAGTGATGAGTAGTAGTGTTACACGTGGCCTCCTCTCTAACTATTTCTTGTGTTAGCGGTCTGTATTGCAGTCGAATTCTCTTAGTTGAGAGATATCAAACCAAATGCTGAATAATTTGCTTTGATTGAGATATTTATTGTAGTAAAGAAGGAAATATTGTACACTAGTGCGCTTGGAATAAGTTTGAACATTGGTTTAGCATGTGTAGCGCTTTCCTTTCGCATTTTGTTGGGACGTTTTATCTTTGCCGCTTGTGTTTTTTTGATATTATTTGTATCCTTATACTGTAGAGTCACTGGTATAAAAGTATCTTTGCTTTTATGTATATTTTATAAAATTTTTAAATAAATTTGTTCATCTAGGAGCGTTTTCTCTATTCTTAGCTAACCTATTGGCTCTTCAATTTTTTCTTTATGTATTTTATTATGAATCATTCATTGTTCGTCATGATACATTTGAACATATTTTTCAATTATATTATAATTGATGGTTTCTTACTCGCTCTGGTAGAATACTACCTACGTGATTTCATTAGTAGGTAAGTTTTAAGTAGTTATTAAGCGTGTCATTGTACGTTAGTGTCATTTTATAATAAGTCTCAATTTATAATAAAATATTTCATTATTGATGCTATGTTGTACTGCGCAGAATTTATCCTATTACTACAGTAACGATTCGATAGTCCTAAAGAGTTAGTATTTCCATGAGAACTCTACTGTGCTTCAATATTATTTATTTCTAATAAGTGTCTTATAAGTGTGTTGTTCTAATGCCCTTCGGAATTTTCTTTGGTTTATGATAATGTTCAAAGTATTTCTAAGACATTGCACCTACCTATAGCATGTTTTGATAGTATAACTCTAGGTAATAGACGATTCGAAAATGCTGAGTTTTTCATGTTTCTACGATCCTATTGTGTTGTCATTTTCCTATATGTTGTTTGAAATTAATTCAATTTGTCGTTTTTTTTTGGATATACGTTCCTTTTTTTTATTGGATATTTATTAATCCTTCTCGTAGGATACAATATTTGTATTAACTTTGATATTTCTTTGAGGTATTTCTCAAACAAAGGTTCTAATATTTTTTTTTTATGTGGTGCTTTAGAGTAAGTATGTTCCATAGTTTTGTTAGTTTGTGATATTTCCTCTAGTTGCGTTCCCATGTTATTTATATCATTAATTTATAGTTTGTAACGCAATTGGTTAAAGGGTTTCGTGAATTCCATGTCTTTAATTCCATGTTTTACTACAATCTGAAGTTTATCTACGTTTAATGCTTATTATTTTTTAACTATCCAAATTGGTTTATTTGAGGACAGTTCTGAGTGAATAGTAGCCATTACTTTTTCTTCTGATACCATTTCCATGAGTTTTAGTCTAATTTGTTCATACCGGGATGTGTTTTTTAGTGAACTAATAATATTGTCTATTTCCATTTGTTCTATATGTTCATTGAGTATCTGTTCAATTTCTTCTTTACTTGAATGGTGTATTAGGTTTTCTTGGTGCCTCTAAAGCATATCTGTTTTTCATCGAACGAACTCACCTAATTTCCATTTATTATTTTTGTCGTCAATCACTTGTGGCAGGGAGTCGGTATAGTTTATTTCATGTTCATTTCTGATAGTGGAGGCTCGTTAGTGTTTGGACCTAATTCTTAAAAATGATTAAGTCTTTCCTTCATTTGTTCTTGTAACATTCTTATTTGTCATTTTCTGTATAATGAACCCGATTGCTAGCTGTTCTTATGGATACAGTCTGATTCTCGCGGTCTTGTTGATAGTTTTGCTGATAATTTCCCAAAGAAGGTTTATTAAAGTACCGTCGTTGGCGCGGTGACCATTGTTGATTGTGGTTTTGGTTATAATCCTGTCACTGATATTCTTGTGTTGCGGTTGATTATTATATCTGTTGGTTTGTGTAAAAGGTTGTCTGTAATCTTTCCTGCGATCCTAACGATTGTAACGTTGCTTTTGCTCATGATGTGGGTTTCTTTCGAAATTTGGGCCATATCTCCTTCCTTTATAATTGGAATTCCTTTGTGAGTTAAGTTGAGAATGGTTTTTGTTTCCGAATAACCTTTGAAAATTATGCGCAGCGTGAGTTCTAAGAGTGTTGCCAAGGCCAACTATTTATAGATTATTGTTATACCCTATTAAAATTATTATAGATGAATTATGTTCTCTAATGGTGTATTCCATCCCGTTTTTGACCCTTATCGTTCAAAATTTTATTCTTTCTTTTGTGCTGAACCGTTTTATATTCTATATTCATTTAAAAATTAGATGTATACAATAAGATAATACATATATTGAGCCGTGAATGGCTCCTTGTACTGCTTGGTATGCATTGTACTAAGTTTTGGTAACGTAGACATTCATCTACTATGGGCAGGTTTATCACGTGGTCTTCGATACGGTCCTCAAAGATGTCGGTACCTTCGATTTTACTGGCGATTTGCAGTGTTACGCGTGGCCTCTTGTCTAACTGTTTCTTGTGTAAGCGGTCTGTATTGTAGTCGAGTTCTCTTAGTTGAGAGATATCAATCGAAACACCAGACGAGTTCCTTTAAGAATCACTGCTCGCCTCGTCATAGAGTGAAAATGGATTGAAGTTCAATAATTTTAACAGGTGCGTAATAAGCTTATTGATAATGGTTATTCTAGTGCTTCTTAGTTCCAGTAGGAAAAAAAAAAATAGTTGAGCTTATGTGGTAAATGATTACTAAAAAGAACGAAATATTGTTCACTAGTGCGCCTGGAATGAGTAAGACATGTGTTCAGCTACTAGTATAGCGCTTGGGTCGTTGCTTATGCTTGGTGATTTATTTTTTTACGGAATATATAAACTTTGTAGGTCCAGATAGGCTTAAGTATAACTTTTTAGATTAGTTATTTATTTTCAACAATCGCTGTAATTAGATGTCGGTATCTTCCCTATTACCGATGATTCGTAGTGTTACACGGGGCGTCTTCTCTAACTATTTCTTGTGTAAGTGATCTTTTTTGTTGTCGAGTTCTCTAAGTTAAGAGATATCAAACCAAATGCCGGACGCTTTCCTTTGATTGCTTTGACTGAGGAAATGAATGCTGTAAAGAAGAAAATATTGTACACTAGTGCGCTCGGAATAAGTTTGAACATTGGTTTAGCATGTGTAGTTAATGGGGTGGGGCTTATGCTTGCTGATTTATTTTTTTACGGAATATATAAACTTTGTAGGTCCAGATAGGCTTAAGTATAACTTTTTAGATTAGTTATTTATTTTCAACAATCGCTGTAATTAGATGTCGGTATCTTCCCTTTTACCGATGATTCGTAGTGTTACACGTGGCGTCTTCTCTAACTATTTCTTGTGTAAGTGATCTTTTTTGTAGTCGAGTTCTCTAAGTTAAGAGATATCAAACCAAATGCCGGACGCTTTCCTTTGATTGCTTTGACTGGGGAAATGAATGCTGTAAAGAAGAAAATATTGTACTCTAGTGCGCTCGGAATAAGTTTGAACATTGGTTTAGCATGTGTAGTTAATGGGGTGGGGCTTATGCTTGCTGATTTATTTTTTGTATGTGCTATATGAACTTGGTATGTCCAGATAGGCTTAAGCATAACTTTTTAGATTAGTTAGTTAATTTCAACAATCGTTGTGATTAGATGTCTGCCTCTTCGCTTTTAGTGATGATTAGTAGTGTTACACGTGGCCTCCTCTCTAACTATTTCTTGTGTTAGCGGTCTGTATTGCAGTCGAATTCTCTTAGTTGAGAGATATCAAACCAAATGCTGAATAATTTGCTTTGATTGAGATATTTATTGCAGTAAAGAAGGAAATATTGTACACTAGTGCGCTTGGAATAAGTTTGAACATTGGTTTAGCATGTGTAGTTAATGGGGTGGGGCTTATGCTTGCTGATTTATTTTTTGTATGTGCTATATGAACTTGGTATGTCCAGATAGGCTTAAGCATAACCTTTTAGATTAGTTATTTAATTTCAACAATCGTTGTGATTAGATGTCTGCCTCTTCGCTTTTAGTGATGATTAGTAGTGTTACACGTGGCCTCCTCTCTAACTATTTCTTGTGTTAGCGGTCTGTATTGCAGTCGAATTCTCTTAGTTGAGAGATGTCAAACCAAATGCTAAATAATTTGCTTTGATTGAGCAATTTATTGCAGTAAAGAAGGAAATATTGTACACTAGTTCGCCTGGAATAAGTTTGAACATTTTTTTCGCATGTGTAGCGTTTTCCTTTCGCATTTTGTTGGGACGTTTTATCTTTGCCGCTTGTGTTTTTTTGATATTATTTGTATCCTTATACTGTAGAGTCACTGGTATAAAAGTATCTTTGCTTTTATGTATATTTTATAAAAATTTTAAATAAATTTGTTCATCTAGAAGGATTTTCTCTATTCTTAGCTAACCTATTGGCTCTTCAATTTTTTCTTTATGTATTTTATTATGAATCATTCATTGTTCGTCATGATACAATTGAACACATTTTTCAATTATATTATAATTGATGGTTTCTTACTCGCTCTGGTAGAATACTACCTACGTGATTTCATTAGTAGGTAAGTTTTAAGTAGTTATTAAGCGTGTCATTGTACGTTAGTGCAGCAAGTCTCAATTTATAATAAAATATTTCTTTATTGATGCTATGTTGTACTGTGTAGAATTTATCCTATTACTACAGTGCCGGTTCAATAGTCCTAAAGAGTTAGTATTTCCAAGAGAACTCTACTGTGCTTCAATATTATTTATTTCTTATAAGTGTCTCATAAGTGAGTTGTTCCATTGTCCCTTGGAATTGTCGTTGGTTTAGGATAATGTTCAAAGTATTCTTTTAAGACATTGCACATACCTATAGCATGTTTTGATAGTATATCTCTAGGTAATAGACGATTCGAAAATGCTGAGTTTTTCATGTTTCTACGATCCTATTGTGTTGTCATTTTCCTATATGTTGTTTGAAATTAATTCAATTTGTTGTTCTTTTTCGGGTATATTACCTTTTTTTTTATTTGATATTTATTAATCCTTCTCGTAGGATACAATATTTGTATTAACTTTGATATTTTTTTGAGGTATTCCTCAAACAAAGGTTCTAATATTTTTTATTTTATGTGGTGCTTTAGAGTAAGTATGTTCCATAGTTTTGTTAGTTTGTGATATTTCCTCTAGTTGCGTTCCCATGTTATTTATATCATTAATTTATAGCTTGTAACGCAATTGGTTAAAGGGTTTCGTGAATTCCGTGTCTTTAATTCCATGTTTTACTAAAATCTGAAGTTTATCTACGTTTAAAGCTTATTATTTTTTAACTATCCAAATTGGTTTATTTGAGGACAGTTCTGAGTGAATAGTAGCCATTACTTTTTCTTCTGATACTATTTCCATGAGTTTTAGTCTAATTTGTTCATACCGGGATGTGTTTTTTAATGAACTAATAATATTGTTTATTTCCAATTGTTCTATATGTTCATTGAGTATCTGTTCAATTTCTTCTTTACTTGAATGGTGTATTAGGTTTTTATGGTGCCTCTAAAGCGTATCTGTTTTACATTAAACGAACTCACCTAATTTCCATTTATTATTTTTGTCGTCAATCACTTGTGGCAGGGAGTCGGTATAGTTTATTTCATGTTCATTTCTGATAGTGGAGGCTCGTTAGTGTTTGGACCTAATTCTTAAAAATGATTAAGTCTTTCCTTCATTTGTTCTTGTAACATTCTTATTTGTCATTTTCTGTATAATGAACCCGATTGCTAGCTGTTCTTATGGATACAGTCTGATTCTCGCGGTCTTGTTGATAGTTTTGCTGATAATTTCCCAAAGAAGGTTTATTAAAGTACCGTCGTTGGCGCGGTGACCATTGTTGATTGTGGTTTTGGTTATAATCCTGTCACTGATATTCTTGTGTTTCGGTTGATTATTATATCTGTTGGTTTGTGTAAAAGGTTGTCTGTAATCTTTCCTGCGATCCTAACGATTGTAACGTTGCTGTTGCTCATGATGTGGGTTTCTTTCGAAATTTGGGCCATATCTCCTTCCTTTATAATTGGAATTCCTTTGTGAGTTAAGTTGAGAATGGTTTTTGTTTCCGAATAACCTTTGAAAATTATGCGCAGCGTGAGTTCTAAAAGTGTTGCCAAGGCCAACTATTTATAGATTATTGTTATACCCTATTAAAATTATTATAGATGAATTATGTTCTCTAATGGTGTATTCCATCCCGTTTTTGACCCTTATCGTTCAAAATTTTATTCTTTCTTTTGTGCTGAACCGTTTTATATTCTATATTCATTTAAAAATTAGATGTATACAATAAGATAATACATATATTGAGCCGTGAATGGCTCCTTGTACTGCTTGGTATGCATTGTACTAAGTTTTGGTAACGTAGACATTCACCTACTATGGGCAGGTTTATCACGTGGTCTTCGATACGGTCCTCAAAGATGTCGGTACCTTCGATTTTACTGGCGATTTGCAGTGTTACGCGTGGCGTCTTGTCTAACTGTTTCTTGTGTAAGCGGTCTGTATTGTAGTCGAGTTCTCTTAGTTGAGAGATATCAATCGAAACACCAGACGAGTTCCTTTAAGAATCACTGCTCGCCTCGTCATAGAGTGAAAATGGATTGAAGTTCAATAATTTTAACAGGTACGTAATAAGCTTATTGATAATGGTTATTCTAGTGCTTCTTAGTTCCAGTAGGAAAAAAAAAATAGTTGAGCTTATGTGGTAAATGATTACTAAAAAGAACGAAATATTGTTCACTAGTGCGCCTGGAATGAGTAAGACATGTGTTCAGCTACTAGTATAGCGCTTGGGTCGTTGCTTATGCTTGGTGATTTATTTTTTTACGGAATATATAAACTTTGTAGGTCCAGATAGGCTTAAGTATAACTTTTTAGATTAGTTATTTATTTTCAACAATCGCTGTAATTAGATGTCGGTATCTTCCCTTTTACCGATGATTCGTAGTGTTACACGTGGCGTCTTCTCTAACTATTTCTTGTGTAAGTGATCTTTTTTGTAGTCGAGTTCTCTAAGTTAAGAGATATCAAACCAAATGCCGGACGCTTTCCTTTGATTGCTTTGACTGAGGAAATGAATGCTGTAAAGAAGAAAATATTGTACACTAGTGCGCTCGGAATAAGTTTGAACATTGGTTTAGCATGTGTAGTTAATGGGGTGGGGCTTATGCTTGCTGATTTATTTTTTTACGGAATATATAAACTTTGTAGGTCCAGATAGGCTTAAGTATAACTTTTTAGATTAGTTATTTATTTTCAACAATCGCTGTAATTAGATGTCGGTATCTTCCCTTTTACCGATGATTCGTAGTGTTACACGTGGCGTCTTCTCTAACTATTTCTTGTGTAAGTGATCTTTTTTGTAGTCGAGTTCTCTAAGTTAAGAGATATCAAACCAAATGCCGGACGCTTTCCTTTGATTGCTTTGACTGGGGAAATGAATGCTGTAAAGAAGAAAATATTGTACTCTAGTGCGCTCGGAATAAGTTTGAACATTGGTTTAGCATGTGTAGTTAATGGGGTGGGGCTTATGCTTGCTGATTTATTTTTTGTATGTGCTATATGAACTTGGTATGTCCAGATAGGCTTAAGCATAACTTTTTAGATTAGTTAGTTAATTTCAACAATCGTTGTGATTAGATGTCTGCCTCTTCGCTTTTAGTGATGATTAGTAGTGTTACACGTGGCCTCCTCTCTAACTATTTCTTGTGTTAGCGGTCTGTATTGCAGTCGAATTCTCTTAGTTGAGAGATATCAAACCAAATGCTGAATAATTTGCTTTGATTGAGATATTTATTGCAGTAAAGAAGGAAATATTGTACACTAGTGCGCTTGGAATAAGTTTGAACATTGGTTTAGCATGTGTAGTTAATGGGGTGGGGCTTATGCTTGCTGATTTATTTTTTGTATGTGCTATATGAACTTGGTATGTCCAGATAGGCTTAAGCATAACCTTTTAGATTAGTTATTTAATTTCAACAATCGTTGTGATTAGATGTCTGCCTCTTCGCTTTTAGTGATGATTAGTAGTGTTACACGTGGCCTCCTCTCTAACTATTTCTTGTGTTAGCGGTCTGTATTGCAGTCGAATTCTCTTAGTTAAGAGATGTCAAACCAAATGCTAAATAATTTGCTTTGATTGAGCAATTTATTGCAGTAAAGAAGGAAATATTGTACACTAGTTCGCCTGGAATAAGTTTGAACATTTTTTTCGCATGTGTAGCGCTTTCCTTTCGCATTTTGTTGGGACGTTTTATCTTTGCCGCTTGTGTTTTTTTGATATTATTTGTATCCTTATACTGTAGAGTCACTGGTATAAAAGTATCTTTGCTTTTATGTATATTTTATAAAAATTTTAAATAAATTTGTTCATCTAGAAGGATTTTCTCTATTCTTAGCTAACCTATTGGCTCTTCAATTTTTTCTTTATGTATTTTATTATGAATCATTCATTGTTCGTCATGATACAATTGAACACATTTTTCAATTATATTATAATTGATGGTTTCTTACTCGCTCTGGTAGAATACTACCTACGTGATTTCATTAGTAGGTAAGTTTTAAGTAGTTATTAAGCGTGTCATTGTACGTTAGTGCAGCAAGTCTCAATTTATAATAAAATATTTCTTTATTGATGCTATGTTGTACTGTGTAGAATTTATCCTATTACTACAGTGCCGGTTCAATAGTCCTAAAGAGTTAGTATTTCCAAGAGAACTCTACTGTGCTTCAATATTATTTATTTCTTATAAGTGTCTCATAAGTGAGTTGTTCCATTGTCCCTTGGAATTGTCGTTGGTTTAGGATAATGTTCAAAGTATTCTTTTAAGACATTGCACATACCTATAGCATGTTTTGATAGTATATCTCTAGGTAATAGACGATTCGAAAATGCTGAGTTTTTCATGTTTCTACGATCCTATTGTGTTGTCATTTTCCTATATGTTGTTTGAAATTAATTCAATTTGTTGTTCTTTTTCGGGTATATTACCTTTTTTTTTATTTGATATTTATTAATCCTTCTCGTAGGATACAATATTTGTATTAACTTTGATATTTTTTTGAGGTATTCCTCAAACAAAGGTTCTAATATTTTTTATTTTATGTGGTGCTTTAGAGTAAGTATGTTCCATAGTTTTGTTAGTTTGTGATATTTCCTCTAGTTGCGTTCCCATGTTATTTATATCATTAATTTATAGCTTGTAACGCAATTGGTTAAAGGGTTTCGTGAATTCCGTGTCTTTAATTCCATGTTTTACTAAAATCTGAAGTTTATCTACGTTTAAAGCTTATTATTTTTTAACTATCCAAATTGGTTTATTTGAGGACAGTTCTGAGTGAATAGTAGCCATTACTTTTTCTTCTGATACTATTTCCATGAGTTTTAGTCTAATTTGTTCATACCGGGATGTGTTTTTTAATGAACTAATAATATTGTTTATTTCCAATTGTTCTATATGTTCATTGAGTATCTGTTCAATTTCTTCTTTACTTGAATGGTGTATTAGGTTTTTATGGTGCCTCTAAAGCGTATCTGTTTTACATTAAACGAACTCACCTAATTTCCATTTATTATTTTTGTCGTCAATCACTTGTGGCAGGGAGTCGGTATAGTTTATTTCATGTTCATTTCTGATAGTGGAGGCTCGTTAGTGTTTGGACCTAATTCTTAAAAATGATTAAGTCTTTCCTTCATTTGTTCTTGTAACATTCTTATTTGTCATTTTCTGTATAATGAACCCGATTGCTAGCTGTTCTTATGGATACAGTCTGATTCTCGCGGTCTTGTTGATAGTTTTGCTGATAATTTCCCAAAGAAGGTTTATTAAAGTACCGTCGTTGGCGCGGTGACCATTGTTGATTGTGGTTTTGGTTATAATCCTGTCACTGATATTCTTGTGTTTCGGTTGATTATTATATCTGTTGGTTTGTGTAAAAGGTTGTCTGTAATCTTTCCTGCGATCCTAACGATTGTAACGTTGCTGTTGCTCATGATGTGGGTTTCTTTCGAAATTTGGGCCATATCTCCTTCCTTTATAATTGGAATTCCTTTGTGAGTTAAGTTGAGAATGGTTTTTGTTTCCGAATAACCTTTGAAAATTATGCGCAGCGTGAGTTCTAAAAGTGTTGCCAAGGCCAACTATTTATAGATTATTGTTATACCCTATTAAAATTATTATAGATGAATTATGTTCTCTAATGGTGTATTCCATCCCGTTTTTGACCCTTATCGTTCAAAATTTTATTCTTTCTTTTGTGCTGAACCGTTTTATATTCTATATTCATTTAAAAATTAGATGTATACAATAAGATAATACATATATTGAGCCGTGAATGGCTCCTTGTACTGCTTGGTATGCATTGTACTAAGTTTTGGTAACGTAGACATTCACCTACTATGGGCAGGTTTATCACGTGGTCTTCGATACGGTCCTCAAAGATGTCGGTACCTTCGATTTTACTGGCGATTTGCAGTGTTACGCGTGGCCTCTTGTCTAACTGTTTCTTGTGTAAGCGGTCTGTATTGTAGTCGAGTTCTCTTAGTTGAGAGATATCAATCGAAACACCAGACGAGTTCCTTTAAGAATCACTGCTCGCCTCGTCATAGAGTGAAAATGGATTGAAGTTCAATAATTTTAACAGGTACGTAATAAGCTTATTGATAATGGTTATTCTAGTGCTTCTTAGTTCCAGTAGGCAAAAAAAAAAATAGTTGAGCTTATGTGGTAAATGATTACTAAAAAGAACGAAATATTGTTCACTAGTGCGCCTGGAATGAGTAAGACATGTGTTCAGCTACTAGTATAGCGCTTGGGTCGTTGCTTATGCTTGGTGATTTATTTTTTTACGGAATATATAAACTTTGTAGGTCCAGATAGGCTTAAGTATAACTTTTTAGATTAGTTATTTATTTTCAACAATCGCTGTAATTAGATGTCGGTATCTTCCCTTTTACCGATGATTCGTAGTGTTACACGTGGCGTCTTCTCTAACTATTTCTTGTGTAAGTGATCTTTTTTGTAGTCGAGTTCTCTAAGTTAAGAGATATCAAACCAAATGCCGGACGCTTTCCTTTGATTGCTTTGACTGAGGAAATGAATGCTGTAAAGAAGAAAATATTGTACTCTAGTGCGCTCGGAATAATAGGCTCTTTCAATTTTTTCTTTATGTATTTTATTATGAATCATTCATTGTTTGTCATGATACATTTGAACATATTTTTCAATTATATTATAATTGATGGTTTCTTACTCGCTCTGGTAGAATACTACCTACGTGATTTCATTAGTAGGTAAGTTTTAAGTAGTTATTAAGCGTGTCATTGTACGTTAGTGCAGCAAGTCTCAATTTATAATAAAATATTTCTTTATTGATGCTATGTTGTACTGTGCAGAATTTATCCTATTACTACAGTAACGATTCGATAGTCCTAAAGAGTTAGTATTTCCATGAGAACTCTACTGTGCTTCAATATTATTTATTTCTAATAAGTGTCTCATAAGTGTGTTGTTCTAATGCCCTTCGGAATTTTCTTTGGTTTATGATAATGTTCTCACAACGGCTACGTTTAGCAAGTGGGTTATGTTTCTACTTTTTCTGATCGTGTTACAGTTACTTAATAATGCTCGAACATCAGAAAATCTTTAAGAATTGCTCTACGTTTGTCTTTACCAAAAGGAATTATTCAAGACCGTGTAGCCAAGGAGACTAGTACAAAACAAAAACTAATGACTTGACTAAATCTTAAAGAAATGGATGCTACCCGAAGCGGCCTAAACTTCTACAGCTATCACAATAGCACAAGCTAGTAGAACAAACATGTAGCTTGACAGTTCTTTATAATTGACCATGGTTTAAAAATAGAAGGAAATGATGACATTTCACCAGCTAGCAGGGGCATGAACCGAAACTAATGCCTTAACAGCAGCGACAATTCGACAAATGATAAGAATGAGGAGGAATTATACTTCTACAACAGTCCATAGCTGAATTAATTTAACTCGCTGGTAAGTACAAGTTCATTATTTTTGCACGTTTTTTTTTCATAAAAATCTAAATTTGTTTTATATACTTTAATGATCTTCCTATATATCTTTATGTATTTTTGCTTAAAAGTGTTCGGGTGTCTTAATAACTCACAACCGCTACGACTAGCAAGTGGGTTATGTCTCTATTCTTTCTGCTCGTGTTACGGTTACTTTATAATGCTGGAACATATAAGAATCTTTTAGAATTGCTCCACGTTTGTATTCACCAAAAAAAAGTTTTCAAGACCGTGTAGCCAAGGAGACTCGTACAAAACAATAATTACTGGCTCGACTAAAATCTTAGAGAAATGGATGCTAACCGAAGCGGCCTAAACGTCTACAGCCATCACAATGGCACAAGCTAGTTGAACAAACATGTAGCTTGACAGTTCTTTATAATTGCCCATGGTTTAAAAATAGAAGTAAATGATGAAATTTCCGCAGCTAGCAATGGCTTGAACTGAAATCAATGCTTTAACAGCAGCAAATATTCGACAAATGAGAAGAATAAAAAGGAATTATACTTCTACAACAATCTATAGCTGCAGTAATTGAACTCACTGGTAAGTACAAATTTATTATTTTTGCACGTTTTTTATTATGAAAGTCAAACTTAGTTTTATATACTTTAATGATCTTCCTATATATCTTTATGTATTTATGTAATTTTGCTTAAACGTGTTCGGGCGTCTTCATAACTCACAACGGCTACGTTTAGCAAGTGGGTTATGTTTCTACTTTTTCTGATCGTGTTACAGTTACTTTATAATGCTCGAACATCAGAAAATCTTTAAGAATTGCTCTACGTTTGTCTTTACCAAAAGGAATTATTCAAGACCGTGTAGCCAAGGAGACTAGTACAAAACAAAAACTAATGACTTGACTAAATCTTAAAGAAATGGATGCTACCCGAAGCGGCCTAAACTTCTACAGCTATCACAATAGCACAAGCTAGTAGAACAAACATGTAGCTTGACAGTTCTTTATAATTGACCATGGTTTAAAAATAGAAGGAAATGATGACATTTCACCAGCTAGCAGGGGCATGAACCGAAACTAATGCCTTAACAGCAGCAAATATTCGACAATTGAGAAGAATAAAAAGGAATTATACTTCTACAACAATCTATAGCTGCAGTAATTGAACTCACTGGTAAGTACAAATTTATTATTTTTGCACGTTTTTTATTATGAAAGTCAAACTTAGTTTTATATACTTTAATGATCTTCCTATATATCTTTATGTATTTATGTAATTTTGCTTAAACGTGTTCGGGCGTCTTCATAACTCACAACGGCTACGTTTAGCAAGTGGGTTATGTTTCTACTTTTTCTGATCGTGTTACAGTTACTTTAAAATGCTCGAACATCAGAAAATCTTTAAGAATTGCTCTACGTTTGTCTTTACCAAAAGGAATTATTCAAGACCGTGTAGCCAAGGAGACTAGTACAAAACAAAAACTAATGACTTGACTAAATCTTAAAGAAATGGATGCTACCCGAAGCGGCCTAAACTTCTACAGCTATCACAATAGCACAAGCTAGTAGAACAAACATGTAGCTTGACAGTTCTTTATAATTGACCATGGTTTAAAAATAGAAGGAAATGATGACATTTCACCAGCTAGCAGGGGCATGAACCGAAACTAATGCCTTAACAGCAGCGACAATTCGACAAATGAGAAGAATGAGGAGGAATTATACTTCTACAACAGTCCATAGCTGAATTAATTTAATTCGCTGGTAAGTACAAGTTCATTATTTTTGCACGTTTTTTTTTCATAAAAATCTAAATTTGTTTTATATACTTTAATGATCTTCCTATATATCTTTATGTATTTTTGCTTAAAAGTGTTCGGGTGTCTTAATAACTCACAACCGCTACGACTAGCAAGTGGGTTATGTCTCTATTCTTTCTGCTCGTGTTACGGTTACTTTATAATGCTGGAACATATAAGAATCTTTTAGAATTGCTCCACGTTTGTATTCACCAAAAAAAAGTTTTCAAGACCGTGTAGCCAAGGAGACTCGTACAAAACAATAATTACTGGCTCGACTAAAATCTTAGAGAAATGGATGCTAACCGAAGCGGCCTAAACGTCTACAGCCATCACAATGGCACAAGCTAGTTGAACAAACATGTGGCTTGACAGCTCTTTATAATTGACCATGGTTTAAAAATAGAAGTAAATGATGACATTTCACCAGCTAGCAGGGGCATGAACCGAAACTAATGCCTTAACAGCAGCGACAATTCGACAAATGATAAGAATGAGGAGGAATTATACTTCTACAACAGTCCATAGCTGAATTAATTTAACTCGCTGGTAAGTACAAGTTCATTATTTTTGCACGTTTTTTTTTCATAAAAATCTAAATTTGTTTTATATACTTTAATGATCTTCCTATATATCTTTATGTATTTTTGCTTAAAAGTGTTCGGGTGTCTTAATAACTCACAACCGCTACGACTAGCAAGTGGGTTATGTCTCTATTCTTTCTGCTCGTGTTACGGTTACTTTATAATGCTGGAACATATAAGAATCTTTTAGAATTGCTCCACGTTTGTATTCACCAAAAAAAAGTTTTCAAGACCGTGTAGCCAAGGAGACTCGTACAAAACAATAATTACTGGCTCGACTAAAATCTTAGAGAAATGGATGCTAACCGAAGCGGCCTAAACGTCTACAGCCATCACAATGGCACAAGCTAGTTGAACAAACATGTAGCTTGACAGTTCTTTATAATTGCCCATGGTTTAAAAATAGAAGTAAATGATGAAATTTCCGCAGCTAGCAGGGGCATGAACCGAAACTAATGCCTTAACAGCAGCGACAATTCGACAAATGAGAAGAATGAGGAGGAATTATACTTCTACAACAGTCCATAGCTGAATTAATTTAACCCGCTGGTAAGTACAAGTTCATTATTTTTGCACGTTTTTTTTTCATAAAAATCTAAATTTGTTTTATATACTTTAATGATCTTCCTATATATCTTTATGTATTTTTGCTTAATAGTGTTCGGGTGTCTTAATAACTCACAACCGCTACGACTAGCAAGTGGGTTATGTCTCTATTCTTTCTGCTCGTGTTACGGTTACTTTATAATGCTGGAACATATAAGAATCTTTTAGAATTGCTCCACGTTTGTATTCACCAAAAAAAAGTTTTCAAGACCGTGTAGCCAAGAAGACTCGTACAAAACAATAATTACTGGCTCGACTAAAATCTTAGGGAAATGGATGCTAACCGAAGCGGCCTAAACGTCTACAGCCATCACAATGGCACAAGCTAGTTGAACAAATATGTAGCTTGAGAGTTCTTTATGATTTCACACGGTTTAAAAATAGAAGTAAATGATGACATTTCAGCAGCTAGCAATGGCTTGAACTGAAATCAATGCTTTAACAGCAGCAAATATTCGACAAATGAGAAGAATAAAAAGGAATTATACTTCTACAACAATCTATAGCTGCAGTAATTGAACTCACTGGTAAGTACAAATTTATTATTTTTGCACGTTTTTTATTATGAAAGTCAAACTTAGTTTTATATACTTTAATGATCTTCCTATATATCTTTATGTATTTATGTAATTTTGCTTAAACGTGTTCGGGCGTCTTCATAACTCACAACAGCTACGTTTAGCAAGTGGGTTATGTTTCTACTTTTTCTGATCGTGTTACAGTTACTTAATAATGCTCGAACATCAGAAAATCTTTAAGAATTGCTCTACGTTTGTCTTTACCAAAAGGAATTATTCAAGACCGTGTAGCCAAGGAGACTAGTACAAAACAAAAACTAATGACTTGACTAAATCTTAAAGAAATGGATGCTACCCGAAGCGGCCTAAACTTCTACAGCTATCACAATAGCACAAGCTAGTAGAACAAACATGTAGCTTGACAGTTCTTTATAATTGACCATGGTTTAAAAATAGAAGGAAATGATGACATTTCACCAGCTAGCAGGGGCATGAACCGAAACTAATGCCTTAACAGCAGCAAATATTCGACAAATGAGAAGAATAAAAAGGAATTATACTTCTACAACAATCTATAGCTGCAGTAATTGAACTCACTGGTAAGTACAAATTTATTATTTTTGCACGTTTTTTATTATGAAAGTCAAACTTAGTTTTATATACTTTAATGATCTTCCTATATATCTTTATGTATTTATGTAATTTTGCTTAAACGTGTTCGGGCGTCTTCATAACTCACAACGGCTACGTTTAGCAAGTGGGTTATGTTTCTACTTTTTCTGATCGTGTTACAGTTACTTTATAATGCTCGAACATCAGAAAATCTTTAAGAATTGCTCTACGTTTGTCTTTACCAAAAGGAATTATTCAAGACCGTGTAGCCAAGGAGACTAGTACAAAACAAAAACTAATGACTTGACTAAATCTTAAAGAAATGGATGCTACCCGAAGCGGCCTAAACTTCTACAGCTATCACAATAGCACAAGCTAGTAGAACAAACATGTAGCTTGACAGTTCTTTATAATTGACCATGGTTTAAAAATAGAAGGAAATGATGACATTTCACCAGCTAGCAGGGGCATGAACCGAAACTAATGCCTTAACAGCAGCGACAATTCGACAAATGAGAAGAATGAGGAGGAATTATACTTCTACAACAGTCCATAGCTGAATTAATTTAACTCGCTGGTAAGTACAAGTTCATTATTTTTGCACGTTTTTTTTTCATAAAAATCTAAATTTGTTTTATATACTTTAATGATCTTCCTATATATCTTTATGTATTTTTGCTTAAAAGTGTTCGGGTGTCTTAATAACTCACAACCGCTACGACTAGCAAGTGGGTTATGTCTCTATTCTTTCTGCTCGTGTTACGGTTACTTTATAATGCTGGAACATATAAGAATCTTTTAGAATTGCTCCACGTTTGTATTCACCAAAAAAAAGTTTTCAAGACCGTGTAGCCAAGGAGACTCGTACAAAACAATAATTACTGGCTCGACTAAAATCTTAGAGAAATGGATGCTAACCGAAGCGGCCTAAACGTCTACAGCCATCACAATGGCACAAGCTAGTTGAACAAACATGTAGCTTGACAGTTCTTTATAATTGCCCATGGTTTAAAAATAGAAGTAAATGATGAAATTTCCGCAGCTAGCAGGGGCATGAACCGAAACTAATGCCTTAACAGCAGCGACAATTCGACAAATGAGAAGAATGAGGAGGAATTATACTTCTACAACAGTCCATAGCTGAATTAATTTAACCCGCTGGTAAGTACAAGTTCATTATTTTTGCACGTTTTTTTTTCATAAAAATCTAAATTTGTTTTATATACTTTAATGATCTTCCTATATATCTTTATGTATTTTTGCTTAATAGTGTTCGGGTGTCTTAATAACTCACAACCGCTACGACTAGCAAGTGGGTTATGTCTCTATTCTTTCTGCTCGTGTTACGGTTACTTTATAATGCTGGAACATATAAGAATCTTTTAGAATTGCTCGACGTTTGTATTCACCAAAAAAAAGTTTTCAAGACCGTGTAGCCAAGGAGACTCGTACAAAACAATAATTACTGGCTCGACTAAAATCCTAGAGAAATGGATGCTATTCGAAGCGGCCTAAACGTCTACAGCCATCACAATGGCACAAGCTAGTTGAACAAATATGTAGCTTGAGAGTTCTTTATGATTTCACACGGTTTAAAAATAGAAGTAAATGATGACATTTCAGTAGCTAGCAAAGCCTTGAAAGAAGCCAATGCCTTAACAGCAGCGACAATTCGACAAATGAGAAGAATGAGGAGGAATTATACTTCTACAACAGTCCATAGCTATATTAATTTAACTCGCTGGTAAGTAAAAGTTCATTATTTTTGCACGTTTTTTTTTCATAAAAATCTAAATTTGTTTTATATACTTAAATACTCTATCTATGTATCTTCACGTATTTATGTAATTTTGGTTTAACGTGTTCGGGCGTCTTGATAACTCACAACGGCTACGACTAGCAAGTGGGTTATGTCTCTATTCTCTCTGCTCGTGTTACGGTTACTTTATAATTGTGGAACATCAAAGAATCTTTTAGAATTGCTCCACGTTTGTATTCACCAAAAAAAAGTTTTTAAGACCGTGTAGGTAAGAAGACTCTTACAAAACAAAAATTACTGGCTCGACTAAAATCTTAGAGAAATGGATGCTAACCGAAGCGGCGTAAACGTCTACAGCCATCACAATGGCAAAAGCCAGTTGAACAAATATGAAGCTTGACAGTTCTTTAAGATTTCACACGGTTTAAAAATAGCAGTAAATGATGACATTTCAGCAGCTAGCAAGGGCTTGAACTGAAATCAATGCTTTAACAGCAGCAAATATTCGACAAATGAGAAGAATAAAAAGGAATTATACTTCTAAAACAATCTATAGCTGCAGTAATTGAACTCGCTGGTAAGTACAAATTTATTATTTTTGCACGTTTTTTATTATGAAAGTCTAACTTAGTTTTATATACTTTAATGATCTTCCTATATATCTTTATGTATTTATGTAATTTTGCTTAAACGTGTTCGGGCGTCTTCATAACTCACAACGGCTACGATTAGCAAGTGGGTTATGTCTCTACTTTTTCTGCTCGTGTTACAGTTACTTTATAATGCTCGAACATCAGAAAATCTTTAAGAATTGCTCTACGTTTGTCTTTACCAAAAGGAATTATTCAAGACCGTGTAGCCAAGGAGACTAGTACAAAACAAAAACTAATGACTTGACTAAATCTTAAAGAAATGGATGCTACCCGAAGCGGCCTAAACTTCTACAGCTATCACAATGGCACAAGCTAGTTGAACAAATATGTAGCTTGAGAGTTCTTTATGATTTCACACGGTTTAAAAATAGAAGTAAATGATGACATTTCAGCAGCTAGCAAAGCCTTGAACGAAACCAATGCCTTAACAGCAGCGACAATTCGACAAATGAGAAGAATGAGGAGGAATTATACTTCTACAACAGTCCATAGCTGAATTAATTTAACTCGCTGGTAAGTACAAGTTCATTATTTTTGCACGTTTTTTTTTTATAAAAATCTAAATTATTTTTTATACTTTAATACTCTATCTATGAATCTTTACGTATTTATGTTTTTTTGCTTAAAAGTGTTCGGGTGTCTTAATAACTCACAACGGCTACGACTAGCAAGTGGGTTATGTCTCTATTCTTTCTGCTCGTGTTACGGTTACTTTATAATGCTGGAACATATAAGAATCTTTTAGAATTTCTCCACGTTTGTATTCACCAAAAAAAAGTTTTCAAGACCGTGTAGCCAAGGAGACTCGTACAAAACAATAATTACTGGCTCGACTAAAATCTTAGAGAAATAGATGCTATCCGAAGTGGCCTATACTTCTACATCCATCACAACGGCACAAGCTAGTTGAACAAACATGTAACTTGACAGTTCTTTATGATTTCACACGGCTTAAAAATAGAAGTAAATGATGACATTTTAGCAGCTAGCAGGGGTATGACCCTAATGCCTTAACAGCAGCGACAATTTGACAAATGAGAAGAATGAGGAGGATATATCAACAATCCATAGCTGTAGATAATGAACTCGCTGGTAAGTATAAATTCATTATTTTTGCACGTTTTTTATTATGAAAGTCTAACTTAGTTTTATATACTTTAATGATCTTCCTATATATCTTTATGTATTTATGTAATTTTGCTTAAACGTGTTCGGGCGTCTTCATAACTCACAACGGCTACGATTAGCAAGTGGGTTATGTCTCTACTTTTTCAGCTCGTGTTACAGTTACTTTATAATGCTCGAACATCAGAAAATCTTTAAGAATTGCTCTACGTTTGTCTTTACCAAAAGGAATTATTCAAGACCGTGTAGCCAAGGAGACTAGTACAAAACAAAAACTAATGACTTGACTAAATCTTAAAGAAATGGATGCTACCCGAAGCGGCCTAAACTTCTACAGCTATCACAATGGCACAAGCTAGTTGAACAAATATGTAGCTTGACAGTTCTTTATGATTTCACACGGTTTAAAAATAGAAGTAAATGATGACATTTCAGCAGCTAGCAAGGACTTGAACAAAACCAATGCCTTAACAGCAGCGACAATTCGACAAATGAGAAGAATGAGGAGAAATTATACTTCTACAACAGTCCATAGCTGAATTAATTTAACTCGCTGGTAAGTACAAGTTCATTATTTTTGCACGTTTTTTTTTTATAAAAATCTAAATTATTTTTTATACTTTAATACTCTGTCTATGAATCTTTACGTATTTATGATTTTTTGCTTAAAAGTGTTCGGGTGTCTTAATTACTCACAACGGCTACGACTAGCAAGTGGGTTATGTCTCTATTCTTTCTGCTCGTGTTACGGTTACTTTATAATGCTGGAACATATAAGAATCTTTTAGAATTGCTCCACGTTTGTATTCACCAAAAAAAAGTTTTCAAGACCGTGTAGCCAAGAAGACTCGTACAAAACAATAATTACTGGCTCGACTAAAATCTTAGGGAAATGGATGCTAACCGAAGCGGCCTAAACGTCTACAGCCATCACAATGGCACAAGCTAGTTGAACAAATATGTAGCTTGAGAGTTCTTTATGATTTCACACGGTTTAAAAATAGAAGTAAATGATGACATTTCAGCAGCTAGCAAAGCCTTGAACGAAACCAATGCCTTAACAGCAGCGACAATTCGACAAATGAGAAGAATGAGGAGGAATTATACTTCTACAACAGTCCATAGCTGAATTAATTTAACTCGCTGGTAAGTACAAGTTCATTATTTTTGCACGTTTTTTTTTTATAAAAATCTAAATTATTTTTTATACTTTAATACTCTATCTATGAATCTTTACGTATTTATGTTTTTTTGCTTAAAAGTGTTCGGGTGTCTTAATAACTCACAACGGCTACGACTAGCAAGTGGGTTATGTCTCTATTCTTTCTGCTCGTGTTACGGTTACTTTATAATGCTGGAACATATAAGAATCTTTTAGAATTTCTCCACGTTTGTATTCACCAAAAAAAAGTTTTCAAGACCGTGTAGCCAAGGAGACTCGTACAAAACAATAATTACTGGCTCGACTAAAATCTTAGAGAAATGGATGCTAACCGAAGCGGCCTAAACGTCTACAGCCATCACAATGGCACAAGCTAGTTGAACAAATATATAGCTTGAGAGTTCTTTATGATTTCACACGGTTTAAAAATAGAAGTAAATGATGACATTTCAGTAGCTAGCAAAGCCTTGAAAGAAACCAATGCCTTAACAGCAGCGACAATTCGACAAATGAGAAGAATGAGGAGGAATTATACTTCTACAACAGTCCATAGCTATATTAATTTAACTCGCTGGTAAGTAAAAGTTCATTATTTTCGCACATTTTTTTTTCATAAAAATCTAAATTTGTTTTATATACTTAAATACTCTATCTATGTATCTTCACGTATTTATGTAATTTTGGTTTAACGTGTTTGGGCGTCTTGATAACTCACAACGGCTACGACTAGCAAGTGGGTTATGTCTCTATTCTCTCTGCTCGTGTTACGGTTACTTTATAATAGTGGAACATCAAAGAATCTTTTAGAATTGCTCCACGTTTGTATTCACCAAAAAAAAGTTTTTAAGACCGTGTAGGTAAGAAGACTCGTACAAAACAATAATTACTGGCTCGACTAAAATCTTAGGGAAATGGATGCTAACCGAAGCGGCCTAAACGTCTACAGCCATCACAATGGCACAAGCTAGTTGAACAAATATGTAGCTTGAGAGTTCTTTATGATTTCACACGGTTTAAAAATAGAAGTAAATGATGACATTTCAGCAGCTAGCATAGCCTTGAACGAAACCAATGCCTTAACAGCAGCGACAATTCGACAAATGAGAAGAATGAGGAGGAATTATACTTCTACAACAGTCTATAGCTGCAGTAATTGAACTCGCTGGTAAGTACAAATTTATTATTTTTGCACGTTTTTTATTATGAAAGTCTAACTTAGTTTTATATACTTTAATGATCTTCCTATATATCTTTATGTATTTATGTAATTTTTTTAAACGTGTTCGGGCGTCTTCATAACTCACAACGGCTACGATTAGCAAGTGGGTTATGTCTCTACTTTTTCTGCTCGTGTTACAGTTACTTTATAATGCTCGAACATCAGAATATCTTTAAGAATTGCTCTACGTTTGTCTTTACCAAAAGGAATTATTCAAGACCGTGTAGCTAAGGAGACTAGTACAAAACAAAAACTAATGACTTGACTAAATCTTAAAGAAATGGATGCTACCCGAAGCGGCCTAAATTTCTACAGCTATCACAATAGCACAAGCTAGTAGAACAAACATGTAGCTTGACAGTTCTTTATAATTGCCCATGGTTTACTCATTTAATCTCACAAGGCTTCATTAACCCCTTACCCTGTGCTCCCAATATTTTTTTAGATACCCTACTCATAAACAGCTTCTCAAATTTAGCCATGATCTATTGATTTATTGTTTCTCTTTAACATTTAGTTAACAGCCAGTTAACTAAGCCATAACCGAGCCAGTTGTCAGTGTTGCGATTTGAGTGATGACTTTTTAGGCTTCTTCAAATTTTGTCAGTTGTCTGTCAACTGACACTGGCAGTTGTCAGTACTTGCACGGTTATTATATAAGTAGAATATCACTGCTCTGCAGCTTGTCCCTGCCTCTTTTTTTCCTGAGTCAGCGCTGTCAATCACCAATTGCCTCTTCCTTCCATTCACCACACTCTTCATAAATGAGCGAAGATCACCTTCTTCCTTCTTCTAGGACTACAAACCAGAGGTGGTCTTGGCCACATCCATGAGTTTCCTATAAGCATTCCTGTCCTGCAAATATACCTCCAGGCAGTTCCTCCAAGCCTATTATCTTGGATAGACCAATGCCCCACTTATTAGTTGCCATGATTCACCTGTGGGCTGTTGTGATTATTTTCACTGATGAAGGATCCATGGTGGAAAAAGTATTCCACTCTTTTAAAGTTATAGTTCACTACGCAAATTGATGCTTTACACTTCTCTCTGTTGGTACAAGGGTGTTTGGTTTTGAATGCCATCACTGAGTGTAGCCTTGTATTTATCTTCTTAAAGGTAAAAAAAGAGATGTATCAGCTGGCCCACGTGGGAAAAGAGGCCTGCATTTACATTTCCCATCAAATCCGAACAGCTTTGAACGTCCAGAACTATGACTTTATCAAATAGTGCAGTTTCACCCATCTTCCATCTTCCAGTGAGATAGCATGGCGATTGCTCAAGAATAAAGGACTGATGGATTCAAATCCAACTAAGGTAGATATCAATTTAATCCCTAGACTGTGACAGCATGCCCAAAAGAAACTGAACTGGTGTATTTGGCAGAGTTTTTATATTACTGGGTTTCGCCGGTAGGACCGTGTAAAGAAACTATTCACCATCAGTATGCTTAGTGCCGTCTCTGGAGAAGTTTCTATTTTACTTCTGTTATTTATTACTATGTAATTTATTTGTGACAGTTGCTTTGCAGTCTGATTGGTTGTGATGGCTGATTTTCACGAACAACGCTAGTTTTGCTCCCTCCTCAGGAAAACTTTATTTTTAAATCAGCAAGATAAATTGTCATTTTTTAGGACTCATCTTAATATTATACTTACTGAAACTCATGTCACAGAAGACGACTTTACTAAATATGAAAAATATTTTATTCAGCCTTGAAGTGATCTCGGTCTTGAAAAAAAATTAGTTATTAAAAAAATTACAAATTAATCAAACTTCCTGAAATATGTAAATATTGATCAGATAAAAAAGTTTGCTTGCTTTTCTAAGTCATCTGAGAAAATCTGTAAGTGACCTATGACTAATTAAGGTTGGCAATCTTTATAAAAAGTAATATAGTAAAGAATAAATCACTGAAAACCGTCGAGCTTACTTCCCTCTTCTGGCAAACCATAAATGTTTATGCTTATATTTAAGTCGTATTAAGGAGGAGACAAAAACGGATTGCTTGTAAAATATTTTTTGGGAAGACTAGACTTTTATTTTACAAATATCCAGTAGACAAGTCGGAATGCCAGATATCGTTGAAGAAGGTTTGGTTTGTTAATTATTTAGATAAGAGGGGCTGCACATAGAGGAATATTTATATTGATTAATTTTTTCCCCGTAGTTTTACAGCCATTTCTGGTCGTTAAGAAGATATTCATTTTAGTTTCTAAGATTGTTAATTACTGAGTATTTACTGTGCAATGATTGTGTTATATATGTATCTTTATTTATATATTTTTTAATTCTTTACCAATATTCTTTATGATAGTAACTGGTGTTAAATTACAATAGTACTGATTATAAATTCATACAAACTCAAAACAAGTACATTGGGGTAAAAAAGTCTCATTGCCTTTTCAAAATTTACCATTTCGCTTGTAGCTTTATGAGGTAACTTTTATACACAATGATTATAGGAGGTCATGAGGCTTCCTCCTCCTTAGGTGTCGCTCTGAATCACTAGGGATGAGATGGGAGAAGAGATCATTCGCATAGGGATTGGGATTAGGGTTACCAGGAAGATGGGAATGATGGTTGGCTTGATCCAGGATGAATGGAATGTCGAGGTTGAGTGAAGGGCCTCAGTTCTGGTAATTGACATAAAAAAGAGCATTGGCCACATGTTAGAGGATCCTGGATTTTGAAATTTGGAAAATAAACACTAAATGCGAAGAATATTTTGGTTGAAGGAATAGTAGACATGTCAGCTGAGAACAAAACAAACAGGATGTAACTTGAGACATCACCATGGGGAACATCAGCAACCAAGTAATGAAATTATTGACTGTATCTAAAATTTTTATATAGGAAGAAGATCAGTAGATAGGTTTAGTAGGACTGTTGAGCAAAAGAAAGTAAGGACAGACCTAAAGAAATTCCTCTGGGATAAGATATTCACCTGGGAAATTACAATAGTTTTGTAAACGTACCTCCTAATGCTTGTTCCTGTTCTCTCATTTATTTCAGTTTCAGAGGACCTAATTGTGGATTCAGAAAGGATGAAGCTGTAAATCTTTCAAAGGTGCCAACATTATTTTATCCACCACTCCAAAAGCAATTACTAGATGGACATTGCATGGATAAAGATAAATTAGAATCATTTTTTGCCGATGCTAAAAACGTTTCGTAAAATTACCACCCTATGTATTATAATGAGATAATAATAATTTTCTAAATATTCTAAAATATGAAGAAGTTAAATATTGTATTTAAAAACAGTGAAATTGTATTATTTTTATAACTATGTTTTGCTAAATTTAATAAATTAATTTATGAATGTTTGCTTTTTTTTTTTTTGTTTTACTCCCCTATAAAACATATATTCTTGTAAGATATCAGTTATTGTCGTTATTTATGAATGGAAATACAAACGCTTTCTTCTCATAGGTTTTCCTGGGTACAAATTTTGTAATAACCTTATTTCACTTATGACAGTCTGGGTATTTTCACATTTCTTGTGCCATTGGGGAAATCTCTATTTGTTCTTCCAAGCTTGATGAATTCTGTTATTTCTGGTTGATTGTAATGTGCCTTAATACTTCGTGATATGTTCTTCTCTTTACCCAAAAATTTCCAATTCGAAACATTTATGAAGAACTTAGTGGATGAAAATGTTATGAGACAAATAAGTGAAATCGAGAAAATCAGCTTTAAAGTTGTTAGTGTTTTCTTTTTTTTTGATTAACACCATTAGTAGATTTTCAGAAAATAGCCTTCCTTAGAAGGGAAAAATATGCTATGTATAAAGGAGATAATAACATGTTCATCCACATGATTTAACCAGGCGAGATCTCACTGCCCAGGACAGAGGCATATTACTAAGGTGCATAATATAATATATATTATAATATAAATCCAAGTGTTTACAAGCTATTTTTGTTAGCTTTTTTGAGCTTATTAAAGCTGCTGTGGCCATTTGCATAAAAACTTGAATAATTCTTTTACAGCATTCGGAAGAGAGGTTTTATTTTATAAATATTATAGTGGTATTAAATAAACGATAATAATATGTTTTACCTCATAGTAAAATACCACAGTATAATTACCTTACTTTAACACTTTTAACCTCTTAGGGGAGTAAATTTAATGTAATGAACACTACTACTATGCTGTCGATTTATATTGATCCTCAATATAATATCTACTCGTGGTGACACTGTGTAACATTTTTGTTACAAACAAATACTAATATCAGATTTCAATAATATTAATAATAAAACAACTTTATTAAACATTTATTTTATTTATGCATTTACTTTAAATTATTTACTCTTTTAATAATCATCAAGGTTGGGTTCTGACATACCAAATACTCATACATTACACTTTGCTATCTTTAAACATATATAATTTAATGATTTTAAACCTACACTTAACATAAATTATGGTCACTGTCTCTATCTGTGGGGAAATGTAAATTGTTGTACTCAGAGTTTCAGAGGTCCAACTTCTAGCTGCAAAAGTGGGAACTAAAACTAGCTATAAACGAGGCCATGTTGATCTCATCAGTATGTTTTTAGCCATTATCGGGACTGGTGTCCTCTGGACCATGGTTTTGATATAGGCCACCAGTTGGCCTAAGACAGTCATAAAGGTCCCCATCCCAGGTGGGGACCTTTTAAAATGGGTGTTGCTCAGCAGGCACAATGATATGCCAAGGAGTCAAGCCTTCGGTCTGGGGTTGTTTGTGTCCTCTAGAAAATCTCATGCCGCATGCGCCAAGCATTTTAAGCAGTTTCTGTTCACTGATACTATCTGTGATTACAGTTAAAAAATCATACAATGTAAAAGGGGTTAGGTGATGGGCGCACATTAGGATAGATGTGGGGGCCTAGAACTATCTATAAACTACTTTGGACGGGGGCCTAACTATTTGATATATCTGTGTCGAATGAACTCACCCACTGTAGGTAACTCAAAGTCTTTGTGGAGTTCATTGTTCCTGCTTATTACTCTTGTATATCATCAAGACAGAGATAGATTGGGGGAGGTCAGCAGGTGTACAAGCCAGTAAGACTTTGTGCTTGTTTGTTTTTAATTTCCTAGCAAAATGGCCACAAAAAAAGGGTGTTGGTCTATTTGTATGCCCAAATATACCAGGCTGTTCATGGGAGAATTCTGCTGTGTTCCTGCAGCATAGGAAGTTCTTTCCTTTCTGAAAGGAGAATATTATGCTGTCAGGTCCACAGTAATGCCTGTGTTCATAGTAATTAACGCCCATGTTCATATTAATGTTCACAGCAAATCTCCAACTCATTTCTCCTTTATAGCTGTTTCTCGGTGTCATAGGTCATAAATTAAATAAGCTCCAAGTGACTTAGACTTTTTAAAAAGTTTTATTTTAAATAAACAGACAAATGGTAATTAGGGCAGAGTGAAGATACATTAATCCGATCATAGAATGGAATAGGTTCTGTCATGGAAGGGGAACAATATATAACCAGAGGAAAAGGAGTTGTCAGCTGTGTAGTGAATCAGCTGTTCTCATCCTATAACTATTTCCATCTTAAGTTCCAAGGACCTCCGCTGGTACATATTTCCTGAGTAGGATCTGGTGCTGTTTGGGTAAACTTTATGGTACAATTGGGTACAATTTTGATATGGCGTCTTTTGTTTGCAATAACAATGTAGGTCTGGTTGTTGAAACAGTTTGTCATCTTGGTGACGTTAAAAGATACATATCGGTTTAATTCGCCTGTGGGGGTAGAGTTACATTGCTCTAATTTCCCATTATTTACTATATTAGTTATACATTTATTTTTCTATTGGTTAATATTTGTACGATAATAGTTATTTCCAATTAGAGTACATTTTCCTACAAATAAGTCATTATTCTTATAAATAGAGGGTTAATATAGTGATAGGGGGATATGTAACGATTATACATAAACGCGTATAATAACTATTAAAGCTCACTTCATGTTGCGGTGCATGATAATGTACCATGTAAATAAAATACAATGTACAATGTTGTCATGTATTGTACAGTAAATCTTGCTATTTTTCCATAATACCACTGGATTTCTAGATACTATTGTTATATTATGATTAATATCTCTCAGTATGCCAGTTATTAAGTTTGTATTTATAATTCCAGTTTTACAAAATTTGAGCAATATTGTCATTATTTATTTATATATATATATATATATATATATATATATATATATATATATATATATATATATATATCATATATGTATGGACAGCAGTGGAAACATCCATTTTATTCATATTTTATGGTTTGCTCCAAAATTCTTATTTATTAGTTTTACATTATCTTTTTAGTCCTGTATATTCTTATTATATTAATATTGACCGTGGTCTGGATATTATTTTCAACTTTGTATTTATTCTGTTTCATTTATAACTTTTTGATAGTGTTCTTTGTCATCGGAAACATTATTATTATTCTTTTATTTGTTGCTTTCTGTATAAAGTCTAATTTATTTTGTACTTTATTTGTTAAGTATAGTAATAGATTATAAAGCGTATGGTCATGGTATAATGGTGAGTGGTACTTAATATTTAATAATTATTTTTCTAATAATTTACTATTCAAAAAATGATATGTTTCATGATAATCCTTAATTATTTTTACATTATTTAGTGTGTATTGATTGACTCCAGGTAAATTTGTGATATCAACCACTTTTAATGTTTTAGCCCCTAGAGCGAGAAGAATAATCATCAGACTAGTTATATTCCACACTTTCTTCTTTATCTTTATCTGAAACAATAGGTCTATTCATTCTTTTCTTCCTTTTTCTTGGAGCGTTTTATCCTTGCCGCATGTGTTTTATTGATATAATATTTTTATCCTTATACTGTGGAGTCACTGGTATAAAAGTATCTTTGCTTTTATGTATATTTTATAAAGGTTTAAAATAAATTTGTTCATCTAGGAGGATTTTCTCTATTCTTAGCTAACCTATTGGCTCTTTCAATTTTTTCTTTATGTATTTTATTATTAATCATTAGTAGTTATTAAGCATGTCATTGTACATTAGCGCAGCAAGTCTCAATTTATAATAAAATATTTCTTTATTGATGCTATGTTGTACTGTGTAGAATTTATCCTATTACTACAGTGCCGGTTCAATAGTCCTAAAGAGTTAGTATTTCCAAGAGAACTCTACTGTGCTTCAATATTATTTATTTCTTATAAGTGTCTCATAAGTGAGTTGTTCCATTGTCCCTTGGAATTGTCATTGGTTTAGGATAATGTTCAAAGTATTCTTTTAAGACATTGCACATACCTATAGCATGTTTTGATAGTATAACTCTAGGTAATAGACGATTCGAAAATGCTGAGTTTTTCATGTTTCTACGATCCTATTGTGTTGTCATTTTCCTATATGTTGTTTGAAATTAATTCAATTTGTCGTTATTTTTTGGATATACGTTCCTTTTTTTTATTGGATATTTATTAATCCTTCTCGTAGGATACAATATTTGTATTAACTTTGATATTTCTTTGAGGTATTCCTCAAACAAAGGTTCTAATATTTTTTATTTTATGTGGTGCTTTAGAGTAAGTATGTTCCGTAGTTTTGTTAGTTTGTGATATTTTCTCTAGTTGCGTTCCCATGTTATTTATATCATTAATTTATAGCTTGTAACGCAATTGGTTAAAGGGTTTCGTGAATTCCATGTCTTTAATTCCATGTTTTACTACAATCTGAAGTTTATCTACATTTAAACGTTATTATTTTTTAACTATCCAAATTGGTTTATTTGAGGACAGTTCTGAGTGAATAGTAGCCATTACTTTTTCTTCTGATACTATTTCAATGAGTTTTAGTCTAATTTGTTCATACCGGGATGTGTTTTTTAGTGAACTAATAATATTGTCTATTTCCATTTGTTCTATATGTTCATTGAGTATCTGTTCAATTTCTTCTTTACTTGAATGGTGTATTAGGTTTTCATGGTGCCTCTAAAGCGTATCTGTTTTACATTAAACGAACTCACCTAATTTCCATTTATTATTTTTGTCGTCAATCACTTGTGGCAGGGAGTCGGTATAGTTTATTTCATGTTCATTTCTGATGGTGGAGGCTCGTTGGTGTTTGCTAGCTGTTCTTATGGATACAGTCTGATTCTCGCGGTCTTGTTGATAGTTTTGCTGATAATTTCCCAAAGAAGGTTTATTAAAGTACCGTCGTTGGCGCGGTGACCATTGTTGATTGTGGTTTTGGTTATAATCCTGTCACTGATATTCTTGTGTTGCGGTTGATTATTATATCTGTTGGTTTGTGTAAAAGGTTGTCTGTTATCGTTCCTGCGATCCTAACGATTGTAACGTTGCTGTTGCTCATGATGTGGGTTTCTTTCGAAATTTGGGTCATATCTCCTTCCTTTAAAATTGGAATTCCTTTGTGAGTTAAGTTGAGAATGGTTTTTGTTTCCGAATAACCTTTGAAAATTATGCGCAGCGTGAGTTCTAAGAGTGTTGCCAAGGCCAACTATTTATAGATTATTGTTATAACCTATTAAAATTATTATAGATGAATTAGATTCTCTAATGGTGTATTCCATCCCGTTTTTGACCCTTATCGTTCAAAATTTTATTCTTTCTTTTGTGCTGAACCGTTTTATATTCTATATTAATTTAAAAATTAGATGTATACAATAAGATAATACATATATTGAGCCGTGAATGGCTCCTTGTACTGCTTGGTATGCATTGTACTAAGTTTTGGTAACGTAGACATTCACCTACTATGGGCAGGTTTATCACGTGGTCTTCGATACGGTCCTCAAAGATGTCGGTACCTTCGATTTTACTGGCGATTTGCAGAGTTACGCGTGGCGTCTTGTCTAACTTTTTCTTGTGTAAGCGGTCTGTATTGTAGTCGAGTTATCTTAGTTGAGAGATATCAATCGAAACACCAGACGAGTTCCTTTAAGAATCACTGCTCGCCTCGTCATAGAGTAAATATGGATTGAATTTCAATAATTTTAACAGGTACGTAATAAGCTTATTGATAATGGTTATTCTAGTGCTTCTTAGTTCCAGTAGGAAAAAAAAAATAGTTGAGCTTATGTGGTAAATGATTACTAAAAAGAACGAAATATTGTTCACTAGTGCGCCTGGAATGAGTAAGACATGTGTTCAGCTACTAGTATAGCGCTTGGGTCGTTGCTTATGCTTGGTGATTTATTTTTTTACGGAATATATAAACTTTGTAGGTCCAGATAGGCTTAAGTATAACTTTTTAGATTAGTTATTTATTTTCAACAATCGCTGTAATTAGATGTCGGTATCTTACCTTTTACCGATGATTCGTAGTGTTACACGTGGCGTCTTCTCTAACTATTTCTTGTGTAAGTGATCTTTTTTGTAGTCGAGTTCTCTAAGTTAAGAGATATCAAACCAAATGCCAGACGCTTTCCTTTGATTGCTTTGACTGAGGAAATGAATGCTGTAAAGAAGGAAATATTGTACACTAGTGCGCTTGGAATAAGTTTGAACATTGGTTTAGCATGTGTAGTTAATGGGTCGGGGCTTATGCTTGCTGATTTATTTTTTGTATGTGCTATATGAACTTGGTATGTCCAGATAGGCTTAAGCATAACCTTTTAGATTAGTTATTGAATTTCAACAATCGTTGTGATTAGATGTCTGCCTCTTCGCTTTTAGTGATGATTAGTAGTGTTACACGTGGCCTCCTCTCTAACTATTTCTTGTGTTAGCGGTCTGTATTGCAGTCGAATTCTCTTAGTTGAGAGATATCAAACCAAATGCTGAATAATTTGCTTTGATTGAGATATTTATTGCAGTAAAGAAGGAAATATTGTACACTAGTGCGCTTGGAATAAGTTTGAACATTGGTTTAGCATGTGTAGTTAATAGGGTGGGGCTTATGCTTGCTGATTTATTTTTTGTATGTGCTATATGAACTTGGTATGTCCAGATAGGCTTAAGCATAACCTTTTAGATTAGTTATTTAATTTCAACAATCGTTTTGATTAGATGTCTGCCTCTTCGCTTTTAGTGATGATTAGTAGTGTTACACGTGACCTCCTCTCTAACTATTTCTTGTGTTAGCGGTCTGTATTGCAGTCGAATTCTCTTAGTTGAGAGATGTCAAACCAAATGCTGAATAATTTGCTTTGATTGAGCAATTTATTGCAGTAAAGAAGGAAATATTGTACACTAGTTCGCCTGGAATAAGTTTGAACATTTTTTTCGCATGTGTAGCACTTTCCTTTCGCATTTTGTTGGGACGTTTTATCTTTGCCGCTTGTGTTTTTTTGATATTATTTGTATCCTTATACTGTAGAGTCACTGGTATAAAAGTATCTTTGCTTTTATGTATATTTTATAAAATTTTTAAATAAATTTGTTCATCTAGGAGGATTTTCTCTATTCTTAGCTAACCTATTGGCTCTTTCAATTTTTTCTTTATGTATTTTATTATGAATCATTCATTGTTCGTCATGATACATTTGAACATATTTTTCAATTATACTATAATTGATGGTTTCTCACTCGCTCTGGTAGAATACTACCTACGTGATTTCATTAGTAGGTAAGTTTCAAGTAGTTATTAAGCGTGTCATTGTGCGTTAGTGCAGCAAGTCTCAATTTATAATAAAATATTTCTTTATTGATGCTATGTTGTACTGTGTAGAATTTATCCTATTACTACAGTAACGATTCGATAGTCCTAAAGAGTTAGTATTTCCATGAGAACTCTACTGTGCTTCAATATTATTTATTTCTAATTAGTGTCTCATAAGTGTGTTCTTCCAATGTCTTACGGAATTTTCATTGGTTTAGGATAATGTTCAAAGTATTCTTTTAAGACATTGCAGATACCTATAGCACGTTTTGATGGTATAACTCTACCTAATTGACAATTTCAAAATGTTGGGTTATTCATGTTTCTACGATCCTATTGCGTTGTCATTTTCATATATGTTGTTTGAAATTAATTCAATTTGTTGTTCTTTTTCGGGTATACGTTCCTTTTTTTATTGGATAATTATTAATCCTTCTCGTAGGATACAATATTTGTATTAACTTTGATATTTCTTTGAGGTATTTCTCAAACAAAGGTTCTAATATTTTTTTTTTTATGTGGTGCTTTAGAGTAAGTATGTTCCATAGTTTTGTTAGTTTGTGACATTTCCTCTAGTTGCGTTCCCATGTTATTTATATCATTAATTTATAGTTTGTAACGCAATTGGTTAAAGGGTTTCGTGAATTCCATGTCTTTAATTCCATGTTTTACTACATACCGGGATGTGTTTTTTAATGAACTAATTATATTGTTTATTTCCAATTGTTCTATATGTTCATTGAGTATCTGTTCAATTTCTTCTTTACTTGAATGGTGTATTAGGTTTTTATGGTGCCTCTAAAGCGTATCTGTTTTACATTAAACGAACTCACCTAATTTCCATTTATTATTTTTGTCGTCAATCATTTGTGGCAGGGAGTCGGTATAGTTTATTTTATGTTCATTTCTGATAGTGGAGGCTCGTTGGTGTTTGGACCTAATTCTTAAAAATGATTAAGTCTTTCCTTCATTTGTTCTTGTAACATTCTTATTTGTTCATATTTGTCATTTTCTGTATAATGAACCCGATTGCTAGCTGTTCTTATGGATACAGTCTGATTCTCGCGGTCTTGTTGATAGTTTTGCTGATAATTTCCCAAAGAAGGTTTATTAAAGTACCGTCGTTGGCGCGGTGACCATTGTTGATTGTGGTTTTGGTTATAATCCTGTCACTGATATTCTTGTGTTGCGGTTGATTATTATATCTGTTGGTTTGTGTAAAAGGTTGTCTGTTATCGTTCCTGCGATCCTAACGATTGTAACGTTGCTGTTGCTCATGATGTGGGTTTCTTTCGAAATTTGGGTCATATCTCCTTCCTTTAAAATTGGAATTCCTTTGTGAGTTAAGTTGAGAATGGTTTTTGTTTCCAAATAACCTTTGAAAATTATGCGCAGCGTGAGTTCTAAGAGTGTTGCCAAGGCCAACTATTTATAGATTATTGTTATAACCTATTAAAATTATTATAGATGAATTAGATTCTCTAATGGTGTATTCCATCCCGTTTTTGACCCTTATCGTTCAAAATTTTATTCTTTCTTTTGTGCTGAACCGTTTTATATTCTATATTCATTTAAAAATTAGATGTATACAATAAGATAATACATATATTGAGCCGTGAATGGCTCCTTGTACTGCTTGGTATGCATTGTACTAAGTTTTGGTAACGTAGACATTCACCTACTATGGGCAGGTTTATCACGTGGTCTTCGATACGGTCCTCAAAGATGTCGGTACCTACGATTTTACTGGCTATTTGCAGTATTACGCGTGGCGTCTTGTCTAACTGTTTCTTGTGTAAGCTGTCTGTATTGTAGTCGAGTTCTCTTAGTTGAGAGATATCAATCGAAACACCAGACGAGTTCCTTTAAGAATCACTGCTCGCCTCGTCATAGAGTGAAAATGGATTGAAGTTCAATAATTTTAACAGGTACGTAATAAGCTTATTGATAATGGTTATTCTAGTGCTTCTTAGTTCCAGTAGGAAAAAAAAATAGTTGAGCTTATGTGGTAAATGATTACTAAAAAGAACGAAATATTGTACTAGTAACTAGTGCGCCTGGAATGAGTAAGACATGTGTTCAGCTACTAGTATAGCGCTTGGGTCGTTGCTTATGCTTGGTGATTTATTTTTTTACGGAATATATAAACTTTGTAGGTCCAGATAGGCTTAAGTATAACTTTTTAGATTAGTTATTTATTTTCAACAATCGCTGTAATTAGATGTCGGTATCATCCCTTTTACCGATGATTCGTAGTGTTACACGTGGCGTCTTCTCTAACTATTTCAAGTGTAAGTGATCTTTTTTGTAGTCGAGTTCTCTAAACTAAGAGATATCAAACCAATATTTTTGCACGTTTTTTTTTTTATAAAAATCTAAATTTATTTTATATACTTCACTTAAGCAAGTGGGTTATGTCTCTATTTTTTTTGCTCGTGTTACGGTTACTTTATAATGCTTGAACATCAGAAAATGTTTAAGAATTGCTCTACGTTTGTCTTTGCCAAAAGGAATTTTTCAAGACCGTGTAGCCAAGGAGACTAGTCGAAAAAGAAACTAACGGTTTGACTATAGCTTAAAGAAATGGATGCTACCCGAAGCGGCCTAAACTTCTACAGCTATCACAATAGCACAAGCTAGTAGAACAAACATGTAGATTGACAGTTCTTTATAATTGACCATGGTTTAAAAATAGAAGTAAATGATGACATTTCACCAGCTAGCAGGGGCATGAACCGAAACTAATGCCTTAACAGCAGCGACAATTCGACAAATGAGAAGAATGAGGAGGAATTATACTTCTACAACAGTCCATAGCTGAATTAATTTAACTCACTGGTAAGTACAAGTTCATTATTTTTGCACGTTTTTTTTTTATAAAAATCTAAATTATTTTTTATACTTTAATACTCTATCTATGAATCTTTACGTATTTATGTATTTTTGCTTAAAAGTGTTCGGGTGTCTTAATAACTCACAACGGCTACGACTAGCAAGTGGGTTATGTCTCTATTCTTTCTGCTCCTTTTACGGTTACTTTATAATGATCGAACATCAAAGAATCTTTTAGAATTGCTCCACGTTTGTCTTCACCAAAAAAAATTTTCATGACCGTGTAGCCAAGGAGACTCGTACAAAACAAAAGTTACTGGCTCGACTAAATCTTAGAGAAATAGATGCTATCCGAAGTGGCCTATACTTCTACATCCATCACAACGGCACAAGCTAGTTGAACAAACATGTAACTTGACAGTTCTTTATGATTTCACACGGCTTAAAAAAAGAAGTAAATGATGACATTTTAGCAGCTAGCAGGGGTATGACCCTAATGCCTTAACAGCAGCGACAATTTGACAAATGAGAAGAATGAGGAGGATATATCAACAATCCATAGCTGTAGTTAATGAACTCGCTGGTAAGTATAAATTCATTATTTTCGCACGGTTTTTATTATGTATGAAAGTCTAAATTTATTTTATATACTTTAATGCTCATGCTATATGACTTCATGTATTTATGAAATTCAGCTTAAAAGTGTTCGGGCGTCTTGATAACTCACAACGGCTACTATTAGCAAGTGGGTTATGTCTCTGTTCTTTCTGCTCGTGTTACGGTTACTTTATATTGGTGGAACATTAAAAAATCTTTTAGAATTGCTCCACGTTTGTCTTCACCAAAAAAAAGATTTCAAGACCGTGTGGCCAAGGAGACTCGTACAAAACGAAAATTACTGGCTCGACTAAAATCTTAGACAAATGGATGCTAACCGAAGCGGCCTAAACGTCTACAGCCATCACAATGGCACAAGCTAGTTGAACAAATATGTAGCTTGACAGTTCTTTATGATTTCACACGGTTTAAAAATAGAAGTAAATGATGACATTTCAGCAGCTAGCAAAGCCTTGAACGAAACCAATGCCTTAACAGCAGCGACAATTCGACAAATGAGAAGAATGAGGAGGAATTATACTTCTACAACAGTCCATAGCTATATTAATTTAACTCGCTGGTAAGTAAAAGTTCATTATTTTTGCACGTTTTTTTTTTCATAAAAATCTAAATTTGTTTTATATACTTAAATACTCTATCTATGTATCTTCACGTATTTATGTAATTTTGGTTTAACGTGTTCGGGCGTCTTGATAACTCACAACGGCTACGACTAGCAAGTGGGTTATGTCTCTATTCTCTCTGCTCGTGTTACGGTTACTTTATAATGCTGGAACATATAAGAATCTTTTAGAATTGCTCCACGTTTGTATTCACCAAAAAAAAGTTTTCAAGACCGTGTAGCCAAGGAGACTCGTACAGAACAATAATTACTGGCTCGACTAAAATCTTAGAGAAATGGATGCTAACCGAAGCGGCCTAAACGTCTACAGCCATCACAATGGCACAAGCTAGTTGAACAAATATGTAGCTTGACAGTTCTTTATGATATCACACGGTTTAAAAATAGCAGTAAATGATGACATTTCAGCAGCTAGCAAGGGCTTGAACTGAAATCAATGCTTTAACGGCAGCAAATATTCGACAAATGAGAAGAATAAAAAGGAATTATACTTCTACAACAATCTATAGCTGCAGTAATTGAACTCGCTGGTAAGTACAAATTTATTATTTTTGCACGTTTTTTATTATGAAAGTCTAACATATTTTTATATACTTTAATGATCTTCCTATATATCTTTATGTATTTATGTAATTTTGCTTAAACGTGTTCGGGCGTCTTCATAACTCACAACGGCTACGACTAGCAAGTTGGTTATGTCTCTATTCTTTCTGCTCATGTTACGGTTACTTTATAATACGTTATAATGCTGGAACATCAAAGAATCTTTTAGAATTGCTCCACGTTTGTTTTCACAAAAAAAAAGTTTTCAAGACCGTGTAGCCAAGGAGACTAGTACAAAAATAAACTAATGACTTGACTAAATCTTAAAGAAATGGATGCTACCCGAAGCGGCCTAAACTTCTACAGCTATCACAATAGCACAAGCTAGTAGAACAAACATGTAGCTTGACAGTTCTTTATAATTGACCATGGTTTAAAAATAGAAGTAAATGATGACATTTCACCAGCTAGCAGGGGCATGAACCGAAACTAATGCCTTAACAGCAGCGACAATTCGACAAATGAGAAGAATGAGGAGGAATTATACTTCTACAACAGTCCATAGCTGAATTAATTTAACTCACTGGTAAGTACAAGTTCATTATTTTTGCACGTTTTTTTTTTATAAAAATCTAAATTATTTTTTATACTTTAATACTCTATCTATGAATCTTTACGTATTTATGTATTTTTGCTTAAAAGTGTTCGGGTGTCTTAATAACTCACAACGGCTACGACTAGCAAGTGGGTTATGTCTCTATTCTTTCTGCTCCTGTTACGGTTACTTTATAATGATCGAACATCAAAGAATCTTTTAGAATTGCTCCACGTTTGTCTTCACCAAAAAAAAGATTTCAAGACCGTGTGGCCAAGGAGACTCGTACAAAACGAAAATTACTGGCTCGACTAAAATCTTAGACAAATGGATGCTAACCGAAGCGGCCTAAACGTCTACAGCCATCACAATGGCACAAGCTAGTTGAACAAATATGTAGCTTGACAGTTCTTTATGATTTCACACGGTTTAAAAATAGAAGTAAATGATGACATTTCAGCAGCTAGCAACCCCTTGAACGAAACCAATGCCTTAACAGCAGCGACAATTCGACAAATGAGAAGAATGAGGAGGAATTATACTTCTACAACAGTCCATAGCTATATTAATTTAACTCGCTGGTAAGTAAAAGTTCATTATTTTTGCACGTTTTTTTTTCATAAAAATCTAAATTTGTTTTATATACTTAAATACTCTATCTATGTATCTTCACGTATTTATGTAATTTTGGTTTAACGTGTTCGGGCGTCTTGATAACTCACAACGGCTACGACTAGCAAGTGGGTTATGTCTCTATTCTCTCTGCTCGTGTTACGGTTATTTTATAATGCTGGAACATATAAGAATCTTTTAGAATTGCTCCACGTTTGTATTCACCAAAAAAAAGTTTTCAAGACCGTGTAGCCAAGGAGACTCGTACAGAACAATAATTACTGGCTCGACTAAAATCTTAGAGAAATGGATGCTAACCGAAGCGGCCTAAACGTCTACAGCCATCACAATGGCACAAGCTAGTTGAACAAATATGTAGCTTGACAGTTCTTTATGATATCACACGGTTTAAAAATAGCAGTAAATGATGACATTTCAGCAGCTAGCAAGGGCTTGAACTGAAATCAATGCTTTAACGGCAGCAAATATTCGACAAATGAGAAGAATAAAAAGGAATTATACTTCTACAACAGTCCATAGCTATATTAATTTAACTCGCTGGTAAGTAAAAGTTCATTATTTTTGCACGTTTTTTTTTCATAAAAATCTAAATTTGTTTTATATACTTAAATACTCTATCTATGTATCTTCACGTATTTATGTAATTTTGGTTTAACGTGTTCAAGCGTCTTGATAACTCACAACGGCTACGACTAGCAAGTTGGTTATGTCTCTATTCTTTCTGCTCATGTTACGGTTACTTTATAATACGTTATAATGCTGGAACATCAAAGAATCTTTTAGAATTGCTCCACGTTTGTCTTCACAAAAAAAAAGTTTTCAAGACCGTGTAGCCAAGGAGACTAGTACAAAAATAAACTAATGACTTGACTAAATCTTAAAGAAATGGATGCTACCCGAAGCGGCCTAAACTTCTACAGCTATCACAATAGCACAAGCTAGTAGAACAAACATGTAGCTTGACAGTTCTTTATAATTGACCATGGTTTAAAAATAGAAGTAAATGATGACATTTCACCAGCTAGCAGAGGCATGAACCGAAACTAATGCCTTAACAGCAGCGACAATTCGACAAATGAGAAGAATGAGGAGGAATTATACTTCTACAACAGTCCATAGCTGAATTAATTTAACTCACTGGTAAGTACAAGTTCATTATTTTTGCACGTTTTTTTTTTATAAAAATCTAAATTATTTTTTATACTTTAATACTCTATCTATGAATCTTTACGTATTTATGTATTTTTGCTTAAAAGTGTTCGGGTGTCTTAATAACTCACAACGGCTACGACTAGCAAGTGGGTTATGTCTCTATTCTTTCTGCTCCTGTTACGGTTACTTTATAATGATCGAACATCAAAGAATCTTTTAGAATTGCTCCACGTTTGTCTTCACCAAAAAAAATTTTCATGACCGTGTAGCCTAGGAGACTCGTACAAAAGAAAAGTTACTGGCTCGACTAAATCTTAGAGAAATAGATGCTATCCGAAGTGGCCTATACTTCTACATCCATCACAACGGCACAAGCTAGTTGAACAAACATGTAACTTGCCAGTTCTTTATGATTTCACACGGCTTAAAAATAGAAGTAAATGATGACATTTTAGCAGCTAGCAGGGGTATGACCCTAATGCCTTAACAGCAGCGACAATTTGACAAATGAGAAGAATGAGGAGGATATATCAACAATCCATAGCTGTAGTTAATGAACTCGCTGGTAAGTATAAATTCATTATTTTCGCACGGTTTTTATTATGTATGAAAGTCTAACTTTATTTTATATACTTTAATGCTCATGCTATATGACTTCATGTATTTATGAAATTCAGCTTAAAAGTGTTCGGGCGTCTTGATAACTCACAACGGCTACGATTAGCAAGTGGGTTATGTCTCTGTTCTTTCTGCTCGTGTTACGGTTACTTTATATTGGTGGAACATTAAAAAATCTTTTAGAATTGCTCCACGTTTGTCTTCACCAAAAAAAAGATTTCAAGACCGTGTGGCCAAGGAGACTCGTACAAAACGAAAATTACTGGCTCGACTAAAATCTTAGACAAATGGATGCTAACCGAAGCGGCCTAAACGTCTACAGCCATCACAATGGCACAAGCTAGTTGAACAAATATGTAGCTTGACAGTTCTTTTTGATTTCACACGGTTTAAAAATAGAAGTAAATGATGACATTTCAGCAGCTAGCAAAGCCTTGAACGAAACCAATGCCTTAACAGCAGCGACAATTCGACAAATGAGAAGAATGAGGAGGAATTATACTTCTACAACAGTCCATAGCTATATTAATTTAACTCGCTGGTAAGTAAAAGTTCATTATTTTTGCACGTTTTTTTTTCATAAAAATCTAAATTTGTTTTATATACTTAAATACTCTATCTATGTATCTTCACGTATTTATGTAATTTTGGTTTAACGTGTTCGGGCGTCTTGATAACTCACAACGGCTACGACTAGCAAGTGGGTTATGTCTCTATTCTCTCTGCTCGTGTTACGGTTACTTTATAATGCTGGAACATATAAGAATCTTTTAGAATTGCTCCACGTTTGTATTCACCAAAAAAAAGTTTTCAAGACCGTGTAGCCAAGGAGACTCGTACAAAACGAAAATTACTGGCTCGACTAAAATCTTAGACAAATGGATGCTAACCGAAGCGGCCTAAACGTCTACAGCCATCACAATGGCACAAGCTAGTTGAACAAATATGTAGCTTGACAGTTCTTTTTGATTTCACACGGTTTAAAAATAGAAGTAAATGATGACATTTCAGCAGCTAGCAAAGCCTTGAACGAAACCAATGCCTTAACAGCAGCGACAATTCGACAAATGAGAAGAATGAGGAGGAATTATACTTCTACAACAGTCCATAGCTATATTAATTTAACTCGCTGGTAAGTAAAAGTTCATTATTTTTGCACGTTTTTTTTTCATAAAAATCTAAATTTGTTTTATATACTTAAATACTCTATCTATGTATCTTCACGTATTTATGTAATTTTGGTTTAACGTGTTCGGGCGTCTTGATAACTCACAACGGCTACGACTAGCAAGTGGGTTATGTCTCTATTCTCTCTGCTCGTGTTACGGTTACTTTATAATGCTGGAACATATAAGAATCTTTTAGAATTGCTCCACGTTTGTATTCACCAAAAAAAAGTTTTCAAGACCGTGTAGCCAAGGAGACTCGTACAGAACAATAATTACTGGCTCGACTAAAATCTTAGAGAAATGGATGCTACCCGAAGCGGCCTAAACGTCTACAGCCATCACAATGGCACAAGCTAGTTGAACAAATATGTAGCTTGACAGTTCTTTATGATATCACACGGTTTAAAAATAGCAGTAAATGATGACATTTCAGCAGCTAGCAAGGGCTTGAACTGAAATCAATGCTTTAACAGCAGCAAATATTCGACAAATGAGAAGAATAAAAAGGAATTATACTTCTACAACAATCTATAGCTGCAGTAATTGAACTCGCTGGTAAGTACAAATTTATTATTTTTGCACGTTTTTTATTATGAAAGTCTAACATATTTTTATATACTTTAATGATCTTCCTATATATCTTTATGTATTTATGTAATTTTGCTTAAACGTGTTCGGGCGTCTTCATAACTCACAACGGCTACGACTAGCAAGTTGGTTATGTCTCTATTCTTTCTGCTCATGTTACGGTTACTTTATAATACGTTATAATGCTGGAACATCAAAGAATCTTTTAGAATTGCTCCACGTTTGTCTTCACAAAAAAAAAGTTTTCAAGACCGTGTAGCCAAGGAGACTAGTACAAAAATAAACTAATGACTTGACTAAATCTTAAAGAAATGGATGCTACCCGAAGCGGCCTAAACTTCTACAGCTATCACAATAGCACAAGCTAGTAGAACAAACATGTAGCTTGACAGTTCTTTATAATTGACCATGGTTTAAAAATAGAAGTAAATGATGACATTTCACCAGCTAGCAGAGGCATGAACCGAAACTAATGCCTTAACAGCAGCGACAATTCGACAAATGAGAAGAATGAGGAGGAATTATACTTCTACAACAGTCCATAGCTGAATTAATTTAACTCACTGGTAAGTACAAGTTCATTATTTTTGCACGTTTTTTTTTTATAAAAATCTAAATTATTTTTTATACTTTAATACTCTATCTATGAATCTTTACGTATTTATGTATTTTTGCTTAAAAGTGTTCGGGTGTCTTAATAACTCACAACGGCTACGACTAGCAAGTGGGTTATGTCTCTATTCTTTCTGCTCCTGTTACGGTTACTTTATAATGATCGAACATCAAAGAATCTTTTAGAATTGCTCCACGTTTGTCTTCACCAAAAAAAATTTTCATGACCGTGTAGCCTAGGAGACTCGTACAAAAGAAAAGTTACTGGCTCGACTAAATCTTAGAGAAATAGATGCTATCCGAAGTGGCCTATACTTCTACATCCATCACAACGGCACAAGCTAGTTGAACAAACATGTAACTTGCCAGTTCTTTATGATTTCACACGGCTTAAAAATAGAAGTAAATGATGACATTTTAGCAGCTAGCAGGGGTATGACCCTAATGCCTTAACAGCAGCGACAATTTGACAAATGAGAAGAATGAGGAGGATATATCAACAATCCATAGCTGTAGTTAATGAACTCGCTGGTAAGTATAAATTCATTATTTTCGCACGGTTTTTATTATGTATGAAAGTCTAACTTTATTTTATATACTTTAATGCTCATGCTATATGACTTCATGTATTTATGAAATTCAGCTTAAAAGTGTTCGGGCGTCTTGATAACTCACAACGGCTACGATTAGCAAGTGGGTTATGTCTCTGTTCTTTCTGCTCGTGTTACGGTTACTTTATATTGGTGGAACATTAAAAAATCTTTTAGAATTGCTCCACGTTTGTCTTCACCAAAAAAAAGATTTCAAGACCGTGTGGCCAAGGAGACTCGTACAAAACGAAAATTACTGGCTCGACTAAAATCTTAGACAAATGGATGCTAACCGAAGCGGCCTAAACGTCTACAGCCATCACAATGGCACAAGCTAGTTGAACAAATATGTAGCTTGACAGTTCTTTTTGATTTCACACGGTTTAAAAATAGAAGTAAATGATGACATTTCAGCAGCTAGCAAAGCCTTGAACGAAACCAATGCCTTAACAGCAGCGACAATTCGACAAATGAGAAGAATGAGGAGGAATTATACTTCTACAACAGTCCATAGCTATATTAATTTAACTCGCTGGTAAGTAAAAGTTCATTATTTTTGCACGTTTTTTTTTCATAAAAATCTAAATTTGTTTTATATACTTAAATACTCTATCTATGTATCTTCACGTATTTATGTAATTTTGGTTTAACGTGTTCGGGCGTCTTGATAACTCACAACGGCTACGACTAGCAAGTGGGTTATGTCTCTATTCTCTCTGCTCGTGTTACGGTTACTTTATAATGCTGGAACATATAAGAATCTTTTAGAATTGCTCCACGTTTGTATTCACCAAAAAAAAGTTTTCAAGACCGTGTAGCCAAGGAGACTCGTTCAAAACGAAAATTACTGGCTCGACTAAAATCTTAGACAAATGGATGCTAACCGAAGCGGCCTAAACGTCTACAGCCATCACAATGGCACAAGCTAGTTGAACAAATATGTAGCTTGACAGTTCTTTTTGATTTCACACGGTTTAAAAATAGAAGTAAATGATGACATTTCAGCAGCTAGCAAAGCCTTGAACGAAACCAATGCCTTAACAGCAGCGACAATTCGACAAATGAGAAGAATGAGGAGGAATTATACTTCTACAACAGTCCATAGCTATATTAATTTAACTCGCTGGTAAGTAAAAGTTCATTATTTTTGCACGTTTTTTTTTCATAAAAATCTAAATTTGTTTTATATACTTAAATACTCTATCTATGTATCTTCACGTATTTATGTAATTTTGGTTTAACGTGTTCGGGCGTCTTGATAACTCACAACGGCTACGACTAGCAAGTGGGTTATGTCTCTATTCTCTCTGCTCGTGTTACGGTTACTTTATAATGCTGGAACATATAAGAATCTTTTAGAATTGCTCCACGTTTGTATTCACCAAAAAAAAGTTTTCAAGACCGTGTAGCCAAGGAGACTCGTACAGAACAATAATTACTGGCTCGACTAAAATCTTAGAGAAATGGATGCTACCCGAAGCGGCCTAAACGTCTACAGCCATCACAATGGCACAAGCTAGTTGAACAAATATGTAGCTTGACAGTTCTTTATGATATCACACGGTTTAAAAATAGCAGTAAATGATGACATTTCAGCAGCTAGCAAGGGCTTGAACTGAAATCAATGCTTTAACAGCAGCAAATATTCGACAAATGAGAAGAATAAAAAGGAATTATACTTCTACAACAATCTATAGCTGCAGTAATTGAACTCGCTGGTAAGTACAAATTTATTATTTTTGCACGTTTTTTATTATGAAAGTCTAACATATTTTTATATACTTTAATGATCTTCCTATATATCTTTATGTATTTATGTAATTTTGCTTAAACGTGTTCGGGCGTCTTCATAACTCACAACGGCTACGACTAGCAAGTTGGTTATGTCTCTATTCTTTCTGCTCATGTTACGGTTACTTTATAATACGTTATAATGCTGGAACATCAAAGAATCTTTTAGAATTGCTCCACGTTTGTCTTCACAAAAAAAAAGTTTTCAAGACCGTGTAGCCAAGGAGACTAGTACAAAAATAAACTAATGACTTGACTAAATCTTAAAGAAATGGATGCTACCCGAAGCGGCCTAAACTTCTACAGCTATCACAATAGCACAAGCTAGTAGAACAAACATGTAGCTTGACAGTTCTTTATAATTGACCATGGTTTAAAAATAGAAGTAAATGATGACATTTCACCAGCTAGCAGAGGCATGAACCGAAACTAATGCCTTAACAGCAGCGACAATTCGACAAATGAGAAGAATGAGGAGGAATTATACTTCTACAACAGTCCATAGCTGAATTAATTTAACTCACTGGTAAGTACAAGTTCATTATTTTTGCACGTTTTTTTTTTATAAAAATCTAAATTATTTTTTATACTTTAATACTCTATCTATGAATCTTTACGTATTTATGTATTTTTGCTTAAAAGTGTTCGGGTGTCTTAATAACTCACAACGGCTACGACTAGCAAGTGGGTTATGTCTCTATTCTTTCTGCTCCTGTTACGGTTACTTTATAATGATCGAACATCAAAGAATCTTTTAGAATTGCTCCACGTTTGTCTTCACCAAAAAAAATTTTCATGACCGTGTAGCCTAGGAGACTCGTACAAAAGAAAAGTTACTGGCTCGACTAAATCTTAGAGAAATAGATGCTATCCGAAGTGGCCTATACTTCTACATCCATCACAACGGCACAAGCTAGTTGAACAAACATGTAACTTGCCAGTTCTTTATGATTTCACACGGCTTAAAAATAGAAGTAAATGATGACATTTTAGCAGCTAGCAGGGGTATGACCCTAATGCCTTAACAGCAGCGACAATTTGACAAATGAGAAGAATGAGGAGGATATATCAACAATCCATAGCTGTAGTTAATGAACTCGCTGGTAAGTATAAATTCATTATTTTCGCACGGTTTTTATTATGTATGAAAGTCTAACTTTATTTTATATACTTTAATGCTCATGCTATATGACTTCATGTATTTATGAAATTCAGCTTAAAAGTGTTCGGGCGTCTTGATAACTCACAACGGCTACGATTAGCAAGTGGGTTATGTCTCTGTTCTTTCTGCTCGTGTTACGGTTACTTTATATTGGTGGAACATTAAAAAATCTTTTAGAATTGCTCCACGTTTGTCTTCACCAAAAAAAAGATTTCAAGACCGTGTGGCCAAGGAGACTCGTACAAAACGAAAATTACTGGCTCGACTAAAATCTTAGACAAATGGATGCTAACCGAAGCGGCCTAAACGTCTACAGCCATCACAATGGCACAAGCTAGTTGAACAAATATGTAGCTTGACAGTTCTTTTTGATTTCACACGGTTTAAAAATAGAAGTAAATGATGACATTTCAGCAGCTAGCAAAGCCTTGAACGAAACCAATGCCTTAACAGCAGCGACAATTCGACAAATGAGAAGAATGAGGAGGAATTATACTTCTACAACAGTCCATAGCTATATTAATTTAACTCGCTGGTAAGTAAAAGTTCATTATTTTTGCACGTTTTTTTTTCATAAAAATCTAAATTTGTTTTATATACTTAAATACTCTATCTATGTATCTTCACGTATTTATGTAATTTTGGTTTAACGTGTTCGGGCGTCTTGATAACTCACAACGGCTACGACTAGCAAGTGGGTTATGTCTCTATTCTCTCTGCTCGTGTTACGGTTACTTTATAATGCTGGAACATATAAGAATCTTTTAGAATTGCTCCACGTTTGTATTCACCAAAAAAAAGTTTTCAAGACCGTGTAGCCAAGGAGACTCGTTCAAAACGAAAATTACTGGCTCGACTAAAATCTTAGACAAATGGATGCTAACCGAAGCGGCCTAAACGTCTACAGCCATCACAATGGCACAAGCTAGTTGAACAAATATGTAGCTTGACAGTTCTTTTTGATTTCACACGGTTTAAAAATAGAAGTAAATGATGACATTTCAGCAGCTAGCAAAGCCTTGAACGAAACCAATGCCTTAACAGCAGCGACAATTCGACAAATGAGAAGAATGAGGAGGAATTATACTTCTACAACAGTCCATAGCTATATTAATTTAACTCGCTGGTAAGTAAAAGTTCATTATTTTTGCACGTTTTTTTTTCATAAAAATCTAAATTTGTTTTATATACTTAAATACTCTATCTATGTATCTTCACGTATTTATGTAATTTTGGTTTAACGTGTTCGGGCGTCTTGATAACTCACAACGGCTACGACTAGCAAGTGGGTTATGTCTCTATTCTCTCTGCTCGTGTTACGGTTACTTTATAATGCTGGAACATATAAGAATCTTTTAGAATTGCTCCACGTTTGTATTCACCAAAAAAAAGTTTTCAAGACCGTGTAGCCAAGGAGACTCGTACAGAACAATAATTACTGGCTCGACTAAAATCTTAGAGAAATGGATGCTACCCGAAGCGGCCTAAACGTCTACAGCCATCACAATGGCACAAGCTAGTTGAACAAATATGTAGCTTGACAGTTCTTTATGATATCACACGGTTTAAAAATAGCAGTAAATGATGACATTTCAGCAGCTAGCAAGGGCTTGAACTGAAATCAATGCTTTAACAGCAGCAAATATTCGACAAATGAGAAGAATAAAAAGGAATTATACTTCTACAACAATCTATAGCTGCAGTAATTGAACTCGCTGGTAAGTACAAATTTATTATTTTTGCACGTTTTTTATTATGAAAGTCTAACATATTTTTATATACTTTAATGATCTTCCTATATATCTTTATGTATTTATGTAATTTTGCTTAAACGTGTTCGGGCGTCTTCATAACTCACAACGGCTACGACTAGCAAGTTGGTTATGTCTCTATTCTTTCTGCTCATGTTACGGTTACTTTATAATACGTTATAATGCTGGAACATCAAAGAATCTTTTAGAATTGCTCCACGTTTGTCTTCACAAAAAAAAAGTTTTCAAGACCGTGTAGCCAAGGAGACTAGTACAAAAATAAACTAATGACTTGACTAAATCTTAAAGAAATGGATGCTACCCGAAGCGGCCTAAACTTCTACAGCTATCACAATAGCACAAGCTAGTAGAACAAACATGTAGCTTGACAGTTCTTTATAATTGACCATGGTTTAAAAATAGAAGTAAATGATGACATTTCACCAGCTAGCAGGGGCATGAACCGAAACTAATGCCTTAACAGCAGCGACAATTCGACAAATGAGAAGAATGAGGAGGAATTATACTTCTACAACAGTCCATAGCTGAATTAATTTAACTCACTGGTAAGTACAAGTTCATTATTTTTGCACGTTTTTTTTTTATAAAAATCTAAATTATTTTTTATACTTTAATACTCTATCTATGAATCTTCACGTATTTATGTATTTTTGCTTAAAAGTGTTCGGGTGTCTTAATAACTCACAACGGCTACGACTAGCAAGTGGGTTATGTCTCTATTCTTTCTGCTCGTGTTACGGTTACTTTATATTGGTGGAACATTAAAAAATCTTTTAGAATTGCTCCACGTTTGTCTTCACCAAAAAAAAGATTTCAAGACCGTGTGGCCAAGGAGACTCGTACAAAACGAAAATTACTGGCTCGACTAAAATCTTAGACAAATGGATGCTAACCGAAGCGGCCTAAACGTCTACAGCCATCACAATGGCACAAGCTAGTTGAACAAATATGTAGCTTGACAGTTCTTTTTGATTTCACACGGTTTAAAAATAGAAGTAAATGATGACATTTCAGCAGCTAGCAAAGCCTTGAACGAAACCAATGCCTTAACAGCAGCGACAATTCGACAAATGAGAAGAATGAGGAGGAATTATACTTCTACAACAGTCCATAGCTATATTAATTTAACTCGCTGGTAAGTAAAAGTTCATTATTTTTGCACGTTTTTTTTTCATAAAAATCTAAATTTGTTTTATATACTTAAATACTCTATCTATGTATCTTCACGTATTTATGTAATTTTGGTTTAACGTGTTCGGGCGTCTTGATAACTCACAACGGCTACGACTAGCAAGTGGGTTATGTCTCTATTCTCTCTGCTCGTGTTACGGTTACTTTATAATGCTGGAACATATAAGAATCTTTTAGAATTGCTCCACGTTTGTATTCACCAAAAAAAAGTTTTCAAGACCGTGTAGCCAAGGAGACTCGTACAGAACAATAATTACTGGCTCGACTAAAATCTTAGAGAAATGGATGCTACCCGAAGCGGCCTAAACGTCTACAGCCATCACAATGGCACAAGCTAGTTGAACAAATATGTAGCTTGACAGTTCTTTATGATATCACACGGTTTAAAAATAGCAGTAAATGATGACATTTCAGCAGCTAGCAAGGGCTTGAACTGAAATCAATGCTTTAACAGCAGCAAATATTCGACAAATGAGAAGAATAAAAAGGAATTATACTTCTACAACAATCTATAGCTGCAGTAATTGAACTCGCTGGTAAGTACAAATTTATTATTTTTGCACGTTTTTTATTATGAAAGTCTAACATATTTTTATATACTTTAATGATCTTCCTATATATCTTTATGTATTTATGTAATTTTGCTTAAACGTGTTCGGGCGTCTTCATAACTCACAACGGCTACGACTAGCAAGTTGGTTATGTCTCTATTCTTTCTGCTCATGTTACGGTTACTTTATAATACGTTATAATGCTGGAACATCAAAGAATCTTTTAGAATTGCTCCACGTTTGTCTTCACAAAAAAAAAGTTTTCAAGACCGTGTAGCCAAGGAGACTAGTACAAAAATAAACTAATGACTTGACTAAATCTTAAAGAAATGGATGCTACCCGAAGCGGCCTAAACTTCTACAGCTATCACAATAGCACAAGCTAGTAGAACAAACATGTAGCTTGACAGTTCTTTATAATTGACCATGGTTTAAAAATAGAAGTAAATGATGACATTTCACCAGCTAGCAGGGGCATGAACCGAAACTAATGCCTTAACAGCAGCGACAATTCGACAAATGAGAAGAATGAGGAGGAATTATACTTCTACAACAGTCCATAGCTGAATTAATTTAACTCACTGGTAAGTACAAGTTCATTATTTTTGCACGTTTTTTTTTTATAAAAATCTAAATTATTTTTTATACTTTAATACTCTATCTATGAATCTTCACGTATTTATGTATTTTTGCTTAAAAGTGTTCGGGTGTCTTAATAACTCACAACGGCTACGACTAGCAAGTGGGTTATGTCTCTATTATTTCTGCTCGTGTTACGGTTACTTTATAATGCTGGAACATATAAGAATCTTTTAGAATTGCTCCACGTTTGTATTCACCAAAAAAAAGTTTTCAAGACCGTGTAGCCAAGGAGACTCGTACAAAACAATAATTACTGGCTCGACTAAAATCTTAGAGAAATGGATGCTAACCGAAGCGGCCTAAACGTCTACAGCCATCACAATGGCACAAGCTAGTTGAACAAATATGTAGCTTGAGAGTTCTTTGTGATTTCACACGGTTTAAAAATAGAAGTAAATGATGACATTTCAGCAGCTAGCAAAGCCTTGAACGAAACCAATGCCTTAACAGCAGCGACAATTCGACAAATGAGAAGAATGAGGAGGAATTATACTTCTACAACAGTCCATAGCTATATTAATTTTACTCGCTGGTAAGTAAAAGTTCATTATTTTTGCACGTTTTTTTTTCATAAAAATCTAAATTTGTTTTATATACTTAAATACTCTATCTATGTATCTTCACGTATTTATGTAATTTTGGTTTAACGTGTTCGGGCGTCTTGATAACTCACAACGGCTACGACTAGCAAGTGGGTTATGTCTCTATTCTCTCTGCTCGTGTTACGGTTACTTTATAATCATGGAACATCAAAGAATCTTTTAGAATTGCTCCACGTTTGTATTCACCAAAAAAAAGTTTTTAAGACCGTGTAGGTAAGAAGACTCTTACAAAACAAAAATTACTGGCTCGACTAAAATCTTAGAGAAATGGATGCTACCCGAAGCGGCCTAAACGTCTACAGCCATCACAATGGCACAAGCCAGTTGAACAAATATTTAGCTTGACAGTTCTTTAAGATTTCACACGGTTTAAAAATAGCAGTAAATGATGACATTTTAGCAGCTAGCAAGGGCTTGAACTGAAATCAATGCTTTAACAGCAGCAAATATTCGACAAATGAGAAGAATAAAAAGGAATTATACTTCTACAACAATCTATAGCTGCAGTAATTGAACTCGCTGGTAAGTACAAATTTATTATTTTTGCACGTTTTTTATTATGAAAGTCTAACATATTTTTATATACTTTAATGATCTTCCTATATATCTTTATGTATTTATGTAATTTTGCTTAAACGTGTTCGGGCGTCTTCATAACTCACAACGGCTACGACTAGCAAGTTGGTTATGTCTCTATTCTTTCTGCTCATGTTACGGTTACTTTATAATACGTTATAATGCTGGAACATCAAAGAATCTTTTAGAATTGCTCCACGTTTGTCTTCACAAAAAAAAAGTTTTCAAGACCGTGTAGCCAAGGAGACTAGTACAAAAATAAACTAATGACTTGACTAAATCTTAAAGAAATGGATGCTACCCGAAGCGGCCTAAACTTCTACAGCTATCACAATAGCACAAGCTAGTAGAACAAACATGTAGCTTGACAGTTCTTTATAATTGACCATGGTTTAAAAATAGAAGTAAATGATGACATTTCACCAGCTAGCAGGGGCATGAACCGAAACTAATGCCTTAACAGCAGCGACAATTCGACAAATGAGAAGAATGAGGAGGAATTATACTTCTACAACAGTCCATAGCTGAATTAATTTAACTCACTGGTAAGTACAAGTTCATTATTTTTGCACGTTTTTTTTTTATAAAAATCTAAATTATTTTTTATACTTTAATACTCTATCTATGAATCTTTACGTGTTTATGTATTTTTGCTTAAAAGTGTTTGGGTGTCTTAATAACTCACAACGGCTACGACTAGCAAGTGGGTTATGTCTCTATTCTTTCTGCTCCTTTTACGGTTACTTTATAATGATCGAACATCAAAGAATCTTTTAGAATTGCTCCACGTTTGTCTTCACCAAAAAAAATTTTCATGACCGTGTAGCCAAGGAGACTCGTACAAAACAAAAGTTACTGGCTCGACTAAATCTTAGAGAAATAGATGCTATCCGAAGTGGCCTATACTTCTACATCCATCACAACGGCACAAGCTAGTTGAACAAACATGTAACTTGACAGTTCTTTATGATTTCACACGGCTTAAAAATAGAAGTAAATGATGACATTTTAGCAGCTAGCAGGGGTATGACCCTAATGCCTTAACAGCAGCGACAATTTGACAAATGAGAAGAATGAGGAGGATATATCAACAATCCATAGCTGTAGTTAATGAACTCGCTGGTAAGTATAAATTCATTATTTTCGCACGGTTTTTATTATGTATGAAAGTCTAACTTTATTTTATATACTTTAATGCTCATGCTATATGACTTCATGTATTTATGAAATTCAGCTTAAAAGTGTTCGGGCGTCTTGATAACTCACAACGGCTACGATTAGCAAGTGGGTTATGTCTCTGTTCTTTCTGCTCGTGTTACGGTTACTTTATATTGGTGGAACATTAAAAAATCTTTTAGAATTGCTCCACGTTTGTCTTCACCAAAAAAAAAGATTTCAAGACCGTGTGGCCAAGGAGACTCGTACAAAACGAAAATTACTGGCTCGACTAAAATCTTAGACAAATGGATGCTAACCGAAGCGGCCTATACTTCTACATCCATCACAACGGCACAAGCTAGTTAAACAAACATGTAACTTGACAGTTCTTTATGATTTCACACGGCTTAAAAATAGAAGTAAATGATGACATTTTAGCAGCTAGCAAGGGCTTGAACTGAAATCAATGCTTTAACAGCAGCAAATATTCGACAAATGAGAAGAATAAAAAGGAATTATACTTCTACAACAATCTATAGCTGCAGTAATTGAACTCGCTGGTAAGTACAAATTTATTATTTTTGCACGTTTTTTATTATGAAAGTCTAACATATTTTTATATACTTTAATGATCTTCCTATATATCTTTATGTATTTATGTAATTTTGCTTAAACGTGTTCGGGCGTCTTCATAACTCACAACGGCTACGACTAGCAAATTGGTTATGTCTCTATTCTTTCTGCTCATGTTACGGTTACTTTATAATACGTTATAATGCTGGAACATCAAAGAATCTTTTAGAATTGCTCCACGTTTGTCTTCACAAAAAAAAAGTTTTCAAGACCGTGTAGCCAAGGAGACTAGTACAAAAATAAACTAATGACTTGACTAAATCTTAAAGAAATGGATGCTACCCGAAGCGGCCTAAACTTCTACAGCTATCACAATAGCACAAGCTAGTAGAACAAACATGTAGCTTGACAGTTCTTCATAATTGACCATGGTTTAAAAATAGAAGTAAATGATGACATTTCACCAGCTAGCAGGGGCATGAACCGAAACTAATGCCTTAACAGCAGCGACAATTCGACAAATGAGAAGAATGAGGAGGAATTATACTTCTACAACAGTCCATAGCTGAATTAATTTAACTCACTGGTAAGTACAAGTTCATTATTTTTGCACGTTTTTTTTTTATAAAAATCTAAATTATTTTTTATACTTTAATACTCTATCTATGAATCTTTACGTATTTATGTATTTTTGCTTAAAAGTGTTCGGGTGTCTTAATAACTCACAACGGCTACGACTAGCAAGTGGGTTATATTTCTATTCATTCTGCTCCTGTTACGGTTACTTTATAATGATCGAACATCAAAGAATCTTTTAGAATTGCTCCACGTTTGTCTTCACCAAAAAAAATTTTCATGACCGTGTAGCCAAGGAGACTCGTACAAAACAAAAGTTACTGGCTCGACTAAATCTTAGAGAAATAGATGCTATCCGAAGTGGCCTATACTTCTACATCCATCACAACGGCACAAGCTAGTTGAACAAACATGTAACTTGACAGTTCTTTATGATTTCACACGGCTTAAAAATAGAAGTAAATGATGACATTTTAGCAGCTAGCAGGGGTATGACCCTAATGCCTTAACAGCAGCGACAATTTGACAAATGAGAAGAATGAGGAGGATATATCAACAATCCATAGCTGTAGTTAATGAACTCGCTGGTAAGTATAAATTCATTATTTTCGCACGGTTTTTATTATGTATGAAAGTCTAACTTTATTTTATATACTTTAATGCTCATGCTATATGACTTCATGTATTTATGAAATTCAGCTTAAAAGTGTTCGGGCGTCTTGATAACTCACAACGGCTACGATTAGCAAGTGGGTTATGTCTCTGTTCTTTCTGCTCGTGTTACGGTTACTTTATATTGGTGGAACATTAAAAAATCTTTTAGAATTGCTCCACGTTTGTCTTCACCAAAAAAAAGATTTCAAGACCGTGTGGCCAAGGAGACTCGTACAAAACGAAAATTACTGGCTCGACTAAAATCTTAGACAAATGGATGCTAACCGAAGCGGCCTAAACGTCTACATCCATCACAACGGCACAAGCTAGTTGAACAAATATGTAGCTTGACAGTTCTTTATGATTTCACACGGTTTAAAAATAGAAGTAAATGATGACATTTCAGCAGCTAGCAAGGACTTGAACGAAACCAATGCCTTAACAGCAGCGACAATTCGACAAATGAGAAGAATGAGGAGGAATTATACTTCTACAACAGTCCATAGCTGATTTAATTTAACTCACTGGTAAGTACAAGTTCATTATTTTTGCACGTTTTTTTTTTATAAAAATCTAAATTATTTTTTATACTTTAATACTCTATCTATGAATCTTCACGTATTTATGTACTTTTGCTTAAAAGTGTTCGGGTGTCTTAATAACTCACAACGGCTACGACTAGCAAGTGGGTTATGTCTCTATTCTCTCTGCTCGTGTTACGGTTACTTTATAATCATGGAACATCAAAGAATCTTTTAGAATTGCTCCACGTTTGTATTCACCAAAAAAAAGTTTTCAAGACCGTGTAGCCAAGGAGACTCGTACAAAACAATAATTACTGGCTCGACTAAAATCTTAGAGAAATGGATGCTAACCGAAGCGGCCTAAACGTCTACAGCCATCACAATGGCACAAGCTAGTTGAACAAATATGTAGCTTGACAGTTCTTTATGATTTCACACGGTTTAAAAATAGAAGTAAATGATGACATTTCAGCAGCTAGCAAAGCCTTGAACGAAACCAATGCCTTAACAGCAGCGACAATTCGACAAATGAGAAGAATGAGGAGGAATTATACTTCTACAACAGTCCATAGCTATATTAATTTTACTCGCTGGTAAGTAAAAGTTCATTATTTTTGCACGTTTTTTTTTCATAAAAATCTAAATTTGTTTTATATACTTAAATACTCTATCTATGTATCTTCACGTATTTATGTAATTTTGGTTTAACGTGTTCGGGCGTCTTGATAACTCACAACGGCTACGACTAGCAAGTGGGTTATGTCTCTATTCTCTCTGCTCGTGTTACGGTTACTTTATAATCATGGAACATCAAAGAATCTTTTAGAATTGCTCCACGTTTGTATTCACCAAAAAAAAGTTTTTAAGACCGTGTAGGTAAGAAGACTCTTACAAAACAAAAATTACTGGCTCGACTAAAATCTTAGAGAAATGGATGCTACCCGAAGCGGCCTAAACGTCTACAGCCATCACAATGGCACAAGCCAGTTGAACAAATATTTAGCTTGACAGTTCTTTAAGATTTCACACGGTTTAAAAATAGCAGTAAATGATGACATTTTAGCAGCTAGCTAGGGCTTGAACTGATATAAATGCTTTAACAGCAGCAAATATTCGACAAATGAGAAGAATAAAAAGGAATTATACTTCTACAACAATCTATAGCTGCAATAATTGAACTCGCTGGTAAGTACAAATTTATTATTTTTGCACGTTTTTTATTATGAAAGTCTAACATATTTTTATATACTTTAATGATCTTCCTATATATCTTTATGTATTTATGTAATTTTGCTTAAACGTGTTCGGGCGTCTTCATAACTCACAACGGCTACGACTAGCAAGTTGGTTATGACTCTATTCTTTCTGCTCATGTTACGGTTACTTTATAATACGTTATAATGCTGGCACATCAAAGAATCTTTTAGAATTGCTCCACGTTTGTCTTCACAAAAAAAAAGTTTTCAAGACCGTGTAGCCAAGGAGACTAGTACAAAAATAAACTAATGACTTGACTAAATCTTAAAGAAATGGATGCTACCCGAAGCGGCCTAAACTTCTACAGCTATCACAATAGCACAAGCTAGTAGAACAAACATGTAGCTTGACAGTTCTTTATAATTGACCATGGTTTAAAAATAGAAGTAAATGATGACATTTCACCAGCTAGCAGGGGCATGAACCGAAACTAATGCCTTAACAGCAGCGACAATTCGACAAATGAGAAGAATGAGGAGGAATTATACTTCTACAACAGTCCATAGCTGAATTAATTTAACTCACTGGTAAGTACAAGTTCATTATTTTTGCACGTTTTTTTTTATAAAAATCTAAATTATTTTTTATACTTTAATACTCTATCTATGAATCTTTACGTATTTATGTATTTTTGCTTAAAAGTGTTCGGGTGTCTTAATAACTCACAACGGCTACGACTAGCAAGTGGGTTATGTCTCTATTCTTTCTGCTCCTGTTACGGTTACTTTATAATGATCGAACATCAAAGAATCTTTTAGAATTGCTCCACGTTTGTCTTCACCAAAAAAAATTTTCATGACCGTGTAGCCAAGGAGACTCGTACAAAACAAAAGTTACTGGCTCGACTAAATCTTAGAGAAATAGATGCTATCCGAAGTGGCCTATACTTCTACATCCATCACAACGGCACAAGCTAGTTGAACAAACATGTAACTTGACAGTTCTTTATGATTTCACACGGCTTAAAAATAGAAGTAAATGATGACATTTTAGCAGCTAGCAGGGGTATGACCCTAATGCCTTAACAGCAGCGACAATTTGACAAATGAGAAGAATGAGGAGGATATATCAACAATCCATAGCTGTAGTTAATGAACTCGCTGGTAAGTATAAATTCATTATTTTCGCACGGTTTTTATTATGTATGAAAGTCTAACTTTATTTTATATACTTTAATGCTCATGCTATATGACTTCATGTATTTATGAAATTCAGCTTAAAAGTGTTCGGGCGTCTTGATAACTCACAACGGCTACGATTAGCAAGTGGGTTATGTCTCTGTTCTTTCTGCTCGTGTTACGGTTACTTTATATTGGTGGAACATTAAAAAATCTTTTAGAATTGCTCCACGTTTGTCTTCACCAAAAAAAAGATTTCAAGACCGTGTGGCCAAGGAAACTCGTACAAAACGAAAATTACTGGCTCGACTAAAATCTTAGACAAATGGATGCTAACCGAAGCGGCCTAAACGTCTACAGCCATCACAATGGCACAAGCTAGTTGAACAAATATGTAGCTTGACAGTTCTTTATGATTTCACACGGTTTAAAAATAGAAGTAAATGATGACATTTCAGCAGCTAGCAAAGCCTTGAACGAAACCAATGCCTTAACAGCAGCGACAATTCGACAAATGAGAAGAATGAGGAGGAATTATACTTCTACAACAGTCCATAGCTATATTAATTTTACTCGCTGGTAAGTAAAAGTTCATTATTTTTGCACGTTTTTTTTTCATAAAAATCTAAATTTGTTTTATATACTTAAATACTCTATCTATGTATCTTCACGTATTTATGTATTTTTGCTTAAAAGTGTTCGGGTGTCTTAATAACTCACAACGGCTACGACTAGCAAGTGGGTTATGTCTCTATTCTTTCTGCTCGTGTTACGGTTACTTTATAATGCTGGAACATATAAGAATCTTTTAGAATTGCTCCACGTTTGTATTCACCAAAAAAAAGATTTCAAGACCGTGTAGCCAAGGAGACTCGTACAAAACAATAATTACTGGCTCGACTAAAATCTTAGAGAAATGGATGCTAACCGAAGCGGCCTAAACGTCTACAGCCATCACAATGGCACAAGCTAGTTGAACAAATATGTAGCTTGAGAGTTCTTTATGATTTCACACGGTTTAAAAATAGAAGTAAATGATGACATTTCAGCAGCTAGCAAAGCCTTGAACGAAACCAATGCCTTAACAGCAGCGACAATTCGACAAATGAGAAGAATGAGGAGGAATTATACTTCTACAACAGTCCATAGCTATATTAATTTTACTCGCTGGTAAGTAAAAGTTCATTATTTTTGCACGTTTTTTTTTCATAAAAATCTAAATTTGTTTTATATACTTAAATACTCTATCTATGTATCTTCACGTATTTATGTAATTTTGGTTTAACGTGTTCGGGCGTCTTGATAACTCACAACGGCTACGACTAGCAAGTGGGTTATGTCTCTATTCTCTCTGCTCGTGTTACGGTTACTTTATAATCATGGAACATCAAAGAATCTTTTAGAATTGCTCCACGTTTGTATTCACCAAAAAAAAGTTTTAAAGACCGTGTAGGTAAGAAGACTCTTACAAAACAAAAGTTACTGGCTCGACTAAAATCTTAGAGAAATGGATGCTATCCGAAGTGGCCTATACTTCTACATCCATCACAACGGCACAAGCTAGTTGAACAAACATGTAACTTGACAGTTCTTTATGATTTCACACGGCTTAAAAATAGAAGTTAATGATGACATTTTAGCAGCTAGCAGGGGTATGACCCTAATGCCTTAACAGCAGCGACAATTTGACAAATGAGAAGAATGAGGAGGATATATCAACAATCCATAGCTGTAGTTAATGAACTCGCTGGTAAGTATAAATTCATTATTTTCGCACGGTTTTTATTATGTATGAAAGTCTAACTTTATTTTATATACTTTAATGCTCATGCTATATGACTTCATGTATTTATGAAATTCAGCTTAAAAGTGTTCGGGCGTCTTGATAACTCACAACGGCTACGATTAGCAAGTGGGTTATGTCTCTGTTCTTTCTGCTCGTGTTACGGTTACTTTATATTGGTGGAACATTAAAAAATCTTTTAGAATTGCTCCACGTTTGTCTTCACCAAAAAAAAAGATTTCAAGACCGTGTGGCCAAGGAGACTCGTACAAAACGAAAATTACTGGCTCGACTAAAATCTTAGACAAATGGATGCTAACCGAAGCGGCCTATACTTCTACATCCATCACAACGGCACAAGCTAGTTGAACAAACATGTAACTTGACAGTTCTTTATGATTTCACACGGCTTAAAAATAGAAGTAAATGATGACATTTTAGCAGCTAGCAAGGGCTTGAACTGAAATCAATGCTTTAACAGCAGCAAATATTCGACAAATGAGAAGAATAAAAAGGAATTATACTTCTACAACAATCTATAGCTGCAGTAATTGAACTCGCTGGTAAGTACAAATTTATTATTTTTGCACGTTTTTTATTATGAAAGTCTAACATATTTTTATATACTTTAATGATCTTCCTATATATCTTTATGTATTTATGTAATTTTGCTTAAACGTGTTCGGGCGTCTTCATAACTCACAACGGCTACGACTAGCAAGTTGGTTATGTCTCTATTCTTTCTGCTCATGTTACGGTTACTTTATAATACGTTATAATGCTGGAACATCAAAAAATCTTTTAGAATTGCTCCACGTTTGTCTTCACAAAAAAAAAGTTTTCAAGACCGTGTAGCCAAGGAGACTAGTACAAAAATAAACTAATGACTTGACTAAATCTTAAAGAAATGGATGCTACCCGAAGCGGCCTAAACTTCTACAGCTATCACAATAGCACAAGCTAGTAGAACAAACATGTAGCTTGACAGTTTTTTATAATTGACCATGGTTTAAAAATAGAAGTAAATGATGACATTTCACCAGCTAGCAGGGGCATGAACCGAAACTAATGCCTTAACAGCAGCGACAATTCGACAAATGAGAAGAATGAGGAGGAATTATACTTCTACAACAGTCCATAGCTGAATTAATTTAACTCACTGGTAAGTACAAGTTCATTATTTTTGCACGTTTTTTTTTTATAAAAATCTAAATTATTTTTTATACTTTAATACTCTATCTATGAATCTTTACGAATTTATGTATTTTTGCTTAAAAGTGTTCGGGTGTCTTAATAACTCACAACGGCTACGACTAGCAAGTGGGTTATGTCTCTATTCTTTCTGCTCCTGTTACGGTTACTTTATAATGATCGAACATCAAAGAATCTTTTAGAATTGCTCCACGTTTGTCTTCACCAAAAAAAATTTTCATGACCGTGTAGCCAAGGAGACTCGTACAAAACAAAAGTTACTGGCTCGACTAAATCTTAGAGAAATAGATGCTATCCGAAGTGGCCTATACTTCTACATCCATCACAACGGCACAAGCTAGTTGAACAAACATGTAACTTGACAGTTCTTTATGATTTCACACGGCTTAAAAATAGAAGTAAATGATGACATTTTAGCAGCTAGCAGGGGTATGACCCTATTGCCTTAACAGCAGCGACAATTTGACAAATGAGAAGAATGAGGAGGATATATCAACAATCCATAGCTGTAGTTAATGAACTCGCTGGTAAGTATAAATTCATTATTTTCGCACGGTTTTTATTATGTATGAAAGTCTAACTTTATTTTATATACTTTAATGCTCATGCTATATGACTTCATGTATTTATGAAATTCAGCTTAAAAGTGTTCGGGCGTCTTGATAACTCACAACGGCTACGATTAGCAAGTGGGTTATGTCTCTGTTCTTTCTGCTCGTGTTACGGTTACTTTATATTGGTGGAACATTAAAAAATCTTTTAGAATTGCTCCACGTTTGTCTTCACCAAAAAAAAAGATTTCAAGACCGTGTGGCCAAAGAGACTCGTACAAAACGAAAATTACTGGCTCGACTAAAATCTTAGACAAATGGATGCTAACCGAAGCGGCCTATACTTCTACATCCATCACAACGGCACAAGCTAGTTGAACAAACATGTAACTTGACAGTTCTTTATGATTTCACACGGCTTAAAAATAGAAGTAAATGATGACATTTTAGCAGCTAGCAAGGGCTTGAACTGAAATCAATGCTTTAACAGCAGCAAATATTCGACAAATGAGAAGAATAAAAAGGAATTATACTTCTACAACAATCTATAGCTGCAGTAATTGAACTCGCTGGTAAGTACAAATTTATTATTTTTGCACGTTTTTTATTAAGAAAGTCTAACATATTTTTATATACTTTAATGATCTTCCTATATATCTTTATGTATTTATGTAATTTTGCTTAAACGTGTTCGGGCGTCTTCATAACTCACAACGGCTACGACTAGCAAGTTGGTTATGTCTCTATTCTTTCTGCTCATGTTACGGTTACTTTATAATACGTTATAATGCTGGAACATCAAAGAATCTTTTAGAATTGCTCCACGTTTGTCTTCACAAAAAAAAAGTTTTCAAGACCGTGTAGCCAAGGAGACTAGTACAAAAATAAACTAATGACTTGACTAAATCTTAAAGAAATGGATGCTACCCGAAGCGGCCTAAACTTCTACAGCTATCACAATAGCACAAGCTAGTAGAACAAACGTGTAGCTTGACAGTTCTTTATAATTGACCATGGTTTAAAAATAGAAGTAAATGATGACATTTCACCAGCTAGCAGGGGCATGAACCGAAACTAATGCCTTAACAGCAGCGACAATTCGACAAATGAGAAGAATGAGGAGGAATTATACTTCTACAACAGTCCATAGCTGAATTAATTTAACTCACTGGTAAGTACAAGTTCATTATTTTTGCACGTTTTTTTTTTATAAAAATCTAAATTATTTTTTATACTTTAATACTCTATCTATGTATCTTCACGTATTTATGTAATTTTGGTTTAACGTGTTCGGGCGTCTTGATAACTCACAACGGCTACGACTAGCAAGTGGGTTATGTCTCTATTCTCTCTGCTCGTGTTACGGTTACTTTATAATCATGGAACATCAAAGAATCTTTTAGAATTGCTCCACGTTTGTATTCACCAAAAAAAAGTTTTAAAGACCGTGTAGGTAAGAAGACTCTTACAAAACAAAAGTTACTGGCTCGACTAAAATCTTAGAGAAATGGATGCTATCCGAAGTGGCCTATACTTCTACATCCATCACAACGGCACAAGCTAGTTGAACAAACATGTAACTTGACAGTTCTTTATGATTTCACACGGCTTAAAAATAGAAGTAAATGATGACATTTTAGCAGCTAGCAGGGGTATGACCCTAATGCCTTAACAGCAGCGACAATTTGACAAATGAGAAGAATGAGGAGGATATATCAACAATCCATAGCTGTAGTTAATGAACTCGCTGGTAAGTATAAATTCATTATTTTCGCACGGTTTTTATTATGTATGAAAGTCTAACTTTATTTTATATACTTTAATGCTCATGCTATATGACTTCATGTATTTATGAAATTCAGCTTAAAAGTGTTCGGGCGTCTTGATAACTCACAACGGCTACGATTAGCAAGTGGGTTATGTCTCTGTTCTTTCTGCTCGTGTTACGGTTACTTTATATTGGTGGAACATTAAAAAATCTTTTAGAATTGCTCCACGTTTGTCTTCACCAAAAAAAAAGATTTCAAGACCGTGTGGCCAAGGAGACTCGTACAAAACGAAAATTACTGGCTCGACTAAAATCTTAGACAAATGGATGCTAACCGAAGCGGCCTATACTTCTACATCCATCACAACGGCACAAGCTAGTTGAACAAACATGTAACTTGACAGTTCTTTATGATTTCACACGGCTTAAAAATAGAAGTAAATGATGACATTTCAGCAGCTAGCAAGGACTTGAACGAAACTAATGCCTTAACAGCAGCGACAATTCGACAAATGAGAAGAATGAGGAGGAATTATACTTCTACAACAGTCCATAGCTATATTAATTTTACTCGCTGGTAAGTAAAAGTTCATTATTTTTGCACGTTTTTTTTTCATAAAAATCTGAATTTGTTTTATATACTTAAATACTCTATCATTGTATCTTCACGTATTTATGTAATTTTGGTTTAACGTGTTCGGGCGTCTTGATAACTCACAACGGCTACGACTAGCAAGTGGGTTATGTCTCTATTCTCTCTGCTCGTGTTACGGCTACTTTATAATCATGGAACATCAAAGAATCTTTTAGAATTGCTCCACGTTTGTATTCACCAAAAAAAAGTTTTTAAGACCGTGTAGGTAAGAAGACTCTTACAAAACAAAAATTACTGGCTCGACTAAAATCTTAGAGAAATGGATGCTACCCGAAGCGGCCTAAACGTCTACAGCCATCACAATGGCACAAGCCAGTTGAACAAATATTTAGCTTGACAGTTCTTTAAGATTTCACACGGTTTAAAAATAGCAGTAAATGATGACATTTCAGCAGCTAGCAAGGGCTTGAACTGAAATCAATGCTTTAACAGCAGCAAATATCTTTATGTATTTATGTAATTTTGCTTAAACGTGTTCGGGCGTCTTCATAACTCACAACGGCTACGATTAGCAAGTGGGTTATGTCTCTACTTTTTCTGCTCGTGTTACAGTTACTTTATAATGCTCGAAGATCAGAAAATCTTTAAGAATTGCTCTACGTTTGTCTTTACCAAAAGGAATTATTCAAGACCGTGTAGCCAAGGAGACTAGTACAAAACAAAAACTAATGACTTGACTAAATCTTAAAGAAATAGATGCTACCCGAAGCGGCCTAAACTTCTACAGCTATCACAATAGCACAAGCTAGTAGAACAAACATGTAGCTTGACAGTTCTTTATAATTGACCATGGTTTAAAAATAGAAGTAAATGATGACATTTCAGCAGCTAGCAAAGCCTTGAACGAAACCAATGCCTTAACAGCAGCGACAATTCGACAAATGAGAAGAATGAGGAGGAATTATACTTCTACAACAGTCCATAGCTATATTAATTTAACTCGCTGGTAAGTACAAATTTATTATTTTTGCACGTTTTTTATTATGAAAGGCTAACTTAGTTTTATATACTTTAATGATCTTCCTATATATCTTTATGTATTTATGTAATTTTGCTTAAACGTGTTCGGGCGTCTTCATAACTCACAACGGCTACGATTAGCAAGTGGGTTATGTCTCTACTTTTTCTGCTCGTGTTACAGTTACTTTATAATGCTCGAACATCAGAAAATCTTTAAGAATTGCTCCACGTTTGTATTCACCAAAAAAAAGTTTTCAAGACCGTGTAGCCAAGGAGACTCGTACAATACAATAATTACTGGCTCGACGAAAATCTTAGAGAAATGGATGCTACCCGAAGCGGCCTTAACATCTACAGCTATCACAATAGCACAAGCTAGTAGAACAAACATGTAGCTTGACAGTTCTTTATAATTGCCCATGGTTTACTCATTTAATCTCACAAGGCTTATCACAAGGCCCATGGTAGTAAATGGATGCTACCCGAAGCGGCCTAAACTTCTACAGCTATCACAATAGCACAAGCTAGTAGAACAAACATGTAGCTTGACAGTTCTTTATATTTGCCCATGGTTTCTCATTTAATCTCACAAGGCTTCATTAACCCCTTACCCTGTGCTCCCAATATTTTTTTAGATGCCCTACTCATAAACAGCTTCTCAAATTTAGCCATGCTCTATTGATTTATTTTTTCTCTTTAACATTTAGTTAACAGCCAGTTAACTAAGCTATAACCGAGCCAGTTGTCAGTGTTGCGATTTGAGTGATGACTTTTTAGGCTTCTTCAAATTTTGTCAGTTGTCTGTCAACTGACACTGGCAGTTGTCAGTACTTGCACGGTTATTATATAAGTAGAATATCACTGCTCTGCAGCTTGTCCCTGCCTTTTTTTTTCCTGAGTCAGCGCTGTCAATCACCAATTGCCTCTTCCTTCCATTCACCACACTCTTCATAAATGAGCGATGATCACCTTCTTCCTTCTTCTAGGACTACAAACCAGAGGTGGTCTTGGCCACATCCATGAGTTTCCTATAAGCATTCCTGTCCTGCAAATATACCTCCAGGCAGTTCCTCCAAGCCTATTATCTTGGATAGACCAATGTACCACTTATTAGTTGCCATGATTCACCTGTGGGCTGTTGTGATTATTTTCACTGATGAAGGATCCATGGTGGAAAAAGTATTCCACTCTTTTAAAGTTATAGTTCACTACGCAAATTGATGCTTTACACTTCTCTCTGTTGGTACAAGGGTGTTTGGTCTTGAATGCCATCACTGAGTGTAGCCTTGTATTTATCTTCTTAAAGGTAAAAAAAGAGATGTATCAGCTGGCCCACGTGGGAAAAGAGGCCTGCATTTACATTTCCCATCAAATCCGAACAGCTTTGAACGTCCAGAACTATGACTTTATCAAATAGTGCAGTTTCACCCATCTTCCAGTGAGATAGCATGGCGATTGCTCAAGAATAAAGGACTGATGGATTCAAATCCAACTAAGGTAGATATCAATTTAATCCCTAGACTGTGACAGCATGCCCAAAAGAAACTGAACTGGTGTATTTGGCAGAGTTTTTATATTACTGGGTTTCGCCGGTAGGACCGTGTAAAGAAACTATTCACCATCAGTATGCTTAGTGCCGTCTCTGGAGAAGTTTCTATTTTACTTCTGTTATTTATTACTATGTAATTTATTTGTGACAGTTGCTTTGCAGTCTGATTGGTTGTGATGGCTGATTTTCACGAACAACGCTAGTTTTGCTCCCTCCTCAGGAAAACTTTATTTTTAAATCAGCAAGATAAATTGTCATTTTTTAGGACTCATCTTAATATTATACTTACTGAAACTCATGTCACAGGAGACGACTTTACTAAATATGAAAAATATTTTATTCAGCCTTGAAGTGATCTCGGTCTTGAAAAAAAATTAGTTATTAAAAAAATTACAAATTAATCAAACTTCCTGAAATATGTAAATATTGATCAGATAAATATGTTTGCTTGCTTTTCTAAGTCATCTGAGAAAATCTGTAAGTGACCTATGACTAATTAAGGTTGGCAATCTTTATAAAAAGTAATATAGTAAAGAATAAATCACTGAAAACCGTCGAGCTTACTTCCCTCTTCTGGCAAACCATAAATGTTTATGCTTATATTTAAGTTGTATTAAGGAGGAGACAAAAACGAATTGCTTGTAAAATATTTTTTGGGAAGACTAGACTTTTATTTTACAAATATCCAGTAGACAAGTCGGAATGCCAGATATCGTTGAAGAAGGTTTGGTTTGTTAATTATTTAGATAAGAGGGGCTGCACATAGAGGAATATTTATATTGATTAATTTTTTCCCCGTAGTTTTACAGCCATTTCTGGTCGTTATGAAGATATTCATTTTAGTTTCTAAGATTGTTAATTACTGAGTATTTACTGTGCAATGATTGTGTTATATATGTATCTTTATTTATATATTTTTTAATTCTTTACCAATATTCTTTATGATAGTAACTGGTGTTTAATTACAATAGTACTGATTATAAATTCATACAAACTCAAAACAAGTACATTGGGGTAAAAAAGTCTCATTGCCTTTTCAAAATTTACCATTTCGCTTGTAGCTTTATGAGGTAACTTTTATACACAATGATTATAGGAGGTCATGAGGCTTCCTCCTCCTTAGGTGTCGCTCTGAATCACTAGGGATGAGATGGGAGAAGAGATCATTCGCATAGGGATTGGGATTAGGGTTACCAGGAAGATGGGAATGATGGTTGGCTTGATCCAGGATGAATGGAATGTCGAGGTTGAGTGAAGGGCCTCAGTTCTGGTAATTGACATAAAAAAGAGCATTGGCCACATGTTAGAGGATCCTGGATTTTGAAATTTGGAAAATAAACACTAAATGCGAAGAATATTTTGGTTGAAGGAATAGTAGACATGTCAGCTGAGAACAAAACAAACAGGATGTAACTTGAGACATCACCATGGGGAACATCAGCAACCAAGTAATGAAATTGTTGACTGTATCTAAAATTTTTATATAGGAAGAAGATCAGTAGATAGGTTTAGTAGGACTGTTGAGCAAAAGAAAGTAAGGACAGACCTAAAGAAATTCCTCTGGGATAAGATATTCACCTGGGAAATTACAATAGTTTTGTAAACGTACCTCCTAATGCTTGTTCCTGTTCTCTCATTTATTTCAGTTTCAGAGGACCTAATTGTGGATTCAGAAAGGATGAAGCTGTAAATCTTTCAAAGGTGCCAACATTATTTTATCCACCACTCCAAAAGCAATTACTAGATGGACATTGCATGGATAAAGATAAATTAGAATCATTTTTTGCCGATGCTAAAAACGTTTCGTAAAATTACCACCCTATGTATTATAATGAGATAATAATAATTTTCTAAATATTCTAAAATATGAAGAAGTTAAATATTGTATTTAAAAACAGTGAAATTGTATTATTTTTATAACTATGTTTTGCTAAATTTAATAAATTAATTTATGAATGTTTGCTTTTTTTTTTTTTGTTTTACTCCCCTATAAAACATATATTCTTGTAAGATATCAGTTATTGTCGTTATTTATGAATGGAAATACAAACGCTTTCTTCTCATAGGTTTTCCTGGGTACAAATTTTGTAATAACCTTATTTCACTTATGACAGTCTGGGTATTTTCACATTTCTTGTGCCATTGGGGAAATCTCTATTTGTTCTTCCAAGCTTGATGAATTCTGTTATTTCTGGTTGATTGTAATGTGCCTTAATACTTCGTGATATGTTCTTCTCTTTACCCAAAAATTTCCAATTCGAAACATTCATGAAGAACTTAGTGGATGAAAATGTTATGAGACAAATAAGTGAAATCGAGAAAATCAGCTTTAAAGTTGTTAGTGTTTTCTTTTTTTTTGATTAACACCATTAGTAGATTTTCAGAAAATAGCCTTCCTTAGAAGGGAAAAATATGCTATGTATAAAGGAGATAATAACATGTTCATCCACATGATTTAACCAGGCGAGATCTCACTGCCCAGGACAGAGGCATATTACTAAGGTGCATAATATAATATATATTATAATATAAATCCAAGTGTTTACAAGCTATTTTTGTTAGCTTTTTTGAGCTTATTAAAGCTGCTGTGGCCATTTGCATAAAAACTTGAATAATTCTTTTACAGCATTCGGAAGGCTGTTCACGGGAGAATTCTGCTGTGTTCCTGCAGCATAGGAAGTTCTTTCCTTTCTGAAAGGAGAATATTATGCTGTCAGGTCCACAGTAATGCCTGTGTTCACAGTAATTAACGCCCATGTTCATATTAATGTTCACAGCAAATCTCCAACTCATTTCTCCTTTATAGCTGTTTCTCGGTGTCATAGGTCATAAATTAAATAAGCTCCAAGTGACTTAGACTTTTTAAAAAGTTTTATTTTAAATAAACAGACAAATGGTAATTAGGGCAGAGTGAAGATACATTAATCCGATCATAGAATGGAATAGGTTCTGTCATGGAAGGGGAACAATATATAACCAGAGGAAAAGGAGTTGTCAGCTGTGTAGTGAATCAGCTGTTCTCATCCTATAACTATTTCCATCTTAAGTTCCAAGGACCTCCGCTGGTACATATTTCCTGAGTAGGATCTGGTGCTGTTTGGGTAAACTTTATGGTACAATTGGGTACAATTTTGATATGGCGTCTTTTGTTTGCAATAACAATGTAGGTCTGGTTGTTGAAACAGTTTGTCATCTTGGTGACGTTAAAAGACACATATCGGTTTAATTCGCCTGTGGGGGTAGAGTTACATTGCTCTAATTTCCCATTATTTACTATATTAGTTATACATTTATTTTTCTATTGGTTAATATTTGTACGATAATAGTTATTTCCAATTAGAGTACATTTTCCTACAAATAAGTCATTATTCTTATAAATAGAGGGTTAATATAGTGATAGGGGGATATGTAACGATTATACATAAACGTGTATAATAACTATTAAAGCTCACTTCATGTTGCGGTGCATGATAATGTACCATGTAAATAAAATACAATGTACAATGTTGTCATGTATTGTACAGTAAATCTTGCTATTTTTCCATAATACCACTGGATTTCTAGAGACTATTGTTATATTATGATTAATATCTCTCAGTATGCCAGTTATTAAGTTTGTATGTATAATTCCAGTTTTACAAAATTTGAGCAATATTGTCATTATTTATTTATATATATATATATATATATATGTATATATCATATATGTATGGACAGCAGTGGAAACATCCATTTTATTCATATTTTATGGTTTGCTCCAAAATTCTTATTTATTAGTTTTACATTATCTTTTTAGTCCTGTATATTCTTATTATATTAATATTGACCGTGGTCTGGATATTATTTTGAACTTTGTATTTATTCTGTTTCATTTATAACTTTTTGATAGTGTTCTTTGTCATCGGAAACATTATTATTATTCTTTTATTTGTTGCTTTCTGTATAAAGTCTAATTTATTTTGTACTTTATTTGTTAAGTATAGTAATAGATTATAAAGCGTATGGTCATGGTATAATGGTGAGTGGTACTTAATATTTAATAATTATTTTTCTAATAATTTACTATTCAAAAAATGATATGTTTCATGATAATCCTTAATTATTTTTACATTATTTAGTGTGTAGTGATTGACTCCAGGTAAATTTGTGATATCAACCACTTTTAATGTTTTAGCCCCTAGAGCGAGAAGAATAATCATCAGACTAGTTATATTCCACACTTTCTTCTTTATCTTTATCTGAAACAATAGGTCTATTCATTCTTTTCTTCCTTTTTCTTGGAGCGTTTTATCCTTGCCGCATGTGTTTTATTGATATAATATTTTTATCCTTATACTGTGGAGTCACTGGTATAAAAGTATCTTTGCTTTTATGTATATTTTATAAAGGTTTAAAATAAATTTGTTCATCTAGGAGGATTTTCTCTATTCTTAGCTAACCTATTGGCTCTTTCAATTTTTTCTTTATGTATTTTATTATTAATCATTAGTAGTTATTAAGCATGTCATTGTACATTAGCGCAGCAAGTCTCAATTCATAATAAAATATTTCTTTATTGATGCTATGTTGTACTGTGTAGAATTTATCCTATTACTACAGTGCCGGTTCAATAGTCCTAAAGAGTTAGTGTTTCCAAGAGAACTCTACTGTGCTTCAATATTATTTATTTCTTATAAGTGTCTCATAAGTGAGTTGTTCCATTGTCCCTTGGAATTGTCATTGGTTTAGGATAATGTGCAAAGTATTCTTTTAAGACATTGCACATACCTATAGCATGTTTTGATAGTATAACTCTAGGTAATAGACGATTCGAAAATGCTGAGTTTTTCATGTTTCTACGATCCTATTGTGTTGTCATTTTCCTATATGTTGTTTGAAATTAATTCAATTTGTCGTTTTTTTTTGGATATACGTTCCTTTTTTTTATTGGATATTTATTAATCCTTCTCGTAGGATACAATATTTGTATTAACTTTGATATTTCTTTGAGGTATTTCTCAAACAAAGGTTCTAATATTTTTTTTTTATGTGGTGCTTTAGAGTAAGTATGTTCCATAGTTTTGTTAGTTTGTGATATTTCCTCTAGTTGCGTTCCCATGTTATTTATATCATTAATTTATAGTTTGTAACGCAATTGGTTAAAGGGTTTCGTGAATTCCATGTCTTTAATTCCATGTTTTACTACAATCTGAAGTTTATCTACGTTTAAAGCTTATTATTTTTTAACTATCCAAATTGGTTTATTTGAGGACAGTTCTGAGTGAATAGTAGCCATTACTTTTTCTTCTGATACTATTTCCATGAGTTTTAGTCTAATTTGTTCATACCGGGATGTGTTTTTTAATGAACTAATAATATTGTTTATTTCCAATTGTTCTATATGTTCATTGAGTATCTGTTCAATTTCTTCTTTACTTGAATGGTGTATTAGGTTTTTATGGTGCCTCTAAAGCGTATCTGTTTTACATTAAACGAACTCACCTAATTTCCATTTATTATTTTTGTCGTCAATCACTTGTGGCAGGGAGTCGGTATAGTTTATTTCATGTTCATTTCTGATAGTGGAGGCTCGTTAGTGTTTGGACCTAATTCTTAAATATGATTAAGTCTTTCCTTCATTTGTTCTTGTAACATTCTTATTTGTCATTTTCTGTATAATGAACCCGATTGCTAGCTGTTCTTATGGATTCAGTCTGCTTCTCGCGGTCTTGTTGATAGTTTTGCTGATAATTTCCCAAAGAAGGTTTATTAAAGTACCGTCGTTGGCGCGGTGACCATTGTTGATTGTGGTTTTGGTTATAATCCTGTCACTGATATTCTTGTGTTGCGGTTGATTATTATATCTGTTGGTTTGTGTAAAAGGTTGTCTGTAATCGTTCCTGCGATCCTAACGATTGTAACGTTGCTGTTGCTCATGATGTGGGTTTCTTTCGAAATTTGGGTCATATCTCCTTCCTTTATAATTGGAATTCCTTTGTGAGTTAAGTTGAGAATGGTTTTTGTTTCCGAATAACCTTTGAAAATTATGCGCAGCGTGAGTTCTAAGAGTGTTGCCAAGGCAAACTATTTATAGATTATTGTTATAACCTATTAAAATTATTATAGATGAATTATGTTCTCTAATGGTGTATTCCATCCCGTTTTTGACCCTTATCGTTCAAAATTTTATTCTTTCTTTTGTGCTGAACCGTTTTATATTCTATATTCATTTAAAAATTAGATGTATACAATAAGATAATACATATATTGAGCCGTGAATGGCTCCTTGTACTGCTTGGTATGCATTGTACTAAGTTTTGGTAACGTAGACATTCACCTACTATGGGCAGGTTTATCACGTGGTCTTCGATACGGTCCTCAAAGATGTCGGTACCTTCGATTTTACTGGCGATTTGCAGTGTTACGCGTGGCGTCTTGTCAAACTGTTTCTTGTGTAAGCGGTCTGTATTGTAGTCGAGTTCTCTTAGTTGAGAGATATCAATCGAAACACCAGACGAGTTCCTTTAAGAATCACTGCTCGCCTCGTCATAGAGTGAAAATGGATTGAAGTTCAATAATTTTAACAGGTACGTAATAAGCTTATTGATAATGGTTATTCTAGTGCTTCTTAGTTCCAGTAGGAAAAAAAAAATAGTTGAGCTTATGTGGTAAATGATTACTAAAAAGAACGAAATATTGTTCACTAGTGCGCCTGGAATGAGTAAGACGTGTGTTCAGCTACTAGTATAGCGCTTGGGTCGTTGCTGATGCTTGGTGATTTATTTTTTGACGGAATATATAAACTTTGTAGGTCCAGATAGGGTTAAGTATAACTTTTTAGATTAGTTATTTATTTTCAACAATCGCTGTAATTATATGTCGGTATCTTCCCTTTTACCGATGATTCGTAGTGTTACACGTGGCGTCTTCTCTAACTATTTCTTGTGTAAGTGATCTTTTTTGTAGTCGAGTTCTCTAAGTTAAGAGATATCAAACCAAATGCTGAATAATTTCCTTTGATTGAGATATTTATTGCAGTAAAGAAGGAAATATTGTACACTAGTGCGCTTGGAATAAGTTTAAACATTGGTTTAGCATGTGTAGTTAATGAGGTGGGGCTTATGCTTGCTGATTTATTTTTTGTATGTGCTATATGAACTTGGTATGTCCAGATAGGCTTAAGCATAACTTTTTAGATTAGTTATTTGATTTCAACAATCGTTGTGATTAGATGTCTGCCTCTTCGCTTTTAGTGATGAGTAGTAGTGTTACACGTGGCCTCCTCTCTAACTATTTTTTGTGTTAGCGGTCTGTATTGCAGTCGAATTCTCTTAGTTGAGAGATATCAAACCAAATGCTGAATAATTTGCTTTGATTGAGATATTTATTGCAGTAAAGAAGGAAATATTGTACACTAGTGCGCTTGGAATAAGTTTGAACATTGGTTTAGCATGTGTAGTTAATGGGTCGGGGCTTATGCTTGCTGATTTATTTTTTGTATGTGCTATATGAACTTGGTATGTCCAGATAGGCTTAAGCATAACTTTTTAGATTAGTTAGTTAATTTCAACAATCGTTGTGATTAGATGTCTGCCTCTTCGCTTTTAGTGATGATTAGTAGTGTTACACGTGGCCTCCTCTCTAACTATTTCTTGTGTTAGCGGTCTGTATTACAGTCGAATTCTCTTAGTTGAGAGATATCAAACCAAATGCTGAATAATTTGCTTTGATTGAGATATTTATTGCAGTAAAGAAGGAAATATTGTACACTAATGCGCTTGGAATAAGTTTGAACATTGGTTTAGCATGTGTAGTTAATGGGGTGGGGCTTATGCTTGCTGATTTATTTTTTGTATGTGCTATATGAACTTGGTATGTCCAGATAGGCTTAAGCATAACTTTTTAGATTAGTTAGTTAATTTCAACAATCGTTGTGATTAGATGTCTGCCTCTTCGCTTTTAGTGATGATTAGTAGTGTTACACGTGGCCTCCTCTCTAACTATTTCTTGTGTTAGCGGTCTGTATTACAGTCGAATTCTCTTAGTTGAGAGATATCAAACCAAATGCTGAATAATTTGCTTTGATTGAGATATTTATTGCAGTAAAGAAGGAAATATTGTACACTAGTGCGCTTGGAATAAGTTTGAACATTGGTTTAGCATGTGTAGTTAATGGGTCGGGGCTTATGCTTGCTGATTTATTTTTTGTATGTGCTATATGAACTTGGTATGTCCAGATAGGCTTAAGCATAACCTTTTAGATTAGTTATTTAATTTCAACAATCGTTGTGATTAGATGTCTGCCTCTTCGCTTTTAGTGATGATTGGTAGTGTTACACGTGGCCTCCTCTCTAACTATTTCTTGTGTTAGCGGTCTGTATTGCAGTCGAATTCTCTTAGTTGAGAGATGTCAAACCAAATGCTGAATAACTTGCTTTGATTGAGATATTTATTGCAGTAAAGAAGGAAATATTGTACACTAGTGCGCTTGGAATAAGTTTGAACATTGGTTTAGCATGTGTAGTTAATGGGTCGGGGCTTATGCTTGCTGATTTATTTTTTGTATGTGCTATATGAACTTGGTATGTCCAGATAGGCTTAAGCATAACTTTTTAGATTAGTTAGTTAATTTCAACAATCGTTGTGATTAGATGTCTGCCTCTTGGCTTTTAGTGATGATTAGTAGTGTTACACGTGGCCTCCTCTCTAACTATTTCTTGTGTTAGCGGTCTGTATTACAGTCGAATTCTCTTAGTTGAGAGATATCAAACCAAATGCTGAATAATTTGCTTTGATTGAGATATTTATTGCAGTAAAGAAGGAAATATTGTACACTATTGCGCTTGGAATAAGTTTGAACATTGGTTTAGCATGTGTAGTTAATGGGGTGGGGCTTATGCTTGCTGATTTATTTTTTGTATGTGCTATATGAACTTAGTATGTCCAGATAGGCTTAAGCATAACTTTTTAGATTAGTTAGTTAATTTCAACAATCGTTGTGATTAGATGTCTGCCTCTTCGCTTTTAGTGATGATTAGTAGTGTTACACGTGGCCTCCTCTCTAACTATTTCTTGTGTTAGCGGTCTGTATTACAGTCGAATTCTCTTAGTTGAGAGATATCAAACCAAATGCTGAATAATTTGCTTTGATTGAGATATTTATTGCAGTAAAGAAGGAAATATTGTACACTAGTGCGCTTGGAATAAGTTTGAACATTGGTTTAGCATGTGTAGTTAATGGGTCGGGGCTTATGCTTGCTGATTTATTTTTTGTATGTGCTATATGAACTTGGTATGTCCAGATAGGCTTAAGCATAACCTTTTAGATTAGTTATTTAATTTCAACAATCGTTGTGATTAGATGTCTGCCTCTTCGCTTTTAGTGATGATTGGTAGTGTTACACGTGGCCTCCTCTCTAACTATTTCTTGTGTTAGCGGTCTGTATTGCAGTCGAATTCTCTTAGTTGAGAGATGTCAAACCAAATGCTGAATAACTTGCTTTGATTGAGATATTTATTGCAGTAAAGAAGGAAATATTGTACACTAGTGCACTTGGAATAAGTTTGAACATTGGTTTAGCATGTGTAGTTAATGGGGTGGGGCTTATGCTTGCTGATTTATTTTTTGTATGTGCTATATGAACTTGGTATGTCCAGATAGGCTTAAGCATAACTTTTTAGATTAGTTATTTAATTTCAACAATCGTTGTGATTAGATGTCTGCCTCTTGTCTTTTAGTGATGATTAGTTGTGTTACACGTGGCCTCCTCTCTAACTATTTCTTGTGTTAGCGGTCTGTATTGCAGTCGAATTCTCTTAGTTGAGAGATGTCAAACTAAATGCTGAATAATTTGCTTTGATTGAGCAATTTATTGCAGTAAAGAAGGAAATATTGTACACTAGTTCGCCTGGAATAAGTTTGAACATTTTTTTCGCATGTGTAGCGCTTTCCTTTCGCATTTTGTTGGGACGTTTTATCTTTGCCGCTTGTGTTTTTTTGATATTATTTGTATCCTTATACTGTAGAGTCACTGGTATAAAAGTATCTTTGCTTTTATGTATATTTTATAAAATTTTTAAATAAATTTGTTCATCTAGGAGGATTTTCTCTATTCTTAGCTAACCTATTGGCTCTTTCAATTTTTTCTTTATGTATTTTATTATGAATCATTCATTGTTCGTCATGATACATTTGAACATATTTTTCAATTATATTATAATTGATGGTTTCTTACTCGCTCTGGTAGAATACTACCTACGTGATTTCATTAGTAGGTAAGTTTTAAGTAGTTATTAAGCGTGTCATTGTACGTTAGTGTCATTTTATAATAAGTCTCAATTTATAATAAAATATTTCATTATTGATGCTATGTTGTACTGTGCAGAATTTATCCTATTACTACAGTAACGATTCGATAGTCCTAAAGAGTTAGTATTTCCATGAGAACTCTACTGTGCTTCAATATTATTTATTTCTAATAAGTGTCTTATAAGTGTGTTGTTCTAATGCCCTTCGGAATTTTCTTTGGTTTATGATAATGTTCAAAGTATTTCTAAGACATTGCACATACCTATAGCATGTTTTGATAGTATAACTCTAGGTAATAGACGATTCGAAAATGCTGAGTTTTTCATGTTTCTACGATCCTATTGTGTTGTCATTTTCCTATATGTTGTTTGAAATTAATTCAATTTGTCGTTTTTTTTTGGATTTACGTTCCTTTTTTTTATTGGATATTTATTAATCCTTCTCGTAGGATACAATATTTGTATTAACTTTGATATTTCTTTGAGGTATTTCTCAAACAAAGGTTCTAATATTTTTTTTTTATGTGGTGCTTTAGAGTAAGTATGTTCCATAGTTTTGTTAGTTTGTGATATTTCCTCTAGTTGCGTTCCCATGTTATTTATATCATTAATTTATAGTTTGTAACGCAATTGGTTAAAGCGTTTCGTGAATTCCATGTCTTTAATTCCATGTTTTACTACAATCTGAAGTTTATCTACGTTTAAAGCTTATTATTTTTTAACTATCCAAATTGGTTTATTTGAGGACAGTTCTGAGTGAATAGTAGCCATTACTTTTTCTTCTGATACTATTTCCATGAGTTTTAGTCTAATTTGTTCATACCGGGATGTGTTTTTTAATGAACTAATAATATTGTTTATTTCCAATTGTTCTATATGTTCATTGAGTATCTGTTCAATTTCTTCTTTACTTGAATGGTGTATTAGGTTTTTATGGTGCCTCTAAAGCGTATCTGTTTTACATTAAACGAACTCACCTAATTTCCATTTATTATTTTTGTCGTCAATCACTTGTGGCAGGGAGTCGGTATAGCTTATTTCATGTTCATTTCTGATAGTGGAGACTCGTTAGTGTTTGGACCTAATTCTTAAATATGATTAAGTCTTTCCTTCATTTGTTCTTGTAACATTCTTATTTGTCATTTTCTGTATAATGAACCCGATTGCTAGCTGTTCTTATGGATTCAGTCTGCTTCTCGCGGTCTTGTTGATAGTTTTGCTGATAATTTCCCAAAGAAGGTTTATTAAAGTACCGTCGTTGGCGCGGTGACCATTGTTGATTGTGGTTTTGGTTATAATCCTGTCACTGATATTCTTGTGTTGCGGTTGATTATTATATCTGTTGGTTTGTGTAAAAGGTTGTCTGTAATCGTTCCTGCGATCCTAACGATTGTAACGTTGCTGTTGCTCATGATGTGGGTTTCTTTCGAAATTTGGGTCATATCTCCTTCCTTTATAATTGGAATTCCTTTGTGAGTTAAGTTGAGAATGGTTTTTGTTTCCGAATAACCTTTGAAAATTATGCGCAGCGTGAGTTCTAAGAGTGTTGCCAAGGCCAACTATTTATAGATTATTGTTATAACCTATTAAAATTATTATAGATGAATTATGTTCTCTAATGGTGTATTCCATCCCGTTTTTGACCCTTATCGTTCAAAATTTTATTCTTTCTTTTGTGCTGAACCGTTTTATATTCTATATTCATTTAAAAATTAGATGTATACAATAAGATAATACATATATTGAGCCGTGAATGGCTCCTTGTACTGCTTGGTATGCATTGTACTAAGTTTTGGTAACGTAGACATTCACCTACTATGGGCAGGTTTATCACGTGGTCTTCGATACGGTCCTCAAAGATGTCGGTACCTTCGATTTTACTGGCGATTTGCAGTGTTACGCGTGGCGTCTTGTCTAACTGTTTCTTGTGTAAGCGGTCTGTATTGTAGTCGAGTTCTCTTAGTTGAGAGATATCAATCGAAACACCAGACGAGTTCCTTTAAGAATCACTGCTCGCCTCGTCATAGAGTGAAAATGGATTGAAGTTCAATAATTTTAACAGGTACGTAATAAGCTTATTGATAATGGTTATTCTAGTGCTTCTTAGTTCCAGTAGGAAAAAAAAAATAGTTGAGCTTATGTGGTAAATGATTACTAAAAAGAACGAAATATTGTTCACTAGTGCGCCTGGAATGAGTAAGACATGTGTTCAGCTACTAGTATAGCGCTTGGGTCGTTGCTTATGCTTGGTGATTTATTTTTTTACGGAATATATAAACTTTGTAGGTCCAGATAGGCTTAAGTATAACTTTTTAGATTAGTTATTTATTTTCAACAATCGCTGTAATTAGATGTCGGTATCTTCCCTTTTACCGATGATTCGTAGTGTTACACGTGGCGTCTTCTCTAACTATTTCTTGTGTAAGTGATCTTTTTTGTAGTCGAGTTCTCTAAGTTAAGAGATATCAAACCAAATGCCGGACGCTTTCCTTTGATTGCTTTGACTGAGGAAATGAATGCTGTAAAGAAGAAAATATTGTACACTAGTGCGCTCGGAATAAGTTTGAACATTGGTTTAGCATGTGTAGTTAATGGGGTGGGGCTTATGCTTGCTGATTTATTTTTTGTATGTGCTATATGAACTTGGTATGTCCAGATAGGCTTAAGCATAACTTTTTAGATTAGTTATTTAATTTCAACAATCGTTGTGATTAGATGTCTGCCTCTTGTCTTTTAGTGATGATTAGTTGTGTTACACGTGGCCTCCTCTCTAACTATTTCTTGTGTTAGCGGTCTGTATTGCAGTCGAATTCTCTTAGTTGAGAGATGTCAAACCAAATGCTTAATAATTTGCTTTGATTGAGCAATTTATTGCAGTAAAGAAGGAAATATTGTACACTAGTTCGCCTGGAATATGTTTGAACATTTTTTTCGCATGTGTAGCGCTTTCCTTTCGCATTTTGTTGGGACGTTTTATCTTTGCCGCTTGTGTTTTTTTGATATTATTTGTATCCTTATACTGTAGAGTCACTGGTATAAAAGTATCTTTGCTTTTATGTATATTTTATAAAATTTTTAAATAAATTTGTTCATCTAGGAGGATTTTCTCTATTCTTAGCTAACCTATTGGCTCTTTCAATTTTTTCTTTATGTATTTTATTATGAATCATTCATTGTTCGTCATGATACATTTGAACATATTTTTCAATTATATTATAATTGATGGTTTCTTACTCGCTCTGGTAGAATACTACCTACGTGATTTCATTAGTAGGTAAGTTTTAAGTAGTTATTAAGCGTGTCATTGTACGTTAGTGTCATTTTATAATAAGTCTCAATTTATAATAAAATATTTCATTATTGATGCTATGTTGTACTGTGCAGAATTTATCCTATTACTACAGTAACGATTCGATAGTCCTAAAGAGTTAGTATTTCCATGAGAACTCTACTGTGCTTCAATATTATTTATTTCTAATAAGTGTCTCATAAGTGTGTTGTTCTAATGCCCTTCGGAATTTTCTTTGGTTTATGATAATGTTCAAAGTATTTCTAAGACATTGCACATACCTATAGCATGTTTTGATAGTATAACTCTAGGTAATAGACGATTCGAAAATGCTGAGTTTTTCATGTTTCTACGATCCTATTGTGTTGTCATTTTCCTATATGTTGTTTGAAATTAATTTAGTTTGTCGTTTTTTTTTGGATATACGTTCCTTTTTTTTATTGGATATTTATTAATCCTTCTCGTAGGATACAATATTTGTATTAACTTTGATATTTCTTTGAGGTATTTCTCAAACAAAGGTTCTAATATTTTTTTTTTATGTGGTGCTTTAGAGTAAGTATGTTCCATAGTTTTGTTAGTTTGTGATATTTCCTCTAGTTGCGTTCCCATGTTATTTATATCATTAATTTATAGCTTGCAACGCAATTGGTTAAAGGGTTTCGTGAATTCCATGTCTTTAATTCCATGTTTTACTACAATCTGAAGTTTATCTACGTTTAAAGCTTATTATTTTTTAACTATCCAAATTGGTTTATTTGAGGACAGTTCTGAGTGAATAGTAGCCATTACTTTTTCTTCTGATACTATTTCCATGAGTTTTAGTCTAATTTGTTCATACCGGGATGTGTTTTTTAATGAACTAATAATATTGTTTATTTCCAATTGTTCTATATGTTCATTGAGTATCTGTTCAATTTCTTCTTTACTTGAATGGTGTATTAGGTTTTTATGGTGCCTCTAAAGCGTATCTGTTTTACATTAAACGAACTCACCTAATTTCCATTTATTATTTTTGTCGTCAATCACTTGTGGCAGGGAGTCGGTATAGTTTATTTCATGTTCATTTCTGATAGTGGAGGCTCGTTAGTGTTTGGACCTAATTCTTAAAAATGATTAAGTCTTTCCTTCATTTGTTCTTGTAACATTCTTATTTGTCATTTTCTGTATAATGAACCCGATTGCTAGCTGTTCTTATAGATACAGTCTGATTCTCGCGGTCTTGTTGATAGTTTTGCTGATAATTTCCCAAAGAAGGTTTATTAAAGTACCGTCGTTGGCGCGGTGACCATTGTTGATTGAGGTTTTGGTTATAATCCTGTCACTAATATTCTTGTGTTGCGGTTGATTATTATATCTGTTGGTTTGTGTAAAAGGTTGTCTGTAATCGTTCCTACGATCCTAACGATTGTAACGTTGCTGTTGCTCATGATGTGGGTTTCTTTCGAAATTTGGGTCATATCTCCTTCCTTTATAATTGGAATTCCTTTGTGAGTTAAGTTGAGAATGGTTTTTGTTTCCGAATAACCTTTGAAAATTATGCGCAGCGTGAGTTCTAAGAGTGTTGCCAAGGCCAACTATTTATAGATTATTGTTATAACCTATTAAAATTATTATAGATGAATTATGTTCTCTAATGGTGTATTCCATCCCGTTTTTGACCCTTATCGTTCAAAATTTTATTCTTTCTTTTGTGCTGAACCGTTTTATATTCTATATTCATTTAAAAATTAGATGTATACAATAAGATAATACATATATTGAGCCGTGAATGGCTCCTTGTACTGCTTGGTATGCATTGTACTAAGTTTTGGTAACGTAGACATTCACCTACTATGGGCAGGTTTATCACGTGGTCTTCGATACGGTCCTCAAAGATGTCGGTACCTTCGATTTTACTGGCGATTTGCAGTGTTACGCGTGGCGTCTTGTCTAACTGTTTCTTGTGTAAGCGGTCTGTATTGTAGTCGAGTTCTCTTAGTTGAGAGATATCAATCGAAACACCAGACGAGTTCCTTTAAGAATCACTGCTCGCCTCGTCATAGAGTGAAAATGGATTGAAGTTCAATAATTTTAACAGGTGCGTAATAAGCTTATTGATAATGGTTATTCTAGTGCTTCTTAGTTCCAGTAGGAAAAAAAAAAATAGTTGAGCTTATGTGGTAAATGATTACTAAAAAGAACGAAATATTGTTCACTAGTGCGCCTGGAATGAGTAAGACATGTGTTCAGCTACTAGTATAGCGCTTGGGTCGTTGCTTATGCTTGGTGATTTATTTTTTTACGGAATATATAAACTTTGTAGGTCCAGATAGGCTTAAGTATAACTTTTTAGATTAGTTATTTATTTTCAACAATCGCTGTAATTAGATGTCGGTATCTTCCCTATTACCGATGATTCGTAGTGTTACACGTGGCGTCTTCTCTAACTATTTCTTGTGTAAGTGATCTTGTTTGTAGTCGAGTTCTCTAAGTTAAGAGATATCAAACCAAATGCCGGACGCTTTCCTTTGATTGCTTTGACTGAGGAAATGAATGCTGTAAAGAAGAAAATATTGTACACTAGTGCGCTCGGAATAAGTTTGAACATTGGTTTAGCATGTGTAGTTAATGGGGTGGGGCTTATGCTTGCTGATTTATTTTTTTACGGAATATATAAACTTTGTAGGTCCAGATAGGCTTAAGTATAACTTTTTAGATTAGTTATTTATTTTCAACAATCGCTGTAATTAGATGTCGGTATCTTCCCTTTTACCGATGATTCGTAGTGTTACACGTGGCGTCTTCTCTAACTATTTCTTGTGTAAGTGATCTTTTTGGTAGTCGAGTTCTCTAAGTTAAGAGATATCAAACCAAATGCCGGATGCTTTCCTTTGATTGCTTTGACTGGGGAAATGAATGCTGTAAAGAAGAAAATATTGTACACTAGTGCGCTCGGAATAAGTTTGAACATTGGTTTAGCATGTGTAGTTAATGGGGTGGGGCTTATGCTTGCTGATTTATTTTTTGTATGTGCTATATGAACTTGGTATGTCCAGATAGGCTTAAGCATAACTTTTTAGATTAGTTAGTTAATTTCAACAATCGTTGTGATTAGATGTCTGCCTCTTCGCTTTTAGTGATGATTAGTAGTGTTACACGTGGCCTCCTCTCTAACTATTTCTTGTGTTAGCGGTCTGTATTGCAGTCGAATTCTCTTAGTTGAGAGATGTCAAACCAAATGCTAAATAATTTGCTTTGATTGAGCAATTTATTGCAGTAAAGAAGGAAATATTGTACACTAGTTCGCCTGGAATAAGTTTGAACATTTTTTTCGCATGTGTAGCGCTTTCTTTTCGCATTTTGTTGGGACGTTTTATCTTTGCCGCTTGTGTTTTTTTGATATTATTTGTATCCTTATACTGTAGAGTCACTGGTATAAAAGTATCTTTGCTTTTATGTATATTTTATAAAAATTTTAAATAAATTTGTTCATCTAGAAGGATTTTCTCTATTCTTAGCTAACATATTGGCTCTTCAATTTTTTCTTTATGTATTTTATTATGAATCATTCATTGTTCGTCATGATACAATTGAACATATTTTTCAATTATATTATAATTGATGGTTTCTTACTCGCTCTGGTAGAATACTACCTACGTGATTTCATTAGTAGGTAAGTTTTAAGTAGTTATTAAGCGTGTCATTGTACGTTAGTGCAGCAAGTCTCAATTTATAATAAAATATTTCTTTATTGATGCTATGTTGTACTGTATAGAATTTATCCTATTACTACAGTGCCGGTTCAATAGTCCTAAAGAGTTAGTATTTTTAAGAGAACTCTACTGTGCTTCAATATTATTTATTTCTTATAAGTGTCTCATAAGTGAGTTGTTCCATTGTCCCTTGGAATTGTCATTGGTTTAGGATAATGTTCAAAGTATTCTTTTAAGACATTGCACATACCTATAGCATGTTTTGATAGTATAATTGTAGGTAATAGACGATTCGAAAATGCTGAGTTTTTCATGTTTCTACGATCCTATTGTGTTGTCATTTTCCTATATGTTGTTTGAAATTAATTCAATTTGTTGTTCTTTTTCGTGTATATTACCTTTTTTTTTATTTGATATTTATTAATCCTTCTCGTAGGATACAATATTTGTATTAACTTTGATATTTTTTTGAGGTATTCCTAGTAAGTATGTTCCATAGTTTTGTTAGTTTGTGATATTTTCTCTAGTTGCGTTCCCATGTTATTTATATCATTAATTTATAGCTTGTAACGCAATTGGTTAAAGGGTTTCGTGAATTCCATGTCTTTAATTCCATGTTTTACTAAAATCTGAAGTTTATCTACGTTTAAAGCTTATTATTTTTTAACTATCCAAATTGGTTTATTTGAGGACAGTTCTGAGTGAGTAGTAGCCATTACTTTTTCTTCTGATACTATTTCCATGAGTTTTAGTCTAATTTGTTCATACCGGGATGTGTTTTTTAGTGAACTAATAATATTGTCTATTTCCATTTGTTCTATATGTTCATTGAGTATCTGTTCAATTTCTTCTTTACTTGAATGGTGTATTAGGTTTTCTTGGTGCCTCTAAAGCATGTCTGTTTTTCATCGAACGAACTCACCTAATTTCCATTTATTATTTTTGTCGTCAATCACTTGTGGCAGGGAGTCGGTATAGTTTATTTCATGTTCATTTCTGATGGTGGAGGCTCGTTGGTGTTTGGACCTAACTCTTAAAAATAATTAAGTCTTTCCTTCATTTGTTCTTGTAACATTCTTATTTGTCATTTTCTTTATAATGAACCCGATTGCTAGCTGTTCTTATGGATTCAGTCTGCTTCTCGCGGTCTTGTTGATAGTTTTGCTGATAATTTCCCAAAGAAGGTTTATTAAAGTACCGTCGTTGGCGCGGTGACCATTGTTGATTGTGGCTTTGGGTATAATCCTGTCACTGATATTCTTGTGTTGCGGTTGATTATTATATCTGTTGGTTTGTGTAAAAGGTTGTCTGTAATCGTTCCTGCGATCCTAACGATTGTAACGTTGCTGTTGCTCATGATGTGGGTTTCTTTCGAAATTTGGGTCATATCTCCTTCCTTTATAATTGGAATTCCTTTGTGAGTTAAGTTGAGAATGGTTTTTGTTTCCGAATAACCTTTGAAAATTATGCGCAGCGTGAGTTCTAAGAGTGTTGTCAAGGCCAACTATTTATAGATGATTGTTATAACCTATTAAAATTATTATAGATGAATTATGTTCTCTAATGGTGTATTCCATCCCGTTTTTGACCCTTATCGTTCAAACTTTTATTCTTTCTTTTGTGCTGAACCGTTTTATATTGTATATATTTATATGTATACAATAAGATAATACATATATTGAGCCGTGAATGGCTCCTTGTACTGCTTGGTATGCATTGTACTAAGTTTCAGTAACGTAGACATTCACCTACTATGGGCAGGTTTATCACGTGGTCTTCGATACGGTCCTCAAAGATGTCGGTACCTTCGATTTTACTGGCGATTTGAGTTTTACGCGTGGCGTCTTGTCTAACTGTTTCTTGTGTAAGCGGTCTGTATTGTAGTCGAGTTCTTTTAGTTGAGAGATATCAATCGAAACACCAGACGAGTTCCTTTAAGAATCACTGCTCGCCTCATCATAGAGTGAAAATGGATTGAAGTTCAATAATTTTAACAGGTACGTAATGAGCTTATTGATAATGGTTATTCTAGTGCTTTTTAGTTCCAGTAGGAAAAAAAATTAGTTGAGCTTATGTGGTAAATGATTACTAAAAAGAACGAAATATTGTTCACTACTGCGCCTGGAATGAGTAAGACATGTGTTCAGCTACTAGTATAGCGCTTGGGTCGTTGCTTATGCTTGGTGATTTATTTTTTGACGGAATATATAAACTTTGTAGGTCCAAATAGGGTTAAGTATAACTTTTTAGATTAGTTATTTATTTTCAACAATCGCTGTAATTAGATGTCGGTATCTTCCCTTTTACTGATGATTCGTAGTGTTACACGTGGCGTCTTCTCTAACTATTTCAAGTGTAAGTGATCTTTTTTGTAGTCGAGTTCTCTAAACTAAGAGATATCAAACCAATATTTTTGCACGTTTTTTTTTATAAAAATCTAAATTTATTTTATATACTTAAATACTCTATCTATGTATCTTCACGTATTTATGTAATTTTGGTTAAACGTGTTCGGGCGTCATGATAACTCACAACGGCTACGACTAGCAAGTGGGTTATGTCTCTATTTTTTCTGCTCGTGTTACGGTTATTTTATAATGCTGGAACATATATATTCGACAAATAAGAAGAATGAGGAGGAATTATACTTCTACAACAATCTATAGCTGCAGTAATTGAACTCGCTGGTAAGTACAAAATTATTATTTTTGCACGTTTTTTATTATGAAAGTCTAACTTAGTTTTATATTCTTTAATGATCTTCCTATATATCTTTATGTATTTATGTAATTTTGCTTAAACGTGTTCGGGCGTCTTCATAACTCACAACGGCTACGATTAGCAAGTGGGTTATGTCTCTACTTTTTCTGCTCGTGTTACAGTTACTTTATAATGCTCGAACATCAGAAAATCTTTAAGAATTGCTCTACGTTTGTCTTTACCAAAAGGAATTATTCAAGACCGTGTAGCCAAGGAGACTAGTATAAAAAAAAAACTAACGGTTTGACTATATCTTAAAGAAATGGATGCTACCCGAAGCGGCCTAAACTTCTACAGCTATCACAATAGCACAAGCTAGTAGAACAAACATGTAGCTTGACAGTTCTTTATAATTGCCCATGGTTTAAAAATAGAAGTAAATGATGACATTTCAGCAGCTAGCAAGGGCTTGAACGAAACCAATGCCTTAACAGCAGCGACAATTCGACAAATGAGGAGAATGAGGAGGAATTATACTTCTACAACAGTCCATAGCTATATTAATTTAACTCGCTGGTAAGTAAAAGTTCACTATTTTCGCACGTTTTTTTTCATAAAAATCTAAATTTATTTTATATACCTAAATACTCTATCTATGTATCTTCACGTATTTATGTAATTTTGGTTTAACGTGTTCGGGCGTCTTGATAACTCACAACGGCTACGACTAGCAAGTGGGTTATGTCTCTATTCTCTCTGCTCGTGTTACGGTTACTTTATAATGCTCGAACATCAGAAAATCTTTAAGAATTGCTCTACGTTTGTCTTTACCAAAAGGAATTATTCAAGACCGTGTAGCCAAGGAGACTAGTACAAAACAAAAACTAATGACTTGACTAAAATCTTAGAGAAATGGATGCTAACCGAAGCGGCCTAAACGTCTACAGCCATCACAATGGCACAAGCTAGTTAAACAAACATGTAGCTTGACAGTTCTTTATAATTGCCCATGGTTTAAAAATAGAAGTAAATGATGAAATTTCCGCAGCTGGCAAGGGCTCGAACCGAAACCAATGCTATAACAGCAGCAAATATTCGACAACTGAGAAGAATGAGGAGGAATTATACTTCTACAACAGTCCATAGCTGAATTAATTTAACCCGCTGGTAAGTACAAGTTCATTATTTTTGCACGTTTTTTTTTCATAAAAATCTAAATTTGTTTTATATACTTTAATGATCTTCCTATATATCTTTATGTATTTTTGCTTAATAGTGTTCGGGTGTCTTAATAACTCACAACCGCTACGACTGGCAAGTGGGTTATGTCTCTATTCTTTCTGCTCGTGTTACGGTTACTTTATAATGCTGGAACATATAAGAATCTTTTAGAATTGCTCCACGTTTGTATTCACCAAAAAAAAGTTTTCAAGACCGTGTAGCCAAGGAGACTCGTACAAAACAATAATTACTGGCTCGACTAAAATCTTAGAGATATGGATGCTAACCGAAGCGGCCTAAACGTCTACAGCCATCACAATGGCACAAGCTAGTTGAACAAACATGTAGCTTGACAGTTCTTTATAATTGCCCATGGTTTAAAAATAGAAGTAAATGATGAAATTTCCGCAGCTAGCAAGGGCTCGAACCGAAACCAATGCTATAACAGCAGCAAATATTCGACAACTGAGAAGAATGAGGAGGAATTATACTTCTACAACAGTCCATAGCTGAATTAATTTAACCCGCTGGTAAGTACAAGTTCATTATTTTTGCATGTTTTTTTTTCATAAAAATCTAAATTTGTTTTATATACTTTAATGATCTTCCTATATATCTTTATGTATTTTTGCTTAAAAGTGTTCGGGTGTCTTAATAACTCACAACCACTACGACTAGCAAGTGGGTTATGTCTCTATTATTTCTGCTCGTGTTACGGTTACTTTATAATGCTGGAACATATAAGAATCTTTTAGAATTGCTCCACGTTTGTATTCACAAAAAAAAAGTTTTCAAGACCGTGTAGCCAAGGAGACTCGTACAAAACAATAATTACTGGCTCGACTAAAATCTTAGAGAAATGGATGCTAACCGAAGCGGCCTAAACGTCTACAGCCATCACAATGGCACAAGCTAGTTGAACAAATATGTAGCTTGAGAGTTCTTTATGATTTCACACGGTTTAAAAATAGAAGTAAATGATGACATTTCAGCAGCTAGCAAGGGCTTGAACTAAAATCAATGCTTTAACAGCAGCAAATATTCGACAAATGCGAAGAATAAAAAGGAATTATACTTCTACAACAATCTATAGCTGCAGTAATTGAACTCACTAGTAAGTACAAATTTATTATTTTTGCACGTTTTTTATTATGAAAGTCAAACTTAGTTTTATATACTTTAATGATCTTCCTATATATCTTTATGTATTTATGTAATTTTGCTTAAACGTGTTCGGGCGTCTTCATAACTCACAACGGCTACGTTTAGCAAGTGGGTTATGTTTCTACTTTTTCTGCTTGTGTTACAGTTACTTTATAATGCTCGAACATCAGAAAATCTTTAAGAATTGCTCTACGTTTGTCTTTACCAAAAGGAATTATTCAAGACCGTGTAGCCAAGGAGACTAGTACAAAACAAAAACTAATGACTTGACTAAATCTTAAAGAAATGGATGCTACCCGAAGCGGCCTAAACTTCTACAGCTATCACAATAGCACAAGCTAGTAGAACAAACATGTAGCTTGACAGTTCTTTATAATTGCCCATGGTTTAAAAATAGAAGTAAATGATGAAATTTCCGCAGCTAGCAAGGGCTCGAACCGAAACCAATGCTATAACAGCAGCAAATATTCGACAACTGAGAAGAATGAGGAGGAATTATACTTCTACAACAGTCCATAGCTGAATTAATTTAACCCGCTGGTAAGTACAAGTTCATTATTTTTGCACGTTTTTTTTTCATAAAAATCTAAATTTGTTTTATATACTTAAATACTCTATCTATGTATCTTCACGTATTTATGTAATTTTGGTTTAACGTGTTCGGGCGTCTTGATAACTCACAACGGCTACGACTAGCAAGTGGGTTATGTCTCTATTCTCTCTGCTCGTGTTACGGTTACTTTATAATTGTGGAACATCAAAGAATCTTTTAGAATTGCTCCACGTTTGTATTCACCAAAAAAAAGTTTTCAAGACCGTGTAGCCAAGGAGACTCGTACAAAACAATAATTACTGGCTCGACTAAAATCTTAGAGAAATGGATGCTAACCGAAGCGGCCTAAACGTCTACAGCCATCACAATGGCACAAGCTAGTTAAACAAATATGTAGCTTGAGAGTTCCTTATGATTTCACACGGTTTAAAAAAAGAAGTAAATGATGACATTTCAGCAGCTAGCAAGGGCTTGAACTGAAATCTATGCTTTAACAGCAGCAAATATTCGACAAATGAGAAGAATAAAAAGGAATTATACTTCTACAACAATCTATAGCTGCAGTAATTGAACTCGCTGGTAAGTACAAATTTATTATTTTTGCATGTTTTTTATTATGAAAGTCTAACTTAGTTTTATATACTTTAATGATCTTCCTATATATCTTTATGTATTTATGTAATTTTGCTTAAACGTGTTCGGGCGTCTTCATAACTCACAACGGCTACGATTAGCAAGTGGGTTATGTCTCTACTTTTTCTGCTCGTGTTACAGTTACTTTATAATGCTCGAACATCAGAAAATCTTTAATAATTGATCTACGTTTGTCTTTACCAAAAGGAATTATTCAAGACCGTGTAGCCAAGGAGACTAGTACAAAACAAAAACTAATGACTTAACTAAATCTTAAAGAAATGGATGCTACCCGAAGCGGCCTAAACTTCTACAGCTATCACAATAGCACAAGCTAGTAGAACAAACATGTAGCTTGACAGTTCTTTATAATTGACCATGGTTTAAAAATAGAAGTAAATGATGACATTTCACCAGCTAGCAGGGGCATGAACCGAAACTAATGCCTTAACAGCAGCGACAATTCGACAAATAAGAAGAATGAGGAGGAATTATACTTCTACAACAGTCCATAGCTGAATTAATTTAACTCGCTGGTAAGTACAAGTTCATTATTTTTGCACGTTTTTTTTTTATAAAAATCTAAATTATTTTTTATACTTTAATACTCTGTCTATGAATCTTTACGTATTTTTGCTTAATAGTGTTCGGGTGTCTTAATAACTCACAACCGCTACGACTAGCAAGTGGGTTATGTCTCTATTCTTTCTGCTCGTGTTACGGTTACTTTATAATGCTGGAACATATAAGAATCTTTTAGAATTGCTCCACGTTTGTATTCACCAAAAAAAAGTTTTCAAGACCGTGTAGCCAAGGAGACTCGTACAAAACAATAATTACTGGCTCGACTAAAATCTTAGAGAAATGGATGCTAACCGAAGCGGCCTAAACGTCTACAGCCATCACAATGGCACAAGCTAGTTGAACAAACATGTAGCTTGACAGTTCTTTATAATTGCCCATGGTTTAAAAATAGAAGTAAATGATGAAATTTCCGCAGCTGGCAAGGGCTCGAACCGAAACCAATGCTATAACAGCAGCAAATATTCGACAACTGAGAAGAATGAGGAGGAATTATACTTCTACAACAGTCCATAGCTGAATTAATTTAACCCGCTGGTAAGTACAAGTTCATTATTTTTGCACGTTTTTTTTTCATAAAAATCTAAATTTGTTTTATATACTTTAATGATCTTCCTATATATCTTTATGTATTTTTGCTTAATAGTGTTCGGGTGTCTTAATAACTCACAACCGCTACGACTAGCAAGTGGGTTATGTCTCTATTCTTTCTGCTCGTGTTACGGTTACTTTATAATGCTGGAACATATAAGAATCTTTTAGAATTGCTCCACGTTTGTATTCACCAAAAAAAAGTTTTCAAGACCGTGTAGCCAAGGAGACTCGTACAAAACAATAATTACTGGCTCGACTAAAATCTTAGAGAAATGGATGCTAACCGAAGCGGCCTAAACGTCTACAGCCATCACAATGGCACAAGCTAGTTGAACAAACATGTAGCTTGACAGTTCTTTATAATTGCCCATGGTTTAAAAATAGAAGTAAATGATGAAATTTCCGCAGCTGGCAAGGGCTCGAACCGAAACCAATGCTATAACAGCAGCAAATATTCGACAACTGAGAAGAATGAGGAGGAATTATACTTCTACAACAGTCCATAGCTGAATTAATTTAACCCGCTGGTAAGTACAAGTTCATTATTTTTGCACGTTTTTTTTTCATAAAAATCTAAATTTGTTTTATATACTTTAATGATCTTCCTATATATCTTTATGTATTTTTGCTTAATAGTGTTCGGGTGTCTTAATAACTCACAACCGCTACGACTAGCAAGTGGGTTATGTCTCTATTCTTTCTGCTCGTGTTACGGTTACTTTATAATGCTGGAACATATAAGAATCTTTTAGAATTGCTCCACGTTTGTATTCACAAAAAAAAAGTTTTCAAGACCGTGTAGCCAAGGAGACTCGTGCAAAACAATAATTACTGGCTCGACTAAAATCTTAGAGAAATGGATGCTAACCGAAGCGGCCTAAACGTCTACAGCCATCACAATGGCACAAGCTAGTTGAACAAATATGTAGCTTGAGAGTTCTTTATGATTTCACACGGTTTAAAAATAGAAGTAAATGATGACATTTCAGCAGCTAGCAAGGGCTTGAACTAAAATCAATGCTTTAACAGCAGCAAATATTCGACAAATGCGAAGAATAAAAAGGAATTATACTTCTACAACAATCTATAGCTGCAGTAATTGAACTCACTAGTAAGTACAAATTTATTATTTTTGCACGTTTTTTATTATGAAAGTCAAACTTAGTTTTATATACTTTAATGATCTTCCTATATATCTTTATGTATTTATGTAATTTTGCTTAAACGTGTTCGGGCGTCTTCATAACTCACAACGGCTACGTTTAGCAAGTGGGTTATGTTTCTACTTTTTCTGCTTGTGTTACAGTTACTTTATAATGCTCGAACATCAGAAAATCTTTAAGAATTGCTCTACGTTTGTCTTTACCAAAAGGAATTATTCAAGACCGTGTAGCCAAGGAGACTAGTACAAAACAAAAACTAATGACTTGACTAAATCTTAAAGAAATGGATGCTACCCGAAGCGGCCTAAACTTCTACAGCTATCACAATAGCACAAGCTAGTAGAACAAACATGTAGCTTGACAGTTCTTTATAATTGCCCATGGTTTAAAAATAGAAGTAAATGATGAAATTTCCGCAGCTAGCAAGGGCTCGAACCGAAACCAATGCTATAACAGCAGCAAATATTCGACAACTGAGAAGAATGAGGAGGAATTATACTTCTACAACAGTCCATAGCTGAATTAATTTAACCCGCTGGTAAGTACAAGTTCATTATTTTTGCACGTTTTTTTTTCATAAAAATCTAAATTTGTTTTATATACTTTAATGATCTTCCTATATATCTTTATGTATTTTTGCTTAAAAGTGTTCGGGTGTCTTAATAACTCACAAATACTACGACTAGCAAGTGGGTTATGTCTCTATTATTTCTGCTCGTGTTACGGTTACTTTATAATGCTGGAACATATAAGAATCTTTTAGAATTGCTCCACGTTTGTATTCACAAAAAAAAAGTTTTCAAGACCGTGTAGCCAAGGAGACTCGTACAAAACAATAATTACTGGCTCGACTAAAATCTTAGAGAAATGGATGCTAACCGAAGCGGCCTAAACGTCTACAGCCATCACAATGGCACAAGCTAGTTGAACAAATATGTAGCTTGAGAGTTCTTTATGATTTCACACGGTTTAAAAATAGAAGTAAATGATGACATTTCAGCAGCTAGCAAGGGCTTGAACTAAAATCAATGCTTTAAAAGCAGCAAATATTCGACAAATGCGAAGAATAAAAAGGAATTATACTTCTACAACAATCTATAGCTGCAGTAATTGAACTCACTAGTAAGTACAAATTTATTATTTTTGCACGTTTTTTATTATGAAAGTCAAACTTAGTTTTATATACTTTAATGATCTTCCTATATATCTTTATGTATTTATGTAATTTTGCTTAAACGTGTTCGGGCGTCTTCATAACTCACAACGGCTACGTTTAGCAAGTGGGTTATGTTTCTACTTTTTCTGCTTGTGTTACAGTTACTTTATAATGCTCGAACATCAGAAAATCTTTAAGAATTGCTCTACGTTTGTCTTTACCAAAAGGAATTATTCAAGACCGTGTAGCCAAGGAGACTAGTACAAAACAAAAACTAATGACTTGACTAAATCTTAAAGAAATGGATGCTACCCGAAGCGGCCTAAACTTCTACAGCTATCACAATAGCACAAGCTAGTAGAACAAACATGTAGCTTGACAGTTCTTTATAATTGCCCATGGTTTAAAAATAGAAGTAAATGATGAAATTTCCGCAGCTAGCAAGGGCTCGAACCGAAACCAATGCTATAACAGCAGCAAATATTCGACAACTGAGAAGAATGAGGAGGAATTATACTTCTACAACAGTCCATAGCTGAATTAATTTAACCCGCTGGTAAGTACAAGTTCATTATTTTTGCACGTTTTTTTTTCATAAAAATCTAAATTTGTTTTATATACTTAAATACTCTATCTATGTATCTTCACGTATTTATGTAATTTTGGTTTAACGTGTTCGGGCGTCTTGATAACTCACAACGGCTACGACTAGCAAGTGGGTTATGTCTCTATTCTCTCTGCTCGTGTTACGGTTACTTTATAATTGTGGAACATCAAAGAATCTTTTAGAATTGCTCCACGTTTGTATTCACCAAAAAAAAGTTTTCAAGACCGTGTAGCCAAGGAGACTCGTACAAAACAATAATTACTGGCTCGACTAAAATCTTAGAGAAATGGATGCTAACCGAAGCGGCCTAAACGTCTACAGCCATCACAATGGCACAAGCTAGTTGAACAAACATGTAGCTTGACAGTTCTTTATAATTGCCCATGGTTTAAAAATAGAAGTAAATGATGAAATTTCCGCAGCTAGCAAGGGCTCGAACCGAAACCAATGCTATAACAGCAGCAAATATTCGACAACTGAGAAGAATGAGGAGGAATTATACTTCTACAACAGTCCATAGCTGAATTAATTTAACCCGCTGGTAAGTACAAGTTCATTATTTTTGCACGTTTTTTTTTCATAAAAATCTAAATTTGTTTTATATACTTTAATGATCTTCCTATATATCTTTATGTATTTTTGCTTAAAAGTGTTCGGGTGTCTTAATAACTCACAAATACTACGACTAGCAAGTGGGTTATGTCTCTATTATTTCTGCTCGTGTTACGGTTACTTTATAATGCTGGAACATATAAGAATCTTTTAGAATTGCTCCACGTTTGTATTCACAAAAAAAAAGTTTTCAAGACCGTGTAGCCAAGGAGACTCGTACAAAACAATAATTACTGGCTCGACTAAAATCTTAGAGAAATGGATGCTAACCGAAGCGGCCTAAACGTCTACAGCCATCACAATGGCACAAGCTAGTTGAACAAATATGTAGCTTGAGAGTTCTTTATGATTTCACACGGTTTAAAAATAGAAGTAAATGATGACATTTCAGCAGCTAGCAAGGGCTTGAACTAAAATCAATGCTTTAAAAGCAGCAAATATTCGACAAATGCGAAGAATAAAAAGGAATTATACTTCTACAACAATCTATAGCTGCAGTAATTGAACTCACTAGTAAGTACAAATTTATTATTTTTGCACGTTTTTTATTATGAAAGTCAAACTTAGTTTTATATACTTTAATGATCTTCCTATATATCTTTATGTATTTATGTAATTTTGCTTAAACGTGTTCGGGCGTCTTCATAACTCACAACGGCTACGTTTAGCAAGTGGGTTATGTTTCTACTTTTTCTGCTTGTGTTACAGTTACTTTATAATGCTCGAACATCAGAAAATCTTTAAGAATTGCTCTACGTTTGTCTTTACCAAAAGGAATTATTCAAGACCGTGTAGCCAAGGAGACTAGTACAAAACAAAAACTAATGACTTGACTAAATCTTAAAGAAATGGATGCTACCCGAAGCGGCCTAAACTTCTACAGCTATCACAATAGCACAAGCTAGTAGAACAAACATGTAGCTTGACAGTTCTTTATAATTGCCCATGGTTTAAAAATAGAAGTAAATGATGAAATTTCCGCAGCTAGCAAGGGCTCGAACCGAAACCAATGCTATAACAGCAGCAAATATTCGACAACTGAGAAGAATGAGGAGGAATTATACTTCTACAACAGTCCATAGCTGAATTAATTTAACCCGCTGGTAAGTACAAGTTCATTATTTTTGCACGTTTTTTTTTCATAAAAATCTAAATTTGTTTTATATACTTAAATACTCTATCTATGTATCTTCACGTATTTATGTAATTTTGGTTTAACGTGTTCGGGCGTCTTGATAACTCACAACGGCTACGACTAGCAAGTGGGTTATGTCTCTATTCTCTCTGCTCGTGTTACGGTTACTTTATAATTGTGGAACATCAAAGAATCTTTTAGAATTGCTCCACGTTTGTATTCACCAAAAAAAAGTTTTCAAGACCGTGTAGCCAAGGAGACTCGTACAAAACAATAATTACTGGCTCGACTAAAATCTTAGAGAAATGGATGCTAACCGAAGCGGCCTAAACGTCTACAGCCATCACAATGGCACAAGCTAGTTGAACAAACATGTAGCTTGACAGTTCTTTATAATTGCCCATGGTTTAAAAATAGAAGTAAATGATGAAATTTCCGCAGCTGGCAAGGGCTCGAACCGAAACCAATGCTATAACAGCAGCAAATATTCGACAACTGAGAAGAATGAGGAGGAATTATACTTCTACAACAGTCCATAGCTGAATTAATTTAACCCGCTGGTAAGTACAAGTTCATTATTTTTGCACGTTTTTTTTTCATAAAAATCTAAATTTGTTTTATATACTTTAATGATCTTCCTATATATCTTTATGTATTTTTGCTTAATAGTGTTCGGGTGTCTTAATAACTCACAACCGCTACGACTAGCAAGTGGGTTATGTCTCTATTCTTTCTGCTCGTGTTACGGTTACTTTATAATGCTGGAACATATAAGAATCTTTTAGAATTGCTCCACGTATGTATTCACCAAAAAAAAGTTTTCAAGACCGTGTAGCCAAGGAGACTCGTACAAAACAATAATTACTGGCTCGACTAAAATCTTAGAGAAATGGATGCTAACCGAAGCGGCCTAAACGTCTACAGCCATCACAATGGCACAAGCTAGTTGAACAAATATGTAGCTTGAGAGTTCTTTATGATTTCACACGGTTTAAAAATAGAAGTAAATGATGACATTTCAGCAGCTAGCAAGGGCTTGAACTAAAATCAATGCTTTAACAGCAGCAAATATTCGACAAATGCGAAGAATAAAAAGGAATTATACTTCTACAACAATCTATAGCTGCAGTAATTGAACTCACTAGTAAGTACAAATTTATTATTTTTGCACGTTTTTTATTATGAAAGTCAAACTTAGTTTTATATACTTTAATGATCTTCCTATATATCTTTATGTATTTATGTAATTTTGCTTAAACGTGTTCGGGCGTCTTCATAACTCACAACGGCTACGTTTAGCAAGTGGGTTATGTTTCTACTTTTTCTGCTTGTGTTACAGTTACTTTATAATGCTCGAACATCAGAAAATCTTTAAGAATTGCTCTACGTTTGTCTTTACCAAAAGGAATTATTCAAGACCGTGTAGCCAAGGAGACTAGTACAAAACAAAAACTAATGACTTGACTAAATCTTAAAGAAATGGATGCTACCCGAAGCGGCCTAAACTTCTACAGCTATCACAATAGCACAAGCTAGTAGAACAAACATGTAGCTTGACAGTTCTTTATAATTGCCCATGGTTTAAAAATAGAAGTAAATGATGAAATTTCCGCAGCTAGCAAGGGCTCGAACCGAAACCAATGCTATAACAGCAGCAAATATTCGACAACTGAGAAGAATGAGGAGGAATTATACTTCTACAACAGTCCATAGCTGAATTAATTTAACCCGCTGGTAAGTACAAGTTCATTATTTTTGCACGTTTTTTTTTCATAAAAATCTAAATTTGTTTTATATACTTTAATGATCTTCCTATATATCTTTATGTATTTTTGCTTAAAAGTGTTCGGGTGTCTTAATAACTCACAACCACTACGACTAGCAAGTGGGTTATGTCTCTATTATTTCTGCTCGTGTTACGGTTACTTTATAATGCTGGAACATATAAGAATCTTTTAGAATTGCTCCACGTTTGTATTCACAAAAAAAAAGTTTTCAAGACCGTGTAGCCAAGGAGACTCGTACAAAACAATAATTACTGGCTCGACTAAAATCTTAGAGAAATGGATGCTAACCGAAGCGGCCTAAACGTCTACAGCCATCACAATGGCACAAGCTAGTTGAACAAATATGTAGCTTGAGAGTTCTTTATGATTTCACACGGTTTAAAAATAGAAGTAAATGATGACATTTCAGCAGCTAGCAAGGGCTTGAACTAAAATCAATGCTTTAACAGCAGCAAATATTCGACAAATGCGAAGAATAAAAAGGAATTATACTTCTACAACAATCTATAGCTGCAGTAATTGAACTCACTAGTAAGTACAAATTTATTATTTTTGCACGTTTTTTATTATGAAAGTCAAACTTAGTTTTATATACTTTAATGATCTTCCTATATATCTTTATGTATTTATGTAATTTTGCTTAAACGTGTTCGGGCGTCTTCATAACTCACAACGGCTACGTTTAGCAAGTGGGTTATGTTTCTACTTTTTCTGCTTGTGTTACAGTTACTTTATAATGCTCGAACATCAGAAAATCTTTAAGAATTGCTCTACGTTTGTCTTTACCAAAAGGAATTATTCAAGACCGTGTAGCCAAGGAGACTAGTACAAAACAAAAACTAATGACTTAACTAAATCTTAAAGAAATGGATGCTACCCGAAGCGGCCTAAACTTCTACAGCTATCACAATAGCACAAGCTAGTAGAACAAACATGTAGCTTGACAGTTCTTTATAATTGCCCATGGTTTAAAAATAGAAGTAAATGATGAAATTTCCGCAGCTAGCAAGGGCTCGAACCGAAACCAATGCTATAACAGCAGCAAATATTCGACAACTGAGAAGAATGAGGAGGAATTATACTTCTACAACAGTCCATAGCTGAATTAATTTAACCCGCTGGTAAGTACAAGTTCATTATTTTTGCACGTTTTTTTTTCATAAAAATCTAAATTTGTTTTATATACTTAAATACTCTATCTATGTATCTTCACGTATTTATGTAATTTTGGTTTAACGTGTTCGGGCGTCTTGATAACTCACAACGGCTACGACTAGCAAGTGGGTTATGTCTCTATTCTCTCTGCTCGTGTTACGGTTACTTTATAATTGTGGAACATCAAAGAATCTTTTAGAATTGCTCCACGTTTGTATTCACCAAAAAAAAGTTTTCAAGACCGTGTAGCCAAGGAGACTCGTACAAAACAATAATTACTGGCTCGACTAAAATCTTAGAGAAATGGATGCTAACCGAAGCGGCCTAAACGTCTACAGCCATCACAATGGCACAAGCTAGTTAAACAAATATGTAGCTTGAGAGTTCCTTATGATTTCACACGGTTTAAAAAAAGAAGTAAATGATGACATTTCAGCAGCTAGCAGGGGCATGAACCGAAACTAATGCCTTAACAGCAGCGACAATTCGACAAATGAGAAGAATGAGGAGGAATTATACTTCTACAACAGTCCATAGCTGAATTAATTATCTCGCTGGTAAGTACAAGTTCATTATTTTTACACGATTTTTTTTTATAAAAATCTAAATTATTTTTTATACTTTAATACTCTATCTATGTATCTTCACGTATTTATGTAATTTTGGTTTAACGTGTTCGGGCGTCTTGATAACTCACAACCACTACGACTAGCAAGTGGGTTATGTCTCTATTCTTTCTGCTCGTGTTACGGTTACTTTATAATGCTGGAACATATAAGAATCTTTTAGAATTGCTCCACGTTTGTATTCACAAAAAAAAAGTTTTCAAGACCGTGTAGCCAAGCAGACTCGTACAAAACAATAATTACTGGCTCGACTAAAATCTTAGAGAAATGGATGCTAACCGAAGCGGCGTAAACGTCTACAGCCATCACAATGGCACAAGCCAGTTGAACAAATATGAAGCTTGACAGTTCTTTAAGATTTCACACGGTTTAAAAATAGCAGTAAATGATGACATTTCAGCAGCTAGCAAGGGCTTGAACTGAAATCTATGCTTTAACAGCAGCAAATATTCGACAACTGAGAAGAATGAGGAGGAATTATACTTCTACAACAATCTATAGCTGCAGTAATTGAACTCGCTGGTAAGTACAAATTTATTATTTTTGCATGTTTTTTATTATGAAAGTCTAACTTAGTTTTATATACTTTAATGATCTTCCTATATATCTTTATGTATTTATGTAATTTTGCTTAAACGTGTTCGGGCGTCTTCATAACTCACAACGGCTACGATTAGCAAGTGGGTTATGTCTCTACTTTTTCTGCTCGTGTTACAGTTACTTTATAATGCTCGAACATCAGAAAATCTTTAATAATTGATCTACGTTTGTCTTTACCAAAAGGAATTATTCAAGACCGTGTAGCCAAGGAGACTAGTACAAAACAAAAACTAATGACTTAACTAAATCTTAAAGAAATGGATGCTACCCGAAGCGGCCTAAACTTCTACAGCTATCACAATAGCACAAGCTAGTAGAACAAACATGTAGCTTGACAGTTCTTTATAATTGACCATGGTTTAAAAATAGAAGTAAATGATGACATTTCACCAGCTAGCAGGGGCATGAACCGAAACTAATGCCTTAACAGCAGCGACAATTCGACAAATAAGAAGAATGAGGAGGAATTATACTTCTACAACAGTCCATAGCTGAATTAATTTAACTCGCTGGTAAGTACAAGTTCATTATTTTTGCACGTTTTTTTTTTATAAAAATCTAAATTATTTTTTATACTTTAATACTCTGTCTATGAATCTTTACGTATTTTTGCTTAATAGTGTTCGGGTGTCTTAATAACTCACAACCGCTACGACTAGCAAGTGGGTTATGTCTCTATTCTTTCTGCTCGTGTTACGGTTACTTTATAATGCTGGAACATATAAGAATCTTTTAGAATTGCTCCACGTTTGTATTCACCAAAAAAAAGTTTTCAAGACCGTGTAGCCAAGGAGACTCGTACAAAACAATAATTACTGGCTCGACTAAAATCTTAGAGAAATGGATGCTAACCGAAGCGGCCTAAACGTCTACAGCCATCACAATGGCACAAGCTAGTTGAACAAACATGTAGCTTGACAGTTCTTTATAATTGCCCATGGTTTAAAAATAGAAGTAAATGATGAAATTTCCGCAGCTGGCAAGGGCTCGAACCGAAACCAATGCTATAACAGCAGCAAATATTCGACAACTGAGAAGAATGAGGAGGAATTATACTTCTACAACAGTCCATAGCTGAATTAATTTAACCCGCTGGTAAGTACAAGTTCATTATTTTTGCACGTTTTTTTTTCATAAAAATCTAAATTTGTTTTATATACTTTAATGATCTTCCTATATATCTTTATGTATTTTTGCTTAAAAGTGTTCGGGTGTCTTAATAACTCACAACCACTACGACTAGCAAGTGGGTTATGTCTCTATTCTTTCTGCTCCTGTTACGGTTACTTTATAATGCTGGAACATATAAGAATCTTTTAGAATTGCTCCACGTTTGTATTCACCAAAAAAAAGTTTTCAAGACCGTGTAGCCAAGGAGACTCGTACAAAACAATAATTACTGGCTCGACTAAAATCTTAGAGAAATGGATGCTAACCGAAGCGGCGTAAACGTCTACAGCCAACACAATGGCACAAGCCAGTTGAACAAATATGAAGCTTGACAGTTCTTTAAGATTTCACACGGTTTAAAAATAGCAGTAAATGATGACATTTCAGCAGCTAGCATGGGCTTGAACTGAAATCTATGCTTTACCAGCAGCAAATATTCGACAAATGAGAAGAATAAAAAGGAATTATACTTCTACAACAATCTATAGCTGCAGTAATTGAACTCGCTGGTAAGTACAAATTTATTATTTTTGCATGTTTTTTATTATGAAAGTCTAACTTAGTTTTATATACTTTAATGATCTTCCTATATATCTTTATGTATTTATGTAATTTTGCTTAAACGTGTTCGGGCGTCTTTATAACTCACAACGGCTACGATTAGCAAGTGGGTTATGTCTCTACTTTTTCTGCTCGTGTTACAGTTACTTTATAATGTTCGAACATCAGAAAATCTTTAATAATTGATCTACGTTTGTCTTTACCAAAAGGAATTATTCAAGACCGTGTAGCCAAGGAGACTAGTACAAAACAAAAACTAATGACTTAACTAAATCTTAAAGAAATGGATGCTACCCGAAGCGGCCTAAACTTCTACAGCTATCACAATAGCACAAGCTAGTAGAACAAACATGTAGCTTGACAGTTCTTTATAATTGACCATGGTTTAAAAATAGAAGGAAATGAAGACATTTCACCAGCTAGCAGGGGCATGAACCGAAACTAATGCCTTAACAGCAGCGACAATTCGACAAATGAGAAGAATGAGGAGGAATTATACTTCTACAACAGTCCATAGCTGAATTAATTATCTCGCTGGTAAGTACAAGTTCATTATTTTTACACGATTTTTTTTTATAAAAATCTAAATTATTTTTTATACTTTAATACTCTGTCTATGAATCTTTACGTATTTATGTATTTTTGCTTAAAAGTGTTCGGGTGTCTTAATAACTCACAACGGCCACGACTAGCAAGTGGGTTATGTCTCTATTCTTTCTGCTCGTGTTACGGTTACTTTATAATGCTGGAACATATAAGAATCTTTTAGAATTGCTCCACGTTTGTATTCACCAAAAAAAAGTTTTCAAGACCGTGTAGCCAAGGAGACTCGTACAAAACAATAATTACTGGCTCGACTAAAATCTTAGAGAAATGGATACTAACCGAAGCGGCCTAAACGTCTACAGCCATCACAATGGCACAAGCTAGTTGAACAAATATGTAGCTTGAGAGTTCTTTATGATTTCACACGGTTTAAAAATAGAAGTAAATGATGACATTTCAGTAGCTAGCAAAGCCTTGAAAGAAACCAATGCCTTAACAGCAGCGACAATTCGAAAAATGAGAAGAATGAGGAGGAATTATACTTCTACAACAGTCCATAGCTATATTAATTTAACTCGCTGGTAAGTAAAAGTTCATTATTTTTGCACCTTTTTTTTTCATAAAAATCTAAATTTGTTTTATATACTTAAATACTCTATCTATGTATCTTTACGTATTTATGTAATTTTGGTTTAACGTGTTCGGGCGTCTTGATAACTCACAACGGCTACGACTAGCAAGTGGGTTATGTCTCTATTCTCTCTGCTCGTGTTACGGTTACTTTATAATTGTGGAACATCAAAGAATCTTTTAGAATTGCTCCACGTTTGTATTCACCAAAAAAAAGTTTTTAAGACCGTGTAGGTAAGAAGACTCTTACAAAACAAAAATTACTGGCTCGACTAAAATCTTAGAGAAATGGATGCTAACCGAAGCGGCGTAAACGTCTACAGCCATCACAATGGCACAAGCCAGTTGAACAAATATGAAGCTTGACAGTTCTTTAAGATTTCACACGGTTTAAAAATAGCAGTAAATGATGACATTTCAGCAGCTAGCAGGGGCATGAACCGAAACTAATGCCTTAACAGCAGCGACAATTCGACAAATGAGAAGAATGAGGAGGAATTATACTTCTACAACAGTCCATAGCTGAATTAATTATCTCGCTGGTAAGTACAAGTTCATTATTTTTACACGATTTTTTTTTATAAAAATCTAAATTATTTTTTATACTTTAATACTCTATCTATGTATCTTCACGTATTTATGTAATTTTGGTTTAACGTGTTCGGGCGTCTTGATAACTCACAACCACTACGACTAGCAAGTGGGTTATGTCTCTATTCTTTCTGCTCGTGTTACGGTTACTTTATAATGCTGGAACATATAAGAATCTTTTAGAATTGCTCCACGTTTGTATTCACAAAAAAAAAGTTTTCAAGACCGTGTAGCCAAGCAGACTCGTACAAAACAATAATTACTGGCTCGACTAAAATCTTAGAGAAATGGATGCTAACCGAAGCGGCGTAAACGTCTACAGCCATCACAATGGCACAAGCCAGTTGAACAAATATGAAGCTTGACAGTTCTTTAAGATTTCACACGGTTTAAAAATAGCAGTAAATGATGACATTTCAGCAGCTAGCAAGGGCTTGAACTGAAATCTATGCTTTAACAGCAGCAAATATTCGACAACTGAGAAGAATGAGGAGGAATTATACTTCTACAACAATCTATAGCTGCAGTAATTGAACTCGCTGGTAAGTACAAATTTATTATTTTTGCATGTTTTTTATTATGAAAGTCTAACTTAGTTTTATATACTTTAATGATCTTCCTATATATCTTTATGTATTTATGTAATTTTGCTTAAACGTGTTCGGGCGTCTTCATAACTCAAAACGGCTACGATTAGCAAGTGGGTTATGTCTCTACTTTTTCTGCTCGTGTTACAGTTACTTTATAATGCTCGAACATCAGAAAATCTTTAATAATTGATCTACGTTTGTCTTTACCAAAAGGAATTATTCAAGACCGTGTAGCCAAGGAGACTAGTACAAAACAAAAACTAATGACTTAACTAAATCTTAAAGAAATGGATGCTACCCGAAGCGGCCTAAACTTCTACAGCTATCACAATAGCACAAGCTAGTAGAACAAACATGTAGCTTGACAGTTCTTTATAATTGACCATGGTTTAAAAATAGAAGTAAATGATGACATTTCACCAGCTAGCAGGGGCATGAACCGAAACTAATGCCTTAACAGCAGCGACAATTCGACAAATAAGAAGAATGAGGAGGAATTATACTTCTACAACAGTCCATAGCTGAATTAATTTAACTCGCTGGTAAGTACAAGTTCATTATTTTTGCACGTTTTTTTTTTATAAAAATCTAAATTATTTTTTATACTTTAATACTCTGTCTATGAATCTTTACGTATTTTTGCTTAATAGTGTTCGGGTGTCTTAATAACTCACAACCGCTACGACTAGCAAGTGGGTTATGTCTCTATTCTTTCTGCTCGTGTTACGGTTACTTTATAATGCTGGAACATATAAGAATCTTTTAGAATTGCTCCACGTTTGTATTCACCAAAAAAAAGTTTTCAAGACCGTGTAGCCAAGGAGACTCGTACAAAACAATAATTACTGGCTCGACTAAAATCTTAGAGAAATGGATGCTAACCGAAGCGGCCTAAACGTCTACAGCCATCACAATGGCACAAGCTAGTTGAACAAACATGTAGCTTGACAGTTCTTTATAATTGCCCATGGTTTAAAAATAGAAGTAAATGATGAAATTTCCGCAGCTGGCAAGGGCTCGAACCGAAACCAATGCTATAACAGCAGCAAATATTCGACAACTGAGAAGAATGAGGAGGAATTATACTTCTACAACAGTCCATAGCTGAATTAATTTAACCCGCTGGTAAGTACAAGTTCATTATTTTTGCACGTTTTTTTTTCATAAAAATCTAAATTTGTTTTATATACTTTAATGATCTTCCTATATATCTTTATGTATTTTTGCTTAAAAGTGTTCGGGTGTCTTAATAACTCACAACCACTACGACTAGCAAGTGGGTTATGTCTCTATTCTTTCTGCTCCTGTTACGGTTACTTTATAATGCTGGAACATATAAGAATCTTTTAGAATTGCTCCACGTTTGTATTCACCAAAAAAAAGTTTTCAAGACCGTGTAGCCAAGGAGACTCGTACAAAACAATAATTACTGGCTCGACTAAAATCTTAGAGAAATGGATGCTAACCGAAGCGGCGTAAACGTCTACAGCCAACACAATGGCACAAGCCAGTTGAACAAATATGAAGCTTGACAGTTCTTTAAGATTTCACACGGTTTAAAAATAGCAGTAAATGATGACATTTCAGCAGCTAGCATGGGCTTGAACTGAAATCTATGCTTTACCAGCAGCAAATATTCGACAAATGAGAAGAATAAAAAGGAATTATACTTCTACAACAATCTATAGCTGCAGTAATTGAACTCGCTGGTAAGTACAAATTTATTATTTTTGCATGTTTTTTATTATGAAAGTCTAACTTAGTTTTATATACTTTAATGATCTTCCTATATATCTTTATGTATTTATGTAATTTTGCTTAAACGTGTTCGGGCGTCTTTATAACTCACAACGGCTACGATTAGCAAGTGGGTTATGTCTCTACTTTTTCTGCTCGTGTTACAGTTACTTTATAATGTTCGAACATCAGAAAATCTTTAATAATTGATCTACGTTTGTCTTTACCAAAAGGAATTATTCAAGACCGTGTAGCCAAGGAGACTAGTACAAAACAAAAACTAATGACTTAACTAAATCTTAAAGAAATGGATGCTACCCGAAGCGGCCTAAACTTCTACAGCTATCACAATAGCACAAGCTAGTAGAACAAACATGTAGCTTGACAGTTCTTTATAATTGACCATGGTTTAAAAATAGAAGGAAATGAAGACATTTCACCAGCTAGCAGGGGCATGAACCGAAACTAATGCCTTAACAGCAGCGACAATTCGACAAATGAGAAGAATGAGGAGGAATTATACTTCAACAACAGTCCATAGCTGAATTAATTATCTCGCTGGTAAGTACAAGTTCATTATTTTTACACGATTTTTTTTTATAAAAATCTAAATTATTTTTTATACTTTAATACTCTGTCTATGAATCTTTACGTATTTATGTATTTTTGCTTAATAGTGTTCGGGTGTCTTAATAACTCACAACCGCTACGACTAGCAAGTGGGTTATGTCTCTATTCTTTCTGCTCGTGTTACGGTTACTTTATAATGCTGGAACATATAAGAATCTTTTAGAATTGCTCCACGTTTGTATTCACCAAAAAAAAGTTTTCAAGACCGTGTAGCCAAGGAGACTCGTACAAAACAATAATTACTGGCTCGACTAAAATCTTAGAGAAATGGATGCTAACCGAAGCGGCCTAAACGTCTACAGCCATCACAATGGCACAAGCTAGTTGAACAAACATGTAGCTTGACAGTTCTTTATAATTGCCCATGGTTTAAAAATAGAAGTAAATGATGAAATTTCCGCAGCTAGCAAGGGCTCGAACCGAAACCAATGCTATAACAGCAGCAAATATTCGACAACTGAGAAGAATGAGGAGGAATTATACTTCTACAACAGTCCATAGCTGAATTAATTTAACCCGCTGGTAAGTACAAGTTCATTATTTTTGCATGTTTTTTTTTCATAAAAATCTAAATTTGTTATATATACTTTAATGATCTTCCTATATATCTTTATGTATTTTTGCTTAAAAGTGTTCGGGTGTCTTAATAACTCACAACCACTACGACTAGCAAGTGGGTTATGTCTCTATTCTTTCTGCTCCTGTTACGGTTACTTTATAATGCTGGAACATATAAGAATCTTTTAGAATTGCTCCACGTTTGTATTCACCAAAAAAAAGTTTTCAAGACCGTGTAGCCAAGGAGACTCGTACAAAACAATAATTACTGGCTCGACTAAAATCTTAGAGAAATGGATGCTAACCGAAGCGGCGTAAACGTCTACAGCCATCACAATGGCACAAGCCAGTTGAACAAATATGAAGCTTGAGAGTTCTTTATGATTTCACACGGTTTAAAAATAGAAGTAAATGATGACATTTCAGTAGCTAGCAAAGCCTTGAAAGAAACCAATGCCTTAACAGCAGCGACAATTCGACAAATGAGAAGAATGAGGAGGAATTATACTTCTACAACAGTCCATAGCTATATTAATTTAACTCGCTGGTAAGTAAAAGTTCATTATTTTTGCACCTTTTTTTTTCATAAAAATCTAAATTTGTTTTATATACTTAAATACTCTATCTATGTATCTTTACGTATTTATGTAATTTTGGTTTAACGTGTTCGGGCGTCTTGATAACTCACAACGGCTACGACTAGCAAGTGGGTTATGTCTCTATTCTCTCTGCTCGTGTTACGGTTACTTTATAATTGTGGAACATCAAAGAATCTTTTAGAATTGCTCCACGTTTGTATTCACCAAAAAAAAGTTTTTAAGACCGTGTAGGTAAGAAGACTCTTACAAAACAAAAATTACTGGCTCGACTAAAATCTTAGAGAAATGGATGCTAACCGAAGCGGCGTAAACGTCTACAGCCATCACAATGGCACAAGCCAGTTGAACAAATATGAAGCTTGACAGTTCTTTAAGATTTCACACGGTTTAAAAATAGCAGTAAATGATGACATTTCAGCAGCTAGCAAGGGCTTGAACTGAAATCTATGCTTTAACAGCAGCAAATATTCGACAAATGAGAAGAATAAAAAGGAATTATACTTCTACAACAATCTATAGCTGCAGTAATTGAACTCGCTGGTAAGTACAAATTTATTATTTTTGCATGTTTTTTATTATGAAAGTCTAACTTAGTTTTATATACTTTAATGATCTTCCTATATATCTTTATGTATTTATGTAATTTTGCTTAAACGTGTTCGGGCGTCTTCATAACTCACAACGGCTACGATTAGCAAGTGGGTTATGTCTCTACTTTTTCTGCTCGTGTTACAGTTACTTTATAATGCTCGAACATCAGAAAATCTTTAATAATTGATCTACGTTTGTCTTTACCAAAAGGAATTATTCAAGACCGTGTAGCCAAGGAGACTAGTACAAAACAAAAACTAATGACTTAACTAAATCTTAAAGAAATGGATGCTACCCGAAGCGGCCTAAACTTCTACAGCTATCACAATAGCACAAGCTAGTAGAACAAACATGTAGCTTGACAGTTCTTTATAATTGACCATGGTTTAAAAATAGAAGTAAATGATGACATTTCACCAGCTAGCAGGGGCATGAACCGAAACTAATGCCTTAACAGCAGCGACAATTCGACAAATGAGAAGAATGAGGAGGAATTATACTTCTACAACAGTCCATAGCTGAATTAATTTAACTCGCTGGTAAGTACAAGTTCATTATTTTTGCACGTTTTTTTTTTATAAAAATCTAAATTATTTTTTATACTTTAATACTCTGTCTATGAATCTTTACGTATTTATGTATTTTTGCTTAAAAGTGTTCGGGTGTCTTAATAACTCACAACGGCTACGACTAGCAAGTGGGTTATGTCTCTATTCTTTCTGCTCGTGTTACGGTTACTTTATAATGCTGGAACATATAAGAATCTTTTAGAATTGCTCCACGTTTGTATTCACCAAAAAAAAGTTTTCAAGACCGTGTAGCCAAGGAGACTCGTACAAAACAATAATTACTGGCTCGACTAAAATCTTAGGGAAATGGATGCTAACCGAAGCGGCCTAAACGTCTACAGCCATCACAATGGCACAAGCTAGTTGAACAAATATGTAGCTTGAGAGTTCTTTATGATTTCACACGGTTTAAAAATAGAAGTAAATGATGACATTTCAGTAGCTAGCAAAGCCTTGAAAGAAACCAATGCCTTAACAGCAGCGACAATTCGACAAATGAGAAGAATGAGGAGGAATTATACTTCTACAACAGTCCATAGCTATATTAATTTAACTCGCTGGTAAGTAAAAGTTCATTATTTTTGCACCTTTTTTTTTCATAAAAATCTAAATTTGTTTTATATACTTAAATACTCTATCTATGTATCTTCACGTATTTATGTAATTTTGGTTTAACGTGTTCGGGCGTCTTGATAACTCACAACGGCTACGACTAGCAAGTGGGTTATGTCTCTATTCTCTCTGCTCGTGTTACGGTTACTTTATAATTGTGGAACATCAAAGAATCTTTTAGAATTGCTCCACGTTTGTATTCACCAAAAAAAAGTTTTTAAGACCGTGTAGGTAAGAAGACTCTTACAAAACAAAAATTACTGGCTCGAATAAAATCTTAGAGAAATGGATGCTAACCGAAGCGGCGTAAACGTCTACAGCCATCACAATGGCACAAGCCAGTTGAACAAATATGAAGCTTGACAGTTCTTTAAGATTTCACACGGTTTAAAAATAGCAGTAAATGATGACATTTCAGCAGCTAGCAAGGGCTTGAACTGAAATCAATGCTTTAACAGCAGCAAATATTCGACAAATGAGAAGAATAAAAAGGAATTATACTTCTACAACAATCTATAGCTGCAGTAATTGAACTCGCTGGTAAGTACAAATTTATTATTTTTGCACGTTTTTTATTATGAAAGTCTAACTTAGTTTTATTTACTTTAATGATCTTCCTATATATCTTTATGTATTTATGTAATTTTTTTAAACGTGTTCGGGCGTCTTCATAACTCACAACGGCTACGATTAGCAAGTGGGTTATGTCTCTACTTTTTCTGCTCGTGTTACAGTTACTTTATAATGCTCGAACATCAGAATATCTTTAAGAATTGCTCTACGTTTGTCTTTACCAAAAGGAATTATTCAAGACCGTGTAGCCAAGGAGACTAGTACAAAACAATAATTACTGGCTCGACTAAAATCTTAGAGAAATGGATGCTAACCGAAGCGGCCTAAACGTCTACAGCCATCACAATGGCACAAGCTAGTTGAACAAACATGTAGCTTGACAGTTCTTTATAATTGACCATGGTTTAAAAATAGAAGTAAATGATGACATTTCACCAGCTAGCAGGGGCATGAACCGAAACTAATGCCTTAACAGCAGCGACAATTCGACAAATGAGAAGAATGAGGAGGAATTATACTTCTACAACAGTCCATAGCTGAATTAATTTAACTCGCTGGTAAGTACAAGTTCATTATTTTTGCACGTTTTTTTTTTATAAAAATCTAAATTATTTTTTATACTTTAATACTCTGTCTATGAATCTTTACGTATTTATGTATTTTTGCTTAAAAGTGTTCGGGTGTCTTAATAACTCACAACGGCTACGACTAGCAAGTGGGTTATGTCTCTATTCTTTCTGCTCGTGTTACGGTTACTTTATAATGCTGGAACATATAAGAATCTTTTAGAATTGCTCCACGTTTGTATTCACCAAAAAAAAGTTTTCAAGACCGTGTAGCCAAGGAGACTCGTACAAAACAATAATTACTGGCTCGACTAAAATCTTAGGGAAATGGATGCTAACCGAAGCGGCCTAAACGTCTACAGCCATCACAATGGCACAAGCTAGTTGAACAAATATGTAGCTTGAGAGTTCTTTATGATTTCACACGGTTTAAAAATAGAAGTAAATGATGACATTTCAGTAGCTAGCAAAGCCTTGAAAGAAACCAATGCCTTAACAGCAGCGACAATTCGACAAATGAGAAGAATGAGGAGGAATTATACTTCTACAACAGTCCATAGCTATATTAATTTAACTCGCTGGTAAGTAAAAGTTCATTATTTTTGCACCTTTTTTTTTCATAAAAATCTAAATTTGTTTTATATACTTAAATACTCTATCTATGTATCTTCACGTATTTATGTAATTTTGGTTTAACGTGTTCGGGCGTCTTGATAACTCACAACGGCTACGACTAGCAAGTGGGTTATGTCTCTATTCTCTCTGCTCGTGTTACGGTTACTTTATAATTGTGGAACATCAAAGAATCTTTTAGAATTGCTCCACGTTTGTATTCACCAAAAAAAAGTTTTTAAGACCGTGTAGGTAAGAAGACTCTTACAAAACAAAAATTACTGGCTCGAATAAAATCTTAGAGAAATGGATGCTAACCGAAGCGGCGTAAACGTCTACAGCCATCACAATGGCACAAGCCAGTTGAACAAATATGAAGCTTGACAGTTCTTTAAGATTTCACACGGTTTAAAAATAGCAGTAAATGATGACATTTCAGCAGCTAGCAAGGGCTTGAACTGAAATCAATGCTTTAACAGCAGCAAATATTCGACAAATGAGAAGAATAAAAAGGAATTATACTTCTACAACAATCTATAGCTGCAGTAATTGAACTCGCTGGTAAGTACAAATTTATTATTTTTGCACGTTTTTTATTATGAAAGTCTAACTTAGTTTTATTTACTTTAATGATCTTCCTATATATCTTTATGTATTTATGTAATTTTTTTAAACGTGTTCGGGCGTCTTCATAACTCACAACGGCTACGATTAGCAAGTGGGTTATGTCTCTACTTTTTCTGCTCGTGTTACAGTTACTTTATAATGCTCGAACATCAGAATATCTTTAAGAATTGCTCTACGTTTGTCTTTACCAAAAGGAATTATTCAAGACCGTGTAGCCAAGGAGACTAGTACAAAACAAAAATTAATGACTTGACTAAATCTTAAAGAAATGGATGCTACCCGAAGCGGCCTAAATTTCTACAGCTATCACAATAGCACAAGCTAGTAGAACAAACATGTAGCTTGACAGTTCTTTATAATTGACCATGGTTTAAAAATAGAAGTAAATTATGACATTTCACCAGCTAGCAGGGGCATGAACCGAAACTAATGCCTTAACAGCAGCGACAATTCGACAAATGAGAAGAATGAGGAGGAATTATACTTCTACAACAGTCCATAGCTATATTAATTTAACTCGCTGGTAAGTAAAAGTTCATTATTTTTGCACGTTTTTTTTTCATAAAAATCTAAATTTGTTTTATATACTTAAATACTCTATCTATGTATTTTCACGTATTTATGTAATTTTGGTTTAACGTGTTCGGGCGTCTTGATAACTCACAACGGCTACGACTAGCAAGTGGGTTATGTCTCTATTCTCTCTGCTCGTGTTACGGTTACTTTATAATGCTCGAACATCAGAAAATCTTTAAGAATTGCTCTACGTTTGTCTTTACCAAAAGGAATTATTCAAGACCGTGTAGCCAAGGAGACTCGTACAAAACAATAATTACTGGCTCGACTAAAATTTTAGAGAAATGGATGCTAACCGAAGCGGCCTAAACGTCTACAGCTATCACAATAGAACAAGCCAGTAGAACAAACATGTAGCTTGACAGTTCTTTATAATTGACCATGGTTTAAAAATAGAAGGAAATGAAGACATTTCAGTAGCTAGCAAAGCCTTGAAAGAAACCAATGCCTTAACAGCAGCGACAATTCGACAAATGAGAAGAATGAGGAGGAATTATACTTCTACAACAGTCCATAGCTATATTAATTTAACTCGCTGGTAAGTAAAAGTTCATTATTTTTGCACCTTTTTTTTTCATAAAAATCTAAATTTGTTTTATATACTTAAATACTCTATCTATGTATCTTCACGTATTTATGTAATTTTGGTTTAACGTGTTCGGGCGTCTTGATAACTCACAACGGCTACGACTAGCAAGTGGGTTATGTCTCTATTCTCTCTGCTCGTGTTACGGTTACTTTATAATTGTGGAACATCAAAGAATCTTTTAGAATTGCTCCACGTTTGTATTCACCAAAAAAAAGTTTTTAAGACCGTGTAGGTAAGAAGACTCTTACAAAACAATAATTACTGGCTCGACTAAAATCTTAGGGAAATGGATGCTAACCGAAGCGGCCTAAACGTCTACAGCCATCACAATGGCACAAGCTAGTTGAACAAATATGTAGCTTGACAGTTCTTTATAATTGACCATGGTTTAAAAATAGAAGTAAATTATGACATTTCACCAGCTAGCAGGGGCATGAACCGAAACTAATGCCTTAACAGCAGCGACAATTCGACAAATGAGAAGAATGAGGAGGAATTATACTTCTACAACAGTCCATAGCTATATTAATTTAACTCGCTGGTAAGTAAAAGTTCATTATTTTTGCACGTTTTTTTTTCATAAAAATCTAAATTTGTTTTATATACTTAAATACTCTATCTATGTATTTTCACGTATTTATGTAATTTTGGTTTAACGTGTTCGGGCGTCTTGATAACTCACAACGGCTACGACTAGCAAGTGGGTTATGTCTCTATTCTCTCTGCTCGTGTTACGGTTACTTTATAATGCTCGAACATCAGAAAATCTTTAAGAATTGCTCTACGTTTGTCTTTACCAAAAGGAATTATTCAAGACCGTGTAGCCAAGGAGACTCGTACAAAACAATAATTACTGGCTCGACTAAAATTTTAGAGAAATGGATGCTAACCGAAGCGGCCTAAACGTCTACAGCTATCACAATAGAACAAGCCAGTAGAACAAACATGTAGCTTGACAGTTCTTTATAATTGACCATGGTTTAAAAATAGAAGGAAATGAAGACATTTCACCAGCTAGCAGGGGCATGAACCGAAACTAATGCCTTAACAGCAGCGACAATTCGACAAATGAGAAGAATGAGGAGGAATTATACTTCTACAACAGTCCATAGCTGAATTAATTATCTCGCTGGTAAGTACAAGTTCATTATTTTTACACGATTTTTTTTTATAAAAATCTAAATTATTTTTTATACTTTAATACTCTGTCTATGAATCTTTACGTATTTATGTATTTTTGCTTAAAAGTGTTCGGGTGTCTTAATAACTCACAACGGCCACGACTAGCAAGTGGGTTATGTCTCTATTCTTTCTGCTCGTGTTACGGTTACTTTATAATGCTGGAACATATAAGAATCTTTTAGAATTGCTCCACGTTTGTATTCACCAAAAAAAAGTTTTCAAGACTGTGTAGCCAAGGAGACTCGTACAAAACAATAATTACTGGCTCGACTAAAATCTTAGAGAAATGGATACTAACCGAAGCGGCCTAAACGTCTACAGCCATCATAATGGCACAAGCTAGTTGAACAAATATGTAGCTTGAGAGTTCTTTATGATTTCACACGGTTTAAAAATAGAAGTAAATGATGACATTTCAGTAGCTAGCAAAGCCTTGAAAGAAACCAATGCCTTAACAGCAGCGACAATTCGACAAATGAGAAGAATGAGGAGGAATTATACTTCTACAACAGTCCATAGCTATATTAATTTAACTCGCTGGTAAGTAAAAGTTCATTATTTTTGCACCTTTTTTTTTCATAAAAATCTAAATTTGTTTTATATACTTAAATACTCTATCTATGTATCTTTACGTATTTATGTAATTTTGGTTTAACGTGTTCGGGCGTCTTGATAACTCACAACGGCTACGACTAGCAAGTGGGTTATGTCTATATTCTCTCTGCTCGTGTTACGGTTACTTTATAATTGTGGAACATCAAAGAATCTTTTAGAATTGCTCCACGTTTGTATTCACCAAAAAAAAGTTTTTAAGACCGTGTAGGTAAGAAGACTCTTACAAAACAAAAATTACTGGCTCGACTAAAATCTTAGAGAAATGGATGCTAACCGAAGCGGCGTAAACGTCTACAGCCATCACAATGGCACAAGCCAGTTGAACAAATATGAAGCTTGACAGTTCTTTAAGATTTCACACGGTTTAAAAATAGCAGTAAATGATGACATTTCAGCAGCTAGCAAGGGCTTGAACTGAAATCTATGCTTTAACAGCAGCAAATATTCGACAAATGAGAAGAATAAAAAGGAATTATACTTCTACAACAATCTATAGCTGCAGTAATTGAACTCGCTGGTAAGTACAAATTTATTATTTTTGCATGTTTTTTATTATGAAAGTCTAACTTAGTTTTATATACTTTAATGATCTTCCTATATATCTTTATGTATTTATGTAATTTTGCTTAAACGTGTTCGGGCGTCTTCATAACTCACAACGGCTACGATTAGCAAGTGGGTTATGTCTCTACTTTTTCTGCTCGTGTTACAGTTACTTTATAATGCTCGAACATCAGAAAATCTTTAATAATTGATCTACGTTTGTCTTTACCAAAAGGAATTATTCAAGACCGTGTAGCCAAGGAGACTAGTACAAAACAAAAACTAATGACTTAACTAAATCTTAAAGAAATGGATGCTACCCGAAGCGGCCTAAACTTCTACAGCTATCACAATAGCACAAGCTAGTAGAACAAACATGTAGCTTGACAGTTCTTTATAATTGACCATGGTTTAAAAATAGAAGTAAATGATGACATTTCACCAGCTAGCAGGGGCATGAACCGAAACTAATGCCTTAACAGCAGCGACAATTCGACAAATGAGAAGAATGAGGAGGAATTATACTTCTACAACAGTCCATAGCTGAATTAATTTAACTCGCTGGTAAGTACAAGTTCATTATTTTTGCACGTTTTTTTTTTATAAAAATCTAAATTATTTTTTATACTTTAATACTCTGTCTATGAATCTTTACGTATTTATGTATTTTTGCTTAAAAGTGTTCGGGTGTCTTAATAACTCACAACGGCTACGACTAGCAAGTGGGTTATGTCTCTATTCTTTCTGCTCGTGTTACGGTTACTTTATAATGCTGGAACATATAAGAATCTTTTAGAATTGCTCCACGTTTGTATTCACCAAAAAAAAGTTTTCAAGACCGTGTAGCCAAGGAGACTCGTACAAAACAATAATTACTGGCTCGACTAAAATCTTAGGGAAATGGATGCTAACCGAAGCGGCCTAAACGTCTACAGCCATCACAATGGCACAAGCTAGTTGAACAAATATGTAGCTTGAGAGTTCTTTATGATTTCACACGGTTTAAAAATAGAAGTAAATGATGACATTTCAGTAGCTAGCAAAGCCTTGAAAGAAACCAATGCCTTAACAGCAGCGACAATTCGACAAATGAGAAGAATGAGGAGGAATTATACTTCTACAACAGTCCATAGCTATATTAATTTAACTCGCTGGTAAGTAAAAGTTCATTATTTTTGCACGTTTTTTTTTCATAAAAATCTAAATTTGTTTTATATACTTAAATACTCTATCTATGTATCTTCACGTATTTATGTAATTTTGGTTTAACGTGTTCGGGCGTCTTGATAACTCACAACGGCTACGACTAGCAAGTGGGTTATGTCTCTATTCTCTCTGCTCGTGTTACGGTTACTTTATAATTGTGGAACATCAAAGAATCTTTTAGAATTGCTCCACGTTTGTATTCACCAAAAAAAAGTTTTTAAGACCGTGTAGGTAAGAAGACTCTTACAAAACAAAAATTACTGGCTCGACTAAAATCTTAGAGAAATGGATGCTAACCGAAGCGGCGTAAACGTCTACAGCCATCACAATGGCACAAGCCAGTTGAACAAATATGAAGCTTGACAGTTCTTTAAGATTTCACACGGTTTAAAAATAGCAGTAAATGATGACATTTCAGCAGCTAGCAAGGGCTTGAACTGAAATCAATGCTTTAACAGCAGCAAATATTCGACAAATGAGAAGAATAAAAAGGAATTATACTTCTACAACAATCTATAGCTGCAGTAATTGAACTCGCTGGTAAGTACAAATTTATTATTTTTGCACGTTTTTTATTATGAAAGTCTAACTTAGTTTTATATACTTTAATGATCTTCCTATATATCTTTATGTATTTATGTAATTTTTTTAAACGTGTTCGGGCGTCTTCATAACTCACAACGGCTACGATTAGCAAGTGGGTTATGTCTCTACTTTTTCTGCTCGTGTTACAGTTACTTTATAATGCTCGAACATCAGAATATCTTTAAGAATTGCTCTACGTTTGTCTTTACCAAAAGGAATTATTCAAGACCGTGTAGCCAAGGAGACTAGTACAAAACAAAAACTAATGACTTGACTAAATCTTAAAGAAATGGATGCTACCCGAAGCGGCCTAAATTTCTACAGCTATCACAATAGCACAAGCTAGTAGAACAAACATGTAGCTTGACAGTTCTTTATAATTGACCATGGTTTAAAAATAGAAGTAAATGATGACATTTCACCAGCTAGCAGGGGCATGAACCGAAACTAATGCCTTAACAGCAGCGACAATTCGACAAATGAGAAGAATGAGGAGGAATTATACTTCTACAACAGTCCATAGCTATATTAATTTAACTCGCTGGTAAGTAAAAGTTCATTATTTTTGCACGTTTTTTTTTCATAAAAATCTAAATTTGTTTTATATACTTAAATACTCTATCTATGTATTTTCACGTATTTATGTAATTTTGGTTTAACGTGTTCGGGCGTCTTGATAACTCACAACGGCTACGACTAGCAAGTGGGTTATGTCTCTATTCTCTCTGCTCGTGTTACGGTTACTTTATAATGCTCGAACATCAGAATATCTTTAAGAATTGCTCTACGTTTGTCTTTACCAAAAGGAATTATTCAAGACCGTGTAGCCAAGGAGACTCGTACAAAACAATAATTACTGGCTCGACTAAAATTTTAGAGAAATGGATGCTAACCGAAGCGGCCTAAACGTCTACAGCTATCACAATAGCACAAGCCAGTAGAACAAACATGTAGCTTGACAGTTCTTTATAATTGACCATGGTTTAAAAATAGAAGGAAATGAAGACATTTCACCAGCTAGCAGGGGCATGAACCGAAACTAATGCCTTAACAGCAGCGACAATTCGACAAATGAGAAGAATGAGGAGGAATTATACTTCTACAACAGTCCATAGCTGAATTAATTATCTCGCTGGTAAGTACAAGTTCATTATTTTTACACGATTTTTTTTTATAAAAATCTAAATTATTTTTTATACTTTAATACTCTGTCTATGAATCTTTACGTATTTATGTATTTTTGCTTAAAAGTGTTCGGGTGTCTTAATAACTCACAACGGCCACGACTAGCAAGTGGGTTATGTCTCTATTCTTTCTGCTCGTGTTACGGTTACTTTATAATGCTGGAACATATAAGAATCTTTTAGAATTGCTCCACGTTTGTATTCACCAAAAAAAAGTTTTCAAGACCGTGTAGCCAAGGAGACTCGTACAAAACAATAATTACTGGCTCGACTAAAATCTTAGAGAAATGGATACTAACCGAAGCGGCCTAAACGTCTACAGCCATCACAATGGCACAAGCTAGTTGAACAAATATGTAGCTTGAGAGTTCTTTATGATTTCACACGGTTTAAAAATAGAAGTAAATGATGACATTTCAGTAGCTAGCAAAGCCTTGAAAGAAACCAATGCCTTAACAGCAGCGACAATTCGACAAATGAGAAGAATGAGGAGGAATTATACTTCTACAACAGTCCATAGCTATATTAATTTAACTCGCTGGTAAGTAAAAGTTCATTATTTTTGCACGTTTTTTTTTCATAAAAATCTAAATTTGTTTTATATACTTAAATACTCTATCTATGTATCTTTACGTATTTATGTAATTTTGGTTTAACGTGTTCGGGCGTCTTGATAACTCACAACGGCTACGACTAGCAAGTGGGTTATGTCTCTATTCTCTCTGCTCGTGTTACGGTTACTTTATAATTGTGGAACATCAAAGAATCTTTTAGAATTGCTCCACGTTTGTATTCACCAAAAAAAAGTTTTTAAGACCGTGTAGGTAAGAAGACTCTTACAAAACAAAAATTACTGGCTCGACTAAAATCTTAGAGAAATGGATGCTAACCGAAGCGGCGTAAACGTCTACAGCCATCACAATGGCACAAGCCAGTTGAACAAATATGAAGCTTGACAGTTCTTTAAGATTTCACACGGTTTAAAAATAGCAGTAAATGATGACATTTCAGCAGCTAGCAAGGGCTTGAACTGAAATCTATGCTTTAACAGCAGCAAATATTCGACAAATGAGAAGAATAAAAAGGAATTATACTTCTACAACAATCTATAGCTGCAGTAATTGAACTCGCTGGTAAGTACAAATTTATTATTTTTGCATGTTTTTTATTATGAAAGTCTAACTTAGTTTTATATACTTTAATGATCTTCCTATATATCTTTATGTATTTATGTAATTTTGCTTAAACGTGTTCGGGCGTCTTCATAACTCACAACGGCCACGACTAGCAAGTGGGTTATGTCTCTATTCTTTCTGCTCGTGTTACGGTTACTTTATAATGCTGGAACATATAAGAATCTTTTAGAATTGCTCCACGTTTGTATTCACCAAAAAAAAGTTTTCAAGACCGTGTAGCCAAGGAGACTCGTACAAAACAATAATTACTGGCTCGACTAAAATCTTAGAGAAATGGATACTAACCGAAGCGGCCTAAACGTCTACAGCCATCACAATGGCACAAGCTAGTTGAACAAATATGTAGCTTGAGAGTTCTTTATGATTTCACACGGTTTAAAAATAGAAGTAAATGATGACATTTCAGTAGCTAGCAAAGCCTTGAAAGAAACCAATGCCTTAACAGCAGCGACAATTCGACAAATGAGAAGAATGAGGAGGAATTATACTTCTACAACAGTCCATAGCTATATTAATTTAACTCGCTGGTAAGTAAAAGTTCATTATTTTTGCACGTTTTTTTTTCATAAAAATCTAAATTTGTTTTATATACTTAAATACTCTATCTATGTATCTTTACGTATTTATGTAATTTTGGTTTAACGTGTTCGGGCGTCTTGATAACTCACAACGGCTACGACTAGCAAGTGGGTTATGTCTCTATTCTCTCTGCTCGTGTTACGGTTACTTTATAATTGTGGAACATCAAAGAATCTTTTAGAATTGCTCCACGTTTGTATTCACCAAAAAAAAGTTTTTAAGACCGTGTAGGTAAGAAGACTCTTACAAAACAAAAATTACTGGCTCGACTAAAATCTTAGAGAAATGGATGCTAACCGAAGCGGCGTAAACGTCTACAGCCATCACAATGGCACAAGCCAGTTGAACAAATATGAAGCTTGACAGTTCTTTAAGATTTCACACGGTTTAAAAATAGCAGTAAATGATGACATTTCAGCAGCTAGCAAGGGCTTGAACTGAAATCTATGCTTTAACAGCAGCAAATATTCGACAAATGAGAAGAATAAAAAGGAATTATACTTCTACAACAATCTATAGCTGCAGTAATTGAACTCGCTGGTAAGTACAAATTTATTATTTTTGCATGTTTTTTATTATGAAAGTCTAACTTAGTTTTATATACTTTAATGATCTTCCTATATATCTTTATGTATTTATGTAATTTTGCTTAAACGTGTTCGGGCGTCTTCATAACTCACAACGGCCACGATTAGCAAGTGGGTTATGTCTCTATTCTCTCTGCTCGTGTTACGGTTACTTTATAATTGTGGAACATCAAAGAATCTTTTAGAATTGCTCCACGTTTGTATTCACCAAAAAAAAGTTTTTAAGACCGTGTAGGTAAGAAGACTCTTACAAAACAAAAATTACTGGCTCGACTAAAATCTTAGAGAAATGGATGCTAACCGAAGCGGCGTAAACGTCTACAGCCATCACAATGGCACAAGCCAGTTGAACAAATATGAAGCTTGACAGTTCTTTAAGATTTCACACGGTTTAAAAATAGCAGTAAATGATGACATTTCAGCAGCTATCAAGGGCTTGAACTGAAATCAATGCTTTAACAGCAGCAAATATTCGACAAATGAGAAGAATAAAAAGGAATTATACTTCTACAACAATCTATAGCTGCAGTAATTGAACTCGCTGGTAAGTACAAATTTATTATTTTTGCACGTTTTTTATTATGAAAGTCTAACTTAGTTTTATATACTTTAATGATCTTCCTATATATCTTTATGTATTTATGTAATTTTTTTAAACGTGTTCGGGCGTCTTCATAACTCACAACGGCTACGATTAGCAAGTGGGTTATGTCTCTACTTTTTCTGCTCGTGTTACAGTTACTTTATAATGCTCGAACATCAGAATATCTTTAAGAATTGCTCTACGTTTGTCTTTACCAAAAGGAATTATTCAAGACCGTGTAGCCAAGGAGACTAGTACAAAACAAAAACTAATGACTTGACTAAATCTTAAAGAAATGGATGCTACCCGAAGCGGCCTAAATTTCTACAGCTATCACAATAGCACAAGCTAGTAGAACAAACATGTAGCTTGACAGTTCTTTATAATTGACCATGGTTTAAAAATAGAAGTAAATGATGACATTTCACCAGCTAGCAGGGGCATGAACCGAAACTAATGCCTTAACAGCAGCGACAATTCGACAAATGAGAAGAATGAGGAGGAATTATACTTCTACAACAGTCCATAGCTATATTAATTTAACTCGCTGGTAAGTACAAGTTCATTATTTTTGCACGTTTTTTTTTTATAAAAATCTAAATTATTTTTTATACTTTAATACTCTGTCTATGAATCTTTACGTATTTATGTATTTTTGCTTAAAAGTGTTCGGGTGTCTTAATAACTCACAACGGCTACGACTAGCAAGTGGGTTATGTCTCTATTCTTTCTGCTCGTGTTACGGTTACTTTATAATGCTGGAACATATAAGAATCTTTTAGAATTGCTCCACGTTTGTATTCACCAAAAAAAAGTTTTCAAGACCGTGTAGCCAAGGAGACTCGTACAAAACAATAATTACTGGCTCGACTAAAATCTTAGGGAAATGGATGCTAACCGAAGCGGCCTAAACGTCTACAGCCATCACAATGGCACAAGCTAGTTGAACAAATATGTAGCTTGAGAGTTCTTTATGATTTCACACGGTTTAAAAATAGAAGTAAATGATAACATTTCAGTAGCTAGCAAAGCCTTGAAAGAAACCAATGCCTTAACAGCAGCGACAATTCGACAAATGAGAAGAATGAGGAGGAATTATACTTCTACAACAGTCCATAGCTATATTAATTTAACTCGCTGGTAAGTAAAAGTTCATTATTTTTGCACGTTTTTTTTTCATAAAAATCTAAATTTGTTTTATATACTTAAATACTCTATCTATGTATCTTCACGTATTTATGTAATTTTGGTTTAACGTGTTCGGGCGTCTTGATAACTCACAACGGCTACTACTAGCAAGTGGGTTATGTCTCTATTCTCTCTGCTCGTGTTACGGTTACTTTATAATTGTGGAACATCAAAGAATCTTTTAGAATTGCTCCACGTTTGTATTCACCAAAAAAAAGTTTTTAAGACCGTGTAGGTAAGAAGACTCTTACAAAACAAAAATTACTGGCTCGACTAAAATCTTAGAGAAATGGATGCTAACCGAAGCGGCGTAAACGTCTACAGCCATCACAATGGCACAAGCCAGTTGAACAAATATGAAGCTTGACAGTTCTTTAAGATTTCACACGGTTTAAAAATAGCAGTAAATGATGACATTTCAGCAGCTATCAAGGGCTTGAACTGAAATCAATGCTTTAACAGCAGCAAATATTCGACAAATGAGAAGAATAAACAGGAATTATACTTCTACAACAATCTATAGCTGCAGTAATTGAACTCGCTGGTAAGTACAAATTTATTATTTTTGCACGTTTTTTATTATGAAAGTCTAACTTAGTTTTATATACTTTAATGATCTTCCTATATATCTTTATGTATTTATGTAATTTTTTTAAACGTGTTCGGGCGTCTTCATAACTCACAACGGCTACGATTAGCAAGTGGGTTATGTCTCTACTTTTTCTGCTCGTGTTACAGTTACTTTATAATGCTCGAACATCAGAATATCTTTAAGAATTGCTCTACGTTTGTCTTTACCAAAAGGAATTATTCAAGACCGTGTAGCCAAGGAGACTAGTACAAAACAAAAACTAATGACTTGACTAAATCTTAAAGAAATGGATGCTACCCGAAGCGGCCTAAATTTCTACAGCTATCACAATAGCACAAGCTAGTAGAACAAACATGTAGCTTGACAGTTCTTTATAATTGCCCATGGTTTACTCATTTAATCTCACAAGGCTTCATTAACCCCTTACCCTGTGCTCCCAATATTTTTTTAGATACCCTACTCATAAACAGCTTCTCAAATTTAGCCATGATCTATTGATTTATTGTTTCTCTTTAACATTTAGTTAACAGCCAGTTAACTAAGCCATAACCGAGCCAGTTGTCAGTGTTGCGATTTGAGTGGTCTTGGCCACATCCATGAGTTTCCTATAAGCATTCCTGTCCTGCAAATATACCTCCAGGCAGTTCCTCCAAGCCTATTATCTTGGATAGACCAATGCCCCACTTATTAGTTGCCATGATTCACCTGTGGGCTGTTGTGATTATTTTCACTGATGAAGGATCCATGGTGGAAAAAGTATTCCACTCTTTTAAAGTTATAGTTCACTACGCAAATTGATGCTTTACACTTCTCTCTGTTGGTACAAGGGTGTTTGGTTTTGAATGCCATCACTGAGTGTAGCCTTGTATTTATCTTCTTAAAGGTAAAAAAAGAGATTTATCAGCTGGCCCACGTGGGAAAAGAGGCCTGCATTTACATTTCCCATCAAATCCGAATAGCTTTGAACGTCCAGAACTATGACTTTATCAAATAGTGCAGTTTCACCCATCTTCCATCTTCCAGTGAGATAGCATGGCGATTGCTCAAGAATAAAGGACTGATGGATTCAAATCCAACTAAGGTAGATATCAATTTAATCCCTAGACTGTGACAGCATGCCCAAAAGAAACTGAGCTGGTGTATTTGGCAGAGTTTTTATATTACTGGGTTTCGCCGGTAGGACCGTGTAAAGAAACTATTTACCATCAGTATGCTTAGTGCCGTCTCTGGAGAAGTTTCTATTTTACTTCTGTTATTTATTACTATGTAATTTATTTGTGACAGTTGCTTTGCAGTCTGATTGGTTGTGATGGCTGATTTTCACGAACAACGCTAGTTTTGCTCCCTCCTCAGGAAAACTTTATTTTTAAATCAGCAAGATAAATTGTCATTTTTTAGGACTCATCTTAATATTATACTTACTGAAACTCATGTCACAGAAGACGACTTTACTAAATATGAAAAATATTTTATTCAGCCTTGAAGTGATCTCGGTCTTGAAAAAAAATTAGTTATTAAAAAAATTACAATGATAGTATAACTCTAGGTAATAGACGATTCGAAAATGCTGAGTTTTTCATGTTTCTACGATCCTGTTGTGTTGTCATTTTCCTATATGTTGTTTGAAATTAATTCAATTTGTCGTTTTTTTTTGGATATACGTTCCTTTTTTTTATTGGATATTTATTAATCCTTCTCGTAGGATACAATATTTGTATTAACTTTGATATTTCTTTGAGGTATTTCTCAAACAAAGGTTCTAATATTTTTTTTTTATGTGGTGCTTTAGAGTAAGTATGTTCCATAGTTTTGTTAGTTTGTGATATTTCCTCTAGTTGCGTTCCCATGTTATTTATATCATTAATTTATAGTTTGTAACGCAATTGGTTAAAGGGTTTCGTGAATTCCATGTCTTTAATTCCATGTTTTACTACAATCTGAAGTTTATCTACGTTTAAAGCTTATTATTTTTTAACTATCCAAATTGGTTTATTTGAGGACAGTTCTGAGTGAATAGTAGCCATTACTTTTTCTTCTAATACTATTCCCATGAGTTTTAGTCTAATTTGTTCATACCGGGATGTGTTTTTTAGTGAACTAATAATATTGTCTATTTCCATTTGTTCTATATGTTCATTGAGTATCTGTTCAATTTCTTCTTTACTTGAATGGTGTATTAGGTTTTCTTGGTGCCTCTAAAGCATATCTGTTTTTCATCGAACGAACTCACCTAATTTCCATTTATTATTTTTGTCGTCAATCACTTGTGGCAGGGAGTCGGTATAGTTTATTTCATGTTCATTTCTGATGGTGGAGGCTCGTTGGTATTTGGACCTAATTCTTAAAAATAATTAAGTCTTTCCTTCATTTGTTCTTCTAACATTCTTATTTGTTCATATTTGTCATTTTCTGTATAATGAACCCGATTGCTAGCTGTTCTTATGGATACAGTCTGATTCTCGCGGTCTTGTTGATAGTTTTGCTGATAATTTCCCAAAGAAGGTTTATTAAAGTGCCGTCGTTGGCGCGGTGACCATTGTTGATTGTGGTTTTGGTTATAATCCTGTCACTGATATTCTTGTGTTGCGGTTGATTATTATATCTGTTGGTTTGTGTAAAAGGTTGTCTGTAATCGTTCCTGCGATCCTAACGATTGTAACGTTGCTGTTGCTCATGATGTGGGTTTCTTTCGAAATTTGGGTCATATCTCCTTCCTTTATAATTGGAATTCCTTTGTGAGTTAAGTTGAGAATGGTTTTTGTTTCCGAATAACCTTTGAAAATTATGCGCAGCGTGAGTTCTAAGAGTGTTGCCAAGGCCAACTATTTATAGATTATTGTTATAACCTATTAAAATTATTATAGATGAATTATGTTCTCTAATGGTGTATTCCATCCCGTTTTTGACCCTTATCGTTCAAAATTTTACTCTTTCTTTTGTGCTGAACCGTTTTATATTCTATATTCATTTAAAAATTAGATGTATACAATAAGATAATACATATATTAAGCCGTGAATGGCTCCTTGTACTGCTTGGTATGCATTGTACTAAGTTTTGGTAACGTAGACATTCACCTACTATGGGCAGGTTTATCACGTGGTCTTCGATACGGTCCTCAAAGATGTCGGTACCTTCGATTTTACTGGCGATTTGCAGTGTTACGCGTGGCGTCTTGTCTAACTGTTTCTTGTGTAAGCGGTCTGTATTGAAGTCGAGTTCTCTTAGTTGAGAGATATCAATCGAAACACCAGACGAGTTCCTTTAAGAATCACTGCTCGCCTCGTAATAGAGTGAAAATGGATTGAAGTTCAATAATTTTAACAGGTACGTAATAAGCTTATTGATAATGGTTATTCTAGTGCTTCTTAGTTCCAGTAGGAAAAAAAAATAGTTGAGCTTATGTGGTAAATAATTACTAAAAAGAACGAAATATTGTTCACTAGTGCGCCTGGAATGAGTAAGACATGTGTTCAGCTACTAGTATAGCGCTTGGGGTCGTTGCTTATGCTTGGTGATTTATTTTTTTACGGAATATATAAACTTTGTAGGTCCAGATAGGCTTAAGTATAACTTTTTAGATTAGTAATTTATTTTCAACAATCGCTGTAATTAGATGTCGGTATCTTCCCTTTTACCGATGATTCGTAGTGTTACACGTGGCGTCTTCTCTAACTATTTCTTGTGTAAGTGATCTTTTTTGTAGTCGAGTTCTCTAAGTTAAGAGATATCAAACCAAATGCCAGACGCTTTCCATTGATTGTTTTGACTGAGGAAATGAATGCTGTAAAGAAGGAAATATTGTACACTAGTGCGCTCGGAATAAGCTTGAACATCGGTTTAGCATGTGTAATTAATGGGGTGGGGCTTATGCTTGCTGATTTATTTTTTGTATGTGCTATATGAACTTGGTATGTCCAGATAGGCTTAAGCATAACTTTTTAGATTAGTTATTTAATTTCAACAATCGTTGTGATTAGATGTCTGCCTCTTCGCTTTTAGTGATGATTAGTAGTGTTACACGTGGCCTCCTCTCTAACTATTTCTTGTGTTAGCGGTCTGTATTGCAGTCGAATTCTCTTAGTTGAGAGATGTCAAACCAAATGCTGAATAATTTGCTCTGATTGAGATATTTATTGCAGTAAAGAAGGAAATATTGTACACTAGTGCGCTTGGAATAAGTTTGAACATTGGTTTAGCATGTGTAGTTAATGGGGTGGGGCTTATGCTTGCTGATTTATTTTTTGTATGTGCTATATGAACTTGGTATGTCCAGATAGGCTTAAGCATAACTTTTTAGATTAGTTATTTAATTTCAACAATCGTTGTGATTAGATGTCTGCCTCTTCGCTTTTAGTGATGATTAGTAGTGTTACACGTGGCCTCCTCTCTAACTATTTCTTGTGTTAGCGGTCTGTATTGCAGTCGAATTCTCTTAGTTGAGAGATGTCAAACGAAATGCTGAATAATTTGCTTTGATTGAGCAATTTATTGCAGTAAAGAAGGAAATATTGTATACTAGTTCGCCTGGAATAAGTTTGAACATTTTTTTCGCATGTGTAGCGCTTTCCTTTCGCATTTTGTTGGGACGTTTTATCTTTGCCGCTTGTGTTTTTTTGATATTATTTGTATCCTTATACTGTAGAGTCACTGGTATAAAAGTATCTTTGCTTTTATGTATATTTTATAAAATTTTTAAATAAATTTGTTCATCTAGGAGGATTTTCTCTATTCTTAGCTAACCTATTGGCTCTTTCAATTTTTTCTTTATGTATTTTATTATGAATCATTCATTGTTCGTCATGATACATTTGAACATATTTTTCAATTATATTATAATTGATGGTTTCTTACTCGCTCTGGTAGAATACTACCTACGTGATTTCATTAGTAGGTAAGTTTTAAGTAGTTATTAAGCGTGTCATTGTACGTTAGTGTCATTTTATAATAAGTCTCAATTTATAATAAAATATTTCATTATTGATGCTATGTTGTACTGTGCAGAATTTATCCTATTACTACAGTAACGATTCGATAGTCCTAAAGAGTTAGTATTTCCATGAGAACTCTACTGTGCTTCAATATTATTTATTTCTAATAAGTGTCTCATAAGTGTGTTGTTCCAATGCCCTTCGGAATTTTCTTTGGTTTAGGATAATGTTCAAAGTATTTCTAAGACATTGCACATACCTATAGCATGTTTTGATAGTATAACTCTAGGTAATAGACGATTCGAAAATGCTGAGTTTTTCATGTTTCTACGATCCTATTGTGTTGTCATTTTCCTATATGTTGTTTGAAATTAATTCAATTTGTCGTTTTTTTTTGGATATACGTTCCTTTTTTTTATTGGATATTTATTAATCCTTCTCGTAGGATACAATATTTGTATTAACTTTGATATTTCTTTGAGGTATTTCTCAAACAAAGGTTCTAATATTTTTTTTTTATGTGGTGCTTTAGAGTAAGTATGTTCCATAGTTTTGTTAGTTTGTGATATTTCCTCTAGTTGCGTTCCCATGTTATTTATATCATTAATTTATAGTTTGTAACGCAATTGGTTAAAGGGTTTCGTGAATTCCATGTCTTTAATTCCATGTTTTACTACAATCTGAAGTGTATCTACGTTTAAAGCTTATTATTTTTTAACTATCCAAATTGGTTTATTTGAGGACAGTTCTGAGTGAATAGTAGCCATTAGTTTTTCTTCTGATACTATTTCCATGAGTTTTAGTCTAATTTGTTCATACCGGGATGTGTTTTTTAGTGAACTAATAATATTGTCTATTTCCATTTGTTCTATATGTTCATTGAGTATCTGTTCAATTTCTTCTTTACTTGAATGGTGTATTAGGTTTTCTTGGTGCCTCTAAAGCATATCTGTTTTTCATCGAACGAACTCACCTAATTTCCATTTATTATTTTTGTCGTCAATCACTTGTGGCAGGGAGTCGGTATAGTTTATTTCATGTTCATTTCTGATGGTGGAGGCTCGTTGGTATTTGGACCTAATTCTTAAAAATAATTAAGTCTTTCCTTCATTTGTTCTTCTAACATTCTTATTTGTTCATATTTGTCATTTTCTGTATAATGAACCCGATTGCTAGCTGTTCTTATGGATACAGTCTGATTCTCGCGGTCTTGTTGATAGTTTTGCTGATAATTTCCCAAAGAAGGTTTATTAAAGTGCCGTCGTTGGCGCGGTGACCATTGTTGATTGTGGTTTTGGTTATAATCCTGTCACTGATATTCTTGTGTTGCGGTTGATTATTATATCTGTTGGTTTGTGTAAAAGGTTGTCTGTAATCGTTCCTGCGATCCTAACGATTGTAACGTTGCTGTTGCTCATGATGTGGGTTTCTTTCGAAATTTGGGCCATATCTCCTTCCTTTATAATTGGAATTCCTTTGTGAGTTAAGTTGAGAATGGTTTTTGTTTCCGAATAACCTTTGAAAATTATGCGCAGCGTGAGTTCTAAGAGTGTTGCCAAGGCCAACTATTTATAGATTATTGTTATAACCTATTAAAATTATTATAGATGAATTATGTTCTCTAATGGTGTATTCCATCCCGTTTTCGACCCTTATCGTTCAAAATTTTATTCTTTCTTTTGTGCTGAACCGTTTTATATTCTATATTCATTAAAAAATTAGATGTATACAATAAGATAATACATATATTGAGCCGTGAATGGCTCCTTGTACTGCTTGGTATGCATTGTACTAAGTTTTGGTAACGTAGACATTCACCTACTATGGGCAGGTTTATCACGTGGTCTTCGATACGGTCCTCAAAGATGTCGGTACCTTCGATTTTACTGGCGATTTGCAGTGTTACGCGTGGCGTCTTGTCTAACTGTTTCTTGTGTAAGCGGTCTGTATTGTAGTCGAGTTCTCTTAGTTGAGAGATATCAATCGAAACACCAGACGAGTTCCTTTAAGAATCACTGCTCGCCTCGTAATAGAGTGAAAATGGATTGAAGTTCAATAATTTTAACAGGTACGTAATAAGCTTATTGATAATGGTTATTCTAGTGCTTCTTAGTTCCAGTAGGAAAAAAAAAATAGTTGAGCTTATGTGGTAAATGATTACTAAAAAGAACGAAATATTGTTCACTAGTGCGCCTGGAATGAGTAAGACATGTGTTCAGCTACTAGTATAGCGCTTGGGGTCGTTGCTTATGCTTGGTGATTTATTTTTTTACGGAATATATAAACTTTGTAGGTCCAGATAGGCTTAAGTATAACTTTTTAGATTAGTTATTTATTTTCAACAATCGCTGTAATTAGATGTCGGTATCTTCCCTTTTACCGATGATTCGTAGTGTTACACGTGGCGTCTTCTCTAACGATTTTTTGTGTAAGTGATCTTTTTTGTAGTCGAGTTCTCTAAGTTAAGAGATATCAAACCAAATGCCAGACGCTTTCCTTTGATTGTTTTGACTGAGGAAATGAATGCTGTAAAGAAGGAAATATTGTACACTAGTGCGCTTGGAATAAGTTTGAACATTGGTTTAGCATGTGTAGTTAATGGGGTGGGGCTTATGCTTGCTGATTTATTTTTTATATGTGCTATATGAACTTGGTATGTCCAGATAGGCTTAAGCATAACCTTTTGGATTAGTTATTTAATTTCAACAATCGTTGTGATTAGATGTCTGCCTCTTCGCTTTTAGTGATGATTAGTAGTGTTACACGTGGCCTCCTCTCTAACTATTTCTTGTGTTAGCGGTCTGTATTGCAGTCGGATTCTCTTAGTTGAGAGATGTCAAACCAAATGCTGAATAATTTGCTTTGATTGAGATATTTATTGCAGTAAAGAAGGAAATATTGTACACTAGTGCGCTTGGAATAAGTTTGAACATTGGTTTAGCATGTGTAGTTAATGGGGTGGGGCTTATGCTTGCTGATTTATTTTTTGTATGTTCTATATGAACTTGGTATGTCCAGATAGGCTTAAGCATAACTTTTTAGATTAGTTATTTCATTTCAACAATCGTTGTGATTAGATGTCTGCCTCTTCGCTTTTAGTGATGATTTGTAGTGTTACACGTGGCCTCCTCTCTAACAATTTCTTGTGTTAGCGGTCTGTATTGCAGTCGAATTCTCTTAGTTGAGAGATGTCAAACCAAATGCTGAATAATTTGCTTTGATTGAGCAATTTATTGCAGTAAAGAGGGAAATATTGTATACTAGTTCGCCTGGAATAAGTTTGTACATTGGTTTAGCATGTGTAGTTAATTGTATGGGGCTTATGCTTGCTGATTTATTTTTTGTATGTGCTATATGAACTTGGTATGTCCAGGTAGGCTTAAGCATAACTTTTTAGATTAGTCATTTAATTTCAACAATTGTTGTGATTAGATGTCTGCCTCTTCGCTTTTAGTGATGATTAGTAGTGTTACACGTGGCCTCCTCTCTAACTATTTCTTGTGTTAGCGGTCTGTATTGCAGTCGGATTCTCTTAGTTGAGAGATATCAAACCAAATGCTGAATAATTTGCTTTGATTGAGATATTTATTGCAGTAAAGAAGGAAATATTGTACACTAGTGCGCTTGGAATAAGTTTGAACATTGGTTTAGCATGTGTAGTTAATGGGGTGGGGCTTATGCTTGCTGATTTATTTTTTGTATGTTCTATATGAACTTGGTATGTCCAGATAGGCTTAAGCATAACTTTTTAGATTAGTTATTTCATTTCAACAATCGTTGTGATTAGATGTCTGCCTCTTCGCTTTTAGTGATGATTAGTAGTGTTACACGTGGCCTCCTCTCTAACTATTTCTTGTGTTAGCGGTCTGTATTGCAGTCGAATTCTCTTAGTTGAGAGATGTCAAACCAAATGCTGAATAATTTGCTTTGATTGAGCAATTTATTGCAGTAAAGAAGGAAATATTGTATACTAGTTCGCCTGGAATAAGTTTGAACATTTTTTTTGCATGTGTAGCGCTTTCCTTTCGCTTTTTGTTGGGACGTTTTATCTTTGCCGCTTGTGTTTTTTTGATATTATTTGTATCCTTATACTGTAGAGTCACTGGTATAAAAGTATCTTTGCTTTTATGTATATTTTATAAAATTTTTAAATAAATTTGTTCATCTAGGAGGATTTTCTCTATTCTTAGCTAACCTATTGGCTCTTCAATTTTTTCTTTATGTATTTTATTATGAATCATTCATTGTTCGTCATGATACATTTGAACATATTTTTCAATTATATTATAATTGATGGTTTCTTACTCGCTCTGGTAGAATACTACCTACGTGATTTCATTAGTAGGTAAGTTTTAAGTAGTTATTAAGCGTGTCATTGTACGTTAGTGCAGCAAGTCTCAATTTATAATAAAATATTTCTTTATTGATGCTATGTTGTACTGTGCAGAATTTATCCTATTACTACAGTAACGATTCGATAGTCCTAAAGAGTTAGTATTTCCATGAGAACTCTACTGTGCTTCAATATTATTTATTTCTAATAAGTGTCTCATAAGTGTGTTGTTCCAATGCCCTTGGAATTGTCTTTGGTTTAGGATAAAGTTCAAAGTATTTCTAAGACATTGCACATACCTATAGCATGTTTTGATAGTATAACTCTAGGTAATAGACGATTCGAAAATGCTGAGTTTTTCATGTTTCTACGATCCTATTGTATTGTCATTTTCCTATATGTTGTTTGAAATTAATTCAATTTGTCGTTTTTTTTTGGATATACGTTCCTTTTTTTTATTGGATATTTATTAATCCTTCTCGTAGGATACAATATTTGTATTAACTTTGATATTTCTTTGAGGTATTTCTCAAACAAAGGTTCTAATATTTTTTTTTTTATGTGGTGCTTTAGAGTAAGTATGTTCCATAGTTTTGTTAGTTTGTGATATTTCCTCTAGTTGCGTTCCCATGTTATTTATATCATTAATTTATAGTTTGTAACGCAATTGGTTAAAGGGTTTCGTGAATTTCTTTAATTCCATGTTTTACTACAATCTGAAGTTTATCTACGTTTAAAGCTTATTGTTTTTTAACTATCCAAATTGGTTTATTTGAGGACAGTTCTGAGTGAATAGTAGCCATTACTTTTTCTTCTGATACTATTTCCATGAGTTTTAGTATAATTTGTTCATACCGGGATGTGTTTTTTAATGAACTAATAATATTGTTTATTTCCAATTGTTCTATATGTTCATTGAGTATCTGTTCAATTTCTTCTTTACTTGAATGGTGTATTAGGTTTTTATGGTGCCTCTAAAGCGTATCTGTTTTACATTAAACGAACTCACCTAATTTCCATTTATTATTTTTGTCGTCAATCATTTGTGGTAGGGAGTCGGTATAGTTTATTTCATGTTCATTTCTGATAGTGGAGGCTCGTTGGTGTTTGGACCTAATTGTTAAAAATGATTAAGTCTTCCTTCATTTGTTCTTGTAACATTCTTATTTGTTCATATTTGTCATTTTCTGTATAATGAACGCGATTGCTAGCTGTTCTTATGGATACAGTCTGATTCTCGCGGTCTTGTTGATAGTTTTGCTGATAATTTCCCAAAGAAGGTTTATTAAAGTACCGTCGTTGGCGCGGTGACCATTGTTGATTGTGGTTTTGGTTATAATCCTGTCACTGATATTCTTGTGTTGCGGTTGATTATTATATCTGTTGGTTTGTGTAAAAGGTTGTCTGTAATCGTTCCGGCGATCCTAACGATTGTAACGTTGCTGTTGCTCATGATGTGGGTTTCTTTCGTAATTTGGGTCATATCTCCTTCCTTTATAATTGGAATTCCTTTGTGAGTTAAGTTGAGAATGGTTTTTGTTTCCGAATAACCTTTGAAAATTATGCGCAGCGTGAGTTCTAAGAGTGTTGCCAAGGCCAACTATTTATAGATTATTGTTATAACCTATTAAAATTATTATAGATGAATTATGTTCTCTAATGGTGTATTCCATCCCGTTTTCGACCCTTATCGTTCAAAATTTTATTCTTTCTTTTGTGCTGAACCGTTTTATATTCTATATTCATTTAAAAATTAGATGTATACAATAAGATAATACATATATTGAGCCGTGAATGGCTCCTTGTACTGCTTGGTATGCATTGTACTAAGTTTTAGTAACGTAGACATTCACCTACTATGGGCAGGTTTATCACGTGGTCTTCGATACGGTCCTCAAAGATGTCGGTACCTTCGATTTTACTGGTGATTTGCAGTGTTACGCGTGGCGTCTTGTCTAACTGTTTCTTGTGTAAGCGGTCTGTATTTTAGTCGAGTTCTTTTAGTTGAGAGATATCAATCGAAACACCAGACGAGTTCCTTTAAGAATCACTGCTCGCCTCGTCATAGAGTGAAAATGGATTGAAGTTCAATAATTTTAACAGGTACGTAATGAGCTTATTGATAATGGTTATTCTAGTGCTTCTTAGTTCCAGTAGGAAAAAAAATTAGTTGAGCTTATGTGGTAAATGATTACTAAAAAGAACGAAATATTGTTCACTAGTGCGCCTGGAATGAGTAAGACATGTGTTCAGCTACTAGTATAGCGCTTGGGTCGTTGCTTATGCTTGGTGATTTATTTTTTGACGGAATATATAAACTTTGTAGGTCCAGATAGGGTTAAGTATAACTTTTTAGATTAGTTATTTATTTTCAACAATCACTGTAATTAGATGTCGGTATCTTCCCTTTTACTGATGATTCGTAGTGTTACACGTGGCGTCTTCTCTAACTATTTCAAGTGTAAGTGATCTTTTTTGTAGTCGAGTTCTCTAAACTAAGAGATATCAAACCAAATGCCAGACGTTTTCCTTTGATTGCTTTGACTGAGGAAATGAATGCTGTAAAGAAGGAAAAATTGTACACTAGTGCGCTCGGAATAAGTTTGAACATTGGTTTAGCATGTGTAGTTAATGGGGTGGGGCTTATGCTTGCTGATTTATTTTTTGTATGTGCTATATGAACTTGGTATGTCCAGATAGGCTTAAGCATAACTTTTTAGATTAGTTATTTAATTTCAACAATCGTTGTGATTAGATGTCTGCCTCTTCGCTTTTAGTGATGATTAGTAGTGTTACACGTGGCCTCCTCTCTAACTATTTCTTGTGTTAGCGGTCTGTATTGCAGTCGAATTCTCTTAGTTGAGAGATATCAAACCAAATGCTGAATAATTTGCTTTGATTGAGATATTTATTGCAGTAAAGAAGGAAATATTGTACACTAGTGTGCTTGGAATAAGTTTGAACATTGGTTTAGCATGTGTAGTTAATGGGTCGGCGCTTATGCTTGCTGATTTATTTTTTGTATGTGCTATATGAACTTGGTATGTCCAGATAGGCTTAAGCATAACTTTTTAGATTAGTTATTTAATTTCAACAATCGTTGTGATTAGATGTCTGCCTCTTCGCTTTTAGTGATGATTAGTAGTGTTACACGTGGCCTCCTCTCTAACTATTTCTTGTGTTAGCGGTCTGTATTGCAGTCGAATTCTCTTAGTTGAGAGATGTCAAACCAAATGCTGAATATTTTGCTTTGATTGAGCTATTTATTGCAGTAAAGAAGGAAATATTGTACACTAGTTCGCCTGGAATAAGTTTGAACATTTGTTCGCATGTGTAGCGCTTTCCTTTCGCATTTTGTTGGGACGTGTTATCTTTGCCGCTTGTGTTTTTTTGATATTATTTGTATCCTTATACTGTAGAGCCACTGGTATAAAAGTATCTTTGCTTCTATGTATATTTTATAAAATTTTTAAATAAATTTGTTCATCTAGGAGGATTTTCTCTATTCTTAGCTAACCTATTGGCTCTTTCAATTTTTTCTTTATGTATTTTATTATGAATCATTCATTGTTCGTCATGATACATTTGAACATATTTTTCAATTATATTATAATTGATGGTTTCTTACTCGCTCTGGTAGAATACTACCTACGTGATTTCATTAGTAGGTAAGTTTTAAGTAGTTATTAAGCGTGTCATTGTACGTTAGTGCAGCAAGTCTCAATTTATAATAAAATATTTCTTTATTGATGCTATGTTGTACTGTGATGAATTTATCCTATTACTACAGCAACGATTCGATAGTCCTAAAGAGTTAGTATTTCCATGAGAACTCTACTATGCTTCAATATTATTTATTTCTAATAAGTGTCTCATAAGTGTGTTGTTCCAATGCCCTTCGGAATTTTCTTTGGTTTAGGATAATGTTCAAAGTATTTCTAAGACATTGCACATACCTATAGCATGTTTTGATAGTATAACTCTAGGTAATAGACGATTCGAAAATGCTGAGTTTTTCATGTTTCTACGATCCTATTGTGTTGTCATTTTCCTATATGTTGTTTGAAATTAATTCAATTTGTCGTTTTTTTTTGGATATACGTTCCTTTTTTTTATTGGATATTTATTAATCCTTCTCGTAGGATACAATATTTGTATTAACTTTGATATTTCTTTGAGGTATTTCTCAAACAAAGGTTCTAATATTTTTTTTTTATGTGGTGCTTTAGAGTAAGTATGTTCCATAGTTTTGTTAGTTTGTGATATTTCCTCTAGTTGCGTTCCCATGTTATTTATATCATTAATTTATAGTTTGTAACGCAATTGGTTAAAGGGTTTCGTGAATTCCATGTCTTTAATTCCATGTTTTACTACAATCTGAAGTTTATCTACGTTTAAACCTTATTATTTTTTAACTATCCAAATTGGTTTATTTGAGGACAGTTCTGAATGAATAGTAGCCATTACTTTTTCTTCTGATACTATTTCCATGAGTTTTAGTCTAATTTGTTTATACCGGGATGTGTTTTTTAATGAACTAATAATATTGTCTATTTCCATTTGTTCTATATGTTCATTGAGTATCTGTTCAATTTCTTCTTTACTTGAATGGTGTATTAGGTTTTCATGGGGCCTCTAAAGCGTATCTGTTTTACATCCAACGAACTCACCTAATTTCCATTTATTATTTTTGTCGTCAATCACTTGTGGCAGGGAGTCGGTATAGTTTATTTCATGTTCATTTCTGATGGTGGAGGCTCGTTGGTGTTTGGACCTGATTCTTAAAAATAATTAAGTCTTTCCTTCATTTGTTCTTGTAACATTCTTATTTGTCATTTTCTGTATAATGAACCCGATTGCTAGCTGTTCTTATGGATACAGTCTGATTCTCGCGGTCTTGTTGATAGTTTTGCTGATAATTTCCCAAAGAAGGTTTATTAAAGTACCGTCGTTGGCGCGGTGACCATTGTTGATTGTGGTTTTGGTTATAATCCTGTCACTGATATTCTTGTGTTGCGGTTGATTATTATATCTGTTGGTTTGTGTAAAAGGTTGTCTGTAATCGTTCCGGCGATCCTAACGATTGTAACGTTGCTGTTGCTCATGATGTGGGTTTCTTTCGAAATTTGGGTCATATCTCCTTCCTTTATAATTGGAATTCCTTTGTGAGTTAAGTTGAGAATGGTTTTTGTTTCCGAATAACCTTTGAAAATTATGCGCAGCGTGAGTTCTAAGAGTGTTGCCAAGGCCAACTATTTATAGATTATTGTTATAACCTATTAAAATTATTATAGATGAATTATGTTCTCTAATGGTGTATTCCATCCCGTTTTCGACCCTTATCGTTCAAAATTTTATTCTTTCTTTTGTGCTGAACCGTTTTATATTCTATATTCATTTAAAAATTAGATGTATACAATAAGATAATACATATATTGAGCCGTGAATGGCTCCTTGTACTGCTTGGTATGCATTGTACTAAGTTTTAGTAACGTAGACATTCACCTACTATGGGCAGGTTTATCACGTGGTCTTCGATACGGTCCTCAAAGATGTCGGTACCTTCGATTTTACTGACGATTTGCAGTGTTACGCGTGGCGTCTTGTCTAACTGTTTCTTGTGTAAGCGGTCTGTATTTTAGTCGAGTTCTTTTAGTTGAGAGATATCAATCGAAACACCAGACGAGTTCCTTTAAGAATCACTGCTCGCCTCGTCATAGAGTGAAAATGGATTGAAGTTCAATAATTTTAACAGGTACGTAATGAGCTTATTGATAATGGTTATTCTAGTGCTTCTTAGTTCCAGTAGGAAAAAAAATTAGTTGAGCTTATGTGGTAAATGATTACTAAAAAGAACGAAATATTGTTCACTAGTGCGCCTGGAATGAGTAAGACATGTGTTCAGCTACTAGTATAGCGCTTGGGTCGTTGCTTATGCTTGGTGATTTATTTTTCGACGGAATATATAAACTTTGTAGGTCCAGATAGGGTTAAGTATAACTTTTTAGATTAGTTATTTATTTTCAACAATCACTGTAATTAGATGTCGGTATCTTCCCTTTTACTGATGATTCGTAGTGTTACAAGTGGCGTCTTCTCTAACTATTTCAAGTGTAAGTGATCTTTTTTGTAGTCGAGTTCTCTAAACTAAGAGATATCAAACCAAATGCCAGACGCTTTCCTTTGATTGCTTTGACTGAGGAAATGAATGCTGTAAAGAAGGAAAAATTGTACACTAGTGCGCTCGGAATAAGTTTGAACATTGGTTTAGCATGTGTAGTTAATGGGGTGGGGCTTATGCTTGCTGATTTATTTTTTGTATGTGCTATATGAACTTGGTATGTCCAGATAGGCTTAAGCATAACTTTTTAGATTAGTTATTTAATTTCAACAATCGTTGTGATTAGATGTCTGCCTCTTCGCTTTTAGTGATGATTAGTAGTGTTACACGTGGCCTCCTCTCTAACTTGTCTCTAACGTCTCTAACTTGACTTCTCTAACTATTTCTTGTGTAAGTGATCTTTTTTGTAGTCGAGTTCTCTAAGTTAAGAGATATCAAACCAAATGCCAGACGCTTTCCTTTGATTGCTTTGACTGAGGAAATGAATGCTGTAAAGAAGGAAATATTGTACACTAGTGCGCTCGGAATAAGTTTGAACATTGGTTTAGCATGTGTAGTTAATGGGGTGGGGCTTATGCTTGCTGATTTATTTTTTGTATGTGCTATATGAACTTGGTATGTCCAGATAGGCTTAAGCATAACTTTTTAGATTAGTTATTTAATTTCAACAATCGTTGTGATTAGATGTCTGCCTCTTCGCTTTTAGTGATGATTAGTAGTGTTACACGTGGCCTCCTCTCTAACTATTTCTTGTGTTAGCGGTCTGTATTGCAGTCGAATTCTCTTAGTTGAGAGATGTCAAACCAAATGCTGAATAATTTGCTTTGATTGAGATATTTATTGCAGTAAAGAAGGAAATATTGTACACTAGTGCGCTTGGAATAAGTTTGAACATTGGTTTAGCATGTGTAGTTAATGGGGTGGGGCTTATGCTTGCTGATTTATTTTTTGTATGTGCTATATGAACTTGGTATGTCCAGATAGGCTTAAGCATAACTTTTTAGATTAGTTATTTAATTTCAACAATCGTTGTGATTAGATGTCTGCCTCTTCGCTTTTAGTGATGATTAGTTGTGTTACACGTGGCCTCCTCTCTAACTATTTCTTGTGTTAGCGGTCTGTATTGCAGTCGAATTCTCTTAGTTGAGAGATGTCAAACCAAATGCTAAATAATTTCCTTTGATTGAGCAATTTATTGCAGTAAAGAAGGAAATATTGTACACTAGTTCGCCTGGAATAAGTTTGAACATTTTTTTCGCATGTGTAGCGCTTTCCTTTCGCATTTTGTTGGGACGTTTTATCTTTGCCGCTTGTGTTTTTTTGATATTATTTGTATCCTTATACTGTAGAGTCACTGGTATAAAAGTATCTTTGCTTTTATGTATATTTTATAAAATTTTTAAATAAATTTGTTCATCTAGGAGGATTTTCTCTATTCTTAGCTAACCTATTGGCTCTTTCAATTTTTTCTTTATGTATTTTATTATGAATCATTCATTGTTCGTCATGATACATTTGAACATATTTTTCAATTATATTATAATTGATGGTTTCTTACTCGCTCTGGTAGAATACTACCTACGTGATTTCATTAGTAGGTAAGTTTTAAGTAGTTATTAAGCGTGTCATTGTACGTTAGTGCAGCAAGTCTTAATTCATAATAAAATATTTCTTTATTAATGCTATGTTGTACTGTGTAGAATTTATCCTTTTACTACAGTAACGATTCGATAGTCCTAAAGAGTTAGTATTTCCATGAGAACTCTACTGTGCTTCAATATTATTTATTTCTAATAAGTGTCTCATAAGTGTGTTGTTCCAATGCCCTTCGGAATTTTCTTTGGTTTAGGATAATGTTCAAAGTATTTCTAAGACATTGCACATACCTATAGCATGTTTTGATAGTATAACTCTAGGTAATAGACGATTCGAAAATGCTGAGTTTTTCATGTTTCTACGATCCTATTGTGTTGTCATTTTCCTATATGTTGTTTGAAATTAATTCAATTTGTCGTTTTTTTTTGGATATACGTTCCTTTTTTTTATTGGATATTTATTAATCCTTCTCGTAGGATACAATATTTGTATTAACTTTGATATTTCTTTGAGGTATTTCTCAAACAAAGGTTCTAATATTTTTTATTTTATGTGGTGCTTTAGAGTAAGTATGTTCCATAGTTTTGTTAGTTTGTGATATTTCCTCTAGTTGCGTTCCCATGTTATTTATATCATTAATTTATAGCTTGTAACGCAATTGGTTAAAGGGTTTCGTGAATTCCATGTTTTACTACAATCTGAAGTTTATCTACGTTTAAACCTTATTATTTTTTAACTATCCAAATTGGTTTATTTGAGGACAGTTCTGAATGAATAGTAGCCATTACTTTTTCTTCTGATACTATTTCCATGAGTTTTAGTCTAATTTGTTTATACCGGGATGTGTTTTTTAATGAACTAATAATATTGTCTATTTCCATTTGTTCTATATGTTCATTGAGTATCTGTTCAATTTCTTCTTTACTTGAATGGTGTATTAGGTTTTCATGGGGCCTCTAAAGCGTATCTGTTTTACATCCAACGAACTCACCTAATTTCCATTTATTATTTTTGTCGTCAATCACTTGTGGCAGGGAGTCGGTATAGTTTATTTCATGTTCATTTCTGATAGTGGAGGCTCGTTGGTGTTTGGACCTAATTCTTAAAAATAATTAAGTCTTTCCTTCATTTGTTCTTGTAACATTCTTATTTGTCATTTTCTGTATAATGAACCCGATTGCTAGCTGTTCTTATGGATACAGTCTGATTCTCGCGGTCTTGTTGATAGTTTTGCTGATAATTTCCCAAAGAAGGTTTATTAAAGTACCGTCGTTGGCGCGGTGACCATTGTTGATTGTGGTTTTGGTTATAATCCTGTCACTGATATTCTTGTGTTGCGGTTGATTATTATATCTGTTGGTTTGTGTAAAAGGTTGTCTGTAATCGTTCCTGCGATCCTAACGATTGTAACGTTGCTGTTGCTCATGATGTGGGTTTCTTTCGAAATTTGGGTCATATCTCCTTCCTTTAAAATTGGAATTCCTTTGTGAGTTAAGTTGAGAATGGTTTTTGTTTCCGAATAACCTTTGAAAATTATGCGCAGCATGAGTTCTAAGAGTGTTGCCAAGGCCAACTATTTATAGATTATTGTTATAACCTATTAAAATTATTATAGATGAATTAGGTTCTCTAATGGTGTATTCCATCCCGTTTTTGACCCTTATCGTTCAAAATTTTATTCTTTCTTTTGTGCTGAACCGTTTTATATTCTATATTCATTTAAAAATTAGATGTATACAATAAGATAATACATATATTGAGCCGTGAATGGCTCCTTGTACTGCTTGGTATGCATTGTACTAAGTTTTGGTAACGTAGACATTCACCTACTATGGGCAGGTTTATCACGTGGTCTTCGATACGGTCTTCAAAGATGTCGGTACCTTCGATTTTACTGGCTATTTGCAGTGTTACGCGTGGCGTCTTGTCTAACTGTTTCTTGTGTAAGCGGTCTGTATTGTAGTCGAGTTCTCTTAGTTGAGAGATATCAATCGAAACACCAGACGAGTTCCTTTAAGAATCACTGCTCGCCTCGTCATAGAGTGAAAATGGATTGATGTTCAATAATTTTAACAGGTACGTAATAAGCTTATTGATAATGGTTATTCTAGTGCTTCTTAGTTCCAGTAGGAAAAAAAAATAGTTGAGCTTATGTGGTAAATGATTACTAAAAAGAACGAAATATTGTACTAGTAACAAGTGCGCCTGGAATGAGTAAGACATGTGTTCAGCTACTAGTATAGCGCTTGGGTCGTTGCTTATGCTTGGTGATTTATTTTTTTACGGAATATATAAACTTTGTAGGTCCAGATAGGCTTAAGTATAACTTTTTAGATTAGTTATTTATTTTCAACAATCGCTGTAATTAGATGTCGGTATCATCCCTTTTACCGATGATTCGTAGTGTTACACGTGGCGTCTTCTCTAACTATTTCAAGTGTAAGTGATCTTTTTTGTAGTCGAGTTCTCTAAACTAAGAGATATCAAACCAATATTTTTGCACGTTTTTTTTTATAAAAATCTAAATTTATTTTATATACTTAAATACTCTATCTATGTATCTTCACGTATTTATGTAATTTTGGTTAAACGTGTTCGGGCGTCTTGATAACTCACAACGGCTACGACTAGCAAGTGGGTTATGTCTCTATTTTTTTTGCTCGTGTTACGGTTACTTTATAATGCTTGAACATCAGAAAATGTTTAAGAATTGCTCTACGTTTGTCTTTGCCAAAAGGAATTTTTCAAGACCGTGTAGCCAAGGAGACTAGTACAAAACAAAAACTAATGGCTTGACTAAATCTTAAAGAAATGGATGGTACCCGAAGCGGCCTTAACATCTACAGTTATCACAATAGCACAAGCTAGTAGAACAAACATGTAGCTTGACAGTTCTTTATAATTGCCCATGGTTTAAAAATAGAAGTAAATGATGACATTTCAGCAGCTAGCAGGGGCATGAACCGAAACTAATGCCTTAACAGCAGTGACAATTCGACAAATGAGAAGAATGAGGAGGAATTATACTTCTACAAAAGTCCATAGCTGAATTAATTTAACTCGCTAGTAAGTACAAGTTCATTATTTTTGCTAGTTTTTTTTTATAAAAATCTAAATTTATTTTATATATTTTAATACTCTATCTATGTATCTTCACGTATTTATGTATTTTGCTTAAATGTGTTCGGGCGTCTTGATGACTCACAACGGCTACGGCTAGCAAGTCGGTTATGTCTCTATTCTTTCTGCTCGTGTTACGGTTATGTTATAATGGTGGAACATCAAAGAATCTTTTAGAATTGCTCCACGTTTGTCTTCACAAAAAAAAATTTTCATGACCGTGTAGCCAAGGAGACTCGTACAAAACAAAAGTTACTGGCTTGACTAAATCTTAAAGAAATGGATGCTAACCAAAGCGGCCTAAACGTCTACAGCCATCACAATGGCACAAGCTAGTTGAACAAATATGTAGCTTGACAGTTCTTTATGATTTCACACGGTTTAAAAATAGAAGTAAATGATGAAATTTCAGCAGCTAGCAGGGGCATGAACCGAAACTAATGCCTTAACAGCAGCGACAATTTGACAAATTAGAAGAATGAGGAGGATATATCAACAATCTATAGCTGCAGTTAATGAACTCTCTGGTAAGTATAAATTCATTATTTTTGCACGGTTTTTATTATGTATGAAAGTCTAACTTTATTTTATATACTTTAATGCTCTTGCTATATGACTTCATGTATTTATGAAATTCAGCTTAAAAGTGTTCGGGCGTCTTGATAACTCACAACGGCTACGATTAGCAAGTGGGTTATGTCTCTGATCTTTCTGCTCGTGTTACGGTTACTTTATAATGGTGGAACAATAAAAAATCTTTTAGAATTGCTCCACGTTTGTCTTCAACAAAAAAATGATTTCAAGACCGTGTGGCAAAGGAGACTCGTACAAAACAAAAATTACTGGCTCGACTAAAATCTTAGACAAATGGATGCTAACCAAAGCGGCCGAAACGTCTACAGCTATCACAATGGCACAAGCTAGTTGAACAAATATGTAGCTTGACAGTTCTTTATGATTTCACACGGTTTAAAAATAGAAATAAATGATGACATTTCAGCAGCTAGCAAGGGCTTGAACGAAACCAATGCCTTAACAGCAGCGACAATTCGACAAATGAGAAGAATGAGGAGGAATTATACTTCTACAACAGTCCATAGCTATATTAATTTAACTCGCTGGTAAGTAAAAGTTCATTATTTTTGCACGTTTTTTTTCATAAAAATCTAAATTTATTTTATATACTTAAATACTCTATCTATGTATCTTCACGTATTTATGTAATTTTGGTTAAACGTGTTCGGGCGTCTTGATAACTCACAACGGCTACGACTAGCAAGTGGGTTATGTCTCTATTTTTTCTGCTCGTGTTACGGTTACTTTATAATGCTTGAACATCAGAAAATCTTTAAGAATTGCTCTACGTTTGTCTTTACCAAAAGGAATTATTCAAGACCCTGTAGCCAAGGAGACTCGTACAAAACAAAAACTAATGGCTTGACTAAATCTTAAAGAAATGGATGCTACCCGAAGCGGCCTTAACATCTACAGTTATCACAATAGCACAAGCTAGTAGAACAAACATGTAGCTTGACAGTTCTTTATAATTGCCCATGGTTTAAAAATAGAAGTAAATGATGACATTTCAGCAGCTAGCAGGGGCATGAACCGAAACTAATGCCTTAACAGCAGTGACAATTCGACCAATGAGAAGAATGAGGAGGAATTATACTTCTACAAAAGTCCATAGCTGAATTAATTTAACTCGCTGGTAAGTACAAGTTCATTATTTTTGCTAGTTTTTTTTTATAAAAATCTAAATTTATTTTATATATTTTAATACTCTATCTATGTATCTTCACGTATTTATGTATTTTGCTTAAATGTGTTCGGGCGTCTTGATGACTCACAACGGCTACGACTAGCAAGTGGGTTATGTCTCTATTTTTTCTGCTCGTGTTACGGTTACTTTATAATGCTTGAACATCAGAAAATCTTTGAGAATTGCTCTACGTTTGTCTTTACCAAAAGGAATTATTCAAGACCCTGTAGCCAAGGAGACTCGTACAAAACAAAAACTAATGGCTTGACTAAATCTTAAAGAAATGGATGCTACCCGAAGCGGCCTTAACATCTACAGTTATCACAATAGCACAAGCTAGTAGAACAAACATCTAGCTTGAGAGTTCTTTATTATTGCCCATGGTTTGAAAATGGAATTAAATGATGACATTTCCGCAGCTAGCAAGGGCTCGAACCGAAACCAATGCTTTAACAGCAGCGACAATTCGACAAATGAGAAGAATGAGGAGGAATTATACTTCTACAACAGTCCATAGCTATATTAATTACACTCGCTGGTAAGTAAAAGTTCATTATTTTCGCACGTTTTTTTTTCATAAAAATCTAAATTTGTTTTATATACTTAAATACTCTATCTATGTATCTTCACGTATTTATGTAATTTTGGTTTAACGTGTTCGGGCGTCTTGATAACTCACAACGGCTACGACTAGCAAGTGGGTTATGTCTCTATTCTCTCTGCTCGTGTTACGGTTACTTTATAATTGTGGAACATCAAAGAATCTTTTAGAATTGCTCCACGTTTGTATTCACCAAAAAAAAGTTTTTAAGACCGTGTAGGTAAGAAGACTCTTACAAAACAAAAATTGCTGGCTTGACTAAAATCTTAGAGAAATGGATGCTAACCGAAGCGGCGTAAACGTCTACAGCCATCACAATGGCACAAGCCAGTTGAACAAATATGAAGCTTGACAGTTCTTTAAGATTTCACACGGTTTAAAAATAGCAGTAAATGATGACATTTCAGCAGCTAGCAAGGGCTTGAACGAAACCAACGCCTTAACAGCAGCAAATATTCGACAAATGAGAAGAATGAGGAGGAATTATACTTCTACAACAGTCCATAGCTATATTAATTTAACTCGCTGGTAAGTAAAAGTTCATTATTTTTGCACGTTTTTTTTCATAAAAATCTAAATTTATTTTATATACTTAAATACTCTATCTATGTATCTTCACGTATTTATGTAATTTTGGTTAAACGTGTTCGGGCGTCTTGATAACTCACAACGGCTACGACTAGCAAGTGGGTTATGTCTCTATTTTTTCTGCTCGTGTTACGGTTACTTTATAATGCTTGAACATCAGAAAATCTTTAAGAATTGCTCTACGTTTGTCTTTACCAAAAGGAATTATTCAAGACCCTGTAGCCAAGGAGACTCGTACAAAACAAAAACTAATGGCTTGACTAAATCTTAAAGAAATGGATGCTAACCAAAGCGGCCTAAACGTCTACAGCCATCACAATGGCACAAGCTAGTTGAACAAATATGTAGCTTGACAGTTCTTTATGATTTCACACGGTTTAAAAATAGAAGTAAATGATGAAATTTCAGCAGCTAGCAGGGGCATGAACCGAAACTAATGCCTTAACAGCAGTGACAATTCGACAAATGAGAAGAATGAGGAGGAATTATACTTCTACAAAAGTCCATAGCTGAATTAATTTAACTCGCTGGTAAGTACAAGTTCATTATTTTTGCTAGTTTTTTTTTATAAAAATCTAAATTTATTTTATATATTTTAATACTCTATCTATGTATCTTCACGTATTTATGTATTTTGCTTAAATGTGTTCGGGCGTCTTGATGACTCACAACGGCTACGACTAGCAAGTGCGTTATGTCTCTATTTTTTCTGCTCGTGTTACGGTTACTTTATAATGCTTGAACATCAGAAAATCTTTAAGAATTGCTCTACGTTTGTCTTTACCAAAAGGAATTATTCAAGACCCTGTAGCCAAGGAGACTCGTACAAAACAGAAACTAATGGCTTGACTAAATCTTAAAGAAATGGATGCTACCCGAAGCGGCCTTAACATCTACAGTTATCACAATAGCACAAGCTAGTAGAACAAACATCTAGCTTGAGAGTTCTTTATTATTGCCCATGGTTTGAAAATGGAATTAAATGATGACATTTCCGCAGCTAGCAAGGGCTCGAACCGAAACCAATGCTTTAACAGCAGCGACAATTCGACAAATGAGAAGAATGAGGAGGAATTATACTTCTACAAAAGTCCATAGCTGAATTAATTTAACTCGCTGGTAAGTACAAGTTCATTATTTTTGCTAGTTTTTTTTTATAAAAATCTAAATTTATTTTATATATTTTAATACTCTATCTATGTATCTTCACGTATTTATGTATTTTGCTTAAATGTGTTCGGGCGTCTTGATGACTCACAACGGCTACGACTAGCAAGTGGGTTATGTCTCTATTTTTTCTGCTCGTGTTACGGTTACTTTATAATGCTTGAACATCAGAAAATCTTTAAGAATTGCTCTACGTTTGTCTTTACCAAAAGGAATTATTCAAGACCCTGTAGCCAAGGAGACTCGTACAAAACAAAAACTAATGGCTTGACTAAATCTTAAAGAAATGGATGCTACCCGAAGCGGCCTTAACATCTACAGTTATCACAATAGCACAAGCTAGTAGAACAAACATCTAGCTTGAGAGTTCTTTATTATTGCCCATGGTTTGAAAATGGAATTAAATGATGACATTTCCGCAGCTAGCAAGGGCTCGAACCGAAACCAATGCTTTAACAGCAGCGACAATTCGACAAATGAGAAGAATGAGGAGGAATTATACTTCTACAACAGTCCATAGCTATATTAATTTAACTCGCTGGTAAGTAAAAGTTCATTATTTTCGCACGTTTTTTTTTCATAAAAATCTAAATTTGTTTTATATACTTAAATACTCTATCTATGTATCTTCACGTATTTATGTAATTTTGGTTTAACGTGTTCGGGCGTCTTGATAACTCACAACGGCTACGACTAGCAAGTGGGTTATGTCTCTATTCTCTCTGCTCGTGTTACGGTTACTTTATAATTGTGGAACATCAAAGAATCTTTTAGAATTGCTCCACGTTTGTATTCACCAAAAAAAAGTTTTTAAGACCGTGTAGGTAAGAAGACTCTTACAAAACAAAAATTGCTGGCTCGACTAAAATCTTAGAGAAATGGATGCTAACCGAAGCGGCGTAAACGTCTACAGCCATCACAATGGCACAAGCCAGTTGAACAAATATGAAGCTTGACAGTTCTTTAAGATTTCACACGGTTTAAAAATAGCAGTAAATGATGACATTTCAGCAGCTAGCAAGGGCTTGAACGAAACCAATGCCTTAACAGCAGCGACAATTCGACAAATGAGAAGAATGAGGAGGAATTATACTTCTACAACAGTCTATAGCTATATTAATTTAACTCGCTGGTAAGTAAAAGTTCATTATTTTTGCACGTTTTTTTTTATAAAAATCTAAATTTATTTTATATACTTAAATACTCTATCTATGTATCTTCACGTATTTATGTAATTTTGGTTAAACGTGTTCGGGCGTCTTGATAACTCACAACGGCTACGACTAGCAAGTGGGTTATGTCTCTATTTTTTCTGCTCGTGTTACGGTTACTTTATAATGCTTGAACATCAGAAAATCTTTAAGAATTGCTCTACGTTTGTCTTTACCAAAAGGAATTATTCAAGACCCTGTAGCCAAGGAGACTCGTACAAAACAAAAACTAATGGCTTGACTAAATCTTAAAGAAATGGATGCTAACCAAAGCGGCCTAAACGTCTACAGCCATCACAATGGCACAAGCTAGTTGAACAAATATGTAGCTTGACAGTTCTTTATGATTTCACACGGTTTAAAAATAGAAGTAAATGATGAAATTTCAGCAGCTAGCAGGGGCATGAACCGAAACTAATGCCTTAACAGCAGTGACAATTCGACAAATGAGAAGAATGAGGAGGAATTATACTTCTACAACAATCTATAGCTGCAGTAATTGAACTCGCTGGAAAGTACAAATTTATTATTTTTGCACGTTTTTTATTATGAAAATCTAAATTTATTTTATATACTTAAATACTCTATCTATGTATCTTCACGTATTTATGTAATTTTGGTTAAACGTGTTCGGGCGTCTTGATAACTCACAACGGCTACGACTAGCAAGTGGGTTATGTCTCTATTTTTTCTGCTCGTGTTACGGTTACTTTATAATGCTTGAACATCAGAAAATCTTTAAGAATTGCTCTACGTTTGTCTTTACCAAAAGGAATTATTCAAGACCCTGTAGCCAAGGAGACTCGTACAAAACAAAAACTAATGGCTTGACTAAATCTTAAAGAAATGGATGCTAACCAAAGCGGCCTAAACGTCTACAGCCATCACAATGGCACAAGCTAGTTGAACAAATATGTAGCTTGACAGTTCTTTATGATTTCACACGGTTTAAAAATAGAAGTAAATGATGAAATTTCAGCAGCTAGCAGGGGCATGAACCGAAACTAATGCCTTAACAGCAGTGACAATTCGACAAATGAGAAGAATGAGGAGGAATTATACTTCTACAAAAGTCCATAGCTGAATTAATTTAACTCGCTGGTAAGTACAAGTTCATTATTTTTGCTAGTTTTTTTTTATAAAAATCTAAATTTATTTTATATATTTTAATACTCTATCTATGTATCTTCACGTATTTATGTATTTTGCTTAAATGTGTTCGGGCGTCTTGATGACTCACAACGGCTACGACTAGCAAGTGGGTTATGTCTCTATTTTTTCTGCTCGTGTTACGGTTACTTTATAATGCTTGAACATCAGAAAATCTTTAAGAATTGCTCTACGTTTGTCTTTACCAAAAGGAATTATTCAAGACCCTGTAGCCAAGGAGACTCGTACAAAACAGAAACTAATGGCTTGACTAAATCTTAAAGAAATGGATGCTACCCGAAGCGGCCTTAACATCTACAGTTATCACAATAGCACAAGCTAGTAGAACAAACATCTAGCTTGAGAGTTCTTTATTATTGCCCATGGTTTGAAAATGGAATTAAATGATGACATTTCCGCAGCTAGCAAGGGCTCGAACCGAAACCAATGCTTTAACAGCAGCGACAATTCGACAAATGAGAAGAATGAGGAGGAATTATACTTCTACAACAGTCCATAGCTATATTAATTTAACTCGCTGGTAAGTAAAAGTTCATTATTTTCGCACGTTTTTTTTTCATAAAAATCTAAATTTGTTTTATATACTTAAATACTCTATCTATGTATCTTCACGTATTTATGTAATTTTGGTTTAACGTGTTCGGGCGTCTTGATAACTCACAACGGCTACGACTAGCAAGTGGGTTATGTCTCTATTCTATCTGCTCGTGTTACGGTTACTTTATAATTGTGGAACATCAAAGAATCTTTTAGAATTGCTCCACGTTTGTATTCACCAAAAAAAAGTTTTTAAGACCGTGTAGGTAAGAAGACTCTTACAAAACAAAAATTGCTGGCTCGACTAAAATCTTAGAGAAATGGATGCTAACCGAAGCGGCGTAAACGTCTACAGCCATCACAATGGCACAAGCCAGTTGAACAAATATGAAGCTTGACAGTTCTTTAAGATTTCACACGGTTTAAAAATAGCAGTAAATGATGACATTTCAGCAGCTAGCAAGGGCTTGAACGAAACCAATGCCTTAACAGCAGCGACAATTCGACAAATGAGAAGAATGAGGAGGAATTATACTTCTACAACAGTCCATAGCTATATTAATTTAACTCGCTGGTAAGTAAAAGTTCATTATTTTTGCACGTTTTTTTTCATAAAAATCTAAATTTATTTTATATACTTAAATACTCTATCTATGTATCTTCACGTATTTATGTAATTTTGGTTAAACGTGTTCGGGCGTCTTGATAACTCACAACGGCTACGACTAGCAAGTGGGTTATGTCTCTATTTTTTCTGCTCGTGTTACGGTTACTTTATAATGCTTGAACATCAGAAAATCTTTAAGAATTGCTCTACGTTTGTCTTTACCAAAAGGAATTATTCAAGACCCTGTAGCCAAGGAGACTCGTACAAAACAAAAACTAATGGCTTGACTAAATCTTAAAGAAATGGATGCTAACCAAAGCGGCCTAAACGTCTACAGCCATCACAATGGCACAAGCTAGTTGAACAAATATGTAGCTTGACAGTTCTTTATGATTTCACACGGTTTAAAAATAGAAGTAAATGATGAAATTTCAGCAGCTAGCAGGGGCATGAACCGAAACTAATGCCTTAACAGCAGTGACAATTCGACAAATGAGAAGAATGAGGAGGAATTATACTTCTACAACAATCTATAGCTGCAGTAATTGAACTCGCTGGAAAGTACAAATTTATTATTTTTGCACGTTTTTTATTATGAAAATCTAAATTTATTTTATATACTTAAATACTCTATCTATGTATCTTCACGTATTTATGTAATTTTGGTTAAACGTGTTCGGGCGTCTTGATAACTCACAACGGCTACGACTAGCAAGTGGGTTATGTCTCTATTTTTTCTGCTCGTGTTACGGTTACTTTATAATGCTTGAACATCAGAAAATCTTTAAGAATTGCTCTACGTTTGTCTTTACCAAAAGGAATTATTCAAGACCCTGTAGCCAAGGAGACTCGTACAAAACAAAAACTAATGGCTTGACAAAATCTTAAAGAAATGGATGCTAACCAAAGCGGCCTAAACGTCTACAGCCATCACAATGGCACAAGCTAGTTGAACAAATATGTAGCTTGACAGTTCTTTATGATTTCACACGGTTTAAAAATAGAAGTAAATGATGAAATTTCAGCAGCTAGCAGGGGCATGAACCGAAACTAATGCCTTAACAGCAGTGACAATTCGACAAATGAGAAGAATGAGGAGGAATTATACTTCTACAAAAGTCCATAGCTGAATTAATTTAACTCGCTGGTAAGTACAAGTTCATTATTTTTGCTAGTTTTTTTTTATAAAAATCTAAATTTATTTTATATATTTTAATACTCTATCTATGTATCTTCACGTATTTATGTATTTTGCTTAAATGTGTTCGGGCGTCTTGATGACTCACAACGGCTACGACTAGCAAGTGGGTTATGTCTCTATTTTTTCTACTCGTGTTACGGTTACTTTATAATGCTTGAACATCAGAAAATCTTTAAGAATTGCTCTACGTTTGTCTTTACCAAAAGGAATTATTCAAGACCCTGTAGCCAAGGAGACTCGTACAAAACAAAAACTAATGGCTTGACTACATCTTAAAGAAATGGATGCTACCCGAAGCGGCCTTAACATCTACAGTTATCACAATAGCACAAGCTAGTAGAACAAACATCTAGCTTGAGAGTTCTTTATTATTGCCCATGGTTTGAAAATGGAATTAAATGATGACATTTCCGCAGCTAGCAAGGGCTCGAACCGAAACCAATGCTTTAACAGCAGCGACAATTCGACAAATGAGAAGAATGAGGAGGAATTATACTTCTACAACAGTCCATAGCTATATTAATTTAACTCGCTGGTAAGTAAAAGTTCATTATTTTCGCACGTTTTTTTTTCATAAAAATCTAAATTTGTTTTATATACTTAAATACTCTATCTATGTATCTTCACGTATTTATGTAATTTTGGTTTAACGTGTTCGGGCGTCTTGATAACTCACAACGGCTACGACTAGCAAGTGGGTTATGTCTCTATTCTCTCTGCTCGTGTTACGGTTACTTTATAATTGTGGAACATCAAAGAATCTTTTAGAATTGCTCCACGTTTGTATTCACCAAAAAAAAGTTTTTAAGACCGTGTAGGTAAGAAGACTCTTACAAAACAAAAATTGCTGGCTCGACTAAAATCTTAGAGAAATGGATGCTAACCGAAGCGGCGTAAACGTCTACAGCCATCACAATGGCACAAGCCAGTTGAACAAATATGAAGCTTGACAGTTCTTTAAGATTTCACACGGTTTAAAAATAGCAGTAAATGATGACATTTCAGCAGCTAGCAAGGGCTTGAACGAAACCAATGCCTTAACAGCAGCGACAATTCGACAAATGAGAAGAATGAGGAGGAATTATACTTCTACAACAGTCCATAGCTATATTAATTTAACTCGCTGGTAAGTAAAAGTTCATTATTTTTGCACGTTTTTTTTCATAAAAATCTAAATTTATTTTATATACTTAAATACTCTATCTATGTATCTTCACGTATTTATGTAATTTTGGTTAAACGTGTTCGGGCGTCTTGATAACTCACAACGGCTACGACTAGCAAGTGGGTTATGTCTCTATTTTTTCTGCTCGTGTTACGGTTACTTTATAATGCTTGAACATCAGAAAATCTTTAAGAATTGCTCTACGTTTGTCTTTACCAAAAGGAATTATTCAAGACCCTGTAGCCAAGGAGACTCGTACAAAACAAAAACTAATGGCTTGACTAAATCTTAAAGAAATGGATGCTAACCAAAGCGGCCTAAACGTCTACAGCCATCACAATGGCACAAGCTAGTTGAACAAATATGTAGCTTGACAGTTCTTTATGATTTCACACGGTTTAAAAATAGAAGTAAATGATGAAATTTCAGCAGCTAGCAGGGGCATGAACCGAAACTAATGCCTTAACAGCAGTGACAATTCGACAAATGAGAAGAATGAGGAGGAATTATACTTCTACAAAAGTCCATAGCTGAATTAATTTAACTCGCTGGTAAGTACAAGTTCATTATTTTTGCTAGTTTTTTTTTATAAAAATCTAAATTTATTTTATATATTTTAATACTCTATCTATGTATCTTCACGTATTTATGTATTTTGCTTAAATGTGTTCGGGCGTCTTGATGACTCACAACGGCTACGACTAGCAAGTGGGTTATGTCTCTATTTTTTCTGCTCGTGTTACGGTTACTTTATAATGCTTGAACATCAGAAAATCTTTAAGAATTGCTCTACGTTTGTCTTTACCAAAAGGAATTATTCAAGACCCTGTAGCCAAGGAGACTCGTACAAAACAGAAACTAATGGCTTGACTAAATCTTAAAGAAATGGATGCTACCCGAAGCGGCCTTAACATCTACAGTTATCACAATAGCACAAGCTAGTAGAACAAACATCTAGCTTGAGAGTTCTTTATTATTGCCCATGGTTTGAAAATGGAATTAAATGATGACATTTCCGCAGCTAGCAAGGGCTCGAACCGAAACCAATGCTTTAACAGCAGCGACAATTCGACAAATGAGAAGAATGAGGAGGAATTATACTTCTACAAAAGTCCATAGCTGAATTAATTTAACTCGCTGGTAAGTACAAGTTCATTATTTTTGCTAGTTTTTTTTTATAAAAATCTAAATTTATTTTATATATTTTAATACTCTATCTATGTATCTTCACGTATTTATGTATTTTGCTTAAATGTGTTCGGGCGTCTTGATGACTCACAACGGCTACGACTAGCAAGTGGGTTATGTCTCTATTTTTTCTACTCGTGTTACGGTTACTTTATAATGCTTGAACATCAGAAAATCTTTAAGAATTGCTCTACGTTTGTCTTTACCAAAAGGAATTATTCAAGACCCTGTAGCCAAGGAGACTCGTACAAAACAAAAACTAATGGCTTGACTACATCTTAAAGAAATGGATGCTACCCGAAGCGGCCTTAACATCTACAGTTATCACAATAGCACAAGCTAGTAGAACAAACATCTAGCTTGAGAGTTCTTTATTATTGCCCATGGTTTGAAAATGGAATTAAATGATGACATTTCCGCAGCTAGCAAGGGCTCGAACCGAAACCAATGCTTTAACAGCAGCGACAATTCGACAAATGAGAAGAATGAGGAGGAATTATACTTCTACAACAGTCCATAGCTATATTAATTTAACTCGCTGGTAAGTAAAAGTTCATTATTTTCGCACGTTTTTTTTTCATAAAAATCTAAATTTGTTTTATATACTTAAATACTCTATCTATGTATCTTCACGTATTTATGTAATTTTGGTTTAACGTGTTCGGGCGTCTTGATAACTCACAACGGCTACGACTAGCAAGTGGGTTATGTCTCTATTCTCTCTGCTCGTGTTACGGTTACTTTATAATTGTGGAACATCAAAGAATCTTTTAGAATTGCTCCACGTTTGTATTCACCAAAAAAAAGTTTTTAAGACCGTGTAGGTAAGAAGACTCTTACAAAACAAAAATTGCTGGCTCGACTAAAATCTTAGAGAAATGGATGCTAACCGAAGCGGCGTAAACGTCTACAGCCATCACAATGGCACAAGCCAGTTGAACAAATATGAAGCTTGACAGTTCTTTAAGATTTCACACGGTTTAAAAATAGCAGTAAATGATGACATTTCAGCAGCTAGCAAGGGCTTGAACGAAACCAATGCCTTAACAGCAGCGACAATTCGACAAATGAGAAGAATGAGGAGGAATTATACTTCTACAACAGTCCATAGCTATATTAATTTAACTCGCTGGTAAGTAAAAGTTCATTATTTTTGCACGTTTTTTTTCATAAAAATCTAAATTTATTTTATATACTTAAATACTCTATCTATGTATCTTCACGTATTTATGTATTTTGCTTAAATGTGTTCGGGCGTCTTGATGACTCACAACGGCTACGACTAGCAAGTGGGTTATGTCTCTATTTTTTCTGCTCGTGTTACGGTTACTTTATAATGCTTGAACATCAGAAAATCTTTAAGAATTGCTCTACGTTTGTCTTTACCAAAAGGAATTATTCAAGACCCTGTAGCCAAGGAGACTCGTACAAAACAAAAACTAATGGCTTGACTAAATCTTAAAGAAATGGATGCTAACCAAAGCGGCCTAAACGTCTACAGCCATCACAATGGCACAAGCTAGTTGAACAAATATGTAGCTTGACAGTTCTTTATTATTGCCCATGGTTTGAAAATGGAATTAAATGATGACATTTCCGCAGCTAGCAAGGGCTCGAACCGAAACCAATGCTTTAACAGCAGCGACAATTCGACAAATGAGAAGAATGAGGAGGAATTATACTTCTACAACAGTCCATAGCTATATTAATTTAACTCGCTGGTAAGTAAAAGTTCATTATTTTCGCACGTTTTTTTTTCATAAAAATCTAAATTTGTTTTATATACTTAAATACTCTATCTATGTATCTTCACGTATTTATGTAATTTTGGTTTAACGTGTTCGGGCGTCTTAATAACTCACAACGGCTACGACTAGCAAGTGGGTTATGTCTCTATTCTCTCTGCTCGTGTTACGGTTACTTTATAATTGTGGAACATCAAAGAATCTTTTAGAATTGCTCCACGTTTGTATTCACCAAAAAAAAGTTTTTAAGACCGTGTAGGTAAGAAGACTCTTACAAAACAAAAATTGCTGGCTCGACTAAAATCTTAGAGAAATGGATGCTAACCGAAGCGGCCTAAACGTCTACAGCCATCACAATGGCACAAGCTAGTTGAACAAATATGTAGCTTGACAGTTCTTTATGATTTCACACGGTTTAAAAATAGAAGTAAATGATGAAATTTCAGCAGCTAGCAGGGGCATGAACCGAAACTAATGCCTTAACAGCAGTGACAATTCGACAAATGAGAAGAATGAGGAGGAATTATACTTCTACAAAAGTCCATAGCTGAATTAATTTAACTCGCTGGTAAGTACAAGTTCATTATTTTTGCTAGTTTTTTTTTATAAAAATCTAAATTTATTTTATATATTTTAATACTCTATCTATGTATCTTCACGTATTTATGTATTTTGCTTAAATGTGTTCGGGCGTCTTGATGACTCACAACGGCTACGACTAGCAAGTGGGTTATGTCTCTATTTTTTCTGCTCGTGTTACGGTTACTTTATAATGCTTGAACATCAGAAAATCTTTAAGAATTGCTCTACGTTTGTCTTTACCAAAAGGAATTATTCAAGACCCTGTAGCCAAGGAGACTCGTACAAAACAGAAACTAATGGCTTGACTAAATCTTAAAGAAATGGATGCTACCCGAAGCGGCCTTAACATCTACAGTTATCACAATAGCACAAGCTAGTAGAACAAACATCTAGCTTGAGAGTTCTTTATTATTGCCCATGGTTTGAAAATGGAATTAAATGATGACATTTCCGCAGCTAGCAAGGGCTCGAACCGAAACCAATGCTTTAACAGCAGCGACAATTCGACAAATGAGAAGAATGAGGAGGAATTATACTTCTACAAAAGTCCATAGCTGAATTAATTTAACTCGCTGGTAAGTACAAGTTCATTATTTTTGCTAGTTTTTTTTTATAAAAATCTAAATTTATTTTATATATTTTAATACTCTATCTATGTATCTTCACGTATTTATGTATTTTGCTTAAATGTGTTCGGGCGTCTTGATGACTCACAACGGCTACGACTAGCAAGTGGGTTATGTCTCTATTTTTTCTACTCGTGTTACGGTTACTTTATAATGCTTGAACATCAGAAAATCTTTAAGAATTGCTCTACGTTTGTCTTTACCAAAAGGAATTATTCAAGACCCTGTAGCCAAGGAGACTCGTACAAAACAAAAACTAATGGCTTGACTACATCTTAAAGAAATGGATGCTACCCGAAGCGGCCTTAACATCTACAGTTATCACAATAGCACAAGCTAGTAGAACAAACATCTAGCTTGAGAGTTCTTTATTATTGCCCATGGTTTGAAAATGGAATTAAATGATGACATTTCCGCAGCTAGCAAGGGCTCGAACCGAAACCAATGCTTTAACAGCAGCGACAATTCGACAAATGAGAAGAATGAGGAGGAATTATACTTCTACAACAGTCCATAGCTATATTAATTTAACTCGCTGGTAAGTAAAAGTTCATTATTTTCGCACGTTTTTTTTTCATAAAAATCTAAATTTGTTTTATATACTTAAATACTCTATCTATGTATCTTCACGTATTTATGTAATTTTGGTTTAACGTGTTCGGGCGTCTTGATAACTCACAACGGCTACGACTAGCAAGTGGGTTATGTCTCTATTCTCTCTGCTCGTGTTACGGTTACTTTATAATTGTGGAACATCAAAGAATCTTTTAGAATTGCTCCACGTTTGTATTCACCAAAAAAAAGTTTTTAAGACCGTGTAGGTAAGAAGACTCTTACAAAACAAAAATTGCTGGCTCGACTAAAATCTTAGAGAAATGGATGCTAACCGAAGCGGCGTAAACGTCTACAGCCATCACAATGGCACAAGCCAGTTGAACAAATATGAAGCTTGACAGTTCTTTAAGATTTCACACGGTTTAAAAATAGCAGTAAATGATGACATTTCAGCAGCTAGCAAGGGCTTGAACGAAACCAATGCCTTAACAGCAGCGACAATTCGACAAATGAGAAGAATGAGGAGGAATTATACTTCTACAACAGTCCATAGCTATATTAATTTAACTCGCTGGTAAGTAAAAGTTCATTATTTTTGCACGTTTTTTTTCATAAAAATCTAAATTTATTTTATATACTTAAATACTCTATCTATGTATCTTCACGTATTTATGTAATTTTGGTTAAACGTGTTCGGGCGTCTTGATAACTCACAACGGCTACGACTAGCAAGTGGGTTATATCTCTATTTTTTCTGCTCGTGTTACGGTTACTTTATAATGCTTGAACATCAGAAAATCTTTAAGAATTGCTCTACGTTTGTCTTTACCAAAAGGAATTATTCAAGACCCTGTAGCCAAGGAGACTCGTACAAAACAAAAACTAATGGCTTGACTAAATCTTAAAGAAATGGATGCTAACCAAAGCGGCCTAAACGTCTACAGCCATCACAATGGCACAAGCTAGTTGAACAAATATGTAGCTTGACAGTTCTTTATGATTTCACACGGTTTAAAAATAGAAGTAAATGATGAAATTTCAGCAGCTAGCAGGGGTATGAACCGAAACTAATGCCTTAACAGCAGTGACAATTCGACAAATGAGAAGAATGAGGAGGAATTATACTTCTACAAAAGTCCATAGCTGAATTAATTTAACTCGCTGGTAAGTACAAGTTCATTATTTTTGCTAGTTTTTTTTTATAAAAATCTAAATTTATTTTATATATTTTAATACTCTATCTATGTATCTTCACGTATTTATGTATTTTGCTTAAATGTGTTCGGGCGTCTTGATGACTCACAACGGCTACGACTAGCAAGTGGGTTATGTCTCTATTTTTTCTGCTCGTGTTACGGTTACTTTATAATGCTTGAACATCAGAAAATCTTTAAGAATTGCTCTACGTTTGTCTTTACCAAAAGGAATTATTCAAGACCCTGTAGCCAAGGAGACTCGTACAAAACAAAAACTAATGGCTTGACTAAATCTTAAAGAAATGGATGCTAACCAAAGCGGCCTAAACGTCTACAGCCATCACAATGGCACAAGCTAGTTGAACAAATATGTAGCTTGACAGTTCTTTATTATTGCCCATGGTTTGAAAATGGAATTAAATGATGACATTTCCGCAGCTAGCAAGGGCTCGAACCGAAACCAATGCTTTAACAGCAGCGACAATTCGACAAATGAGAAGAATGAGGAGGAATTATACTTCTACAACAGTCCATAGCTATATTAATTTAACTCGCTGGTAAGTAAAAGTTCATTATTTTCGCACGTTTTTTTTTCATAAAAATCTAAATTTGTTTTATATACTTAAATACTCTATCTATGTATCTTCACGTATTTATGTAATTTTGGTTTAACGTGTTCGGGCGTCTTAATAACTCACAACGGCTACGACTAGCAAGTGGGTTATGTCTCTATTCTCTCTGCTCGTGTTACGGTTACTTTATAATTGTGGAACATCAAAGAATCTTTTAGAATTGCTCCACGTTTGTATTCACCAAAAAAAAGTTTTTAAGACCGTGTAGGTAAGAAGACTCTTACAAAACAAAAATTGCTGGCTCGACTAAAATCTTAGAGAAATGGATGCTAACCGAAGCGGCGTAAACGTCTACAGCCATCACAATGGCACAAGCCAGTTGAACAAATATGAAGCTTGACAGTTCTTTAAGATTTCACACGGTTTAAAAATAGCAGTAAATGATGACATTTCAGCAGCTAGCAAGGGCTTGAACGAAACCAATGCCTTAACAGCAGCGACAATTCGACAAATGAGAAGAATGAGGAGGAATTATACTTCTACAACAGTCCATAGCTATATTAATTTAACTCGCTGGTAAGTAAAAGTTCATTATTTTTGCACGTTTTTTTTCATAAAAATCTAAATTTATTTTATATACTTAAATACTCTATCTATGTATCTTCACGTATTTATGTAATTTTGGTTAAACGTGTTCGGGCGTCTTGATAACTCACAACGGCTACGACTAGCAAGTGGGTTATGTCTCTATTTTTTCTGCTCGTGTTACGGTTACTTTATAATGCTTGAACATCAGAAAATCTTTAAGAATTGCTCTACGTTTGTCTTTACCAAAAGGAATTATTCAAGACCCTGTAGCCAAGGAGACTCGTACAAAACAAAAACTAATGGCTTGACTAAATCTTAAAGAAATGGATGCTAACCAAAGCGGCCTAAACGTCTACAGCCATCACAATGGCACAAGCTAGTTGAACAAATATGTAGCTTGACAGTTCTTTATGATTTCACACGGTTTAAAAATAGAAGTAAATGATGAAATTTCAGCAGCTAGCAGGGGCATGAACCGAAACTAATGCCTTAACAGCAGTGACAATTCGACAAATGAGAAGAATGAGGAGGAATTATACTTCTACAAAAGTCCATAGCTGAATTAATTTAACTCGCTGGTAAGTACAAGTTCATTATTTTTGCTAGTTTTTTTTTATAAAAATCTAAATTTATTTTATATATTTTAATACTCTATCTATGTATCTTCACGTATTTATGTATTTTGCTTAAATGTGTTCGGGCGTCTTGATGACTCACAACGGCTACGACTAGCAAGTGGGTTATGTCTCTATTTTTTCTGCTCGTGTTACGGTTACTTTATAATGCTTGAACATCAGAAAATCTTTAAGAATTGCTCTACGTTTGTCTTTACCAAAAGGAATTATTCAAGACCCTGTAGCCAAGGAGACTCGTACAAAACAGAAACTAATGGCTTGACTAAATCTTAAAGAAATGGATGCTACCCGAAGCGGCCTTAACATCTACAGTTATCACAATAGCACAAGCTAGTAGAACAAACATCTAGCTTGAGAGTTCTTTATTATTGCCCATGGTTTGAAAATGGAATTAAATGATGACATTTCCGCAGCTAGCAAGGGCTCGAACCGAAACCAATGCTTTAACAGCAGCGACAATTCGACAAATGAGAAGAATGAGGAGGAATTATACTTCTACAAAAGTCCATAGCTGAATTAATTTAACTCGCTGGTAAGTACAAGTTCATTATTTTTGCTAGTTTTTTTTTATAAAAATCTAAATTTATTTTATATATTTTAATACTCTATCTATGTATCTTCACGTATTTATGTATTTTGCTTAAATGTGTTCGGGCGTCTTGATGACTCACAACGGCTACGACTAGCAAGTGGGTTATGTCTCTATTTTTTCTGCTCGTGTTACGGTTACTTTATAATGCTTGAACATCAGAAAATCTTTAAGAATTGCTCTACGTTTGTCTTTACCAAAAGGAATTATTCAAGACCCTGTAGCCAAGGAGACTCGTACAAAACAAAAACTAATGGCTTGACTACATCTTAAAGAAATGGATGCTACCCGAAGCGGCCTTAACATCTACAGTTATCACAATAGCACAAGCTAGTAGAACAAACATCTAGCTTGAGAGTTCTTTATTATTGCCCATGGTTTGAAAATGGAATTAAATGATGACATTTCCGCAGCTAGCAAGGGCTCGAACCGAAACCAATGCTTTAACAGCAGCGACAATTCGACAAATGAGAAGAATGAGGAGGAATTATACTTCTACAACAGTCCATAGCTATATTAATTTAACTCGCTGGTAAGTAAAAGTTCATTATTTTCGCACGTTTTTTTTTCATAAAAATCTAAATTTGTTTTATATACTTAAATACTCTATCTATGTATCTTCACGTATTTATGTAATTTTGGTTTAACGTGTTCGGGCGTCTTGATAACTCACAACGGCTACGACTAGCAAGTGGGTTATGTCTCTATTCTCTCTGCTCGTGTTACGGTTACTTTATAATTGTGGAACATCAAAGAATCTTTTAGAATTGCTCCACGTTTGTATTCACCAAAAAAAAGTTTTTAAGACCGTGTAGGTAAGAAGACTCTTACAAAACAAAAATTGCTGGCTCGACTAAAATCTTAGAGAAATGGATGCTAACCGAAGCGGCGTAAACGTCTACAGCCATCACAATGGCACAAGCCAGTTGAACAAATATGAAGCTTGACAGTTCTTTAAGATTTCACACGGTTTAAAAATAGCAGTAAATGATGACATTTCAGCAGCTAGCAAGGGCTTGAACGAAACCAATGCCTTAACAGCAGCGACAATTCGACAAATGAGAAGAATGAGGAGGAATTATACTTCTACAACAGTCCATAGCTATATTAATTTAACTCGCTGGTAAGTAAAAGTTCATTATTTTTGCACGTTTTTTTTCATAAAAATCTAAATTTATTTTATATATTTAAATACTCTATCTATGTATCTTCACGTATTTATGTAATTTTGGTTAAACGTGTTCGGGCGTCTTGATAACTCACAACGGCTACGACTAGCAAGTGGGTTATGTCTCTATTTTTTCTGCTCGTGTTACGGTTACTTTATAATGCTTGAACATCAGAAAATCTTTAAGAATTGCTCTACGTTTGTCTTTACCAAAAGGAATTATTCAAGACCCTGTAGCCAAGGAGACTCGTACAAAACAAAAACTAATGGCTTGACTAAATCTTAAAGAAATGGATGCTAACCAAAGCGGCCTAAACGTCTACAGCCATCACAATGGCACAAGCTAGTTGAACAAATATGTAGCTTGACAGTTCTTTATGATTTCACACGGTTTAAAAATAGAAGTAAATGATGAAATTTCAGCAGCTAGCAGGGGCATGAACCGAAACTAATGCCTTAACAGCAGTGACAATTCGACAAATGAGAAGAATGAGGAGGAATTATACTTCTACAAAAGTCCATAGCTGAATTAATTTAACTCGCTGGTAAGTACAAGTTCATTATTTTTGCTAGTTTTTTTTTATAAAAATCTAAATTTATTTTATATATTTTAATACTCTATCTATGTATCTTCACGTATTTATGTCTTTTGCTTAAATGTGTTCGGGCGTCTTGATGACTCACAACGGCTACGACTAGCAAGTGGGTTATGTCTCTATTTTTTCTGCTCGTGTTACGGTTACTTTATAATGCTTGAACATCAGAAAATCTTTAAGAATTGCTCTACGTTTGTCTTTACCAAAAGGAATTATTCAAGACCCTGTAGCCAAGGAGACTCGTACAAAACAAAAACTAATGGCTTGACTAAATCTTAAAGAAATGGATGCTAACCAAAGCGGCCTAAACGTCTACAGCCATCACAATGGCACAAGCTAGTAGAACAAACATCTAGCTTGAGAGTTCTTTATTATTGCCCATGGTTTGAAAATGGAATTAAATGATGACATTTCCGCAGCTAGCAAGGGCTCGAACCGAAACCAATGCTTTAACAGCAGCGACAATTCGACAAATGAGAAGAATGAGGAGGAATTATACTTCTACAAAAGTCCATAGCTGAATTAATTTAACTCGCTGGTAAGTACAAGTTCATTATTTTTGCTAGTTTTTTTTTATAAAAATCTAAATTTATTTTATATATTTTAATACTCTATCTATGTATCTTCACGTATTTATGTATTTTGCTTAAATGTGTTCGGGCGTCTTGATGACTCACAACGGCTACGACTAGCAAGTGGGTTATGTCTCTATTTTTTCTGCTCGTGTTACGGTTACTTTATAATGCTTGAACATCAGAAAATCTTTAAGAATTGCTCTACGTTTGTCTTTACCAAAAGGAATTATTCAAGACCCTGTAGCCAAGGAGACTCGTACAAAACAAAAACTAATGGCTTGACTAAATCTTAAAGAAATGGATGCTACCCGAAGCGGCCTTAACATCTACAGTTATCACAATAGCACAAGCTAGTAGAACAAACATCTAGCTTGAGAGTTCTTTATTATTGCCCATGGTTTGAAAATGGAATTAAATGATGACATTTCCGCAGCTAGCAAGGGCTCGAACCGAAACCAATGCTTTAACAGCAGCGACAATTCGACAAATGAGAAGAATGAGGAGGAATTATACTTCTACAACAGTCCATAGCTATATTAATTTAACTCGCTGGTAAGTAAAAGTTCATTATTTTCGCACGTTTTTTTTTCATAAAAATCTAAATTTGTTTTATATACTTAAATACTCTATCTATGTATCTTCACGTATTTATGTAATTTTGGTTTAACGTGTTCGGGCGTCTTGATAACTCACAACGGCTACGACTAGCAAGTGGGTTATGTCTCTATTCTCTCTGCTCGTGTTACGGTTACTTTATAATTGTGGAACATCAAAGAATCTTTTAGAATTGCTCCACGTTTGTATTCACCAAAAAAAAGTTTTTAAGACCGTGTAGGTAAGAAGACTCTTACAAAACAAAAATTGCTGGCTCGACTAAAATCTTAGAGAAATGGATGCTAACCGAAGCGGCGTAAACGTCTACAGCCATCACAATGGCACAAGCCAGTTGAACAAATATGAAGCTTGACAGTTCTTTAAGATTTCACACGGTTTAAAAATAGCAGTAAATGATGACATTTCAGCAGCTAGCAAGGGCTTGAACGAAACCAATGCCTTAACAGCAGCGACAATTCGACAAATGAGAAGAATGAGGAGGAATTATACTTCTACAACAGTCCATAGCTATATTAATTTAACTCGCTGGTAAGTAAAAGTTCATTATTTTCGCACGTTTTTTTTTCATAAAAATCTAAATTTGTTTTATATACTTAAATACTCTATCTATGTATCTTCACGTATTTATGTAATTTTGGTTTAACGTGTTCGGGCGTCTTGATAACTCACAACGGCTACGACTAGCAAGTGGGTTATGTCTCTATTCTCTCTGCTCGTGTTACGGTTACTTTATAATTGTGGAACATCAAAGAATCTTTTAGAATTGCTCCACGTTTGTATTCACCAAAAAAAAGTTTTTAAGACCGTGTAGGTAAGAAGACTCTTACAAAACAAAAATTGCTGGCTCGACTAAAATCTTAGAGAAATGGATGCTAACCGAAGCGGCGTAAACGTCTACAGCCATCACAATGGCACAAGCCAGTTGAACAAATATGAAGCTTGACAGTTCTTTAATATTTCACACGGTTTAAAAATAGCAGTAAATGATGACATTTCAGCAGCTAGCAAGGGCTTGAACTGAAATCAATGCTTTAACAGCAGCAAATATTCGACAAATGAGAAGAATAAAAAGGAATTATACTTCTACAACAATCTATAGCTGAATTAATTTAACTCGCTGGTAAGTACAAGTTCATTATTTTTGCTATTTTTTTTTTATAAAAATCTAAATTTATTTTATATATTTTAATACTCTATCTATGTATCTTCACGTATTTATGTATTTTGCTTAAATGTGTTCGGGCGTCTTGATGACTCACAACGGCTACGACTAGCAAGTGGGTTATGTCTCTATTTTTTCTGCTCGTGTTACGGTTACTTTATAATGCTTGAACATCAGAAAATCTTTAAGAATTGCTCTACGTTTGTCTTTACCAAAAGGAATTATTCAAGACCCTGTAGCCAAGGAGACTCGTACAAAACAAAAACTAATGGCTTGACTAAATCTTAAAGAAATGGATGCTAACCAAAGCGGCCTAAACGTCTACAGCCATCACAATGGCACAAGCTAGTTGAACAAATATGTAGCTTGACAGTTCTTTATTATTGCCCATGGTTTGAAAATGGAATTAAATGATGACATTTCCGCAGCTAGCAAGGGCTCGAACCGAAACCAATGCTTTAACAGCAGCGACAATTCGACAAATGAGAAGAATGAGGAGGAATTATACTTCTACAACAGTCCATAGCTATATTAATTTAACTCGCTGGTAAGTAAAAGTTCATTATTTTCGCACGTTTTTTTTTCATAAAAATCTAAATTTGTTTTATATACTTAAATACTCTATCTATGTATCTTCACGTATTTATGTAATTTTGGTTTAACGTGTTCGGGCGTCTTGATAACTCACAACGGCTACGACTAGCAAGTGGGTTATGTCTCTATTCTCTCTGCTCGTGTTACGGTTACTTTATAATTGTGGAACATCAAAGAATCATTTAGAATTGCTCCACGTTTGTATTCACCAAAAAAAAGTTTTTAAGACCGTGTAGGTAAGAAGACTCTTACAAAACAAAAATTGCTGGCTCGACTAAAATCTTAGAGAAATGGATGCTAACCGAAGCGGCGTAAACGTCTACAGCCATCACAATGGCACAAGCCAGTTGAACAAATATGAAGCTTGACAGTTCTTTAAGATTTCACACGGTTTAAAAATAGCAGTAAATGATGACATTTCAGCAGCTAGCAAGGGCTTGAACGAAACCAATGCCTTAACAGCAGCGACAATTCGACAAATGAGAAGAATGAGGAGGAATTATACTTCTACAACAGTCCATAGCTATATTAATTTAACTCGCTGGTAAGTAAAAGTTCATTATTTTCGCACGTTTTTTTTTCATAAAAATCTAAATTTGTTTTATATACTTAAATACTCTATCTATGTATCTTCACGTATTTATGTAATTTTGGTTTAACGTGTTCGGGCGTCTTGATAACTCACAACGGCTACGACTAGCAAGTGGGTTATGTCTCTATTCTCCCTGCTCGTGTTACGGTTACTTTATAATTGTGGAACATCAAAGAATCTTTTAGAATTGCTCCACGTTTGTATTCACCAAAAAAAAGTTTTTAAGACCGTGTAGGTAAGAAGACTCTTACAAAACAAAAATTGCTGGCTCGACTAAAATCTTAGAGAAATGGATGCTAACCGAAGCGGCGTAAACGTCTACAGCCATCACAATGGCACAAGCCAGTTGAACAAATATGAAGCTTGACAGTTCTTTAAGATTTCACACGGTTTAAAAATAGCAGTAAATGATGACATTTCAGCAGCTAGCAAGGGCTTGAACTGAAATCAATGCTTTAACAGCAGCAAATATTCGACAAATGAGAAGAATAAAAAGGAATTATACTTCTACAACAATCTATAGCTGAATTAATTTAACTCGCTGGTAAGTACAAGTTCATTATTTTTGCTATTTTTTTTTTATAAAAATCTAAATTTATTTTATATATTTTAATACTCTATCTATGTATCTTCACGTATTTATGTATTTTGCTTAAATGTGTTCGGGCGTCTTGATGACTCACAACGGCTACGACTAGCAAGTGGGTTATGTCTCTATTTTTTCTGCTCGTGTTACGGTTACTTTATAATGCTTGAACATCAGAAAATCTTTAAGAATTGCTCTACGTTTGTCTTTACCAAAAGGAATTATTCAAGACCCTGTAGCCAAGGAGACTCGTACAAAACAAAAACTAATGGCTTGACTAAATCTTAAAGAAATGGATGCTACCCGAAGCGGCCTTAACATCTACAGTTATCACAATAGCACAAGCTAGTAGAACAAACATCTAGCTTGAGAGTTCTTTATTATTGCCCATGGTTTGAAAATGGAATTAAATGATGACATTTCCGCAGCTAGCAAGGGCTCGAACCGAAACCAATGCTTTAACAGCAGCGACAATTCGACAAATGAGAAGAATGAGGAGGAATTATACTTCTACAACAGTCCATAGCTATATTAATTTAACTCGCTGGTAAGTAAAAGTTCATTATTTTCGCACGTTTTTTTTTCATAAAAATCTAAATTTGTTTTATATACTTAAATACTCTATCTATGTATCTTCACGTATTTATGTAATTTTGGTTTAACGTGTTCGGGCGTCTTGATAACTCACAACGGCTACGACTAGCAAGTGGGTTATGTCTCTATTCTCTCTGCTCGTGTTACGGTTACTTTATGATTGTGGAACATCAAAGAATCTTTTAGAATTGCTCCACGTTTGTATTCACCAAAAAAAAGTTTTTAAGACCGTGTAGGTAAGAAGACTCTTACAAAACAAAAATTGCTGGCTCGACTAAAATCTTAGAGAAATGGATGCTAACCGAAGCGGCGTAAACGTCTACAGCCATCACAATGGCACAAGCCAGTTGAACAAATATGAAGCTTGACAGTTCTTTAAGATTTCACACGGTTTAAAAATAGCAGTAAATGATGACATTTCAGCAGCTAGCAAGGGCTTGAACGAAACCAATGCCTTAACAGCAGCGACAATTCGACAAATGAGAAGAATGAGGAGGAATTATACTTCTACAACAGTCCATAGCTATATTAATTTAACTCGCTGGTAAGTAAAAGTTCATTATTTTCGCACGTTTTTTTTTCATAAAAATCTAAATTTGTTTTATATACTTAAATACTCTATCTATGTATCTTCACGTATTTATGTAATTTTGGTTTAACGTGTTCGGGCGTCTTGATAACTCACAACGGCTACGACTAGCAAGTGGGTTATGTCTCTATTCTCTCTGCTCGTGTTACGGTTACTTTATAATTGTGGAACATCAAAGAATCTTTTAGAATTCCTCCACGTTTGTATTCACCAAAAAAAAGTTTTTAAGACCGTGTAGGTAAGAAGACTCTTACAAAACAAAAATTGCTGGCTCGACTAAAATCTTAGAGAAATGGATGCTAACCGAAGCGGCGTAAACGTCTACAGCCATCACAATGGCACAAGCCAGTTGAACAAATATGAAGCTTGACAGTTCTTTAAGATTTCACACGGTTTAAAAATAGCAGTAAATGATGACATTTCAGCAGCTAGCAAGGGCTTGAACTGAAATCAATGCTTTAACAGCAGCAAATATTCGACAAATGAGAAGAATAAAAAGGAATTATACTTCTACAACAATCTATAGCTGAATTAATTTAACTCGCTGGTAAGTACAAGTTCATTATTTTTGCTATTTTTTTTTTATAAAAATCTAAATTTATTTTATATATTTTAATACTCTATCTATGTATCTTCACGTATTTATGTATTTTGCTTAAATGTGTTCGGGCGTCTTGATGACTCACAACGGCTACGACTAGCAAGTGGGTTATGTCTCTATTTTTTCTGCTCGTGTTACGGTTACTTTATAATGCTTGAACATCAGAAAATCTTTAAGAATTGCTCTACGTTTGTCTTTACCAAAAGGAATTATTCAAGACCCTGTAGCCAAGGAGACTCGTACAAAACAAAAACTAATGGCTTGACTAAATCTTAAAGAAATGGATGCTAACCAAAGCGGCCTTAACGTCTACAGCCATCACAATGGCACAAGCTAGTTGAACAAATATGTAGCTTGACAGTTCTTTATTATTGCCCATGGTTTGAAAATGGAATTAAATGATGACATTTCCGCAGCTAGCAAGGGCTCGAACCGAAACCAATGCTTTAACAGCAGCGACAATTCGACAAATGAGAAGAATGAGGAGGAATTATACTTCTACAACAGTCCATAGCTATATTAATTTAACTCGCTGGTAAGTAAAAGTTCATTATTTTCGCACGTTTTTTTTTCATAAAAATCTAAATTTGTTTTATATACTTAAATACTCTATCTATGTATCTTCACGTATTTATGTATTTTGCTTAAATGTGTTCGGGCGTCTTGATGACTCACAACGGCTACGACTAGCAAGTGGGTTATGTCTCTATTTTTTCTGCTCGTGTTACGGTTACTTTATAATGCTTGAACATCAGAAAATCTTTAAGAATTGCTCTACGTTTGTCTTTACCAAAAGGAATTATTCAAGACCCTGTAGCCAAGGAGACTCGTACAAAACAAAAACTAATGGCTTGACTAAATCTTAAAGAAATGGATGCTACCCGAAGCGGCCTTAACATCTACAGTTATCACAATAGCACAAGCTAGTAGAACAAACATCTAGCTTGAGAGTTCTTTATTATTGCCCATGGTTTGAAAATGGAATTAAATGATGACATTTCCGCAGCTAGCAAGGGCTCGAACCGAAACCAATGCTTTAACAGCAGCGACAATTCGACAAATGAGAAGAATGAGGAGGAATTATACTTCTACAACAGTCCATAGCTATATTAATTTAACTCGCTGGTAAGTAAAAGTTCATTATTTTCGCACGTTTTTTTTTCATAAAAATCTAAATTTGTTTTATATACTTAAATACTCTATCTATGTATCTTCACGTATTTATGTAATTTTGGTTTAACGTGTTCGGGCGTCTTGATAACTCACAACGGCTACGACTAGCAAGTGGGTTATGTCTCTATTCTCTCTGCTCGTGTTACGGTTACTTTATAATTGTGGAACATCAAAGAATCTTTTAGAATTGCTCCACGTTTGTATTCACCAAAAAAAAGTTTTTAAGACCGTGTAGGTAAGAAGACTCTTACAAAACAAAAATTGCTGGCTCGACTAAAATCTTAGAGAAATGGATGCTAACCGAAGCGGCGTAAACGTCTACAGCCATCACAATGGCACAAGCCAGTTGAACAAATATGAAGCTTGACAGTTCTTTAAGATTTCACACGGTTTAAAAATAGCAGTAAATGATGACATTTCAGCAGCTAGCAAGGGCTTGAACTGAAATCAATGCTTTAACAGCAGCAAATATTCGACAAATGAGAAGAATAAAAAGGAATTATACTTCTACAACAATCTATAGCTGAATTAATTTAACTCGCTGGTAAGTACAAGTTCATTATTTTTGCTATTTTTTTTTTATAAAAATCTAAATTTATTTTATATATTTTAATACTCTATCTATGTATCTTCACGTATTTATGTATTTTGCTTAAATGTGTTCGGGCGTCTTGATGACTCACAACGGCTACGACTAGCAAGTGGGTTATGTCTCTATTTTTTCTGCTCGTGTTACGGTTACTTTATAATGCTTGAACATCAGAAAATCTTTAAGAATTGCTCTACGTTTGTCTTTACCAAAAGGAATTATTCAAGACCCTGTAGCCAAGGAGACTCGTACAAAACAAAAACTAATGGCTTGACTAAATCTTAAAGAAATGGATGCTAACCAAAGCGGCCTAAACGTCTACAGCCATCACAATGGCACAAGCTAGTTGAACAAATATGTAGCTTGACAGTTCTTTATTATTGCCCATGGTTTGAAAATGGAATTAAATGATGACATTTCCGCAGCTAGCAAGGGCTCGAACCGAAACCAATGCTTTAACAGCAGCGACAATTCGACAAATGAGAAGAATGAGGAGGAATTATACTTCTACAACAGTCCATAGCTATATTAATTTAACTCGCTGGTAAGTAAAAGTTCATTATTTTTGCACGTTTTTTTTTCATAAAAATCTAAATTTGTTTTATATACTTAAATACTCTATCTATGTATCTTCACGTATTTATGTAATTTTGGTTTAACGTGTTCGGGCGTCTTGATAACTCACAACGGCTACGACTAGCAAGTGGGTTATGTCTCTATTCTCTCTGCTCGTGTTACGGTTACTTTATAATTGTGGAACATCAAAGAATCTTTTAGAATTGCTCCACGTTTGTATTCACCAAAAAAAAGTTTTTAAGACCGTGTAGGTAAGAAGACTCTTACAAAACAAAAATTGCTGGCTCGACTAAAATCTTAGAGAAATGGATGCTAACCGAAGCGGCGTAAACGTCTACAGCCATCACAATGGCACAAGCCAGTTGAACAAATATGAAGCTTGACAGTTCTTTAAGATTTCACACGGTTTAAAAATAGCAGTAAATGATGACATTTCAGCAGCTAGCAAGGGCTTGAACTGAAATCAATGCTTTAACAGCAGCAAATATTCGACAAATGAGAAGAATAAAAAGGAATTATACTTCTACAACAATCTATAGCTGAATTAATTTAACTCGCTGGTAAGTACAAGTTCATTATTTTTGCTATTTTTTTTTTATAAAAATCTAAATTTATTTTATATATTTTAATACTCTATCTATGTATCTTCACGTATTTATGTATTTTGCTTAAATGTGTTCGGGCGTCTTGATGACTCACAACGGCTACGACTAGCAAGTGGGTTATGTCTCTATTTTTTCTGCTCGTGTTACGGTTACTTTATAATGCTTGAACATCAGAAAATCTTTAAGAATTGCTCCACGTTTGTCTTCACCAAAAGGAATTATTCAAGACCCTGTAGCCAAGGAGACTCGTACAAAACAAAAACTAATGGCTTGACTAAATCTTAAAGAAATGGATGCTACCCGAAGCGGCCTTAACATCTACAGTTATCACAATAGCACAAGCTAGTAGAACAAACATCTAGCTTGAGAGTTCTTTATTATTGCCCATGGTTTGAAAATGGAATTAAATGATGACATTTCCGCAGCTAGCAAGGGCTCGAACCGAAACCAATGCTTTAACAGCAGCGACAATTCGACAAATGAGAAGAATGAGGAGGAATTATACTTCTACAACAGTCCATAGCTATATTAATTTAACTCGCTGGTAAGTAAAAGTTCATTATTTTCGCACGTTTTTTTTTCATAAAAATCTAAATTTGTTTTATATACTTAAATACTCTATCTATGTATCTTCACGTATTTATGTAATTTTGGTTTAACGTGTTCGGGCGTCTTGATAACTCACAACGGCTACGACTAGCAAGTGGGTTATGTCTCTATTCTCTCTGCTCGTGTTACGGTTACTTTATAATTGTGGAACATCAAAGAATCATTTAGAATTGCTCCACGTTTGTATTCACCAAAAAAAAGTTTTTAAGACCGTGTAGGTAAGAAGACTCTTACAAAACAAAAATTGCTGGCTCGACTAAAATCTTAGAGAAATGGATGCTAACCGAAGCGGCGTAAACGTCTACAGCCATCACAATGGCACAAGCCAGTTGAACAAATATGAAGCTTGACAGTTCTTTAAGATTTCACACGGTTTAAAAATAGCAGTAAATGATGACATTTCAGCAGCTAGCAAGGGCTTGAACTGAAATCAATGCTTTAACAGCAGCAAATATTCGACAAATGAGAAGAATAAAAAGGAATTATACTTCTACAACAATCTATAGCTGAATTAATTTAACTCGCTGGTAAGTACAAGTTCATTATTTTTGCTATTTTTTTTTTATAAAAATCTAAATTTATTTTATATATTTTAATACTCTATCTATGTATCTTCACGTATTTATGTATTTTGCTTAAATGTGTTCGGGCGTCTTGATGACTCACAACGGCTACGACTAGCAAGTGGGTTATGTCTCTATTTTTTCTGCTCGTGTTACGGTTACTTTATAATGCTTGAACATCAGAAAATCTTTAAGAATTGCTCTACGTTTGTCTTTACCAAAAGGAATTATTCAAGACCCTGTAGGCAAGGAGACTCGTACAAAACAAAAACTAATGGCTTGACTAAATCTTAAAGAAATGGATGCTACCCGAAGCGGCCTTAACATCTACTGTTATCACAATAGCACAAGCTAGTAGAACAAACATCTAGCTTGAGAGTTCTTTATTATTGCCCATGGTTTGAAAATGGAATTAAATGATGACATTTCCGCAGCTAGCAAGGGCTCGAACCGAAACCAATGCTTTAACAGCAGCGACAATTCGACAAATGAGAAGAATGAGGAGGAATTATACTTCTACAACAGTCCATAGCTATATTAATTTAACTCGCTTGTAAGTAAAAGTTCATTATTTTCGCACGTTTTTTTTTCATAAAAATCTAAATTTGTTTTATATACTTAAATACTCTATCTATGTATCTTCACGTATTTATGTAATTTTGGTTTAACGTAATCGGGCGTCTTGATAACTCACAACGGCTACGACTAGCAAGTGGGTTGTGTCTCTATTCTCTCTGCTCGTGTTACGGTTACTTTATAATTGTGGAACATCAAAGAATCTTTTAGAATTGCTCCACGTTTGTATTCACCAAAAAAAAGTTTTTAAGACCGTGTAGGTAAGAAGACTCTTACAAAACAAAAATTGCTGGCTCGACTAAAATCTTAGAGAAATGGATGCTAACCGAAGAGGCGTAAACGTCTACAGCCATCACAATGGCACAAGCCAGTTGAACAAATATGAAGCTTGACAGTTCTTTAAGATTTCACACGGTTTAAAAATAGCAGTAAATGATGACATTTCAGCAGCTAGCAAGGGCTTGAACTGAAATCAATGCTTTAACAGCAGCAAATATTCGACAAATGAGAAGAATAAAAAGGAATTATACTTCTACAACAATCTATAGCTGCAGTAATTGAACTCGCTGGTAAGTACAAATTTATTATTTTTGCACGTTTTTTATTATGAAAATCTAAATTTATTTTATATATTTTAATACTCTATCTATGTATCTTCACGTATTTATGTATTTTGCTTAAATGTGTTCGGGCGTCTTGATGACTCACAACGGCTACGACTAGCAAGTGGGTTATGTCTCTATTTTTTCTGCTCGTGTTACGGTTACTTTATAATGCTTGAACATCAGAAAATCTTTAAGAATTGCTCTACGTTTGTCTTTACCAAAAGGAATTATTCAAGACCCTGTAGCCAAGGAGACTCGTACAAAACAAAAACTAATGGCTTGACTACATCTTAAAGAAATGGATGCTACCCGAAGCGGCCTTAACATCTACAGTTATCACAATAGCACAAGCTAGTAGAACAAACATCTAGCTTGAGAGTTCTTTATTATTGCCCATGGTTTGAAAATGGAATTAAATGATGACATTTCCGCAGCTAGCAAGGGCTCGAACCGAAACCAATGCTTTAACAGCAGCGACAATTCGACAAATGAGAAGAATGAGGAGGAATTATACTTCTACAACAGTCCATAGCTATATTAATTTAACTCGCTTGTAAGTAAAAGTTCATTATTTTCGCACGTTTTTTTTTCATAAAAATCTAAATTTGTTTTATATACTTAAATACTCTATCTATGTATCTTCACGTATTTATGTAATTTTGGTTTAACGTAATCGGGCGTCTTGATAACTCACAACGGCTACGACTAGCAAGTGGGTTATGTCTCTATTCTCTCTGCTCGTGTTACGGTTACTTTATAATTGTGGAACATCAAAGAATCTTTTAGAATTGCTCCACGTTTGTATTCACCAAAAAAAAGTTTTTAAGACCGTGTAGCTAAGAAGACTCTTACAAAACAAAAATTGCTGGCTCGACTAAAATCTTAGAGAAATGGATGCTAACCGAAGCGGCGTAAACGTCTACAGCCATCACAATGGCACAAGCCAGTTGAACAAATATGAAGCTTGACAGTTCTTTAAGATTTCACACGGTTTAAAAATAGCAGTAAATGATGACATTTCAGCAGCTAGCAAGGGCTTGAACTGAAATCAATGCTTTAACAGCAGCAAATATTCGACAAATGAGAAGAATAAAAAGGAATTATACTTCTACAACAATCTATAGCTGCAGTAATTGAACTCGCTGGTAAGTACAAATTTATTATTTTTGCACGTTTTTTATTATGAAAATCTAAATTTATTTTATATATTTTAATACTCTATCTATGTATCTTCACGTATTTATGTATTTTGCTTAAATGTGTTCGGGCGTCTTGATGACTCACAACGGCTACGACTAGCAAGTGGGTTATGTCTCTATTTTTTCTGCTCGTGTTACGGTTACTTTATAATGCTTGAACATCAGAAAATCTTTAAGAATTGCTCTACGTTTGTCTTTACCAAAAGGAATTATTCAAGACCCTGTAGCCAAGGAGACTCGTACAAAACGAAAACTAATGGCTTGACTAAATCTTAAAGAAATGGATGCTACCCGAAGCGGCCTTAACATCTACAGTTATCACAATAGCACAAGCTAGTAGAACAAACATCTAGCTTGAGAGTTCTTTATTATTGCCCATGGTTTGAAAATGGAATTAAATGATGACATTTCCGCAGCTAGCAAGGGCTCGAACCGAAACCAATGCTTTAACAGCAGCGACAATTCGACAAATGAGAAGAATGAGGAGGAATTATACTTCTACAACAGTCCATAGCTATATTAATTTAACTCGCTTGTAAGTAAAAGTTCATTATTTTCGCACGTTTTTTTTTCATAAAAATCTAAATTTGTTTTATATACTTAAATACTCTATCTATGTATCTTCACGTATTTATGTAATTTTGGTTTAACGTAATCGGGCGTCTTGATAACTCACAACGGCTACGACTAGCAAGTGGGTTATGTCTCTATTCTCTCTGCTCGTGTTACGGTTACTTTATAATTGTGGAACATCAAAGAATCTTTTAGAATTGCTCCACGTTTGTATTCACCAAAAAAAAGTTTTTAAGACCGTGTAGGTAAGAAGACTCTTACAAAACAAAAATTGCTGGCTCGACTAAAATCTTAGAGAAATGGATGCTAACCGAAGCGGCGTAAACGTCTACAGCCATCACAATGGCACAAGCCAGTTGAACAAATATGAAGCTTGACAGTTCTTTAAGATTTCACACGGTTTAAAAATAGCAGTAAATGATGACATTTCAGCAGCTAGCAAGGGCTTGAACTGAAATCAATGCTTTAACAGCAGCAAATATTCGACAAATGAGAAGAATAAAAAGGAATTATACTTCTACAACAATCTATAGCTGCAGTAATTGAACTCGCTGGTAAGTACAAATTTATTATTTTTGCACGTTTTTTATTATGAAAGTCTAACTTAGTTTTATATACTTTAATGATCTTCCTATATATCTTTATGTATTTATGTAATTTTTTTAAACGTGTTCGGGCGTCTTCATAACTCACAACGGCTACGATTAGCAAGTGGGTTATGTCTCTACTTTTTCTGCTCGTGTTACAGTTACTTTATAATGCTCGAACATCAGAATATCTTTAAGAATTGCTCTATGTTTGTCTTTACCAAAAGGAATTATTCAAGACCGTGTAGCCAAGGAGACTAGTACAAAACAAAAACTAATGACTTGACTAAATCTTAAAGAAATGGATGCTACCCGAAGCGGCCTAAATTTCTACAGCTATCACAATAGCACAAGCTAGTAGAACAAACATGTAGCTTGACAGTTCTTTATAATTGCCCATGGTTTACTCATTTAATCTCACAAGGCTTCATTAACCCCTTACCCTGTGCTCCCAATATTTTTTTAGATACCCTACTCATAAACAGCTTCTCAAATTTAGCCATGATCTATTGATTTATTGTTTCTCTTTAACATTTAGTTAACAGCCAGTTAACTAAGCCATAACCGAGCCAGTTGTCAGTGTTGCGATTTGAGTGATGACTTTTTAGGCTTCTTCAAATTTTGTCAGTTGTCTGTCAACTGACACTGGCAGTTGTCAGTACTTGCACGGTTATTATATAAGTAGAATATCACTGCTCTGCAGCTTGTCCCTGCCTCTTTTTTTCCTGAGTCAGCGCTGTCAATCACCAATTGCCTCTTCCTTCCATTCATCACACTCTTCATAAATGAGCGAAGATCACCTTCTTCCTTCTTCTAGGACTACAAACCAGAGGTGGTCTTGGCCACATCCATGAGTTTCCTATAAGCATTCCTGTCCTGCAAATATACCTCCAGGCAGTTCCTCCAAGCCTATTATCTTGGATAGACCAATGCCCCACTTATTAGTTGCCATGATTCACCTGTTGGCTGTTGTGATTATTTTCACTGATGAAGGATCCATGGTGGAAAAAGTATTCCACTCTTTTAAAGTTATAGTTCACTACGCAAATTGATGCTTTACACTTCTCTCTGTTGGTACAAGGGTGTTTGGTTTTGAATGCCATCACTGAGTGTAGCCTTGTATTTATCTTCTTAAAGGTAAAAAAAGAGATGTATCAGCTGGCCCACGTGGGAAAAGAGGCCTGCATTTACATTTCCCATCAAATCCGAACAGCTTTGAACGTCCAGAACTATGACTTTATCAAATAGTGCAGTTTCACCCATCTTCCATCTTCCAGTGAGATAGCATGGCGATTGCTCAAGAATAAAGGACTGATGGATTCAAATCCAACTAAGGTAGATATCAATTTAATCCCTAGACTGTGACAGCATGCCCAAAAGAAACTGAACTGGTGTATTTGGCAGAGTTTTTATATTACTGGGTTTCGCCGGTAGGACCGTGTAAAGAAACTATTCACCATCAGTATGCTTAGTGCCGTCTCTGGAGAAGTTTCTATTTTACTTCTGTTATTTATTACTATGTAATTTATTTGTGACAGTTGCTTTGCAGTCTGATTGGTTGTTATGGCTGATTTTCACGAACAACGCTAGTTTTGCTCCCTCCTCAGGAAAACTTTATTTTTAAATCAGCAAGATAAATTGTCATTTTTTAGGACTCATCTTAATATTATACTTACTGAAACTCATGTCACAGAAGACGACTTTACTAAATATGAAAAATATTTTATTCAGCCTTGAAGTGATCTCGGTCTTGAAAAAAAATTAGTTATTAAAAAAATTACAAATTAATCAAACTTCCTGAAATATGTAAATATTGATCAGATAAAAAAGTTTGCTTGCTTTTCTAAGTCATCTGAGAAAATCTGTAAGTGACCTATGACTAATTAAGGTTGGCAATCTTTATAAAAAGTAATATAGTAAAGAATAAATCACTGAAAACCGTCGAGCTTACTTCCCTCTTCTGGCAAACCATAAATGTTTATGCTTATATTTAAGTTGTATTAAGGAGGAGACAAAAACGGATTGCTTGTAAAATATTTTTTGGGAAGACTAGACTTTTATTTTACAAATATCCAGTAGACAAGTCGGAATGCCAGATATCGTTGAAGAAGGTTTGGTTTGTTAATTATTTAGATAAGAGGGGCTGCACATAGAGGAATATTTATATTGATTAATTTTTTCCCCGTAGTTTTACAGCCATTTCTGGTCGTTAAGAAGATATTCATTTTAGTTTCTAAGATTGTTAATTACTGAGTATTTACTGTGCAATGATTGTGTTATATATGTATCTTTATTTATATATTTTTTAATTCTTTACCAATATTCTTTATGATAGTAACTGGTGTTAAATTACAATAGTACTGATTATAAATTCATACAAACTCAAAACAAGTACATTGGGGTAAAAAAGTCTCATTGATTTTTCAAAATTTACCATTTCGCTTGTAGCTTTATGAGGTAACTTTTATACACAATGATTATAGGAGGTCATGAGGCTTCCTCCTCCTTAGGTGTCGCTCTGAATCACTAGGGATGAGATGGGAGAAGAGATCATTCGCATAGGGATTGGGATTAGGGTTACCAGGAAGATGGGAATGATGGTTGGCTTGATCCAGGATGAATGGAATGTCGAGGTTGAGTGAAGGGCCTCAGTTCTGGTAATTGACATAAAAAAGAGCATTGGCCACATGTTAGAGGATCCTGGATTTTGAAATTTGGAAAATAAACACTAAATGCGAAGAATATTTTGGTTGAAGGAATAGTAGACATGTCAGCTGAGAACAAAACAAACAGGATGTAACTTGAGACATCACCATGGGGAACATCAGCAACCAAGTAATGAAATTGTTGACTGTATCTAAAATTTTTATATAGGAAGAAGATCAGTAGATAGGTTTAGTAGGACTGTTGAGCAAAAGAAAGTAAGGACAGACCTAAAGAAATTCCTCTGGGATAAGATATTCACCTGGGAAATTACAATAGTTTTGTAAACGTACCTCCTAATGCTTGTTCCTGTTCTCTCATTTATTTCAGTTTCAGAGGACCTAATTGTGGATTCAGAAAGGATGAAGCTGTAAATCTTTCAAAGGTGCCAACATTATTTTATCCACCACTCCAAAAGCAATTACTAGATGGACATTGCATGGATAAAGATAAATTAGAATCATTTTTTGCCGATGCTAAAAACGTTTCGTAAAATTACCACCCTATGTATTATAATGAGATAATAATAATTTTCTAAATATTCTAAAATATGAAGAAGTTAAATATTGTATTTAAAAACAGTGAAATTGTATTATTTTTATAACTATGTTTTGCTAAATTTAATAAATTAATTTATGAATGTTTGCTTTTTTTTTTTTTGTTTTACTCCCCTATAAAACATATATTCTTGTAAGATATCAGTTATTGTCGTTATTTATGAATGGAAATACAAACGATTTCTTCTCATAGGTTTTCCTGGGTACAAATTTTGTAATAACCTTATTTCACTTATGACAGTCTGGGTATTTTCACATTTCTTGTGCCATTGGGGAAATCTCTATTTGTTCTTCCAAGCTTGATGAATTCTGTTATTTCTGGTTGATTGTAATGTGCCTTAATACTTCGTGATATGTTCTTCTCTTTACCCAAAAATTTCCAATTCGAAACATTTATGAAGAACTTAGTGGATGAAAATGTTATGAGACAAATAAGTGAAATCGAGAAAATCAGCTTTAAAGTTGTTAGTGTTTTCTTTTTTTTTGATTAACACCATTAGTAGATTTTCAGAAAATAGCCTTCCTTAGAAGGGAAAAATATGCTATGTATAAAGGAGATAATAACATGTTCATCCACATGATTTAACCAGGCGAGATCTCACTGCCCAGGACAGAGGCATATTACTAAGGTGCGTAATATAATATATATTATAATATAAATCCAAGTGTTTACAAGCTATTTTTGTTAGCTTTTTTGAGCTTATTAAAGCTGCTGTGGCCATTTGCATAAAAACTTGAATAATTCTTTTACAGCATTCGGAAGAGAGGTTTTATTTTATAAATATTATAGTGGTATTAAATAAACGATAATAATATGTTTTACCTCATAGTAAAATACCACAGTATAATTACCTTACTTTAACACTTTTAACCTCTTAGGGGAGTAAATTTAATGTAATGAACACTACTACTATGCTGTCGATTTATATTGATCCTCAATATAATATCTACTCGTGGTGACACTGTGTAACATTTTTGTTACAAACAAATACTAATATCAGATTTCAATAATATTAATAATAAAACAACTTTATTAAACATTTATTTTATTTATGCATTTACTTTAAATTATTTACTCTTTTAATAATCATCAAGGTTGGGTTCTGACATACCAAATACTCATACATTACACTTTGCTATCTTTAAACATATATAATTTAATGATTTTAAACCTACACTTAACATAAATTATGGTCACTGTCTCTATCTGTGGGGAAATGTAAATTGTTGTACTCAGAGTTTCAGAGGTCCAACTTCTAGCTGCAAAAGTGGGAACTAAAACTAGCTATAAACGAGGCCATGTTGATCTCATCAGTATGTTTTTAGCCATTATCGGGACTGGTGTCCTCTGGACCATGGTTTTGATATAGGCCACCAGTTGGCCTAAGACAGTCATAAAGGTCCCCATCCCAGGTGGGGACCTTTTAAAATGGGTGTTGCTCAGCAGGCACAATGATATGCCAAGGAGTCAAGCCTTCGGTCTGGGGTTGTTTGTGTCCTCTAGAAAATCTCATGCCGCATGCGCCAAGCATTTTAAGCAGTTTCTGTTCACTAATACTATCTGTGATTACAGTTAAAAAATCATACAATGTAAAAGGGGTTAGGTGATGGGCGCACATTAGGATAGATGTGGGGGCCTAGAACTATCTATAAACTACTTTGGACGGGGGCCTAACTATTTGATATATCTGTGTCGAATGAACTCACCCACTGTAGGTAACTCAAAGTCTTTGTGGAGTTCATTGTTCCTGCTTATTACTCTTGTATATCATCAAGACAGAGATAGATTGGGGGAGGTCAGCAGGTGTACAAGCCAGTAAGACTTTGTGCTTGTTTGTTTTTAATTTCCTAGCAAAATGGCCACAAAAAAAGGGTGTTGGTCTATTTGTATGCCCAAATATACCAGGCTGTTCATGGGAGAATTCTGCTGTGTTCCTGCAGCATAGGAAGTTCTTTCCTTTCTGAAAGGAGAATATTATGCTGTCAGGTCCACAGTAATGCCTGTGTTCACAGTAATTAACGCCCATGTTCATATTAATGTTCACAGCAAATCTCCAACTCATTTCTCCTTTATAGCTGTTTCTCGGTGTCATAGGTCATAAATTAAATAAGCTCCAAGTGACTTAGACTTTTTAAAAAGTTTTATTTTAAATAAACAGACAAATGGTAATTAGGGCAGAGTGAAGATACATTAATCCGATCATAGAATGGAATAGGTTCTGTCATGGAAGGGGAACAATATATAACCAGAGGAAAAGGAGTTGTCAGCTGTGTAGTGAATCAGCTGTTCTCATCCTATAACTATTTCCATCTTAAGTTCCAAGGACCTCCACTGGTACATATTTCCTGAGTAGGATCTGGTGCTGTTTGGGTAAACTTTATGGTACAATTGGGTACAATTTTGATATGGCGTCTTTTGTTTGCAATAACAATGTAGGTCTGGTTGTTGAAACAGTTTGTCATCTTGGTGACGTTAAAAGATACATAATTCGCCTGTGGGGGTAGAGTTACATTGCTCTAATTTCCCATTATTTACTATATTAGTTATACATTTATTTTTCTATTGGTTAATATTTGTACGATAATAGTTATTTCCAATTAGAGTACATTTTCCTACAAATAAGTCATTATTCTTATAAATAGAGGGTTAATATAGTGATAGGGGGATATGTAACGATTATACATAAACGTGTATAATAACTATTAAAGCTCACTTCATGTTGCGGTGCATGATAATGTACCATGTAAATAAAATACAATGTACAATGTTGTCATGTATTGTACAGTAAATCTTGCTATTTTTCCATAATACCACTGGATTTCTAGAGACTATTGTTATATTATGATTAATATCTCTCAGTATGCCAGTTATTAAGTTTGTATGTATAATTCCAGTTTTACAAAATTTGAGCAATATTGTCATTATTTATTTATATATATATATATATCATATATGTATGGACAGCAGTGGAAACATCCATTTTATTCATATTTTATGGTTTGCTCCAAAATTCTTATTTATTAGTTTTACATTATCTTTTTAGTCCTGTATATTCTTATTATATTAATATTGACCGTGGTCTGGATATTATTTTGAACTTTGTATTTATTCTGTTTCATTTATAACTTTTTGATAGTGTTCTTTGTCATCGGAAACATTATTATTATTCTTTTATTTGTTGCTTTCTGTATAAAGTCTAATTTATTTTGTACTTTATTTGTTAAGTATAGTAATAGATTATAAAGCGTATGGTCATGGTATAATGGTGAGTGGTACTTAATATTTAATAATTATTTTTCTAATAATTTACTATTCAAAAAATGATATGTTTCATGATAATCCTTAATTATTTTTACATTATTTAGTGTGTATTGATTGACTCCAGGTAAATTTGTGATATCAACCACTTTTAATGTTTTAGCCCCTAGAGCGAGAAGAATAATCATCAGACTAGTTATATTCCACACTTTCTTCTTTATCTTTATCTGAAACAATAGGTCTATTCATTCTTTTCTTCCTTTTTCTTGGAGCGTTTTATCCTTGCCGCATGTGTTTTATTGATATAATATTTTTATCCTTATACTGTGGAGTCACTGGTATAAAAGTATCTTTGCTTTTATGTATATTTTATAAAGGTTTAAAATAAATTTGTTCATCTAGGAGGATTTTCTCTATTCTTAGCTAACCATGTCATTGTACATTAGTGCAGCAAGTCTCAATTCATAATAAAATATTTCTTTATTGATGCTATGTTGTACTGTGTAGAATTTATCCTATTACTACAGTGCCGGTTCAATAGTCCTAAAGAGTTAGTGTTTCCAAGAGAACTCTACTGTGCTTCAATATTATTTATTTCTTATAAGTGTCTCATAAGTGAGTTGTTCCATTGTACCTTGGAATTGTCATTGGTTTAGGATAATGTGCAAAGTATTCTTTTAAGACATTGCACATACCTATAGCTTTTAGTGATGATTAGTAGTGTTACACGTGGCCTCCTCTCTAACTATTTCTTGTGTTAGCGGTCCGTATTGCAGTCGAATTCTCTTAGTTGAGAGATATCAAACCAAATGCTGAATAATTTGCTTTGATTGAGATATTTATTGCAGTAAAGAAGGAAATATTGTACACTAGTGTGCTTGGAATAAGTTTGAACATTGGTTTAGCATGTGTAGTTAATGGGTCGGGGCTTATGCTTGCTGATTTATTTTTTGTATGTGCTATATGAACTTGGTATTTCCAGATAGGCTTAAGCATAACCTTTTAGATTAGTTATTTAATTTCAACAATCGTTGTGATTAGATGTCTGCCTCTTCGCTTTTAGTGATGATTAGTAGTGTTACACGTGGCCTCCTCTCTAACTATTTCTTGTGTTAGCGGTCTGTATTGCAGTCGAATTCTCTTAGTTGAGAGATGTCAAACCAAATGCTGAATATTTTGCTTTGATTGAGCTATTTATTGCAGTAAAGAAGGAAATATTGTACACTAGTTCGCCTGGAATAAGTTTGAACATTTGTTCGCATGTGTAGCGCTTTCCTTTCGCATTTTGTTGGGACGTTTTATCTTTGCCGCTTGTGTTTTTTTGATATTATTTGTATCCTTATACTGTAGAGTCACTGGTATAAAAGTATCTTTGCTTTTATGTATATTTTATAAAATTTTTAAATAAATTTGTTCATCTAGGAGGATTTTCTCTATTCTTAGCTAACCTATTGGCTCTTTCAATTTTTTCTTTATGTATTTTATTATGAATCATTCATTGTTCGTCATGATACATTTGAACATATTTTTCAATTATATTATAATTGATGGTTTCTTACTTGCTCTGGTAGAATACTACCTACGTGATTTCATTAGTAGGTAAGTTTTAAGTAGTTATTAAGCGTGTCATTGTACGTTAGTGCAGCAAGTCTCAATTTATAATAAAATATTTCTTTATTGATGCTATGTTGTACTGTGCAGAATTTATCCTATTACTACAGTAACGATTCGATAGTCCTAAAGAGTTAGTATTTCCATGAGAACTCTACTATGCTTCAATATTATTTATTTCTAATAAGTGTCTCATAAGTGTGTTGTTCCAATGCCCTTCGGAATTTTCTTTGGTTTAGGATAATGTTCAAAGTATTTCTAAGACATTGCACATACCTATAGCATGTTTTGATAGTATAACTCTAGGTAATAGACGATTCGAAAATGCTGAGTTTTTCATGTTTCTACGATCCTATTGTGTTGTCATTTTCCTATATGTTGTTTGAAATTAATTCAATTTGTCGTTTTTTTTTGGATATACGTTCCTTTTTTTTATTGGATATTTATTAATCCTTCTCATAGGATACAATATTTGTATTAACTTTGATATTTCTTTGAGGTATTTCTCAAACAAAGGTTCTAATATTTTTTATTTTATGTGGTGCTTTAGAGTAAGTATGTTCCATAGTTTTGTTAGTTTGTGATATTTCCTCTAGTTTCGTTCCCATGTTATTTATATCATTAATTTATAGCTTGTAACGCAATTGGTTAAAGGGTTTCGTGAATTCCATGTCTTTAATTCCATGTTTTACTACAATCTGAAGTTTATCTACGTTTAAAGCTTATTATTTTTTAACTATCCAAATTGGTTTATTTGAGGACAGTTCTGAATGAATGGTAGCCATTACTTTTTCTTCTGATACTATTTCCATGAGTTTTAGTCTAATTTGTTCATACTGGGATGTGTTTTTTAATGAACTAATAATATTGTCTATTTCCATTTGTTCTATATGTTCATTGAGTATCTGTTCAATTTCTTCTTTACTTGAATGGTGTATTAGGTTTTCATGGGGCCTCTAAAGCGTATCTGTTTTACATCCAACGAACTCACCTAATTTCCATTTATTATTTTTGTCGTCAATCACTTGTGGCAGGGAGTCGGTATAGTTTATTTCATGTTCATTTCTGATGGTGGAGGCTCGTTGGTGTTTGGAACTAATTCTTAAAAATAATTAAGTCTTTCCTTCATTTGTTCTTGTAACATTCTTATTTGTCATTTTCTGTATAATGAACCCGATTGCTAGCTGTTCTTATGGATACAGTCTGATTCTCGCGGTCTTGTTGATAGTTTTGCTGATAATTTCCCAAAGAAGGTTTATTAAAGTACCGTCGTTGGCGCGGTGACCATTGTTGATTGTGGTTTTGGTTATAATCCTGTCACTGATATTCTTGTGTTGCGGTTGATTATTATATCTGTTGGTTTGTGTAAAAGGTTGTCTGTAATCGTTCCGGCGATCCTAACGATTGTAACGTAGCTGTTGCTCATGATGTGGGTTTCTTTCGAAATTTGGGTCATATCTCCTTCCTTTATAATTGGAATTCCTTTGTGAGTTAAGTTGAGAATGGTTTTTGTTTCCGAATAACCTTTGAAAATTATGCGCAGCGTGAGTTCTAAGAGTGTTGCCAAGGCCAACTATTTATAGATTATTGTTATAACCTATTAAAATTATTATAGATGAATTATGTTCTCTAATGGTGTATTCCATCCCGTTTTTGACCCTTATCGTTCAAAATTTTATTCTTTCTTTTGTGCTGAACCGTTTTATATTCTATATTCATTTAAAAATTAGATGTATACAATAAGATAATACATATATTGAGCCGTGAATGGCTCCTTGTACTGCTTGGTATGCATTGTACTAAGTTTTAGTAACGTAGACATTCACCTACTATGGGCAGGTTTATCACGTGGTCTTCGATACGGTCCTCAAAGATGTCGGTACCTTCGATTTTACTGGCGATTTGCAGTGTTACGCGTGGCGTCTTGTCTAACTGTTTCTTGTGTAAGCGGTCTGTATTGTAGTCGAGTTCTCTTAGTTGAGAGATATCAATCGAAACACCAGACGAGTTCCTTTAAGAATCACTGCTCGCCTCGTCATAGAGTGAAAATGGATTGAAGTTCAATAATTTTAACAGGTACGTAATGAGCTTATTGATAATGGTTATTCTAGTGCTTCTTAGTTCCAGTAGGAAAAAAAATTAGTTGAGCTTATGTGGTAAATGATTACTAAAAAGAACGAAATATTGTTCACTAGTGCGCCTGGAATGAGTAAGACATGTGTTCAGCTACTAGTATAGCGCTTGGGTCGTTGCTTATGCTTGGTGATTTATTTTTTGACGGAATATATAAACTTTGTAGGTCCAGATAGGGTTAAGTATAACTTTTTAGATTAGTTATTTATTTTCAACAATCACTGTAATTAGATGTCGGTATCTTCCCTTTTACTGATGATTCGTAGTGTTACACGTGGCGTCTTCTCTAACTATTTCAAGTGTAAGTGATCTTTTTTGTAGTCGAGTTCTCTAAACTAAGAGATATCAAACCAAATGCCAGACGCTTTCCTTTGATTGCTTTGACTGAGGAAATGAATGCTGTAAAGAAGGAAAAATTGTACACTAGTGCGCTCGGAAAAAGTTTGAACATTGGTTTAGCATGTGTAGTTAATGGGTCGGGGCTTATGCTTGCTGATTTATTTTTTGTATGTGCTATATGAACTTGGTATGTCCAGATAGGCTTAAGCATAACTTTTTAGATTAGTTATTTAATTTCAACAATCGTTGTGATTAGATGTCTGCCTCTTCGCTTTTAGTGATGGTTAGTAGTGTTACACGTGGCCTCCTCTCTAACTATTTCTTGTGTTAGCGGTCTGTATTGCAGTCGAATTCTCTTAGTTGAGAGATGTCAAACCAAATGCTGAATATTTTGCTTTGATTGAGCTATTTATTGCAGTAAAGAAGGAAATATTGTACACTAGTTCGCCTGGAATAAGTTTGAACATTTGTTCGCATGTGTAGCGCTTTCCTTTCGCATTTTGTTGGGACGTTTTATCTTTGCCGCTTGTGTTTTTTTGATATTATTTGTATCCTTATACTGTAGAGTCACTGGTATAAAAGTATCTTTGCTTTTATGTATATTTTATAAAATTTTTAAATAAATTTGTTCATCTAGGAGGATTTTCTCTATTCTTAGCTAACCTATTGGCTCTTTCAATTTTTTCTTTATGTATTTTATTATGAATCATTCATTGTTCGTCATGATACATTTGAACATATTTTTCAATTATATTATAATTGATGGTTTCTTACTCGCTCTGGTAGAATACTACCTACGTGATTTCATTAGTAGGTAAGTTTTAAGTAGTTATTAAGCGTGTCATTGTACGTTAGTGCAGCAAGTCTCAATTTATAATAAAATATTTCTTTATTGATGCTATGTTGTACTGTGATGAATTTATCCTATTACTACAGTAACGATTCGATAGTCCTAAAGAGTTAGTATTTCCATGAGAACTCTACTATGCTTCAATATTATTTATTTCTAATAAGTGTCTCATAAGTGTGTTGTTCCAATGCCCTTCGGAATTTTCTTTGGTTTAGGATAATGTTCAAAGTATTTCTAAGACATTGCACATACCTATAGCATGTTTTGATAGTATAACTCTAGGTAATAGACGATTCGAAAATGCTGAGTTTTTCATGTTTCTACGATCCTATTGTGTTGTCATTTTCCTATATGTTGTTTGAAATTAATTCAATTTGTCATTTTTTTTTGGATATACGTTCCTTTTTTTTATTGGATATTTATTAATCCTTCTCGTAGGATACAATATTTGTATTAACTTTGATATTTCTTTGAGGTATTTCTCAAACAAAGGTTCTAATATTTTTTATTTTATGTGGTGCTTTAGAGTAAGTATGTTCCATAGTTTTGTTAGTTTGTGATATTTCCTCTAGTTGCGTTCCCATGTTATTTATATCATTAATTTAACGTTTGTAACGCAATTGGTTAAAGGGTTTCGTGAATTCCATGTTTTACTACAATCTGAAGTTTATCTACGGTTAAAGCTTATTATTTTTTAACTATCCAAATTGGTTTATTTGAGGACAGTTCTGAGTGAATAGTAGCCATTACTTTTTCTTCTGATACTATTTCCATGAGTTTTAGTCTAATTTGTTCATACCGGGATGTGTTTTTTAATGAACTAATAATATTGTTTATTTCCAATTGTTCTATATGTTCATTGAGTATCTGCTCAATTTCTTCTTTACTTGAATGGTGTATTAGGTTTTTATGGTGCCTCTAAAGCGTATCTGTTTTACATTAAACGAACTCACCTAATTTCCATTTATTATTTTTGTCGTCAATCACTTGTGGCAGGGAGTCGGTATAGTTTATTTCATGTTCATTTCTGATAGTGGAGGCTCGTTAGTGTTTGGACCTAATTCTTAAATATGATTAAGTCTTTCCTTCATTTGTTCTTGTAACATTCTTATTTGTCATTTTCTGTATAATGAACCCGATTGCTAGCATTTCTTATGGATTCAGACTGCTTCTAGCGGTCTTGTTGATAGTTTTGCTGATAATTTCCCAAAGAAGGTTTATTAAAGTACCGTCGTTGGCGCGGTGACCATTGTTGATTGTGGTTTTGGTTATAATCCTGTCACTGATATTCTTGTGTTGCGGTTGATTATTATATCTGTTGGTTTGTGTAAAAGGTTGTCTGTAATCGTTCCTGCGATCCTAACGATTGTAACGTTGCTGTTGCTCATGATGTGGGTTTCTTTCGAAATTTGGGTCATATCTCCTTCCTTTATAATTGGAATTCCTTTGTTAGTTAAGTTGAGAATGGTTTTTGTTTCCGAATAACCTTTGAAAATTATGCGCAGCGTGAGTTCTAAGAGTGTTGCCAAGGCCAACTATTTATAGATTATTGTTATAACCTATTAAAATTATTATAGATGAATTATGTTCTCTAATGGTGTATTCCATCCCGTTTTTGACCCTTATCGTTCAAAATTTTATTCTTTCTTTTGTGCTGAACCGTTTTATATTCTATATTCATTTAAAAATTAGATGTATACAATAAGATAATACATATATTGAGCCGTGAATGGCTCCTTGTACTGCTTGGTATGCATTGTACTAAGTTTTGGTAACGTAGACATTCACCTACTATGGGCAGGTTTATCACGTGGTCTTCGATACGGTCCTCAAAGATGTCGGTACCTTCGATTTTACTGGCGATTTGCAGTGTTACGCGTGGCGTCTTGTCTAACTGTTTCTTGTGTAAGCGGTCTGTATTGTAGTCGAGTTCTTTTAGTTGAGAGATATCAATCGAAACACCAGACGAGTTCCTTTAAGAATCACTGCTCGCCTCGTCATAGAGTGAATATTGTACACTAGTGCGCTCGGAATAAGTTTGAACATTGGTTTAGCATGTGTAGTTAATGGGGTGGGGCTTATGCTTGCTGATTTATTTTTTGTATGTGCTATATGAACTTGGTATGTCCAGATAGGCTTAAGCATAACTTTTTAGATTAGTTATTTAATTTCAACAATCGTTGTGATTAGATGTCTGCCTCTTCGCTTTTAGTGATGATTAGTAGTGTTACACGTGGCCTCCTCTCTAACTATTTCTTGTGTTAGCGGTCTGTATTGCAGTCGAATTCTCTTAGTTGAGAGATATCAAACCAAATGCTGAATAATTTGCTTTGATTGAGATATTTATTGCAGTAAAGAAGGAAATATTGTACACTAGTGCGCTTGGAATAAGTTTGAACATTGGTTTAGCATGTGTAGTTAATGGGGTGAGGCTTATGCTTGCTGATTTATTTTTTGTATGTGCTATATGAACTTGGTATGTCCAGATAGGCTTAAGCATAACCTTTTAGATTAGTTATTTTATTTCAACAATCGTTGTGATTAGATGTCTGCCTCTTCGCTTTCAGTGATGATTAGTAGTGTTACACGTGGCCTCCTCTCTAACTATTTCTTGTGTTAGCGGTCTGTATTGCAGTCGAATTCTCTTAGTTGAGAGATGTCAAACCAAATGCTGAATAATTTGCTTTGATTGAGCAATTTATTGCAGTAAAGAAGGAAATATTGTACACTAGTTCGCCTGGAATAAGTTTGAACATTTTTTTCGCATGTGTAGCGCTTTCCTTTCGCATTTTGTTGGGACGTTTTATCTTTGCCGCTTGTGTTTTTTTGATATTATTTGTATCCTTATACTGTAGAGTCACTGGTATAAAAGTATCTTTGCTTTTATGTATATTTTATAAAATTTTTAAATAAATTTGTTCATCTAGAAGGATTTTCTCTATTCTTAGCTAACCTATTAGCTCTTCAATTTTTTCTTTATGTATTTTATTATGAATCATTCATTGTTCGTCATGATACATTTGAACATATTTTTCAATTATATTATAATTGATGGTTTCTTACTCGCTCTGGTAGAATACTACCTACGTGATTTCATTAGTAGGTAAGTTTTAAGTAGTTATTAAGCGTGTCATTGTACGTTAGTGCAGCAAGTCTCAATTTATAATAAAATATTTCTTTATTGATGCTATGTTGTACTGTGCAGAATTTATGGTATTACTACAGTCACGATTCGATAGTCCTAAAGAGTTAGTATTTCCATGAGAACTCTACTGTGCTTCAATATTATTTATTTCTAATAAGTGTCTCATAAGTGTGTTGTTCCAATGCCCTTCGGAATTTTCTTTGGTTTAGGATAATGTTCAAAGTATTTCTAAGACATTGCACATACCTATAGCATGTTTTGATAGTATAACTCTAGGTAATAGACGATTCGAAAATGCTGAGTTTTTCATGTTTCTACGATCCTATTGTGTTGTCATTTTCCTATATGTTGTTTGAAATTAATTCAATTTGTCGTTTTTTTTTGGATATACGTTCCTTTTTTTTATTGGATATTTATTAATCCTTCTCGTAGGATACAATATTTGTATTAACTTTGATATTTCTTTGAGGTATTTCTCAAACAAAGGTTCTAATATTTTTTTTTTATGTGGTGCTTTAGAGTAAGTATGTTCCATAGTTTTGTTAGTTTGTGATATTTCCTCTAGTTGCGTTCCCATGTTATTTATATCATTAATTTATAGTTTGTAACGCAATTGGTTAAAGGGTTTCGTGAATTCCATGTTTTACTACAATCTGAAGTTTATCTACGTTTAAAGCTTATTATTTTTTAACTATCCAAATTGGTTTATTTGAGGACAGTTCTGAGTGAATAGTAGCCATTACTTTTTCTTCTGATACTATTTCCATGAGTTTTAGTCTAATTTGTTCATACCGGGATGTGTTTTTTAATGAACTAATAATATTGTTTATTTCCAATTGTTCTATATGTTCATTGAGTATCTGTTCAATTTCTTCTTTACTTGAATGGTGTATTAGGTTTTTATGGTGCCTCAAAAGCGTATCTGTTTTACATTAAACGAACTCACCTAATTTCCATTTATTATTTTTGTCGTCAATCATTTGTGGCAGGGAGTTGGTATAGTTTATTTCATGTTCATTTCTGATAGTGGAGGCTCGTTGGTGTTTGGACCTAATTCTTAAAAATGATTAAGTCTTTCCTTCATTTGTTCTTCTAACATTCTTATTTGTTCATATTTGTCATTTTCTGTATAATGAACCCGATTGCTAGCTGTTCTTATGGATACAGTCTGATTCTCGCGGTCTTGTTGATAGTTTTGCTGATAATTTCCCAAAGAAGGTTTATTAAAGTACACACCATTCACCTACTATGGGCAGGTTTATCACGTGGTCTTCGATACGGTCCTCAAAGATGTCGGTACCTTCGATTTTACTGGCGATTTGAGTTTTACGCGTTTTACGCGTACACCAGACGAGTTCCTTTAAGAATCAGTGCTCGCCTCATCATAGAGTGAAAATGGATTGAAGTTCAATAATTTTAACAGGTACGTAATGAGCTTATTGATAATGGTTATTCTAGTGCTTCTTAGTTCCAGTAGGAAAAAAAATTAGTTGAGCTTATGTGGTAAATGATTACTAAAAAGAACGAAATATTGTTCACTAGTGCACCTGGAATGAGTAAGACATGTGTTCAGCTACTAGTATAGCGCTTGGGTCGTTGCTTATGCTTGGTGATTTATTTTTTGACGGAATATATAAACTTTGTAGGTCCAGATAGGGTTAAGTATAACTTTTTAGATTAGTTATTTATTTTCAACAATCGCTGTAATTAGATGTCGGTATCTTCCCTTTTACTGATGATTCGTAGTGTTACACGTGGCGTCTTCTCTAACTATTTCAAGTGTAAGTGATCTTTTTTGTAGTCGAGTTCTCTAAACTAAGAGATATCAAACCAATATTTTTGCACGTTTTTTTTTATAAAAATCTTAATTTATTTTATATACTTAAATACTCTATCTATGTATCTTCACGTATTTATGTAATTTTGGTTAAACGTGTTCGGGCGTATTGATAACTCACAACGGCTACGACTAGCAAGTGGGTTATGTCTCTATTCTTTCTGCTCATGTTACGGTTACTTTATAATGCTGGAACATCAAAGAATCATTTTGAATTGCTCCACGTTTGTCTTCACAAAAAAAAAGTTTTCAAGACCGTGTAGCCAAGGAGACTCGTACAAAACAAAAATTACTGGCTCGACTAAAATCTAAGAGATATAGATGCTACCCGAAGCGGCCTAAACTTCTACAGCTATCACAATAGCACAAGCTAGTAGAACAAACATGTAGCTTGACAGTTCTTTATAATTGCCCATGGTTTAAAAATAGAAGTAAATTATGACATTTCACCAGCTAGCAGGGGCACGAACCGAAACTAATGCCTTAACAGCAGCGACAATTCGACAAATGAGAAGAATGAGGAGGAATTATACTTTTACAACAGTCCATAGCTGAATTAATTTAACCCGCTGGTAAGTACAAGTTCATTATTTTTGCACGTTTTTTTTTTCATAAAAATCTAAATTTGTTTTATATACTCAAATACTCTATCTATGTATCTTCACGTATTTATGTAATTTTGGTTTAACGTGTTCGGACGTCTTGATAACTCACAACGGCTACGACTAGCAAGTGGGTTATGTCTCTATTCTTTCTGCTCGTGTTACGGTTACTTTATAATGCTGGAACATATAAGAATCTTTTAGAATTGCTCCACGTTTGTATTCACCAAAAAAAAGTTTTCAAGACCGTGTAGCCAAGGAGACTCGTACAAAACAATAATTACTGTCTCGACTAAAATCTTAGGGAAATGGATGCTAACCGAAGCGGCCTAAACGTCTACAGCCATCACAATGGCACAAGCTAGTTGAACAAATATGTAGCTTGAGAGTTCTTTATGATTTCACACGGTTTAAAAATAGAAGTAAATGATGACATTTCAGCAGCTAGCAAAGCCTTGAACGAAACCAATGCTTTAACAGCAGCAAATATTCGACAAATGAGAAGAATAAAAAGGAATTATACTTCTACAACAATCTATAGCTGCAGTAATTGAACTCGCTGGTAAGTACAAATTTATTATTTTTGCACGTTTTTTATTATGAAAGTCTAACATATTTTTATATACTTTAATGATCTTCCTATATATCTTTATGTATTTATGTAATTTTGCTTAAACGTGTTCGGGCGTCTTCATAACTCACAACGGCTACGACTAGCAAGTTGGTTATGTCTCTATTCTTTCTGCTCGTGTTACGGTTACTTTATAATGCTGGAACATATAAGAATCTTTTAGAATTGCTCCACGTTTGTATTCACCAAAAAAAAGTTTTCAAGACCGTGTAGCCAAGGAGACTCGTACAAAACAATAATTACTGGCTCGACTAAAATCTTAGAGAAATGGATGCTAACCGAAGCGGCCTAAACGTCTACAGCCATCACACTGGCACAAGCCAGTTGAACAAATATGTAGCTTGACATTTCTTTAAGATTTCACACGGTTTAAAAATAGCAGTAAATGATGACATTTCAGCAGCTAGCAAGGGCTTGAACTGAAATCAATGCTTTAACAGCAGCAAATATTCGACAAATGAGAAGAATAAAAAGGAATTATACTTCTACAACAATCTATAGCTGCAGTAATTTAACTCGCTGGTAAGTACAAATTTATTATTTTTGCACGTTTTTTATTATGAAAGTCTAACATATTTTTATATACTTTAATGATCTTCCTATATATCTTTATGTATTTATGTAATTTTGCTTAAACGTGTTCGGGCGTCTTCATAACTCACAACGGCTACGACTAGCAAGTTGGTTATGTCTCTATTCTTTCTGCTCGTGTTACGGTTACTTTATAATGCTGGAACATATAAGAATCTTTTAGAATTGCTCCACGTTTGTATTCACCAAAAAAAAGTTTTCAAGACCGTGTAGCCAAGGAGACTCGTACAAAACAATAATTACTGGCTCGACTAAAATCTTAGGGAAATGGATGCTAACCGAAGCGGCCTAAACGTCTACAGCCATCACAATGGCACAAGCTAGTTGAACAAATATGTAGCTTGAGAGTTCTTTATGATTTCACACGGTTTAAAAATAGAAGTAAATGATGACATTTCAGCAGCTAGCAAAGCCTTGAACGAAACCAATGCCTTAACAGCAGCGACAATTCGACAAATGAGAAGAATGAGGAGGAATTATACTTCTACAACAGTCCATAGCTGAATTAATTTAACTCGCTGGTAAGTACAAGTTCATTATTTTTGCACGTTTTTTTTTTATAAAAATCTAAATTATTTTTTATACTTTAATACTCTATCTATGTATCTTCACGTATTTATGTAATTTTGGTTTAACGTGTTCGGGCGTCTTGATAACTCACAACGGCTACGACTAGCAAGTGGGTTATGTCTCTATTCTCTCTGCTCGTGTTACGGTTACTTTATAATCGTGGAACATCAAAGAATCTTTTAGAATTGCTCCACGTTTGTATTCACCAAAAAAAAGTTTTTAAGACCGTGTAGGTAAGAAGACTCTTACAAAACAAAAATTACTGGCTCGACTAAAATCTTAGAGAAATGGATCCTAACCGAAGCGGCCTAAACGTCTACAGCCATCACAATGGCACAAGCCAGTTGAACAAATATGTAGCTTGACAGTTCTTTAAGATTTCACACGGTTTAAAAATAGCAGTAAATGACAACATTTCAGCAGCTAGCAAGGGCTTGAACTGAAATCAATGCTTTAACAGCAGCAAATATTCGACCAATGAGAAGAATAAAAAGGAATTATACTTCTACAACAATCTATAGCTGCAGTAATTGAACTCGCTGGTAAGTACAAATTTATTATTTTTGCACGTTTTTTATTATGAAAGTCTAACATATTTTTATATACTTTAATGATCTTCCTATATATCTTTATGTATTTATGTAATTTTGCTTAAACGTGTTCGGGCGTCTTCATAACTCACAACGGCTACGACTAGCAAGTTGGTTATGTCTCTATTCTTTCTGCTCATGTTACGGTTACTTTATAATACGTTATAATGCTGGAACATCAAAGAATCTTTTAGAATTGCTCCACGTTTGTCTTCACAAAAAAAAAGTTTTCAAGACCGTGTAGCCAAGGAGACTAGTACAAAAATAAACTAATGACTTGACTAAATCTTAAAGAAATGGATGCTACCCGAAGTGGCCTAAACTTCTACAGCTATCACAATAGCACAAGCTAGTAGAACAAACATGTAGCTTGACAGTTCTTTATAATTGACCATGGTTTAAAAATAGAAGTAAATGATGACATTTCACTAGCTAGCAGGGGCATGAACCGAAACTTATGCCTTAACAGCAGCGACAATTTGACAAATGAGAAGAATGAGGAGGAATTATACTTCTACAACAGTCCATAGCTGAATTAATTTAACTCGCTGGTAAGTACAAGTTCATTATTTTTGCACGTTTTTTTTTTATAAAAATCTAAATTATTTTTTATACTTTAATACTCTATCTATGAATCTTTACGTATTTATGTATTTTTGCTTAAAAGTGTTCGGGTGTCTTAATAACTCACAACGGCTACGACTAGCAAGTGGGTTATGTCTCTATTCTTTCTGCTCGTGTTACGGTTACTTTATAATGCTGGAACATATAAGAATCTTTTAGAATTGCTCCACGTTTGTATTCACCAAAAAAAAGTTTTCAAGACCGTGTAGCCAAGGAGACTCGTACAAAACAATAATTACTGGCTCGACTAAAATCTTAGGGAAATGGATGCTAACCGAAGCGGCCTAAACGTCTACAGCCATCACAATGGCACAAGCTAGTTGAACAAATATGTAGCTTGAGAGTTCTTTATGATTTTACACGGTTTAAAAATAGAAGTAAATGATGACATTTCAGCAGCTAGCAAAGCCTTGAACGAAACCAATGCCTTAACAGCAGCGACAATTCGACAAATGAGAAGAATGAGGAGGAATTATACTTCTACAACAGTCCATAGCTGAATTAATTTAACTCGCTGGTAAGTACAAGTTCATTATTTTTGCACGTTTTTTTTTTATAAAAATCTAAATTATTTTTTATACTTTAATACTCTATCTATGTATCTTCACGTATTTATGTAATTTTGGTTTAACGTGTTCGGGCGTCTTGATAACTCACAACGGCTAAGACTAGCAAGTGGGTTATGTCTCTATTCTCTCTGCTCGTGTTACGGTTACTTTATAATCGTGGAACATCAAAGAATCTTTTAGAATTGCTCCACGTTTGTATTCACCAAAAAAAAGTTTTTAAGACCGTGTAGGTAAGAAGACTCTTACAAAACAAAAATTACTGGCTCGACTAAAATCTTAGAGAAATGGATCCTAACCGAAGCGGCCTAAACGTCTACAGCCATCACAATGGCACAAGCCAGTTGAACAAATATGTAGCTTGACAGTTCTTTAAGATTTCACACGGTTTAAAAATAGCAGTAAATGACAACATTTCAGCAGCTAGCAAGGGCTTGAACTGAAATCAATGCTTTAACAGCAGCAAATATTCGACCAATGAGAAGAATAAAAAGGAATTATACTTCTACAACAATCTATAGCTGCAGTAATTGAACTCGCTGGTAAGTACAAATTTATTATTTTTGCACGTTTTTTATTATGAAAGTCTAACATATTTTTATATACTTTAATGATCTTCCTATATATCTTTATGTATTTATGTAATTTTGCTTAAACGTGTTCGGGCGTCTTCATAACTCACAACGGCTACGACTAGCAAGTTGGTTATGTCTCTATTCTTTCTGCTCATGTTACGGTTACTTTATAATACGTTATAATGCTGGAACATCAAAGAATCTTTTAGAATTGCTCCAAGTTTGTCTTCACAAAAAAAAAGTTTTCAAGACCGTGTAGCCAAGGAGACTAGTACAAAAATAAACTAATGACTTGACTAAATCTTAAAGAAATGGATGCTACCCGAAGTGGCCTAAACTTCTACAGCTATCACAATAGCACAAGCTAGTAGAACAAACATGTAGCTTGACAGTTCTTTATAATTGACCATGGTTTAAAAATAGAAGTAAATGATGACATTTCACCAGCTAGCAGGGGCATGAACCGAAACTAATGCCTTAACAGCAGCGACAATTCGACAAATGAGAAGAATGAGGAGGAATTATACTTCTACAACAGTCCATAGCTGAATTAATTTAACTCGCTGGTAAGTACAAGTTCATTATTTTTGCACGTTTTTTTTTTATAAAAATCTAAATTATTTTTTATACTTTAATACTCTATCTATGTATCTTCACGTATTTATGTAATTTTGGTTTAACGTGTTCGGGCGTCTTGATAACTCACAACGGCTAAGACTAGCAAGTGGGTTATGTCTCTATTCTCTCTGCTCGTGTTACGGTTACTTTATAATCGTGGAACATCAAAGAATCTTTTAGAATTGCTCCACGTTTGTATTCACCAAAAAAAAGTTTTTAAGACCGTGTAGGTAAGAAGACTCTTACAAAACAAAAATTACTGGCTCGACTAAAATCTTAGAGAAATGGATCCTAACCGAAGCGGCCTAAACGTCTACAGCCATCACAATGGCACAAGCCAGTTGAACAAATATGTAGCTTGACAGTTCTTTAAGATTTCACACGGTTTAAAAATAGCAGTAAATGACAACATTTCAGCAGCTAGCAAGGGCTTGAACTGAAATCAATGCTTTAACAGCAGCAAATATTCGACCAATGAGAAGAATAAAAAGGAATTATACTTCTACAACAATCTATAGCTGCAGTAATTGAACTCGCTGGTAAGTACAAATTTATTATTTTTGCACGTTTTTTATTATGAAAGTCTAACATATTTTTATATACTTTAATGATCTTCCTATATATCTTTATGTATTTATGTAATTTTGCTTAAACGTGTTCGGGCGTCTTCATAACTCACAACGGCTACGACTAGCAAGTTGGTTATGTCTCTATTCTTTCTGCTCATGTTACGGTTACTTTATAATACGTTATAATGCTGGAACATCAAAGAATCTTTTAGAATTGCTCCAAGTTTGTCTTCACAAAAAAAAAGTTTTCAAGACCGTGTAGCCAAGGAGACTAGTACAAAAATAAACTAATGACTTGACTAAATCTTAAAGAAATGGATGCTACCCGAAGTGGCCTAAACTTCTACAGCTATCACAATAGCACAAGCTAGTAGAACAAACATGTAGCTTGACAGTTCTTTATAATTGACCATGGTTTAAAAATAGAAGTAAATGATGACATTTCACCAGCTAGCAGGGGCATGAACCGAAACTAATGCCTTAACAGCAGCGACAATTCGACAAATGAGAAGAATGAGGAGGAATTATACTTCTACAACAGTCCATAGCTGAATTAATTTAACTCGCTGGTAAGTACAAGTTCATTATTTTTGCACGTTTTTTTTTTATAAAAATCTAAATTATTTTTTATACTTTAATACTCTATCTATGAATCTTTACGTATTTATGTATTTTTGCTTAAAAGTGTTCGGGTGTCTTAATAACTCACAACGGCTACGACTAGCAAGTGGGTTATGTCTCTATTCTCTCTGCTCGTGTTACGGTTACTTTATAATGCTGGAACATATAAGAATCTTTTAGAATTGCTCCACGTTTGTATTCACCAAAAAAAAGTTTTCAAGACCGTGTAGCCAAGGAGACTCGTACAAAACAATAATTACTGGCTCGACTAAAATCTTAGAGAAATGAATGCTAACCGAAGCGGCCTAAACGTCTACAGCCATCACAATGGCACAAGCTAGTTGAACAAATATGTAGCTTGAGAGTTCTTTATGATTTCACACGGTTTAAAAATAGAAGTAAATGATGACATTTCAGCAGCTAGCAAAGCCTTGAACGAAACCAATGCCTTAACAGCAGCGACAATTCGACAAATGAGAAGAATGAGGAGGAATTATACTTCTACAACAGTCCATAGCTATATTAATTTAACTCGCTGGTAAGTAAAAGTTCATTATTTTTGCACGTTTTTTTTTCATAAAAATCTAAATTTGTTTTATATACTTAAATACTCTATCTATGTATCTTCACGTATTTATGTAATTTTGGTTTAACGTGTTCGGGCGTCTTGATAACTCACAACGGCTAAGACTAGCAAGTGGGTTATGTCTCTATTCTCTCTGCTCGTGTTACGGTTACTTTATAATCGTGGAACATCAAAGAATCTTTTAGAATTGCTCCACGTTTGTATTCACCAAAAAAAAGTTTTTAAGACCGTGTAGGTAAGAAGACTCTTACAAAACAAAAATTACTGGCTTGACTAAAATCTTAGAGAAATGGATGCTAACCGAAGCGGCCTAAACGTCTACAGCCATCACAATGGCACAAGCCAGTTGAACAAATATGTAGCTTGACAGTTCTTTAAGATTTCACACGGTTTAAAAATAGCAGTAAATGATGACATTTCAGCAGCTAGCAAGGGCTTGAACTGAAATCAATGCTTTAACAGCAGCAAATATTCGACAAATGAGAAGAATAAAAAGGAATTATACTTCTACAACAATCTATAGCTGCAGTAATTGAACTCGCTGGTAAGTACAAATTTATTATTTTTGCACGTTTTTTATTATGAAAGTCTAACATATTTTTATATACTTTAATGATCTTCCTATATATCTTTATGTATTTATGTAATTTTGCTTAAACGTGTTCGGGCGTCTTCATAACTCACAACGGCTACGACTAGCAAGTTGGTTATGTCTCTATTCTTTCTGCTCATGTTACGGTTACTTTATAATACGTAATAATGCTGGAACATCAAAGAATCTTTTAGAATTGCTCCACGTTTGTCTTCACAAAAAAAAAGTTTTCAAGACCGTGTAGCCAAGGAGACTAGTACAAAAATAAACTAATGACTTGACTAAATCTTAAAGAAATGGATGCTACCCGAAGTGGCCTAAACTTCTACAGCTATCACAATAGCACAAGCTAGTAGAACAAACATGTAGCTTGACAGTTCTTTATAATTGACCATGGTTTAAAAATAGAAGTAAATGATGACATTTCACCAGCTAGCAGGGGCATGAACCGAAACTAATGCCTTAACAGCAGCGACAATTCGACAAATGAGAAGAATGAGGAGGAATTATACTTCTACAACAGTCCATAGCTGAATTAATTTAACTCGCTGGTAAGTACAAGTTCATTATTTTTGCACGTTTTTTTTTTATAAAAATCTAAATTATTTTTTATACTTTAATACTCTATCTATGAATCTTTACGTATTTATGTATTTTTGCTTAAAAGTGTTCGGGTGTCTTAATAACTCACAACGGCTACGACTAGCAAGTGGGTTATGTCTCTATTCTTTCTGCTCGTGTTACGGTTACTTTATAATGCTGGAACATATAAGAATCTTTTAGAATTGCTCCACGTTTGTATTCACCAAAAAAAAGTTTTCAAGACCGTGTAGCCAAGGAGACTCGTACAAAACAATAATTACTGTCTCGACTAAAATCTTAGGGAAATGGATGCTAACCGAAGCGGCCTAAACGTCTACAGCCATCACAATGGCACAAGCTAGTTGAACAAATATGTAGCTTGAGAGTTCTTTATGATTTCACACGGTTTAAAAATAGAAGTAAATGATGACATTTCAGCAGCTAGCAAAGCCTTGAACGAAACCAATGCTTTAACAGCAGCAAATATTCGACAAATGAGAAGAATAAAAAGGAATTATACTTCTACAACAATCTATAGCTGCAGTAATTGAACTCGCTGGTAAGTACAAATTTATTATTTTTGCACGTTTTTTATTATGAAAGTCTAACATATTTTTATATACTTTAATGATCTTCCTATATATCTTTATGTATTTATGTAATTTTGCTTAAACGTGTTCGGGCGTCTTCATAACTCACAACGGCTACGACTAGCAAGTTGGTTATGTCTCTATTCTTTCTGCTCGTGTTACGGTTACTTTATAATGCTGGAACATATAAGAATCTTTTAGAATTGCTCCACGTTTGTATTCACCAAAAAAAAGTTTTCAAGACCGTGTAGCCAAGGAGACTCGTACAAAACAATAATTACTGGCTCGACTAAAATCTTAGAGAAATGGATGCTAACCGAAGCGGCCTAAACGTCTACAGCCATCACACTGGCACAAGCTAGTTGAACAAATATGTAGCTTGAGAGTTCTTTATGATTTCACACGGTTTAAAAATAGAAGTAAATGATGACATTTCAGCAGCTAGCAAAGCCTTGAACGAAACCAATGCCTTAACAGCAGCGACAATTCGACAAATGAGAAGAATGAGGAGGAATTATACTTCTACAACAGTCCATAGCTGAATTAATTTAACTCGCTGGTAAGTACAAGTTCATTATTTTTGCACGTTTTTTTTTTATAAAAATCTAAATTATTTTTTATACTTTAATACTCTATCTATGTATCTTCACGTATTTATGTAATTTTGGTTTAACGTGTTCGGGCGTCTTGATAACTCACAACGGCTACGACTAGCAAGTGGGTTATGTCTCTATTCTCTCTGCTCGTGTTACGGTTACTTTATAATCGTGGAACATCAAAGAATCTTTTAGAATTGCTCCACGTTTGTATTCACCAAAAAAAAGTTTTTAAGACCGTGTAGGTAAGAAGACTCTTACAAAACAAAAATTACTGGCTTGACTAAAATCTTAGAGAAATGGATCCTAACCGAAGCGGCCTAAACGTCTACAGCCATCACAATGGCACAAGCCAGTTGAACAAATATGTAGCTTGACAGTTCTTTAAGATTTCACACGGTTTAAAAATAGCAGTAAATGACAACATTTCAGCAGCTAGCAAGGGCTTGAACTGAAATCAATGCTTTAACAGCAGCAAATATTCGACCAATGAGAAGAATAAAAAGGAATTATACTTCTACAACAATCTATAGCTGCAGTAATTGAACTCGCTGGTAAGTACAAATTTATTATTTTTGCACGTTTTTTATTATGAAAGTCTAACATATTTTTATATACTTTAATGATCTTCCTATATATCTTTATGTATTTATGTAATTTTGCTTAAACGTGTTCGGGCGTCTTCATAACTCACAACGGCTACGACTAGCAAGTTGGTTATGTCTCTATTCTTTCTGCTCATGTTACGGTTACTTTATAATACGTTATAATGCTGGAACATCAAAGAATCTTTTAGAATTGCTCCAAGTTTGTCTTCACAAAAAAAAAGTTTTCAAGACCGTGTAGCCAAGGAGACTAGTACAAAAATAAACTAATGACTTGACTAAATCTTAAAGAAATGGATGCTACCCGAAGTGGCCTAAACTTCTACAGCTATCACAATAGCACAAGCTAGTAGAACAAACATGTAGCTTGACAGTTCTTTATAATTGACCATGGTTTAAAAATAGAAGTAAATGATGACATTTCACCAGCTAGCAGGGGCATGAACCGAAACTAATGCCTTAACAGCAGCGACAATTCGACAAATGAGAAGAATGAGGAGGAATTATACTTCTACAACAGTCCATAGCTGAATTAATTTAACTCGCTGGTAAGTACAAGTTCATTATTTTTGCACGTTTTTTTTTTATAAAAATCTAAATTATTTTTTATACTTTAATACTCTATCTATGAATCTTTACGTATTTATGTATTTTTGCTTAAAAGTGTTCGGGTGTCTTAATAACTCACAACGGCTACGACTAGCAAGTGGGTTATGTCTCTATTCTTTCTGCTCGTGTTACGGTTACTTTATAATGCTGGAACATATAAGAATCTTTTAGAATTGCTCCACGTTTGTATTCACCAAAAAAAAGTTTTCAAGACCGTGTAGCCAAGGAGACTCGTACAAAACAATAATTACTGGCTCGACTAAAATCTTAGAGAAATGAATGCTAACCGAAGCGGCCTAAACGTCTACAGCCATCACAATGGCACAAGCTAGTTGAACAAATATGTAGCTTGAGAGTTCTTTATGATTTCACACGGTTTAAAAATAGAAGTAAATGATGACATTTCAGCAGCTAGCAAAGCCTTGAACGAAACCAATGCCTTAACAGCAGCGACAATTCGACAAATGAGAAGAATGAGGAGGAATTATACTTCTACAACAGTCCATAGCTATATTAATTTAACTCGCTGGTAAGTAAAAGTTCATTATTTTTGCACGTTTTTTTTTCATAAAAATCTAAATTTGTTTTATATACTTAAATACTCTATCTATGTATCTTCACGTATTTATGTAATTTTGGTTTAACGTGTTCGGGCGTCTTGATAACTCACAACGGCTAAGACTAGCAAGTGGGTTATGTCTCTATTCTCTCTGCTCGTGTTACGGTTACTTTATAATCGTGGAACATCAAAGAATCTTTTAGAATTGCTCCACGTTTGTATTCACCAAAAAAAAGTTTTTAAGACCGTGTAGGTAAGAAGACTCTTACAAAACAAAAATTACTGGCTTGACTAAAATCTTAGAGAAATGGATGCTAACCGAAGCGGCCTAAACGTCTACAGCCATCACAATGGCACAAGCCAGTTGAACAAATATGTAGCTTGACAGTTCTTTAAGATTTCACACGGTTTAAAAATAGCAGTAAATGATGACATTTCAGCAGCTAGCAAGGGCTTGAACTGAAATCAATGCTTTAACAGCAGCAAATATTCGACAAATGAGAAGAATAAAAAGGAATTATACTTCTACAACAATCTATAGCTGCAGTAATTGAACTCGCTGGTAAGTACAAATTTATTATTTTTGCACGTTTTTTATTATGAAAGTCTAACATATTTTTATATACTTTAATGATCTTCCTATATATCTTTATGTATTTATGTAATTTTGCTTAAACGTGTTCGGGCGTCTTCATAACTCACAACGGCTACGACTAGCAAGTTGGTTATGTCTCTATTCTTTCTGCTCATGTTACGGTTACTTTATAATACGTTATAATGCTGGAACATCAAAGAATCTTTTAGAATTGCTCCACGTTTGTCTTCACAAAAAAAAAGTTTTCAAGACCGTGTAGCCAAGGAGACTAGTACAAAAATAAACTAATGACTTGACTAAATCTTAAAGAAATGGATGCTACCCGAAGTGGCCTAAACTTCTACAGCTATCACAATAGCACAAGCTAGTAGAACAAACATGTAGCTTGACAGTTCTTTATAATTGACCATGGTTTAAAAATAGAAGTAAATGATGACATTTCACCAGCTAGCAGGGGCATGAACCGAAACTAATGCCTTAACAGCAGCGACAATTCGACAAATGAGAAGAATGAGGAGGAATTATACTTCTACAACAGTCCATAGCTGAATTAATTTAACTCGCTGGTAAGTACAAGTTCATTATTTTTGCACGTTTTTTTTTTATAAAAATCTAAATTATTTTTTATACTTTAATACTCTATCTATGAATCTTTACGTATTTATGTATTTTTGCTTAAAAGTGTTCGGGTGTCTTAATAACTCACAACGGCTACGACTAGCAAGTGGGTTATGTCTCTATTCTCTCTGCTCGTGTTACGGTTACTTTATAATGCTGGAACATATAAGAATCTTTTAGAATTGCTCCACGTTTGCATTCACCAAAAAAAAGTTTTTAAGACCGTGTAGGTAAGAAGACTCTTACAAAACAATAATTACTGGCTCGACTAAAATCTTAGAGAAATGGATGCTAACCGAAGCGGCCTAAACGTCTACAGCCATCACAATGGCACAAGCTAGTTGAACAAATATGTAGCTTGAGAGTTCTTTATGATTTCACACGGTTTAAAAATAGAAGTAAATGATGACATTTCAGCAGCTAGCAAAGCCTTGAACGAAACCAATGCCTTAACAGCAGCGACAATTCGACAAATAAGAAGAATGAGGAGGAATTATACTTCTACAACAGTCCATAGCTATATTAATTTAACTCGCTGGTAAGTAAAAGTTCATTATTTTTGCACGTTTTTTTTTCATAAAAATCTAAATTTGTTTTATATACTTAAATACTCTATCTATGTATCTTCACGTATTTATGTAATTTTGGTTTAACGTGTTCGGGCGTCTTGATAACTCACAACGGCTACGACTAGCAAGTGGGTTATGTCTCTATTCTCTCTGCTCGTGTTACGGTTACTTTATAATCGTGGAACATCAAAGAATCTTTTAGAATTGCTCCACGTTTGTATTCACCAAAAAAAAGTTTTTAAGACCGTGTAGGTAAGAAGACTCTTACAAAACAAAAATTACTGGCTCGACTAAAATCTTAGAGAAATGGATGCTAACCGAAGCGGCCTAAACGCCTACAGCCATCACAATGGCACAAGCCAGTTGAACAAATATGTAGCTTGACAGTTCTTTAAGATTTCACACGGTTTAAAAATAGCAGTAAATGATGACATTTCAGCAGCTAGCAAGGGCTTGAACTGAAATCAATGCTTTAACAGCAGCAAATATTCGACAAATGAGAAGAATAAAAAGGAATTATACTTCTACGACAATCTATAGCTGCAGTAATTGAACTCGCTGGTAAGTACAAATTTATTATTTTTGCACGTTTTTTATTATGAAAGTCTAACATATTTTTATATACTTTAATGATCTTCCTATATATCTTTATGTATTTATGTAATTTTGCTTAAACGTGTTCGGGCGTCTTCATAACTCACAACGGCTACGACTAGCAAGTTGGTTATGTCTCTATTCTTTCTGCTCATGTTACGGTTACTTTATAATACGTTATAATGCTGGAACATCAAAGAATCTTTTAGAATTGCTCCACGTTTGTCTTCACAAAAAAAAAGTTTTCAAGACCGTGTAGCCAAGGAGACTAGTACAAAAATAAACTAATGACTTGACTAAATCTTAAAGAAATGGATGCTACCCGAAGCGGCCTAAACTTCTACAGCTATCACAATAGCACAAGCTAGTAGAACAAACATGTAGCTTGACAGTTCTTTATAATTGACCATGGTTTAAAAATAGAAGTAAATGATGACATTTCACCAGCTAGCAGGGGCATGAACCGAAACTAATGCCTTAACAGCAGCGACAATTCGACAAATGAGAAGAATGAGGAGGAATTATACTTCTACAACAGTCCATAGCTGAATTAATTTAACTCGCTGGTAAGTAAAAGTTCATTATTTTTGCACGTTTTTTTTTCATAAAAATCTAAATTTGTTTTATATACTTAAATACTCTATCTATGTATCTTCACGTATTTATGTAATTTTGGTTTAACGTGTTCGGGCGTCTTGATAACTCACAACGGCTACGACTAGCAAGTGGGTTATGTCTCTATTCTCTCTGCTCGTGTTACGGTTACTTTATAATCGTGGAACATCAAAGAATCTTTTAGAATTGCTCCACGTTTGTATTCACCAAAAAAAAGTTTTTAAGACCGTGTAGGTAAGAAGACTCTTACAAAACAAAAATTACTGGCTCGACTAAAATCTTAGAGAAATGGATGCTAACCGAAGCGGCCTAAACGCCTACAGCCATCACAATGGCACAAGCCAGTTGAACAAATATGTAGCTTGACAGTTCTTTAAGATTTCACACGGTTTAAAAATAGCAGTAAATGATGACATTTTAGCAGCTAGCAAGGGCTTGAACTGAAATCAATGCTTTAACAGCAGCGACAATTCGACAAATGAGAAGAATGAGGAGGAATTATACTTCTACAACAGTCCATAGCTGAATTAATTTAACTCGCTGGTAAGTACAAGTTCATTATTTTTGCACGTTTTTTTTTTATAAAAATCTAAATTATTTTTTATACTTTAATACTCTATCTATGAATCTTTACGTATTTATGTATTTTTGCTTAAAAGTGTTCGGGTGTCTTAATAACTCACAACGGCTACGACTAGCAAGTGGGTTATGTCTCTATTCTTTCTGCTCGTGTTACGGTTACTTTATAATGCTGGAACATATAAGAATCTTTTAGAATTGCTCCACGTTTGTATTCACCAAAAAAAAGTTTTCAAGACCGTGTAGCCAAGGAGACGCGTACAAAACAATAATTACTGGCTCGACTAAAATCTTAGAGAAATGGATGCTAACCGAAGCGGCCTAAACGTCTACAGCCATCACAATGGCACAAGCTAGTTGAACAAATATGTAGCTTGAGAGTTCTTTATGATTTCACACGGTAAAAATAGAAGTAAATGATGACATTTCAGCAGCTAGCAGGGGCATGAACCGAAACTAATGCCTTAACAGCAGCGACAATTCGACAAATGAGAAGAATGAGGAGGAATTATACTTCTACAACAGTCCATAGCTATATTAATTTAACTCGCTGGTAAGTAAAAGTTCATTATTTTTGCACGTTTTTTTTTCATAAAAATCTAAATTTGTTTTATATACTTAAATACTCTATCTATGTATCTTCACGTATTTATGTAATTTTGGTTTAACGTGTTCGGGCGTCTTGATAACTCACAACGGCTACGACTAGCAAGTGGGTTATGTCTCTATTCTCTCTGCTCGTGTTACGGTTACTTTATAATCGTGGAACATCAAAGAATCTTTTAGAATTGCTCCACGTTTGTATTCACCAAAAAAAAGTTTTTAAGACCGTGTAGGTAAGAAGACTCTTACAAAACAAAAATTACTGGCTCGACTAAAATCTTAGAGAAATGGATGCTAACCGAAGCGGCCTAAACGCCTACAGCCATCACAATGGCACAAGCCAGTTGAACAAATATGTAGCTTGACAGTTCTTTAAGATTTCACACGGTTTAAAAATAGCAGTAAATGATGACATTTCAGCAGCTAGCAAGGGCTTGAACTGAAATCAATGCTTTAACAGCAGCAAATATTCGACAAATGAGAAGAATAAAAAGGAATTATACTTCTACAACAATCTATAGCTGCAGTAATTGAACTCGCTGGTAAGTACAAATTTATTATTTTTGCACGTTTTTTATTATGAAAGTCTAACATATTTTTATATACTTTAATGATCTTCCTATATATCTTTATGTATTTATGTAATTTTGCTTAAACGTGTTCGGGCGTCTTCATAACTCACAACGGCTACGACTAGCAAGTTGGTTATGTCTCTATTCTTTCTGCTCATGTTACGGTTACTTTATAATACGTTATAATGCTGGAACATCAAAGAATCTTTTAGAATTGCTCCACGTTTGTCTTCACAAAAAAAAAGTTTTCAAGACCGTGTAGCCAAGGAGACTAGTACAAAAATAAACTAATGACTTGACTAAATCTTAAAGAAATGGATGCTACCCGAAGCGGCCTAAACTTCTACAGCTATCACAATAGCACAAGCTAGTAGAACAAACATGTAGCTTGACAGTTCTTTATAATTGACCATGGTTTAAAAATAGAAGTAAATGATGACATTTCACCAGCTAGCAGGGGCATGAACCGAAACTAATGCCTTAACAGCAGCGACAATTCGACAAATGAGAAGAATGAGGAGGAATTATACTTCTACAACAGTCCATAGCTGAATTAATTTAACTCGCTGGTAAGTACAAGTTCATTATTTTTGCACGTTTTTTTTTTATAAAAATCTAAATTTGTTTTATATACTTAAATACTCTATCTATGTATCTTCACGTATTTATGTAATTTTGGTTTAACGTGTTCGGGCGTCTTGATAACTCACAACGGCTACGACTAGCAAGTGGGTTATGTCTCTATTCTCTCTGCTCGTGTTACGGTTACTTTATAATCGTGGAACATCAAAGAATCTTTTAGAATTGCTCCACGTTTGTATTCACCAAAAAAAAGTTTTTAAGACCGTGTAGGTAAGAAGACTCTTACAAAACAAAAATTACTGGCTCGACTAAAATCTTAGAGAAATGGATGCTAACCGAAGCGGCCTAAACGCCTACAGCCATCACAATGGCACAAGCCAGTTGAACAAATATGTAGCTTGAGAGTTCTTTATGATTTTACACGGTTTAAAAATAGAAGTAAATGATGACATTTCAGCAGCTAGCAAAGCCTTGAACGAAACCAATGCCTTAACAGCAGCGACAATTCGACAAATGAGAAGAATGAGGAGGAATTATACTTCTACAACAGTCCATAGCTGAATTAATTTAACTCGCTGGTAAGTACAAGTTCATTATTTTTGCACGTTTTTTTTTTATAAAAATCTAAATTATTTTTTATACTTTAATACTCTATCTATGTATCTTCACGTATTTATGTAATTTTGGTTTAACGTGTTCGGGCGTCTTGATAACTCACAACGGCTAAGACTAGCAAGTGGGTTATGTCTCTATTCTCTCTGCTCGTGTTACGGTTACTTTATAATCGTGGAACATCAAAGAATCTTTTAGAATTGCTCCACGTTTGTATTCACCAAAAAAAAGTTTTTAAGACCGTGTAGGTAAGAAGACTCTTACAAAACAAAAATTACTGGCTCGACTAAAATCTTAGAGAAATGGATCCTAACCGAAGCGGCCTAAACGTCTACAGCCATCACAATGGCACAAGCCAGTTGAACAAATATGTAGCTTGACAGTTCTTTAAGATTTCACACGGTTTAAAAATAGCAGTAAATGACAACATTTCAGCAGCTAGCAAGGGCTTGAACTGAAATCAATGCTTTAACAGCAGCAAATATTCGACCAATGAGAAGAATAAAAAGGAATTATACTTCTACAACAATCTATAGCTGCAGTAATTGAACTCGCTGGTAAGTACAAATTTATTATTTTTGCACGTTTTTTATTATGAAAGTCTAACATATTTTTATATACTTTAATGATCTTCCTATATATCTTTATGTATTTATGTAATTTTGCTTAAACGTGTTCGGGCGTCTTCATAACTCACAACGGCTACGACTAGCAAGTTGGTTATGTCTCTATTCTTTCTGCTCATGTTACGGTTACTTTATAATACGTTATAATGCTGGAACATCAAAGAATCTTTTAGAATTGCTCCAAGTTTGTCTTCACAAAAAAAAAGTTTTCAAGACCGTGTAGCCAAGGAGACTAGTACAAAAATAAACTAATGACTTGACTAAATCTTAAAGAAATGGATGCTACCCGAAGTGGCCTAAACTTCTACAGCTATCACAATAGCACAAGCTAGTAGAACAAACATGTAGCTTGACAGTTCTTTATAATTGACCATGGTTTAAAAATAGAAGTAAATGATGACATTTCACCAGCTAGCAGGGGCATGAACCGAAACTAATGCCTTAACAGCAGCGACAATTCGACAAATGAGAAGAATGAGGAGGAATTATACTTCTACAACAGTCCATAGCTGAATTAATTTAACTCGCTGGTAAGTACAAGTTCATTATTTTTGCACGTTTTTTTTTTATAAAAATCTAAATTATTTTTTATACTTTAATACTCTATCTATGAATCTTTACGTATTTATGTATTTTTGCTTAAAAGTGTTCGGGTGTCTTAATAACTCACAACGGCTACGACTAGCAAGTGGGTTATGTCTCTATTCTTTCTGCTCGTGTTACGGTTACTTTATAATGCTGGAACATATAAGAATCTTTTAGAATTGCTCCACGTTTGTATTCACCAAAAAAAAGTTTTCAAGACCGTGTAGCCAAGGAGACTCGTACAAAACAATAATTACTGGCTCGACTAAAATCTTAGAGAAATGAATGCTAACCGAAGCGGCCTAAACGTCTACAGCCATCACAATGGCACAAGCTAGTTGAACAAATATGTAGCTTGAGAGTTCTTTATGATTTCACACGGTTTAAAAATAGAAGTAAATGATGACATTTCAGCAGCTAGCAAAGCCTTGAACGAAACCAATGCCTTAACAGCAGCGACAATTCGACAAATGAGAAGAATGAGGAGGAATTATACTTCTACAACAGTCCATAGCTATATTAATTTAACTCGCTGGTAAGTAAAAGTTCATTATTTTTGCACGTTTTTTTTTCATAAAAATCTAAATTTGTTTTATATACTTAAATACTCTATCTATGTATCTTCACGTATTTATGTAATTTTGGTTTAACGTGTTCGGGCGTCTTGATAACTCACAACGGCTAAGACTAGCAAGTGGGTTATGTCTCTATTCTCTCTGCTCGTGTTACGGTTACTTTATAATCGTGGAACATCAAAGAATCTTTTAGAATTGCTCCACGTTTGTATTCACCAAAAAAAAGTTTTTAAGACCGTGTAGGTAAGAAGACTCTTACAAAACAAAAATTACTGGCTTGACTAAAATCTTAGAGAAATGGATGCTAACCGAAGCGGCCTAAACGTCTACAGCCATCACAATGGCACAAGCCAGTTGAACAAATATGTAGCTTGACAGTTCTTTAAGATTTCACACGGTTTAAAAATAGCAGTAAATGATGACATTTCAGCAGCTAGCAAGGGCTTGAACTGAAATCAATGCTTTAACAGCAGCAAATATTCGACAAATGAGAAGAATAAAAAGGAATTATACTTCTACAACAATCTATAGCTGCAGTAATTGAACTCGCTGGTAAGTACAAATTTATTATTTTTGCACGTTTTTTATTATGAAAGTCTAACATATTTTTATATACTTTAATGATCTTCCTATATATCTTTATGTATTTATGTAATTTTGCTTAAACGTGTTCGGGCGTCTTCATAACTCACAACGGCTACGACTAGCAAGTTGGTTATGTCTCTATTCTTTCTGCTCATGTTACGGTTACTTTATAATACGTAATAATGCTGGAACATCAAAGAATCTTTTAGAATTGCTCCACGTTTGTCTTCACAAAAAAAAAGTTTTCAAGACCGTGTAGCCAAGGAGACTAGTACAAAAATAAACTAATGACTTGACTAAATCTTAAAGAAATGGATGCTACCCGAAGTGGCCTAAACTTCTACAGCTATCACAATAGCACAAGCTAGTAGAACAAACATGTAGCTTGACAGTTCTTTATAATTGACCATGGTTTAAAAATAGAAGTAAATGATGACATTTCACCAGCTAGCAGGGGCATGAACCGAAACTAATGCCTTAACAGCAGCGACAATTCGACAAATGAGAAGAATGAGGAGGAATTATACTTCTACAACAGTCCATAGCTGAATTAATTTAACTCGCTGGTAAGTACAAGTTCATTATTTTTGCACGTTTTTTTTTTATAAAAATCTAAATTATTTTTTATACTTTAATACTCTATCTATGAATCTTTACGTATTTATGTATTTTTGCTTAAAAGTGTTCGGGTGTCTTAATAACTCACAACGGCTACGACTAGCAAGTGGGTTATGTCTCTATTCTTTCTGCTCGTGTTACGGTTACTTTATAATGCTGGAACATATAAGAATCTTTTAGAATTGCTCCACGTTTGTATTCACCAAAAAAAAGTTTTCAAGACCGTGTAGCCAAGGAGACTCGTACAAAACAATAATTACTGTCTCGACTAAAATCTTAGGGAAATGGATGCTAACCGAAGCGGCCTAAACGTCTACAGCCATCACAATGGCACAAGCTAGTTGAACAAATATGTAGCTTGAGAGTTCTTTATGATTTCACACGGTTTAAAAATAGAAGTAAATGATGACATTTCAGCAGCTAGCAAAGCCTTGAACGAAACCAATGCTTTAACAGCAGCAAATATTCGACAAATGAGAAGAATAAAAAGGAATTATACTTCTACAACAATCTATAGCTGCAGTAATTGAACTCGCTGGTAAGTACAAATTTATTATTTTTGCACGTTTTTTATTATGAAAGTCTAACATATTTTTATATACTTTAATGATCTTCCTATATATCTTTATGTATTTATGTAATTTTGCTTAAACGTGTTCGGGCGTCTTCATAACTCACAACGGCTACGACTAGCAAGTTGGTTATGTCTCTATTCTTTCTGCTCGTGTTACGGTTACTTTATAATGCTGGAACATATAAGAATCTTTTAGAATTGCTCCACGTTTGTATTCACCAAAAAAAAGTTTTCAAGACCGTGTAGCCAAGGAGACTCGTACAAAACAATAATTACTGGCTCGACTAAAATCTTAGAGAAATGGATGCTAACCGAAGCGGCCTAAACGTCTACAGCCATCACACTGGCACAAGCCAGTTGAACAAATATGTAGCTTGACATTTCTTTAAGATTTCACACGGTTTAAAAATAGCAGTAAATGATGACATTTCAGCAGCTAGCAAGGGCTTGAACTGAAATCAATGCTTTAACAGCAGCAAATATTCGACAAATGAGAAGAATAAAAAGGAATTATACTTCTACAACAATCTATAGCTGCAGTAATTTAACTCGCTGGTAAGTACAAATTTATTATTTTTGCACGTTTTTTATTATGAAAGTCTAACATATTTTTATATACTTTAATGATCTTCCTATATATCTTTATGTATTTATGTAATTTTGCTTAAACGTGTTCGGGCGTCTTCATAACTCACAACGGCTACGACTAGCAAGTTGGTTATGTCTCTATTCTTTCTGCTCGTGTTACGGTTACTTTATAATGCTGGAACATATAAGAATCTTTTAGAATTGCTCCACGTTTGTATTCACCAAAAAAAAGTTTTCAAGACCGTGTAGCCAAGGAGACTCGTACAAAACAATAATTACTGGCTCGACTAAAATCTTAGGGAAATGGATGCTAACCGAAGCGGCCTAAACGTCTACAGCCATCACAATGGCACAAGCTAGTTGAACAAATATGTAGCTTGAGAGTTCTTTATGATTTCACACGGTTTAAAAATAGAAGTAAATGATGACATTTCAGCAGCTAGCAAAGCCTTGAACGAAACCAATGCCTTAACAGCAGCGACAATTCGACAAATGAGAAGAATGAGGAGGAATTATACTTCTACAACAGTCCATAGCTGAATTAATTTAACTCGCTGGTAAGTACAAGTTCATTATTTTTGCACGTTTTTTTTTTATAAAAATCTAAATTATTTTTTATACTTTAATACTCTATCTATGTATCTTCACGTATTTATGTAATTTTGGTTTAACGTGTTCGGGCGTCTTGATAACTCACAACGGCTACGACTAGCAAGTGGGTTATGTCTCTATTCTCTCTGCTCGTGTTACGGTTACTTTATAATCGTGGAACATCAAAGAATCTTTTAGAATTGCTCCACGTTTGTATTCACCAAAAAAAAGTTTTTAAGACCGTGTAGGTAAGAAGACTCTTACAAAACAAAAATTACTGGCTTGACTAAAATCTTAGAGAAATGGATCCTAACCGAAGCGGCCTAAACGTCTACAGCCATCACAATGGCACAAGCCAGTTGAACAAATATGTAGCTTGACAGTTCTTTAAGATTTCACACGGTTTAAAAATAGCAGTAAATGACAACATTTCAGCAGCTAGCAAGGGCTTGAACTGAAATCAATGCTTTAACAGCAGCAAATATTCGACCAATGAGAAGAATAAAAAGGAATTATACTTCTACAACAATCTATAGCTGCAGTAATTGAACTCGCTGGTAAGTACAAATTTATTATTTTTGCACGTTTTTTATTATGAAAGTCTAACATATTTTTATATACTTTAATGATCTTCCTATATATCTTTATGTATTTATGTAATTTTGCTTAAACGTGTTCGGGCGTCTTCATAACTCACAACGGCTACGACTAGCAAGTTGGTTATGTCTCTATTCTTTCTGCTCATGTTACGGTTACTTTATAATACGTTATAATGCTGGAACATCAAAGAATCTTTTAGAATTGCTCCAAGTTTGTCTTCACAAAAAAAAAGTTTTCAAGACCGTGTAGCCAAGGAGACTAGTACAAAAATAAACTAATGACTTGACTAAATCTTAAAGAAATGGATGCTACCCGAAGTGGCCTAAACTTCTACAGCTATCACAATAGCACAAGCTAGTAGAACAAACATGTAGCTTGACAGTTCTTTATAATTGACCATGGTTTAAAAATAGAAGTAAATGATGACATTTCACCAGCTAGCAGGGGCATGAACCGAAACTAATGCCTTAACAGCAGCGACAATTCGACAAATGAGAAGAATGAGGAGGAATTATACTTCTACAACAGTCCATAGCTGAATTAATTTAACTCGCTGGTAAGTACAAGTTCATTATTTTTGCACGTTTTTTTTTTATAAAAATCTAAATTATTTTTTATACTTTAATACTCTATCTATGAATCTTTACGTATTTATGTATTTTTGCTTAAAAGTGTTCGGGTGTCTTAATAACTCACAACGGCTACGACTAGCAAGTGGGTTATGTCTCTATTCTTTCTGCTCGTGTTACGGTTACTTTATAATGCTGGAACATATAAGAATCTTTTAGAATTGCTCCACGTTTGTATTCACCAAAAAAAAGTTTTCAAGACCGTGTAGCCAAGGAGACTCGTACAAAACAATAATTACTGGCTCGACTAAAATCTTAGAGAAATGAATGCTAACCGAAGCGGCCTAAACGTCTACAGCCATCACAATGGCACAAGCTAGTTGAACAAATATGTAGCTTGAGAGTTCTTTATGATTTCACACGGTTTAAAAATAGAAGTAAATGATGACATTTCAGCAGCTAGCAAAGCCTTGAACGAAACCAATGCCTTAACAGCAGCGACAATTCGACAAATAAGAAGAATGAGGAGGAATTATACTTCTACAACAGTCCATAGCTATATTAATTTAACTCGCTGGTAAGTAAAAGTTCATTATTTTTGCACGTTTTTTTTTCATAAAAATCTAAATTTGTTTTATATACTTAAATACTCTATCTATGTATCTTCACGTATTTATGTAATTTTGGTTTAACGTGTTCGGGCGTCTTGATAACTCACAACGGCTACGACTAGCAAGTGGGTTATGTCTCTATTCTCTCTGCTCGTGTTACGGTTACTTTATAATCGTGGAACATCAAAGAATCTTTTAGAATTGCTCCACGTTTGTATTCACCAAAAAAAAGTTTTTAAGACCGTGTAGGTAAGAAGACTCTTACAAAACAAAAATTACTGGCTCGACTAAAATCTTAGAGAAATGGATGCTAACCGAAGCGGCCTAAACGCCTACAGCCATCACAATGGCACAAGCCAGTTGAACAAATATGTAGCTTGACAGTTCTTTAAGATTTCACACGGTTTAAAAATAGCAGTAAATGATGACATTTCAGCAGCTAGCAAGGGCTTGAACTGAAATCAATGCTTTAACAGCAGCAAATATTCGACAAATGAGAAGAATAAAAAGGAATTATACTTCTACGACAATCTATAGCTGCAGTAATTGAACTCGCTGGTAAGTACAAATTTATTATTTTTGCACGTTTTTTATTATGAAAGTCTAACATATTTTTATATACTTTAATGATCTTCCTATATATCTTTATGTATTTATGTAATTTTGCTTAAACGTGTTCGGGCGTCTTCATAACTCACAACGGCTACGACTAGCAAGTTGGTTATGTCTCTATTCTTTCTGCTCATGTTACGGTTACTTTATAATACGTTATAATGCTGGAACATCAAAGAATCTTTTAGAATTGCTCCACGTTTGTCTTCACAAAAAAAAAGTTTTCAAGACCGTGTAGCCAAGGAGACTAGTACAAAAATAAACTAATGACTTGACTAAATCTTAAAGAAATGGATGCTACCCGAAGCGGCCTAAACTTCTACAGCTATCACAATAGCACAAGCTAGTAGAACAAACATGTAGCTTGACAGTTCTTTATAATTGACCATGGTTTAAAAATAGAAGTAAATGATGACATTTCACCAGCTAGCAGGGGCATGAACCGAAACTAATGCCTTAACAGCAGCGACAATTCGACAAATGAGAAGAATGAGGAGGAATTATACTTCTACAACAGTCCATAGCTGAATTAATTTAACTCGCTGGTAAGTAAAAGTTCATTATTTTTGCACGTTTTTTTTTCATAAAAATCTAAATTTGTTTTATATACTTAAATACTCTATCTATGTATCTTCACGTATTTATGTAATTTTGGTTTAACGTGTTCGGGCGTCTTGATAACTCACAACGGCTACGACTAGCAAGTGGGTTATGTCTCTATTCTCTCTGCTCGTGTTACGGTTACTTTATAATCGTGGAACATCAAAGAATCTTTTAGAATTGCTCCACGTTTGTATTCACCAAAAAAAAGTTTTTAAGACCGTGTAGGTAAGAAGACTCTTACAAAACAAAAATTACTGGCTCGACTAAAATCTTAGAGAAATGGATGCTAACCGAAGCGGCCTAAACGCCTACAGCCATCACAATGGCACAAGCCAGTTGAACAAATATGTAGCTTGACAGTTCTTTAAGATTTCACACGGTTTAAAAATAGCAGTAAATGATGACATTTTAGCAGCTAGCAAGGGCTTGAACTGAAATCAATGCTTTAACAGCAGCGACAATTCGACAAATGAGAAGAATGAGGAGGAATTATACTTCTACAACAGTCCATAGCTGAATTAATTTAACTCGCTGGTAAGTACAAGTTCATTATTTTTGCACGTTTTTTTTTTATAAAAATCTAAATTATTTTTTATACTTTAATACTCTATCTATGAATCTTTACGTATTTATGTATTTTTGCTTAAAAGTGTTCGGGTGTCTTAATAACTCACAACGGCTACGACTAGCAAGTGGGTTATGTCTCTATTCTTTCTGCTCGTGTTACGGTTACTTTATAATGCTGGAACATATAAGAATCTTTTAGAATTGCTCCACGTTTGTATTCACCAAAAAAAAGTTTTCAAGACCGTGTAGCCAAGGAGACGCGTACAAAACAATAATTACTGGCTCGACTAAAATCTTAGAGAAATGGATGCTAACCGAAGCGGCCTAAACGTCTACAGCCATCACAATGGCACAAGCTAGTTGAACAAATATGTAGCTTGAGAGTTCTTTATGATTTCACACGGTAAAAATAGAAGTAAATGATGACATTTCAGCAGCTAGCAGGGGCATGAACCGAAACTAATGCCTTAACAGCAGCGACAATTCGACAAATGAGAAGAATGAGGAGGAATTATACTTCTACAACAGTCCATAGCTATATTAATTTAACTCGCTGGTAAGTAAAAGTTCATTATTTTTGCACGTTTTTTTTTCATAAAAATCTAAATTTGTTTTATATACTTAAATACTCTATCTATGTATCTTCACGTATTTATGTAATTTTGGTTTAACGTGTTCGGGCGTCTTGATAACTCACAACGGCTACGACTAGCAAGTGGGTTATGTCTCTATTCTCTCTGCTCGTGTTACGGTTACTTTATAATCGTGGAACATCAAAGAATCTTTTAGAATTGCTCCACGTTTGTATTCACCAAAAAAAAGTTTTTAAGACCGTGTAGGTAAGAAGACTCTTACAAAACAAAAATTACTGGCTCGACTAAAATCTTAGAGAAATGGATGCTAACCGAAGCGGCCTAAACGCCTACAGCCATCACAATGGCACAAGCCAGTTGAACAAATATGTAGCTTGACAGTTCTTTAAGATTTCACACGGTTTAAAAATAGCAGTAAATGATGACATTTCAGCAGCTAGCAAGGGCTTGAACTGAAATCAATGCTTTAACAGCAGCAAATATTCGACAAATGAGAAGAATAAAAAGGAATTATACTTCTACAACAATCTATAGCTGCAGTAATTGAACTCGCTGGTAAGTACAAATTTATTATTTTTGCACGTTTTTTATTATGAAAGTCTAACATATTTTTATATACTTTAATGATCTTCCTATATATCTTTATGTATTTATGTAATTTTGCTTAAACGTGTTCGGGCGTCTTCATAACTCACAACGGCTACGACTAGCAAGTTGGTTATGTCTCTATTCTTTCTGCTCATGTTACGGTTACTTTATAATACGTTATAATGCTGGAACATCAAAGAATCTTTTAGAATTGCTCCACGTTTGTCTTCACAAAAAAAAAGTTTTCAAGACCGTGTAGCCAAGGAGACTAGTACAAAAATAAACTAATGACTTGACTAAATCTTAAAGAAATGGATGCTACCCGAAGCGGCCTAAACTTCTACAGCTATCACAATAGCACAAGCTAGTAGAACAAACATGTAGCTTGACAGTTCTTTATAATTGACCATGGTTTAAAAATAGAAGTAAATGATGACATTTCACCAGCTAGCAGGGGCATGAACCGAAACTAATGCCTTAACAGCAGCGACAATTCGACAAATGAGAAGAATGAGGAGGAATTATACTTCTACAACAGTCCATAGCTGAATTAATTTAACTCGCTGGTAAGTACAAGTTCATTATTTTTGCACGTTTTTTTTTTATAAAAATCTAAATTTGTTTTATATACTTAAATACTCTATCTATGTATCTTCACGTATTTATGTAATTTTGGTTTAACGTGTTCGGGCGTCTTGATAACTCACAACGGCTACGACTAGCAAGTGGGTTATGTCTCTATTCTCTCTGCTCGTGTTACGGTTACTTTATAATCGTGGAACATCAAAGAATCTTTTAGAATTGCTCCACGTTTGTATTCACCAAAAAAAAGTTTTTAAGACCGTGTAGGTAAGAAGACTCTTACAAAACAAAAATTACTGGCTCGACTAAAATCTTAGAGAAATGGATGCTAACCGAAGCGGCCTAAACGCCTACAGCCATCACAATGGCACAAGCCAGTTGAACAAATATGTAGCTTGACAGTTCTTTAAGATTTCACACGGTTTAAAAATAGCAGTAAATGATGACATTTCAGCAGCTAGCAAGGGCTTGAACTGAAATCAATGCTTTAACAGCAGCAAATATTCGACAAATGAGAAGAATAAAAAGGAATTATACTTCTACAACAATCTATAGCTGCAGTAATTGAACTCGCTGGTAAGTACAAATTTATTATTTTTGCACGTTTTTTATTATGAAAGTCTAACATATTTTTATATACTTTAATGATCTTCCTATATATCTTTATGTATTTATGTAATTTTGCTTAAACGTGTTCGGGCGTCTTCATAACTCACAACGGCTACGACTAGCAAGTTGGTTATGTCTCTATTCTTTCTGCTCATGTTACGGTTACTTTATAATACGTTATAATGCTGGAACATCAAAGAATCTTTTAGAATTGCTCCACGTTTGTCTTCACAAAAAAAAAGTTTTCAAGACCGTGTAGCCAAGGAGACTAGTACAAAAATAAACTAATGACTTGACTAAATCTTAAAGAAATGGATGCTACCCGAAGCGGCCTAAACTTCTACAGCTATCACAATAGCACAAGCTAGTAGAACAAACATGTAGCTTGACAGTTCTTTATAATTGACCATGGTTTAAAAATAGAAGTAAATGATGACATTTCACCAGCTAGCAGGGGCATGAACCGAAACTAATGCCTTAACAGCAGCGACAATTCGACAAATGAGAAGAATGAGGAGGAATTATACTTCTACAACAGTCCATAGCTATATTAATTTTACTCGCTGGTAAGTAAAAGTTCATTATTTTTGCACGTTTTTTTTTCATAAAAATCTAAATTTGTTTTATATACTTAAATACTCTATCTATGTATCTTCACGTATTTATGTAATTTTGGTTTAACGTGTTCGGGCGTCTTGATAACTCACAACGGCTACGACTAGCAAGTGGGTTATGTCTCTATTCTCTCTACTCGTGTTACGGTTACTTTATAATCATGGAACATCAAAGAATCTTCTAGAATTGCTCCACGTTTGTATTCACCAAAAAAAAGTTTTTAAGACCGTGTAGGTAAGAAGACTCTTACAAAACAAAAATTACTGGCTCGACTAAAATCTTAGAGAAATGGATGCTACCCAAAGCGGCCTAAACGTCTACAGCCATCACAATGGCACAAGCCAGTTGAACAAATATGTAGCTTGACAGTTCTTTAAGATTTCACACGGTTTAAAAATAGCAGTAAATGATGACATTTCAGCAGCTAGCAAGGGTTTGAACTGAAATCAATGCTTTAACAGCAGCAAATATTCAACAAATGAGAAGAATAAAAAGGAATTATACTTCTACAACAATCTATAGCTGCAGTAATTGAACTCGCTGGTAAGTACAAATTTATTATTTTTGCACGTTTTTTATTATGAAAGTCTAACATATTTTTATATACTTTAATGATCTTCCTATATATCTTTATGTATTTATGTAATTTTGCTTAAACGTGTTCGGGCGTCTTCATAACTCACAACGGCTACGACTAGCAAGTTGGTTATGTCTCTATTCTTTCTGCTCATGTTACGGTTACTTTATAATACGTTATAATGCTGGAACATCAAAGAATCTTTTAGAATTGCTCCACGTTTGTCTTCACAAAAAAAAAGTTTTCAAGACCGTGTAGCCAAGGAGACTAGTACAAAAATAAACTAATGACTTGACTAAATCTTAAAGAAATGGATGCTACCCGAAGCGGCCTAAACTTCTACAGCTATCACAATAGCACAAGCTAGTAGAACAAACATGTAGCTTGACAGTTCTTTATAATTGACCATGGTTTAAAAATAGAAGTAAATGATGACATTTCACCAGCTAGCAGGGGCATGAACCGAAACTAATGCCTTAACAGCAGCGACAATTCGACAAATGAGGAGGAATTATACTTCTACAACAGTCCATAGCTGAATTAATTTAACTCACTGGTAAGTACAAGTTCATTATTTTTGCACGTTTTTTTTTTTATAAAAATCTAAATTATTTTTTATACTTTAATACTCTATCTATGAATCTTTACGTATTTATGTATTTTTGCTTAAAAGTGTTCGGGTGTCTTAATAACTCACAACGGCTACGACTAGCAAGTGGGTTATGTCTCTATTCTTTCTGCTCCTGTTACGGTTACTTTATAATGATCGAACATCAAAGAATCTTTTAGAATTGCTCCACGTTTGTCTTCACCAAAAAAAATTTTCATGACCGTGTAGCCAAGGAGACTCGTACAAAACAAAAGTTACTGGCTCGACTAAATCTTAGAGAAATAGATGCTATCCGAAGTGGCCTATACTTCTACATCCATCACAACGGCACAAGCTAGTTGAACAAACATGTAACTTGACAGTTCTTTATGATTTCACACGGCTTAAAAATAGAAGTAAATGATGACATTTTAGCAGCTAGCAGGGGTATGACCCTAATGCCTTAACAGCAGCGACAATTTGACAAATGAGAAGAATGAGGAGGATATATCAACAATCCATAGCTGTAGTTAATGAACTCGCTGGTAAGTATAAATTCATTATTTTCGCATGGTTTTTATTATGTATAAAAGTCTAACTTTATTTTATATACTTTAATGCTCATGCTATATGACTTCATGTATTTATGAAATTCAGCTTAAAAGTGTTCGGGCGTCTTGATGACTCACAACGGCTACGATTAGCAAGTGGGTTATGTCTCTGTTCTTTCTGCTCGTGTTACGGTTACTTTATATTGGTGGAACATTAAAAAATCTTTTAGAATTGCTCCACGTTTGTCTTCACCAAAAAAAAGATTTCAAGACCGTGTGGCCAAGGAGACTCGTACAAAACGAAAATTACTGGCTCGACTAAAATCTTAGACAAATGGATGCTAACCGAAGCGGCCTAAACGTCTACAGCCATCACAATGGCACGAGCTAGTTGAACAAATATGTAGCTTGACAGTTCTTTATGATTTCACACGGTTTAAAAATAGAAGTAAATGATGACATTTCAGCAGCTAGCAAGGACTTGAACGAAACCAATGCCTTAACAGCAGCGACAATTTGACAAATGAGAAGAATGAGGAGGAATTATACTTCTACAACAGTCCATAGCTGAATTAATTTAACTCGCTGGTAAGTACAAGTTCATTATTTTTGCACGTTTTTTTTTTATAAAAATCTAAATTATTTTTTATACTTTAATACTCTATTTATGAATCTTTACGTATTTATGTATTTTTGCTTAAAAGTGTTCGGGTGTCTTAATAACTCACAACGGCTACGACTAGCAAGTGGGTTATGTCTCTGTTCTTTCTGCTCGTGTTACGGTTACTTTATAATGCTGGAACATATAAGAATCTTTTAGAATTGCTCCACGTTTGTATTCACCAAAAAAAAGTTTTCAAGACCGTGTAGCCAAGGAGACTCGTACAAAACAATAATTACTGGCTCGACTAAAATCTTAGAGAAATGGATGCTAACCGAAGCGGCCTAAACGTCTACAGCCATCACAATGGCACAAGCTAGTTGAACAAATATGTAGCTTGAGAGTTCTTTATGATTTCACACGGTTTAAAAATAGAAGTAAATGATGACATTTCAGCAGCTAGCAAGGACTTGAACGAAACCAATGCCTTAACAGCAGCGACAATTCGACAAATGAGGAGGAATTATACTTCTACAACAGTCCATAGCTGAATTAATTTAACTCACTGGTAAGTACAAGTTCATTATTTTTGCACGTTTTTTTTTTATAAAAATCTAAATTATTTTTTATACTTTAATACTCTATCTATGAATCTTCACGTATTTATGTATTTTTGCTTAAAAGTGTTCGGGTGTCTTAATAACTCACAACGGCTACGACTAGCAAGTGGGTTATGTCTCTATTCTTTCTGCTCCTGTTACGGTTACTTTATAATGATCGAACATCAAAGAATCTTTTAGAATTGCTCCACGTTTGTCTTCACCAAAAAAAATTTTCATGACCGTGTAGCCAAGGAGACTCGTACAAAACAAAAGTTACTGGCTCGACTAAATCTTAGAGAAATAGATGCTATCCGAAGTGGCCTATACTTCTACATCCATCACAACGGCACAAGCTAGTTGAACAAACATGTAACTTGACAGTTCTTTATGATTTCACACGGCTTAAAAATAGAAGTAAATGATGACATTTCAGCAGCTAGCAAGGACTTGAACGAAACCAATGCCTTAACAGCAGCGACAATTCGACAAATGAGAAGAATGAGGAGGAATTATGCTTCTACAACAGTCCATAGCTGAATTAATTTAACTCGCTGGTAAGTACAAGTTCATTATTTTTGCACGTTTTTTTTTTATAAAAATCTAAATTATTTTTTATACTTTAATACTCTATCTATGAATCTTCACGTATTTATGTATTTTTGCTTAAAAGTGTTCGGGTGTCTTAATAACTCACAACGGCTACGACTAGCAAGTGGGTTATGTCTCTATTCTTTCTGCTCGTGTTACGGTTACTTTATAATGCTGGAACATATAAGAATCTTTTAGAATTGCTCCACGTTTGTATTCACCAAAAAAAAGTTTTCAAGACCGTGTAGCCAAGGAGACTCTTACAAAACAATAATTACTGGCTCGACTAAAATCCTAGAGAAATGGATGCTAACCGAAGCGGCCTAAACGTCTACAGCCATCACAATGGCACAAGCTAGTTGAACAAATATGTAGCTTGAGAGTTCTTTATGATTTCACACGGTTTAAAAATAGAAGTAAATGATGACATTTCAGCAGCTAGCAAGGGCTTGAACTGAAATCAATGCTTTAACAGCAGCAAATATTCGACAAATGAGAAGAATAAAAAGGAATTATACTTCTACAACAATCTATAGCTGCAGTAATTGAACTCGCTGGTAAGTACAAATTTATTATTTTTGCACGTTTTTTATTATGAAAGTCTAACATATTTTTATATACTTTAATGATCTTCCTATATATCTTTATGTATTTATGTAATTTTGCTTAAACGTGTTCGGGCGTCTTCATAACTCACAACGGCTACGACTAGCAAGTTGGTTATGTCTCTATTCTTTCTGCTCATGTTACGGTTACTTTATAATACGTTATAATGCTGGAACATCAAAGAATCTTTTAGAATTGCTCCACGTTTGTCTTCACAAAAAAAAAGTTTTCAAGACCGTGTAGCCAAGGAGACTAGTACAAAAATAAACTAATGACTTGACTAAATCTTAAAGAAATGGATGCTACCCGAAGCGGCCTAAACTTCTACAGCTATCACAATAGCACAAGCTAGTAGAACAAACATGTAGCTTGACAGTTCTTTATAATTGACCATGGTTTAAAAATAGAAGTAAATGATGACATTTCACCAGCTAGCAGGGGCATGAACCGAAACTAATGCCTTAACAGCAGCGACAATTCGACAAATGAGAAGAATGAGGAGGAATTATACTTCTACAACAGTCCATAGCTGAATTAATTTAACTCGCTGGTAAGTACAAGTTCATTATTTTTGCACGTTTTTTTTTTATAAAAATCTAAATTTGTTTTATATACTTAAATACTCTATCTATGTATCTTCACGTATTTATGTAATTTTGGTTTAACGTGTTCGGGCGTCTTGATAACTCACAACGGCTACGACTAGCAAGTGGGTTATGTCTCTATTCTCTCTGCTCGTGTTACGGTTACTTTATAATCGTGGAACATCAAAGAATCTTTTAGAATTGCTCCACGTTTGTATTCACCAAAAAAAAGTTTTTAAGACCGTGTAGGTAAGAAGACTCTTACAAAACAAAAATTACTGGCTCGACTAAAATCTTAGAGAAATGGATGCTAACCGAAGCGGCCTAAACGCCTACAGCCATCACAATGGCACAAGCCAGTTGAACAAATATGTAGCTTGACAGTTCTTTAAGATTTCACACGGTTTAAAAATAGCAGTAAATGATGACATTTCAGCAGCTAGCAAGGGCTTGAACTGAAATCAATGCTTTAACAGCAGCAAATATTCGACAAATGAGAAGAATAAAAAGGAATTATACTTCTACAACAATCTATAGCTGCAGTAATTGAACTCGCTGGTAAGTACAAATTTATTATTTTTGCACGTTTTTTATTATGAAAGTCTAACATATTTTTATATACTTTAATGATCTTCCTATATATCTTTATGTATTTATGTAATTTTGCTTAAACGTGTTCGGGCGTCTTCATAACTCACAACGGCTACGACTAGCAAGTTGGTTATGTCTCTATTCTTTCTGCTCATGTTACGGTTACTTTATAATACGTTATAATGCTGGAACATCAAAGAATCTTTTAGAATTGCTCCACGTTTGTCTTCACAAAAAAAAAGTTTTCAAGACCGTGTAGCCAAGGAGACTAGTACAAAAATAAACTAATGACTTGACTAAATCTTAAAGAAATGGATGCTACCCGAAGCGGCCTAAACTTCTACAGCTATCACAATAGCACAAGCTAGTAGAACAAACATGTAGCTTGACAGTTCTTTATAATTGACCATGGTTTAAAAATAGAAGTAAATGATGACATTTCACCAGCTAGCAGGGGCATGAACCGAAACTAATGCCTTAACAGCAGCGACAATTCGACAAATGAGAAGAATGAGGAGGAATTATACTTCTACAACAGTCCATAGCTATATTAATTTTACTCGCTGGTAAGTAAAAGTTCATTATTTTTGCACGTTTTTTTTTCATAAAAATCTAAATTTGTTTTATATACTTAAATACTCTATCTATGTATCTTCACGTATTTATGTAATTTTGGTTTAACGTGTTCGGGCGTCTTGATAACTCACAACGGCTACGACTAGCAAGTGGGTTATGTCTCTATTCTCTCTACTCGTGTTACGGTTACTTTATAATCATGGAACATCAAAGAATCTTTTAGAATTGCTCCACGTTTGTATTCACCAAAAAAAAGTTTTTAAGACCGTGTAGGTAAGAAGACTCTTACAAAACAAAAATTACTGGCTCGACTAAAATCTTAGAGAAATGGATGCTACCCAAAGCGGCCTAAACGTCTACAGCCATCACAATGGCACAAGCCAGTTGAACAAATATGTAGCTTGACAGTTCTTTAAGATTTCACACGGTTTAAAAATAGCAGTAAATGATGACATTTCAGCAGCTAGCAAGGGCTTGAACTGAAATCAATGCTTTAACAGCAGCAAATATTCAACAAATGAGAAGAATAAAAAGGAATTATACTTCTACAACAATCTATAGCTGCAGTAATTGAACTCGCTGGTAAGTACAAATTTATTATTTTTGCACGTTTTTTATTATGAAAGTCTAACATATTTTTATATACTTTAATGATCTTCCTATATATCTTTATGTATTTATGTAATTTTGCTTAAACGTGTTCGGGCGTCTTCATAACTCACAACGGCTACGACTAGCAAGTTGGTTATGTCTCTATTCTTTCTGCTCATGTTACGGTTACTTTATAATACGTTATAATGCTGGAACATCAAAGAATCTTTTAGAATTGCTCCACGTTTGTCTTCACAAAAAAAAAGTTTTCAAGACCGTGTAGCCAAGGAGACTAGTACAAAAATAAACTAATGACTTGACTAAATCTTAAAGAAATGGATGCTACCCGAAGCGGCCTAAACTTCTACAGCTATCACAATAGCACAAGCTAGTAGAACAAACATGTAGCTTGACAGTTCTTTATAATTGACCATGGTTTAAAAATAGAAGTAAATGATGACATTTCACCAGCTAGCAGGGGCATGAACCGAAACTAATGCCTTAACAGCAGCGACAATTCGACAAATGAGGAGGAATTATACTTCTACAACAGTCCATAGCTGAATTAATTTAACTCACTGGTAAGTACAAGTTCATTATTTTTGCACGTTTTTTTTTTTATAAAAATCTAAATTATTTTTTATACTTTAATACTCTATCTATGAATCTTTACGTATTTATGTATTTTTGCTTAAAAGTGTTCGGGTGTCTTAATAACTCACAACGGCTACGACTAGCAAGTGGGTTATGTCTCTATTCTTTCTGCTCCTGTTACGGTTACTTTATAATGATCGAACATCAAAGAATCTTTTAGAATTGCTCCACGTTTGTCTTCACCAAAAAAAATTTTCATGACCGTGTAGCCAAGGAGACTCGTACAAAACAAAAGTTACTGGCTCGACTAAATCTTAGAGAAATAGATGCTATCCGAAGTGGCCTATACTTCTACATCCATCACAACGGCACAAGCTAGTTGAACAAACATGTAACTTGACAGTTCTTTATGATTTCACACGGCTTAAAAATAGAAGTAAATGATGACATTTTAGCAGCTAGCAGGGGTATGACCCTAATGCCTTAACAGCAGCGACAATTTGACAAATGAGAAGAATGAGGAGGATATATCAACAATCCATAGCTGTAGTTAATGAACTCGCTGGTAAGTATAAATTCATTATTTTCGCATGGTTTTTATTATGTATAAAAGTCTAACTTTATTTTATATACTTTAATGCTCATGCTATATGACTTCATGTATTTATGAAATTCAGCTTAAAAGTGTTCGGGCGTCTTGATGACTCACAACGGCTACGATTAGCAAGTGGGTTATGTCTCTGTTCTTTCTGCTCGTGTTACGGTTACTTTATATTGGTGGAACATTAAAAAATCTTTTAGAATTGCTCCACGTTTGTCTTCACCAAAAAAAAGATTTCAAGACCGTGTGGCCAAGGAGACTCGTACAAAACGAAAATTACTGGCTCGACTAAAATCTTAGACAAATGGATGCTAACCGAAGCGGCCTAAACGTCTACAGCCATCACAATGGCACGAGCTAGTTGAACAAATATGTAGCTTGACAGTTCTTTATGATTTCACACGGTTTAAAAATAGAAGTAAATGATGACATTTCAGCAGCTAGCAAGGACTTGAACGAAACCAATGCCTTAACAGCAGCGACAATTTGACAAATGAGAAGAATGAGGAGGAATTATACTTCTACAACAGTCCATAGCTGAATTAATTTAACTCGCTGGTAAGTACAAGTTCATTATTTTTGCACGTTTTTTTTTTATAAAAATCTAAATTATTTTTTATACTTTAATACTCTATTTATGAATCTTTACGTATTTATGTATTTTTGCTTAAAAGTGTTCGGGTGTCTTAATAACTCACAACGGCTACGACTAGCAAGTGGGTTATGTCTCTGTTCTTTCTGCTCGTGTTACGGTTACTTTATAATGCTGGAACATATAAGAATCTTTTAGAATTGCTCCACGTTTGTATTCACCAAAAAAAAGTTTTCAAGACCGTGTAGCCAAGGAGACTCGTACAAAACAATAATTACTGGCTCGACTAAAATCTTAGAGAAATGGATGCTAACCGAAGCGGCCTAAACGTCTACAGCCATCACAATGGCACAAGCTAGTTGAACAAATATGTAGCTTGAGAGTTCTTTATGATTTCACACGGTTTAAAAATAGAAGTAAATGATGACATTTCAGCAGCTAGCAAGGACTTGAACGAAACCAATGCCTTAACAGCAGCGACAATTCGACAAATGAGGAGGAATTATACTTCTACAACAGTCCATAGCTGAATTAATTTAACTCACTGGTAAGTACAAGTTCATTATTTTTGCACGTTTTTTTTTTATAAAAATCTAAATTATTTTTTATACTTTAATACTCTATCTATGAATCTTCACGTATTTATGTATTTTTGCTTAAAAGTGTTCGGGTGTCTTAATAACTCACAACGGCTACGACTAGCAAGTGGGTTATGTCTCTATTCTTTCTGCTCCTGTTACGGTTACTTTATAATGATCGAACATCAAAGAATCTTTTAGAATTGCTCCACGTTTGTCTTCACCAAAAAAAATTTTCATGACCGTGTAGCCAAGGAGACTCGTACAAAACAAAAGTTACTGGCTCGACTAAATCTTAGAGAAATAGATGCTATCCGAAGTGGCCTATACTTCTACATCCATCACAACGGCACAAGCTAGTTGAACAAACATGTAACTTGACAGTTCTTTATGATTTCACACGGCTTAAAAATAGAAGTAAATGATGACATTTCAGCAGCTAGCAAGGACTTGAACGAAACCAATGCCTTAACAGCAGCGACAATTCGACAAATGAGAAGAATGAGGAGGAATTATGCTTCTACAACAGTCCATAGCTGAATTAATTTAACTCGCTGGTAAGTACAAGTTCATTATTTTTGCACGTTTTTTTTTTATAAAAATCTAAATTATTTTTTATACTTTAATACTCTATCTATGAATCTTCACGTATTTATGTATTTTTGCTTAAAAGTGTTCGGGTGTCTTAATAACTCACAACGGCTACGACTAGCAAGTGGGTTATGTCTCTATTCTTTCTGCTCGTGTTACGGTTACTTTATAATGCTGGAACATATAAGAATCTTTTAGAATTGCTCCACGTTTGTATTCACCAAAAAAAAGTTTTCAAGACCGTGTAGCCAAGGAGACTCTTACAAAACAATAATTACTGGCTCGACTAAAATCCTAGAGAAATGGATGCTAACCGAAGCGGCCTAAACGTCTACAGCCATCACAATGGCACAAGCTAGTTGAACAAATATGTAGCTTGAGAGTTCTTTATGATTTCACACGGTTTAAAAATAGAAGTAAATGATGACATTTCAGCAGCTAGCAGGGGTATGACCCTAATGCCTTAACAGCAGCGACAATTTGACAAATGAGAAGAATGAGGAGGATATATCAACAATCCATAGCTGTAGTTAATGAACTCGCTGGTAAGTATAAATTCATTATTTTCGCATGGTTTTTATTATGTATAAAAGTCTAACTTTATTTTATATACTTTAATGCTCATGCTATATGACTTCATGTATTTATGAAATTCAGCTTAAAAGTGTTCGGGCGTCTTGATGACTCACAACGGCTACGATTAGCAAGTGGGTTATGTCTCTGTTCTTTCTGCTCGTGTTACGGTTACTTTATATTGGTGGAACATTAAAAAATCTTTTAGAATTGCTCCACGTTTGTCTTCACCAAAAAAAAGATTTCAAGACCGTGTGGCCAAGGAGACTCGTACAAAACGAAAATTACTGGCTCGACTAAAATCTTAGACAAATGGATGCTAACCGAAGCGGCCTAAACGTCTACAGCCATCACAATGGCACGAGCTAGTTGAACAAATATGTAGCTTGACAGTTCTTTATGATTTCACACGGTTTAAAAATAGAAGTAAATGATGACATTTCAGCAGCTAGCAAGGACTTGAACGAAACCAATGCCTTAACAGCAGCGACAATTTGACAAATGAGAAGAATGAGGAGGAATTATACTTCTACAACAGTCCATAGCTGAATTAATTTAACTCGCTGGTAAGTACAAGTTCATTATTTTTGCACGTTTTTTTTTTATAAAAATCTAAATTATTTTTTATACTTTAATACTCTATTTATGAATCTTTACGTATTTATGTATTTTTGCTTAAAAGTGTTCGGGTGTCTTAATAACTCACAACGGCTACGACTAGCAAGTGGGTTATGTCTCTGTTCTTTCTGCTCGTGTTACGGTTACTTTATAATGCTGGAACATATAAGAATCTTTTAGAATTGCTCCACGTTTGTATTCACCAAAAAAAAGTTTTCAAGACCGTGTAGCCAAGGAGACTCGTACAAAACAATAATTACTGGCTCGACTAAAATCTTAGAGAAATGGATGCTAACCGAAGCGGCCTAAACGTCTACAGCCATCACAATGGCACAAGCTAGTTGAACAAATATGTAGCTTGAGAGTTCTTTATGATTTCACACGGTTTAAAAATAGAAGTAAATGATGACATTTCAGCAGCTAGCAAGGACTTGAACGAAACCAATGCCTTAACAGCAGCGACAATTCGACAAATGAGGAGGAATTATACTTCTACAACAGTCCATAGCTGAATTAATTTAACTCACTGGTAAGTACAAGTTCATTATTTTTGCACGTTTTTTTTTTATAAAAATCTAAATTATTTTTTATACTTTAATACTCTATCTATGAATCTTCACGTATTTATGTATTTTTGCTTAAAAGTGTTCGGGTGTCTTAATAACTCACAACGGCTACGACTAGCAAGTGGGTTATGTCTCTATTCTTTCTGCTCGTGTTACGGTTACTTTATAATGCTGGAACATATAAGAATCTTTTAGAATTGCTCCACGTTTGTATTCACCAAAAAAAAGTTTTCAAGACCGTGTAGCCAAGGAGACTCTTACAAAACAATAATTACTGGCTCGACTAAAATCCTAGAGAAATGGATGCTAACCGAAGCGGCCTAAACGTCTACAGCCATCACAATGGCACAAGCTAGTTGAACAAATATGTAGCTTGAGAGTTCTTTATGATTTCACACGGTTTAAAAATAGAAGTAAATGATGACATTTCAGCAGCTAGCAAAGCCTTGAACGAAACCAATGCCTTAACAGCAGCGACAATTCGACAAATGAGAAGAATGAGGAGGAATTATACTTCTACAACAGTCCATAGCTGAATTAATTTAACTCGCTGGTAAGTACAAGTTCATTATTTTTGCACGTTTTTTTTTTATAAAAATCTAAATTATTTTTTATACTTTAATACTCTATTTATGAATCTTTACGTATTTATGTATTTTTGCTTAAAAGTGTTCGGGTGTCTTAATAACTCACAACGGCTACGACTAGCAAGTGGGTTATGTCTCTGTTCTTTCTGCTCGTGTTACGGTTACTTTATAATGCTGGAACATATAAGAATCTTTTAGAATTGCTCCACGTTTGTATTCACCAAAAAAAAGTTTTCAAGACCGTGTAGCCAAGGAGACTCTTACAAAACAATAATTACTGGCTCGACTAAAATCCTAGAGAAATGGATGCTAACCGAAGCGGCCTAAACGTCTACAGCCATCACAATGGCACAAGCTAGTTGAACAAATATGTAGCTTGAGAGTTCTTTATGATTTCACACGGTTTAAAAATAGAAGTAAATGATGACATTTCAGCAGCTAGCAAAGCCTTGAACGAAACCAATGCCTTAACAGCAGCGACAATTCGACAAATGAGAAGAATGAGGAGGAATTATACTTCTACAACAGTCCATAGCTGAATTAATTTAACTCGCTGGTAAGTACAAGTTCATTATTTTTGCACGTTTTTTTTTTATAAAAATCTAAATTATTTTTTATACTTTAATACTCTATTTATGAATCTTTACGTATTTATGTATTTTTGCTTAAAAGTGTTCGGGTGTCTTAATAACTCACAACGGCTACGACTAGCAAGTGGGTTATGTCTCTGTTCTTTCTGCTCGTGTTACGGTTACTTTATAATGCTGGAACATATAAGAATCTTTTAGAATTGCTCCACGTTTGTATTCACCAAAAAAAAGTTTTCAAGACCGTGTAGCCAAGGAGACTCGTACAAAACAATAATTACTGGCTCGACTAAAATCTTAGAGAAATGGATGCTAACCGAAGCGGCCTAAACGTCTACAGCCATCACAATGGCACAAGCTAGTTGAACAAATATGTAGCTTAAGAGTTCTTTATGATTTCACACGGTTTAAAAATAGAAGTAAATGATGACATTTCAGCAGCTAGCAAAGCCTTGAACGAAACCAATGCCTTAACAGCAGCGACAATTCGACAAATGAGAAGAATGAGGAGGAATTATACTTCTACAACAGTCCATAGCTATATTAATTTTACTCGCTGGTAAGTAAAAGTTCATTATTTTTGCACGTTTTTTTTTCATAAAAATCTAAATTTGTTTTATATACTTAAATACTCTATCTATGTATCTTCACGTATTTATGTAATTTTGGTTTAACGTGTTCGGGCGTCTTGATAACTCACAACGGCTACGACTAGCAAGTGGGTTATGTCTCTGTTCTTTCTGCTCGTGTTACGGTTACTTTATAATGCTGGAACATATAAGAATCTGTTGTGTCTATCGAACTATCGTATTTATCGATTCATCGATTAGGTGAAGTTGTTGTTATCTAAGGATAACCTTATTCTTGTTCATGTTTTTTTAGTTATCAATCATGTAATAAAGCAGTGTGCTCACTATGTATTTGTTCTATTTAATTCAACCAGTACATAATAAACTGGCGACGAGGATCAAAATAGAACGTTAGGTGTTACAGTGAACTGTTATTAGTTGTGCATTATTATTTATTATAAATACTGACTGTAAATAGTTTACCTAAATTCAATTCCAAGTAAGGTTATAGGTAAGTAAGGTACAATATTAATAGTAAACAAGATAAGAAATTAAATATGGATCCGGAACAATTTAAACAATTTATGGCTGCTCAACAAGCACAATTTCAAGCATTTTTACAGGGTGTAATTCCAATTCAAAAACAGTCCGAATCTATTATTTATAAATTTGAAAATTTTGATAAATCTAAAGAATGTTTTTCTCAGTACCTTGAAAGATTCAATAATTATTTATTAATGAAAGGTTTGGAAAATAATGAATTCGCATCAAAAACAATTCTTTTAAATAGTATAGGTGCAGAACATTATGAACTCTTAAAAATTTCTGCCGCACCTAAAGAAGTTTCTAACTTAAATTACAAAGAAGTGATTGAAATTTTAAAGAATCAGCTAATTGCCAAATCAAGCGTAATTGTCGAACGTCATAGATTTTTATCACAGAAGCAGAATTCTAATGAACCAGTAAATACATATGCAAACGAATTGAAAAAGTTTGTTCCTAAATGCCAATTTGTATGCCAGTGTGGAAAATCAGTCTCAGATATTTTCTTGTTGTCACAGTTTATTAGAGGCCTGAGCGATCAGTCGATGAGACAGCAATTATTACTACAGAGCCCTGGTACATTCGATGAAGCTATAACAAAAGCTCTGGCATTAGAGGCATCTATCTCTGATAGCAGGGAAATTTCGGGAGAAAGGTCATATGATTCTTCAATTAATAGAGTTACAAGACCTACTGCACGCTTCCGACAAAAACAAACAATAAATTTTAAAAATCTTGGAATTGAAGGACTATGTTTTCGCTGTGGCCGTAATAATCACAACGCTAAAGAATGTAGAGTAAAATTCAACCAGATAAGGTGTAAATATTGCAAGAAAGAAGGACATGTTGAGAAAGTTTGTTTAAAAAAGCTTATCTCTTCCAAGAAAAATATTAATTCTGTTAATAATGAGGATGCTGATTCAAGTTCATTAGAAACATATGATGTTTACCAGATAGATTCAAGTTCATTAGAAACATATGATGGTTACCAGATAATAGATATTTATGCTGAGCAACCTCTTCAAACAATTCAAGATGCGCAAAAATATTTTGTTAATGTCAAAATTGAAAACAAGTTACAAACCTTCGAAGTGGATTCTGGTGCGGGACAGACTCTGCTACCCAAGTCTATTTTTCATAAACTTCAACTTAAAGCAAAAATTCAAAGCACCAACATACGATTTAGGTCATACACATCTGAAATTGTGACTCCATTGGGTTATGTGGAAGCACTCGTTCAATACAGAGATATAGTATCGACAGAAATATTGTTTGTGGTTCCGGACGGATTTACACCGCTACTGGGCCGTACCTGGATTCGACATTTGAACATTAAATTGCAAGATTTAGACAGCAAGAGTATTTCACCCCAAAGTGATTCTATAGCATGCGTAAATACAACAAATTTTTTACAAAAGATTTACTCGAAATTCAAATTAATTTTCGAGCAACGTGTTGGTTGCACTCCTAACATTCAATGTAATTTAAAATTGAAAGAAAATTCAAAATCCGTATGTCTAAAAGCAAGAGAGATTCCATTCGCTCTAAAAACAAAGGTGGAAGAAGAGCTTAGTAACCTTGAAAGAGAAGGAATTATTACTCCAGTTCAAGTTAGTGATTGGGCATCACCGCTAGTTGTTATACCTAAGCCCGACGGGTCAGTAAGACTTTGCATTGATTATAAAGTAGCAGTCAATCCTCAGCTTCTTTCAGCGCACTACCCGATTCCTAAAATTGATGATATTTTAAGTAATCTTCGAGATTCTAATTTTTTTTGTACATTGGACTTATTCAAAGCTTACTTACATATTCCGGTCGATGAAGAGAGCGCTAACGTTCAAACAATCATAACTCATAAAGGAACATTTAAATTCAACCGGCTGTCTTTCGGAATCAAGACTGCTCCAAGCGAGTTTCATCGCATTATGGACCAGATCCTGGCGGGTCTTCCTGGCGTTACAGCTTACTTTGACGACATTATAGTGCATGGTTCAACTCTACAAGATTGTTACAATCGACTTTGTGCTTGCCTGGAAAGACTTCAATCTTACGATTTACATTTAAACCAAAAAAAATGCCAATTTTTCAAAACTAAAATTAAATATCTTGGTTACATTGTTGAAGGAAACAAAATTTCAAAGGATCCATCAAAGATTAAGGCTATTACAGAAGCTCCACGACCTCAAAATCAAGAAGATGTTAAAAGATTTTTAGGAATCATCTCTTATTATTCAAGATTCATTCCAAATGCTTCAAAAATTACACATCCAATTCGATTATTACTCCAGAAGGAAAGAAAATTTCACTGGTCTTCGGAGTGTGAAATCGCCTTCGGAACTTTAAAAAATGAAATGGCTAATGATAGAGTCCTAACACCTTTCAATCCTGAATTACCTGTAGTTGTAGCTAGCGACGCTTCGCCGACCGGCATAGCAGGTGTGTTGTCTCATGTAGTCGATGGCATAGAAAAGCCAATTGCATTTGCTTCAAGATCACTTTCAAAATCGGAAATGAATTATAGTCAGTTAGACAGAGAGGCTCTAGCCATTGTATTCGCCTTGAAAAATTTTTTTTATTTTCTATTTGGAAGAACCTTCACGTTGATTACAGACAACAAACCACTAAGTAGAATTTTTCATGAAGGTGCAAACCTACCAGCGATGACATCCGCTAGGTTAATGAGATATGCGGCTTGGCTTACTAATTTTGATTATAAAATCCAGCATCGACCTGCAGAAGAAAATGTACATGGAGACTACCTATCAAGAACGCCAATACCAGAAGAAACCACTATAATTGAAGATGAAATTAATATGGAAGTTGACCTAATTTCTAATGAATGTGTTTACAGCATTTCGAATAACTCATTAACTTATAAAACTTTAGCAGAGGAAACAGCTAGGGACGAAGAATTATCTAAAATAAAATGTGATTTGCTAAATAATGATTGCTATGATTCAGAATACTATTTACAAAATGGAGTAATTTTCAAGGGTCAGAGAATTATAATACCTCGAACTCTTCAAGAAGATGTATTAAAAGAGTTACACCACACGCATATAGGTATTGTGAAAATGAAGCAGTTAGCGAGAAGGTATGTTTATTGGAAAAATATTGACCAACAAATTGAAAATCTTGTGAAATCCTGTCAAGAATGTGCCACCATAAGGAAAAATCCAGAAAAAGTTCCTATTCATTCCTGGGAAGAGCCAACAGAAAATTTCGAGAGAGTCCATATAGACTATGCCGGACCATTTGAAAATCACCATTTTTTGTTACTGGTTGACGCCAAATCCAGATGGGTGGAAGTGCGTATATCAAAAGAAGCCCCGACTTCGCAAGAAACAATTAAATTATTACAATCGATATTCTATATCCATGGATTTCCACGAATACTAGTTTCTGATAATGCAACCATTTTCAAGAGTGAGAAATTCACCGAATTCTGTGATATGGCTGGAATTAAACAAAAATTTATAGCTCCGGGACATCCGGCTACGAACGGATTGGCGGAGAGGAATGTTCAGACCCTCAAAAACAAATTGAAAGCAATGTCTAAATTGACAATGCCTCTGCAGACAAAAGTTCAAGAGATACTTCTGCGCTACCGTTCAACGCCGTTAGCCTGTGGGAAATCTCCGGCAGAACTGTATCTCAATAGGAGAATTAATATAAAGCTAGATGCACTTAAACCACCGATTAACAAGTCTGATTTATCTCCAGATAAGTATAAGAAAGTTCGCCAACTCCAGATAGGAGACAGAGTACAAGCTAGGTGGTATGCAAATGGCAAATCTTCATGGAGATTTGGCACTGTAATCAAGAAATTCGGCAAGTTGCACTACTTAATCACCTTAGATGGGGATGGCTACACCTTGAAGCGCCACATCGACCAACTGCGCCTCGTGTACGTTCCAGAGCAGATAAAGAATGACATTACTCCTAGTCAAGCTTCGCATGCTAAGAAGAAATTTACCTTCTCTGACAACGAAATTAGGCAGCCAAGGAATTCTGCAACTCCCACATCACCAGTTGAGCCTTCAACCATCACTGCTCCTGATCCAGTAATCACAGAGACTAGACATCCGGCAGCACAACCTGAATTCCAGCCTCTGCGTAGATCCCAGAGACAACGTCGCGTTCCGGCTCACTTTTCTGATTATGTGCTTAACTAAGTCGCGGAGAATTGTTGTGTCTATCGAACTATCGTATTTATCGATTCATCGATTAGGTGAAGTTGTTGTTATCTAAGGATAACCTTATTCTTGTTCATGTTTTTTTAGTTATCAATCATGTAATAAAGCAGTGTGCTCACTATGTATTTGTTCTATTTAATTCAACCAGTACATAATAGAATCTTTTAGAATTGCTCCACGTTTGTATTCACCAAAAAAAAGTTTTCAAGACCGTGTAGCCAAGGAGACTCGTACAAAACAATAATTACTGGCTCGACTAAAATCTTAGAGAAATGGATGCTAACCGAAGCGGCCTAAACGTCTACAGCCATCACAATGGCACAAGCTAGTTGAACAAATATGTAGCTTAAGAGTTCTTTATGATTTCACACGGTTTAAAAATAGAAGTAAATGATGACATTTCAGCAGCTAGCAAAGCCTTGAACGAAACCAATGCCTTAACAGCAGCGACAATTCGACAAATGAGAAGAATGAGGAGGAATTATACTTCTACAACAGTCCATAGCTATATTAATTTTACTCGCTGGTAAGTAAAAGTTCATTATTTTTGCACGTTTTTTTTTCATAAAAATCTAAATTTGTTTTATATACTTAAATACTCTATCTATGTATCTTCACGTATTTATGTAATTTTGGTTTAACGTGTTCGGGCGTCTTGATAACTCACAATGGCTACGACTAGCAAGTGGGTTATGTCTCTATTCTCTCTACTCGTGTTACGGTTACTTTATAATCATGGAACATCAAAGAATCTTTTAGAATTGCTCCACGTTTGTATTCACCAAAAAAAAGTTTTTAAGACCGTGTAGGTAAGAAGACTCTTACAAAACAAAAATTACTGGCTCGACTAAAATCTTAGAGAAATGGATGCTACCCAAAGCGGCCTAAACGTCTACAGCCATCACAATGGCACAAGCCAGTTGAACAAATATGTAGCTTGACAGTTCTTTAAGATTTCACACGGTTTAAAAATAGCAGTAAATGATGACATTTCAGCAGCTAGCAAGGGCTTGAACTGAAATCAATGCTTTAACAGCAGCAAATATTCAACAAATGAGAAGAATAAAAAGGAATTATACTTCTACAACAATCTATAGCTGCAGTAATTGAACTCGCTGGTAAGTACAAATTTATTATTTTTGCACGTTTTTTATTATGAAAGTCTAACATATTTTTATATACTTTAATGATCTTCCTATATATCTTTATGTATTTATGTAATTTTGCTTAAACGTGTTCGGGCGTCTTCATAACTCACAACGGCTACGACTAGCAAGTTGGTTATGTCTCTATTCTTTCTGCTCATGTTACGGTTACTTTATAATACGTTATAATGCTGGAACATCAAAGAATCTTTTAGAATTGCTCCACGTTTGTCTTCACAAAAAAAAAGTTTTCAAGACCGTGTAGCCAAGGAGACTAGTACAAAAATAAACTAATGACTTGACTAAATCTTAAAGAAATGGATGCTACCCGAAGCGGCCTAAACTTCTACAGCTATCACAATAGCACAAGCTAGTAGAACAAACATGTAGCTTGACAGTTCTTTATAATTGACCATGGTTTAAAAATAGAAGTAAATGATGACATTTCACCAGCTAGCAGGGGCATGAACCGAAACTAATGCCTTAACAGCAGCGACAATTCGACAAATGAGGAGGAATTATACTTCTACAACAGTCCATAGCTGAATTAATTTAACTCACTGGTAAGTACAAGTTCATTATTTTTGCACGTTTTTTTTTTATAAAAATCTAAATTATTTTTTATACTTTAATACTCTATCTATGAATCTTTACGTATTTATGTATTTTTGCTTAAAAGTGTTCGGGTGTCTTAATAACTCACAACGGCTACGACTAGCAAGTGGGTTATGTCTCTATTCTTTCTGCTCCTGTTACGGTTACTTTATAATGATCGAACATCAAAGAATCTTTTAGAATTGCTCCACGTTTGTCTTCACCAAAAAAAATTTTCATGACCGTGTAGCCAAGGAGACTCGTACAAAACAAAAGTTACTGGCTCGACTAAATCTTAGAGAAATAGATGCTATCCGAAGTGGCCTATACTTCTACATCCATCACAACGGCACAAGCTAGTTGAACAAACATGTAACTTGACAGTTCTTTATGATTTCACACGGCTTAAAAATAGAAGTAAATGATGACATTTTAGCAGCTAGCAGGGGTATGACCCTAATGCCTTAACAGCAGCGACAATTTGACAAATGAGAAGAATGAGGAGGATATATCTACAATCCATAGCTGTAGTTAATGAACTCGCTGGTAAGTATAAATTCATTATTTTCGCATGGTTTTTATTATGTATAAAAGTCTAACTTTATTTTATATACTTTAATGCTCATGCTATATGACTTCATGTATTTATGAAATTCAGCTTAAAAGTGTTCGGGCGTCTTGATGACTCACAACGGCTACGACTAGCAAGTGGGTTATGTCTCTGTTCTTTCTGCTCGTGTTACGGTTACTTTATAATGCTGGAACATATAAGAATCTTTTAGAATTGCTCCACGTTTGTCTTCACCAAAAAAAATTTTCATGACCGTGTAGCCAAGGAGACTCGTACAAAACAAAAGTTACTGGCTCGACTAAATCTTAGAGAAATAGATGCTATCCGAAGTGGCCTATACTTCTACATCCATCACAACGGCACAAGCTAGTTGAACAAACATGTAACTTGACAGTTCTTTATGATTTCACACGGCTTAAAAATAGAAGTAAATGATGACATTTCAGCAGCTAGCAAGGACTTGAACGAAACCAATGCCTTAACAGCAGCGACAATTCGACAAATGAGAAGAATGAGGAGGAATTATGCTTCTACAACAATCCATAGCTGAATTAATTTAACTCGCTGGTAAGTACAAGTTCATTATTTTTGCACGTTTTTTTTTTATAAAAATCTAAATTATTTTTTATACTTTAATACTCTATTTATGAATCTTTACGTATTTATGTATTTTTGCTTAAAAGTGTTCGGGTGTCTTAATAACTCACAACGGCTACGACTAGCAAGTGGGTTATGTCTCTGTTCTTTCTGCTCGTGTTACGGTTACTTTATAATGCTGGAACATATAAGAATCTTTTAGAATTGCTCCACGTTTGTATTCACCAAAAAAAAGTTTTCAAGACCGTGTAGCCAAGGAGACTCGTACAAAACAATAATTACTGGCTCGACTAAAATCTTAGAGAAATGGATGCTAACCGAAGCGGCCTAAACGTCTACAGCCATCACAATGGCACAAGCTAGTTGAACAAATATGTAGCTTAAGAGTTCTTTATGATTTCACACGGTTTAAAAATAGAAGTAAATGATGACATTTCAGCAGCTAGCAAAGCCTTGAACGAAACTAATGCCTTAACAGCAGCGACAATTCGACAAATGAGAAGAATGAGGAGGAATTATACTTCTACAACAGTCCATAGCTATATTAATTTTACTCGCTGGTAAGTAAAAGTTCATTATTTTTGCACGTTTTTTTTTCATAAAAATCTAAATTTGTTTTATATACTTAAATACTCTATCTATGTATCTTCACGTATTTATGTAATTTTGGTTTAACGTGTTCGGGCGTCTTGATAACTCACAACGGCTACGACTAGCAAGTGGGTTATGTCTCTATTCTCTCTACTCGTGTTACGGTTACTTTATAATCATGGAACATCAAAGAATCTTTTAGAATTGCTCCACGTTTGTATTCACCAAAAAAAAGTTTTTAAGACCGTGTAGGTAAGAAGACTCTTACAAAACAAAAATTACTGGCTCGACTAAAATCTTAGAGAAATGGATGCTACCCAAAGCGGCCTAAACGTCTACAGCCATCACAATGGCACAAGCCAGTTGAACAAATATGTAGCTTGACAGTTCTTTAAGATTTCACACGGTTTAAAAATAGCAGTAAATGATGACATTTCAGCAGCTAGCAAGGGCTTGAACTGAAATCAATGCTTTAACAGCAGCAAATATCTTTATGTATTTATGTAATTTTGCTTAAACGTGTTCGGGCGTCTTCATAACTCACAACGGCTACGATTAGCAAGTGGGTTATGTCTCTACTTTTTCTGCTCGTGTTACAGTTACTTTATAATGCTCGAACATCAGAAAATCTTTAAGAATTGCTCTACGTTTGTCTTTACCAAAAGGAATTATTCAAGACCGTGTAGCCAAGGAGACTAGTACAAAACAAAAACTAATGACTTGACTAAATCTTAAAGAAATGGATGCTACCCGAAGCGGCCTTAACATCTACAGCTATCACAATAGCACAAGCTAGTAGAACAAACATGTAGCTTGACAGTTCTTTATAATTGACCATGGTTTAAAAATAGAAGTAAATGATGACATTTCAGCAGCTAGCAAGGGCTTGAACTGAAATCAATGCTTTAACAGCAGCAAATATTCGACAAATGAGAAGAATAAAAAGGAATTATACTTCTACAACAATCTATAGCTGCATTAATTGAACTCGCTGGTAAGTACAAATTTATTATTTTTGCACGTTTTTTATTATGAAAGTCTAACTTAGTTTTATATACTTTAATGATCTTCCTATATATCTTTATGTATTTATGTAATTTTTTTAAACGTGTTCGGGCGTCTTCATAACTCACAACGGCTACGATTAGCAAGTGGGTTATGTCTCTACTTTTTCTGCTCGTGTTACAGTTACTTTATAATGCTCGAACATCAGAATATCTTTAAGAATTGCTCTACGTTTGTCTTTACCAAAAGGAATTATTCAAGACCGTGTAGCCAAGGAGACTAGTACAAAACAAAAACTAATGACTTGACTAAATCTTAAAGAAATGGATGCTACCCGAAGCGGCCTAAATTTCTACAGCTATCACAATAGCACAAGCTAGTAGAACAAACATGTAGCTTGACAGTTCTTTATAATTGCCCATGGTTTACTCATTTAATCTCACAAGGCTTCATTAACCCCTTACCCTGTGCTCCCAATATTTTTTTAGATACCCTACTCATAAACAGCTTCTCAAATTTAGCCATGCTCTATTGATTTATTATTTCTCTTTAACATTTAGTTAACAGCCAGTTAACTAAGCCATAACCGAGCCAGTTGTCAGTGTTGCGATTTGAGTGATGACTTTTTAGGCTTCTTCTAATTTTGTCAGTTGTCTGTCAACTGACACTGGCAGTTGTCAGTACTTGCACGGTTATTATATAAGTAGAATATCACTGCTCTGCAGCTTGTCCCTGCCTCTTTTTTTCCTGAGTCAGCGCTGTCAATCACCAATTGCCTCTTCCTTCCATTCACCACACTCTTCATAAATGAGCGATGATCACCTTCTTCCTTCTTCTAGGACTACAAACCAGAGGTGGTCTTGGCCACATCCATGAGTTTCCTATAAGCATTCCTGTCCTGCAAATATACCTCCAGGCAGTTCCTCCAAGCCTATTATCTTGGATAGACCAATGTACCACTTATTAGTTGCCATGATTCACCTGTGGGCTGTTGTGATTATTTTCACTGATGAAGGATCCATGGTGGAAAAAGTATTCCACTCTTTTAAAGTTATAGTTCACTACGCAAATTGATGCTTTACACTTCTCTCTGTTGGTACAAGGGTGTTTGGTCTTGAATGCCATCACTGAGTGTAGCCTTGTATTTATCTTCTTAAAGGAAAAAGAAGAGATGTATCAGCTGGCCCACGTGGGAAAAGAGGCCTGCATTTACATTTCCCATCAAATCCGAACAGCTTTGAACGTCCAGAACTATGACTTTATCAAATAGTGCAGTTTCACCCATCTTCCATCTTCCAGTGAGATAGCATGGCGATTGCTCAAGAATAAAGGACTGATGGATTCAAATCCAACTAAGGTAGATATCAATTTAATCCCTAGACTGTGACAGCATGCCCAAAAGAAACTGAACTGGTGTATTTGGCAGAGTTTTTATATTACTGGGTTTCGCCGGTAGGACCGTGTAAAGAAACTATTCACCATCAGTATGCTTAGTGCCGTCTCTGGAGAAGTTTCTATTTTACTTCTGTTATTTATTACTATGTAATTTATTTGTGACAGTTGCTTTGCAGTCTGATTGGTTGTGATGGCTGATTTTCACGAACAACGCTAGTTTTGCTCCCTCCTCAGGAAAACTTTATTTTTAAATCAGCAAGATAAATTGTCATTTTTTAGGACTCATCTTAATATTATACTTACTGAAACTCATGTCACAGAAGACGACTTTACTAAATATGAAAAATATTTTATTCAGCCTTGAAGTGATCTCGGTCTTGAAAAAAAATTAGTTATTAAAAAAATTACAAATTAATCAAACTTCCTGAAATATGTAAATATTGATCAGATAAAAAAGTTTGCTTGCTTTTCTAAGTCATCTGAGAAAATCTGTAAGTGACCGATGACTAATTAAGGTTGGCAATCTTTATAAAAAGTAATATAGTAAAGAATAAATCACTGAAAACCGTCGAGCTTACTTCCCTCTTCTGGCAAACCATAAATGTTTATGCTTATATTTAAGTTGTATTAAGGAGGAGACAAAAACGGATTGCTTGTAAAATATTTTTTGGGAAGACTAGACTTTTATTTTACAAATATCCAGTAGACAAGTCGGAATGCCAGATATCGTTGAAGAAGGTTTGGTTTGTTAATTATTTAGATAAGAGGGGCTGCACATAGAGGAATATTTATATTGATTAATTTTTTCCCCGTAGTTTTACAGCCATTTCTGGTCGTTAAGAAGATATTCATTTTAGTTTCTAAGATTGTTAATTACTGAGTATTTACTGTGCAATGATTGTGTTATATATTGGTATAATTCCGCATTTGTATTATTAGTTGTTTATATGATTTATATTTAGTTGTAACGATAAGGGCAGCACTGTTGTGTTTTGGTGATCAGGTTGGCATGTGCCTCTTTGATTCCTATTGTGACCGTCTATGAGTGAGTACTGTCCGTATATGTATCCAAATAAATCTGTGCTCTTCTTCGTTTAACTTGCATTTATTCTTTATTTCTCTGCACCTTAAAAGGTTATGGGCCCAGGGTATTGATGTTGCAAGTTTTGTTTTAACGAAAGAGTCGGATTCAGTTTTTGTTTGTTTGTTTGTGCCGTGTTAACCTGTTGGACTCACGTGCGCGGTCGGTTTCGGTTTGTTCGTTTATGCCAGGTATGGGCAACCTTTGACATGTTATGGGCCAAACTTTAGTGTGCAAATACGTTCGCGGGCCGCGTTTAAAAGTAGTGCATTTTAAAGTAGTGTTCATAATTTTTAGCGATAGATATCAGTCAGCCATGAAATAATACGACAATGTTATTACAACACAATTTATTAAAATAACAAAATGAAATGAAAAAATAGGTACCTACAGCATTAAATTAAATCGTTAAATTTAGAATTGTTACAAACTACGAAAGTTAAATAGCGACACCGAAATCAATGAGACACTTGAGCTTGAATTTGGGAAACTAATTCATCGATGTTTGGATTAATTCCACTGGTACAAAGACGTAAAGAATTTTCCAAATTATCGTCAGTCAGCCTTGTACGATGTTTTGATTTATTAACTTTCATCAATGAAAAGAACTGTTCGCATTTATAAGTACTGCCAAACGCACAAATCAATCTTCTTGCAAATTTTCTAAGCTGCGGAAAATGGTCTTCTTCGAGGTATTTTTTGTAGAAATCGCACAACTCCACGTCTTCAAATTTAGATTTTAGGAGTGAGTTTTCTTGAATCTCGATCAACTCCATTTGCAAGTGTATTGGAGCATTTTGTACATTACTTTTTGTTGGAGTAGCAAATAAATTGAAACAGTCTTCCATGTGTTTGAAATCGCTAAATCTGATCGAAAATTGCTCCGACAGTAACTTGAGTTCTTCAGCATATTGAGCGTAAGCAATATTTTCATACGCAGAGAGCGTGGTGAAATGGTAACTGTTACCAGACAGCATATGTGCCTCCCACAAGCGGATTTTGTTCTGAAACGCTTTCAAATGGCTGTACAAATCATTTACTAACTGTCCTTGTTTTTGAAGTTTCAAATTTAAATCATTCAAATGGCCTGTAAGGTCGACAAGAAATGCTAAGTCACATATCCATTTTGCGTCACTCAATTCAGATAGTGGTTTATCTTTTATTTGCATAAATTCTGCTATCTCATTTCTAAGCTCGTAAAACCGTTTCAGCATTTTCCCTTTGCTTAGCCATCTGACTTCACAATAATATGTTACGTCGTCATACTCGGCTGATATTTCATCCAAAAACGCCTTGAACTGACGATGGTTAAGCCCTCGGGATCGAATAAAATTGATGGTTTTTACTACCACATTCATAACATTCTGGAGTCGAATGGACTTAGAACACAAGTTCTGTTGGTGGATAATGCAATGAAGGACTATCAAACCATCTTTTTGCACATTTAATTCAGTTGCTTTTTCATTCAAAATTCCGATGAAACCTTTACGTAAGCCGACCATAGAAGGTGCACCATCTGTGCATACTCCAACTAATTTCGACCATGGCAAGCCAAAACTTGTGAATACCTTTTGAACTTCATTAAAAATGTCCTCTCCTGTAGTGGTTCCTTTTAGCGGCTGTAAAGCAAGCAATTCCTCAGTAATAGTGAATTCTTTATCAACACCTCGAATAAATATAGCCAGTTGAGCTATGTCAGACAAATCGGTGCTCTCGTCTAATGCTATGGAAAATGATTCAATACCAGTCATACGGCCAGTCAATGTTGTTTTTATATCATTAGCCATCATTTCTATACGTCGTACAACGGTTCGTCTTGACAAACTAATTTTTTCAAATTCATTTTTCTTTTCAGGACACAAAACACTGCAAACTTCTGACATACACTCCTTGATAAATTCTCCTTCGGCAAATGGTTTCAATGACTTTGCCAATTTTGAACTAACTATAAAACTAGCTTTCACAACATTATCAAGTTGTGTTCTTTGTCTATGAAATATTTGCTGCTGTTTTTCCAAATTTGCGGTAAGTTTCTGGATTTTGTCTTTTCTTATTTGTCCTGTCAGTGAGAGCAGCGTAGGATGCTTAGTTGAGTAATGCCTCTTTATATTGAATTCTTTCATCACCGAAATGGATTCATTACACATCAAACAAATAGGCTTACCATTGTGCAAGATAAAGAAGAATTCTTCAGTCCATTTTTCTTGAAACTGGCGACCCTCTGCATCTACTTTTCGTTTCCTTCCACCAGACATCATTTTCATTTACTTATCGTTCGATAAACTTAATAAGAAAATAGGTATAATTAGTAAGCACTCAAGATGCACACAAAGTCACAAAGCAAACTTATCACCACGGTAGCTCGAATAGGACTGAACTAAGTTCCGGCCATCCACCCGCTTATATAGGCAAAATGAAGGAATGATCTAGAATCGTCTAGTGTAGAACAATACAATTGCGAAGCAATAATCCTTTGTCCAGTGTGGCGGCAAACATCAATGGCTTTGAACTTTGATGTTTGCCGCCTCACTCTTTGATGATCACCGCCACTCGGCTTGCTCGCTCACTTGATTCCATGAGTATGAGTAAGTAGTGTATTTTTTTTTTTTAAATTGGGTTTTTCAAAATGTCTCGCGGGCCGGATCAAATCTTACAGCGGCCCGGATCCGGCCCGCGGGCCGGCTGTTGCCCACATACGGTTTATGCGATGGCTAGTTCATATATGAACCTTCCTTTTGGTATAAAGCCATTCGATGGCTCAAATTTTGGTAGTTGGGACTTCAGGATAAAATTGTTACTTGAGCAAAACGGAGTACTTCGAGTTCTGAAAGAGGACCCCCCAACTGGGGAAGCCGAACTCAAGTTGTTTAATCAAGAAGATGTAAGAGCCCGTAATGTTATTGTGCAAGGACTTGCCGATAATATATTACCTACAATCAAGGAAAAGAAGACGGCGAAGGGGATAATGGATGCCCTAGCAGCGACTTATGAAAAGCGTGGAATGAAATCGCTAGTTACCGCCCAGAAGGCTTGGAGAAAATTGGAATATAATAATGATCGCCCTCTCCAAGAGTTTTTCCAAACGTTTGATTCAATGGCTTTGGAGGTGAGAGTGGCTGGTGGTAATTTAAAAGAGGATGAGGTTGTAAACCAGCTTCTTGTTGCAATGCCGTCCGATTATGATTCTGTGGTGTCTGCGATGGACATTTTGTGTAGTAAGGACAATACGGCCGTTACTTTGGAGTATGTGAAAAATACACTTCTGGCTGAATATGAGAGGAATTTGAAGAAAGAAGATCACCCGTCTGCAAATGTTTTTTCAGCTTATAAAAATAGAGCTAAAAGCTTTAATAAAAATTTGAAGGTTGGTCAAAACAAAAGTATGTCTAATGTTATTTGTCATTATTGCAAAAATCGAGGTCATTTTAAGAATAATTGTCCTAAACTTAAAAATAAAGGAGTTGCCGCCATTTCTAGTGATAACAACTGTGAGAAATTTCTGTTTACTACCCAGGATAACAGTAGTGATACCTCAACAGATAAGGCAGTAGCTTGTAAACAATTGTCTGATGAAGCATGCTTCCTAGTCGATTCAGGTGCGACATGTCATCTTATAAGGGACGAGCTCAATGTTTTTCTAAGAGATTCAACTCCAGTAAATATTAATATTAGTGTGGCAAAGGCAGGTGAATCAGTGGTTGCGTTAAGGAAAGGAAATTTGTTTTGTATGTCACCCTATGTATTATAATGAGATAATAATAATTTTCTAAATATTCTAAAATATGAAGAAGTTAAATATTGTATTTAAAAACAGTGAAATTGTATTATTTTTATAACTATGTCTTGCTAAATTTAATAAATTAATTTATGAATGTTTGCTTTTTTTTTTTTGTTTTACTCCCCTATAAAACATATATTCTTGTAAGATATCAGTTATTGTCGTTATTTATGAATGGAAATACAAATGCTTTCTTCTCATAGGTTTTCCTGGGTACAAATTTTGTAATAACCTTATTTCACTTATGACAGTCTGGGTATTTTCACATTTCTTGTGCCATTGGGGAAATCTCTATTTGTTCTTCCAAGCTTGATGAATTCTGTTATTTCTGGTTGATTGTAATGTGCCTTAATACTTCGTGATATGTTCTTCTCTTTACCCAAAAATTTCCAATTCGAAACATTTATGAAGAACTTAGTGGATGAAAATGTTATGAGACAAATAAGTGAAATGGAGAAAATCAGCTTTAAAGTTGTTAGTGTTTTCTTTTTTTTTGATTAACACCATTAGTAGATTTTCAGAAAATAGCCTTCCTTAGAAGGGAAAAATATGCTATGTATAAAGGAGATAATAACATGTTCATCCACATGATTTAACCAGGCGAGATCTCACTGCCCAGGACAGAGGCATATTACTAAGGTGCATAATATAATATATATTATAATATAAATCCAAGTGTTTACAAGCTATTTTTGTTAGCTTTTTTGAGCTTATTAAAGCTGCTGTGGCCATTTGCATAAAAACTTGAATAATTCTTTTACAGCATTCGGAAGAGAGGTTTTATTTTATAAATATTATAGTGGTATTAAATAAACGATAATAATATGTTTTACCTCATAGTAAAATACCACAGTATAATTACCTTACTTTAACACTTTTAACCTCTTAGGGGAGTAAATTTAATGTAATGAACACTACTACTATGCTGTCGATTTATATTGATCCTCAATATAATATCTACTCGTGGTGACACTGTGTAACATTTTTGTTACAAACAAATACTAATATCAGATTTCAATAATATTAATAATAAAACAACTTTATTAAACATTTATTTTATTTATGCATTTACTTTAAATTATTTACTCTTTTAATAATCATCAAGTTTGGGTTCTGACATACCAAATACTCATACATTACACTTTGCTATCTTTAAACATATATAATTTAATGATTTTAAACCTACACTTAACATAAATTATGGTCACTGTCTCTATCTGTGGGGAAATGTAAATTGTTGTACTCAGAGTTTCAGAGGTCCAACTTCTAGCTGCAAAAGTGGGAACTAAAACTAGCTATAAACGAGGCCATGTTGATCTCATCAGTATGTTTTTAGCCATTATCGGGACTGGTGTCCTCTGGACCATGGTTTTGATATAGGCCACCAGTTGGCCTAAGACAGTCATAAAGGTCCCCATCCCAGGTGGGGACCTTTTAAAATGGGTGTTGCTCAGCAGGCACAATGATATGCCAAGGATCAAGCCTTCGGTCTGGGGTTGTTTGTGTCCTCTAGAAAATCTCATGCCGCATGCGCCAAGCATTTTAAGCAGTTTCTGTTCACTAATACTATCTGTGATTACAGTTAAAAAATCATACAATGTAAAAGGGGTTAGGTGATGGGCGCACATTAGGATAGATGTGGGGGCCTAGAACTATCTATAAACTACTTTGGACGGGGGCCTAAATATTTGATATATCTGTGTCGAATGAACTCACCCACTGTAGGTAACTCAAAGTCTTTGTGGAGTTCATTGTTCCTGCTTATTACTCTTGTATATCATCAAGACAGAGATAGATTGGGGGAGGTCAGCAGGTGTACAAGCCAGTAAGACTTTGTGCTTGTTTGTTTTTAATTTCCTAGCAAAATGGCCACAAAAAAAGGGTGTTGGTCTATTTGTATGCCCAAATATACCAGGCTGTTCATGGGAGAATTCTGCTGTGTTCCTGCAGCATAGGAAGTTCTTTCCTTTCTGAAAGGAGAATATTATGCTGTCAGGTCCACAGTAATTAACGCCCATGTTCATATTAATGTTCACAGCAAATCTCCAACTCATTTCTCCTTTATAGCTGTTTCTCGGTGTCATAGGTCATAAATTAAATAAGCTCCAAGTGACTTAGACTTTTTAAAAAGTTTTATTTTAAATAAACAGACAAATGGTAATTAGGGCAGAGTGAAGATACATTAATCCGATCATAGAATGGAATAGGTTCTGTCATGGAAGGGGAACAATATATAACCAGAGGAAAAGGAGTTGTCAGCTGTGTAGTGAATCAGCTGTTCTCATCCTATAACTATTTCCATCTTAAGTTCCAAGGACCTCCACTGGTACATATTTCCTGAGTAGGATCTGGTGCTGTTTGGGTAAACTTTATGGTACAATTGGGTACAATTTTGATATGGCGTCTTTTGTTTGCAATAACAATGTAGGTCTGGTTGTTGAAACAGTTTGTCATCTTGGTGACGTTAAAAGATACATAATTCACCTGTGGGGGTAGAGTTACATTGCTCTAATTTCCCATTATTTACTATATTAGTTATACATTTATTTTTCTATTGGTTAATATTTGTACGATAATAGTTATTTCCAATTAGAGTACATTTTCCTACAAATAAGTCATTATTCTTATAAATAGAGGGTTAATATAGTGATAGGGGGATATGTAACGATTATACATAAACGTGTATAATAACTATTAAAGCTCACTTCATGTTGCGGTGCATGATAATGTACCATGTAAATAAAATACAATGTACAATGTTGTCATGTATTGTACAGTAAATCTTGCTATTTTTCCATAATACCACTGGATTTCTAGATACTATTGTTATATTATGATTAATATCTCTCAGTATGCCAGTTATTAAGTTTGTATGTATAATTCCAGTTTTACAAAATTTGAGCAATATTGTCATTATTTATATATATATATATATATATATATATCATATATGTATGGACAGCAGTGGAAACATCCATTTTATTCATATTTTATGGTTTGCTCCAAAATTCTTATTTATTAGTTTTACATTATCTTTTTAGTCCTGTATATTCTTATTATATTAATATTGACCGTGGTCTGGATATTATTTTGAACTTTGTATTTATTCTGTTTCATTTATAACTTTTTGATAGTGTTCTTTGTCATCGGAAACATTATTATTATTCTTTTATTTGTTGCTTTCTGTATAAAGTCTAATTTATTTTGTACTTTATTTGTTAAGTATAGTAATAGATTATAAAGCGTATGGTCATGGTATAATGGTGAGTGGTACTTAATATTTAATAATTATTTTTCTAATAATTTACTATTCAAAAAATGATATGTTTCATGATAATCCTTAATTATTTTTACATTATTTAGTGTGTAGTGATTGACTCCAGGTAAATTTGTGATATCAACCACTTTTAATGTTTTAGCCCCTAGAGCGAGAAGAATAATCATCAGACTAGTTATATTCCACACTTTCTTCTTTATCTTTATCTGAAACAATAGGTCTATTCATTCTTTTCTTCCTTTTTCTTGGAGCGTTTTATCCTTGCCGCATGTGTTTTATTGATATAATATTTTTATCCTTATACTGTGGAGTCACTGGTATAAAAGTATCTTTGCTTTTATGTATATTTTATAAAGGTTTAAATAAATTTGTTCATCTAGGAGGATTTTCTCTATTCTTAGCTAACCATGTCATTGTACATTAGCGCAGCAAGTCTCAATTCATAATAAAATATTTCTTTATTGATGCTATGTTGTACTGTGTAGAATTTATCCTATTACTACAGTGCCGGTTCAATAGTCCTAAAGAGTTAGTGTTTCCAAGAGAACTCTACTGTGCTTCAATATTATTTATTTCTTATAAGTGTCTCATAAGTGAGTTGTTCCATTGTCCCTTGGAATTGTCATTGGTTTAGGATAATGTGCAAAGTATTCTTTTAAGACATTGCACATACCTATAGCATGTTTTGATAGTATAACTCTAGGTAATAGACGATTCGAAAATGCTGAGTTTTTCATGTTTCTACGATCCTATTGTGTTGTCATTTTCCTATATGTTGTTTGAAATTAATTCAATTTGTCGTTATTTTTTGGATATACGTTCCTTTTTTTTATTGGATATTTATTAATCCTTCTCGTAGGATACAATATTTGTATTAACTTTGATATTTCTTTGAGGTATTCCTCAAACAAAGGTTCTAATATTTTTTATTTTATGTGGTGCTTTAGAGTAAGTATGTTCCATAGTTTTGTTAGTTTGTGATATTTCCTCTAGTTGCGTTCCCATGTTATTTATATCATTAATTTATAGCTTGTAACGCAATTGGTTAAAGGGTTTCGTGAATTCCATGTCTTTAATTCCATGTTTTACTACAATCTGAAGTTTATCTACGTTTAATGCTTATTATTTTTTAACTATCCAAATTGGTTTATTTGAGGACAGTTCTGAATGAATAGTAGCCATTACTTTTCTTCTGATACTATTTCCATGAGTTTTAGTCTAATTTGTTCATACCGGGATGTGTTTTTTAGTGAACTAATAATATTGTCTATTTCCATTTGCTCTATATGTTCATTGAGTATCTGTTCAATTTCTTCTTTACTTGAATGGTGTATTAGGTTTTTATGGTGCCTCTAAAGCGTATCTGTTTTACATTAAACGAACTCACCTAATTTCCATTTATTATTTTTGTCGTCAATCATTTGTGGCAGGGAGTCGGTATAGTTTATTTCATGTTCATTTCTGATAGTGGAGGCTCGTTAGTGTTTGGACCTAATTCTTAAAAATGATTAAGTCTTTCCTCCATTTGTTCTTGTAACATTCTTATTTGTCATTTTCTGTATAATGAACCCGATTGCTAGCTGTTTTTATGGATACAGTCTGATTCTCGCGGTCTTGTTGATAGTTTTGCTGATAATTTCCCAAAGAAGGTTTATTAAACTACCGTCGTTGGCGCGGTGACCATTGTTGATTGTGGTTTTGGTTATAACCTTTGAAAATTATGCGCAGCGTGAGTTCTAAGAGTGTTGCCAAGGCCAACTATTTATAGATTATTGTTATAACCTATTAAAATTATTATAGATGAATTATGTTCTCTAATGGTGTATTCCATCCCGTTTTTGACCCTTATCGTTCAAAATTTTATTCTTTCTTTTGTGCTGAACCGTTTTATATTCTATATTCATTTAAAAATTAGATGTATACAATAAGATAATACATATATTGAGCCGTGAATGGCTCCTTGTACTGCTTGGTATGCATTGTACTAAGTTTTGGTAACGTAGACATTCACCTACTATGGGCAGGTTTATCACGTGGTCTTCGATACGGTCCTCAAGTTGTCGGTACCTTCGATTTTACTGGCGATTTGCAGTGTTACGCGTGGCGTCTTGTCTAACTGTTTCTTGTGTAAGCGGTCTGTATTGTAGTCGAGTTTTCTTAGTTGAGAGATATCAATCGAAACACCAGACGAGTTCCTTTAAGAATCACTGCTCGCCTCGTCATAGAGTGAAAATGGATTGAAGTTCAATAATTTTAACAGGTACGTAATAAGCTTATTGATAATGGTTATTCTAGTGCTTCTTAGTTCCAGTAGGAAAAAAAAAAAATAGTTGAGCTTATGTGGTAAATGATTACTAAAAAGAACGAAATATTGTTCACTAGTGCGCCTGGAATGAGTAAGACATGTGTTCAGCTACTAGTATAGCGCTTGGGTCGTTGCTTATGCTTGGTGATTTATTTTTTTACGGAATATATAAACTTTGTAGGTCCAGATAGGCTTAAGTATAACTTTTTAGATTAGTTATTTATTTTCAACAATCGCTGTAATTAGATGTCGGTATCTTCCCTTTTACCGATGATTCGTAGTGTTACACGTGGCGTCTTCTCTAACTATTTCTTGTGTAAGTGATCTTTTTTGTAGTCGAGTTCTCTAAGTTAAGAGATATCAAACCAAATGCCGGACGCTTTCCTTTGATTGCTTTGACTGAGGAAATGAATGCTGTAAAGAAGAAAATATTGTACACTAGTGCGCTCGGAATAAGTTTGAACATTGGTTTAGCATGTGTAGTTAATGGGGTGGGGCTTATGCTTGCTGATTTATTTTTTGTATGTGCTATATGAACTTGGTATGTCCAGATAGGCTTAAGCATAACTTTTTAGATTAGTTAGTTAATTTCAACAATCGTTGTGATTAGATGTCTGCCTCTTCGCTTTTAGTGATGATTAGTAGTGTTACACGTGGCCTCCTCTCTAACTATTTCTTGTGTTAGCGGTCTGTATTGCAGTCGAATTCTCTTAGTTGAGAGATATCAAACCAAATGCTGAATAATTTGCTTTGATTGAGATATTTATTGCAGTAAAGAAGGAAATATTGTACACTAGTGCGCTTGGAATAAGTTTGAACATTGGTTTAGCATGTGTAGTTAATGGGGTGGGGCTTATGCTTGCTGATTTATTTTTTGTATGTGCTATATGAACTTGGTATGTCCAGATAGGTTTAAGCAAACCTTTTTAGATTAGTTATTTGATTTCAACAATCGTTGTGATTAGATGTCTGCCTCTTCGCTTTTAGTGATGAGTAGTAGTGTTACACGTGGCCTCCTCTCTAACTATTTCTTGTGTTAGCGGTCTGTATTGCAGTCGAATTCTCTTAGTTGAGAGATATCAAACCAAATGCTGAATAATTTGCTTTGATTGAGATATTTATTGCAGTAAAGAAGGAAATATTGTACACTAGTGCGCTTGGAATAAGTTTGAACATTGGTTTAGCATGTGTAGTTAATGGGGTGGGGCTTATGCTTGCTGATTTATTTTTTGTATGTGCTATATGAACTTGGTATGTCCAGATAGGTTTAAGCAAACCTTTTTAGATTAGTTATTTGATTTCAACAATCGTTGTGATTAGATGTCTGCCTCTTCGCTTTTAGTGATGAGTAGTAGTGTTACACGTGGCCTCCTCTCTAACTATTTCTTGTGTTAGCGGTCTGTATTGCAGTCGAATTCTCTTAGTTGAGAGATATCAAACCAAATGCTGAATAATTTGCTTTGATTGAGATATTTATTGCAGTAAAGAAGGAAATATTGTACACTAGTGCGCTTGGAATAAGTTTGAACATTGGTTTAGCATGTGTAGTTAATGGGGTGGGGCTTATGCTTGCTGATTTATTTTTTGTACGTGCTATATGAACTTGGTATGTCCAGATAGGTTTAAGCAAACCTTTTTAGATTAGTTATTTGATTTCAACAATCGTTGTGATTAGATGTCTGCCTCTTCGCTTTTAGTGATGAGTAGTAGTGTTACACGTGGCCTCCTCTCTAACTATTTCTTGTGTTAGCGGTCTGTATTGCAGTCGAATTCTCTTAGTTGAGAGATATCAAACCAAATGCTGAATAATTTGCTTTGATTGAGATATTTATTGCAGTAAAGAAAGAAATATTGTACACTAGTGCGCTTGGAATAAGTTTGAACATTGGTTTAGCATGTGTAGTTAATGGGTCGGGGCTTATGCTTGCTGATTTATTTTTTGTATGTGCTATATGAACTTGGTATGTCCAGATAGGCTTAAGCATAACCTTTTAGATTAGTTATTTAATTTCAACAATCGTTGTGATTAGATGTCTGCCTCTTCGCTTTTTAGTGATGATTAGTAGTGTTACACGTGGCCTCCTCTCTAACTATTTCTTGTGTTAGCGGTCTTATTGCAGTCGAATTCTCTTAGTTGAGAGATGTCAAACCAAATGCTGAATAACTTGCTTTGATTGAGATATTTATTGCAGTAAAGAAGAAAATATTGTACACTAGTGCACTCGGAATAAGTTTGAACATTGGTTTAGCATGTGTAGTTAATGGGGTGGGGCTTATGCTTGCTGATTTATTTTTTGTATGTGCTATATGAACTTGGTATGTCCAGATAGGCTTAAGCATAACTTTTTAGATTAGTTAGTTAATTTCAACAATCGTTGTGATTAGATGTCTGCCTCTTCGCTTTTAGTGATGATTAGTAGTGTTACACGTGGCCTCCTCTCTAACTATTTCTTGTGTTAGCGGTCTGTATTACAGTCGAATTCTCTTAGTTGAGAGATATCAAACCAAATGCTGAATAATTTGCTTTGATTGAGATATTTATTGCAGTAAAGAAGGAAATATTGTACACTAGTGCGCTTGGAATAAGTTTGAACATTGGTTTAGCATGTGTAGCTAATGGGGTGGGGCTTATGCTTGCTGATTTATTTTTTGTATGTGCTATATGAACTTGGTATGTCCAGATAGGCTTAAGCATAACTTTTTAGATTAGTTATTTGATTTCAACAATCGTTGTGATTAGATGTCTGCCTCTTCGCTTTTAGTGATGAGTAGTAGTGTTACACGTGGCCTCCTCTCTAACTATTTCTTGTGTTAGCGGTCTGTATTGCAGTCGAATTCTCTTAGTTGAGAGATATCAAACCAAATGCTGAATAATTTGCTTTGATTGAGATATTTATTGCAGTAAAGAAGGAAATATTGTACACTAGTGCGCTTGGAATAAGTTTGAACATTGGTTTAGCATGTGTAGTTAATGGGTCGGCGCTTATGCTTGCTGATTTATTTTTTGTATGTGCTATATGAACTTGGTATGTCCAGATAGGCTTAAGCATAACCTTTTAGATTAGTTATTTAATTTCAACAATCGTTGTGATTAGATGTCTGCCTCTTCGCTTTTAGTGATGATTAGTAGTGTTACACGTGGCCTCCTCTCTAACTATTTCTTGTGTTAGCGGTCTGTATTGCAGTCGAATTCTCTTAGTTGAGAGATGTCAAACCAAATGCTGAATAACTTGCTTTGATTGAGATATTTATTGCAGTAAAGAAGGAAATATTGTACACTAGTGCGCTTGGAATAAGTTTGAACATTGGTTTAGCATGTGTAGTTAATGGGTCGGGGCTTATGCTTGCTGATTTATTTTTTGTATGTGCTATATGAACTTGGTATGTCCAGATAGGCTTAAGCATAACCTTTTAGATTAGTTATTTAATTTCAACAATCGTTGTGATTAGATGTCTGCCTCTTCGCTTTTATTGATGATTAGTAGTGTTACACGTGGCCTCCTCTCTAACTATTTCTTGTGTTAGCGGTCTTATTGCAGTCGAATTCTCTTAATTGAGAGATGTCAAACCAAATGCTGAATAACTTGCTTTGATTGAGATATTTATTGCAGTAAAGAAGGAAATATTGTACACTAGTGCGCTTGGAATAAGTTTGAACATTGGTTTAGCATGTGTAGTTAATGGGGTGGGGCTTATGCTTGCTGATTTATTTTTTGTATGTGCTATATGAACTTGGTATGTCCAGATAGGCTTAAGCATAACTTTTTAGATTAGTTATTTAATTTCAACAATCGTTGTGATTAGATGTCTGCCTCTTCGCTTTTAGTGATGATTAGTTGTGTTACACGTGGCCTCCTCTCTAACTATTTCTTGTGTTAGCGGTCTGTATTGCAGTCGAATTCTCTTAGTTGAGAGATGTCAAACCAAATGCTGAATAACTTGCTTTGATTGAGATATTTATTGCAGTAAAGAAGGAAATATTGTTGGGACGTTTTATCTTTGCCGCTTGTGTTTTTTTGATATTATTTGTATCCTTATACTGTAGAGTCACTGGTATAAAAGTATCTTTGCTTTTATGTATATTTTATAAAATTTTTAAATAAATTTGTTCATCTAGGAGGATTTTCTCTATTCTTAGCTAACCTATTGGCTCTTTCAATTTTTTCTTTACGTATTTTATTATGAATCATTCATTGTTTGTCATGATACATTTGAACATATTTTTCAATTATATTATAATTGATGGTTTCTTACTCGCTCTGGTAGAATACTACCTACGTGATTTCATTAGTAGGTAAGTTTTAAGTAGTTATTAAGCGTGTCATTGTACGTTAGTGTCATTTTATAATAAGTCTCAATTTATAATAAAATATTTCATTATTGATGCTATGTTGTACTGCGCAGAATTTATCCTATTACTACAGTAACGATTCGATAGTCCTAAAGAGTTAGTATTTCCATGAGAACTCTACTGTGCTTCAATATTATTTATTTCTAATAAGTGTCTTATAAGTGTGTTGTTCTAATGCCCTTCGGAATTTTCTTTGGTTTATGATAATGTTCAAAGTATTTCTAAGACATTGCACATACCTATAGCATGTTTTGATAGTATAACTCTAGGTAATAGACGATTCGAAAATGCTGAGTTTTTCATGTTTCTACGATCCTATTGTGTTGTCATTTTCCTATATGTTGTTTGAAATTAATTCAATTTGTCGTTTTTTTTTGGATATACGTTCCTTTTTTTTATTGGATATTTATTAATCCTTCTCGTAGGATACAATATTTGTATTAACTTTGATATTTCTTTGAGGTATTTCTCAAACAAAGGTTCTAATATTTTTTTTTTATGTGGTGCTTTAGAGTAAGTATGTTCCATAGTTTTGTTAGTTTGTGATATTTCCTCTAGTTGCGTTCCCATGTTATTTATATCATTAATTTATAGTTTGTAACGCAATTGGTTAAAGGGTTTCGTGAATTCCATGTCTTTAATTCCATGTTTTACTACAATCTGAAGTTTATCTACGTTTAATGCTTATTATTTTTTAACTATCCAAATTGGTTTATTTGAGGACAGTTCTGAGTGAATAGTAGCCATTACTTTTTCTTCTGATACCATTTCCATGAGTTTTAGTCTAATTTGTTCATACCGGGATGTGTTTTTTAGTGAACTAATAATATTGTCTATTTCCATTTGTTCTATATGTTCATTGAGTATCTGTTCAATTTCTTCTTTACTTGAATGGTGTATTAGGTTTTCTTGGTGCCTCTAAAGCATATCTGTTTTTCATCGAGCGAACTCACCTAATTTCCATTTATTATTTTTGTCGTCAATCACTTGTGGCAGGGAGTCGGTATAGTTTATTTCATGTTCATTTCTGATAGTGGAGGCTCGTTAGTGTTTGGACCTAATTCTTAAAAATGATTAAGTCTTTCCTTCATTTGTTCTTGTAACATTCTTATTTGTCATTTTCTGTATAATGAACCCGATTGCTAGCTGTTCTTATGGATACAGTCTGATTCTCGCGGTCTTGTTGATAGTTTTGCTGATAATTTCCCAAAGAAGGTTTATTAAAGTACCGTCGTTGGCGCGGTGACCATTGTTGATTGTGGTTTTGGTTATAATCCTGTCACTGATATTCTTGTGTTGCGGTTGATTATTATATCTGTTGGTTTGTGTAAAAGGTTGTCTGTAATCGTTCCTGCGATCCTAACGATTGTAACGTTGCTGTTGCTCATGATGTGGGTTTCTTTCGAAATTTGGGTCATATCTCCTTCCTTTATAATTGGAATTCCTTTGTGAGTTAAGTTGAGAATGGTTTTTGTTTCCGAATGACCTTTGAAAATTATGCGCAGCGTGAGTTCTAAGAGTGTTGCCAAGGCCAACTATTTATAGATTATTGTTATAACCTATTAAAATTATTATAGATGAATTATGTTCTCTAATGGTGTATTCCATCCCGTTTTTGACCCTTATCGTTCAAAATTTTATTCTTTCTTTTGTGCTGAACCGTTTTATATTCTATATTCATTTAAAAATTAGATGTATACAATAAGATAATACATATATTGAGCCGTGAATGGCTCCTTGTACTGCTTGGTATGCATTGTACTAAGTTTTGGTAACGTAGACATTCACCTACTATGGGCAGGTTTATCACGTGGTCTTCGATACGGTCCTCAAAGATGTCGGTACCTTCGATTTTACTGGCGATTTGCAGTGTTACGCGTGGCGTCTTGTCTAACTGTTTCTTGTGTAAGCGGTCTGTATTGTAGTCGAGTTCTCTTAGTTGAGAGATATCAATCGAAACACCAGACGAGTTCCTTTAAGAATCACTGCTCGCCTCGTCATAGAGTGAAAATGGATTGAAGTTCAATAATTTTAACAGGTACGTAATAAGCTTATTGATAATGGTTATTCTAGTGCTTCTTAGTTCCAGTAGGCAAAAAAAAAAAAGTTGAGCTTATGTGGTAAATGATTACTAAAAAGAACGAAATATTGTTCACTAGTGCGCCTGGAATGAGTAAGACATGTGTTCAGCTACTAGTATAGCGCTTGGGTCGTTGCTTATGCTTGTTGATTTATTTTTTTACGGAATATATAAACTTTGTAGGTCCAGATAGGCTTAAGTATAACTTTTTAGATTAGTTATTTATTTTCAACAATCGCTGTAATTAGATGTCGGTATCTTCCCTTTTACCGATGATTCGTAGTGTTACACGTGGCGTCTTCTCTAACTATTTCTTGTGTAAGTGATCTTTTTTGTAGTCGAGTTCTCTAAGTTAAGAGATATCAAACCAAATGCCGGACGCTTTCCTTTGATTGCTTTGACTGAGGAAATGAATGCTGTAAAGAAGAAAATATTGTACACTAGTGCGCTCGGAATAAGTTTGAACATTGGTTTAGCATGTGTAGTTAATGGGGTGGGGCTTATGCTTGCTGATTTATTTTTTGTATGTGCTATATGAACTTGGTATGTCCAGATAGGCTTAAGCATAACTTTTTAGATTAGTTAGTTAATTTCAACAATCGTTGTGATTAGATGTCTGCCTCTTCGCTTTTAGTGATGATTAGTAGTGTTACACGTGGCCTCCTCTCTAACTATTTCTTGTGTTAGCGGTCTGTATTGCAGTCGAATTCTCTTAGTTGAGAGATATCAAACCAAATGCTGAATAATTTGCTTTGATTGAGATATTTATTGCAGTAAAGAAGGAAATATTGTACACTAGTGCGCTTGGAATAAGTTTGAACATTGGTTTAGCATGTGTAGTTAATGGGGTGGGGCTTATGCTTGCTGATTTATTTTTTGTGTGTGCTATATGAACTTGGTATGTCCAGATAGGCTTAAGCATAACCTTTTAGATTAGTTATTTAATTTCAACAATCGTTGTGATTAGATGTCTGCCTCTTCGCTTTTAGTGATGATTAGTAGTGTTACACGTGGCCTCCTCTCTAACTATTTCTTGTGTTAGCGGTCTGTATTGCAGTCGAATTCTCTTAGTTGAGAGATGTCAAACCAAATGCTGAATAACTTGCTTTGATTGAGATATTTATTGCAGTAAAGAAGGAAATATTGTTGGGACGTTTTATCTTTGCCGCTTGTGTTTTTTTGATATTATTTGTATCCTTATACTGTAGAGTCACTGGTATAAAAGTATCTTTGCTTTTATGTATATTTTATAAAATTTTTAAATAAATTTGTTCATCTAGGAGGATTTTCTCTATTCTTAGCTAACCTATTGGCTCTTTCAATTTTTTCTTTACGTATTTTATTATGAATCATTCATTGTTTGTCATGATACATTTGAACATATTTTTCAATTATATTATAATTGATGGTTTCTTACTCGCTCTGGTAGAATACTACCTACGTGATTTCATTAGTAGGTAAGTTTTAAGTAGTTATTAAGCGTGTCATTGTACGTTAGTGTCATTTTATAATAAGTCTCAATTTATAATAAAATATTTCATTATTGATGCTATGTTGTACTGCGCAGAATTTATCCTATTACTACAGTAACGATTCGATAGTCCTAAAGAGTTAGTATTTCCATGAGAACTCTACTGTGCTTCAATATTATTTATTTCTAATAAGTGTCTTATAAGTGTGTTGTTCTAATGCCCTTCGGAATTTTCTTTGGTTTATGATAATGTTCAAAGTATTTCTAAGACATTGCACATACCTATAGCATGTTTTGATAGTATAACTCTAGGTAATAGACGATTCGAAAATGCTGAGTTTTTCATGTTTCTACGATCCTATTGTGTTGTCATTTTCCTATATGTTGTTTGAAATTAATTCAATTTGTCGTTTTTTTTTGGATATACGTTCCTTTTTTTTATTGGATATTTATTAATCCTTCTCGTAGGATACAATATTTGTATTAACTTTGATATTTCTTTGAGGTATTTCTCAAACAAAGGTTCTAATATTTTTTTTTTATGTGGTGCTTTAGAGTAAGTATGTTCCATAGTTTTGTTAGTTTGTGATATTTCCTCTAGTTGCGTTCCCATGTTATTTATATCATTAATTTATAGTTTGTAACGCAATTGGTTAAAGGGTTTCGTGAATTCCATGTCTTTAATTCCATGTTTTACTACAATCTGAAGTTTATCTACGTTTAATGCTTATTATTTTTTAACTATCCAAATTGGTTTATTTGAGGACAGTTCTGAGTGAATAGTAGCCATTACTTTTTCTTCTGATACCATTTCCATGAGTTTTAGTCTAATTTGTTCATACCGGGATGTGTTTTTTAGTGAACTAATAATATTGTCTATTTCCATTTGTTCTATATGTTCATTGAGTATCTGTTCAATTTCTTCTTTACTTGAATGGTGTATTAGGTTTTCTTGGTGCCTCTAAAGCATATCTGTTTTTCATCGAGCGAACTCACCTAATTTCCATTTATTATTTTTGTCGTCAATCACTTGTGGCAGGGAGTCGGTATAGTTTATTTCATGTTCATTTCTGATAGTGGAGGCTCGTTAGTGTTTGGACCTAATTCTTAAAAATGATTAAGTCTTTCCTTCATTTGTTCTTGTAACATTCTTATTTGTCATTTTCTGTATAATGAACCCGATTGC